>JAJJWX010000256.1:0-2400000 GCA_023529315.1 Papaver bracteatum
GAATTCCCACACTACACTCTTGTTAATATTCTATATAATTCTGTTGGAAATCAATTAAATTTCAAAGATTTAAATGACACTTTACTATTCAAATCTCAAAAATGTTTACAGAATTGGAAGAAATCAAGATTACAAATATTCTCTCGAAGTTTCTCTCTCCTCAAGACTCTTTCAACTCTCAAAAATACATCATCCTTTTCTGGATCTATCGAGCCCTTTATATAGGGATTTACATAATGGATGACAGCTAAGATTTCCTCCTATTTCGGATCTATTCTGCGATCTCATCGCGATCGCTACAATATTCTCTATTGCAAGAATGATGACCATCGCAGGATCAACATATTTTTCTTTTATTTCTTTCATCGTCAGCTTCTTTTGGATATCCTGTGACACTCGTGAAACGTTGTTGAAGAATTGGCAGTGACGCTCGCAGAAACGTTGTTAATATCGCAGGAATAACGTTGTGGCGATATTCTGGTCCTACATCTTGCCTCTTCTCATGTATTTTCTGCGAAGAAGAGAAGATCATGAGAACCTTTTAAAAATGTCCTAACCGCTCATCTTGTCAGACTTCTCCGTTCTGACACGTTTCTATGTCCTTCGCCAGATGTTTGACACGTCTCCTCTAACCGTTGCGATCTGACCACCCACGTATTTTCTTTGCATTAATTGACTTCATCTTCTTAGAGAAATTTCTTCTTCTATAAATACTCTTCTAATTCCTTTCCTTTTTCTCTTTCACTTTCTTCTTCTTTCTCTCCATAACCTCTCTGCAAATTTTACCGTTCTTCCGCGAATTGCGCTTCTATTACTGCTGTGATTGCTTTCTTCTTTTCAACCTTTTCTTTCATTCCCATACTAAAAAATGGTTGCTGCTGGTACTAAAAACTTGAAGGCCTTTAATGAGATGCGCGAGAAACTCAAAATTAAAGGTTTTAACTTGTCTTTAATTCCATATCAGGATTATAGATCTGAACTTTCTCTTAAATTATTTACTGATGATCAATGTTCTCACGAAAAAATCATAGTATCGCTAGGCCAACTTGAAGCCAGTCTTCCCCTTCCTATCTATGACCCAGAACTCCCATTATTCTACCAAATAATATCTAACGATAGGTTCTCGCGAGCAATATATCAATTAGGTGGAGATTACATTAGATTGCAACTTGAATATGATTCTCGTGGTGCTGGTAAAGGATCGAGCTATTCTGAAGATGCTCAAAATCCTATTTAAAAAAATATTCCAATTAACCCTGCAGATTATACTGTATTTTTCAAAAATTACAAGATACTCCCTATGAAGAGGGATAGCTTTTCTTTGGGGTGTTCTTTGAAGAAACTTCATTTGTCGAACAAGGTCTCATGCTAGATATTGACTTTCATACGAAAACCAATCATGGCCCTCGCCATTCTAGCGATGACAAGTGGTTTATTTTTTCGTTGTGTATCGAAGGTCCTTATATTTCTGGTTCTCGCGAACTTCCCGCGAATCTTGCAGAATATCAACCTTGGGTCTTTATTTGGCCTGAACAAGCTAGATAGGTATAATCTCTCTGATATTTTGTATAATTATGATCCCTTATTCTCCTTCCATTTTCACATTCTCGCTATCGCTAAATGACTTCTATCTTTTCCAGATTGACAGGATGAAACTCAGTTATAAAAAATTTAGGAAGCCCAACACTTTCTTAGCTCTCAAATCCTTCACGGATGAAGTAAAAATATCTTCTCGTAAGTTTTAACAATATATTATTGCCCCTATTTCTTATCTTCATCTGTGCTCGCAGGAAATAGAAGAACTAGAGCCAATAAAAACTGTGAGAACTAAAGAGAAATCTTTCAAGGACAAATCAGTTGTTCCTCCCAAAGGGAAGTCTTCTGCCCCTCGCAGTGGAGGATCTGGCAATCAAGATAAATCTAATGTTCATCCCGAAGGGAAACTTTCTTCTCCTCGTGATGAAGAATCTGGCGATCCTCCTTTGAAGAAAAGGAAAACCCATCCCTCTTCTTCTTCAACTCCTCAACCCATTCCAGAAAATACGACTGTTGAATTTGATAAGGATAATGATGATGAAGATTTTAACAATAATTATTCTGGATTCCCTTTTATAAATAACTCTTCTTCATATGATTCTTCATGACCCTTTTATCTAGAATTTTTGGAGATATTTCCCACAGCATAACTTGTAATGATGAGGATAAAGTTATTAACAAGACATCCCAAGCTCTCGCTAAAGTTTGCGATGCCCCTATTCTGGCGGATAATGATTCTCTCCAAGGAATCTCAAGATCGCTGACTCCCAGTTTATTGAATTCTCTTGGTACCCTGGTATGTTTTACTTCTTCAGTTTGTTTATGTATTTACTCCATCGCTAGATTCTTAATTTATATTATTCTCTCGCAGATTGTAAGAGCTTCCTTTGCTGTTGCTTCTGATTTAGATAAGAGATACGCAAATTATGAAAAGAAGGCTGCTAAATTTCACCAGGATAAAGAAAAATTAGAATCTGAAGTTGCTGAGCTCCATAATAAGAATAAACAATTGGAGGCTGAAGCTTCAGTTGACAAACAAAAGATCTCTGATCTTGACAAAGCTAACCAGCAACTCTATGGTATTACTTATTTCCCTTTTTATTTTAATTCTCCTTATTCTATCGCGGCTTATTCAAGCACCCACTTTTAACTTGCAGATATTTATGGTCTCACTGATGAGGCAACATTCTTTCAATCTTTCCCTGAACCTATTGTAGTTGCAGGAATTCCCACAACACACCCCTTATAATATCTTGATAATTATCTCTTGATATAAACTAATTTTGATATTAAAAGTATGACTAAAATTCTAAATATTGCAAATAGACACACTGATTTTTACATGGTTCGATCAATTTGATCTACATCCATGATTCTCTACTATGATTGTTAAAGTTTACATTTGATAATCTCCATTAATGGAGTCCTAAATCTAGTTTTGGGGAAGAAGATGATAAAGAAAAATACATTTTCTCTCTCTAAAAGTCTCTCTGAAAAATATCTCTCTCTCCTAAAACTTTCTCTCTCCTCCAGACTCTCTCAACTCTAAAAAATACATCCTGCCTTTCTGGACTTACTTGAACCCTTTATATAGGAAATTACATAGTGGGTGACAGCTAAGTTTTCCCCATCTTTCGGATCTATTTTGCGATCTCATCGCGGTAATTACAATGTTAATATTCGCCAACTTTTGTAATCCTCGTGAAACAACACTCTTCTAATATGCCTCTTCAATCGTCAACTTCGTCATTCTTTGAATTATTTTGTGACGTTCGTGAAATGTTGTTGAAGATTTTTCAGTAATGCTCACAGAAGTGTCGTTAATCTCTCGTGAACATAATTGTGGCGATATTCTTGTACTACATCTTGCCTCTTTTTTCTTAAATATTGCTTGAAAAGTAATCTTTAAGAAAAAATATGTTGTTGTAATAGTCTTTGATTTTTGCTGATGAAGGAATGAGCGAAAGAATACTAGATTTGAAAAGTATATACTTGCCTCTATTCTTTTGTGAAGTTCCATATCTTTGTTAAGTAAATAATAAGTATTAACTCTTGAAGTGCTCGTGAAGTATGAAGTATCCTTGAAGAAGTATAAGAAGTACACAATCCTCTAAATATAAGAAGTATCCATTTTTTGCCTCTGTTCATGTGAAATTATTGCTTCATTTTTTGGTGAAAATCCCTGTCCATTTTGGAAATGATTCTTGCCGAGAAGATAAAGAACATAACATGTTTTCTTGGTAATCCATAGTTGCCTCTGTTCTTTATCTATGAAGGAAGAATCCCTGAGAAAATGTTAAATGAACGAATTGCCTCTGCCTCATTTGATAAAATGATCATATTCTGTGAACTAATCACTTCTCCTGCAAAATTCTGGAATGGTCTGCAATATGCTGAATTATCCTGAAAATTTATGAATGTTTCTGCGAGGCTCTAAATGTTTCCGCGAGATTCTGAAATAATGCTTTGAATAGTGCTGCGATGAATAGTGAGATGAATAGTGGCGAGATTGTGAATAATGCTACGAGATTGTAGACATTCCTCTTGAGAGACTCTGAATAATACTTCTGTGAAACTCTAAATAGTATTTCTGAGAGATTTTGAATAGTACTTGCTTTTTCTTTTGCGATGAACAAATCTTTCTTGCATTCTTACAAGAAAATAATTAATGTTTGAGATTATTCTATTGGTCTTATTTTGCCTTCCTAGTTAAAGGTCTTATTTCGCCAATTTTTCTTTCTGCGACAAAATCGCAGGACGGCTTTACATTTGCATGTATTGACCCATTGATCTTGCCTTATCCATTTTTCTTTGAATTTTCTGCGACAATATGACAAGTCTAAGTTCTCTCGCGAGATCAAAGTCCCATGACATTGCTGTCTTGCGATGAAATCGCAGGACGTCTTTACACTTTCATGTAAAAACCCATTGATCTCATCTTAACTTTTTCTCTTTTGGCTTTTTGCCTCTGTATAATTTACGCGACAATATGACAGGCCTAAATGATCTTGCGATCTTAGAGCCCCATGACATTGCCGTCTTAAGACACTTATCAGCTCCCTAATGGAGGGTGCCACCCTTATCTTCCCCCTGGTTTCCCCTTCAAGGAGGGCACATCGGCCATACAATACTAGCTCCTCCCATCCAGATTTACCGACAACCAGTTGTTTTCGTAGCCTCTTGTCCTTTATGCCTATATGGCTTATAGTTACAAGACTACACCCTAGGTGGGGTTTTCTTCAGGACAAGTGCATCATAGCCAAGACTTACCAAGGATGGCTAGGGTAGGTTCGTCCGTCCCGGGCATCCTTGGATAAACCGTGTACCTCGGCGCCTTGGTCATACTCTACACTTCTTGGAAGAGATCCTCGGTTGTCCAACCAGGGTATAACCTTATAAAGCTGGAAATCCAAGATCTCTCTCCCGGATAGGTTTTCTTTAACCCCAACATCTGCATGACTCAGGTTCCAGCAGCGGTATAACCTTATCGCTGAATCATGTAAAGAGATACCCCCTTATAACGTGCTTGTAGGTCTTACATTTGCCTCTTACGAAATTGTATTCGTGAACTAGGGTGCACGCCATAAAGGTTTGTCCCATTCTTTAAATCTCTGCGAAATTATATTCGCGTTTCTTCATTCTTTCATTTCTGTCAATTCTTTATATAATCTTGAATAATCTCGCGATTACACTCGTAGCTCTGATAAAAATTTGTTTTGCTCATTTCTGTAAGTTTAAATATTCTTTAAAATCTTGCGATTTTATCGCATTTGTTAAACCAAAAATCTCTTTCTGTAAAAGAAATATTCTAGAGAAATCTTTGAAATCTTAGAAATTATTGCAATAATTTCATTTTCTGTAATCTTTGAAATCTTTGAATTTTTATTTTATTTTATTTTTTTGCGATCTTTAAATTTTTGGCGATGATCTCATTTTTTTAGAATTTTTTGAATTTTTTTGAAATCTTGCGATTGTTTCGCTGTTTGTCAATCAAATCAAAAAATCTTTGAAATTTTTGAAATCTTTGAAATTTTTGAAATCTTTGAAATTTTTGAAACCTTGCGATTATATAAATCAAAAAAATTCATTTTTTGTAAGTAAAATATTCAAGGAAATGGTACTTAGCTTTTTTGCGATTTTATTCATTCTTAGTTTCTCGCGAAGTATTTGATTTGCTTATGAATTGAGAAGAAATGAGAAATAAATTCTTGATATGTATCTTTCATATTCTCACAACACACCCATTGTTCTAACCCTTCTCTCGTGAATTTTTCTTGCGGAATAATCAAATATCTGACGAAGTAATGAAATACCAAATTCCTGTCTCTGACCAACTTGGAAAAGTAATGAAATAATCCTCTTGTGAAAAGTAAACCTCATTTTCTTGCTAGCCAATTCCTTGCATTAAATAGCTTGGTGTATTTTAGCCTGCGTGAAATGGGTTGGTTTGCTTTAGTGGGCTTGGACGAATTGGGCTTGAATTACGCTGGTTTTTTGGAAGAAGGAATCGTTTGAGAAGGAAACATCTTGTCCACTCATGCTGCGTATGTCTTCATGGTAATCGTCTTCAAAGGAACTGTGGAAACTTCACTGGGTCTATGGCAACTTCGCTGAAATTTTGTTGTTAACATCTTGAAATCGTGTGATATTGAGTTGACGAGTTCTCCTTGCTAATTCTCCGTGCAAAAGATTTTGTTGCTCCGTCTTTGTATAACTCGTTCTTCTTTCCATCTTCATAAACTTCTCCTAGGATTGAAACTTTGATCCCACCTCTACAGCACTTTATTATTCATCGAAGTAAGATATATCAGGGGATGAGAATTCTCCCTCTTGTTTGTATTCCTCTTGATCATCGTATCTAGTTTATCTGTGCTTCCTCTTTAATTTCATCTCCCTTTACATTTCCCTGATGTTGATTTTTACGAGCTATCATTTTCTATGTTTGTGCTGCAGACATGTCTGCGATTTTCATTTGCGAAGACAATCGCAGGAGCAACTGAGACTCATCCTGGGTGTCTTTGATAATCCGTCTTATTGCTTTGGTTCTGAAATGTGTTCATGATGTGTCTCTGTCTTTCCCTATTTGTTGACGAGCTTAGGTTGCTTAGTTTTCTCATCGTTTGCTGATGAGAAATATTCACGAGAGAATATTCTGAGAAATATTCACGAGAGAATGGATTTGCCTCTTCGCTGAACTGATTCCTGTACTTTCCTATGAAATATTCACGAGAGAATGGACTTGCCTCTTAGTTTTCTTCGCTGAACTGATTCCTCTTCTCATCATTTTCGTCAACAGTCCAAATATGTTGCCTCTTTCCAGCTTGTTGGTTAGTTTCATTTTGGTTCCATAATTATCTTGACGAAACAAAAACCATTTTCGCAAAATTTCTTGTTTCATCTTCGCAGAAATTTAACCACTGTGTATTATTCTTTGTAAGTTAACTGTTGAATAACCTATCCATTATTTCTTGCTGTTGTACGTCTTTATTCTTCATTAAGTAAACCTGCTGCGATAACTGTTTCTTCGATAGCTCCTATTCACGTTAGAGTTTCATAATTGTTTGCTCATATGTAGCATTATCTGCGAAGCCAGCTGATTTCTTCACGTTGTTTTTCTCCAGCTTCTTTTTCCATCGTCTTCTTAGTGGAAGATCTACCCTAGTGACTAAACATTTTTCCTTGCTCGTTGGTTTTGCAAAGTAGTATTCCACTTATCTACTTACCTGATGATATGAGAGTGATCTGGTCCGTTTTTGTCCTTTGGATTACGTTTTTGGTTTACTTTGGTACCTCACCTTTGCTCCGTTTTTGTCTGTATGCAGAACCACTGCACTCTATGTATTGTGATGTATCTGAATCTGAATCTGTAACTGGTGTAGAACAAGTCATGTACAATTATTCGCACGAAAGCACCTGCTGCCTGTGATTGTGCACCTTGCCAGTTATACATTCTGTAATATTGGTATGTGAGCACCTTGTTCTGAGTTTGCCACCTAGCAGTAGTGATGGCTGAGATGAGAACGCAATGAAATGATATTTATAAAGTTTTAAGCCAAAATAGATGGATTTTGCACTACACCAAAAGAAAAATTTTTTCAGTAGTAAATTTCCCAGAATTTCCTCGCAGGTTGGCTTAATGATTTTTCTTTATGGTTCATTGATTCTTCCCTCTGTAGAGTTCCATCCAGATTGTTTGCTGGCATTCGTTTTTTCTCTTCATCTTAAGTTTATGACGCTTCCATGTTTGTCAGGTACATCTGCGAATTTTTCCTACACTACTGAATTGAGTTCTCTTGTGTGGATTTGCGAAGTTCCAACTCTTTGAATTCAATTATTCATCAAGATTGTATAGCTGTTGCATTGGGATTCCATTAGGCTTGCAATTATGGCGTGATTTTTCATTTTTACGTTCATCTCTGCATTATCAGTTAGTGCTTGGCTCCTTTGGTTGCTTTGCTAGAGTGACAATGTAAACTTGAGTGGAGTATCTTTCTCCGTCCGCGATCCTCTGAGATTTTTAGCGAAATAAATCGTCCTATATTTTGTTGATATTGACGAAGAGATCAGTTTATTTTTCTCCCTTAACATCTCATGCTTTTCTTTATGATTGCTTCTTGCAAGATTTGGCTTTGTTGGGGCAGTTGCTATGCCATTTATCTTTAGTGTATAAAAGATGGTGTGTTCTTTCGATCTTCCTCGTTTTAAAACAGATTCTCCATATAGCTCTGCTAGATTTTTTTGTAATTAATTTCTCCCTTGCTGATGGCGAGCACTTCGCAGTAGACTCTCAGAAAGTACTTAGCAGTAATCTCTCTTGCTGGTGGTTCATGACCTGCGTTGCAGACTAATGCTTAGGTGTAATGTGTGCTTCTAATGAATAATTGAGTTGGCATTGGCGAATTGTTAACTTTTCCTGACAGTATTTAAAGAAGATTTGATATTTGCCTGTTCGTCACATATAGAACTTTGAAAACTCCTGCGAAATAATTTTCACATATAAAGAACAGTACGTAATTTTCACTTGCATCTTCTTTTTGCAGTTCATAATGGATGTTTCCAAGTGACATGCTTCTCGCCAATAATTTGCGTCAACACTACACCCTTTCGCTTTGCTCGCCAGTACATAAATCACTCAAAAGTTGTTATCTTCGCTGGAGTATTGTAGATGCTATTTCACCGTTTCACTGCCGGTTTGATGTTAATGCCTCCCTTCGTTATCGTACCAAACTAATTTTAATAATTTAATGAATTCATCTTCTTATCCCTTCTTTTGCTTCGCAGATAATATTTGTTTAACATCTTTACGAATTGGACTACTCATCTCTTCTTGCGAAGAACACATTTTTGAGCAGTTTTTTGACGATTCAACTTCTTTCTCCTTGTTATTGGATTTCTCTGAATTTTTGATGAACTTTTGATGTTGTTTGCTGTAGATGGAATTTTGGTAAAATTTCCCTATTTGTTCTCATATCTTAAAGATCCAGAAAAGAAAACTTCCTATCGTAGTTATCTTTACCAAATTTCTCTTGAATCAACCAGTCGACCCTGTCCCTGAATGTAAAATTCTTCCCAAAAATGTAAAATTCTTTCTGAAACTTCAATTTTTGCTCCCCTGATTTTTATAGACCCAACACCTTTATAATTAATTTCTTTGATTCTTCTTCGATCTAACAAATATTCCCCTTGAAACATGAAAGAGATAAACGGTTGATGATGTTTATTCCCTGAAAGTGTAATTTCTTCCATGAAAATCTCTTGAACCGATCAAATTACAGGAAGAATAAATCCTTTACTGTCCCCTTAGTCGGCGTCAAAATGTAGTTGCAGGAATTCCCACAACACACCCCTTATAATATCTTGATAATTATCTCTTGATCTAAACTAATTTTGATATTAAAAGTATGACTAAAATTCTAAAAATTGCAAATAGACACACGGATTTTTACATGGTTCGATCAATTTGATCTACATCCATGATTCTCTACTATGATTGTTAAAGTTTACATTTGATAATCTCCATTAATGGAGTCCTAAATCTAGTTTTGGGGAAGAAGATGATAAAGAAAAATACATTTTCTCTCTCTAAAAGTCTCTCTGAAAAATATCTCTCTCTCCTAAAACTTTCTCTCTCCTCCAGACTCTCTCAACTCTAAAAAATACATCCTGCCTTTCTGGACTTACTTGAACCCTTTATATAGGAAATTACATAGTGGGTGAAAGCTAAGTTTTCCCCATCTTTCGGATCTATTTTGCGATCTCATCGCGGTAATTACAATTTTAATATTCGCCAACTTTTGTAATCCTCGTGAAACAACACTCTTCTAATATGCCTCTTCAAACGTCAACTTCGTCATTCTTTGAATTATTTTGTGACGTTCGTGAAATGTTGTTGAAGATTTTTCAGTAATGCTCGCAGAAGTGTCGTTAATCTCTCGTGAACATAATTGTGGCGATACTCTAGTACTACACTTGTAGATGATAATACTCTTCTTGCTAGACTTAATAACTCTTTAAGTAACTTCTCAAATAATAAGATTGAATCCCTTTCCATAGATGAACTAAAATCCAAACTTAATCTCTTAAAAATTGAACACATATTCAATTTAGGATTGACCAACAAATATAAGCGCCTTCATCTTGATTCAAAGAAAGAAATAAACAGATTAAGAAAAAGGAATAGTGATCTTATTGACAAGAAGGATCTTGCTGTTAAAAAGGGTTCCAAGACTCTAGATGATTTCCATAAGACTCTTCTTAACGTTCAAATGGAAATAGATAAGCTTGTCCGCGAGAATGAAGATCTTCTTGCGAGGGAAACTCAAGTTCGATCTCGTCTTCTTATAAATAGCGATGATGAGTTTTCTTGGGCTACGAAGATTCTTGATAATGCCAGGAATGATTTAGGTGTAAATGTTAGCCTTCAAGTTGAACAAGCGGCTTTAATTAGGGATATGATTTCTGAAAGAGAAGGTTGTTAGTTGTTCTTCTTCTCGCTATTTTCTTATTTTTATTATTCTTCTTTACAAAATTTCTAACTTGTTATCATATTCTCGCAGGAGCTGAAAAAAGATATCTTGAAAGAATTGGGGAACTTGAGAATGAGAAGAATCATCTCGCAAATACTCTTGCTTCTCGCAATAATAAATATTCACGATTGAAAGAGCAGTTTGACATTACCACCGCGAATTTCAATAGATCTCTCATTGTTGTTCGAAATGATTCCGTTAAGTTGGTCTGCAATGATCATGGAATTTCTCCTTCTATATATCCTGATCTTGCAAAGGAAATCCCCGCAATAATCCCAAATCTTAACATCTCTGATAGCGAAGCTGAGGATTCTGACGAGGATGAAAATGATAATTATAATGACGAAGGAGAAAAATCTGGTGGAGGAGAAGAATCTGATAAGAATGAAGATAGTGATGATAATGATGAAAGGGAGAAATCTGGCGATGAAGAGAAGTCTGATAAAAAGGATGGCGATGGATATAGCTAGTTCTTCTTTTTCCTTCTATCTTCCTTGTATATTTATTTTCTTCTTTCTGTAACATTGCTGTGAGTTTCTCCAATTTTGTGAATTTCTTTTGCTTCTACCTATATGAATCAGAAAACAGTTCTTTTTCTACAATTCAATCAATCAATATAATTATTATTCTATAATTATCTGCTCGCATTTATCTATGCAATTTTTATATGATAGATGAATAATAATTTCATCGTTCTCATGCATTCCCATACTTGCCTCTATTATTCATCTGCAATATAAAAAATTGATTAAAGATTAGATATTAGTGGTAAATAAAATTTGCCTTAATATTGGCGATCTTATCGCTAGCAATAACTGCGTGAAATCGCAATTCTCATAACATCTGCGAGTATTATCGCAGTAATCTTGTGGTCTTATTACGCCTTCCTAATTAAAGGTCTTATTTTTCCACGCTCTTTCTTTTTGCGACAAAATCGCAGGACGTCTTTACATTTGCATGTATTAACCCATTGATATTGCCTTATATGTATTCTTTTGATTGTATTACGACAATATGACAAGTCTAAGCTCCTTCAAAGGATCAAAGCCTCATGACATTGCCGTCTTGCGATGAAATCGCAGGATGTCTTTACACTTTCATGCAAAAACCCATTGATCTAATCTTAACATTTCTCTTGTGGCTTGTTGCCTCTGTATCATTTACGTCACGCAACAATATGACAGGCCTAAATTTTCTTGCGATCATAAAGCCCCTTGACATTGCCGTCTTAAGACATTTATCAGCTCCCTAATGGAGGGTGCCTCCCTTATCTCCCCCCTGGTTGCCCCTTCAAGGAGGGAACATCGTCCATTCAAGACTAGCTCTTCCCATCCAAATTTACCAACAACCATCTATTTTCGCAGACTCTTGTCCTTTATGCCTATATGGCTTATAGTTACAAGACTGCACCCTAAGTGGGGTTTTGTACAGGCCAAGTGCATCGTAGCCAAGACTTACCAAGAATGGCAAGGGAGTTTCGTACGCCCTTGGCACCCTTGACTCAACCTTGTACCTCGGCGCCTTGGTCATATTTTGCACTTCTTGGAAGAGATTCTCGGTCGTCCAACTAGGGTATAACCATATATAGTTGGAAATCCAAGATCTCTCTCCCGGATAGGTTTTCTTTAACCCAAACATATGCATGACTCAGGATCCAGCAGCGGTATAACCTTACCCCTGAATCATGTCGAGAGATACCTCCTCCTATGACGCGCTATTAGGTCTTACATTTGCCTCTTGAAAAATTTTATTCGCGAACTAGGGTGCACGCCATAAAGGTTCGTCCCATTCTTTAATCTCTGCGAAATTTTATTCGCGCTTCTCGCGAGTATTGTAACTCTGATGGAATTTCATAATTTTTATCTTCTTTCTTTTTGTAAAATCTTGCGATTCTTTCAAGAAGAATATTCTGTTCAATTACATATTCTTCAAACAAATCATTCATAGAGTTCTCTAAAGTTCATCATTTTACCTCTCTACTTACTATTTTCTGATTCTGCTTTTCTGCTACATTTTACTGTTATTTTTTTTCTGCGAGACCCTCGTCATCAGCTTTCACATCCTCTTTCCGCTCTATTGTATAAATCATTAACCCTTCACATCTCTGTTGTTGTTTTATTTTGTACTTCCAACTGCTATTCTTTTCAGCTCTTTCTGTGCAAGACTTCATATCGATTTCATAACATTTCTTGCTTTCTCCCCAATCTACTTTAATAACTCCAACACCTTTAGGATGAGGAAATTTGATACACTGGTGATAAGTAGATGCTACACCCAATATCCCGTGTAACCAAGGTCGTCCTATCAAAGCATTGTAAGGTGATTCTATGTCCACAACACAGAATAAGATTTTTGAAGATATTCCTTTTAACGGTATTTGCATTTCAATCTCCCGCTTTGGTTTGTTAGCTGTACCGTTAAATCCATAGATTTTATACGTTGATGGTATCAAATCTTCATCTTTTCCGCCCATGGTTCTATAGGTATGATAGAATAAGATATCAACTGAACTCCCGGTGTCTATTAAGACTCTGTTGATGGCCCAAGAGTCTTTAATTTTACCATCATTTTCTTCATATTCTTCTTACATTTGCTTTGGATGTATCTCTAATCGTACCACCAATTGGTTTTCATGTTGCTCGCCAAGCTCTGGTACATCTTGCGCGGTGAAAGATAGAGTTTGTTTCTGCCATGCTTCTAATTGCGAGGCTCTCGCTATATTCATTATCTCTCTTCCATCTGTATTTCTCGCGAAGACTCTATCATGGAAATCTTCCACAGTTATGTATGAATGCACAATGGAGTTACAAAAAAAATTCTTTGCTTTAGCCCCCACTTCTATCACGAATGTTTCTGCTCCTTTTACAGCATTCACTCTGCGAGTTTCTGGTACTGGTGGTAATTGATGAGGTTGTGGATGTCCTACTAGAAAGTGATTTAACTTCCCCTGATCAATCATCCTCAAAATTATCCTCTTTGTATTCCTACAATAAATTATTGAATGGCCATGAAAGTGATGGTAAATACAAAATTCTTGACTTCGATTGCTTGGATGTGGTTCTTTTCCCATGTTCCATGGTGATGGTATATTTTCCATCAGAATGATAGCTTCCCAAATTTTTTCTATACTAGCATTAAGAGGTGGCATCTTAATTTCTTCCCATATTATCTTTTGATTTCCTTGCCCTCTAAAGTTATTCTGCCTTTTTCTGCCATAAGTTTCTTGCGGATGATCAAGTATTTGAATCTTATTATTTCCACCGCGATTGTAATAATTCTTCTCCCTTTCATATTCTTCTTGATCTCCTCTGCCCATCGCTACCAATTTTTGTTGGTTATCAATTACTACTTTCTCTTGTTGTGACTGCGAGGTGCTCGCCACATTATTTATCATTTTAGGGAGAAAACTTCCACTTGCCGCTAGCGAGCTGGTGTTCACTATTGGATATGATTCCATCTTATTTTGTTTCTCCTCCAAAGCAATGTATTCTTCTTGTAACTCTCGCAATTCTGTCATGGTGATTGTATTTTTGATTCTGAAAATTTGAATGTACAGCAGATTAGTCGCGAACATTGCATTAATGAAGGATAAGATCAGGTATCTTTCATCTACTCTTCTAGCCATATCGCTGCACATTGATTTCCACCTTATGGTTAAGTGCTTCAGACTCTCGCCAACTCTCTGTTTTAACCCAAACACATCTTCAATACCTGGTCGCGATGAATTATTGCTAATGTATGCTCCTAGAAATGTAGCTTGTAAATGATCAAAGAAGTTATGGTGTTTTTTGGCAAGCCCTCGAACCATTTTAATGCCTCGCCAGTTAAGCTAGACTCAAAATATTTGCATAGTACAACATCATGGTTTTCCCATTGTAGCATACATCTAACATAAGCCTTGACGTGTGTAGGATTAGAATATTGTCACAACAATATTCTTGTGAAATAAACAACAGTTCTGCGAGATATGTTTACGATACATCCATGATATTCTGCGATAAATCTCAAAGTGATGTAAGGAATGACATACCAGATGAAAACGACAGAAATATGAGTAAAGTGTGACATTTTCTGCGACTAACCAATAAAACCTGCGAATGATTAAGGCGGTGCAAACTGCGACAAACTCAACACAACTCTGAGAGTTAAAAATCAATCAAGGAAAGTGTCTATATATATATATATATATATATTATTGTTAGAATGTTTAGAGAACTGAATCTGTGAACCTAACTACAAAGAGAGTTCTTTGATGGTACCAAAGACCAATATCCAAGGATCAATCAAGCTTTATCCAACAAACAAGATCAGACCTATCTACTGTGATTGATCAACGCACAACCTGTGATATTTCAATTATAAAGATAAGTAATATAATGCGGAAAAAGAAAAAGCATAGACACCAGAAATTTTGTTAACGAGGAAACCGCAAATGCAGAAAAACCCCGGGACCTTTCCAGATTGAACACCAAACTATATTAAGCATCTACAGATACTAGCCTACTACCAATTAACTTTGGTCTAGAATATAGTTGATACCGAACTCAGTCTCCCACTGATTCAGGTACAATCGCGCTCCTTACGCCTCTTGAATCCCAGCAAGACTCCACGCAATTGATTCCCTTTGACGGTCTCACACCAACTAAGAGTTGCTTCAACCCAATTAAAGACTTTAAACCAAATCTTCCTCCTACAGATTAAGCCTATGATTCATTTCCTTATTTATATAAATGGATGATCAAATCAAACGAAAGATCCAGGTGATGGAAATCGATAGCAACTTGACAAAAGTCTGGATATCCTCAAAATCCAGACTTATGTTACCCGAAGTGCATCCTAGATTATTATTCACCTCACAAGTATAAAACTTGCAGAATCTATAAAGTTTGAGGCGCAAAGAACTTTGATATTTACCATCTATCTTGATCGTTAGAGAAAGCTCTATAAACAATCAAGATCAGGATACTCGAGTTATCAAGATAAAAGATAAATGGACCTGGATTCACAAATCCCAATGAAGTCTTTGTAGTCGCTAAACCATAAAATGGTTTCTGGAGAGGACGACTCTAGATACAACTAGGTCACACCAAAAATTAGTGTCAGGATTCAAAAATCCTAGTTGCCAATATTTCCCCTTATATAGAATTCAAAGCCTAGGTTATTTTAGGTTTAAGCTAAGATAGCTTTGGAACCAAGCAAACAATATTCACTATTAGATGAAATATTTGAATCTTAATCACATAAACAAGATATAAACTCTGGTTAGGTAAACCGTAATCGAACCGTGTATAAAGACTATGTTCAACATGGTTAGCCAAAACTAGCCGATTTGAACTTTAAAAGCTTAACACTCATTTTTATGTTCACTAAGACATTAATATTGAGTCACAATCATGTAATCAAATGAGTCTAGTGTTAATTATAGAATTGATCTAATGAAAATCATTTCATAGAAATAATTTAATTGCAATTGAATCATAATCAACATAGTTAGTAAATGTACAAGGTACAATTACTTGAATCGTTCGTGAGTCGGCTGAGTCACAGTACGCAGACCGGTTTGTAAACTTATAAGCAATAACCGAGTTCTGGAGTTAACAAAAAAAAATTCAGTTCACGTATCGGTTTGCAAACTTAGGTGCAACTCAAAGTTCCAGAGTTGACAGAACTTTTTCAGTTCACGTACATGTTTGCAAATTTAAGCTTTTACCTGTTCTGGAGTTCACAAAAAAAATTCAATTAACATAATGGTTTGGGTACTAAACTGGTTCTAGAACATAGAACTATATTGGATCGCATACTGGTTTGATTACTTTAACCCGGTTCCCTTACCACAGTTCAAAAATGGTTTGCATACGAATATGTATACAAATCCGGATAACGAAACAAACAAATTTTCCTATGATGTACATACGAATATGCATATCACACAACTTTGAAAGTTGATATATAACTACTCTTCTACGTGTATAAGTACATGTAATACGGATTCAGATATATAAAAATTTTCTTAGTTTGTAAGAATAATAACACTATCTTGTATTCTGAATATAGTAGTTCTGTATTTCTCTAAATCAATTCGAAACATTCCTGATGTTGATGGAGGTTGATAGGGTGTAGAATACATCCTATTTACTATCTATAGAGTTTATGCTTTCTTTGCTATTTTTCTTGTAAATTATGTATTTTACGTGTGTTTTTGAGTTATTAGGTACTATGGAGTCGCACGGAGGAAAAGAAGAAGCAATCACCAAATTTGAGTTAAAAAAAGGCTAAAAGGTCATTTCACAGACTAATACTATTGGGAGCCCAGTCAATGTTAAGGGACAATTATATTTGGAGGAGTACTAAATACAGTCTAGCTGTGATTACGGGGTTTTCATTTAAGGTATCCCTTATCATTATGAATGGGTGTAAATAACGGGTGCAAATATCCCTGGGGTGTCTAAATCCAGACCCATCTCTAATACCCTAACCCTAAGTCGAAGAGGCATTTCTCCCAAAAATCATTGCAGCTAAAATCAAGAGGAGCTGTGACTGGTATGTTCGAGAAAGAAATTGAGAGCAGAGGTGATGTCCAAGATATGCTGGAGAAGATTGAGTCTGGTCGCCGTTGAAGAATTAACGGAGATTAAAATGGGTTTGTGGTCCAGATCGAGAGGGATCTGCTGCTGTGATGAGACGAAGAAGAAATCGGAGATGGGTTCTAACAGAGATGGTTTGCAGTCGGACTTTGAAGTTCAGAGACAGTGAAGGCAAGTTCTAAAGACTTTGGTAGCATCTGAGACTCGAATTGGAAGATGGGTTTGTGGTAGTTGCTGAAATTGAGTTCAAATTTAGGGTTTTCTGAAGTTCCAGTTGAAAAACAAGATGATGTGATTTTGGGTAAAGTAAAGATGAGTCTGTGATGATTTGAAGTAATTGGGTTTGCACTGAATTTTCTGGTGATAACTGGGATGAACGAGATATTAAATCTAATGTGTTGATGGCTGCTGTGTGAAAGTGAAGAACATGAGATTGAAATAATGGAACTCGGCTAGTGTTGGTAGATGCAGATGGTGGGATTTGAATCTGTTGTTACTGTTATAGGGAGAAATTGGTTTTGAATGGAGAAGCTAAAGTATGAGATGATGGTGAAGCTAATGAAGAACATATTGCTCATGTGAGATGTTGCTGCCGTAAAAGAGATGAAGCAAGGTAGTGATGATTGGTGCTATGAACCTCAGATGAAGAATGTGAAGCTGTGAAGTCCAGTTTGTGTATGAATGGCAAGATTGAAGTAGTATTGAATGAAGTGAAGCTATTGAACCGCTAAATTAGATGTATGCTTAGGCTTGTCACAGGGGAAGAATGGCCTGAAATTGGCCTGGGAAGTACTGTAAATAGCCGAAACTCGGCCGGTTTTCCATTCCGGCGAGTTGACCTGGTAGCTGACGATGTTCGATCCAGACGATTCCGATGACCGATCCACCTTAGTGACTCAGCCGACTCAACTATGACTAAGACAGTTGATTGAGCTGACTTCCTCGCCTTTGACTAATTGACTAACGAAGATTGACGGTTTGACCGTTAGTCCTAACGATGGACTGACGGAATATTCCGTCGACAGACATAATTTTCAGGTGGCCAGCGGTGACGGATTCCGGTCTATTTCCGATAAAAAACCCAGTTTTCTGGTGAGCAAAAATAACATAATTTTGTGTGGATTTCTCTCATGTGTGTGAAGACTTAGAATTGGAAATTTAATGAAAACTTTGAAGTCTTGGAGAATTGGACTTGAAATTGGAATATGGCTCAAATTGGGAAAGTGGTGTTCTTATGGAATGTGGATTCTTTTCCTACAAAGATATGGAGAGTATTGAAGCCTATTGTTGATGGTGGATTTCTATTTAAAGGCTAAAATTGTAAAAAATCAATTTTTGTAAGCTGACGCCCTGCAAAGGATAAAGCCTTCAGGTGATGAATATTTCTCGCCATGATAATTCATTGGAGCATGTGCAACCATCCCTGAGAATTATAACCTACCCATAGCGGAGCATGTAGCAACCATCCCGATTTTCTGTAGGTTTACAACATTACTGCTTTAATTAAAGCCTTGTGTTCGACATGCAAACACCCGTAGGCTACCTAACAGCGGGTTATATTAGCCCCGTTGAACGCATGCAAGACTACCCATGTTAGTCTCACCTGCTGAAAACAAACCCAAAAATAGATCTCATCCGTCCAACTTCACAGGCATTGATGGAGGGTGTAGATATATATTCAGGGGGTCCTGAGCATGCTACCATGATCACCTCAGACCCACCTTCATGCATGACCGAACGGTCAAGACCAACTACAGTTGGTCCTTCCAAAACGTGCGCTCAAAGTGAGCATGACGCACGGCTAGGGTTTCTTTTATTCGTGAACGTCCAACTTCGCAGGCATAGTTGGACATCTTAGATTATACCCTAAAATAAGTAGTGAAGTGATGATACACCATTAGCGGACCCACTTTCTACCTACATGACCGACTCCCTCATAGACAAGCCGTGGTGCAAGAAACGATTGCCCAAACAAGGCTAGGTTAACGCCTTATGTAGGTTGAGAAGATCCAAAACGATCACGACCATCCGACTTCGCAGGCATAGTTGGATGGCTTAGATTGAGCCCATGGTAATAGAGAAAGCATGTACATGCTCACTTTCAGCCCAAGATGTTGCATACACGGTCGGTATCCCCAAAGAAGGCGCACGCAACCCAAAACCAATCACCCAAAGTGGCCGGTCCGAAATCCTAATTAGGGTTTGCTGCGCATATGTCGCAGAAAAATCTCGAGCGTCCATCTTCGCAGGATTGGATGGAAGGAAAAGATGGAGACATAGAAGGAACCGAGCATGCTAGCATGACCACCGTGGGCCCGACTTCACGCCTAGCTAATCGGCCAAGACCGGAAGTGGTCAAGTTCCTCGGTACGCACGCCCAAAGGTGGCATGTCACGGCCCCTTCATAAGTTCTAATCTCGACCACTCGTCTTTGCCACCTGAGTCGAGTGGCTTAGATAAAATCTTTTCGAGTCAAGCAGGCATGGGCGTGAACACCATTGTACCACCTCCATGCAGGGCCAATCGGTTCCTCCATAGAAATTCCCTTAGCATGCAAACATTTGGGTTGAAAGAGGCAGCATGCGAGCCTCCCATCCAACGATCGCAAGTAGGGTTACAAGCCATCTCGTCCGTCCAAATTTGCAAGCTTGGACGAATGACTTAGGGTCAGAATCAACCAGCAAACAATGTATCACCATGATCACCATCTGTCACTCTTATTCACAGGGTGACCGACCAAGGAGTGGCCTGCCCATACAGCCTCCAAACGGTCAGCTGAAGATGGTTGCATGCGATGACATACCAAGTTCACGATTCACCCTGCACTATTTTACGTGGGTCCCATGATCCACACACTCGAGCCATCAATCATGTCACAAAATGGGGGATACAAACTGGGGTATTGGTCTGGAGGTTTACAGCGTGCAGCGTGCAACACGCCATCACAAGATCATGCCAGGGAAACATGGGCGGTTAGCGATGATATGAGAAGTGGGCAAGCAACCGTGTGACACTAACACACAACTCCACTTCCTCCATCACTCCACTTCCTCCACTTTCCCACGAGAGACGTGATGAAGGCTTATCGACTTGTATAAATAGGTTCTCATCCCTATTTCCAACAACGACAACAGAGAAAACCAAGTGTTAATACCATCGTATTCAACACCCAGATCCTGCCTGCAACATTTGCTAGCATGCTCAACCTTCTGTTAACAAGTCATCAAATAGCCTTCACCTTCATACTCTCAACACCTTCTTCGCTTCCCTCCCTAAGATCAACCTCACATCCTTCACCTGTGACCGAAAAAAATCTGGAACGGACGTGTCTTCGGTTTAGGCCAGAATTGTACAGATTATCTCTCGAATAAAAAGTGCTCATCGTGCAGCACATTTGTTGAAGTTTTAAATTCACTTCTCATCCACACACACCCAAAATTACCTAAACCTGCAGAAGTAGTTTTCTCCCACAAACAATTGGCGACCACAGTGGGAGGTTAATCTCTCGGTTGTGAAGTCGATTTATTCAATACCAATTCAATTTCTCTGATTTCAAGAATGGTGGATCTTAGGTCTGGATCAACAACCAACGATGGAGTTAGCGCCGATAACACTTCTGGTGGCGCTGATATCCCAATTACTGGTGTTACAGTGCAACTCGCCAGTGCAACCAATGTGTCTCGTGGAATCGCGTCTTCTACCATCAGTACTAGTGGAGAAGGAGAAGACATTCCAGCAGGCGTGACACCTCCCATTACAAGAGCCAGAGCGGCTGCAAATCCAGTCATTTCCTCAAGCATGACACTTCCGTCCGTCACCAGAACGACTGTTTCTCCCCCTTCAGGACGAGGATCTGGAGGACCCAGAGGACAACCTCCTATCACCATGGTGGACTTGATGGAGAGACAAGAAACCCTCGATAAAGCTCAGGAAGACATGGCAACCACTCAGAAGGAGGTACTCACCTTCCTTAAAACATTAACCGATCGATTGCCGCAATAGTCGAGACAGCCCCAAGGGCCAACAAGAAATACGTTCGGCACACCTGGAGCAGGTACCTCAATTACGCAAGCCTACCTGAACGAAGAGTCTTGTTCTGCTGACCACGCAAGAAAAAGGGACCAGGAGCGTCTCAGGGAAAGGATCCGACCATCCAACTTTATTACATGTGAAGATCTGGATAGATTCCTCCAAAATCATGGCAAAGAAAATCCGATGGACTCGCATCGACACCAACCTCCATATCCACAAGACGTGCAGCGGATTCCTCTTCCCAGGGGATACACCTCCCCTCAATTCATCATTTACGATGGTACCGGTAATGCTCGTGAACACGTCTCTCGATTTTTAGAATCCTTAGGAGAACATGAATACAATCACGTTCTTCGCCAGAAGGAATTCTCCAAATCACTTACGGGGAGAGCCTATACGTGGTACAACAACATCGCACCCGACAGCATATCCAATTGGAGTGAGATGGTAAGCGCGTTTTACAAGAAGTACTTCTTTGTATCTGAGCAAGTTACTTTCTCAGACCTGGGAAGAATCTCCCAACGGAAGAACGAAAATCCAAACGATTTTGTGAAAAGGTTCAGAACACAAGCATTGGACTTCCATGAACCAAATGTCACAGAACGACAGCTGGTGGAATTATGCATCAACGGAATGATACCCATATATCGTGCCCTGCTGGAAAACTTGGGATTCCAGACGTTCTCAGAGCTCCATGAAGCAGCCAAACGTTCAGCCACTACCGCCCCAGCATTATTGGGAAGAACCAGGATCGTTCGGAGCGACGATTCACGAGATAATCGGGGAAGCAGACGCCTCATCAACAAGCAGTATAATACTGGCCCTTCTGTCAGTGTAGTAAGCGAAGGCGGAAAGAGAAAAGCTTCAGCGGCGGCAGAACAACTACCCAAGCGTGCAACTAAAACGCATAGAGCTTCGTCTCGAAAGGGAACAGGCAAAGATCCTGCGCAGAGCACCGAAGACACAGGCTTCCCGTTTCCGATAAATGAAGTAATGGAACTTTTGGAGGCATGGATTCAGGATGATGCTATCAAGCTACCTCCTATCAGACGTCCACCAACTGAGAAAGACATGGCAGACCCTAAGTACTGCCGTTATCATAGGTTTGTCCACCACCCACCTAAGGATTGCAACAAGCTGAAAGAAATCTTCAGGGAAAAGATAGCAGCAGGAGAGCTTCAATTTGGAAATGAAAGAGTTCACAGAGACCCCCTTCCTGTCCGAAGTTGAATGATCTATGGAGACTCTGTGCGCAAGACTGCACAATCCATGATGGAACACCTGTGTGAAACTTGTACCTTTCCAAGGTACAACGTCAAGATATATTCATGGCCCTCAACCGTATTGTGTCAGGCAGGCGCTTGTACCCAGAAAGAGAATTCGTTCCAGCATCTCCAGCCTCCTTGGAAGACAGCGCCAACAAAGGAAACTGGGGACTTTTGACCGTCTCCCATCTGAAATATGTCAAGTTCGATAGCACATTAATCGATGCAGCTTCTGAATTCAACATCGTTACTATCAAGAACCTGCAAGTTGCGAAAATCTCAAAGCAGGAGGCTACCCGTGGTCCGACTGTGATCAAGAACCCAGCAGGAGAATTTGTGGATGTCTACGGATACATTGACCTTGATGTCAAGATTGGTAACACTCCAACACAAACTAGATTCCATATAATTAAGGAACATCCGGATTACGACATAATTCTGGGGCGCCCATGGGTACACAAGGAGCATTCCTTACCAATCTCAGTACCTGAAAGAATCTTCAACAATCCAGCTCCGATGATTTCCAACAAACCTTGGATAATCGAAGACTCCATGTTTCCTCCATACCAACAACTCACAGGCATAATGCAACTTCCTGGTGAAAGCCCTTCGTCCTGCGTCAAGAGATTCCGAGCCCAAGTAAGTCTCATTGAATGACCCTCTTTACAAGTAGTGGATGATTGTCCTGCTAGACCACCGGGGACTGTTTCACCTGACAGGCGGGCCACCACCAAGAGATGTGAGTGGAGTGATGGCCCCTTTAAGCGCTTCACCAAAAGTTTGGAAGTAGTCAAGAACGATACATGTCATAAGCAAGCTGTCATACCGAGTCCAAATCCGTTTCAAATCGGAGATATGGTAGCAAAGGTAACCACGTTCCAAGTTGGAAACATGGCAGTAAAAATAACTGCCCAGCCTGATATACCTGCAAAGGAAGAGGAAATATTCTTAGTGGCAGATGTTATCTTGGGAGGTTACTGCAAGATCATCAATTCAGACAAACTCGAAGGTGTGGTTGTTCACTCACGATGGCTCAAGCCCTGCCTCACTTGAAGACACGACATCACCTCTCTAATCCCCCCGGGGGGATTCCTCCAACAATTTTCCTTTTCACAATATTTGTAATTCCTTCAAAATGATGGCACCGCTTGCCTTCATACTTATTAGGGTTTCAATATTTCTTCAAGTAATCAAGATTTCATTCCTTTTATCTCATAAAATCACACAAATCTATGAGTCACCTTCAAACCACCATTACCCAGAAAGAAAAACCCTAAATACTCATACCAAATCTTTATACTAGCCTGGTAATATGGGAGAAGTAAAACATGTAAAAATGGGAGGAGGAAGGTATCCTACATGATCTACTTCAACATAGCTAGACTCACGTCAGGAGGCACAAGCAGAAAAAATATGCATGTTTCGAAAGCAACATTGAATAAAACTTTGTTCAAGATAAGCAAGCAAAGAAGAAAACTTAAAACTCAGCCGCCACTGAGTATAAAAAAAAAATATACAAAGAAGAATAACAGGGAAACTCAATTGCCGGTTGCGTCTTCATCACTGTTGGGATCCACATCTTGTACCACTTTCTCCAGAGACGCCTCAACTTCTTCTTCGGGCACAGCAGCTACCGCCTCAACTTCTTCTTCGGGCACAGCAGCTACCGCCTCAACTTCTTCTTCGGGCACAGCAGCTACCGCCTCAACATCTTCAGCATGCGTATCTTATGCACCTTCTACAGAATCCATTGTAACCTTGGAAATCGTGCCGATCACTTTTGGACGTTCAGTCTCAGGGTCAAGGATTATCACACCACCACGTATTGGGTAATCACACTTCCCATCACCCGCAGGACGTTCGTGTTCAACCCTCCGTCTCTTCAACCGAGCCGCAAACCTTTCAGCTCTCGAGCTTACTGGTGCTTGTGACGCCTCGCGTTTCCACTTCGCTCGCAACGCTTCTTCATGTCTTTGTTTCTCCTCCATATCGATTGCAACTGAAAGAGCACGGAGCCGCCCCCTGACAATGGTTAAATGCAAGACAGACATTCTCTGTACGGCATGGCCGACTTCACGAAGTGGCAAATCAATTTTAGCCATCACCTCTTCATACGCGTTAGCTTCTGGTTTATCAACTTCAAAACTTTTTTCTGAAGAAGCTGCAGAGTGATCATCACCAACACCTTTCATGATATACTGCAAAAAAAGGGGAATATAAGTTGTGGCGGCACATAAAAAATATTCTAATCACAACTATCGCCGATCAATTAAGAAATCAACGTATGGAGCAATACCTGAGATGTTGAAGAAGACGATCGCCTAATGAGAAGAATACAGGAAAACTTCTTTATATGCTTCACGATCCAACAAGATCCCCAGGAGAAAAGAAGTCCACCTTTGCCGTTTTATGAGGCTGTTGAGTCGGGATTGTGATCAACAATGTTTATCAAATGCTAGGCACACAGAAAGAGGAAAACAAAGGTGGATCGACCTACCAAGCTGTACTTCCCCAGCCGAGCTTTACCATTGGAAGGATTAACTCAACCGGTTCCAAGGCATTTAACACACATGACATACCTCCTCCCACGCAACGAGACGATCAACCGAAGTAGGCACAACAAGCCCATGTTCGAATCAAACAGGCACATGCCCCCACGTGCCTATCAAGCAGGCGCAACAGAGTGACGTTGGTTGAATCATATACATGGTGGGGTCCACATTCATCTAGGGTTACATGCACAGCTTCCCACGTTCAAAGTAAGAATGCTCGCATCGGGTCCCACCAAAGCAGGCTCTCTACAGAGGCAGGCATAGCAAGGACAGGATGACTCGTCTCTCCTGGTAAGATAAAACTTTATACAAAAGTTTTATCTTTATTAGTCACCATCTTATGCCTACCCTACAATAGTGTAATCATTACATGCTAGGCAGGGGACTTAATGTTGATGGTGGATTTCTATTTAAAGGCTAAAATTATAAAAAACCAATTTTTGTAAGCTGACGCCCTGCAAAGGATAAAGGCTTCAGGTGATGAATATTTCTCGCCATGATAATTCATTGGAGCATGTGCAACCATCCCTGAGAATTATAACCTACCCAGAGCGGAGCATGTAGCAACCATCCCGATTTTCTGTAGTTTTACAACATTACTGCTTTAATTAAAGCCTTGTGTTCGACATGCAAACACCCGTAGGCTACCTGACGGCGGGTTATATTAGCCCCGTTGAACGCATGCAAGACTACCCATGTTAGTCTTACCTGCTGAAAACAAACCCAAAAATAGATCTCATCCTTCCAACTTCACAGGCATAGATGGAGGGTGTAGATATAGATTCAGGGGGTCCTGAACATGCTACCATGATCACCTCGGACCCACCTTCATGCATGACCAAACGGTCAAGACCAACTACAATTGGTCCTTCCAAAATGTGCGCTCAAACTGAGCATGACGCACGGCTAGGGTTTCTTTTAATCGTGAACGTCCAAATTCGCAGGCATAGTTGGACGGCTTAGATTATACCCTAAAACAAGTAGTGAAGTGATGATACACCATTGGCGGACCCACTTTCTACCTACATGAACGACTCCCTCATAGACAAGCCGTGGTGCAAGAAACGATTGCCCAAACAAGGATAGGTTAACGCCTTATGCAGGTTGAGAAGATCCAAAACGATCATGACCATCCGACTTCGCAGGCATAGTTGGATGGCTTAGATTGCGCCCAGGGTCATAGATCAAGCATGTACATGCTCACTGGCGGCCCAAGATATTTCATACATGGTCGGTCTCCCCAAAGGAGGCGCACGCAACCCAAAACCGATCGCCCAAAGTGGCCGGTCCGAAATCCTAATTAGGGTTTGCGGCGCATATGTCGAAGAAACATCTCGAGCGTCCATCTTCGCAGGATTGGATGGAAGGCAAAGATGGAGACTTAGAAGGAACCGAGCATGCTAGCATGACCACCATGGGCCCAACTTCACGCCTAGCTGATCGTCCAAGACCGGAAGTGGTCAAGTTCCTCTATACGCACGCCCAAAGGTGGCATGTCACGGCCCCTTCATAAGTTCTAATCTCGACCACTCGTCTTTGCCACCTGAGTCGAGTGGCTTAGATCAAATATTTGCGAGTCAAGCAGGCATGGGCGTGAACACCATTATACCACCTCCATGCAGGGCCAATCGGTTCCTCCATAGAAATTCCCTTAGCATGCAAACGTTTGGGTTTGAAATAGGCAGCATGCGCGCCTCCCATCCATCGATCGCAAGTAGGGTTACAAGCCATCTCGTCCATCCAACTTTGCAAGCTTGGACGAATGACTTAGGGTGTGAATCAACCAGCAAACAAGGTATCACCATGATCACCATCTGTCACTCTTCTTCACGGGGTGACCGACCAAGGCGTGGTCTGCCCATACAGCCTCCAAACGGTCAGCTGAAGATGGCTGCATGCGATGACATACCAAGTTCACGATTCACCCTGCACTATTTTACGTGGGTCCCACGATCCACACACTCGAGACATCAATCATGTCACAAACTGGGGTATTGGTATGGCGGTTTACAGCGTGCAGTGTGCAACACGCCATCACAAGATCGTGTCAGGGAAACATGGGCGGTTAGCGATGATAGGAGAAGTGGGCAAGCAACCGTGTGACACTAACACACAACTCCACTTCCTCCATCACTCCACTTCCTCCACTTTCCCACGAGAGACGTGATGAAGGCTTATCGACTTGTATAAATTGGTTCTCATCCCTATTTCTAACAACGACAACAGAGAAAACCAAGTGTTAATACCATCATATTCAACACCCAGAGCCTGCCTGCAACATTTGCTAGCCTGCTCAACCTTCTGTTAACAAGTCATCAAATAGCCTTCACCTTCATACTCTCAACACCTTCTTCACTTCCCTCACTAAGATCAACCTCACATCCTTCACCTGTGACCGAAACAAATCTGGAACGGCCGTGTCTTCGGTTTAGGCCAGAATTGTACAGATTATCTCTCGAATCAAAAGTGCTCATCGTGCAGCACATTTGTTGAAGGTTCAAATTCACTTCTCATCCACACACACCCAAAATTACCTAAACTTGCAGATGTAGTTTTCTCCCATAAACACCTATAAATAAAGGAGTTCTCTACAACTTTTGGACACACATCTACTTTGGAGAAGGATTTAAAGTTCACAAGGATTGGAGGAAGGAGAAACCATCATCTTTTCAATAAGTTTTTCTTTCTTCCTTAATTATTATTATTATTATGTGAACTCCAAACTATGAGTAGCTAATTTTCTTATTGATTGAGGATGAATTCCTAGTTCTTAATATATGATTTGAGTTTTGTTTCAATTCTACTTTGAATTTTTTCATATGATTATCGTTTGGTTTTACTAATATTAATGTTTATGATTGATTGATAGGTTTTTTAGAGTGCACGCTAAATTTATTTTTTAATTTTATCTAAAACTAGTGAAAGTTAGGGGATAAGTAATCGTTTCTTGACTATTTACATAAGTAGAAAACACAAGACCTTGCGGAGGGATTCCGTGGAGCAATTGTGTGTGAAAACAACGTTAGCAAGTGGACCTTGATCTAAGATTCTAACTACTAATATCAACCTAATAAATTCATAAATCTTAATGCATTTAACTAAATTACATCTTGAGTGATCTACTACTAGGTGGCTTGGTGAATAGAATCTGGTAGTCGAGAAATTTCGTAACCGGTGATATAAGTGATTTAGGGGTTAGCACTGATCTATCTGCTATACCTACGGTTGATGATAATCTGTGACTAATAAAAAGGGGAAAAGAACATAACTTGAATCATTGTTTTGCAACGAAGAAGGATTCCTTGATCTAATTTCTCTTATTTGATTTCAACTTAAACTTTTGATTGCTTTGTTTACTTTCTTTTGATTTTAAAATCTTGAACCAATACCCCCCTTTTTGTGACATTATAAGACAACTAAAACCTCTTGCTCCTCGTGGGAACGATCTTGAATACCCTATATTACTTGTTAATTAGGTAGTAAATTTTAATTAATTTTTTGTGGTTACGACAACGCATAGAACGGTGTACAATACACCGTGAGATCAAGTCCATTTTTGAGAAAACGGTGAATACCACAAGGAAAGATTGGAGATTTAATCTCAATGATGCACTTTGGGCGTATAGAACGGTGTACAAGACACCTATTGGTATGTCTCCATATCGGTTGGTTTATGGCAAAGCTTTTCATCTTCCAGTTGAAGTTGAACATAAGTATTATTGGGCGATAAATAAATTTAACATGGAGTATGATGAAGCAGGGAAGCAAAGAAAGTTACAACTAAATGAGCTAGAGGAGATACGTAATGATGCCTACGAGAGTGCCCGAATATATAAGGAGAAGACTAAGCTTTTCCATGATAAGATGATTTCTCGTAAAAGCTTCATCGTGGGACAAAAAGTCCTTTTATTTCATTCTCTCCTTAAATTATTTCCTGGAAAGTTAAGGTCCCGTTGGATTGGACCATATGTTGTTACTAATGTTTTTCCTTATGGTGCAGTTGAAATTACTAGTCTTAGAGACAACTCGGTTTCCAAAGTCAACGGCCATAGATTGAAGCCATACTATGAGAACATTGCCTATGTGAATGTGGATGAACTACCATTTGAAGATTTTCTCCCCCCTGGAGGAGTGATGTGAAGCAAGATCTATGTCGGGTCATCGACTTTAAAACAAGCGCTAAGTGGGAGGCAACCCACCGGTTTTGTATTTCTTATCCTTTTGTATTTTTATTTTATTTTCTTTGTGTTGCATTTGTTTATTTTTCTTGTTTCATATCATATTAGGATTTCCCACCTTGGCTTTACTTGGACGATTAAATTACATTGAGGACAATGTAAGGTTTAAGTGTGGGGAAGTGGTTAAGCATATTTTAAAAAAAAAATTGCATAAAACTTCCAACTTTTAGAGATTTTAGAGTCACTAGCATCCTTCTAGGTATGTTTACATAGAGAATTCTGACCGACATAATTGAACTTGGAAGTGTTAGGAAAATACGTTCAGATTTATTATTTGTTAGAGTGTTAAATAATGGATTTAATCCTGCCGGTGATGCAAATTAGGAGCAGAGAAGAATGCATTATTAGAGTTGCTGATAAATCATTAGTGGAGACTACCCGTTTTCATATCAACCAAGGCACCGACCAAAAAAATTCTTCCTTGACTAAAGAGATTCTTTTGAGTGTGTGTCACCGTACGTTAATTCCGGGTAGAATGGTGAGCTACCCAACTTCACACCAATTTCAGCACTATTTTGATCTCTTGAGTGCTAATTATTGTCAATCATGAGGGTGACGTCTATGGATGAAAGCCTCCTTCTTGTAGTTCGATTTGCAGTTAGCACCATTCTCTCTTTCGACAACAACGGGTCCATAGAAACACCATTATCATCAACAAGGGAGCGACATCACAATCTACAAGGAAGGTTGAAGACGTTCAAGGTTTACAAGCAACGGAATAAGAAAAAAAAAACAAATTTCATATTCAAGTGAAGAGTTACAATACAATGAGCATAATTTTACATCCAAGTTGAAGACTTATTTACAATAGCGAAGAAAAGCAAAAGGTGAGAATTATTGAAGTTTATGGTTTCGAGACGATACAAGTTGTGAAGAATCAAGTGGTAAAATACTTTTCCACGGCCATGTTTGTTTTATTTTTCACTTTGATTTGTATTGTGTTTCTCTTGTCTATAAAAAATTGAAAAAGAAAAAAAAAATTGAAAAAATATGAGACGAGAAATATCTATTATTGTTTTGTTTTGAATAAGCCGTGGGGAAGGAAAATATATAAGGAAGTTTCAAGCGACAAGGATTTTAAGGAAAAAGGTTACAAATTGTCAAGGGTTTATGAAGTTCAAGTGTTTATCATCAATAGTTGAAGCCGAAGCCGAAGACCAAGAAGAGAAGACGAGAAGGCGAAGATGTTTCTATTGGATGCTGTGAGAGTGGTGTTATCATAATTGGCAATCGGATGTGAAGGTAAGTAAGTAATCTCATCCTCGATAATAGTGGTTGATTTCCTTTCCTAGAGATCGTCAGAAAAATGGTTTTTCAAAATGTTAAAAGATGTGGGTTTTTAAAATATTTCGGAGGTTATTCTTCCCACCATTCAACGTGTTGCAGTAATTATCTCTTCATTACTACCTGCACACATGTGAGACCCATAAAAAAGCCGTCTTTTTGAGTGCAATTATCATAAAACCCTTTTAAGAGAGGCAGAAGTCGAGGCGAAATGCTTATTGATCGTTTCTCAAACACGCGTTCTCTCATTATGGTGTGGTTATTTCTCACTCAACATTTAAGAATGAGAATATGTTCTTTAGTATTTCTAACTTCTTATTACTAGCATGCAGAAACTGTATGTCCTCATAACTCTTTGGATGCTTGGGACGCTGGAACGCTTTGAAGTTGTAAGTTTTAGTTTGATTTCCTCGATGACTAGCAAAGTCTAAGTGTGGGGGAATTTGATAGGGTGTAGAATACATCCTATTTACTATCTATAGAGTTTATGCTTTCTTTTTTATTTTTCTTATAAATTATGTATTTTACGTGTGTTTTTGAGTTATTAGGTACTATGGAGTCGCACGGAGGAAAAGAAGAAGAAATCACCAAATTTGAGTTAAAAAGGGCTAAAAGGTCATTCCACAAACGAATACTATTGGGAGCCCAGTCAATGTTAAGGGACAACTATATTTGGAGGAGTACTAAATATAGTCTAGCTGTGGTTAAGGGGTTTTCATTTAAGGTATCCCTTATCATTATGAATGGGTGTAAATAACAGGTGCAAATATCCCTGGGGTGTCTAAATCCAGACCCATCTCTAATACCCTAACCCTAAGTCGAAGAGGCTTTTCTCCCCCAAATCATTGTAGATGAAATCAAGAGCAGCTGTGACTGATGTGTTTGAGAAAGAAATTGAGAGCAGAGGTGATGTCCAAGATATGCTGGAGAAGATTGAGTCTGGTCGTTGTTGAAGAATTAACGGAGATTAAAATGGGTTTGTGGTCCAGATCGAGAGGGATCTGCTGCTGTGATGAGACGAAGAAGAAATCAGAGATGGGTTCTAACGGAGGTGGTTTGCAGTCGGACTTTGAAGTTCAGAGACAGTGAAGGCAAGTTCTAAAGACTTTGGTAGCATCTGAGACTCGAATTGGAAGATGGGCTTGTGGTAGTTGCCGAAATTGAGTTCAAATTTAGGGTTTTCTGAAGTTCCAGTTGAAAAACAAGATGCTATGATTTTGGGTAAAGTAAAGATGAGTCTGTGATGATTTGAAGTAATTGGGTTTGCACTAAATTTGCTGGTGATAGCTGGGATGAACGAGATATTGAATCTGATGTGTTGATGGCTGCTGTGTGAAAGTGAAGAACATGAGATTGAAATAATGGAACTCGGCTAGTGTTGGTAGATGCAGATGGTGGGATTTGAATCTATTGTTACTGTTACAGGGATAAATTTATTTTGAATGGAGCAGCTGAAGTATGAGATGATGGTGAAGATAATGAAGAACATATTGCTCATGTGAGATGTTGCTGCCGTAAAAGAGATGAAGCAAGGTAGTGATGATTGGTGCTATGAACCTCAGATGAAGAATATGAAGCTTTGAAGTCCAGTTTGTGTATGAATGGCAAGATGGAAGTAGTACTAAATGAAGTGAATCTATTGAACTGCTAAATTAGATGTATGCTTAGGCTTGTCACATGGGAAGAATGGCCTGAAATTGGCCTAGGAATTCCTGTAAATAGCCGAAACTCGGCCGGTTTTCCATTTCGGCGAGTTGACCCGGTAGCCGACGATGACCGATCCAGCTTAGTGACTCAGCCGACTCAGCTCTGACTAAGACAGCTGATTGAGCTGACTTCCTCACCTTTGACTAATTGACCAACGAAGATTGACGATTTGACCTGTTTGACCATTAGTCCTAACGGTGGACTGACAGAATATTCCGTTGACGGACATAATTTTCAGGTGGCCGGCGGTGACGGGTTCCGGTCTATTTCCGGTAAAAAACCCAGTTTTCCGGTGAGAAAAAAATACATAATTTTGTGTGGATTTATCTCATGTGTGTGAAGACTTAGAATTGGGAATTTGATGAAAACTTTGAAGTCTTGGAGAATTGGACTTGAAATTGGAATATGGCTCAAATTGGGAAAGTGGTGTTCTTATGGAATGTGGATTCTTTTCCTACAAAGATATGGAGAGTATTGAAGCCTATAAATAAATGAGTTCTCTACAACTTTTGGACACACATCTACTTTGGAGAAGGAGTTAAAGTGCACGAGGATTGGAGGAAGGAGCAACCATCATCTTTTCAATAAGTTTTTCTTTTTTCCTTGATTATTATTATTATTGTGTGAACTCCAAACTATGAGTAGCTAATTTTCTCATTGATTGAGGATGAATTCCTAGTTCTTAATATATGATTTGAGTTTTGTTTCAATTCTACTTTGAAGTTTTTCATATGATTATCGTTTGTTTTTACTAATATTAATGTTTATGATTGATTGATAGGTTGTTTAGAGTGCACGCTAAATTGATTTGTTAATTTAATCTAAAGCTAGTGAAAGTTAGGGGATAAGTAATCGTTTCTTGACTATTTACATAAGTAGAAAACACAAGACCTTGCGGAGGGATTCCTTGGAGCAATTGTGTGTGAAAACAACGTTATCAAGTGGACCTTGATCTAAGAGTCTAACTACTAATATCAACCTAATAAATTCATAAATCTTAATGCGTTTAACTAAATTACATCTTGAGTGATATACTACTAGGTGGCTTGGTGAATAGAATCCGGTAGTCGAGAACTTCCGTAACCGGTGATATAAGGGATTTAGGGGTTTGCACTGATCTAGCTACTATACCTACGGTTGATGATAATTTGTGACTAATAAAAAGTGGAAAAGAACATAACTTGAATCATTGTTTTGCAACGAAGAAGGATTCCTTGATCTAATTTCTCTTATTTGATTTCAACTTAAACTTTGGATTTCTTTGATTACTTTCTTTTGCTTTTAAAATCTTGAACCAATACCCCCCTTTTTGTGACATTATAAGACAACTAAAACCTCTTGCTCCTCGTGGGAACGATCTTGACTACCCTATATTACTTGTTAATTAGGTTGTAAATTTTAATTAATTTGTTGTGGTTACGACAACGCATCAGAGGTATTTAGTATAGAGCGAAAACTTTAAAAATCTGCCTACCTGACCTAACATCAGTAGTAGACCTTGATATGTCTATATTCCGCAAGGAATTCGAAGAATATATCAGAATCTGATGAGTGCCTATGTCTCTCTTCATATTATATTGAAACTCAAGCTCCTAGATGAATTGTTCACTAGTATAGAGCCTAATGAGTATTTAAGCTCCTAGTTGCATCACTCTCTAATGCCGGAGCCTGTATTTAATGCGTTGTTATTCTGCAAAGGAACAAAATCCATTTGAAAGTGATGAGTGCATAAACCTTTTCACTTACATATGTATTGAGAAATTCAACATATTTATATGAAATTTATCCAAAATGGTGCGTGAAGCAACAATCCCAGATATTCTGTAAATTTTAACCTATTGCATTATTCACTAATGCACTGACCTGCCTAGTATTTTCCTATGCTATGTTCCCGCCGAACTATCAATATTGGCATGGCATGACGATTAAAGTTCACTCGCAGCGGAGTAGCATGAATCTCCTGAAGTGCCAGTATTGAGACCTGCATGAAAACACTCACATAGGCTACACCACCCTCTGACAAAGAGATCAGCGTGTTTATACACTTTTTAATCAAAAGTTAACGCGATCGAACGCATTTAAATTCCTTAAGGAAAATCTTGACTGTCCATATCAGTCTTAAAAACGATCACATCCACACGATTTGGCCACACAATTCAACAGGCCTAGCCTACTCCTAGCAGAACTAGGCGATCGTCATGATAAATACTGACGGGCCCACTAACATCCCGATCGGTCAAAATCCCTTTAGCTCATCCGGTACACTCTTGAACGCTCACCAAAACATAGGTGATCGCGCTGTTAAAAAAAACTCAAACGAGCTAGACCGACCTTAACGGTCTTAAAATCATCATATTCGTCCAACTTAGCTAGCCTAGTTGGACGACTTAGATCTTCCTTCGAATAAATAAAGAAGTGCTAATGTGTTCATCGGTGACCCAACTCCACCCATGGTCGATCGACCTACTCGCGAAAATCCATGAGGATACCAAACCGTTTTCCTAAAGTAGGGCGAATGCACTATTGCGGAAACCCTAGTTTGCATTGCGGCGACACACTACAGTCGCAAATTGATCACAACCATCCATCTTCGCCAGCTACATTGAGTGGCTTAGATCCAATTTCGGGCGGCCCAGGATACGTCAATGTGCTCACTAACGACCCACTTTTGCGCATGGCCGATTGTCCTGCTCAAACTAGTGCCCAGCACCTCTGAACGATCACCCAAAAGAGGTTGGTCGCGCTGTTTGCATAATCCAACGGCAGTACACAACTGCCGCAAATCATCTCGTCCATCCAACTTAGCTAGACTAGTTGGATGGCTTAGATTTAATTTTAGGAGGCCAATAAGGTAATGCTGTGATCATTTGCCACCCCTCTTTCATAGGGAGTGATCGACCAAGTAGTAGCTCACCCATAGGGTTCTTAAACGATCACCCAAAGATGGATGAAAAACTGGGAGCATTTGGTAAATAATTTTAGTATGAGCTACATTCCAAAAGTTTCATATGGATGTCTAGCATAACATACTAAAATATCACAGCAATCGGGTTAACGAGCTAAAAGATGCAGCTTAAAAGGAGAGCTAGGTCATGGATGAAAACTGACAGAATTCCTCCTGAATTCTTCCTGAGTTTTCACTGTCGGGATGGTTTCACCTCCTAAACGATCTCAGAACCTAAATATTCTCGCGTGAGAAGATAGGAAATTATTTTCTGATAAAAATGGAGTGGAGGATCATCAAAATGTTTGTATGAGAATTCTACAGCAGTTTTAGTGAGGGTCTCACATCTGAATTTTATGATTACGAAATTTCATGAATTAGTACAAACTTCTGCAAATCATCTCAACCATCCAACTTGGCTAGCCAACTTAACCTGTTTAGATTTAATTTGGTCCAACCAATAGGATGCCAAAATGGCTACCATCCACTATTCTCCTATAGGGACCGATCACCACAGCTTTAATGTACATAGATAGCTCCTGGAAGCTACTCTCATATGACCACCCGCCACCTATCTTGTACGTGATTGGTCAGAATAACTAGGTATTACAAACAAGACCCATTCAACAGCCTGCTGCATATTTTCCACGAAAATACTTGAGACATCAAACATGTCACAAACTAGGGGATGCTCACTGGGGTATTGGTCTGGTAGTTTACAGTGTGCGGCGTGCAACGCACCCATTACGAGAAAATGTCAGGAAAGAATGAAAGGTTAACATCAATGAGAGTAATGGGTGAATGTGTGACCATTTTTCCCTCATAATGGAAACGTGGTGATCACCACTTTTTACACAACCCCACATCTCCACTGCTTAATCACCTCCACTTCCTACGATATTAGGGTGCGTTCGAACATGACTTGTATAAATAGGATTTCAACCTATTTTAACAAAAACACACAAGTGTTATCAAGACAAGTATCCATAAACCATATTCTGATATAATTCATAAAACAGCCACACCTTCATCATTCAACATTCTGATCTCAAACACCTTCTTCGCTTCCCTCCCTAAGATCAACCCTTCTCCTTCACTTTGTGACCGAATTGAATCTGGAACAACCATTTCTTGGTTTAGGCCAGAGTCTTACAGATTGATCTCTCAAATCTAAAAGTACTCCCGTGCATTGCATTTTTTTAGGGTACTAATTCGTTTCTCATCAACAAACCCAAATTTACCAAAAACATAAGAACCAGTTTTTACCCTCAAATAACTGGAGACCACAGTGGGAGATTGATCTCTCGGTTGCAAAAAATCATTTCCCCTATCCTGTTTTCAATTTCCTAAATTTCTCAATATGGTTGATCTTAGGAATGGTTCAAAAACTCTCAATCCCAATTTTACTTCTCCCAGCACTGACAATACTTCACATGTTATTCATGAATCCGTTCTTTCATTCAAAACCCTCGTCGAGGCTATGGAGTCTCAATATTTAACAACTATTCATGATTTGATGAAAATCCTGAATGATATTGTCAGGAATCAAGCTAATATTGTCAAGATGCAGGACAGAGTATTTGCACTTTTGAAAGTCCTCACGGATCAACTATCAATGGAAACAATGCGCATTCATTCTGAAGAAAACGCCACCAACAATTCATTTTGGATCAATACTGATGGTAGTAGTCCTTCTTCCAAGATTCATATTCCTATTCCTGGTGAGGAAGACGAAGCCTATGGTCACGTCAAATGGAAAGGAAGCCACCAACCTAACTGTCTGCTAATGAAGATCGAGAGATGTTTCCTAAAACTTAGAAAGAAGACTCGTGGGATTTATCATTTTCTCATCAGAGTCCTCGCAATGAAAAGTTGATTTCATTATGTGCATCCTTCCTGGGAAAATATCAATTCACATACTGCATCAGAATCTACTAAGAGATCCGCTGTTGCTTTACTCAGTCGATCCGAACTACCCCGGAATGAATAAACTCGTAAAAATGTTCAGGAAAGCAAGCGTCCTTCCAATAAAAGATCCAACCTCCAGACAATCTCTAGTGAGGGTGGAAAGAGAATGCATATGGGGAACGGCTATAAACAACCCAAATGTGCAGCACTAGCGCAGTAGATAACTCAAACCCGGAAAGCTACGACTAAGATGCTTGCACAACAAGAAACTGGAGAGGCTGCTCTAATTTTCCCGTTTACAATTGAAGAGGTAATCGAAATCCTAGAAGAGTAGATTCAAGATGGCACCATCAATCTACATCCTACCAGATGTCCTCTAACCAAAGAAGAAATGGCAAATCCAAAATATTACCGTTACCATATGTTTTTCCATCACCCACCAGCGATTGCAACAAATTGGAGCGCATTTTCAAAGAGAAGGTGGATGCAGGAGAACTTGGAACACCATTTGGGGATGGAATTGTGTGCTTCTAAAGTTCTTTTCGAATTCAATATCCACCATATGTGTTTGAGTCTAACACCATGCAGGTTTTCCAAGAGGAACAAATAGAAGTGCCTTCCACTTATGTTTTATATACATTTCTGAGTGTAGAAAAGACTAAGTGTAGGGGTGACTCTCGTGGGATGATAATTTTACTTTTCCCACCATTTGCTAATATTCTTGTGAAGATTTTTCTATATATGCAGATTGTTTTTTGGGTGGATCCTCAAATTTTCAGATTGTTGATATATGGGGAGTCTATTTTGAATGTTTCTCGTATGCGTCAATCAGGTGCATAATTTCAATTCTTACTTCCTTGTCTTTTTCAAATATTCCTCTTATTCTTTTTGCAATGGTTCGAAACATTGAGGACAATGTTTAATTTAAGTGTGCGGGTATGGTATAATAAGAACAAAAAAATTGACGTATACAAAACTCCAACTTTTAGAGATTTTTGAACAATTTAGAATAAACAATAGGCTTTCTAAGTAGATAGAATTTTTTCTTGACGATGAGGTATATATTAGCTGAGTCGGGATTAGATGTCAACTAAATAGATTATTTAGTGTTTATCCTCTATTTGTTCAGAAATATCTATGAGTTGGAGTTTCAGTTTATGTAACTTGTAATAATTTGTAAAGTTTGATTCCTTCAGTTTAAAAAAAATTAAAAAAAAAATTGCATGATAAACTTCAAAATCTAGAAACTTGTGCCTTTAGGATGACACTGCCAATTTAAGTGGACGGAACCATGTTGGTTGCAGGAATTGATGAAACCATTAACTAAAAGGATGGAGCTCAGGTATTAGAAATAACATGATAGTTGTTACCATATCTCGGAATCGTCACCATATCACTTTTTTTTTTTGCAAACTTTTTATTTCTTTAAGTGATTTGGTGGGTCACTAACATCGAATTGTTATTACTGCTAGGATGAAATAGAGTGATTGAGTTACTTCTCATACGTTCCAATCTAGTTTCTTCCAGATGCCTGATGAATTCATGGATTTGCAACGTACATTGAACCAGATTAACTCAACTTCCAATGAGCCGAGTTTCGTACCAAGTGAAACATATGATAGTGTATTTAGACCCGTTCTGGATCGTACTTATGATCTTTCACCCATTCAACGGGAAGAGACGTGATCTAAAAAACCTATTGTGAGTAGTAGCGGAAAACGTGTTAACACAAAGAAACTCTTTAGACAATATGAGCAGTTGGAAGAAGAGGGAACAACGGAAGAGACTCTTCAAGCAATTTCTAGGGCCATACATGATGAGGTTAACCACCATGTTGATAATGGAGAAGAGCCCCAAGAAGAAGATTCTGAGGATGATGAACCTTTGGAAAATGTTGATAATTATAGTGCTACTAGCTCAACTCATGATTATAATGATCATTCTCCTATTCAAAATAAAGAAGTTGAGTCTAGAAACACTACCATTATTGATGGTAATACTTATGTTGTGTATGAGAGTGATGATGATAATGACTTCTTTGTGAATAACACCCCTAATTCAGAGATTGTGAATACTTTGAATGAGAAGTCAACTTGTGACGAAGCACATAAGGATTACGATAATTTTCTTATCGAAGATTCTGATTTCTTTTCCAATGAAGAGGACTTGGATATAGAAGAAACTGATGAAGAATGGCTCGTAAAGAGTTTGAATGAGAATTGTGATACTTGTGATGTAGGAGAATCAATGGACTTTTTCAGAAGTACTGAGGGTCCCGAAATACAAGAGATTTTGAAAGGTTTGTCTAACCCTTTATGTGAATCTCTATCTAATGATGATCCTACCAAACTTGAAGTAGTTTCTCATAGAGTTGTTAATCCATCTTTTAGGAAAATACCTCATTTGGGGATGCAATTGTGTGCTTCTAAACTTCTTTCTGAATTCCTTGCTTCCAAGTATCCACCATATATATGTGTTTGAGTCTAACACCATGCAGGTTTTCCAAGAGGAACAAATAGAAGTGCCTTCCACTTATGTTTTGTAAATACTTCCGAGTGTAGAAAAGACTAATTGTGGGGGTGACTCTCGTGCGATGATAATTTTACTTTTCCCACCATTTGCTAACATTCTTGTGAAGCTTTTGCTATATATGCAGATTGTTTTGTGGGTGGATCCTCAAATTTTTAGGTTGTTGATATATGGGGAGTCTATTTTGAATGATTTGAAACATTGAGGATAATGTTTGATTTAAGTGTGGGGGTAGGGTATAATAAGAACAAAAAAAATTGACGTATACAAAACTCCAACTTTTAGAGATTTTTGAACAATTTAGAATAAACACTAGCCTTTCTAAGTAGATGGAATTTTTTCTTGACGATGAGGTATATACTAGCTGATTCGGGATTAGATGTCAACTAAATAGCTTGTTTAGTGTTTATCCTCTATTATTCAGAAATAGCTATGAGTTGGAGTATCAGTTTATGTAACTTGTATATAATTTGTAAAGTTTAATGTCTTTAGTTTAAAAAACAATTTGCATGATAAACTTCAAAATCTAGAAACTTGTGCCTTTAGGATGACACTACCAATTTAATTGGATGGAACCATGTTAGTTTCAGGAGTTGAGGAACCCATTAACTAAAAGGACGAAGCTCAAGTATTAGAAATAACATGATAGTTGTTACCATATCTCGGAATTGTCACCATATAGCTTTCTGTTTTTATTTTTGCAAACTTTTTGTTTCTTTAAGTGATTTGGTGTGTCATTAACATCGAATTGTTTTTACTGCTAGGGTGAAATAGAGTGATTGAGTTACTAAAAAAAACAGACCAATTAGGCCAACCGGAGTATATTAAAAAAAATGACACTTGGATAACAACATGTGCATGTTCTTCCTGTCTCCGTCGCCTAAACGTGCGTGGAATACAGGATCCACGGGAATTACCATGTAATCTGCTGACAAGAAGCATGCGCTTGGATTCAAAATATCTAATCATGTTGTCGAGAAAAAAAAAAGGAAAAAAAAGTGAAAAAAAAAAAGAAAAAAAAAGTTATTATTATTATTGTTCAATTAATAAATCGACCGTTGGTTCCCTTGTATTTGCCAGTCGAGTTGATCTAGAATTAGGATTATCGATCACTAGTTCCCTTGTATATGCCAGTTTAGTTGATATTAGATTTCAGACCAGTATCTCAATCCATTATGAGGTCATAGGTTCATCTTGGCGGTGACTTTCAAACAGATACGGGAAACACGTTTACTTGATTCAACATTCGCAAACATCTATCTCTATATCCATCTTCTTTATCTATTCATGTGTGATTGTGGTTAGTTAGATTTCGAGTATTGTGGTTTTTTCGAATTTCTGAGTAGAGCTTTGTTTACTTATATATTAATTGAATTTGCATCAAGGTACCTCATCCTGTAATAAGTTTGGATCCGTTCATAGATTCTTTACGGGTAGTTGGAATTTGGAGTAAAAGGTTTTGTAGGTACACCTCTTGTAAACCTTCACGAGACTATAACTCGTCCACTAGGGACACCTAGGGGTTTAAAGGCTTGTTACATTCGCTAAAAGTAACCGTAGCCTCGACGACACGGAGTTGTTGTATTTTAGTTTTATTTTGTTTGCTCGAGGGCTAGCAAAGATGAAGTGTGGGGGAATTTGATAAGTACCTAAAATACATCTTTTGAATGTCATTTTCTTACGCTATTCTTAGCTATTTCTCTTGTATTTTTGTATATTATGCTTTGTTTTGCTTTCACATGTATTATGGAGTCACACGACGGGAAATAAGAGAAAATGAGCTCAATTTGCTGATCGAGAACTTTAGGCGTTGGTGCAATCGAAGCAGAGCAAGAACACAAGGTTCTACTGGGGGTAGGGGTGTGCAACGGGCGGACAGATGCAGATTAGGATTCACCCGCGTCAAATCCGTCAAAGTTGCGGATTTGAAAAATCAAACCGTTTCCGGCCCAATCATCCGCGGATCAACGGATAATACGGTCCGGATACGGATTACCCGCAGATTTAATCATTAGAAGAATTTTTTTTAGAAAACTTCCGACATTTTATAAAATGACTCAACCTCCATGCATTTTATACTCATTAGGTACCTATAATAGGTTAAAAAGGATGTTATATGTTCGAAGTACTAGAGCATATATTAATTAACTCCTGAGTCTTAACAAAGAACAACAACACTTGGTAAGGGAGGGATGTTATCTCATTTCTACGTTTCAGTGCTAACTTAGTTAAGCGAAATCACGTTGGGTAAGGATCAACTGCTTAGTATTTGTCTCTTGCAGTGATGTATATCTCAACTGGGTGCACCTTCTTGATCAAATGGTGCGCAGCCACAATCCAAATGTCCGCTATTTATAACACTGTAAGGTATCTTCAGCATTTGTTTCTGATCCTCCCCAAGTTCAACTTTTTAGTCAACGGTGTGGGTGAATCCGCTGATTTCAAATTCAAACCGTAACAATCTCACCCATGACCGGCCCATAGATCTTACGGATTTGGTTTCACCCGCAATTTTGCAAACGGATACGGGTGAAATCCGCGGTTACGGATTTTTTGCTCACCCCTAACTGGGGGCCACCTAAATCTCCCTTATCTCAAACAACATCTAGGTCGAGCCCAGTACTTCTACCACCCATTTAAGTTGTATCCTCAGTAAACTAAACACGTACAACACCAAGCTACTTCATTCCGTCAAGCTTAGGTCCGAGCGGTGATATCAAGGGTCCATGGGAGAGTTTCACAGTCGATAATGACAAGGAGCAGTCGGCCGCATTAGGAACATTGGTCCGAATGAAATACAAAATTGTTAGAGTTTTGGAAAGAGTTCTGAAAATACAGGGAGGAAGTTATGTTTCTACTGCTGATTCGCATAAATTGAAGAGATAGAAATTAAGGGTCTGTAATGACTGGAATTCGAAGTCAAGACAGAACTGAAGATTGGGTACAAGTTATAAAAAAAGTTGAGTTCGAATCTGTATGATTTTGAAATAGATATCAAGCAAGGAAAGTCAGGTAAAAAGCCAAGATACTGCCATTGAGTTTTGACACTTTACTGTGAATATTTATGAATGTATCCGAGTTATTAATGTGTGTGTTGAATGTGAATTATTGCAGGGAAGGAGTTGTGCAATCTCTAATATGCATCCAGTGCATAATCCTCATCAGTTTGCAGGACGCATATAACATGTTTGAGTAATTGACTGAACCAGTTCTACCTAACTTTGTGCAGCTGCGAGTCACAGTAGTTATCGCTGTTTACCAAGAGTTATAAAATGGGAATTCGAAACTGAGAAGAAAATAAGATTGGGTACTAGCTATGAACTGATTTGGAAAGGTTCGGCCGAAAGAAGAGGACATGTTCTTGTAGTTCAATGCATCAGTTTACGCCGTCAACAACCCATGGTTCGAGCCTCGTCCGTAATGGTTCTGTGGGGGGTTTTGTAACGATCCTCAAGCTCGTCAACACTAATAGACCGGTCAAGTGTCAATTTAGTCGATATTGACTCGATTAGTTTAATACGAATGTTAATTAATAGGAATTAATCTAAAAACGATCTAGATATGAAACTAGTACCACCGGATAGATCTCGAAAAGTTACATGGAAAGGACTACTCGAACATGTCGTTTGGATATTGGGCGAAGAAGAAATAATCTGATTTGTGTGGAGGGTAAAATGGTCATATCACACTCAAGACTTATCAAGGCAGCCGAGTTATTTTCTGTGGGCACCGAAGGTCTGCCTTTAGTCGGGTGCCGTTAGCAATTTTTGGTCGGCCTTATCAAGATCAAATCGAGAAGAGTTCTTATCTTCTTCTTTCTTATTCTTCTCGTTTCTCTTTTCTTCTTCTGCTCCTCTGTTTCTTCTCTGTTTTTCCTCTATTCTTCTTTTGTTCGAGTTTTGAGTGATGAAATGGGGTGTTGAGATCAGGGAAAGGTGATTCAGATCAAATAATAAATGTTACTGGTGGTGTTGGTTGAAGCAGATGATTTAGATACAATAAAAAGGTGAATTAGAGAATCAAAATTAGGTTTTAGGTTTCATTTTAAGATTTCGTGGAGTTAATCAGTTTTTTGAGTTTCTGACAGATGAAGGTTAAGAGGTTTGATGATTAATTGGATTTATGGAGTCGTTTTGGTGTTTGAATCAAAAACTAGGGTTTCTGGTTATGGGTTTGAAATTCAGACAATGAATTAGAAAATAAATTGAGAGTTTATTGGAGACGATCAAGATGAAATTAGAGATGGGTTTAATTTGAATTATAGTTTGAGGTTGAAGAATTGATTAAGATTAATAATTAGGGTTTCTGCATGTTGTATTGGAGTTCGATTTGGGAAAAATTGAGAAGCATTAGATAGAGTTGTAAGATGGGTTTTGGTTATTGAGAACAAGGAAGAAGAATTGACAGTTAATTCTCAAATCCCAGTGATGAATTGAAGAATTAGGGTTCCTGTTTTGATTGAAGATGAACTGGATTAAGAAAGAATATGGATTAGTATTAAGATGTCGGACATGTATTTGAGATAATTGTTCTTCTCTGTGATTTTAATTAAAGTTATGCAATTTCTTTGGTTGAAATTGTGAATATGTTATGAACATGAGTACAAGTATCCTAATTGGATGAAGTAAGAGAGTTTCAGATGAATGATTATTGTTTGAGTTGGGTCTTGTGTTATAGTGATGCAAATGGTGTTGTTTCTGGGATTGAGATAAATAAAATTTTATTGGATTTGGTGATTGGTGGTGATTGCAGTTGAAGAATGTTAATTGAAATTAGGGTGAATAAGTTTACTTGAGATGACAATGTTGAGTTTGTTAGAGTTACAGTAAGATGAAACATTTAGCATATAGAGGATTTATTCAGGTGGTGGTTTATGAGTGACAGGACTTTAGGAATTGAGTTGTTGTTGATCTGAGTGGCAGTTGTGTTAATAGAGCTTTGCTCAGCTGGTGATGGTTGTAAGCTTTAGTTATGACTGCTGGGTATGTGATGGAGATATGGAGCTAGTTGATAATCTGAAGTAGATGTTAAGTGAGGTGATGCTGGGGTGATGGTGTTATTATTGTTGTTGTGGTATTATTGAATGCAGGGAAGAGATTGGAGGTCTACTGATAAAGGAACAATGATGATTGAGTCAAGTTGCAACTAAATATTATGGTTAGCTAGTTAGAGATGATATTGTCTTTGTGTTTGTAACTGCAAGTGTTGTGAACTAATTTATTTGGTGAACTGTAGTAATGTAGATGAAGCTTGAAGTGATTAAGCTGAAATTAATGTTGTAATTAATCTGAAACTGGTGGTGATTCAGTTTAGTGGATTATGCTGCTAAAAGCTGCAATTGCAGGTAAACCTAGTGTGTAATTGTAATTGAAGTTTGAAGTTTATTTAAGAATAACAGAATTGTATTTTGGCTTGTGAAGTTCTGTCATTAGGTATTAGTATCAGTGTAATTATAAAGAAGAGTGAAAGTCTGTGTACAATAAGGGATTTAGGCTTATTAATCATCCCAGTCAGTATAACTGACTTAGCTGACTCAGTTGGTCTGACTGAGTCAGATCTGTTGACTCACTGAGTTAACTGTCTTGACCGAGTTGACCATTGACCATGACATTGACCTTTGACTGAACCTTAACTTGACCTTGGATGTTGACCATTGACCGTTAGTTTGACAGTTAGTGACTGTTAGTTGACTTTAGTGGACTTGGGCTTAGGGTTATTTTCTTAAATTAGATGTATTGGACCTTAGGGTCTGATTTAGTCATTGACTTCTTCTACAAAGTTGTAGTTGTTGCTAAACTTATTTAGTGGACCAGAGAAATAACCTAATTGAATTACTAAACCTTAGATGGGCTTAAGATAGATAATAAAAGGGTATAAAAGTGTAAATGGGCTTAGGACTATTAGTTAGATTTGTATAATTCATGTGTGAGCCATTTTGGCTAGAATCTTAGACTTCTTGTGTGATTAACAGTTAATTATTAACAACGATCGATTCAAAGGACGAACCAGTGGATCGTGGATCTCGAGGTAGGCGTGGCTTGTCTTCCAAAAATGTGTGGGAATGAATTTGACTCTTTGTATTCATTATTGTTATTTTTATAAAATATTATGCTTAACAAACTCATGCATTGTCTGTCCGTGCATTCCATGCTTTGTTTAAAACGCATTATGATAATCCTGTTATTTCTGTGAATCTTTCCACGATGTGGAAATGACTTGTATTGTTTCGTCGTCAACATGAATTGTTATGGGAAATGATAATTTCCACATGTGGTATATAGGATACGCTCCTTCACTTTTATACCTAGAGCTTTTATTGAATAGAGTTGGTCACCATGGTCTTGGTGGCATCCATAGCTATATATGTGTGAATTTCCGGTATTTAGGAGTTCACAACCATATTAGTACATTGTTTGACGAAGGAGTTTGTTCCATATACATGTATGATTATTTTCAGTGACTTAGTCACTGTGTAATATTTTCGGAAAAACATTGTTGTTTTCCAAATCTTGCATATGATTACTTAGAAGGTTAAATGTTAATTATTCCCACTTCAGTTTCTGTGAAAAATCAGGGTTGCACAGCGAAAGCTTCACGGGTTGACTTCACTAGTTGATTAACTTCTGTTATATTTATTATGTTGTATATTTTATTTAAAAACCAATTGACTATTATATATGTATCATTTGAGAGAAGATCTTGTATATATGTTTCTGAGCGGGGTTAGCTTTGGGCTAAGTTTTTGTAGCAGATTTCTTGATTGAATGCTTAAGTGTTTGGTTTAGATTCGTTAGTGCCTCTTTATTTAGTTTAATTCTTGGTTTAGTCAGCTGCTAGCTTAGGGGGCGCTACAATAGTTGGTATCAGAGCTCATCATTAGATCTTATATGGGAATAGTTAGAATTAGACAGTGCCAGTTAATAAACTAGATTAGTTTAGAACTGGGTTGGGCTTGTGAGATAAATCTTAATCACTAAAAGCTATCAATAATTAAAAGAATTATTTGATTGATTGATTTGTTGTTTGATTGTTTGTATGTAATGAAGTAAAATTTATAGGGTACACCAGTACTTTAGTTAATAGGAATTTGAGAATAATTAATTTAAAAAGTATGCTCACATAAACAATCTAATGCTATAAAAATAGTGAGATTAGTATTATTGATAGAACTTGTAAATCACATGAGAATTTATTAAACACATTTTATGAAGAGTAAACAACCTATAATTGTAAGAATAATTTGAATAATAGTTCAATAATCAATGTTAATAACAAAAATATTATAACAACGATTATAGATGATAATAATAGTAATAATGATTTTAATATAATAATGTTAGCATTTATCGATTAGTACCATATTAAACTTAACTAAAATTTTAATAAGGATATATAAGGATTAAAATAATTATTATGATTAAATAATTATGGAATATTATTAACACTTATCTACGGTTAAGTTTTGTAAATTAAACTAATTACAAGTCAAGGATAAATGTTTCCCGTCTAAACTAGATAGTTAAAATGATAATATTAAATGTTAAACTTAGTATAATAATATAATATATAAAATAAAAAGAACTAACTTGTTAATAATCATGTACCGTAATTATCTTTAATCTAACAAATGATCCAGTAAATTTTTAAAATGAAACAAACAAACGTGAAGTAATAATAATAGTAATCAGATGCTTAGTGTAATACTAGAATTAAAAGAAAATGAATTCTTATATTGTTAGGATCCTTCTTCGTTAATAGATTTAATTATCTTTTGAAATGGAAAATTAGTATGATGAAATTAAATTGTTAGAATTTAAATTAATATTATATTAAGCATAACTTAAATTAAAATCTCATTAGCAAATATATAGCGATAAAATAATGATGAGAATTAAATAGCAATGGAAAATTATTAGTACTTATCTATGATTAAATTTTGCAAAGTTAACTAATAACAAATTTGAATTTTGTGTTTTGCGTTTAAACCAGATAGATAAATAAGATTTATTCAGTAGGAATAAAAGAACATGAGATCATATAAGGTACATAATAAAGACTAAACTTGTTAACGATATCGATCTTACACCTAGATTATTTTTAGTCCAATCAATGATTCACTAAACCATTAAATATTATATACATGACGTGATAATTATAATACTTGAATGCTTAGTACAAAATTAAACTTAAAGGAGAATAAATTGTCTATGAATAAGATACTTATTATTAATATAGAAATTTTAAGATTATGAAGACATACTAAATTTTTATGCAGACTCAAAGTTTAAATCATATTAAATTACCAACGCCAATATTTAACAAGACGTAGTATACGCATTCAATCTGAATAAATAAAATCTATTATATTAATCTTTTCGTGAAAGTAAAATTATATTTACAAGATTAGGGCTTAATAAAACTAAGTATCATTACTAAACAATTATTTTAATTGTATCTTAGTTAGCCTAATAATCAAATGGGAAGATTTGATAAAACAATAATGAAAATGATAATATAGTTAAGATAATAACTTTTGATAAAATAAGCAAATAAGGATACTATTAATACTATAATTATAAAATTTAAAGTTACTGTAAACATCATTGGGATAATAATTTTATGTTAGTACTGTATTGGAAAAATGTAATTTTATTAATAATACAACTTAAGGATTACTTGGCACTAGAATAAATTTAAGGAAATAAAGTTAAATTAAAACAATTTGGTGTTAATAATAAAAGCTAAACTTAGTGTTATGATTAACTATGATTAACTTTTATTGGCATAAGAAATAGGAAATAAGTGTAATTATGATAATAAAATATTAATACCAAACAACTATGAAAAATTGTTAGCGGATATTTATTTATATCAAGTCACAATAAATAATAACAATATTTGGATAATAGTTATAACATTATGAAGTCATTCTTAATTAGTGCTTGAATTTAAAATCTATTTAGTTATAATAATATAGTTTCATTTGGAATTAAAATTCGATTCCATTAAAATAAATAAATAATAATAAAACAAAAGGTAAGATAAATAATTCGAATAACTAAATTTCTTAAAATGATGTGAACTGCTTATATATTTTACAAAGTAAAATTATCAGACATACACTAGTAAAGATAGAAGTTAAAGACTAAATAATCTTGATAAAATAAAATTAACACTTGGTTAATCGTAATAAGTTTGCACTTAGTTAATCCAGCACTGGGGAATAGTGAGGTTGGTAATTTTGATGTGTTCGGGTGATACTTGTTTGGTAGTAGGCATTGTCAGGCGTCGCGAACCTAGACAGGGCAACTGCATTCTTGTATCACTAGGCATTGAAGGGGGACTTACTTCTATTAGTGAACTAATAGATCCCAAATTTTAATGAGAAACTTTATTATGAAATATCTTCAAAGTACTTAGAACCATTAAGTTATTGACTTAGAAATTAGTATAGAAAATTTTCATGTAAGAAACTTAGACTTCCCTATTTGATAGATCTAAATCAGTGTAGTTGAACCTAGAACTACAAATTTTAGATTTTAGTTGTAGAAATCCATATATGTGGTGATTTGTTTTATGTTGTTTGCGCTTAGACAAGAGATAGGATTATTCTATAAGGTGCGGAGTTAATGAAGACCAGAAGGATGGACCAATTTTCGAGGACGAAAATGATATAAAGTGGGGAGAATATAACGATCCTCAAGCTCGTCAACGCTATTAGACCGGTCAAGTGTCAATTTAGCCGATATTGACTCGATTAGTTTAATACGAACGTTAATTAATAGGAATTAATCTAACAACGATTTAGATACGAAACTAGTACCACCGGATAGATCTCGAAAAGTTACGTGGAAAGGACTACTCGAACATGTCGTTTGGATATTGGGCGAAGAAGAAATAATCTGATTTGTGTGGAGGGTAAAATGGGCATTTCACACTCAAGACTTATCAAGGCAGCCGAGTTATCTTCTGTGGGCACCGAAGGTCTGCCTTTAGTCGGGTGCCGTTAGCAATTTTTGGTCGGCCTTATCAAGATCAAATCGAGAAGAGTTCTTATCTTCTTCTTTCTTCTTCTTCTCGTTTCTCTTTTCTTCTTATGCTCCTCTGTTTCTTCTCTGTTTTTCCTCTATTCTTCTTTTGTTCGAGTTTTGAGTGATGAAATGGGGTGTTGAGATCAGGGGAAGGTGATTCAGATCAAATAATAAATGTTACTGGTGGTGTTGGTTGAAGCAGACGATTTAGATACAATAAAAAGGTGAATTAGAGAATCAGAATTAGGTTTTAGGTTTCGTTTTGAGATTTCGTGGAGTTAATCAGTGTTTTGAGTTTCTGAAAGATGAAGGTTAAGAGGGTTGATGATTAAAGTGGATTTATGGATTCGTTTTGGTGTTTGAATCAATAACTAGGGTTTCTGGTTTTGGGTTTGAAATTCAGACAATGAGTTAGAAGATAAATTGAGAGTTTATTGGAGACGATCAAGATGAAATTAGAGATGGGTTTAATTTGAATTACAGTTTGAGGTTGAAGAATTGATTAAGATTAATAATTAGGGTTTCTGCATGTTGTATTGGAGTTCAATTTGGGAAAAATTGAGAAGCATTGGATATAGTTGTAAGATGGGTTTTGGTTATTGAGAACAAGGAAGAAGAATTGACAGTTAATTCTCAAATCCCAGTGATGAGTTGAAGAATTAGGGTTCCTGTTTTGATTGAAGATGAACTGGATTAAGAAAGAAGATGGATTAGTCTTAAGTTGTCGGACATGTATTTGAGGTAATTCTTCTTCTCTGTGATTTTAATTAAAGTTATGCAATTTCTGTGGTTAAAATTGTGAATATGTTATGAACATGAGTACAAGTATCCTAATTGGATGAAGTAAGAGAGTTTCAGATGAATGATTATTGTTTGAGTTGGGTCCTGTGTTATAGTGATACAAATGGTGTTGTTTCTGGGATTGAGATAAATAAAATTTTATTGGATTTGGTGACTGGTGGTGATTGCAGTTGAAGAATGTTAATTGAAATTAGGGTGAATAAGTTTACTTGAGATGACAATGTTGAGTTTGTTAGAGTTACAGTAATTTGAAACATTTAACATATAGAGGATTTATTCAGGTGGTGGTTTATGAGTGACAGGACTTTAGGAATTGAGTTGTTGTTGATCTGAGTGGCAGTTGTGTTAATAGAGCTTTTCTCAGCTGGTGATGGTTGTAAGCTTTAGTTATGACTGCTGGGTATGTGATGGAGATATGGAGCTAGTTGATAATCTGAAGTAGATGTTAAGTGAGGTGATGCTGGGGTGATGGTGTTATTATTGTTGTTGTGGTATTATTGAATGCAAGGAAGAGATTGGAGGTCTATTGATAGAGGAACAATGATGATTGAGTCAAGTTGCAACTAAATATTATGGTTAGCTAGTTAGAGATGATATTTTCTTTGTGTTTGTAACTGCAAGTGTTGGGAACTAATTTATTTGGTGAACTATAGTAATGTAGATGAAACTTGATGTGATTAAGCTGAAATTAATGTTGTAATTAATCTGAAACTGGTAGTGATTCAGTTTAGTGGATTATGCTGCTAAAAGCTGCAATTGCAGGTAAACCTAGTGTGTAATTGTAATTGAAGTTTGAAGTTTATTTAAGAATAACAGAATTGTATTTTTGCTTGTGAAGTTCTGTCATTAGGTATTAGTATCAGTGTAATTATAAAGAAGAGTGAAAGTCTGTGTATAATAAGGGATTTAAGCTTATTAATCATCCCAGTCAGTATAGCTGACTTAGATGACTCAGTTGGTCTGACTGAGTCAGATCTGTTGACTCACTGAGTTAACTGTCTTGACCGAGTTGACCATTGACCAGGACATTGACCTTTGACTGAACCTTGACTTGACCTTGGACGTTGACCATTGACCGTTAGTTTGACAGTTAGTGACTGTTAGTTGACTTTAGTGGACTTGGGCTTAGGGTTATTTTCTTAAATTAGATGTATTAGACCTTAGGGTCTGATTTAGTCATTGACTTCTTCTACAAAGTTGTAGTTGTTGCTAAACTTATTTAGTGGACCAGAGAAATAACCTAATTGAATTACTAAACCTTAGATGGGCTTAAGATAGATAATAAAAGGGTATAAAAGTTTAAACGGGCTTAGGACTATTAGTTAGATTTGTATAATTCATGTGTGAGCCATTTTGGATAGAATCTTAGACTTCTTGTGTGATTAACAGTTAATTATTAACAACGATCGATTCAAAGGACGAACCAGTGGATCGTGGATCTCGAGGTAGGCGTGGCTTGTCTTCCAAAAAGGTGTGGGAATGCATTTGACTCTTTGTATTCATTATTGTTATTTTTATAAAATATTATGCTTAACAAACTCATGCATTGTCAGTCAGTGCATTCCATGCTTTGTTTAAAATGCATTATGATAATCATGTTATTTCTGTGAATCTTTCCACGATGTGGAAAGGACTTGTATTGTTTCGTCGTCAACATGAATTGTTATGGGAAATGAGAATTTTCACTTGTGGTATATAGGATACGCTCCTTCACTTTTATACCTAGAGCTTTTATTGAATAGAGTTGGTCACCATGGTCTTGGTGGCATCCATAGCTATATAGGTGTGAATTTCCGGTATTTAGGAGTTCACAACCATATTAGTACATTGTTTGACGAAGGAGTTTGTTCCATATACATGTATGATTATTTTCAGTGACTTAGTCACTGTTTAATATTTTCGGAAAAACATTGTTGTTTTCCAAATCTTGCATATGATTACTTAGAAGGTTAAATGTTAATTATTCCCACTTCAGTTTCTGTGACAGATCAGGGTTGCACAAATAAAGCTTCGGGTTGACTTCACTAGTTGATTAACTTCTGTTATATTTATTATGTTGTATATTTTATTTAAAAACCAATTGACTATTATATATGTATCATTTGAGAGAAGATCTTGTATATATGTTTCTGAGCGGGGTTAGCTTTGGGCTAAGTTTTTGTAGCAGATTTCTTAATTGAATGCTTAAGTGTTTGGTTTAGATTCGTTAGTGCCTCTTTATTTAGTTTAATTCTTGGTTTAGTCAGCTGCTAGCTTAGGGGGCGCTACAGGTTTTTCCATTGTTCAGTGGCTAATTCCGATAAGATTGAGAGATGGATTTTGGAAGTTCATATTAATATGGATTAGAAGGGGCTGAAGTTTAGCCGGAAAAACAGTCAAGGAGTGGAGTTTGTGCTCGGGATTGGGTAATTTTTGGGTGCAGTTCAGGAAGCGAGAAAGCAGTGAAGAGACCCTATAGTGGTTCTATGCATCTCCTGGCATTGGTTCGATGCTATGTTTGAACAGTTTCTGGCAAGACTATGACTTGTATTTGGAAGTCGAGACATAACCAGAGTTTGGGTACCAATTTGTCTTGGCCTGGGGCAGTGTTTGGTTGCAGGGAAACCAGTTAAAGAAAGTAGTTTTCTGTCCATTGATTCATGTGGATTAAAGGAGCAGATTGAAGCTGATTAGGGTGAATGAACAAGAGATTTGGGTCTTTATCTCGCAAATACATGAAGAGGAAGGTTTGGAGCTATAAAAGGAAGACCTAAAAAGCTACATAAAATATCGCATACCCCCTTCACCAATGTTCGCCTCCAACAGAGAGGAGACTTGCTCCTCTCCAGAACCTCTCAACCACCCTCATCATCCTCTGCATCCACTGCATATACCATTACCACCTGCATCATCTTCTGCATCCACCTGCACTTCCCCATCTCCACCAGCATACCATCCACACCATCAGCATATCACCTTCGCAGTTTGCACCTCACATACCACCAATAGCATCTCATATACCCCCTTCATATCTCCATCAGCATACCAACATCATCTCATACATCTATAGCATCAACAACAATAGTTGCAGTTCATCTACCCACCAGTTCACATGCACCAGCACCTCCACGATCCATTGCCAGTACCTTCATGCCACAACAGACTACAAGGCATCCATATCAACAGCAAGTGACATCCAGGCCATCACCACCACTACATCACTTCACAAGCTGGAAACTTTGTGTCATTGGTTTGAATTGCTTTTTAGTTTGGTTTGTAGCTTGCTATTTTTCTTTATTTGATTATGAACTCCAGTAGCTAAGCATATTGATTATGGACGATTTTGACGTCCGGAACTTGAATTCGAATCGATATTTAAACTTCCTGTTTTCTTGCAATCTATTTTGTTATTGCTCATTCTCTACCGTGCTAATAGTGATTATATGAATTATTTCTCATTCGTTTAAGTTTCAAATTGAATGGTTGTTTGATAATTCTATTGCAAATTGAGACCTCTTCGACACGTAATTATCTAGAGATTCTTAATACAAGTAGTGCTATATGAATATTGACGATGATATTTTGTTAAATATTCATATGTATTGAATGACACTAGTAGATGAGTCGAGCTTATGTATTTGTCACTAGGAATAACCGATCTCACGGAACTTAATGCATTTGATTGAGTCACACCTAGAGAGTGTACTTATAGGAAACTTGATGAGTAGAATCTGGTAGTCGAGCGCTTCTGTGTCCGGTGAATTAATGAGATTGTGGGATATTTGAGCGTACTAAATATTCTAGGGTTATTAGTAATTGGTGATTGCAGAAACATAGCTATATTGATAAAATTCATGTTTCGTGACTTAGAAAGAATCCTTGATCATTTTCATCCTTATATTTGCATTAATATTCAGAAATTGAATTGACAACTTTAGCTCAACTCTCCCTTAGGAACGATCCTGCTTGTCCGTATACTACTGGTTAGTGTAAGAGAAGTAAGGAATTTATTTTTGCGAGTTTGACACCTCGTCAGTCGCTTGATTATGTACTAGAGTCAACTTCGTATAGGTTAGCTTGAAAGTATTAGGATATGAGACATTACAAGTATTGCGAAAACTTGAAGAAGTGAAGAAGCAAGGAGCTACAATGACAACATCATCCTCCCACTTGAGGTTAGTGATATTTGACTTGAATTGTTTCACTCCCTAACGTATCTTTCAAGTTGTGCATATTGAAAATAAAACTGCGAAGCATGAACACTCTAGTTAGACATAGTATTAAGGAATACAATACGAGGTTTATTGCTTAACCATTAAACTTTGCAGATAAGACATCAACATAATCGTTTGAATGCTATTGTAATTATGTATGGGTATGAGGTGAGGATTTCATCCTAGGAAACAATGTTTTACATGTGTTTTAAGGAAGTAAATTCATGAACTTGTTTTGTGAATCGAAAAGGAAATCGCCAGGCATTACTGGTATTGTTATTCATTGCATATATTTTGAACTACCAATATGTGTGTTTAGTATAACCGCTCATGACTTGTTTGTGTTCTTGGTAAAACTATTCATACAAGCCTGACTTTTGTATTGGTATGACTTTTATTAGTGAAACCAATCTTAAGTAATCACCTGAGATGGTATGATTGATTTTGTGTTATTGGTATGACCGACTCTGGGTAAAGGGGAAACGATCCTAGTAAGAGGTGCAACCTATCACAAAGAGGAATCGATCCTTGAGGTGCAACAAGTTTTTAGCAGAAAGGGAAACCGATCCTATGGACATGCGAAACACGTTTTTAGGCAAAGGGGAACCGATCCTATGGACATGTGCAACACATACAAGTTAGATACCATATATATGTGGGGAATCGATCCTAGTGCCCAGTCAACCGAATTTTTGGAAAGCTAGTGTGACTATGCACAATACTCACATGGAGGTAGAACCAAAACTTGTTTTGGTAGAACCGTGAAACCCATGATTTGTGATTGAGTATTCTTGATCAATCACATAGTTCTTGAAAGTCAGATAAACCAATTTTAAACTTGTTTGGAAGTGTGGAAAATCGGTTTCAAGTTTGTAAGTATGAAAGAGGACTTACAAAGTAAGGATGTCGACATACTTTGAACACATGCAGTAACGCTTATCTTTAATTGTTCAAAGTTATTCCTTAATAGCTAAAGGAAAAAAAATCCCGGATTGAAAAATAAATATGTTAAAAATCTTTTATTTAAGGTTTTAAATTTTATTTTAGGAAAATGAGAATTAGTAATGTGCATTTACTAGTTGAGATTTTCCAAAAACATTTTCGGTTAATATTTTGGACAGAGCATTTCCAGGAATTATATCGAATTTGGAATTATATTGCATATCTTGAGAATATTTTCGGTTTTGGAAATTCCTTGGTGTCCAAACTTCCTTGTCTATAAATACTTAAAGTTTGCATTTCGGGCAAACTAATCCTTCGTGACAGCAAACTTCCTCAGTTATGTTGTTACTGGTGAAGCCGCCTATTCGGAGAGGAGAGTAACCTAATTAGGCAAAATCTCTTAAGGCCGCTCAGTTTAAAGTCTTCTTTGGGATTGAGAATCTCTATTAGTACCGTTGGTGGAAAACTAGATAATTGTGGTTTATCATTTGTTTTCTATTGATTTGATTGACTAACGGTGGTTGAACTTTGATTGCACCTAGTTTGTTTATGCCTGAGAATCTTCTCTTATGATATAAGATTCCCTCAAACTAGATTGAAGTTTCGACATGGATCTTTAGACTATTTGTAGATCTAAAGACGTCTTGTGATATTCCATTGTTAACAGACTCCGTTATGTGCATGATTGATTACAACAGATTCAAGTTGTTGTGCACAGGTGTTTATTGATGATCTACCAAGATTTGAAGACAAAGAATACTTTGAAGATTTCTGATTTGGGTTCATAATCTTTGGTGTGCAGAATACTTGTTTCGGTAAATTAGGATCCAACTATAATCGGTTTACCTTGATTAGTTGTGTAGATCGGCATTAATACATTTCTTTGTGATTAAAAGTATTGATTGCAAAATCTTAACAATTACTTTGGTGATTGAACATAAGATAGATCTTGGAACCTGGCAAAGGAGTTTATGTTAAGATAAACAAGGGAACCTTTGTGCAACTCATATCACTTGGTTGAAGAGAGTTGATACCAAACAGATTTGTTGTTCCTTTACTGTTTGGAATACGAACCAAAGGAATTGGTCCAAGTACGTGACTTGTTTACAGGTTGGAGGCGTGGGAATACAGACGGAACTAGATGAACTATAGGTTTAGTTGCTTGGTCTCAACTATACTAAGTTGGTTTATTTTGTATAGCGACTTAATCCTGACAGTATTCAATTCTGGACAAGATCCCTGGGTTTTTCTGCATTTGCGGTTTCCTCGTTAACAAAATCTTGTTGTGTCATTTATTTTATATTTACGCATTATAATTATTTTATTATAATTAAAGTAAATTGCACAAACGTTAATTCATATTTACTTGATACGTGAATCCTATTGAGTTCGGTTAAGTCCGAACCTTTGTATCAAGTAAACATATTTCGTTGTTGTATTGTATCGATCTTGTATCCATAGACAATCACACGAAATGTGAACCGATTAGTTGCATTGTCTCGACTCATTCCATAGACAATCACTTTCGGAGAAAGGACTTATAGGTGGAAAAGTTTTAGCTTGAGGTATATTTGGGTACCCTTGCCTTTTCAACGTCTATGATCCCAGCAGGATACTACGCACTTGATTCCCTTAGCTGATCTCACCCACAACTAAGAGTTTCTATGACCCAAAGTCGAAGACTTGATAAACAAATCTGTCTCACACAAAAAACTCTATAAGATTGAATAAATTTGTCTCCCTCAGAAATACCTAAGAGTTTTTGTGGCGTCATTTGATAAATCAAGGTGAACAGGAACCAATTGATAAACTAGACTTATATTCCTGAAGAACAACCTAGTATATATGCTTATATCCAAAGATGGTTACATTATCAACTCTACATTTCAATCATTGAAACATTCTTCTATAATGACAATAGCCGTTTTCACACACTATTAGCATCAAAGCAATTTTCAAGATATTGAAATGTCAACATGACTTCTGTCACGAGTAAAGATGAACATGGATAAAGCTAAAACCTTCCGACACAAATTTCGAGAAATATGTAAGCGAGATATACTCAGCTCGAAATCTCAAATATGTATAGTAGAAAACTATATCGTAATACGACTTATATCTGAATATAGGAGATATAGTAGAAATAGACTTTCCAAGTGATAGATGAGTTCAAGTCTCCACATACCTTTTGTCGAATATGTTCCACAAGATCCCCTTAGTAGTTCTTCGTCTTCAAATAATGAACGCTGAGAAATCTAAGCTCAACTACACTATCTATGTCCTAGTCCGAGACATCTATAAATATGATAGAAATCAAGAATTATAGTTTTGATCACTAACATTGACAAACATGCTTGAGATAGCAACGTATGTGAGTTCGACCGAGCAATGCTCTAACACAACTAGGACACACCAAATAGTAGTGTCAAGATTCAAAGATCATAGTTTCCAAGAGTTTCCCTTATATAGACTTCAAATCCTAGGTTTCTTTATGTTTAAGCTAAGATTGCTTTGGAACAAAGAAAATAATATTCACCGTTAGATGAAAGCTTTGAATCTTAACACTCATTTTCATGTTCTCCAAAACATTAATCTTGAGTCACAATCATGTGATCAAATGAGTCTAGTTTTAAATAGAGATTTATCAAATGAAAATCATTTCATATAAATAATTTAATTGCAATTGAATCATAATCTACATAGTTAGTATATGTACAAGGGACAATTACTTGAATCATTCGTGAGTAGGCTGTGTCATAGTACGCGAAACGGTTTGCAAAATTATAAGGAATAACCGAGTTCTAGAGTTGACAAAACTTTTTCAGTTCACGTACCGGTTTGCAAACTTAAGTGCAACTCAAAGTTCCGGAGTTGACAGAATATTCATTTCACGTACCAGTTTGCAAACTTAAGACTTTTACCGGTTTCGGAGTTCACATAAATTTTTTAGTTCACGTACCGGTTTGGGTACTAAACTGGTTCTAGAACATAGAACTGTATTATCTCGCATACCGGTTTGATTACTTCAACCCGGTTCCCTTGCCACAGTTCCAAAATGGTTTGCATACGAATATGCATACCTATCTGGATCACGAAACAAACAGATTTTCCCATGATATACATACGAGTATGTGTATCACACAAATCTAAAAGTCGATATATAGCTACTCTGCTAAGTGTACAAGTACATGTAATATGGTTTCAGACATATAACAGTTTTCTCAGTTTGTAATACTGATAACACTATCTTGTATTCCGAATATAATAGTTCTATATTTATCTAAATCAATTCGAAACATTCCTGAATAACATCAATGACGCATATCACTGTTCCAGGCTATTTTCAAATATAATCTTGAATCATGATTTGGTTCCAAAAAATAAATTATTCTCCACCAAAATTTGATCAAGTATGATTCATTAAGCTTAGTCATTATAGTTCGAGAATTTTGTAAACTAAATAATTTGTTCTCGACTCGAAATTCTTGTCTATGCAAGCTAGCCTAATTAGTTATGCAACAATCGTCTCAAGGATAGAAAAATGAATATAACTTGATAAATAGGTGGTTGAGTCTTCACTTACCTTTTATTGATGAAGTTCTCCAAGAGTTTCGGTTGATCTTCGTCTTCAAATGGTAGAACGCAAATGATAACTAGTTCGTTTCTCAACTACCTCTATCCTATACCGAGACTTAACTAATTGTAGACTAGAAATCAAATATAGTTTTGACAACTAAATTTGACAACAAGCTTGATATAGCAACACTTGTGAGTTCGACCGTGCAAAAATATACTTCGGAATTTCAGAATCAAGTTATGGCTTTGGATTTAGACTTAGGAGATTATGTTATCTATATGAAGTATATCTCCGAGTTCCATGAGTATATATAGAAGGAGTTGAAGATGTTTTCGGTGGATACTATCTCCGAAGCAATCATAAAGGCTAATGTCATTGAAGGCAGGCTTAAGAAATCTGATATGGAGGGACACACTAGTGGGAAGTCTGGAAGTTTTGTCGCTAAAGGAGATGAAAGGAGCAAAGAGGATAGGAAGTCTAAAGACAAAGAAGGTTTGATTTGCACTCATTGTAAACAAATAAATAATATTGTTGACAAGTGTTGGATCGAAGTATCCTAATCTAAAACCAAAAGGGTTGCAGAAGAGAGAAGCTATGATGGCAACACTAGTCGCACAAGCTCCAAAAGAAGTCCAAGGACTAATTGAGCCTAGCCAAAAGCTCTCTCTGATGGCAGGAGGCGTAGAATAACTTACAAAAGATGATCCCAGGGAACAACTCTTCACAGTTAAGATGCAGGTTAAGATAACACTTATAGATGTTGTTATTGACCTGGGAAGTCAGAAGAATTTACTTTCACATTCTTTGGTACATAAGTTGGGTTTGAAGAATTTCAACATCCGAAACCTTATCCTTTAAAGGTGTTTTCAAAGGTGGGATACAGGTTGTAGAGCAGTGTACGTTCAAGTTTGATTTTATTTTTGATGAGTCATACATTGATGAGGTAACATGTGACGTGGTTCCATTAGATATTTGTCAAGTTGTACTTGGTAGTCCTTACTTGTGGGATCGAGATGCGATTTTACATAGGAGTCACCAGAAGTATACCTTTACCAAAGATGGGAAAGCTTTTGTAATACGAGATATAGACTTCCCTCTCGAGTGAGCGAGCTTGATTACAACCACTCAGGAAAAACGGTCGGTGAATGCTAGTAAAAAGTTCATTCTCCTTTTGATACGTTCTCTTGACGAGAAGACGAGTAGAGTTTGTTTAGAAACCTAACCAAAAAACCAGAAGACGACCTAGGAAGGTTGAAAATGTTTGAACCACAATTACTAGATGATGATAGAGATGACAAGATAATATTTCCACATGTAGAAGACTTGTGGTTTGATAGAGAGGAACCACTCAAAGATGATTGGGTTATTTGGTTTTTGGTACTTAGTTTTTGACCTAAACCTGGGTTTGGTCTAACATTTGTCCAGCCTTTGCGTTTGGTCTAAAGACCAACGTTGACCTGCATTGACTCCGTTGAGTGGTGACGTGTTTAACTATTGACTTAATTTATTTTTTTGTGGTCCTCAAATTATAAATTATTTTCTTATTCCACCCCCAAATCACTCTCACTTAATTCTTCTGTGGCCCTCGACTGTTTTTTTTTGTGATCCTCCATTAAGATCTCCTCCAAATCCATAGCCTTCTATCGACATATCAACAACAGCAGTATTTGCATCCCATTTTTTTTTTTTTTTTTTTGCATATTCTCTGAATTTCCATCACCAAGCAAAATCAACAAAGCATCATCAATTTAGGGACAACAGAACACAACCCATCTTTATGTTCTTCTGATTCGCAATCTCAGTTCCACCTAAATCAGACACAAAATCCGTTTTGTTCATGTCTTATACAAACCCTAATTTCTCCTTCAGATTCACCTTCTTCTCAAGACGTTGAACTTAGATCTGGTCACCAATAGCAATACCCATCTCTTCATTTCTTTATCATGTTCATCACTGCAATTTCAGCCTCAGATTTAGGGGTTTTTTTTTTTTTTTTGAAATAAAGGTTGACAATTTGGGGATTTTGGGTATGTTATCTGTTCATGATGTTTACCAATTGAAAAAACTTCAAATACTTCGTGAATCATTTACCCATGTTCCTGGGTTGATCAATTATCCTAATTCTCTTTTATTTTTCCATCTCATAAATTTTAGAACCCCATTAAGACGATTCCCTTTTTTTTTTGAAGGAGAAGAACACGGCTCTGCTACTACTGTTGCTACGCATCTATTCTTTAGCAAGTGATGTTGACGAAAAAAATTTGATTGAAAAAAATGAAAATATGCTATCTCTGGACTAAGATGAAGATGAAGATATACCATCAGTTTCCTAATTCTCTTTTGAAAAAATTGGTCAACAATTTGCTCAATTTGGTGTTGCTTGTTCCTGGGGTGTTGAATTTGTTCAAATTTGGTTCGGAGGTTTTAATTTGAGCATAAATTTCATTTTTAGGGTACAAAATTCATGGGCTTTGTCTTTTTTTTTTGAATTTGAGTTGAGTTTCAAATAGAGATTTTGTCACCGAATGATATTTAATTGGGTATCTTGTAATTGACGGAGTCGCTATTTCTAAATTGTTCAAAATGTTATTCTTGATTGAGGATGAAGAACAGGTGATCTTGATCGAGGAAGAAGAATAGGTGAAAGAAGATGGTAGTTAGAGTTGGGATGTAATAAGAATATACTATTATTTTGGAGGGTGCAAATAAAATAAATTAAGTCAATAGTTAAACACGTCACCACTCAACGGAGTCAACGAAGGTCAACGTTGGTCTTTAGACCAAACGCAAAGGCTGGACAAATGTTAGACCAAACCCAGGTTTAGATCAAAAACTAAGTACCAAAAACCAAATAACCCAAGATAATTTCATTATGTATCAAAGAGTGACTAAGACAAGACAAGAAGATAATGACGCTTTTCTAATTGGAAGTTAAAGTCAAGTTCCCAGCAAGGAGAGATTTTCCAGCAGGAAGAAAAGAACTCTCGGGTTCCCTGACCTCCAAATCTAACTTTCACAGGAGTTCAAGTTCTTGAGTCAGGGGGTGGGGGCGCATGATACATGTGTATCTTCCTCTCTCCAGGAACTAGTAATCCTCAAGACGGATTGGGGATAAAATTATAATTTAATAGGGATTACTGATTTAAGGCAGTATTCCTATAGAAGGAAAATAGATTCCTATGAGGTTTGGGAAACCAAACCAAAATAAGAAAGTATACATAGATAAGGAAATACTTTCTAGACAAGGTAATATTTCTAGATAATAAAATATATTTAGAAAAGAAACTATTCCTGTTAGAGCATTTCTCGGTCGAACTCACAAGTGTTATTATATCAAGCTTGTTGTCCAAACTATATCTTGATTTCAAGTCTAGAATTAGTTAAGTCCCGGTCTAGGATAGAAGTAGTTGAGAAACGAACCAATTATCATTTGCGTTCTACCTTTTGAAGGCGAAGATCAACCGAGGATTTTGCAGAACGTCATCAACAAAAGGTAAGTGAAGGCTGAACCACCTATTTCTCAAGTTATATTCACTTTTCTATTCTTGAGACGATTATCGCATAACTAACTAGACTATCTTGTATATACAAGAATTTTGAGTCTGTAGATGGGGGAAAACGATTTGCTGGTTTTTACGGAATTGAAGAGTCGACCATGTGGAGACTCCCTGAACCGAGCAAAATGTTGAACCATACATAGATACACTGCAAGAATGGAGTTCTTTAAGTTCGAGAAATAAATCAGTAAGACCCCAGCCTAAACCAATAACAATGGCTATTCCAGAGTCAATTCGGTCACAAGGGAAGATGGGTTGATCTGTAGGAGGGAAGCTGAGAAATGCGTGAGATCAATGGTGATCTGAGATTGTAGGTGTGTTATGAATTCAGCGTGAAAATGCTCTGAATGATTGAATTTTGCTCAATTGAGAGCGGTTTCTCTGAGTTCGTGTAGACGAAAGATTGCCTGTATGAACTTTGATAAGAAATTGCTCGTTTTGGCGAATGTTATTCGAATGTTTGAAAAACTTGTTCTTTCAATCAATATTCAGAAATATTTTATAATGCCGGAGTTGAAAACACCATGATCCCATGAAGTGTGACAGTTGCTGGAATCAGAGAGTGGGGAAGTGGGAAATTGTGTTAAAACCAATTACTCATCTTGCGGAGACTTGGTTAATTTTCCACCCACTACTTTGCTGACTCTTCCAACTGATTGCACGACTTGATCACATTCTCATCGTGGGTGAACACACGTGTCGTAGACCGCCAGACCAAAATCCTAGTTAATATCCCCCCGTGTGACACGATTGAAATCTCGTGATTGTGGAGTCAGTTGCTGAATTATGGGACGATGAGTCCATGTATTGTTGAGTTGAAAATAATTTGCAAATGTTCTGAAACTCACGAATTTAATGCGTCTGCTGAGACGAGGTATTATCGCAGAGAAATCTGTGTTGCTGAATTGTTGAATATTGATAGTTGAATCTATATTCTTTGATCTGAGCAAATATTGCTAGTTTGAGCAAATATTGCTTTTTGATGAATCGTTGGTAGCAAGACTAAATAAAATATTAATTTAAGTTACTGACTGATGGGTCGAGAAAAATAAATAAAGCGTTGATTATGGAATCAACATCAAATTATCATAGTGTTTGAATCTGCTCAGAATCACGTTTCTGCAGAGCTCTGGATTCAAAACCCTAATTTTACCGAAATGATGATTTATTGCAAATCAATACAGAGTGACATAGGGACCGGATACATGGGATGACGAGTTCACCATATATCGCCCAAATGCTCGAATGATCAAAATACCAAAGTCTCCAGAGGACCAGTTGGTGAAAGGATGATTAAATGCTAATTTAATCACTGAAATAATGCTCATGTGAGCGACAAAATAATAAAACCTTGTATTACTAAAATAGAAAGGACCGACCAAGAGGTCATGAGACCGGCTCTTGGTGGGCGTGGGACCAATGGATGGTCATTTGAGCAAACTCCCAATTGTTTGGAAAGAGTTTGGACCTAATATGAGCAACTGAGCAAATTAGGTTAAAATCATTAAAACATGCGGGAACAGCTGTTTGAAAGCCTTAGGGTCACCCTTGGTCAGTCAAGGGCATGTCCCCGTGTTACCATGGTGTTTGCGCTTCAGTCCTGAGAATTTTGATATTTTCTGGTACACGTTTGAGCAATATTTTGAGAAAATATGCAAAATCCATGGTTTTGCTGAAACTGGAAAAAAATCATGAGATGATGAAAATAATAAATAAAAAACGGAATTACAAGGTGTGGGACCAGCCACGGCTAGAGCATAACCGACCGGTTGACAAACACGGTCCCACATGCTTTCCCAGTTTTATGTAATTTTATGTATTTTCTATGATTTGAGGGAAATTCCATGAAACATGAGAGTTTGATGAAATTAGGGAACTTCCGTGATATGAGATAAATAAATTAATAATAAAATAGGGAATGCAAGTGTGGGACCGGCAATGGCCGAGGCATGGCCGACCCGCCAATGGACGCGGGTCCCAAGCCACTCTTCCCAATTTTACCAAATTTTGAAGATTTTAGAGAATTTTCATTAAATCAAAGGGATTTGTTGAAAACCAAGATATTTTGTTGAAATCAGGGAGTTTTCATGAAATCGGGGAAAAAAACACCAAATAATAATAAAATAATAGGCGTGTGGGACCGCTAGGGCATGGCCAGCCGGCTAGAGCCTGGTCCCACAAGTTTTCCCTAATTTTTTACTATTTTCTATAATTTTAGAGAAAATACATGAAATTAGGTAATTTTAGAGAAAATTCATGAAATCGAGGAATTTTCATAATTTAAGAGAAATAATAAAATAACTGGGACGTGAGGTGTGGGACCGGCCACGGCCAAGGCATGGTCGGCCGGCCGGCGGTCCCATGACACCTTTCCATAATTTTTTTTTTTTTTGATAAAATCATGAGATTAGATAATTTCTTTGAAAAATATGAGATTTGCTCGAACGAGAGAATTTTCGTGAGATCAGGGGAAAATAGTAAAATATGATAAAATACAAAAATTGGGCACGGGACTGGTCACGGCATGATTGGCCGGCTGGTGAGCGCAGTCCCCTGGCACTTTTGCTAATATTTGTTTTTTATTATTATTATTTTTCCTTCCTATTTTGCATAGGTTCCTCGTTCATTCATATTTTTTGAAATGCTCGTTCATGCATCCAAAATGCTGGTCTGTACATTATTTGCTAATTACACTTGCGCCATTTTTGTCAGGGCTTATTCAATGCTTAGATGCCTGTTTTGTTGAATATTTATCACTAACCCGTGGAATTCTGCTGGGAAGAACCACGAATTGAAGTGACGAAATATAACGGAGAATCGTAGAATATTGCTGAATATTCAGACGATTAGTTGATGATTTGTAGAATATTGTTGGATATTCGGACGATGGCTCGTAGAATATTGCTGGATATTCAGACGATTTAAAATGATTAATTGATGGCTTTTTACTAGAAGGTCTTCCTATCTAGGAGCATTAATCATCCTAGGTTTGAGCAATATGAACTTGCTGGAGTGTCATATTCCTCTTGTATAGTCAGGGAAAACCTGGTTGCATCCCAAAGACGTTGTCGCTCTATACTAGCAGGCATGCTGTCTAGGAGCCGCCCAATCTTTCGATTCTATACAGTATGAGATGTGATGTGGTCTCAGCTGGGAGACTACACATCTACATCTTCTCTGAGAGACTTTCTCCATCAGAGGTTTATGGCATGAGCTTTCATGCTTGGAGACATGAGTCTCGATACTCATCCAATTGCCGGATCCGGAGTAATTACTGAAATTTCTCAGTATTCATGAGATGTGCCGTGGTCTCAGCTGAGAGACTACACATCTACACATACAATGAGAGATAGTCTTCCTAGTCAGAGATCCATGGCATGAGCTTTCATGCTTTAATGAGAGACATGAGCCTCAATACTCATCAAGTTACCTAATCTTGAGTATAGTTTTACAATTTTACTCTTTGTCGAAAATCCACCATCTACATTAAGTCCCCTACTTAGTGAGGAACAGTCATGTTTCTCAGTCAGCATTAAATGGTGATTTTCCAGGTATAAACAGAAATAAGAAATTGAACTTAGTTATAAGATAAGATATTACCGAATTTCGACTAAATGAGCAAACCATGGTTTGAGCGGAAACCCTAGTAGCATAATAGAGCATCATCCAGTGAACATAAATTGGTGTAGAACCGCTGATTTGATGGTGGAACCTTGGTTGGTTTAAGATTCACGGGCCGGGCCTGACAAGGAAATCCTTAATGAATTAGGTTTTGGAAATAAAATTAGGTATAAAAGGAATTAATTCCCCTTTTTTTTATTTCTCCCACACGTCCATCATCTCCTTCATCTCTTTCCAGCACTTTCACGTCTGAGCTCAGCAGGAGTTGAAATTTTTTTCCGCCGGAAGTCGCCGCCGTCCGATCATCGCCGGTCAGTTTCCGGTCGGCGCCATCAGGTGCGTTTTTTTTTTTTTTGTTGAGTTCATGAGTTGTTCATGGTGAAATTCTATACATGTGTATATATTAGTGTGAGTTTTGTAGAAAACCCCTTATTTTATTAAACGTATGTTCGTTCGATCGTTAGGTTTTTAAAACTAATAATAATCCCTGATTTATGAGAGATTTTATACATGTGTAGACCTAGTTCCAATGATAAAACTTAGTTTATGAGCTTTCATATGAACCAAGATTTCATCTTAATAAATGTGAGCTTTCACAAAACCGAAATAAACCTTGTTTTAAGAAAATAATGCTCATACGAGGGAAAAATAGATTTTCTTCGTATATACAAACTTATGTACAGTGATAAAACCTTGTTTATGAGCTTTCATGAGAATTAATATTTTATCACAAAAGGTGTGAGCTTTCACAAAACTAGCATAAACCTTCGTTTTAAAGAAAGCGCCAATACGAAGGAAAATGGATTTCTTTTTTATGTGTAACCGTGACATTTTATGTGAAATATGATGACATATTTTATTCACATGGATTTGTTCCCATTAGATAAATTTTTGAAAATTTACGTGAACAAATAGCACTGATTATTGTTTTGTAAAAATCAAGACGTGGGTTTTGAGTAACCTTCGAAACTAGATAATTTATTTATCATAAAATATTGTCTTGTTGTAAACTTCATTGTTCAGTTGTGTGAATGTTCACATTGTGAAAATTATGTCTATGATTTTATGAGAAAATCAATTTTCGTAAGCTAATAAATTTTCGTTCGTTATTGCAGGTTTCAAGGAACGACTAATTTTGTGTGCTAACTCTTGTGGCACAATCACTACTGTTAGTGAAATTGAAAGAGGTAAGAGTTAAGAATTACCATTTGTAGATACTGGCATTTCCATTTGCATGATTCCATCACCTTGTCAAATTTGCATTCAGATGACTGAAGTAAAATATGATGTGAATTTCACAGCAAGGATATCTGATTCTCCAGCTAATGATGCTTCCAGAGACGAAATGTGTGTAGATGATGACATCTCCAGAGAAGAAACATGTATGGATGAGACTTCTGTTGGTGAAGAATGAGAAGAAACACCTGGAGTCAAGAATGTTCCGAACATTGATGATGCATTCTTTGAGGTTCAAGAAACTGAGAACCGTCTCAAGTCCCCAGTATATCTTCTTTTGATTAATCCCAGGACGGTTATTCAAAAGAAACTGGTGACTCCTCGTGCTGCTATTCGGTTATGTCTTGAACGAGGACTATTCCAGGCTTCAATGATCGAATTTAAGCTTTCTCGACGTCCCTTAGAGAAGTTTTCTGGATGGAAAAGACACATGCTGGGATTTCCTCGTGTTAGAGCTATGCTGGATAAAGCACAAATTACCAGGGATGTTCAAACATCTGGATATTTATATATCTTTCATGATGCACGAGGTATTGTATCTCTTCTTTCTTGATGGTGCATCCCAACTCACACATTTATATGCAACTACTATTACCTTGGAAGACGTAGTTTCTTTATTGCATCTTCCAATTACAGATAACTTTCCTGAAGAACTTTGGACGGCGGGGGAGAAAGCGGTTTCCAAAACTTTAACTCACGAATGATTCAAGTAATTGTACCTTGTACATTTACCAACTATGTCGATTATGACTCAATTGCAATTAAATTATTTCGATGAAATGATTTGCATTTGATCAATTTTCTAATTAACACTAGACTCATTTTATCACATGATTGTGACTCAAGATTAATGTCTTAGTGAACATAAAAATGAGTGTTAAGCTTTTAAAGTTCAAATCGGCTAGTTTCGGCTAACCATGTTGAACATAGTATTTAAACATGATTCGTTTACGGTTTACCTAACCAGAGTGTATATCTTGTTTATGTGATTAAGATTCAAAGATTTAATCTAACAGTGAATATTGTTTGCTTGGTTCCAAAGCTATCTTAGCTTAAACCTAAAATAACCTAGGCTTTGAATTCTATATAAGGGAAACTCTTTGCAACTAGGATCTTTGAATCCTGACACTACTTTTTGGTGTGTCCTAGTTGTATCTTGAGTCGTCCTCTCCAGAAACCCTTTTAAGGTTTAGTAATTACAAAGACTTCATTGGTATTTGTGAAGCCAAGTCCAGTTATCTTTTATCTTGATAACTCAAGTATCCTGATCTTGATTGTTTGTATAGCTTTCTCCAACGATCAAGATAGATAGTAATCATCAAAGTTCTCTTCGCCTCATACTTTTTTGATTATGCAAGTTTTATACTTATGAGGTGAATTATAATCTGGGCTACACTTCGGGTAGCATAAGTCTGTATTTTGAGGATATCCATACTTTTGTCAAGTTGCTATCGATTTTCATCACCTGGATCTTTCGTTTGATATGATCATCCTTTTAGATCTTAAATCAGGAAATGAATTATAGGCTTAATATGTGGGAGGAAGATTTGGTTTAAAGTCTTCAATTGAGTTGGATCAACTCTTAATGGAATCAATTGCGCAGAATCCTGCTAGGATTCAAGAGGCGTAAGGAGCGTGATTGTACCTGAATCAATGGGATACTGAGTTTGGTCTTAATTATATTCCAGACCGAAGTTAATTGGTAGTAGGCTAGTGTCCGTAGAGGCTTAACACAGTTTGGTATTCAATATGGACAATGTCTCGGGGATTTCTGCATTTGCGGTTTCCTCGTTAACAAAATTTCTGGTGTCTGTGTTATTTCTTTTTCCGCATTATATTATTTATCTTTATAATTAAAATATCACAAGTTGTGCGTTGATCAATCACAATAGATAGGTCTGAGATTTTTTGTTGGATAAGACTTGATTGATCTTTGGATATTGGTCTTTGGTACCGTCCAAGACTCTCTTTGTAGTTAGGTTCACGGATTCAGTTCTGTAAACGTTCTAACAATAAGAGAGAGAGAGAGAGAGAACTATAAACACTTTACTTGTTTGAGTTTTAACTCTCAAAGTGGTGTTGAGTTTGTCCATACATATTGCCTACGAAAAAGTTGGCGAAGTATTTTGATACCCCCAGTGTTTTTAATTGGTATCAGAGCAGGAAAACACATTAAGACCTAATATGTTTGTGTTTGAAGAAGTCTAACTATATGGACAGAGACAAAATCTCTATAGACGTACATCAGAATTCCTTAATGATTTTTTAGAGTTTATTTTCCCCAAGAGTTGGTATCTCACAATATGCTCTTGACTCACCCAAGATTTCAAAAACTTTGAGTAATTTTGAATAATCAACAGGAAAAATCAAAGATTCCTCAGCAATTGTTAAAAACAAGAAACGACCTGTTAAGAATAAAAACCTTCCCCGTCTTAAAAGATTGTTAAACAATATGTTTAAGGAATGCAACTTAAGAGGGTCTGCATACACAGATATTTTTATGGCTTTTGAAAAAACATTTGAGTTCTTGGAATGCATTGCAGTGATCATGTGTAAGGAGGTGCCTATTCGTGTTTTTGTCTCTGAAAAAACTTACTATCAGTGTGGGAAACCTGGGCATGTCGGAAAAACTTGCATTCTTGCTACAGTTTTGACTACCCCTGATGATATCGGTAAATCATCTCTTGATCACCATGAGGATGAAGAAACTAAACCAAAATACTATCACGCCAGGCCTAGTTGTGAGAAGTTTGCTCATCCAAACTCCGGTTAGAAAGATTCTGGTTTTACCCCATCATGTATTTAATTGAGATGGGGGTAGTTGTTGTAAAGGTTTGTTTGTTTGTTTTTTTATTTATTTTTATGTTTATGTTATTTCTACCAAGTGTTTAAACTCAGGATCATATAACTAATCCATGGTAAATAAAGAACATTGTAATAAATTATGATCATAGCATCTCATGTTTTTGAGCTGGCTCCAACTCTACGATGTCGTAAGATCATTATAAATTATATGTCTTCTATTTCTGTGAAGGTCAATTTGTTATATTGTGCTCTTGAAATTTTTCATTGAGATAAGAATAAGATTAATCATCTTATAACATTGATAATTTTATAAATTTTTGGATTGACCCGGAAATCAACATTTTAGTATGATTATATCCTCTAATGGATTTTTTTTTTTTAAAATGGATGTCTGTTGGAGTTCCACACCCGAACCCGGCCAAGCCCATTAAAGCTTTATTAAAAGAGTATGCTTACTCCCCTACTCCTTCTTCTTCCGTAAGTTCACAAACGGGATTAGAATTTGAGGTTAGGGTTTCCGAACCGGTGTGATGCCTTCATGATTTGAGTTGTTATTCGCAATTTTTAAAGAAGGAGTATCTAGAAGGAGCAAATAAAGAAATCATCTTCAAAAGGAGCTATTCAAGTAAGATCAAATCTTTTCTCTTTGTGTTTTATGGCAAGAACAAAATGAGTTAGTAAAAAACCCATTCCTAATAAAATCCTTGAACCCAATCTTAAGGAAGAACCTAGGGTCTGTTTGATTAACACGGATTGTAATGAGACTTTTGAAAGAATTACAACTAGTTCTAAAAAGAAAATAGAAGAAGGGTATGTTAAAACGGAAGATCTAGCCCGTTTTGATGAATATGAACTATAAAACCTCTTTAGTGGCTTTAGGAGAGGTTTTGATCTTCTTACTAGAGCATTTTATGCGAACATGTATGATCTTGATCTCGATAAGATGAGCTTTAAATCAATGAATGGGTAGGGAAGATTGTTGTTAATCGCGATTTTATCTCGGAATTCACAAATATTCCTCTTGGTAATTTTCATCTTCCAAGACCTAAAGAAGAAAGTGGTAATTATATAAATGTCCCTTGTTTTGAAGGGCTTCACAAATACCCTTATCATACAATAAATATGCCCCTCTCAATCTAAAGCCCATCAGGGATCCATCAACGATTTTTATTCTTTCCATGTTTACCCTTTCCTTTTTAACTTTCGGTTCGTATACTTCTTATCTCCATTCCACCTCTTTTCATTTGACCGCCACCATCTCTATCCATCTCAGTCGAAACTAATTGCTTCCATCACAATCAACAACACCACCTCCGCCTCTACTATTCGCAGATTTACCATTCTTTTGCGTTTGTTTTTAACCGATTTTAATTTATTATTGATAGTTCTTAATCTTCAAAACCAAATTCAGAGATTGATTTGATTTTTTTTTATTTTCAATTTCGTAATTTTCAACAATCAAAATCCAATTTATCTTCTTCTAATCCAAAACATTGAATGAATATAGATGTTCAACAACAATTTCTGTGTTGTTCTTCTGATTCTTAGATCAATTTTGAGAATTTTTATTAGGGTTTGATTTTGTTTTAGATCGAGATAACAAGAAGAAAGGATACCATCTCATGCAGATCTAGATCATCAGATCGAACATTTAGTGGAATGTAAACTATTACCTGAAGCAGAATTAAAAGGTTTATGTGAACAAGCAAGAACAACTATTATTGAAAAATGGAACGTATAGCCTGTCAAGTATCCAGTTACTGTTTGCGGTGATATTCATGGTTGATTTCATGATTTAATTGAGTTTTTTCGGATCGGAAGTTACATAGGTCAGTTTTTCCTTCTTAATTTTTGTTTTCTTCATCTTTAATTTTGTTGTTAGGATTAATAGAGAGATGTAAAATAGATGATGAAGATGAATATTTGGTTTGGATTTGTCTGAGACTGATTGGAACTAGTTTCTGGTGGTGGTGGTTAAATTGATGAAGCTAGGGTTAGGGATTTGAGCTATCAGTGGTGGAATTTTTATGTTTTCTTTACCTAATTGTTTTTTTTTATTATAAAACTTTACCTAATTGTTTTCGGTACATTGATTTTAAACCTTTGTAGGGGGTTTATCAAGATTTAACAGGAGGTGGTGGTGGATGGTAGATGCTAAACAGGGGGGTTGAATATGTGTCTTCGTCTGAAAAAAATCACCCTGATCAGTAACCATTCTATTCTTAATGTGATTTTTGAAGACTAGAATTGATCGTTAATTACTCCCTCCGTTCTTAAATAATAGGCTGGTTTCATGTGTAAATTGTACATGAAACCAGACTATTATTTAAGAACGAAGGGAGTATGATTTTTGTTATTTTGATACTGGTTATTTACCAGGCCAAAGAAGCTAATGTCCTCTTCTGGTTATACTAACGAGATGAATATTTCTAAAATGGTATATTGTGCTTAAATGTAATTGACATTCTTCCGGTCATATCATATGTGCAACTATTCTCTAGTAAAATGTGATTTACTAACACTTTTCATTTCTAAAATGTGATTTACTAAGACTTTACATTTCTAAATCTGTGTATATATTTTGGAATTATTCTCTTTTAGACTGAATATTATATTGGTACCAAAAGTCATTTCTAAATCTTCATTAAACTTGATCATAAGAACTATAAGTATGAAAACAAGGGAATGAATTATTCATTTAACCTTTTTGGATGTTTATCATCATGACCCTTGGGAAATTCCAGGTATATATATATATATATATATGGGGCATATGGGGTATTCATTTAACCTTTCTTAAATGTAGTGTGCATATATGGACATATATATTCATGATAATGATGGACATATATGAATATGATAATCATGCATATATGGATTACACATGGTATGCTTGTAGATTGCGTCTTATATTGTTTTTTATTTAATTGAATATAGTGTGCATATATGTTCCATGTAACATTTTCTTTCATGATGATGATGTTTATATTTGTATTTGTATTACACTCAGTCCTAATAGTAGTCGACGAATCTGTGGTGTAATATGTTCTGATTTTCATTAGAGTTTCTATGTCCAGTTTGTATCCGGAGAGTAGGTATGTCTTCATTGGTCAAGATTTTTTAGATATGGATCAATGTGATTGTTCACTTGTGTCTCAAGAAATGTTTTTTCATTTGGTGTGCTATATTATCTAGTTGCTTTCTGATTTCAGTAATGTTATATTTCAAATTTCTTTGTGTGATTTATGTAAAGTGGTTTTTGGCAGGGTTGAGGTATATTAGACGAACTTGTGGTGTAATGGTAACACACCTGGCTCCACGTCAGAAGATGCTTGTCCGAATCACGTCAGGTTCACTAATTTTAGTACATCAATTTTATGGATCAAATTTGGTTGTTGACGCCAGATTTTGGGATCAACTTTGGTTGTTGACCCGTTCACTGGGATCAACTTTTGTTGTTGATCCCAGTGAATGAGATCAACATCCATTGTTGACCCAAAAAAGTTGGAGTATTTTTTTCATATATTGTGTCAACAAAGGAAATTGATCAACTTCGGTTGTTGACACCATCTTTTGGGATCAACTTTGGTTGTTGACACCATATTTTGGGATCAACTTCGGTTGTTGACACCATATTATGATGTTAAATTTGGTTGTTGAGGACATATTATTTTTGAATATTTTTTTTTGAATATCAACTTCGGTTGTTGATACCAAATTTTGGATCAACTTCGGTTGTTGATGCCATATTGTTTTGTTACGAGCTTTTGATTTTTGTTTTTGGGGATCAACCTCGTTTGTTGACACCGGATTTTGGGATCAACTTCGGTTGTTGACGCCATGTTATTTTTACCTTTTTTTATGATTTTTTGGGTTTTTGCTTTGGAGATCAACTACGGTTGTTGACACCGGATTTTGGGATCAACTTCGGTTGTTGACGCCATATTACCTTTTCATGATTTTTTATTTTATTTTTGTTTTAGGGATCAACTTCAGTTGTTGACGCCAGATTCTGGGATCAACTTTTGTTGTTGATATTATATAATTTTTTTTCTTTCTTATTTTCAGATTTTTGTTTTGTGGGAATCATATAAATGTCCCTTGTTTTGATGGGTTTCACAAATACCCTTATCATACAATAAATATACCCCTTCTCATTTATAAGCCCACTTAGGTCCATTAACATCTTTTATGCTTTCCACATTTACCCTTTCTTTCTTTTTTAACGTACGGTTCGTATTCTTCTACTCCCTATGGGATTTACATATCCAGAGAAGACCTAAATTGAAACCCTCTGTCGTCATCTCCGTCGCTACCACCATCAGCACCAACACCAGTGCTATAACCACCATCACCACCTCCGCCACCACAATCACCGACGTGAGTACATTTTTAACGGGAAAATCAATAAAAAAAAATTCAATTTCAGATATGGAAAATATCTCTATTTCTCTTTGCTCCTCAACCATCACCATCACCATCACCACTACTGTCACCACCGTTTCAATATGAAAATCGATTTTAAAGATCGATAAGAACAATCTACATGGAGATTATATCAAAAGGTAAACAATCGATTGTGTGTTTAAACTAGTTTACATCTCTTAGGAGTTTGATATTGATTCCGTCGATTTTAATTATCATAAAAGATTTTCCTTAAGACAAACTTTCCTTCACGGTGATTTGGAAGAGCGTATTTATATGCAACAACCAAAGGGGTTTAGTTCCGCAAAGAAGACCATGTATGTTTGTTGAAGAAATCTTTGTATGGTTTAAATTTGACAGGAGTAAGTATGATAGTTGTGTATATCACAGAAAACTCCAAGATGGTTCATTTGTGTATTTACTCTTGTATGTTGATGATATGTTGATTGCTATACAGCAAAGAAGATATTGGGCATGGAGATTCATAGAAACCACCAACTTACATCGAGAAGGTGTTGGAGCGGTTTGTATGAAAGATAACCAGCTCATTTAACTTTCTAGAAATCACCACCTCAAAGTTCCATATGAGGCGATTGGTAGCATCATGTATGCTATGGTTTGTACAAGGTTATCGATGTTACTCATAGAACTATTGGGTGTATTACTCATCTGATTTCATTTTTTGTTTTTGTTTAGTGCCATCTAGTTGATTGCTTTCTACTGTTATGAAGTTTATGGGCATCAGAACCACCATAATGTTCATCATGGAATACAGTCAGTACCTTTATTAATTCCCTATTTAAATTGACAATTATCTGTAGTAGTTTTAGTTGGTTATTTCTCAATTAGCTACAGTTCCTAAACTAAGTAAAAGCTTTCGTTTATTCTTGTGGATATCACCTAACATTACAGATTTTTCAGTAATATTTGTCAAAATATAGTCATTGTAGACCGAGGGTATGAAACTCCTGTTCAAGTATCGCCTTCTATGGTATAAGGGACGTTATTGACCCATTGTGATTTATTGAAGAACCGTTGATGAAATGGTCATTCTATAGTAGCTTCAGAGAACTTTATAATTTAACAAATATTATACATGTTTGCGAGATTGACTTAATTTAACTGGAACCAATTAAACAGGTCACTTTTCCTTGAGACCCTACAAAGAAGTATCAAAATTGGAAGCTTGTAAGTTTTAGCCAATTGGCTTACTTCCAAAATGTAAGTGGTTGTGTCTACTGTGTGGATTTTTCCTTGTGGTGGAGCTGGGAAAACTAATGTTTTTTTGTGGTGGTGGCGGGTGATGGTTGTGACGGGCGGTGGCGGCGGGCGGTGGTGGACTGGTGGCGGTGGTGGCGGAATGGTGGTGGACTAGTGGTGGTGGTGATGGAGGTGGGCGGGCGGTGGTGGGATGGCGTCGGTCGCGGTGGTGTTCCGGTGGTGGGGTAGCGGTTGGTAAGTGGTGGTGGAATGATAGTTGGATGTTGGTGGTGGTGGAATGATAGTTGGATGTTGGTGGTGGTGGTGGGATATTTGGTGGTGGTGGCGGTGGCGGTGAAATGGTAGATACAAATTTTTGTTGTATTTTGAAATAAATAAATATATTATATGAGTGAGGGTATTAAGGTAATCTAATTCTTAATAGATAGGGTTTTTAAATGATAGGGGTATATTTATTGTTGTATAAGGGTATATTTGTTGGGTGTCAAAACTAAGGGTATTTAATAAAATTACCCAAGAAGAAAAACCATCCCTTGAAACCATTTCTCTTGAGATTTGTGGAAAGAATGTTGGTTGGAAAGATGGGAAGCTTCCTACGTCGGATCTTAGCATGCCTCTTAAGGTTTTTGGTAAGCTGGGTATCCCTAACATTTGTCCATCCACAATTGGGGATGCATATTGGAGTCATGATTTTGCAAAGTTAGTTTATTTTCTTAAAACGGGAACTCAAAATCTTGACATATGTGGGTTGATCTTTTCTCAAATGGTATCAATGACGGTATCCAAGAAGATATTGGGGTTTCCTTGTCTCATTGGACGCATTTGTAAATAATTCGACATTGATCCACCTGGGAACTTCATTGGAGCTCCCACTCTAGTTCGTGAAAGTACATTCAAACGTATGAGAAAGAACGAGAACAAAATAAAAAGGACTTTTATTTCACCTCTTGACGGTTCTTGTGATCCAACAACCTTGAGTCTTCTTCAACAAATTCACAAGGATGTTTGCAAGATCAACTCCAAGGTAAAAGGTATGTAAAAATAATTATGTATGATTGCTACAAAATTTTCCGACATCAAGGACGAAATAGACAAGATTCAAGCTTCTATGGGTGATTCCGACGATGAAGAACATGAATAATCCTTTGAATATTTTTCCTTTGTTATCTAGGAAACTTCTTTTGAGGATTTTATTCTTGAGAAGGATAACTAGGATTTGGTATAGCAAAGATTGTGATTACACATAGATATTTCCAACGTATTTCATCTTGCATGTTTTTAGATTTATTTATTTAAATTCTAGAGTTGTTGGAGATGATCTTGCATTATGTAATCACTATTGGTTTAATTATTGCAAAAATCTTATTTGTGCGTTTACGTTCTCGTGAATCGAGCTAATATTTCATATATGCTCAGAAGCTAATATTATGTTTTTCTCGCAGTATTGATCTTCTTGTGATCACACTTTTGTGTTTTGCTGCTTGACACACTCCGTAATATTCTCTTATGTTGAGTAAAATAGAGTAAAATTGTCTCGTTGTTCGTAACTATCCTTGAGATTAATTTATGTCGATACTATGGATACAAATCCTTGTGATTTGTTAATGTCCGCCAACATCCTTCTTTTTCACAAAAGTAAGGTCACTCATGTTGTTCTCTTGGGAATGACATTTTATGGGGGGAGTTCTTAAATGAACTTGTGCTTAATTGCTATAACTTTGTGGGGGAGTGTGGCTGTGGAATTTTAAAGGGGATTCTTGTATCTTTTTAATCTCCTAGGTTGAGCGCTAAGTATTTATTACTATGTGATATCATCTAAATAAGTTCATATGAGGAGTTGCATTTTAACTATGTTATTATGTAGTATCTCCATCTTCCTTAAATCTTGAGATATCTTTTGGTTGTATTCATTATGATCCCGCGATTTTTGTACCTTTGTTAATTTTATTGACAAAAAGGGGGAGACTTATTTAGTATACATATGGTTTACAGATCATTATAAGGGGAGTGAATTATTTAAGAAATAGGTTTACCTATTATACAAAAGATGTAAGTATTGATTAAAGAGGAAAACATATCACCGTAGTATTACTTCAGAGTTGAGATACAATTGAACTTTGGAGAGAATATAATAATATTATGTTTCTATATAACAACAATTGAGAATATTTATTTTCAAAGTTGTTATCGCTATGGAATCGGTTCTTCAACAACGACGATTTTGAGTTGAACATGTTCAGAATAATTGCGACTTGGAACAGCGAAGAGTTCAAGGAGAATTGAATAAACCAAGGAAATCAAGCCATGATGGATCGAGGAGTTTTTTCAAAATTTTATTTTTGTTATCCATATGTATTAAATAGTTTTGTTACTAAAATTGACAAAGGGGTAGATTGTTAGAGCATTGCTCGGTCGAAATCACAAGTGTTTCTATATCAAGCTTGTTGTCAAATTTAGTTGTCAAAACTATATCTTGATTTCTAGTCTACAATTAGTTAAGTCTCGGTCTAGGATAAAGGTAGTTGAGAAACGAACCGGTCATCATTTGAATTTTACCGTTTGAAGGCGAAGATCAACCGATGCTTTTGGAGAACTTCATCAACAAAAGGTAAGTCAAAAATGAACCACCTATTTCTCAAGTTATATTCTCTTTTCTATCCCTGAGACGATTATCGCATTACTAATTAGACTAACTTGCATAGACAAGAATTTCCAGTCGAGAACTAATTATTTAGTTTACGATTTTCTCAAAATATAATGACTAAGCTTAATGAATATTTGTTCATACTTGAGCAAATTTCGGTGGAGAACAATTTATTATTCGGAACCAAATCATGATTCAAGTTTATCATTCGAAAAATAGTCTGAAACAGTGATTAGTGTCATTGATGTTATTCAGGAATGTTTCAAATTGATTTAGAGAAATATAGAACTACTATATTCGGAATACAAGAAAGTGTTATCAGTCTTACAAACTGGAAAAACTGTTATATGTCTGAAGCCCTATTACATGTACTTGTACACGTAGCGGAGTAGCTATATATCGACTTTCATATTTGTGTGATATGCATATTCGTATGTACATCATGGCAAAATCTGTTTGTTTCGTGATCCGAATAGGTATGCATATTCATATGCAACCCATTTTTGAACTGTGGTAAGGGAACCAGGTTAAATTAATTGTAGTTGCATATTTCCTGCTACTACACCCAAGATGATCTTAACCATCAAAACATACATAAACACACATAAAAATGAGATAAAGAACAAGAAAGTAAAGGGAGACAAATCTTTTATGTGGTTCGGTAAATGGTGACCTACATCCACGGGATTTCACTATGACTATGAGATGTTACAAGATCTCCATTAGAGGAGGCTCTCATGTAGATCTAAGAAAGAAGAAGGAGACTAGACTTAGCTAGAGAGACCATCCAAAAGATCCTATCTAACCTATTTCTCTTTTTCTTTTATAGGGTAGGTGGTTATATCAAATTACATATATGCCCCTAGGGATGACTAGATAGGATAAGACTAAGTAGTTGGGTGTACATAGTGTAGTTGGTAGTATTGTAGTAGGATACTTTGGCTATTGATCTTACGCCACGTAGAGAGCTCATCTTTTGCGCTCATAATTTGCTCATTTGGTTGAGGGTTGTTGGAACAATAATCCTTAAGAAAAATCATCATCGGGTGCGACTTTGAAGGCGATAGGAGTGGCTGAGAGAGATTTACGAACATGCGTGGTTCTGATCTGGCTTCACTTATGTAGAGTGTTTGGTTGGGGTGGTCCGAGTTGGTTGCTGCGATGCTTGTGATTCACGATCCGTGATCTATGTTATACGATGTAGATGTGCGAGTTGCAATTCTGAGTAACAGTGCGAGGTCACTCTAATTATTAGTCATTAATTCTTTGCTAGAGTTGGTTCATGACTTCAGTTGGTGATGTGTAGTACCGAGCTTCGTGGTTCTTTGTTTCTGCTGAAGGAACTTCGCAGAAGAATATGACCAGATTTTAAAGTATTAATACTTGACCCTGTTCTTGTGTGAAGTTCTGAGGCATTCCTTGTGTTTGTGATCGTTGTGGTTGCTCTTTGGCGGTTTATGCTTTGGATCTGTCTGACTTGGTTGGCATCAGTTCCTGACTTGTCGTGGTTGTGATTCTCGGGACCATCATGGGTACCTGCTGCTCATGGAGGAGAGTCGTAATTGTTATATTGCAACAATATAAGTTTTGTTGTAGGGCCTATGACTCATAGATGTGCGTCCAATCTATATAGTTAGGGTTTACCTTTCCATGTATATAAAGGATACTATAGTTATGTAATAAGGTTGATCACTTATCAATATAAATCTCTTATATGCCTCTGTCTCATTCTCTTTTCTTATAATTCTACTGCAATACGTTATCATGCACGAAGCTATACCACAGAGCTAGATTTTTTTTTCTACATGGATGATGTAAATCACTGGATCAGTTTTTTTTTTTTCTCCCCTATATGGATGATGTATATCAACGCAGTTATTCAATCGTCGTCAAGCTAATGTGAAATCGCTGGAATTAAATCATCTAAGTTTGACCACTTTCTCTCTATTTTCATTTTGATTTTGGCAAATCCCATAATTAATTGAGTGATTACATTTTATAATATATTTTATATATGCAATGTGTTTTGTTGTGATTGATTATGGATTATATCATAATCTAATCATAATCTCTAATTGCCTGGTGGTTGTCTTCTGAAAAGTGGAGGAAGAAAATATACCTAAATCTCGTTGTCTTCTGAAAAGTGGAGGAAGACGAACAAAAAGTAAATATTCAGAAGAAAAAGTCTTTCGTGCGAAAGAAAAGGTGCGGAAGGTCCAACCAACCCAACTTGGTCCAGCCAATCCGGCCGACCCAACCCGGCCTTCCAAACTCAGTCTAGCCCCGGTTCAGGCCAGGCCTGTCTTTTTCCAGATGTTGTTCTCCTGTTTTGTTTTTTGGGCCGTGCGCGACCAAGGGAGTTCCGGTTTTGTAAATGTACTGTGGGAACCAAAGTTCGAGGTATGTAACTATTACGTGGGTTTTTACATTGAATACTTTCTTGTAGGACCAGAATATCGCCATAATTATATTCACGAGAGATTAACGACGCTTCTGCGAGCGTCTCAGAAAACTCTTCAACAACATTTCGCGAGCATCACAAAGTAGTTTAAAGAATGACGTAATAAACAACGACATCCTAAAACATGAGAAAGATGTGAAGATTTTGTAGTTAGAGAAAATGCTCGCGAGCACAAGGCGGGAGCTCGTGAGAGCAAGGCAGGAAATGAAGATTTTACGGTTATAGAGGAGTATCGCGAGCATGATAGTAGATCTCGCGAGCACGATAGCAGATCTCGCGATCACGATAGCAGAGCCTGCGAGGAGCATAACATAGCCTGCAAGGAGCATAGCAGAAATCCTAAAAAATGGGAAATATGAGTTGAATGTGAGATGTCATCCACCATGAAGATACCTATATAAAGAGAAGAGCAGGATAGAGAAAGGGGGAGATAATTTTGGAAGAAAAAGAGAGAGATTTGGCAGAGATATTTTTAGAGAGAGAAAATGTATTTTTCCTTTATCATCTTCTTCCCTAAAATTAAACTTAGAACTCCATTAATGGAGATTATCAATGTAAATCAAATGTAAACTTAAACAATCATAATGAAGAATCATGGATGTAGATCAAATTGATCGAACCATGTAAAAAATCTTGGTGTCCGTTTATAATTTTAGCAATTTTTCTACCATTTTTATAGGTAGACCTAGAAATTAATATCAAGATATGATAAGGGGTGTGTTGTGGGAAAACCTGCAACTATATTTTGGCGCTAGAAACACTACCTGCTTGTTGGATTGAAGAAGATAAAGAGAAATTAACAATTGTTAATGATGAATTCGATTGGATTTATGAGATACAGGGGAAAATATGGAAATTTTGGGAAAAGAACGATGAAGAACAACCAACACAATTTAATAGAAATGTTTACAGAGAAAGAGAAGCCGAAAATATTGGGAAGCAGGAGCAGATTCGAATAAATCTTTATAGGAATGAAATTAAATGAATCGGCATCAATTAATTGTTTAAACAGGACAAATTCTTTCTTATCTCTTTAATCATATTTTAATAATCTGGATCTGGGAGATTTTGAATTTTTTAACTATAACACTTTGTTTTTCACAAAAATTGTTGTTTAGTTGATATTTTGAATTCAAAAGAGTTTTGATCATAAATTTACATCCATAAACCTTTAATTTAATCATAATTTTGATCGTATAAATAACTAATGTAAACATGATTTTGTCAAAGATGAAGGAATCAAAGGATCCAGTGAAATTTCTATTTGGTGATAAGATACATCCACCAACTTATCAATGTACAACGTCAGCGAATAAATGGATTAAACCAACACCAACACTTTTACAGAAAATTTAGATTCCAACGGAGGAGAAAGCACAAAGGACAAAGACAGCACAGTGGAAAAAGAAAGCAGACTAATGATTTATTCACCAAGTACTTCATCAACAATCACGAAGAAATCAAATAAAGTCTAACTCGCCAGCAGGAAACTAGCGAACTTATAGAAGTTGTACATTCATTTTCGCAATTAATGGAAGTTGTACATTCATTTTCACATTATGACGAAGCACCGTAGGAAACTGGCGATCTTATAGCCACAAAGCTCACTTTGGAGACCATCGCCAGTCCAACTTGAAGACCGTCACCAAGAGTACAACAAGACAGATAGAAACCAACGTATGTATTATCAAAAATTCCAAACGTACCCCCAAAAAAAACTCCCCCAAAATCGTGTGACACAAAAATGTAGCCCCCACACTTTTAAAGGGACCCCCTGCAAGTTCCCAGCGGGCAGGGCCCACTCGCTCCACTCACAATCCGGTTTTAGGTTAGCTTTTTCCTCGGTACGTTAAGAACGGCTGTTGTATTATTTGCATACAATAAGACTTTTTCGCCAAATCAGCGACAATATCGCAGTAGCATGCAACCATGATAGCAAGAAAGGGGACATCGGACATGAGTGCGGTCGTAATCATGAATGTCATATCACCAGTGATGTTTACTTCGTCAGTATAAAGTCTTCAATGGAATTTTATTATTCGCAAAATCCAATGACAAACGGCATCACGTGGAATTTTATGAATGGGCGATGACCAAAAATATAGTAATTTTGTATGGCCGCTACACCCCATGACAACTATTCGCGAAGAGGGTTGAATGTTATAGGATAAATTAATATCTTATAAACATTATTCACAGAGATAGTTGAAACACTACATTTTAAACTATTGCTTCGTCTTTAGCATTAATTATTGCTTTTAAACTATTCAACAATATTCACGTTATTAACATCTCGCGGTAACTGCATTAATTATTGCTTTTAGTTTCAGCTACTCCTGCGATTTTCTTCGCAGATGAAAATCGCAGATATGTCTGCAACACTAACACAAAAAATGACAGCTCTTCAATACAACCCCAATGCCAGCAAGGTAGGATTGGAAGATCATCAATGAAAAGAAAAGCAATCAAACTGCGAGCAACACAACCGCATCGAGCTGATAAAGAGAAATAGATACATTTGCACAGAAGAAAACCAGCACAGAAGGTCAGATAAGAAGTGCTACAAACTGGAGGACTTGGAGAATATAGTTGAGGATTATTTTGCAAGTTAATTTCGCAAGAGAGGATTAGAAAAATTGGTATGTTGTGAGAGTATGAAAGATGCAGATCAAGAGTTTAATTCTCATTTCTTCTCATTTCACAAGCAAATCAAATACTTCGCGAGAGACGGCAGCAACAAAAAATCACATAAAAGCGAAGTACCTTTTTCCTTGAATATTTTATTTACAAAAAAAAAATCTAAAATTTATAAGATTTCTTATTTGCAAAAAGCGATATAATCGCAAGGTTTCTAAAATTTCTAAGATTTCAAAAAATTTCAAAGAATTTTGATTTGATTGACAAGAATGATACATTCGCAAAAATTTAAAGATTTCAAAGATTACAGAAAATGAAATTATCGCAAAGATTTCAAAAAAAATTGATTAAATTTCCAAAAAAGCGATATCCTCGCAAGATTACAAAGACTTCAAAATAACAAAAAACCGAGAACATTCAATTTATATATTTCTCTAGAAAATTTCTTTTACAAAAGATTTTTGATTTAAAAACGCGATTCAATCGCAAGATTTCAAAGATTTCTCTAGAAGATTTCTTATACAGAAAGAGATTTTTGATTTGACAATGCGATACAATCGCAAGGTTTCTAAGAATATTTATGAGATTTCAAAAGATTTTAAAGAATATTTACTTCAAATATGGTGTTATGAGAATGAAAGAAGAAATGACAGAAATAAAAGAAAAATTCACAGAAATGAGCAAAACAAATTTTCATCAGAGCTGCGAGTGTAATCGCGAGATTATTCAAGATTATATAAAGAATTGACAGAAATGAAAGAATGAAAAAACGCGGGAATATCACGAGAAACGCGAATAAAATTTCGCAGAGACATAAGAATGGGACGAACCTTTATGGCGTGCACCCTAATTCGCGAATAAAATTTCGCAAGAGGCAAATGTAAGACCTAATAGTGCGTCATATAAGAGGGTATCTGATTGCATGGCTCAGGGGTAAGGTTATCCCGCTGCTGGATCCTGAGTCATGGAGAGAAAGGGGTCCATCTCTTTGAGATACCTATCCAGGAGAGGTACCTTGGATTTCCAACTATATAAGGTTATACCCTGGTTGGAAGACCGAGGGTCTCTTCTAAGGAGTGCAGAGTATGACCAAGGCGCCGAGGTACACGGTTGAGTCAAGAGTGCCCGGGGCGTACGAAACTACCCTGGCCATCCTTGGCCAGTCTTGGCCATGATGCACTCGGCCCGAAGAAAACCCCACTTAGGGTGCAGTCATGTAACTATAAGTCATATATGCATAAAGGACAAGAGGCTGTGAAAACAAATGGTTGTTGGCAATCTGGATGGGAGGAGCTAGTCTTGTATGGCCGATGTGCCCTCCTTGAAGGGGCAACCAGGGGGAAGATAAGGGCGGCACCCTCCATTAGGGAGCTGATAAATGTCTAAAGACGACAATGTCATGGGGCTTTATGATCGCAAGAACATTTAGGCCTGTCATATTGTCGCGTGACGAAAATTATACAGAGGCAACAAGCCATAAGAGAAAAAAGATAAGATGAGATCAATGGGTTTTTACATGAAAGTGTAATGACGTCCTGCGATTTCATCGCAAGACGGAAATGTCATAAGATGTAGTTCTCACAAGGGAGCTTAAACTTATCATATTGTCGCAGAGATGTTGAAAAAATGTGGATAAGGCAAGATCAATGGGTTTTTACATGAAAATGTGAAGATATCCTGCGATTTTGTCGCAGATACAAAAGAAAAATTGGCAAAATAAGACCTTTAACTAGGAAGGCAAAATAAGACTAATAGAATAATCTCAAACATTAATTATTTTCTTTTAATAATGCAGGAAAGATTTGTTCATCACAAGAGAGATAGCAAGTACTATTTAGAATCTCTCAGAAATACTATTCAGAATCTCTCAGAAGTATTGTTCAGAATTTCTCAGAAATATTATTCAGAGTCTCTCAAGAGGATTGTCTACAATCTCGCAGCACTATTCATCGCAGTACTATTCATCACAACATTATTCGTCTCAGCACTATTCATCACAGAATTATTCACGTCACTATTCACAATCTCGCGGTGATATTTCATGAACACTATTCATAATTCTGCAGGGTTATTCATAAACTCGCAGACACATTCAGAAACTCGCAGACACATTCAGAAACTTGCAAACTCATTCAGCACCTCGCAAACTATTCAAGAACTTTGCAGGAAATGTGATTATTTAGCAGAATATGATTATTTTATCGCATGAAGCAGAGGCAAGACAAGAATAAAGAAACAATTCGTTCATTTAACATTCTCTCAAGGATTCTACCTCCATAGATAAAGAACAGAGGCAACTATGGATTACCAAGAAAACATTTTATGTTCTTATCTTCTCGGCAAGAATCATTTCCAAAATGGACAGGGATTTTCACCAAAAATGAAGTAATAATTTCGCATGAACAGAGGCAATACTTATGATTTTCATTCAAGGACGGATACTTCTTATATTCTGAGGATTGAGTACTTCTTATATTTCTTCAAAGATACTTCATACTTCGAATACTTCAAGAGTTAATACTTCTTATTTACTTAGATATGGAACTTCACAAAAGAATAGAGGCAAGTACGTACTTTTCAAGTCTAGTATTCTTTCGCTCGTTCTTTCATCAACAAAGATCAAAGACTACTACAACAATAGATTTTTTCTTAAAGATTACTTTTCAAGCAATATTCAAGAAAAAAGAGGCAAGATGTAGGACCAGAATATCACCACAATTATATTCACGAGATATTAACGACACTTATGCGAGCGTCACCGAAAACTCTTCAACAACATTTCGCGAGCGTCACAAAGTAGTTTAAAGAATGACGTAATAAACAACGACAGCCTAAAACATGAGAAAGATGTGAATATTTTGTATTTAGAGAAAATGCTAGCGAGCACAAGGCGGGATCTCGCGAGAGCAAGGCAGGAAATGAAGATTTTGCGGTTATAGAAGAGTCTCGCGAGCATGATAGTAGATCTCGAGAGCACGATAGCAGAGCCTGCGATGAGCATAACATATCCTGCAAGGAGCATAGCAGAAATCCTAAAAAATGGGAAATATGAGTTAGAACTCCATTAATGGAGATTATCAATGTAAATCAAATGTAAACTTAAACAATCATAGTGAATAATCATGGATGTAGATCAAATTGATCGAGCCATGTAAAAAATATTGGTTTCCGTTTATAATTTTAGCAATTTTACTACCATTTTTATAGGTAGACCTAGAAATTAATATCAAGATATGATAAGGGGTGTGTTGTGGGAAAACCTGCAACTATAACTTGCTAGGCTTACTTAATTTTTTTTAGAACATGCCTAGTTTTACTTATTTTGTTTTAAGATAAGTCCACATCATATAAACGGTCAATTTAAATTATGATTGCTTATCTCAATCATTAAGAATTTTGGTCTTAATGCTATTTTTTTCTCTTAAATAAAATATTGGCTATAGTTAAATGATGTCTCTTTTATTCAATTGGTTGTACCGACTCGATTACAACATTTTAATTTTAAAAGTGCCCGAGCACCATTATTGTGTACATGATATTTTCTCCCTAAATTTGATTGTTCTATGGGATGTAATCCACTTGCTCGACTATTAAAGAGTCAGTAGTCTCAAAAGATAAGTTGCAAATAAAATCACATGTTATCCAATTTTTGTGAAAGAACTCACAAAAAGTGATATGACTTATGAGTCATAAAATTTCCATTTCTCTACTTCACCCATGATACTAACGAACCATCATTTATTGAAGAATGACAACAAGAGAATTACCCTTAGTAATCTATTCAACCTAAAGTAAGTGGTTGACATGTGCAGTGATATTCTCTTGGCCTGTTGAGATAAAGAAGTTTCTCAAATTAAGCTAAATATCCTGGCATATTTAGGGGCCACTAGAAAGGAATTAGGGGCCACTAATAAGACAAAATAGGGACACCCAACCTAAAATGATGTCACCCCCCCTCATATTCGGTAGTTAATACTACAATCGGTAGTTTAACTATATATAATCGGTAGTAATTATGTTACAGTAACTTCCGAATATAGAGTAGCCCCAAAAATGAATTTTGCCAAAATCCTTTATTTTTCAAATTAGAGGAATGATATTCGGTAGGTAAATTGATTATTATCTACCGATTATTCTTGATTCAAAAAATTCAAATTTTTGGACTAAAAAATTAAGCACAATCGGTAGATAATGAGCATCACTTATTAACACAATTTTCTACCGATTGTTATAGTTCCAAAATTCGAAAAATTAAGGTTTTTTTCAAAAACTCATTTTGAGGTCAGTATATAATCGGAAGTTTGTTTAACTGAAATTACTACCGAATATGATAATTTTCGTTTCAAAATGCCACTATATAATCGGAAGTTCATTTATCTTACTTCCGATTGTTATAATTCCAAAATTAAAAAAATTAAGTTTTTTTTTTTCAAAACACATTTTGGGGCCAGTTTATAATTGGAAGTTTGTTTAACTGAAATTACTACCGAATATGATAATTTTCGTTTCGAAATGCCACTATATAATCGGAAGTTAAATTCACTTATCTTACTTCCAATTGTTATAATTCCAAAATTCGAAAAATTAAGGTTTTTTTTTTCAAAAACTCATTTTGGGGCTAGTATATAATCGAAAGTTTGTTTAACTGAAATTACTACCGAATATGATAATTTTCGTTTCAAAATGCCACTATATAATCGGAATTTAAATTCACTTATCTTACTTCCGATTGTTATAATTCCAAAATTCGAAAAATTAAGTTATTTTTTTTTCTTCAAAAACTCATTTTGGGGCCAGTATATAATCGGAAGTTTGTTTAACTGAAATTACTACCGAATATGATAATTCTCGTTTCGAAATTCCATTATGTATATAATCTGAAGTTAAGTTCACTTATCTTACTTCCGATTGTTATAATTCCAAAATTCAAAAAATTAAGGTTTTTTTTTCTTTCAAAAACTCATTTTGGGGCCGACATATATTAGGAAGTGAAAATTAACCCAATTTACCACCGATTATGGTAGTAAGCAATGATCGAAAATTGAAGGATTTTGGAAATATCTCATTTTGGGGACACTATGTAGTTGCAAAAATTCCCACAATACATCCCTCTTCATAATAATCAACACATCTTTAAGATCAACAATCACACTTTTTATTAATTGAGTTTAGAAATTTTACAAGAAGGAAATGAAATCAAGAATACAACCATTGTTCTAGACTTTCTCTCTCCTCAAAACTTTCTCTTCACTCTAAAAGAATCCCCCTTTCCCTAAGCCTGTTCGGCTCTTTATATAGGGTATTACATAGTGGATGACAGCTAAGCTGTCCTTTATTTTCGGATCTAGCTTGCGATATTCTCGCAAGTATACAAATGTTAAATTTCGCAACATTCCTAAATCTTGTTAGGTCTTCACATCTTTCTTGTGTTTAAGCTGTCATCATCTGTTACGGCATTTCTGTAATAATTCTGCGATATTTGCAAGAATATCGTTATTGACGGTTTCGCAAGAGTGCTATCGTTGTGATATTATGATCCTACATCTTGCCTCTTCTCACGTCTTCTCTGTGAAGGGGAGAATGTCATGAGAATTAGTACTTCAAAATGTCGCAGCTGTTCATTTTTCCATATTCTTCTGTACTAACATGATTCTATATTTTACGCAGAATTTATTACACGTATCTCTTCTTCCATCCATTTCTTGACACGTCCTTTTCAACCGCTATTTCTCAACCGCTCACGTCTACTCTTCGCATTAAATGTTTTTATCTTCTCAAGAATTCTTCTCTCTATATATATATTCTTCTCATTCTTCTCTTCCCTTCTTTTTTACTTTTCTTCTCATCTTTTCTGCAATTTTTCTTCACTGTTCTTCCGTAAATTCCGCTCATGCTGCTGTAAATTTTCTCGTTCCTACTTCTTTCAATATTTAACTTCTTCTTTATTCCCATACTTAAAATGCCTCCAAGCGGTCATAAATATGAAGCTTCTTTTGTAGAAATTCAGAGAGATCTCGAAAAGAAGGGTTTTACATTAGCCACCATTCCCAATCAAGGAGCTAAATCCATTCTTTCTGCTAAATTGTTTTCTGATCATCATTGTGATGATAAAAAAATCATAGTTTTGCTTGGTCAGATTCTCGCTGGCCTTCCCATTCCTCTCTATGATCCTAATCTTCCTTTGTTTTACGAAATTCTTGCTCATGCGAACTTCTCACGAGCCATCTACTAATCGAGTGGGGACTGCATTCGTTTAGTTCTTGAATTCGCTAACCGTGGTGCTGGTAAAGGGTCTCTTTATCAAAAAGAAGCTAGGGATCCATAATTTAAGGAGTTGGAAATACTAGCCGAAAAGTATACAGTAGAGGGCTTCTTTGAGAATTATGAATTAATACCCATGAAGAAAGATAGTACTCGTCGGGGTGTCCGCTTGTAGAGAAAAGACAACATTACTTACGATAAAATGCTTATGCATGATATAGACTAGCATTATGGTAAAAATAATACTCCTCACCAATCTAAAGATGACAGATGGTGTGTTTTTCCACTGGCTCTGAAGGGGCCTTATATTTATGGTTCAAATGTACTTCCTGCGAATCTCGCTGCTTATCAACCTTGGGTATTTAATTGGCCCGAGAAAGATAAAGAGGTATGTCTTCAAGTCTTACTCACTTCATAATCTTTCATTTATTGTTACTTTCTTGTTTTCTAACTCTTGCGAAAATTTTAGATTAAAAAGCTAAGATCAAGCTACAACATGACTGGGAAAGCTAGCACTTTGTCTGCTCTACACTCCATCACGGATGAAGTAAGAAACACGTTCTTTTATTACTTTTAACAATATTGTTTCCTCTGTTTATTATCTTCATTTGTGTGCGAAGATTGGTGTTGTAGTTGTTGAAGAAGAAGGATCTAAGGTTGCGAAAACCAAAGGCAAAGGTAAAGGTTCTCTTCGCAAGGAGAAATCTGCTGCCCCACCTTCAAAGAAACGAAAAGTTCATTCTCCTTCTCCTTCAAATCTTCAGTCTGGCGAAAGTTTTGATGATGATGATAATAATGATATTGATAGTTCTTTCACAATGAAAGATCTTCCATCTGAATCTTCAATGGCACAATTGTCTAGCATCTTCTCTGACTCCATTGCAAGGGATTTGGGATGATCATCTCACTAACACATGCAAATCTCTTGCGAATATATGTGATGCCCCTTTACTGGATGATGATGATTCTCTTCGTGGAGTCTCCAGATCAGTGTCTCCTAGCTTTCTGAATTCACTTGGTATTTTGGTATGCCTTCGTTTCTCTATTTCTTCATAATTATGATTCAAAGTTATACTATATTTTGACAATTTTTCATCTTCCTTCGCAGACTGGAAAGGCTTCTTTCGATGTTGCCTTAGATTTGGAAAAAAAGACGTGGGGTTATTGAAAAGAAGAATCTTCAACTTCGCAAGAGAAACGAAGAACTGGAAGCTGAAGCTGTTGATCTTCGTGAAAAGAATAAATAATTATAAATTGAGTCTTTCACTCAAAAGAACCAAATATCTAGTCTTCAAAGTGCCAATAAACATCTCTATGGTATGGGACTTTTCCTATTTTCCTTTATTTTGTTTTCTCATTATCCTTCCTCATCATAATTTATCATTTTCGCAGACATTTATGGTATTTCTGATGAAGCTACCATTTTTCGTTCTTTTCCCGACCCTATAGATGATGATACCCTTCTTGAGCGCCTTAATAATTATTTAAACAATTTTTCAAATGACAAAATTAAATTTCTTTCCATAAATGAACTCAAATCCAACTTAGGCTTAGCCAACAAATTTAAACGTTTCTATCTTAACTCTAAAGAAGAAATCAATAGGTTAAGAGCCAAAAACAGTAGTCTTATAGATGACAAAGACCGCATCGCTAGCCAAGGTGCTCAAACTTTAGCGAAATTCCAGGAAACTCTTCTTGAAGTTCAAGTTGAACGAGATGAAGATAACCGCCAAAATGTTGTGCTTATCGAAAGAGAATATCAAATTCGCTCTCGTCTTCTCATATATAATGACGACGAATTTTCTTGGGCTACGAAAATTCTAGATAACGCTAGAAATAATCTAGGTGTAAGTGTTAGTCTCCAAGCTGAACACACGGCCTTGGTTAAAGATATGATTTCTGACAGAGAAGGTTGTTAACTATGTTTCTTTACTACTCGTTTGTTTTACATAAGTTTCTATCAAGTTGTTGATTCATTGTTATATGCTTGCAAGGGCTGAGGAGAGATCTCGCAGAAGAATCGAAGAACTTGAGGCTGAGAAGGAGCAGCTCGCAAAGGATCTTTCTTCTCGCAATGATAAATGTTCTAGACTGAAGAACCAATTAAAGATCATTGTTGCAAATTTTAAGAATAATGCTATTCTTTTTTGCAACCAAACTATCAAAAAAGTCTGCGATGCCAACAACATCCTTCATTCTATATATCCTTGCCTCTTGGAAGAAGTTCCAAAGAATGTACCTCCTCTAGACATTTCTGACAGTGATGCTAGTGAAGAAGATGAAGAAGAATCTGACGAAGACGAAGAAGAATCAAGTAAGGAATAATTTTGCTTCCTTCTTTAACTTTTTTGTAACATCTGTACATTTGTTCTTTAACCCTCTATTTCTTGTAATCTATCGCTGCGAATTCATTCAATTTCCAATATAAGTTCTGTTTCTTCCTGCATGTGTTAGAAAAACATTTTTTTTTTGCAATACGATTAATCAATATATAATTATTAATCTTTCATTTTTTGTGTAAATCTATCATATGGAAGCAAATAACACTTTCTTATTCTATGCATTCCCATACTTTCCTCTGTTATTTGTGTCCAAATGAGAGATTAAGCAAATTACTTTCTAATAGTAAGGGTTTTGCAAAAAATTTCTGTGCGTTCATGCCTCAATTTCACAGTCGTTTCTGCATAATCTTCGCAATCATATATTGTAAGACTACATTCTTTCTTGTTTTCTGATGTGGTCTTATTTTTCCTTCCTAGTTAAAGGTCTTATTTTGCCACCTCTTGCCATTGCGACAAAATTGCAGGACGTCTTTGCAATTTCATGCAGAAACCCATCGATCTTGCCTTAAATTTTTTCTTTTGTCATTTTTGTTGCGACAATATGACATGCCTAAATATTCTTGCGAAAATAAAGCCCCATGACATTGCCGTCTTGCGACGAAATCGTAGGACGTCTTTACACTTTTATGTATTGACCCATTGATCTCGCCTTATCTTTCTCTTTCGTATTATTACCTCTTCAGGATTGTCACACATATATGACAAGCCTAAATATTCTTGCGAAAATAAAGGCTCGTGACATTTGCGTCTTAAGACACTTATCAGCTCCCTAATGGAGGGTGCCTCCCTTATCTTTACCCTGGTTTCCCCTTCAAGGAGACGTACCTCTACCATATAAGGTTGGATCCTCCCATTCGGTCTTAACAACAACCAGTTATTTTCGTAGCATCATATCCCTTTTGCCTATATGGCTTAAGGTTACAAGTGAAAATGCGGGGGTCTAACAACCTCACCCAATATTTCGATTAGCAATATGTATGGACAACTCCGAGTTGTTTTCTAGAGAATCAAAAAGACTCAATCAATAGAAAATATCTCAAGGAGTTATTATCTCAATCTTTCAATTTGATTTGCTCAAGAAAATAAAATTCACGATATCAATCAAAGAGAGATAACTTGGATGGTGCCAAAGACCAATATCCAAGTGTCAATCGATTTAAATCAACAACCAATAAGGTCGGATATTTTAATCGATTGAACAACGCACAACCTGTATTATTTCAATTATATAAAAAAATATAATGCGGAACAGAAATAACACAGACACCAGAATTTTTTTAACGAGGAAACCGCAAATGCAAAAAAAATCACGGGACCTAGTCCAGATTAAACATACACTGTATTAAGCCGTTACAGACACTAGACTACTCCAAATTAAATTCGGTATGGACTGTAGTTGAACCCCAACCAATCTCACACTGATCCAAGGTACAGTTATGCTCCTACGCCTATGATCCTAGCAGGATATTGCGCACTTGATTCCCTTAGCTGATCTCACCCACAACCAAGAGTTGCTACGACCCAAAGTCGAAGACTTTAGCAAAAAAATCTGTCTCACGCAAAAAAGTCTACATTTAATAGATAAATTCGTCTCCCACGAATAAACCTATGAGTTATGTTCCGTCTTTTGATAAATCAAGGTGAACAAGAACCAATCGATAAAACCAGACTTATATTCCCTAATAACATCTCAGTTTCATCAATTACCTCACAATAAACTTAATCGACGCATCGAAGAAGATTATTGAGGAATCACAAACAATGAGACGAAGATGTTTGTGACTACTTTTATCTTGCCTATCGGGGATAAAAATCTCAAGCCAATTATTACAATTGTAATCGTATGATAGAAAGAGAAAGATCAAATCAAAGTATCACACAACTACAAGAAAAGTAGTATCGGACAGGCTTCACAATCCCAATGAAGTCTTTAAGTCGTTAACCCGAATTTAGACAGAAAACTGAAGGGTTAATGGAGATCGACTCTAGCTTAGTGAAAACTAGTATCATGCAAGAAAAATGTGTGGGGATTAGTTTTTCCAATGGCTAGAGTTCTCCTTATATAGTCTTTCAAATCAGGGTTTGCAATCAATGTTAGATTAGTAACAAAGCATTCAATATTCACCGTTAGATGAAAACCTGATTAAATACAAGCTAATATCTCTCAACAGTTAGATCGAAAACTTAGCTTGCCATACACACATGTACTTGACATTTTTGGGTTTTTTTAACCGTACCCAAACGTGTACAATGGTCGGTTCAATATTAGTCAACCAAATGGTTAGCCAAATGATAACTTTCATAGAAACCATATTCTTCTTCATCATAACTAGTCCAAATGACTCAAATGAACTAGTTAGAGAGTTGTTCAATTGCTATGAGATCTCAAGTACTATAAGAGACACAATTGAATCAAAAACTATATGATTCAATCGAATCATTAATCATGAACTATAAAGCCACGGTTTGCAAAAGCATCCCTTAGTAATTTAAGAATAAGTTCATGAACAACGTTTTCAGACATAACCTCTTGAGTTCGCGGACTCAAGCTAACCAGTTGAAGTTAATAAACTCCAGCAGAATTTCTCGGGATGAGAACTTAAGTCAGTTCGCGGACTGCACATGAGCTTCAACTTCAGCAGATATTCTCGGGTTCGAGAACTGACGCCAGTTCGCGGACTGGGTTTGCAGACTGAGTTGATGCTCACGTTCCGGTTCCACTTGATCAACAAAGTTCACAAACTTCGGTTCAAGTGTTAAAGACTTATACATATATGTGTTGCCACAATAATGTTTATATCCCCCAATGGTTATATAGTCTAAACTCTCATTTCAATCATTGAAACATTCTCAGAGGACGTCATATAGCTGTTTTCATGAACTAGTTTTCGTCAGAGTGATTTCCAAAGTGATTGAAACATAACATGACTTTCGTCACTAGGAAAAGATGAACTTTTCTAAAGTGAAAGCTTTACCAACACACATTTCGATAAATAGATAAGCGAGATATACTCAGCTCGAAATGTCACATGTGCATATTCTTAGTCTATATAGTAAAACGACTTTTGTTTCAAGATAGGAGATAGAGTAGATAGAATTTTGAGTGATAGATAAGTTCAAGTTTCCACATACCTTTTAGTCGATGAAGATCCACTGGTTCCTTGACTAGTCCTTCGTCTTGTATGATGATCTCCATGGAGTTCTTGAGCTCAACTACACTTTTTATCCTAGTCCGAGACCTTAGCTATAGTAGACTAGAAATCAAGACTATATAGTTTTGATCACTAAGATTGACAAACATGCTTGAGATAGCAACGCATGCGAGTTTGACCAAGCAATGCTCTAACAATCTCCCCCTTTGTCAATTTTAGTGGCAAAACTATTAATACATATGTAATAAAAAAATTATATAAATAAACTTTGTAGCTCCTATTCCACATGCCTAATCTTCAACAATACTCGAAATCTTCGTCACTTCCAAGTAGTATAATGGTCCCAAAGGTTGTAAGTTTAGCATCATCGTTGTTGAAAATCCGTAGCTATAAAAATGAGAAAAGCATTGGTTCTCAATCATTGTTATACAGTGTCATAGTATTATTACACAGCGTTAAAGTCCAATTGCATCACAACTTCAACAATAATACTATGGTGATACTTCACTCCCCCTTAGTCAATACTCCATCTCATATGGGAACCACTCCCCCTTACATAATGATCCGAAAACCATATGTATTTGTAGTGTGAACTACAATTAATTCTCCCCCTTTTTGTCAATAAAATTGGCAAAGGTACAAGAACGGGATCCCAATGAAATTTCCATAAGAGATATTTCATGACCCAAGGTAAATGTTCTATTATCTTGTTTAGATGCAATTATAAAGCTGAGGCTAAATGCATTCATTAGGGAGTTTATAAAGATACAAGATAACCCCTAAAAATTCCACAGCTTCACTCCCTACAAAGATTTGGAAATTAAGCGCAAGTTCAAAAGAACTCTCCCCCATTAGATGGCATTCCCAAAGGAACAACAAGAGCGACCTTAATTTCAAGAGAAAATAAGGATTTTTACACACTAAAAAAACATCTAGATGAAATAACTAAAAGCAAGTCGTAAACAGACAGGAGTTCTAACTCAACTGCCCATAAGATCGAGATAAGCACAGGGGAAAGAGTTACGGAAATAGTTAATGAACTGAAAAAACACCAATAGACTGCCATAAGTGCTGAAAAGTGGCAGTGTCTAAAGGTTTGGTGAGGATGTCAGCCAATTTTTGTTCGGAAGGCACAAATTCCATATTTATGATACCATTATCATAAAGATCTCGAATAAAATGGTACCTTATGTCAATGTGCTTTGTTCTTGAGTGCTCAACATGATTCTCAGTGATTCGAATCGCACTGGAGTTATCACAAAAGATCTTCATTATTCCAGTATCAACATGAACCAGCAACAATATACTCTGCTTTGCATGTAGACAGGGATTGTGAATTCTGTTTCTTGCTATGCCAAACAACTAAATTCAGTCCTACATAGTAGAAACCCCCTAATGTACTTTTTCTATCTTCTACACATCCTTCCCAATCAACATCAGAATAAGCGGAAAGGTCAGTATTAGTATCAAAAGTGTAGGATATACCATACCCGACAGTGTGATTGACATAACGTATATCCTTTTTGCAGCTGCAAGATGAGATTCCTTTGGATCAGCCTGAAATATAGCACAACATCCAACACTAAAAGAAATATCAGGCCTAGTAGCTGTTATATATAAAAGGCTTCCAATAATAGATCGATACAACTTTTGATCTACTTTTACTCCTTTCTCATCTCTATGTAGTTTACCAGTAGTATGCATAGGTGTCAGTTTTGGAGAGGACTTATTCAAGCCGAATCTTGTCACAAGATCCCTTGCATACTTTTCTTAGGATAAGTAAATTCCATCCTTATGTTGTTGAATTTTCAATCCTAGAAAGAATTTCAATTCACCAACATTTCTCATTTCAAATTCTCTAGCAAGTGAAATTTGAAAATCCTTTGCTAGCTTTTCAGAAGTTGATCCATAGATGATATCATCTACATAGACTTGAGCAATGAAAACATTTTTTCCATTCCATTTGGTAAACAAGGTCTTGTCAGCTCCACCTCTTGAGAAACCTTTTCTAATAAGGGAAGTAGTAAGTTTTTCAAACCAGGCTCTAGGTGCTTGTTTTAATCCATATAGAGCCTTTTTGAGTTTGAGAACGTGATCCGGAAAATCACGGTTTTCAAACCCTTTTGGTTGAGCAACATACACTTCTTCCTTTAAAATCCCGTTCAGAAACGCAGATTTTACATCCATCTGAAAAAGTTTAACTTTGAGGAAACAAGCATGAGCTAATAAGAGTCTAATGGACTCAAGGCGTGCCACAGGTGCAAAGGTTTCATCAAAATCAATACCTTCAATCTGTGAATATCCTTGAGCGACAAGTCTGGCTTTATTTCTAATAATTGTGCCATATTCATCAGACTTGTTCTTAAATATCCATTTGGTACCAACAATATTAACATTGGAGGGACAAGGTACGAGTTCCCATACATCTTGTCTTTGAAATTGATTTAACTCTTCATGCATAGCATTTAACCAAGTGGGATCATTAAGAGCTTCATCAATATTTCTTGGTTCTACAAGAGAAAGATAACAACCAAAATTATAAATATTTGGAAGTTGTCCTCTTGTTCTAGCAGTAGAATCTCTTCCTCCAGTAATACTATTTGGATCATAATTTATTTGAACCCAGAGGTTTCGTGGAGGGGGAACACGTTCTAGTTCATTAGGGGTGGCTTGATCAGTGCTTTTCTCCTCGTCACTAGAAATATCAGGATCAGTAATAGTTGGAATAACTTCAACTGATTCAGGTATTTCTTTGACTTTCTCAATTGTCTCTGTTGAAGGCAACTCAACAGGAGAATTATCATGATGAAAATCACTAATATCATCAATAATAACATTAGAAGATTCCATCATGACCTGGGTTCGAAGATTAAATACTCGAAACCCACGACTGTCAGAAGCATAGCCAAGAAAGATACCTTCATCACTTTTGGTATCAAACTTCCCTCTATGTTCTCGATCTTTTAGTATGTAGCACTTACTTCCAAACACTCTAAGATAGTGCAAGTTGGGTTTTCTACCATACCATAACTCATACGGAGTGTTAAGAGTTTTAGATCGTAAGTAAACACGGTTGATCAAATAGCATGTTGTAAACACAACTTCTCCCCAAAATCTTAAAGGAATATTTTTGTTATGGAGCATTACCCTGGCCATCCCTTGAATATTTCTATTTTTTCTTTCGGCAACTCCATTAGCTTGAGGAGTAACCGGTGGGGAATATTGTTGAGTAATCCCCAGTTCGTCACAAAATTTAAACACTTTGGTGTCCTTGAATTATGTTCCACGGTCGCTCCTAATTTTCTTTAGTTTACGACCTTGTTCATTCTGGATTCTACTTACAATAATCTTGAATTCTCCAAGGGTTTCATTCTTATGAGATATAAATGCAACCCAAGTGAATCTGGTGTAATCATTTACCATAACCAAAGCATACTTCTTACCAGCAACAGTGGGTTGTTGGATTGGTCCGAAGAGATCCATATGAATTAAATCAAGTGGAGCTTTGGTGAGAATATCTCGAGATAATTTATGGTGAACTTTCGTTTGTTTACCCTTTTGACAGGCACCACATACACCTTCAATCTTTGCATTGATTTTTGGTACACCTCTAACAAGTACTTTGTTAATTATCTTAGTTAGAAGGCGATAATTGATGTGACCAAAATGTTCATGCCAAAGATGTGTAGATTCCATCTTAGTCAAATTGCAACAATTGCTAAACTGAGTATCGAGAAGATAACAGTTATTTTTACCACGAGTTCCTTGGAGAATTTCTTTTCCAGTTTTGCCTAAAATGTCACATCCATTTGCGTTGAAGACAACCCGATGGCCTTTGTCACATATTTGAATAATAGAAAGAAGATTAGCAGTCATACCTTTTACGCAGACTACATCATGTATTTCAGGTACGCCAGGTAATTTGATCGTTCCTTTATTACTTATATAGCAACACCTTCCGTCTCCAAAAGTTATTGGTCCTCCTTCATAGTTATCTGCGGAAATAAACCAAGTAAGATCACCAGTCATATGTCTGCTGCATCCACTATCAAGAAACCATTGAAAAGGTGATGTTGATTTTAAAGCATAAGCTCCCATACTATTAGTATTATTCTGTTTGGAATTTCCTAATAGTTCTGTATGTCTTTTTAGAGACGTAAGAAGTTGTTTAGTTTTCTTATAAAGATCACTTGCAACTTTTAAACTCTTTTGAAAAGACACACAATTATGTTGGCGGTGATTAGGCAAATCACAGAACACACATGGGCCATCACTTTTACTTTTCATAGAACAGTTCTGAGTCACATCAGTTTTTACAACCTTTAAACATTGTTTATCATCTGATATATGACGGTTCCTTAGAGAGGAACTACCTTGGTTACTCATGTCCATCAAGGGACTTGAGTTGGGTTTCAAATCCTTTAGAATTGCAATTTCTGCAGCAAGATCAGAATTGATCCGGATTTGTTCCTCCAACCTCTGAAGAATAACTAGATTATCAGAACTTCTTCTACGATTAGTTTTCAATCCTGGTGAAGCGTTATATGAGACTATATTGTCCATAGAGTCAGATCGCTATAAACATAGACTTTTGAGGTCTTTAACGTGTTTGCCTTCTCTGATACCAATTGAAAATGCGGGGAGTCTAATAACCTCACCCAATATTTCGATTAACAATCTGTATGGACAACTCCGAGTTGTTTTCTAGAGAATCAACAAGACTCAATCAATAAAAAATATCTCAAGGAGTTATTATCTCAATCTATCAATTTGATTTACTCAAGCAAATATAATTCACGATCTCAATCAAAGAGAGATAACTTGGATGGTGCCAATGACCAATATCCAAGTGTCAATCGATTTAAATCAACAACCAATAAGGTCGGATATTCTAATCGATTGAACAACGCACAACCTGTATTATTTCAATTATATAAAAAAATATAATGCGGAAAAGAAATAACACAGACACCAGAATTTTGTTAACGAGGAAACCGCAAATGCATAAAAACCCCGGGACCTAGTCCAGATTAAACATACAATGTATTAAGCCGCTACAGACACTAGCCTACTCCAAATTAACTTCGGTCTGGACTGTAGTTGAACCCCAACCAATCTCACACTGATCCAAGGTACAGTTATGCTCCTACGCCTCTGATCCCAGCAGGATACTGCGCACTTGATTCCCTTAGATGATCTCACCCACAACCAAGAGTTGATACGACCCAAAGTCGAATACTTTAGCAAACAAATATGTCGCACATAGAAAAGTCTACAAGTAATAGATAAATTCGTCTCCCACGAATAAACCTATGAGTTTTGTTCCGTATTTTGATAAATCAAGGTGAACAAGAACCAATCGATAAAACCAGACTTATATTCCCGAAGAATAGCTTTGTTTCATCAATCACCTCACAATAAACTTAATCGACGCAGCGAAGAAGATTATTGAGGAATCACAACAATGAGACGAAGATGTTTGTGACTAATTTTATCTTGCCTATCGTAGATAGAAATCTCAAGCCAATTATTACAATTGTACTCGTATGATAGAAAGAGCAAGATCAGATCACACAACTACAAGAAAAGTAGTATCGGTCTGGCTTCACAATCCCAATGAAGTCTTTAAGTCGTTAACCTGAATTTAGAGAGAAAACTAAATGGTTAATGGAGATCGACTCTAGCTTAGAGAAAACTAGTATCACACAAGAAAAGTATGTGGGGATTAGTTTTTCCAATGACTATAGTTCTCCTTATATTGTCTTTCAAATCAGGGTTTGCAATCAATGTTAGCTTAGTAATAAAGCATTCAATATTCACCGTTAGATGAAAACCTGATTAGATACAAGCCAATATCTCTCAACCGTTAGATCGAAAACTTAGCTTGCCATACACACATGTACTTGACGTTTTTGGGTTTGTGTAACCGTACCCAAACGTGTACAATGGCCTGTTCAATATTAGTCAACCAAATGATACCACAAAAAAACAGGCCATCAGCGACAAAAGTTGATGTCGCCAAAAATAGGATTTTGGTCGCTAAATCTTTTCAGCGACATTTTTTGTTGGTCTTGTAAATCGTCGGTAATAGTGGGTCGTAGAATGTATTTGGCGACGTGAATTTTGTTTTCGTCGCCGAATATGTTTCGGCGACAAAAAGAAATATCGTGGAAGAAAAGTTTGTTTCCGCGACATCTTGGAATTTTGTTCGGAGAATTTCATTCATCAGCGACCATTTGCTTATGTCGCCTAAATCTTTGGCGACTGCATTTATTTTTAGTCAGAAAATGAGATCTTGTCGCGACAAAAACATTTCAACGCTAAATCACACAATTTGTCGGCGAATACAACAATTTAGCGACCTTACTCATGTTTCAGAGATACGATAAGTACATTAAAACTGGTAGTTAATATACACAGAAAGCAAAACACAACATTCATTCGAGGAAAAAATGTTCAAATTCCATAAATTGGATAGTTTAAGAAAAGATACCTCCCAAGAGCGGATCATTGGGAATCCTTATTTTAGATTGCAGTACGAGAAGCTTCACTGATATATGTTAAGGTAAGTAGAAACCAACATTCATTCGAGGAAAAAAAAGAATAAACTCACTTTGATGACCACAACGTAGTACTTAAACAATAGTTGACTAATGCATAAATAAAGCAATGACGTTACGATAAGGTAAAATCAGTACTTATACAAAGTTTGGGCCATCGGCCATCTTGTTCGGGAGATCTCGTCCATGTTTTTTGTTGAAGTAGTCAGTACAGTAAGTTTTCTTATACATTCTTGTCTCTAAAATTTTCAATAAATCCTCCAGGAAACCAACCCGCTCTTGCTTTGCATTTACCTTCTGTCTAACCCTTGTTTGTTAAGGCCAATGTCCACAAAAAAAAATTCACCAAAATTGCACATCGAGTCAGTGGAATTAAATAAAAAACAGAATACCACAAAAAAATCAAAAGAGTAGTAAGAGCACTTTGAGATTTAAAGAAGATACACGAACTGTATATATTTTACAACTTTCCATGGAATAGCTTCTAGGTTTTGACTAAATCAAGTAAAGGTAGGGATACCACTTGCAAGAGACAGTTTTAGCTATTCAATGACACTAGAAATACAATTTCTAAATAAGAATTACAGTCAGAGAAAAATGACAACCAAACTTATAACATTTACTTGTTCATGTGAAGTAGGTGGCATAGAGTTGTCAACAACTGGTGTGTGAAATGCTCCAATCCATTGGTGCTCAGATTTTACTTGTTATTCGCTCATGGTTAGATCCCCTAATTGTATGGATTCCAAAATTAAACAGGAAAGTGAACGGATTAGAACAAGGAAGAGATTTCCAAGCATGAAACCTATAAAAACTTTAGTCTTTATCGAACTTATAACATAAGAAGTTTAAATTAGTCCTTCTTAGAGCCACACGCATACACACATCTATAAAGAAACACATACCTTTAGCCAGATACATATTTGAGGAATTAGAATGCAGACCTTGCTCTGCATTTTGATCTCCATCCCGCATAAAACAAAAAAGTTGGTTCAATCATGGAGTTATACTTTGAAACAAAATAATTCATGGAAGAGAGATTGAAACAAAATAACTCATGAAAAAGATATTACCTTTGTACAACTCAATCCTACTTCTCTAGTTGTTTTTCCCTTATGTTTCAGAGCTATACAAAATTAATCAAAACCCTTAAAAAGTACAACTTAAAACAAAAAAAATTCAAAATCCCGAACGGAACCCCCAAATACAAAAATTGGAAAAAAAAAACTATTTCAAACCCTAGATTCATGCTACACATCAAATTAAGACTGAAAGAAAAATAAACTAAATAACAAAAATTATACCATTGAAAGTATGATGCAAGTTCCAAACGAAACAAAAGTAAACAATAGATCAAAATCGAGCCAAATGACCAATACCTGAAATCAATAAACCGAAATTCAAACTAAAAATATGATTTTTTATTTTTGTTTTTCGATCGGTAGAATGGAGCTCCAACCCTAGCTATTTGATGATACGGAGTGAATGGGAGGAGAATATGAGATCGTGTTATTGTAGCAGTTAAGATAGAAAATGGAGGATATGAAATCAGTTTTACAAGAGGTGAAAGAGGGAATACGAGATCGTGTTTTGTTTTCACGCCTAAGAATTAGGTACATGAGAGATATGACATGATTTTAAGGGGCCATACAACTCATCGCTAAAAGTAACACTTAGGCGGCCTAATCAATGTACGTCCCTAAATTAGTCTTTTAACGACCATTAATATTGAATTTTGGCGGTGATATTGATTTTGGTCGTTTGATAGGTGTCTAAAACACCTTAATATTTATCTATTGTTTATGCTTTTTTTGCTAAGTTTTCTTGTAAATTATGTATCTTATGTTTGTTTTTGAGTATTCAGGTACTTTGGAGTCGTTTGAATCAAAAGAAGAGGAAACATGGCAAAAGCGTTGGAGGCGGATTGTGTCTCATTATTTGCTTTTATTTCTTCATCTCATCCGAAAAGTATGTGAAACTTTAGTGATTCTAATTAAATGCGAAAAGCACGACAACTTTAGTGATGACTCTCATTGAAGAGTATAAGTGATTATGAGAAATAAGGGACGGTTGCTGTTAGCGGAGGAACTCGAAAGAAGGAGAAAGCGTTCAATTGGAGCATAAAGGGGCAAAGCTGTCATTTCCTAGGCGAACACCATCCGGAGAGTCGAGCCAAGGTTGAGGGTCGACCAATTCTACGGGAGCACTAAAGACCGCTGATGATAAGGGGTGGCTAGATGTTATAGGGTACCCATTGGGGTGTCCCTTAGCCTATGTATTGGAGTGTCAATAAACACCCAATCATTACTTTACCCTAAAATTGAGAAGACTTCTTCTCTCAATCATTTTTCTCATTTACTGAAATTAAGAGAGGCGCATTCATGGAAACTAGAATCGAGAGATCATTTTCTCGATCATTTTGAGCAGTCATTGAAATTGAGACAACTACACCAAGCCAGCAAAGAGAATGAGAAACGGGCAGAGCATGGATTCGTGTTTGATAGTTAGAATCTGAGATTCAAGCCGTGAAATATAGGGAAGAAACATAAGCTACTGCCATTGAAGATGGTGATCAACAGAGCATACTACAAAGTGAATGAGGGTTCGTAAAGCTAAGGAACAATGGGTTACTCTCTGATTTATGTGGGAAGCAAAACGATTGGAGTTTGAGAAGATTCCACGAAGATCTGATGGAGAGAAAATAGTCACAAAAATGGAGTCTAGGATTGAAATTAGGACTGAGTAGTGAATTGGGTTTGTGTTGAATGATCAAATACTTGCAGGGAATCTAATGTGGGAGCAATTAACTGAACCAGATCGAAAGAACATGTTGACCAGTCGAGATACATATCAAGTGCTTGAGAAAAGTCCCCAAATAGGTGGTGAACTCAGGGAATAATAGTTGATTGAGGAGCTGTTAATGCTGCTGTTGATGTTAAGCTATAAATGGACTTAATGGTGTTGGTGGTTCCTTGCTGTGAAGCTGGTAATGTGAGCCAGTGTTGCAGGTGGAAGTGATAGCTTGCAGTGGGAGGTTTGTCATGGTGGTCGAAGCTGATGATGTTCTGTTGCTTGTCCTGATGAGAATGGTTTGAAGTGTTGCTACAAATGATCTCAGTAGATGTATGCTAAGGTGATTTGAGAAATGCTTGAGTTATTGAACTAAGAGTGGCAGTTGTTGATCAATGGAGGATACAATGGGTCTTGAGCAGCTTTTGTTGGTGGTTGTGAATCTGTAGTGATGCAACTGGAGTTGAATGAGCAGAATGTACTATGCTTTGATGCTGGAGAACGCAGGGAAATTATGGGTCGAGCTGCGAACTTGTTGCTGAGATGCACTTCGGCTGGTTGCAGCTGCGGTTCGCTATTGGCGCAACCATGATGCAAATGGGTATGTGTATACTATGCTGAGTAAGTGGCTTGATCTCGTGGTAATTTGGGTTGATGTTTCGAGCATCAAAGCAGTTGTGACTGAACAGTCTCCGCGAGGGGTCGCAACTGCAATGGAGGCATGTAGCAGTGCTGGTGAGATAATGAGATTGCAGGTTTTAGTGAATTAAGGTTGTAGAAGGCAAAGACTGGAGCTGTTGCAGTTGGAGTTTGCTGTTTCGCAGAGTGTAGAATGGTGCTGCAACTGGAACTGGTGCTCTATCCATTGGTTGTGCAGCTGGTATGAAGGCATAGCTGGCTGCTATGGCATTGCAGGTGATAGCTAGCTGGAGAACAGTGGGAAGGTGAGTACTGCCGGAAAAACAGTCAAGGAGTGGAAACTGTCGCCATTGAACGGAGAGATCAAAGAATAGATTGGAGTTTGGCAGGGATTTGTGGATGTAATGGTACAGCTGGTGCAAGATTCAAGATGGCAGTGGAAAAAAAGATGGTAGAACTGAACTGCAAGTAGTTACAGGGAATGAGAAGAATTGAGTTGCAGAATGAGTTGATGATGATGCTTCGCTATAAGTTACTGTGGTGGACTTGAACTGTGTTGGTGTGGCAGTAGACGCTGGTGCTGTACTTTTTGCAGGTTAAGGAAGCTTATGAACTGGATATGTTGTGAAGTGGTGGAAATGTTGGTGGTGCAGCTGTAATGGATCAGGCTTGAGACAATGGGTTCTGTGATGTGTTACAGGCATGAAGTTATGGTGGTTTCGCAGTCGATGGAGTGGAAGCAAATTACAGTTTATGAAGTGGCCTTGAGGTGCTGTTGCAGTCGAGATTAAGTGGTCAAGAAGGAGGTATAATGACCAGGAATGGATGAAACTAATGTTGGCACATGGAGCTGGTGTTGGAATTGCAAGGAAATTTATGCAGTGCTGCTGAATTATTTCACAGCCATCTTGGCTGTGAAGCACAATGATGGTGCAGCAGGGTCATTATGGATGTGCAATGATTGCAACGGCTTGGACCGGTTCGACTCAGTTTTTGTGCCGGTGTTGACTTAGTTGACTCCGAGTTGACTCGTTGACTAACGATGACCGTTAGGTCAACGGTTAACGTTAACGGAATCAGACGGAATATTCCTTCGACGGTAGTGATTTTTAGGTGGCCGGCGGCAACATTTCGGCGCCAATTTCCGGCCAAAACCCAGTTTTCCGGCGAGCATTTTTTGGGATAGATTTTCTACACGGGTTTCTCACTCGTGGGCCGGGTGAATTTCCAACTAATGGAATTTGAAGACAACCTAATTTTGGAAGGAGAAAAAGCTACAAAAAGAAAAGTTCTACTAACTTTTGGATACAACGTTTTATTCTATTTTTGGAGATTTTGCAGAGAACGACTTCTAGGGTTTGCTTTCTTTTATGTTTCATCTTATTTCTTTGAATATTATGATGATGAACTCCATGAATATGTGTAGCTAAATACTATTATTGGTTATGGGATAAAAGTTGATTTCTTCAAGCATGTTATTTGATTCTATGAATTAGTTTTGTCTCAATTTTATCGTTTGTGATTCATTATTTATATTATCATATCATTTGAATGCTAGTTTGGATAGCTATATTAGGGTTTTCAATACGTAAAAATTGTTTATCCCTGATTTCTAGTAGCATCTTGTGGTTAATACTTGTAGTGATACATATTTTTAATCGCATATGAATCATAACCTTTGTTAAAACAAATTAGTGCTTTTACACGTTTGTTTGCATTGATTAGTCTTATTTCATAGAACTTATTGCTCTTAGGGAGTTAAATCTAATTGTGCTTTTATACTTTAGGTTGCTTTTTAAGTAGATTTCACGATAGCATCTTTTAATGTTGTTTGTGATAAAATCAGGAAATAAACGGGATACTCTTGCGATCAAGATATCCTAGGAATTTTGATAATTGAGAGATTAAATACCAATTATAATCATAGATGAAAAATACATGTCTGTGAATGATACTATCCCTTAACCAATATCTTCTCCTTATTGATTATTCAAACTTTTTTCTTTGCTTTATTTAGTTTTATTACTTTGATAAAAACAAAAACACACCTTGGGTTATTTGGTTACTTGGTTACTTAAGAATCTGAAAATTGCATAACAACAATCACCTCTATGTGGATACGAACTCTTTCTTATCGAATACTATATTTATATCTAGTTGAGTGAGAAAGTGAATTTATTTTTGACGCATACGACACGCATAAAATTTTGGCGCCGTTGCCGGGGAGGCATTCGGCTTGTTATCTAGTTTTTAGTTTCTTTTTATTATTTCTTCTTGCATACTTGTGTTTCGTTTCTAGTCTTGTTTCTCACTTGTTTGCGAGAATTGTTTTTCAGGTACCTAATCTCTGGATTCTAAATATTGGAATTATCCAAGGTGCGGGATAGCTACTCGAAAAGGCACAATACTCCAACCAAGGCAAGGCACAACGGAAGAACACAACTTGGAAGTAGAACACGAAGCTCTTCAGCAAGAAGGAGAAGGAGTAGAACACGAGATTCCTTTTGAAGAAGAAGTTGAAGAAGAAGAAGCAATGGGTGACGCTGCAAATCCTACACTCATGGACTTGGCTTCGCACAAGTTGGATACACAGCGAGGTTGTATTCAAACCGACTTTACTTTTGAGATAAAGCCGGGATTGCTTATAGAATTACCAAAGTTCCATGGCATGGTGAATGAAGATCCAAACAAACATCTTATGGACTTCCACACCATTGTCACGGCGATGCTTCCAGCGAATATGGAGCCCGATGGTTCTATGTTGAAGGTTTTCCGATTATCTTTGGCGGATAGTGCTAAGGATTGGTTATATTATTTGCCTCCAGGAAGTGTCACAACTTGGAATGGGTTGAAGAAACTCTTCTTAGAGAGATATTTTCCTGCATCTAAGGCTACTCAAATTCGCAAGGAGATTTGCGAAATGAAGCAAAATGTCGGAGAATCGTTATATGATTGTTGGGAACGATACAAGAGGTTGGTGGAAAGCTGTCCTCATCACCAATTTAGTGACGCTGTGATCATCCAATACTTCTATGAAGGACTCCAATCAAGTGATAGGAATCTTATTGACGCTGCGGGTGGTGGTGCACTAGTGAGCAAGACAGTGGCACAAGCTAGAGAATTGATTAAAAACATAGCAGCAAACTCCCAACAATTCTTGAGTCGTGGTTCGGATGTGCTTCTTAGGCGAGTCAATGAAGTAAGCGAGGTGGAGGAACTTCGTCAACAAATGGGAAACATCACAACAATGCTACAACAAGTTTCAGCCGCGGTGATACCAAGTTCTCATGGGTATGAAGACGTCAATGAGCAAGCTAATGCGGTTTTTCCAAATCAGCAAAGACGGTATGATCCTTATTCCAACACCTACAATCCGGGATGGAGAGATCACCCCAATTTTAGCTATTGGAACAAGCAAGGAGCGGTTCAACAACCTACTTTCAACAATTCGGGTGGATTTCAACATCAACAACAATTCCAGCCGCGTCAACAATTTCAACAACAACAACAATCTCAAAATCAGGGGTCAAGTATGGAAGAGTTGATGAAATCTTTTATGCAAAGAACGGAGGGCAAGATGAAAGAGTTGCAAACCCAAGTTGGTTCTATGGCTCTTGAGTTGAACAAAATTAAGGCACAAAATAGTGGGAAACTCCCTTCTCAACCTATCAACCCCAAAGGAGATGTGAATGCAATTACGTTGAGAAGTGGTACACAACTTGTGCCACCCGACGTTACTGATTCGGGCAAGGTGGAGACACCAAAGGAACCTGTTTTGGAGGAGAATAATGAGGATTCTCCCCAAACTTCTGAGGTACCTATTCCTAACTCTAAAACTCATATTCCTACTTATGTTCCTCCTTTACCTTTTCCTCGCAGATTTGCAAATTCTAAGAAGGAGGCACTAGAAAAGGAGATTTTAGACGTTCTTAAGAAGATTCATGTGAACATACCACTCATTGATGCTATAAATCAAGTTCCAAAGTATGCAAAAGTGTTGAAGGACTTTTGTACCAATAAGCAAAGGCTCAAAGGTAATGAAGTACTTAGTGCGGGGGAGAATGCTTCGGCAATCTTACAACACAAACTCCCACTGAAATACGAAAACCCGGGTAGCTTTGATATTCTCGTAAAAATTGTTAACACTACATTTTACAAAGCAATGTTAGACTTAGGTGCATCCGTTAATGTTATTCCTGCATCTATATATAAGTCACTTGATTTAGGTCCTCTCAAAAAGGCTGAAATTATGTTGCAATTAGCCGATCGCTCTAATGTCTACCCAATGGGTATTGTTGAGGATGTTCTTGTGCAGGTTAATAAACTAGTATTTTCAGTAGATTTGTGTCTTAGAGATGGATGAAGGTTCACCGGACTCGTCTCTTCCATTGTTACTTGGGCGTCCCTTCAGGAAAACGGCGACCATTATTGATGTGGATAAGGGAACGCTGACTATGGAGTTTGATGGGGAAGTAATACGTTTCAACATTTTCGAGACGATGCGATATCCTAGTGATGTCCACTCTTGCTTTTTAGTTGATGTTATGGATATATTGGCACAACAAATATTTGAATTGAATGGTGATGATGCTTTGGAAACCGTTTTAACTACATCCATTGATAATGGTGTAGAATGTGGTAATGAGGAGCAAAAACTTCTAAGGGTGCTAAGGAAGCACAAGACGGCCATAGGATGGACAATCGCCGATATCAAGGGTATAAGCTCTGCCGTTTGTATGCACAAAATACGTTTGGAGGACGATGCAAAGCCTACGAGGGAAGTGCAACGTCGTTTGAACCCCCCAATGATGGAAGTTGTGAAAAAGGAGATACTCAAGCTTTTGGAAGTGGGTGTTATCTACCCCATATCCGATAGCAAGTGGGTGAGCCCGGTACAAGTTATACCAAAAAAAATCATGGGTGATCGTGGTGGAGAATGATGAGAATGAACTTGTCCCAACTCGTGTGCAAACCGGTTGGAGGGTTTGTATTGATTATAGGAAATTGAATGCCACTACTAGAAAAGATCACTTTCCATTGCCTTTTATTGATCAAATTCTTGAGCGTTTAGTTGGACACTCTTATTATTGCTTTCTTGATGGTTATTCAGGTTACAATCAGATTGTGATAGCGCCGGAGGATCAAGATAAAACCACTTTCACTTGTCCTTTTGGTACTTTTGCTTATAGAAGGATGCCTTTTGGCTTGTGCAATGCTCCAGCTACTTTTCAAAGGTGTATGGTAAGTATATTTTCAGAATATGTTGAAAACATAATCGAAGTGTTCATAGACGACTTTAATGTCTTTGGTGATTCATTTGACCTTTGTTTGAACAATTTGTCACTAATCCTTGAACGATGTGTTGAAACAAATCTTGTGCTTAATTGGGAGAAGTGACATTTCATGGTAACTCATGGCATAGTTTTAGGCCATATAGTATCTTCTAAAGTCTTGGAAGTTGATAAATCTAAGATAAACCTTATTCGTGCTCTAACCCCTCCCACTACGGTGAGGGAGATACGCTCTTTTCTTGGTCATGCAGGTTTCTATCGTAGATTCATCAAGGATTTTTCCAAGATAGCATCACCACTTTGTACCTTATTGCAAAAAGATGTGGTTTTTAACTTTGATGAAAAGTGTATGGCGACATTCAATCTTTTGAAAGAACTTTTGATTTAAGCCCCTATCATTAAACCACCGGATTAGAGCAAGCCTTTTGAGCTCATGTGTGATGCAAGTGATTATGCGGTTGGTGCGGTGCTTGGGCAGCGTCTGGGGAAGATACCTCATGCTATTTATTATGCTTCTAGAACGTTAAATGAAGCCCAACAAAACTACACAACCACTAAAAAATAGTTATTAGCTATTGTTTTTGCTTTGGAAAAGTTTCGCTCTTATCTAATTGGTACAAAAGTTGTTGTCTTTTCAGATCATGCAGCACTTAGGTACTTGCTTACAAAGAAAGAGGCGAAACCGAGGCTCATACGATGGATTTTACTCTTGCAAGAGTTTGATATTGAAATAAAGGACAAGAAAGGAATTGAGAACACTGTTGCGGATCATTTAAGTCGTCTTGCTGTGGACAAGGAAGCTATCCCATTGCGTGAAAGTTTCCCGGATGAGCAATTATTCTCAATTGCATTTGGAGAACCATGGTATGCGGATATTGTGAACTACTTGGTGTCTAAAAAAATCCTAAAGAACTTGTCTCATGCTGAGAGGGACAAACTTAATAGGTTAGGGAACCAATATATATGGGATGATCCATACTTATGGAAACATGGCAGCGACCAAGTCATACGAAGGTGCGTTCCCGAATCTGAATTTAACTCTATCTTGTCTTTTTGTCACTCCTATGCTTGCGGAGGACATTTTGGGAGTAAAAGAACATCTCACAAGGTACTTGAAAGCGGTTTTTATTGGCCAACCATATTTAAGGATGCACACATATTTTTCAGAACTTGTGATAGGTGCCAAAGAACAGGCAATCTAGGTGCTCGAAATCAAATGCCACAAACTTTTATTCAATTTATTGAAGTTTTTGATGTATGGGGTATTGATTTTATGGGTGCTTTTGTCAACTCCCATGGGAATTTTTATATCTTACTTGTTGTTGATTATGTCTCGAAATGGGTGGAAGCTAAAGCCACCCCAACTAAAGATTCTAAAGTGGTTTCAGATTTTGTGCAAGCTAACATTTTTGCAAGGTTTGGAATTCCAAGAGCCATAATTAGCGATGGGGGTTCTCACTTCAAAAACAAGTTCTTACAAGGATTGTTGAAGAAGTACAATGTGTCGCACAATATTGCAACACCTTATCATCCCCAAACCAATGGAAGCCGAGGTGTCAAACCGAGAGGTGAAATCTATTCTAAAGAAGACGGTGAGTCCAACAAGGAAAGATTGGAGCATGTGACTTAATGATGCTTTATGGGCTTATAGAATCTATACAAAACACCTATTGGGATGTCTCCTTTTAGGATTGTGTACGGAAAACCTTGTCACCTACCCGTTGAGATTGAACATAAGGCGTTTTGGGCTATTAAGCAATGCAATATGGAGCTATATGGTGATGGAAAAAAAAGGAAGTTGCAACTCCAAGAGCTAGAAGAGTTACGCAATGATGCATTTGAAAGCTCGCGCATTTACAAGGATAAAACTAAGGCATTTCATGATTCTATGATTTCTAGAAAATAATTTTGTGTTGGGCATAAAGTATTTTTGTTTAATTCTCGTTTGCAATTATTTCCGGGTAAATTAAGGTCACGTTGGATCGGAACTTTTATTGTTACTAATGTGTTTTCTCATGGTGCAGTAGAAATTCGTAGCATAGCTACAAGAAAGGAGTTTAAAGTGAATGGACACCGGCTGAAACCATATTATGAGAACTTTACTTCCGAAGTTGTGGAAGGTGTGAACTTTGTGGAGGCATTCCCTCTGGAGGAGTCTTAGCAAACAAGGAGTACGTCAGGCTGACGACTTTAAACCAAGCACTAAGTGGGAGGTAACCCACCGGTTTTGTATCTTTACCTTTATCTCTTTATTTTTAAGCATTTGCTTTTATCTTTATTTTCTTTGTTTTTGCATATCATTTGCGGAATTTCCCGCCTAGAACTTTCTTTGGATGATTCAATTTTACATTGAGGACAATGTAAAGTTTAAGTGTAGGGGAGCATTTATGTGTTTGTATAGTGTGTTTTAGTGTGTTTTATGCCTTTAGTAAAGAAAAAAAAATCAGAAAAATAGAAAAACCAAGAAAAAATTTGTGCATTTTGAACTCCGAAATCTAGAAACTTGTGCCTTTAGGATGACACCATTAGTGGATGGAACCATTTTGATTGTAGGATTTGAGGAACTAATTAACTAAAAGGGACGAACATAGCTCAGAAATCACATATAACATGATAGTTGTTACCATATCTCGGAATATCACCATATCACATTCTATTTTTATTTTTCCATATTTATCTATTGTTCTCTAAGTGCTTTGGTGGGTCACTAAACATCGACGTGTTACTACTGCTAGGATGAAATAGAGTGATTGAGTTACTAAAAAAAAAATGAAAAAAAAAAGAGACCGACCAATTAGACCAAACGGAATAAAATGACACTTGGGAATAACAATATGTGTGAAACGTAGTCCATGTCTCCGTCGCCTAAACAAGCGTGGAATGCAGGATCCAAGGCAACTATCATGTACTTGCTGACAAGAAGCATGCGCTTAGATCCAAAAGATCTAATCATGCTGTCTAAAAAAAAAAAAGTGAAAGAAAAAAGTGAAAAAGAAAAAGAAAAGAAAGTTTTATATTTGTTGAATAAAGTCACTCCTGGTTCCCTTGTATATGCTAGTGAGTTGATGTAAAATTCATCCAAGTAGCTCAATCCAATAGGCGTAGGTTCATCTTGGCAGTGACCTTCAGACAGATATGGGAAACATCGATCACTTGTGAACATTCGCCAACGTTTACGTCTATATCCATCTTCTTAATCTTTTCATTGTGATTGTGGTTTGTTAGTTTCTGAGTATTGTGGCTTGTTCAACTATCTAATTAAAGCTTTATTTACTAATATATGAATTGAAATTGTGCAAGGTACCTCCTCCTGTAGTTATTTTGGATTCGTTCATTGATTTGTCACAAATATACGGAGTTGAAAATATAGGTTTTGTAGGTATCCCTCTTGTAAACCTTCACGAGACTAAAACTCGTCCACTAGGGACACCTAGGGGTTTAAAGGCTTGTTATTATGCTTAAAGTGACCGTAGCCTTGACGAGATGGAGTTGTATGTATGTTTTATAATTATTTTGTTTGATTTGCTCGAGGACTAGCAAAGTCTAAGTGTGGGGGAATTTGATAGGTGTCTAAAACACCTTAATATTTATCTATTTTTTATGCTTTCTTTGCTAAGTTTTCTTGTAAATTATGTATCTTATGTTTATTTTTGAGTATTCAGGTACTTTGGAGTCGTTTGGATCAAAAGAAGAGGAAACATGGCAAAAGCGTTGGAGGCGGATTGTGTCTCATTATTTTCTTTTATTTCTTCATCCCTGTCTGAAAAGTATGTCGGCTTTAGTGATGCTAATTCTGTATGAAAAGCATGACAACTTTAGTGATGACCCTCATTGAAGAGTATAAGTGATTATGAGAAATAAGGGACGGTTGTTGTTAGAGGAGGAACTCGAAAGACGGAGAAAGCGTTCAATTGGAGCATAAAGGGGCAAAGCTATCATTTCCTAGGTGAACACTATCCGGAGAGTCGAGCCAAGGTTGAGGGTCGACCAATTCTACGGGATCACTAAAGACCGCTGATGATAAGGGGTGGCTAGATGTTATAGGGTACCCATTGGGGTGTCCCTTAGCCTATGTATTGGAGTGTCAATAAACACCCAATCATTACTTTACCCTAAAATTGAGAAGACTTCTTCTCTTAATCATTTTTCTCATTCACTGAAATTAAGAGAGGCGCAGTCATGGATACTGGAATCGAGAGATCATTTTCTCGATCATTTTGAGCAGTCATTGAAATTGAGACAACTACACCAAGCCAGCAAAGAGAAAGAGAAACGGGCAGAGCATGGATTCGTGTTTGATAGTTAGAATATGAGATTCAAGCCGTGAAATACAGGGAAGAAACATAAGATACTTCCATTGAAGATGGTGATCAACAGAGCACACTACAGTGTGAATGAGGGTCCGTAAAGCTAAGAAACAATGGGTTACTCTCTGATTTATGTGGGAAGCAAAACGATTGGAGTTTGAGAAGATTCCATGAAGATCTGATGGAGAGAAAATAGTCACAAAAATGGAGTCTAGGATTGAGTGGTGAATTGGGTTTATGTTGAATGATCAAATACTTGCAGGGAATCTAATGTGGGAGCAATTAACTGAACCAGATCGAAAGAACATGTTGACCAGTCGAGATACATATCAAGTGCTTGAGAAAAGTCCGCAAAGAGGTGGTGAACTCAGGGAATAATGGTTGATTGAGGAGCTGTGTTGTTAATGTTGTTGTTGCTGTTAAGCTGTAGATGGACTCAATGGTGTTGGTGGTTCCTTGCTGTGAAGCTGGTAATGTGAGCCAGTGTTGCAGGTGGAAGTGATGGCTTGCAGTGGGAGGTTTGTCATGGTGGTCGAAGCTGATGATGTTCTGTTGCTTGTCCTGATGAGAATGGTTTGAAGTGTTGCTACAAATGATCTCAGTAGATGTATGCTAAGGTGATTTGAGAAATGCTTGAGTTATTGAACTAAGAGTGGCAGCTGTTGATCAATGGAGGATACAATGGGTCTTGAGCAACTTTTGTTGGTGGTTGTGAATTTTTAGTGATGCAGCTGGAGTTGAATGTGCAGAATGTATTGTGCTTTGATGCTGGAGAACGTAGGGAAATTATGGCTCGAGCTGCGAACTTGTTGCTGAGATGCACTTCGGCTGGTTGCAGCTGCGGTTCGCTATTGGCGCAACCATGATGCAAACGGGTCTGTGTATACTGAGCTGAGTATGTGGCTTGAGCTCGTGGTGATTTGGGTTGATGTTTCGAGTATCAAAGCAGCTGTGACTGAACAGTCTCCGCGAGGGGTCGCAACTGCAATAGAGGCATGTAGCAGTGCAGGTGATATAATGAGATTGCAGGTTTCAGTGAATTAAGGCTGTAGAAGGCAAAGACTGGAGCTGTTGCAGTTGGAGTTTGCTGTTTCGCAGAGTGTAGAATGGCGCTGCAACTGGAACTGGTGCTCTGGCCATTGGTTGTGCAGCTGGTATGAAGGCATATATGGATGCTATGGCATTGCAGGTGACAGCTAGCTGGAGAACAGTGGGAAGGTGAGTACTGCCGGAAAAACAGTCAAGGAGTGGAAACTGTCGCCATTGAACGGAGAGCTCAAAGAATAGATTGGATTTTGGAAGGGATTTGTGGATGTAATAGTACAGCTGGTGCAAGATTCAAGATTGGAGTGGAAAAAAAGATGGTGGAACTGAACTGCAAGTAGTTACAGGGAATGAGAAGAATTGAGTTGCAGAATGAGTTGATGATGATGCTTTGCTATAAGTTGCTGTGGTGGACTTGAACTGTGTTGTTGTGGCAGTAGACGCTGGTGCTGTGCTTTTTGCAGGTTAAGGAAGCTTATGAACTGGAGATGTTGTGAAGTGGTGGAACTGTTGGTGGTGCAGCTGTAATGTATCAGGCTTGAGACAATGGGTTCTGTGATGTGCTACAGGCATGAAGTTATGGTGGTTTCGCAGTCGATGGAGTGGAAGCAAATTACAGTTTATGAAGTGGCCTTGAGGTGCTGTTGCAGTCGAGATTAAGTGGTCAAGAAGGAGGTATAATGACCAGGAATGGATGAAACTAATGTTGGCACATGAAGCTGGTGTTGGAATTGCAAGGAAATTTATGCAGGGATACTGAATTATTTCACAGCCATCTTGGCTGTGAAGCACAATGATGGTGCAGCAGGGTCATCATGGCTGTGAAATGATTGCAACGGCTTGGACCGGTTCGACTCAGTTTTTGTGCCGGTGTTGACTTAGTTGACTCCGAGTTGACTCGGTGACTAACGATGACCGTTAGGTCAACGGTTAACGTTAACAGAATCAGACGGAATATTCCTTCGACGACAGTGATTTTCAGGTGGCCGTCGGCAACTTTCCGGCCAAAAACCCAGTTTTCCGGCGAGCGTTTTTTGGGACAGATTTTCTACATGGGTTTCTCTCACTCGTGGGCCGGGTGAATTTCCAACTAATGGACTTTGAAGACAAAACCTAATTTTGGAAGGAGAAAAAGCTACAAAAATAAAAGTTCTACTAACTTTTGGATACAACGTTTTATTCTATTTTTGGAGCTTTTGCAGAGAACGACTTCTAGGGTTTGCTTTCTTTTATGTTTCATCTTATTTCTTTGAATATTATGATGTTGAACTCCATGAATATGTGTAGCTAAATACTATTATTGGTTATGGGATAAAAGTTGATTTCTTCAAGCATGTTATTTGATTCTATGAATTAGTTTTGTCTCAATTTTATCGTTTGTGATTCATTATTTATATTATCATATGATTTGAATGCTAGTTTGGTTGAGTCCGGAATCAATTAGATTTGTTTTCATATCTATAGCTATATTAGGGTTTTCAATACGTAAAAGTTGTTTATCCCTGATTTCTAGTAGCATCTTGTGGTTAATACTTGTACTGATACATCTTTTTAATCGCATATGAATCATAACCTTTGTTAAAACGAATTAGTGCTTTTACACGTTTGTTTGCATTGATTATTCTTATTTCATAGAATTTATTGCTCTTAGGGAGTTAAATCTAATTGTGCTTTTACACTTTAGGTTGCTTTTTAAGTAGATTTCACGATAGCATCTTTTAATGTTGTTTGTGATAAAATCAGGAAATAAACGGGATACTCTTGCGTTCAAGATATCCTAGGACTTTTGATAATTGAGAGATTAAATACCAATTATAATCATAGATGAAAAATACATGTTTGTGAATGATACTATCCCTTAACCAATATCTTTTCCTTATTGATTATTCAAACTTTTTGCTTTGCTTTATTTAGTTTTATTACTTTGATAAAAACAAAAACACACCTTGGGTTATTTGGTTACTTGGTTACTTAAGAATCTGAAAATTGCATAACAACAATCGCCTCTCTGTGGATACGAACTCTTTCTTATCGAATACTATATTTATATCTAGTTGAGTGAGGAAGTGAATTTATTTTTGACGCATACGACACGCATCATCGTTGTTTATAATATTTTAGCTACATAATTAAACCTGGATGTTGTTTATATTATTTAGCGACCATCTTAGCTACAAAATTTTCAATTTATCACTGAAACTATTATTATGCGATGACAATATCAATGGTCGCTGATTACTATATATAGCGACCAAAATCTATTCATCGCTAGGAATTTCATCGCTAATGGCATGTTTTCTTGTAGATAACTTTCATATCAACCATGTTCTTCTTCACCATAACTAGTCCAAATGACTCAAATTAACTAGTTAGAGAGTTATTTAATTTCTATGAGATCTCAAGTATTACAAGAGACACAATTGAATCAAAAAAGATGTGATTCACTCGAATCATTAATCATGAACTATAAAGCCACGGTTTGCAAAATCATCCCTTAGTAATTTAAGAATAAGTTCATGAACAACGTTTTCAGACATAACCTCTTGAGTTCGCGGACTCAAGCTAACCGGTTGAAGTTAATAAACTCCAGCTGAATTTCTCGGCATAATAACTTCCGTCAGTTCGTGGAATGGGTTCGCGGACTTCACCTGAGCTTCAACTTCAGAAGATATTCTCGGGTTCGAGAACTTACGCCAGTTCGCGAAATGAGTTGCTGCTCACGTTCCGGTTCCACTTGATCAACAAAGTTCGCAAACTTCGATTCAAGTGTTAATGACTTATACATATATGTGTTGCCACAACAATGTTTATATCCCCCCAATGGTTATATAGTCTAAACTCTCATTTTAATCATTGAAACATTCTCAGAGGACGTCATATAGCTGATTTCACGAACTAGTTTTCGTCAGAGCGATTTCCAAAGTGATTGAAACATAACAGGAATTTCGTAATTAGGCAAAGATGAACTTGGCTAAAGCGAAAGCTTTACCAACACACATTTCGAGAAATAGATAAGAGAGATATACACATCTCGAAATGTCACATGTGCATATTCTTTGTCTATAGAGTAAAACGACTTTTGTCTCAAGATAGGAGATATAGTAGATAGACTTTTGAGTGATAGATAAGTTCAAGTCTCCACATACATTTTAATCGATGAAGATCCACTGGTTCCTTGAGTAGTCCTTCGTCTTGTATGACGATCTCCATGGAGTTCTTGAGCTCAACTACACTTTCTATCCTAGTCCAAGACCTTAGCTATAGTTGACTAGAAATCAAGACTATATAGTTTTGATCACTAAGATTGACAAACATGCTTGAGATAGCAACGCATGCGAGTTTGACCAAGCAGTGCTCTAACAATAAGACTGCACCCTAAGTGGTGTTTTCTATAAAGTCTAGAACAATGGTTGTATTCTTGATTTCATTTCTTTCTTGTAAAATTTCTAAACTCAATTAATAAAAATTGTGATTGTTGATCTTAAAGATGTGTTGATTATTATGAATTCTTGTGAGGGATGTATTGTGGGAATTCCTGCAACTACATAATGACGCTAGAGATAGGGACATACAAGATTAAAGATTGTTATTAAGGCTGTTCAAATCAAGAAAATGATGAAACCAATCGATAAATCAGTTAAGGAAAAGAAAATTAAAATCATGAAATGCAACAGAAGGTTGGAGTGTAGTTTAATCACAGAAATAATGATTAATGAATTCCATGAAAACATCAGAGGGAGAATACATAAATGATATTTTGAAGGAAAGAGAATCATGACGGTGGAGAAGGTATCACCCTTGAAAGATTGGGAAAAACATAAAGTTACATTCATAGCAGCAGAGGTACCAAGAGAAGATTTGAGCCACACATCTCCTTTGGTAATCACAATAACCACACGGAAAGAAAAGGGAAAATCAGCAAAAACTCTGGAAGAATGGACAGTAAACAGAACTTTGGTGGACACATGGATTTAGGCGGATATAATGTTATACCATGCATATAAAGGAATGGGATACAAAGATGAAGAAATGTCTCCTTCAACATATCATATTCATGGCTTTGGCAAATTTACAACAAAACCGAAAGGGGAAATAGTGATGCGAATTTTACTAGGAGAGATTGAAACACAAGTGACGCTATGTGTGGTGGATATGGAATCGCCATACAACATGTTGTTGGGAAGGCCATGGATACACGCAATTAAAGCTGTAGCGTCGACATTGCATCAATGCATTAAATTTCCTATGCCGAGTGGGATTGGTGAAATTAGAGGGATGCTGATAAAGCAAAATTATGTTATCAAATTGAAGTGAAGCAGTATGAAGGACGTGCAAAGAAGCGAAAAATTCGCAGAAAAATGGCGAAAGAGGCAAAGAAAGAAGAATAATTTAGAATTTATATGATAAGAGCAGAGGAAGGAAAAGGAATACCCAGCGAAATTTCGGAAGAAGGAAATGAACTTGCGAAGGTGATAAAAGAACCAACACCTATGGGAGAACCTAAGGCCAGTTACACCGCGGTAGAACCAACAAAGGAAGTGAATGTTGGAACCAAATAAGAACCCAAAATACTAAAAATTGGGACTAAGATGGAGGCAGATGAAGAAGAAAGAACTATTAGTCTGTTGCGAGAATATAAAGATATTTTCGCATGGAACATGGACGAGATGCCTGAAATATATCCGTTTGTGGCGTGTCATAGGTTGGAGATTGACAAAAATGCAAGGCCATTCAAACAAAGAATCAAAAAAATCACAACAACGTATCATCCCCAAATAGAAGAAGAGTTGCAGAAGATGTTTGATGCAGGATTCATAAGACAAGCTAAATATCCGGAGTGGATAGCAAACATGGTTGTAGTCCCAAAGAAGAATAAGGGGATAAGAATTTGTATAGACTTTACTGATCTAAACAAAGCTTGTCCGAAAGACAGTTTTCTGTTACCAGATATTCCACAAATGGTTGAATCAGCAACGGGAAATGATAGAATATCTTCTCTAGACGGGTACAAAGTCTATAATCAAATCCCTCTCGCTTAAGAAGATCAATAGCATACTGCTTTTTTCTCTCCAAGGGGGTTATACTGTTATACAAAAATTCCATTTGGTTTGAAAAATGCTGGAGCAACATACCAAAGGATGGTAGAGAAGGTGTTCGCGAATTGGATACACAAAAAATTAGAGGTGTATGTAGATGACATGTTAGTAAAAAGTAAAGAAGCAAAAGATCATGTCCAAGATATGAAGGAAATTTTTGCACAGATGCGGCACTTTAACATCAAAGTAAATCCATAGAAGTGTATCTTTGGGGTTGTGTCAGGAAAAATTTTAGGCTACATTGTATCAAAAGAAGGAATACAAGTTGATCAAGATAAAGTGCAAGCAATTCGTGACATGCCAACACCAGCGACGGTAAAAGATGTACATAAGCTGAACGGACTCTTAGCTTCGCTAGGAAGGTTCATTTCACGATCATCAGACAAATGTAAACATTTTTTCAACATAATCAAAAAGGTAACGAAGTTTAGATGGACAGATGAATGCGAGAAATATTTTTAAGGAATAAAAGAACATATGATGAATATATCTATTTTCCAAAAGGCAGAACCAGGAGAAGAATTATTAATCTATCTTGGGACAACTTCGCACGCATTAAGTGTTGTGTTATTATGAGTAGATGCAGGAGTTGAGAGACCAATATATTACATCAGCAAAACCTTCAATGCCGCAGAGAAAAATTATTCAAAAATTGAAAAACTAATTTTGGCATTAGTTTATGCAACATTTAAACTTCGCATATATTTTCAGGCACATAAAATAAGGGTGTTGACAAAGTTACCAATTGAGTCAATAATGAAGAATTCAAAAAGGTCAGGTAGGGTTGAGAGATAGAATGCACAAGTAGGACATTTCGAAATCAAGTATGAAATATTATCTTCACCCAAATCACAAGTTGTCGCAGACTTCTTAGCAGAATTTCCTTTAGAAGATGATGAAGCTGTGGAACAAATGATGGATGTGGAAGAAGAACATGGAAATCCAAGAGATCTATTAACAGATCCAAATAGATAGGGAGTATTGGTGGATCGATCGTCAAATGGGGAAGGTAACAAAGTTGGAATTGTTTTGATTTCGCCAGAGGGCACCAAAATGGCTTTTTCCTTCAGATTGGAATTTACATCCACCAATAATGTAACATAATATGAAGCTGTGATACATGCCCTAAAATTCGCAATAGAAATGAAGTTGGAAAATGTGATAATCACCAGTGATTCGCAGTTAGTCATTCGTCAAATAAAAGGAGAATATACTACAAATGAACCATCCTTTAAGAAATACAAGAAGCTTGTTGAAGAATTGTCAGCGAAAATCCCAAAAATAAAATGGAGACATATATCAAGAAAAGATAACAGGTTCGCAGATGCTTTTGCTTTTATCTCAAGTATGATGACTGACCCAACTGCGAGATGTATAAAGATACATACACTTCTATCACCGTCAATCGATAAAGAAGAAGAAGAATAGGTAGACGTAATGATAATAGAAGGTGGATAAGAAGAACAAGTACCCAATATCGAATATTGGAGAGCAGAACTTCATGTATATCTGACGAAAGGAGAAACACCAAGAAATAGATTGGAGGCATACAAATTAAAGAGCCGTGCGACAAATTATGAACTAAGAGATGGCGTATTGTATCGAAGATCCTTTAATGGACCATCACTCAGATGTTTGACACGAAAATAGGGAGAATAGGTGTTAAAAGCGTTATATTGTGGGGATGCTGGCAATCACAACGGCGAAAGATCTGTGGAATACAGAGCGAAAATGCAAGGTTATTACTGGCCATATATGCATGAAGATGTGAAACAAGTATCAAGATGTTGTGAATATTTTCAGCGGCACGGAAATAAAATATATGCACCTGGAGCACCATTAACATCTTCAACAAGTGTATGTCCTTTTGGGAAATGGGGTTTAGACATTGTAGGACCGTTTTTACCAGGATCTGGACAAAGAAGATATCTAATTGTCGCTATAGATTATTTCACAAAATGGGTAGAAGTAAAGGCAGTACAGCATATTCGCGACAAAGACATTTTTACATTCATATTTGAAAACATCATTTGCAGATTTGGAATTCTCGCACAATTGGGATATGATAATTGGAAACAGTTTGAAGGGCAGAACATAGAAATGTTACTCAATGCATTTAAGATAAAATGTGGGAAATCAACCCCTCTATATCCACAGGCCAATGGACAGGTAGAAGCAACAAATAAGACAATTGCAGATATATTGAAGAAGAAGTTAGAAAGACATAAAATAGCATGGTGTGAACAGGTACATAATGCAGTATGGGCTTACAACACAACCAGGCGAGAAGCTACTGGAATGTCACCTTTATGTTTAACATATGGAGTTGAGGCCGTGCTACCAACAGAAGTTATTATTCCCACAACAAAGAGAGAGGCTTGGGAGAAAAATCTTAGTGCGGGTATGATTTTAACCAAGCTAGATGAATTAAGAGAAAAGAGAGAAAGGGATTTATAGCATATGGAAAACTACCAGCGAAGATTAGCCCGACAATATAATAAACGTGTTAAAACACGCGAGTTTCAACCAGGTGACTTGGTGCTGTGAGAAGCACCAATATATTAGCGAGAAAATGGTGGAAAACTAGCCAAAAATGGGATGGGCCTTACATCATTAAGGAGATATTCGGAATAGGGTCATATAGATTGATGGATCCTGGGGGTAAAGATGTGGGTCATAGACTTGATAGACCGTGGAACAGATTATACTTAAAGAGGTATTACCCATAAAAGGTTTTGGAAAAGAGTAGACTGCAAAATGATGTATGATTGAAACAAAATGAATCTATGTGAAAATCTTATGAGATAATAATTACGAGATTATACATATCCAAAACAAAGAAAGAATATGCGAAAATTTCGCACAGATAATGACAAGAGACAATCAAAGATCAATGACATACTAGAAAGGGGCGAACCTACTATGGCGTACACCCTAGTTCGCGAAATAAAAATTTCGCAAGACGCAAATGTAAGACCTAAAGTACGTCATAGAAGGGGTACCTGTTGCATGGCTCAGCGAAAAGGTTACACCGCCCCTGGAACCTGAGTCATGGAGATTTGGGGTCAATAAAACCCATCTAGGAGAGGCGCCTTGGATTCTCAGCTTAAGCATATGACTTAGGTTGGGTGACTAAGGTGAGAAGGTCTCTCCTAAGGAGTGCAGAATCTGATCAGGGCGCTGAGGTACACGGTTGAGCCAAGAATGCCTGGGGCATCTGGAACGTACCTGGCCATTCTTGGCAAGTCTTGGCTTATGCTGCACTCGACCCGAAGAAAACCCCACTTAGGGTGCAGTTTCGTAACCATAATCCATATAGGAAAAAGGGATAAGAGGTTGCGAAAACAACTGGTTGTTGTTAAGACCGGATGGGAGGATCCAACCTTGTATGGTAGAGGTACGTCTCCTTGAAGGGGAAACCAGGGGGAAGATAAGGGCGGCACCCTCCATTAGGGAGATGATAAGTGTCTTGAGACGTAAATATCATGAGGATTTTTACTCATGGGAGTATCAAGGCTTGTCATATTTGTGCGACAATCCTGAAGAGGCAATAATACAAAAGAGAAATATAAGGCGAGATCAATGGGTTAATACATGAAAGTGTAAAGACGTCCTGCGATTTCGTCACACGACGACAATGTCATGGGGCTCTATATTCGCACGAATATTTAGGCCTATCATATTTTCGCAACAAAAATGATAAGAGAAAAAAAATTAAGGCAAGATCAAGGGGTTTTTGCATGAAAGTGCAAAGATGTCCTGCGATTTTGTCGCAATAACAAGAGGTGGCAAAATAAGACCTTTAACTAGGAAGGAAAAATAAGACCACATGATGCAACAAAAAATTTATAAGCATTAACTATTACTTATGCATGCCATTCATCGCAAGAAAGATAATGAGAGGCAGTATGGGAATTATTAAACAACAAGCATTATCTTTCTCGTCATCAAGCACAATAATAAAAGAGTAAATGCATTTTAAAGTTGGATGAAGTACATCATTTGCAAGAAGTTATGAAGATGAAACAATTGAAAGAAGTAAAATTACATCATTTGCAAGAAGTTATGAAGATGAAACAACCTAAAGGAGTAAAATTACATATGAAATTCAAGCTTCAATGTTAGTTTCGCCAGAAGAAGATGAAGTATTTTCATCAATTTTCTCGCCAGAAGGAGATGATGAACGCTCTTCGCCAGCTTTTTCACCTTAGCTAGATTTCTCACTTTCGCTAGTTTTCCCTTCATTCTGGTTTACTCTAGTCCCTTCTTCTTTTGGGTTATCATCAACAGTTGCTTCATTTGTGAGAATTTCTTCTTCATCTGTGAAATATTCACCACTTTCATAATAATAATCACTATCAGTAGCACAAGTAAATTCATCGTCATCTACTTCCAAAGGTTCGACAGATGTAGGAGGAAGAGATTTGGACATCAAGATATCATTCACAAGAACTTCAGCCCTGAGATGAACTTGGCGAAGGAATGCTTTCTGATGATTCCTACTTTGCATATCTTTGAAATAAGAAAGATAATCAAATCTTCTTTCTACCCAATCGCGAGAACGAGCAAGGGTAGAGGCAAGTAATCCATTTTCTTTGCGAATATTGGCCAATTTAGACTCCAAAATAGAGATGGAGGAACGAAGATTTTTCTCAGATTCTGCGAAAACAAAGAAACTCAGAAAATTATTCAGGCGAAGGATTCGCGAGGAAGATATCATAAAAAGACTTAACAAAGAAAAAATGGTTGAGGCAGTCAAATTTTATGATTACCTTCCTTTTGCGAGATAACATATTGGGTTAAAGCCAAGAAACTATTCTCCAAGTGATCCATTGCATCGTCAAATTTATCTCCAACTAAACCTTTCAGGTGAGATCGAAGATTTTTTTCTTTAGAAATGAGTAAAGTGTTTTCCTTCGCAAGAGAAGTGTAGGATTCTTCTATCTTGGAATATTGATCTTTGAGTTGACTTTCCTTTACACTTAAAGTTATTCTACCCTGAATAAGTTTGTCTCTCAGCAGTGGATGATTCTATTAATTCCTTAAGTTTAGTTCTCAATGAGCAGAGAGATTGTTCTTGATCATTACATACTTTTTGGAAAGTATTAAGTTGCTACAAAGAGATCGCCACCTTATTTAAAAGAATTCGCTTCTCTTGAGATAGGTTTTTATTCTCATCTGATAAAGTTTCCAACTCCAAATTATCTTTAGTCAAAGAATAAGAGAGACGGGATAATTCACTACTTAATAAGTTTTGCTTCTGAATTAATTGCGTATTCTCCTTGGTAAGATTATCTATTTGATCGACAGAGTATGTATGAAGGTTATCTAATTGGTTATATTGATGCATCCAAGCATCTCCATCCACACGGGCTTCTTCAGCGGCAGATTCAAACTGATATCTCTCCATTATTCGTTTCTGGTTTAAAACTTAAAGGGCGAACAAGGTATTTTAAGAAAAAAGAGTATGGAAAGAGAAAAACTATTAAAAAAGATAAGTCAAGGGAAAAAATAAGAAAGTTGTACCTTTTAATTCTTTGTTCTTATTGCGAAGATCGGCACAACCTAGCGAAACATTCTGAAGCTTTTGATTTTCAATATGAAGAGTGTCGTATTTTAAGGTCATGGCTTAGAGACTCTCCTTCAAAGTTTCAACTTCTTTCTCTAGGGATGTTTGCGAAATCATTCTGTTAGAGCCAAAATACTTACTCAAAATTTCGCATACATCAAATTTGATAGGATCAACAGAAGATTTCTTGATATCATCCAGAACATCTGATAAAACCTTGAAAGCAATATATATATATATATATATTCCTTCCACAATTTATTTAGTAAAATAGAGAGATTCGGATGAAGAAGTGGTGATGACAGAAGGTTGGGGAATTGAATCATTCTTTGCTATAGATGTGTCATTCGAAGATGAAATTTGAGGAAGATTAATGACTGGGGTTGAGGTGGTGTCAAGATGAGAGGTATTGACAGCAGGAGAAGAAAAGGTTTCATTCGTAGCAGGGTTATTAAAAGGAATTTCAACTATAGAAAGATCAGTTGCAGGGGAGAAATCTGTGGCGATACCTTCGCGAACATGAAGTAAGGATTCAGCTTGCGAATATATTACAGGAGATATTGAAGGATTAAATGTAGGAAATGGGACGGAAGTTTCAACATTTTTAAGGTGGCGAGATCTTTTGTGGGATTTGTTGACATCTCCATCACCCTGCGATTCACAATTCAGATAAACAGAGGCAACAATATTGTTATTAAAAGAATAGTGTTTCTTACTTCCTTGCTATTCGCAGGTTTTTTTTTTGTTTACAGCGACTTTTTGTTGCGAACCCTTGGGAATATTAGGGTTTTGAACCGTAAATTTGGTGTTAGAAGTGCTTTTGATGAAACAAAAACAGTATGGGAATTACATAAAGATGAACAAAATCAAATAAGACAGTTTCAGCAAAATCAGAAGAAGAAAAAAGAAAACTAACCTTGATGACTCCATAAGAACACTAACAGAAAGATGAATTCGTAAAAAGTTGCAGACGATGAAGATTTACAGAGAATGTGGAGATGAAGAAGCCGAAGTAAAAGAGGAAAATTATTTTTCTACTAGATCTCTTCTTAAATAGACAAAAAAGTGATGACCGGTTAGCATTGAATGTGCCGGTGGGTAGGGGAATATTTAACACGTGTAAGCGGTTATGCTTAATTCATGGAATCTTGTCGATAGAGAACTTAAGGAAAGAAATGAACAGTTGCGGCATTTTGAAACACAAATTCTCATATCATTCTCTCATTCGCAGAGAAGACATGAGAAGAGGCAAGATGTAGGATCATAATATCGCAACATCAATACCTTTGCGAAATCTTTATACAACACACTGCGAAGATATCGCAGATTGGTTACAGAAATGACGTGACAGATGATGACAGCCTAAACACGAGAAATATGTGAAGGCCTAGCGATATTTAGGAATGTTGCGAAATTTAATATTTGTATACTTGCGAGAATATCGCAAGCCAGATCCAAAAATAAAGGACAACTTAGTTGTCATCCATTATGTAATATCCTATATAAAGAGCCGAATAGGCTTAAGGAGAGAGAAAGATCTTTTTAGAAGTGGAGAGAAAGTTTTGAGGAGAGAGAAAGTCTAGAATAATGGTTGTATTCTTGATTTCATTTCCTTCTTATAAAATTTCTAAACTCAATTAATAAAAAGTGTGATTGTTGATCTTAAAGATGTGTTGATTATTATGAATTCTTGTGAGGGATGTATTGTGGGAATTCCTGCAACTACATAATTAGGGTGATTGATTACTCAAGACTGCACCCTGTTTCTAGCGTCATTATGTAGTTGCAGGAATTCCCACAATACATCCCTCACAAGAATTCATAATAATCAACACATCTTTACGATCAACAATCACACTTTTTATTAATTGAGTTTAAAAAATTTACAAGAAGGAAATAAAATCAAGAATACAACCATTGTTCTAGACTTTCTGTCTCCTCAAAACTTTCTCTTCACTCTAAAAGAATCCCCCTTTCCCTAAGCCTGTCCAGCTCTTTATATAGGGTATTACATAGTGGATGACAGCTAAGCTGTCCTTTATTTTCGGATCTAGCTTGCGATATTCTCGCAAGTATACAAATGTTAAATTTCGTAACATTCCTAAATCTCGCTAGGTCTTCACATCTTTCTCGTGTTTAAGATGTCGTCTTTTGTCAAGCCATTTCTGTAATAATTCTGCGATATTCTCAAGAATATCGTTATTGACAATTTCGCAAGAGTGCTATCGTTGCGATATTCTAATCCTACACATTATATATTCAGTAGATAAATTAACACAATTTCTACCGATTATGGTAGTACCAAGATTCGAAAATTTTATATATATAAAACAATAAAAAAATAAAAATTGAAAATTAATAACTTAAATAATTCTCTTAACAATAACTTAATATACACTAACTACCGATTTTGCAATTAACTACCGATTATGTAAGGCCAATTTAGCCATTATGAAAATTGAAAATAAGGGGTGGCATCATTTTAGGTTTGGGTGACCCTATTTTCTCTTATTAGTGGCCCCTAAAAACGCTAGGCTAAATATAGCAAAATTGAAAATAGAAAGAATCCCGAAGTAATGAGGTTTAGACGTACCGACTCATATAAAGCATGTGAAAAGGGACACATATATCATGAGACAAAGATGTAGCTTTTCCCCCAGCAGTAATGACACCAAAGTACAGGTATCAATTGAACATGGGATGAAGCTAAGAATGTAATTTTATCTCTCACCAAAGTGTTGGGAATGAATCTTTTTACCGGTATTGGTACAAGCAATGTAATACGGGTACCACAGTAGCAACCAATTCCCATTGGAAGGTAATACTTTAGACATCAACTTTAATGACAAAAAAAACTTTGCGTGGAAAATTGATTATTTAATTGAACTAGATCCAATATCCGCGCTTATGGCTGTAGGACCAGAATATCGCTACACCTATTCTTTGTGATATTAATAACACTTCCCAGCGAGCGTCAAAGAATATTCTCTAACAACATTTCGCGAGTGTCACAGAAGAATCCAAAAGAAGCTGACGACAGAAGAAATACAAAGAGAGTATGTTTATCCCGCGATGGTTATCAATTTTGCGAGAGAGAACATTATAAGAAATCGCGATAAGATCGCAAAGTATATTCGAAAAAGGAGGAAAACTTAGCTGTCATCCACTATGTAAAACCCTATATAAAGGGTTCGTTAGGTTCAGAAAAGGATGATGTCTTTTGAGAGAGTTGATAAAGTTTTGAGGAGAAAGAAACTCTAGAAAGAAATTTGTACTTCTGAGTTCTTACATCTGTTGTAAAGATTTCTGAAATTAGAATAATAAAAGTGTTGTTGTTCATCTTCAAAATAATCCAATTTCCATAGATTCTTATCAAGGGTGTAGTGTAGGAATTCCTGCAACTACATTTTGGCGCTAGAAACAGGGAGAATCAAGCTAAGAAATCTCTAATTACAACTTGAAAATTTGAAGAAATTGTTAGGGTTGAACAAATGGCTAGAAGAATAAGAAATACATCAGAACCACCGACAACTGTGAGGAGAAGTAAAAGACTTGCAGGAGAGGGAACAGGTGAATTAGAAGAATCTTTAAGGATAAGATCAGGAATAAATAGAATAAGAAATGAAGCAGAAAGTTCAATTCAACATCCGAATCAACAAGCACAAATAAGAGATAGGAATGTGTATTATGATAGAGTGAGTGTGCATACTTGGAGGTCGGATTCGATGGAAGAAGCATAAAATCGACAATTAAGAAATGAAGAAGGAGAAAGAAATCAAAAAATAGGTGGAGGATTAATTCATGAAGGACGTGAAAATGAAATAGTAGATGATTTGAGACAAAGAATACAGGGAGAAAGAAGATTAGAGGCAGAAGAGCGTGCGAATTTAACAAGACAAAATCATGAGCTAAGAATGGAGAATTTGAGGTTACAAAGAAGGAGATCAAGAAGTACTGTTAGATCAAATTCAAGATCACTCAGAGAAGAACCAAGGCAAAATTCCCCAATGAGAAATGTTAGAGAAGAAGTGAAAAATTTAAATGAAGAACAACGTCATAGAGAAGAAGAGATAATTGGAGATCGCTATAATACGCATGGCGAAACATTGGATAATAGACGCAACAATAGAAATCAAGGAGGAAGAAACAATCAAAATGAAGAAGAAAATCCAGAAGAAGGTAGGAGGATATTACATGGGCTAGAGAATCAAAGGAATCAAAGAATAATTGAAGAAGAAATTGAGAGACATTACGCCGAACAAGTACGCCTGGCTTGCGAGAGAGAAAGACTAAGGACAGAAATAGAAGACCAAGAATTCTGAGAGGCAGTACGATAAAATAATCATGAAAATCGAGAAAGAAGACGTACACAAAATCGCTACAATGATAATATTCAGGAAGAATATGATAGGATACAGAGGAGAATAGAGAGACAGCGAAGAGAAACGAGGAGAAATGAAGAAATCCGCAGAGAAGCAGATAGGCAATTGCGATTCCAAGAGGAAGATGAAAGAGAAAATCGCGGATAAATACGAAATGACAATGAAGAAGAAGACACACAAAATCTCGCAAGTCAAGAAAGGCAAGAACACAGAATAAGGGAAACAACATTAAAGAGGCCAATAGAGCAAAACTCAGCTGAGAATGAGCAAATATTGAGAGAATTAGCAGAAATGAGAAGTATGATAAACAATAGAAGAGAAGGAGGTAAAAGGCAGCTCGATGAAGCTATTGAAGAAGTTGCGAGAACTCCATTTACTCAAGAAGTACAATTAAGAGGAATACCTCCAAAATGCAACTTACCAGCATTAACCAGCATCTTTGATGGGACTACTTGTGCTGTTCAACACGTCAAGGCTTATGTTAGATGTATGCTACAATGGGAAAACCATGATGCTGTACTATGCAAATATTTTGCATCTAGCTTAACTGGAGAGGCATTAAAATGGTTCGAAGGATTGCCAAAAAACACCATAACTTCTTTTGATCATTTACAAGCTACATTTCTAGGAGCTTATATTAGCAACAATTCATCGTGACCAGGTATTGAAGATGTGTTTGGGTTAAAACAGAGGGTTGGTGAGAGTCTGAAATATTTAATCATAAGATGGAAGACAATGTTCAGTGAGATGGCAGGAAGAGTTGACGAGAGACATCTTATCTTGTCTTGTATCAATGCAATGTTCACGACCAATTTACTGTACATACAAATTTTCAGAATCAAGAATACAATCACTATGACTGAACTACGAGAATTACAAGAAGAATACATTGCTTTGGAGGAGAAAAAAAATAAGATGAAATCATATCCCATCGCGAACACCAGTTCCGGAGCAGCAAATGGGAGTTTACTTCCTAAAATGATAAACAATATGGCGAGCAGCTTGCAAGTGCAACAAGAGAAAGTATAGACTGATAACCAGCAGAAGTTAGTAGCTATGGGCAGTAGAGATCAAGAAGAGTATGAAAGGGAGAAGAATTACTACAATCGTGGTGGAAATAATAAGATTCAAAGGCTTGATCAGCCGCAAGAAACTTATGGTGGACAGAGGAAAAACAATTTCAGAAGTCAAGGGAATCAGAAGATCATATGGGAAGAAATTAAGATGCCTCCTCTCAATGCTAGTATAGAAAAAATTTGGGAAGCTATCATTTTAATGGAAAATATACCATCTCCATGGAACATGGGAAAATAACCACATCCTAATAATCGCAGTCAAGAATTTTGTCTTTACCATCATTTTCATGGCCACACAGTAAATGACTGCAGGAATGTAAAGAGAATAATTTTAAGGATGATTGAACAAGGAAAGATAAATCACTTTTTAGTATGACATCCACAATCTCAGCGATTCCCTCCTGCACCAGAAATTCGCAGGGTAAATACTGTAAAAGGAGCCGAATCATTCGTAATAGAAGTTGGGGCTAAAGAAAAGAATTTGTTTTTTAATTCCATTGTACATTCACACAGAACCATAGAAGATTTCCATGATAATGTTCTAAGCAGAGTCTTCGCGAGAGACACATATGGAATAGAGATAATGAATATCGCGAGAGTCTCGCCATTAGAAGAATGGCAGAAACAAACTATATCTTTCAGTGCACAAGAGGTACCAGAACCAGGCGAGCGAGCATGATAACCCATTGGTGGTAATACTAGAGATAAACCCAAAAGAATATGAAGAAAATGGTGATGAAAATGAAGATTCTTGGGCTATCAATAGAGTTCTAATAGACACAGGCAGCTCCGTTGACATACTATTTTATCATACCTGTAAAACAATGGGTGGAAGAGACGAAGATCTAATTTCCTCAACATATAAAATCTATGGTTTTAATGGTACTTCCAATAAACCAAAAGGGGAAATTGAGATGTGAATTCCCTTGAAAGGGATAACTTCCAAGATCTTGTTCTATGTTGTTGACATTGAATCACCTTACAATGCTCTGATTGGTCGACCTTGGCTACACGGAATATTAGGTGTAGTATCTACTTTCCACCAGTGTGTTAAATTTCCTCATCCTAATGGTGTTGGAGTAATTAAAGGAGATTGGGGAGAAAGCAAGAAGTGTTATGAAATTGATATGAAGTCTTGCGAGGAAAGAGATGAGAAGAATAGCAATTGGAAATACAAAATCAAACAACAACAGAGATGTGAAAAGTTAATGATTGATATGATAGAGCGGAAGGAGGGAATTGATGGTGAGCGTCTCGCGGATAAAGAAACAACAAAATGTAGCAGAAAAGCAGAACCAAAGAATAGTAAGTAGAGAGGTAAAGTGATGAACTTTAGAGAACTCTATGAATGATTTGTTTGAAGAATATGTAATTGAACAGGGTATTCTGCTTGAAAGAATTGCAAGATTTTACAAAAATAAATAAGATCAAAGTTATGAACTTTTATCAGAGTTACAATACTCGCGAGAAGCGCGAATAAAATTTCGCAGAGATTAATAGAATGGGACGAACCTTTATGGCGTGCACCTTAGTTCGCGAATAAAATTTCGCAAGAGGCAAATATAAGACCTAATAGAGCGTCATATGAGGGGGTATCTCTTGACATGACTCAGTGATAAGGTTATACCGCTGCTGGAACCTGAGTTATGCAGATGTTGGGGTTAAATAAAACCTATCCGGGAGAGAGATCTTGGATTTCCAACTATATAAGGTTATACCCTAGTTGGAAGACTGAGAATCTCTTCCAAGAAGTGCAAAGTATGACCAAGGCGCCGAGGTACACGGTTGAGCCAAGAGTGCCCGGGGCGTACGAAACTCCCTTGCCATTCTTGGTAAGTCTTGGCTATGATGCACTTGGCCTGAAGAAAACCCCACCTAGGGTGCAGTCTTGTAACTATAATCCATATAGGCATAAAGGACAAGAGGCTGCGAAAATAGCTGGTTGTTGGTAAATATGGATGGGATGAGCTAGTCTTGTATGGCCGATGTGCCCTCCTTGAAGGGAAACCAGGGGGAAGATAAGGGCGGCACCCTCCATTAGGGAGCTGATAAGTGTCTTAAGACGACAATGTCATGGGGATTTATGATTGCAAGTGTAGGACCAAAATATCTCCATAACGATATTCTCGCGATGGAAACAACACTTCTGCGAGAAACCCAAACATTTCTACAAGTATTAATAACACTTTGACGAGAACATCGCAAGATTCTTCAACGACATTTGGCGTGTGTCACAAAAGAGTAATATAACAATTAATGACCAAAGATATATGAGAAGAATAAGTCTGCTTCACGATGGTTACAGAGTTGGCGAAGATGAAAACTAAAGTTATGGCGATGAGATCGCAGAGTAAATCCGAATTAAGGGGAAATCTTAGATGTCTTCCACTATGTATTTTCCTATATAAAGGGTTTGACTAAATCCAGAAGGGGATGATGTACTTTTGAGAGTTGAGAAAGTTTTGAGGAGAGAGAAACTCCAGAAAGAAAGTTGTATTTCTGAGTTTTGATATTTCTTGTAAATCTTCCAGAAAGTGAATTAATAAAAGTGTTGTTGTTCATCCACAATTATGACTTAATTTTCATAGATTCTTGACAAGGGTGTAGTGTGGGAAATCCTGCAACTACATTTTGGCGCCCGAAACAGGGATGAATTAACGAAAATTGAAGAAAAAGTGAAGAAGGAGATAAGAATTGTTCAAGATTTAAGGAAAGTAAATCGGTGAGATAATTGAAGGAAGGATGATCAGAATCAAAAAGGATTGTAGAAAGTTGGAATGTGATATGGTAACAAAAGAAATGGTTGATAGATTTCATGAAAACATTAAGGGAAAGATACATAAACGGGATTTTGAAAGGAGGAAGATTATGATAGTGGAGAAGATATCATCATCGAAAGATTGGGAAAAACAAGAAATCACGTTTACAGCAGCAGAAATACCAGAAGAAGATTTAAGTCATACATCTCCATTGGTGGTCACAGTAACCACTATACCAATAAGAAAGGAGAAATCCATAAAATCTGTAGAAGAATGGGCTATGAATAGAACTTTGGTAGACACAGGAAGTTCTGTAGACATGATATTTTATCATACCTTCAAGAAGATGGGATATAAGGATGAAGAAATGTCTCATTCAACATATTATGTTCATGGCTTTGGGAAGTCTATAACAAAACCTAAAGGAGGGATAGTGGTACGAATTCCACTAGGAGAAATTGAAACACAAATATCATTATGTGTGGTAGATGTGGAATCGCCGTACAATATGATATTGGGAAGATCGTAGATACATGCAATCAAAGCCGTAGCATCGACGTTACACCAGTGCATTAAATTTCCTATGCCTAGTGGAATCGGAGAAATTAGAGGAGATACGGATTTTGAAAAATTATGTTACCAAATTGAAGTGAAAAATTGTGAAGAACGTCCAAAGCTGCGAAAAGCTCGCAGAAAATTGAACAGAGAAACAAAGAAAGAAGAGGAATTTAAAATTTACATGATAAGGGAAAAAGAAGGAAAAGGGATACCTAGTAAAGTCTCGCGAGAGGGAGATGAGTTCGCGAGAGAAATGAAGACTCCAACACCAATGGGAGAACCTGAATCTAGTTACACCGCAGCGGAACCAACAAAAGAAGTAAATATTGGGAGTAAAGAAGAGCCTAAAATACTAAAAATTGGGACTAGAATGGAGGCAGATGAGGAAGAAAAAACTGTAAATCTCTTGCGAGAATATAAAGATATCTTCACGTGGAGTATCGATGAAATGCCGGGGATACATCCATCAATAGAATGTCATAAATTAGAAATCAACAAAAATATAAGACCATTCAAGCAAAGAATAAGAAAAATTGCAACAACATACCATTCTCAAATAGAGGAAGAACTACAGAAAATGCTCGATGCAGGAATTATAAGGCAAGAAAATATCCAGAATGGATTGCAAATATGGTGGTGGTCCCAAAGAAGAACAAAGGGATAAGAATTTGTATAGATTTTACTGATTTAAACAAGGCTTGCCCAAAAGATAGTTTTCCATTGCCAGATATCCCACAAATGGTTGAATCAGCAGTAGGAAATGCAAGAATATCATCACTGGATGGATATAAAGGATATAACCAAATTCCTCTCGCTGAGGAAGATCAAGAACATATAGCATTTTTTGCTCCAAGAGGATTGTATTGTTACACAAAGATGCCATTTGGTTTGCGAAATGCTGGAGCAACCTATCAAATAATGGTAGAAAAGGTGTTTGCAAAATGGATCCACAAGACATTAGAAGTGTATGTAGATGACATGTTGATCAAAAGCAAAGAAGCAGAGAATCATGTACAAGATTTAAAAGAGATTTTCGATCAAATGCGACAATTCAATATTAAAGTGAATCCTGATAAGTGTACCTTTGGAGTAACTTCAGGGAAAATTTTTGGGTATATTGTATCAAAATAAGGAATACAAGTTGATCCAGAAAAAGTACAAGCAATTCGTGATATGCCAACACCCGCAACAATAAAAGATGTACAAAAATTGAATGGACTCTTAGCCTCGCTAGGGAGATTCATTTCACGATCTTCAGATAAGTGCAGACATTTTTTCGACATATTGAAGAAGGGAACAAAATTCAAGTGGACAGATGAATGTGAAAAGTCTTTTCAAGGAATCAAAGAACATTTAGTGAATGTATCTATTTTACAAAAGGATGAACCAGGAGAAGAATTATTGATCTATCTCGCGACAACCACATACGCGCTAAGTGCAGTATTTTTGCGAGTAGATGAAGGAGTAGAAAAACCAATCTATTATATTAGAAAAACATTTAATTCTGCAGAGAGAAATTATTCCAAGATTGAGAAGTTAATTCTAGCATTAGTACATGCGACTTTCAAGCTTCGAATTTATTTTCAAGCACATAAAATCAAAGTATTAACAAAGGTACCCATTGAATCAGTAATGAAAAATTGAAAAAGATCAGGTAGGGTTGAGCGATGGAACGCACAAGTAGGACACTTTGATATCCAATATGAAATTTTATCTTCGCCAAAATCCCAAGTCATCGCAGAGTTCTTGGCTGAATTTCCTTTGGAGGATGATGAAGATGTGGAAGAGATGATGGATGTAGAAGAGGAATGCGGAGATCCAAAAGAGCTATTAACAGAACCCAACATATGGGAAACATTAGTGGATGGATCATCAAATGGAGAAGAAAATGGAATTGGAGTTGTTTTCATATCGCCAGAAGGAGAAAAAATAGCTTTTTCATTTAGATTAGAATTTGCATCCACAAACAATGAGATAGAATATGAGGTTGTGATCCATTCTTTAAAATTCGCGATAGAAATGAATTTGGAGAATGCCAGAATTACCAGCGATTCACAATTGGTTATTCGTCAAATAAAAGGAGAGTACACAACAAATGAGCCATCTCTAAGAAAATACAAAAGACTTGTTGAAGAATTATAAATTCCAAAAATAAAATGGAGACACATATCAAGGAAAGATAATAGGCTCGCAGATGCTTTCGCTTTCATATCTAGTATGATGACAAATCCATTGGCGAGATGCATAAAAATTCAAACACTTTCATTTCCATCGATAAATAAAGAAGAAGAAGAGACAGATGTAATGATGGTAGAGATGTAATGATGGTAGAAGCTGGCGAAGGAGAACCCACGAGCAATATCACGGATTAGCGAGAAGATCTTCATGCATACTTGGCAAGAGGAGAAATTCCAAGAAACAGATTAGAAGCACACAAGTTGAAAAGTAGGGCAACCAATTATGAGATAAGAAATGGAGTGTTATATCGCAGATCTTTTAATGGACCATCGCTAAGATGTTTGACGAGAGAAGAAGGACAAAAAGTATTAAAGATGTTACATAGTGGTGACGCTGGTAATCACAGTGGAGGAAGATCTTTAGCATATAAAAAAAATGCAGGGTTATTACTGGCCATATATGCATGAGGATGCAAAGAAACTCTCAAGGCGTTGCGAGGATTTCCAGCGATACGGAAAAAAGATACATGCACGAGGAGCACCATTATCATCTTCAACAAGTGTATGGCCCTTTGGGAAATGGGGGTTAGATATTGTGGGACCATTTGTACCTAGTTCTGGATAGAGAAGATATTTGATTGTTGCAACAGATTATTTCACAAAATGGAGAGAAGTAAAGGCAGTACAACATATTCGCGATAAAGATATTTTTACATTCATCTTTGAAAATATAATCTGCAGATTTGGGATTCCAGCACAGTTAGTATCTGATAATGGAAAGCAATTTGAGGGACAGAATATAGAGTTATTACTCAATGCATTTAAGATAAAATGTGGAAAGTCTACTCCATTATACCCGCAAGCAAATGGTCAAGCCGAGGCAACTAATAAAAAAATCGCAGATATCTTGAAAAAGAAGTTAGAAGGATACCACAGAGCATGGTGTGAGCAAGTACATAATGCAATATGGGCTTATAACACAACCAGACGAGAATCAACTGGAATGTCACCATTTTGTTTGACATATGGGGTAGAAGCTGTATTACCAACATAAGTCGTTATTCCTACAACAAAAAGAGAAGCATGGGAAAGAAATTTAAGTGCTGGTATGATACTGAATAAGTTGGATGAATTAGAAGAAAAAAGAGAACAAACTCTACAACATATAGAGAATTATCAACGCAGATTAGCTCGCGAGTACAACAAACGTGTAAAGAAGCTTGAATTTCAACCTGGCGATCTAGTGCTGCGAGAAACACCAAGTTATCAACGATAGAGTGGTGGAAAGTTGGAGAGAAAATGGGATGGACCATATATTATCAATGAGATACTTGGAACTGGGGCATACAAATTAATGGATCCTGAAGGAAGAGATGTTGGCTAAAGACTTGATAGACCATGGAATAGACTATATCTGCAAAGGTATTATCAATGATAATTTTTGCGAAGTAAGAAGTACTGGTATATTGTATGATGGAACAAATGATAAATTCTTCTTTCTTAATTGCAATTTTGGCGATTATAATCGCAAGAAAAGCGAATCAAAATTTCGCAGAGACATAAGAATGGGACAAACCTTTATGGCGTGCACCCTAGTTCGCGAATAAAATTTCGCAAGAGGCAAATGTAAGACCTAATAGCGCGTCATAGGAGGGGGTATCTCTTGACATGATTCAGGGGTAAGGTTATACCGCTGCTGGATCCTGATTCATGCAGATGTTGGGGTTAAAGAAAACCTATCCGGGAGAGAGATCTTGGATTTCCAACTATATATGGTTATACCCTGGTTGGACGACCGAGAATCTCTTCCAAGAAGTGCAAAGTATGACCAAGGCGCCGAGGTACATGGTTGATCCAAGGGTGCCAAGGGCGTATGAAACTCCCTTGCAATTCTTGGTAAGTCTTGGCTATTGGCTATGATGCACTTGGCCTGAAGAAAACCCCACTTAGGGTGCAGTCTTGTAACTATAAGCCATATAGGCCTAAAGGACAAGAGGCTGCGAAAACAGCTGGTTGTTGGTAAATCTGGATGGGAGGATCTAGTCTTGTATGGACGATGTTCCCTCCTTGAATGGGCAACCATGGGGAAGATAAGGGCGGCACCCTCCATTAGGGAGCTGATAAGTGTCTTAAGACGGCAATGTCATGGGGCTTTATGATCGCAAGAACATTTAGGCCTATCATATTGTCGCGTGACGAAAATTATACCAAGGAAAAAAGCCTAAAGAGAAAATGTTAAGATGAGATCAATGGGTTTTTGCATGAAAGTGTAAAAACGTCCTGCGATTTCATCGCAAGACGGCAATGTCATGTGGCTTTGTTCTCGCGAGAGAATCTAGACTTGTTATATTGTTGCAGAGATATTGAAAAGATACTGATAAGGCAAGATCAATGGGTCAATACATGTAAATGTAAAGACGTCCTGCAATTTTGTCGCAGAAAAATATTAAAGGTTGGCAAAATAAGACCTTTAATTAGGAAGGCATAATAAGACCAACAGATTAATATTGAACATTAATTATTTTATTTGAGAATGCAGGAAATATCTATTCATCGCAGGAGGCAGATTACTTCAGATTTTCAATCACCAACAAATTCATCAATAAAGGAAGATGAGGAACATAATTCACCATATCAAGAAAAATATTAAAGGGCAAGAAGATGAATAAACAAGTAAAATCTTAATATCTTCCTTGAGAAGGTTCAACACAGACAACAGGAAAAGTTAAAATTTATCCAAGTTACATTCCTCGCGAAAAAAAGAAGCAGGAAGAGAAAGCAAAAATGAAACTCAAACTTCAGCGACAGGCTCATCAGTATTATTCTCGCCAGAAGATTTATTATTCTCACCAGCAGATTTATCAAGTATCGCCATCATTCTTTTCAGTATCGCCAGCATCCTTTTCTTTGTGAATTTCTTCTTCTCTAGGAGAGCCTTCATCTTCTTCTGGGTTATCTTCTTCAGCTCCTTCTTCTCCTTCAGTAGGTGTATCTTCTAAATATTTATCCATAGGAATGGGAATTTCGTCATCCTCAACTTCTAGAGGAAGAACAGATTTAGGAGGGATAGAATGGGAGATCAGAATCTTATTCAACAGAACTTCTATAGAAAGATGAAATTTGCGAAGAAAGCCTCTATCACGGTTTCTAATCTCCATATTCTTGAAGTACTCAAGATAATCAATCCTTCTTTCTGCCTTATCGCGAACGTCCTAACAATCGGAAATGAGAGTCTTGTTTTCTTTGCGAACCTTATCTAATTTTTCAGTAAGAGCAGTAATAGTAGCGAGATGGATTCATTCAGATTCTGTAAATACCAAAAATGACAAGGAAATATTCAAATAAAGATCTCACGAGAAGAAAAACATAGGAATTTATCAGAAAAATCAACAATTGAGGCAGTCAACTGACTACCTTCTTTTTGAGAGGTTAAATTTTGGATTAGTGAAAAGAAACAATTCTCCCACTGATTCATAGTATTGTCAAATTTATCGCCAACCATACCCTTCAGACGAGATTTCATGTTTTTTTCTTTGGTGCGAAGATAAAGGTTTTCTTTTGCTAGTAAAGAATGAGATTTCTCTAATTGGGAATACTGATCTTTAAGTTCATTATCCTTTAAACTAAGAGTTAATCTACCCTTGATAAGTTTATCCTTCTCAGCAGCAGATGATTCAGTTACTTCCTTGAGTTCATCTTTAAGGGAGCGAAGAGATTGCTCTTGGTTATCACAAATTCTTTGAAGATTATCTAATTGTTGCGAGGAAGCCGCCATCAAACTTGAAAATTTATGTTTTTCTTGGGATAGAGTTTTATTCTCATCTGATAAAGATTTCATCGCTAAATCAGTCTTAAATAACAAATATGAAAGGCCAGCAACTTCGCTACACAATAAATTTTGGCTTTGTGACAATTGATTATTCTCATTAGTAAGATTATTTATGTGATCAATTGAGTAAGTATAAAGATTATCTAATCTACTATGTTGGTCCATCCAAGACTCTTTTTCAGCGCGAGCTTCTTCAGCGATTGATTCTAATTCAAATATCTTCATTAATCGATTCCGATTTGAAGCTAAATAAATAAACCAAACATTTAAAAGGAATGGAGTGTAAAATATAAGGAAGACGAGAAATTATTAGAATGGAGAGACAAGAAGATAGAGGCAGGAAAACTATACCTTTCAGCTCGTCATTATGTCTGCGAAGATTCTCGCACTCAAGTGAAGAATTGCGAAGCATATGATTCAGAGTGTTACACTCAGAAGTTTTAACTTGAAGGCTTTTCCTTAGAGGTTCAACTTCATATTCCAAGGATGCTCGCGAAGCAGAATTATCAGAGCCAAAATACTTGAGTAAAGTCTCACAAGCTTCATATTGAAGAGAATCAATGGAAGACTTTCTAGCGTTATCTAAGATATTAGATAAAATTTTAAAAGCAATATCAACTCCAGCAAAGGTTTCATTTGATGGAGGAAGAGATGCAGAGGATGAAGTAGTAATGATAGCAAGTTGATGATTTGAATCATCTGCGATGGATGCATTATGAGAAGGAGGAGTTTTTGGGAAAGTGACAGTTGAAGGCAATATTGGACTAGAAGGAGTTTCAGCCACAACATTTGTAGGGATTTGTTTTGTCAAATTTTCTGAAGAAAGGGGGGTATTGATAGCGAGGTTCTCGCAGACAGAAGAAGGAGGATTAGATTGTAAGGGTGTGACAATAACTCTCCTAGATGATAACTCAGGAATAATGATATCAGCTTCAAGAGTTTTATTGCGACAGGTTTTTTTATGAGGTCTAGCGACGTTCTCGTCATTCTGCAAATAATAATTTAGATAACAAACAGAGGCAACAATATTGTTATTAAGATAAAATGTGTTTCTTACTACCTTATCATTCGCAGAATCCTTCTTCCTCCTCTTTTCAACAAGCTTCTTGAGGGAGTTAGGGTTTGGAGTTTCAGAATGGGCGATAGGGACAGATCCTCTAAAGGAAAATATGACAAGAATAATAATGAATTAAATCAGGAAGATCGAAGAACAAAAGTAAAAAAAAAAAAAAAAGGTAATCGAAATACATACCTTGACGTTTCCATTAAAATAGTAGCAGGAGAATATGAAGATAAAGAAAAGTTGCAGACGGAAAGTGAAATAAACGGATAAAGAAGATGAAGAAGTAAAAAGAGGAAATTATTTCCGGAGTTTGACTCCACCTTTTATAGACAAGAGCAGTAGGACCCATTAAGAGGACACGTGTTAAGAAGAGATACAACACGTGTAGGCGATTAAACTAAATAAATGGAGGTTTATCGAGAAGAAAACTTGTAAAGAAAGAAGCTGCGGGAATCATGAAGAATTGAAAGTTCTCATATCTTATCTTCTTCGCAGAAAAGACATGAGAACAGGCAAGATGTAGGACCAGAATATCGCCACAACGATATTCTCGCGATGGAAACAACACTTCTGCGAGAAACCCAAAAATTTCTACAAGTATAATAACACTTTGACGAGAACGTCGCAAGATTCTTCAACGACATTTGGCGAGTGTCACAAAAGAGTAATATAACAATTAATGACCAAAGATATATGAGAAGAATAAGTCTGCTTCACGATGGTTACATAGTTGGCGAAGATGAAGACTAAAGTTATGGCGATGAGATCGCAGAGTAAATCCGAATTAAGGGGAAATCTTAGCTGTCTTCCACTATGTATTTTCCTATATAAAGGGTTTGACTAAATCCAGAAGGGGATGATGTACTTTTGAGAGTTGAGAAAGTTTTGAGGATAGAGAAACTCCAGAAAGAAAGTTGTATTTCTGAGTTTTGATATTTCTTGTAAATCTTCCTGAAAGTGAATTAATAAAAGTGTTGTTGTTCATCCACAATTATGACTTAATTTTCATAGATTCTTGACAAGGGTGTAGTGTGGGAAATCTTGAAACTACAGCAAGAACATTTAGGCATGTCATATTGTCGCGTGACGTAAATTATACAGAGGAAACAAGCCAAAAGAGAAAAGTTAAGATGAAATCAATGGGTTTTTACATGAAAGTGTAAAGACGTCCTGCGATTTCATCGCAAGGCGGCAATGTCATGAAGCTTTGATCCTGCGAGGGAGCTTAGACTTGTCATATTGTCGCAATACAATTAAAAGAATATAGATAAGACAAGATCAATGGGTCAATACATGCAAGTGTAAAGACATCCTGCGATTTTGTCGCAGAAAGAAAGAGCGTGGCAAAATAAGACCTTTAATTAGGGAGGCGTAATAAGACCACAAGATTACTGCGATAATACTCGCAGATGTTATGAGAATTGCGATTTCACGCAGTTATTGCTGGCGATAAGATCGCCAATATTAAGGCAAATTTTATTTACCACTAATATCTAATCTTTAATCAATTTTTCATATTGTAGATGAATAATAGAGGCAAGTATGGGAATGCATGAGAACTATGAAATTATTATTCATCTATCATATAAAAAATTGCATAGATAAGTGCACGCAAATAATTAAAGGATAATAATTATATTGATTGATTGACTTGCAGAAAAAGAACTGTTTTCTAATTCATACAGGTATAAGCAAAAGAAATTCACAAAATTGGAGAAACTCACAACAATGTTACAGAAAGAAGAAAATAAATATACAAAGAAGATAGAAGGAAAAAGAGGAACTAGCTAGATCCATCGCCATCCTCTTTATTAGACTTCTCTTCATCGCCAGATTTCTCCCTTTCATCATTATCATCACTATCTTCATTCTTATCAGATTCTTCTCCTCCACCATATTTTTCTCCTTCATCATTATCATTATTATTTTCAACCTCGTCAGAATCCTCACCTTCTCTATCAGAGATGTTAAGATTTGGGATTATTGCGGGGATTTCCTTTGCAAGATCAGGATATATAGAAGGAGAAATTCCATGATCATTGCAGACCAACTTAACGGAATCATTACGAACAACAATAAGAGATCTATTGAAATTCGCAGTGGTAATGTCAAACTGCTCTTTCAATCGCGAATATATATTATTGCAAGCAGCAAGAGTATTTGCGAGCTGATTCTTCTCATTTTCAAGTTCCCCAATTCTTTCAAGATATCTTTTTTTCAGCTCCTGCGAGAATATGACAACAATTTAGAAATTTTGTAAAGAAGAATAATAAAAACAAGAAGCTAGCGAGAAGAAGAACATCTAACAACCTTCTATTTCAGAAATCATATCTCTAATTAAGGCCTCTTGTTCAACTTGAAGGCTAACATTTACACCTAAGTCATTCCTGGCATTGTCAAGAACCTTCGCAGCCCAAGAAAACTCATCATCTCTATTTATAAGGAGACGAGATCGAACTTGAGTTTCCCTCGCAAGAAGATCTTCATTCTCGCGAACAAGTTTATCTATTTCCATTTGAACATTAAGAAGAGTCTTATGGAAATCGGCTAGAGTCTTGGAACCATTTTTAATAGCAAGATCTTTCTCGTCAATAAGATCGCTATTCTTCTTTCTTAATCTATTTATTTATTTCTTTGAATCAAGATAAAAGCGCTTATATTTGTCAGTCAAACCTAAATTGAATCTGTGTTCAATTTTTAAGAGTTTAAGTTTGGATCTAAGTTCATCTATGGAGAGGGATTTAATCTTATCATCTGAGAAATTACTTAAAGAATTATTAAGACAAGCAAGAAGAGTATTATCATCTACAAAGTTCGGGGAAAGATTGAAAGAGTGTAGCCAAATCAAGTAAGACCATAAATATCTGCAAGTTAAAAGTGGTTGCTTGAATAAGCCACGATAGAGTAAAAAGAATTAAGAGAGAAGGGAAATCAGTCATACCATAGAGTTGTCGGTTAGCTCTATCAAGATCAGAGATATTTTTCTTATCAAATGAAGCTTAAGTATCCAGCTGTTTATTCTTCTTGCGAAGCTCAATAACTTCAGATTCTAATTTTTCTTTATCCTGGCGAAGTTTAGCAGCCTTGTTTTCAGAGTTGGCACGTCTTTTATTTAAATCAGAAGCAACAACAAAAGAAGCTCTTCCAACCTACGAGAGAATAATATAAATTGAAATCTAGTGATGGAGTAAATACATAAACAAATTGAAGAAATGAAAACATACCAAGGTACCAAGAGAATTTAAAAGACTGGGAGTCAGCGATCTTGAAATTCCTTGAAGAGAATCGTTGTCCACTAGTATGGGAGAATCGCAGACTTTGGCGAGAGCTTGGGATGTCTTGTTAATGACTTCATCTTCATCATTGCAAGTTATACCGTAGGAAATATCGCTAAAAATTCTGGATAAGTGAGTCATTGAAGAATCAGAATCAGAAGAATTTTTTATTGAAGGAAAGATGCTAGCATTAAAATCCTCGTCATTATTGTCCTTATCAAGATCAACACTTGGATTCTCTGGAATTGGTTGAGGTTGAGTTTTCCTTCTCTTTAGTAGAGGATCACTAGATTCTTCAATGCGAGGGGCAGAAGGCTTTCCCATGGGAGGAGAAGTAGACTTCTCCTTTGAAGATTTCCCAGATTTTTCTTTTGAAGATTTCTCCTTGGTTTTTGCGGGTATTAATGGTTCTAACTCTTCGATTTCCTGCGAGCACAGATGAAGATAAGAAATAGGGGCAACAATATATTGTTAAAATTTATGAAGAGATATTTCTTACTTCATCCGTGAAAGATTTAAGAGCCAAGAAAGTGCTAAGCTTCCTAAGAGTTTGGTATCTGAGCTTCATTCTTTCAATCTGAGAAAGATCAAAATAATTAGCGAAAATATAAAAACGCGAGGAAAATAATGAATAATAATATGAAAAATCAGAGAGATTAGTACCTCTTTAGTTCTCTCAGGCCAACTAAAAACCCAAGGTTGATATTCTGAAAGATTCGTGGGTAATTCGCGAGAGCCAGAAATATAAGAACCTTCAAGACATAACGGGAAGATAAACCATTTATCATCGCTGGAGTGGCGAGGGCCTTGATTGGTAGGTGTATGACAACCAATGTCTAACATAAGAGCCTCATCATCAGCGGTCTTTTCTTTCTTCAAGCGGACACCCCAACATGTACTATCCCTTTTCATGGGGACTATCTTGTAATTTTTGAAGAAATTCTCCACAGTATAATTTGCAGGGACAATAGGAGCATCTTTAAATTGAGGATTCTTTGGAGCTTCAGGGTAGCGAGTTCCTTTATTAGTACCGCGAGAAGCATATTCAAGCAGAAATCTGATACAATCTCCACCAAGTTGATATATCGCTCGCGAGAACCTCACATCAGATATTATTTGATGAAATAAGGGAAGTTCTGGATCATAGAGAGGAATGGGAAGACATGCCTCAAGTTGGCCTAGCGATACTATGATTTTCTCGCGAGAACATCGATCATCGGTGGATAATTTAAGAGAGAGTTCAGATCTAGGATCTTGACCTGGGATTGTAGACAAGGTAAAACCTTTATTTTTGAGCTTTTCTCGCATCTCATTAAAAGAAGTCAAGTTTTTAGCACCAGCAACAACCATTTTTGAGTATGGGAATGAAAGAAAAAGTTGAAAAATAAGAAAGAAATCACGGTAATGACAGATGCGCAATTTACGGAAGAACAGTAAACTTGCAGAGAGGTTATAGAGAGAATGAAGAAGAAAGTAAAAGAGAAAAAGAAAGGAATGGGAGAAGTATTTATAGAAGAAGAATTTTCTCGAGAAGATGAACGCAATAAATTCTAAGAAAAGACATGAATGGTCAGATCACAGCGGTTATAAGGGACGTGTCGCAATTTCATTAGAAGAGAGAATATGTGAAAACAGCTGGCGAAAGATATAGAAACGTGTCAGAAGAAAGGTTAATAAAGAGATAAGTAGTTGCGGAATTTTAAAGTTCTCATGATCTTCTCTTCTTCGTAGAAAATACATGAGAAGAGGCAAGATGTAGGACCAGAATATCGCTACACCTATTCTCTGCGAGATTAACAACACTTCCCAGCGAGCGTCAAAGAAGATTCTCTAACAACATTTCGCGAGTGTCACAGAAGAATCCAAAAGAAGCTGACGATAGAAGAAATACAAAGAGAGTAGTTTATCCCGCGATGGTTATCAATTTTGCGAGAGAGAACATTATAAGAAATTGCGATAAGAACGCAAAGTATATTCGAAAAATGAGGAAAACTTAGCTGTCATATACTATGTAAAACCCTATATAAAGGGTTCGTTAGGTTCAGAAAAGGATGATGTCTTTTGAGAGAGTTGATAAAGTTTTGAGGAGAGAGAAACTCTAGAAAGAAATTTGTACTTCTGAGTTCTTACATCTGTTGTAAAGATTTCTGAAATTAGAATAATAAAAGTGTTGTTGTTCATCTTCAAAATAATCCAATTTCCATAGATTCTTATCAAGGGTTTAGTGTAGGAATTCTTGCAACTACAATGGACACACCACTTATTAAATCTCTCAAGACTCAATGTCTAACTGATAATGGTTTTTCTCCCACTAATTTAAGAAATATACACTAGTTTTTGAACTAATTATTTATAATGTGACTACGATTATTGGATCATCGAGCAAAGCAATGCTCAATTTTTTTTCCAAGATGGAAAAAGGATTAAAAGTCACAAAATCTATATATGTATCGAGAACTAATCACCTTGTTAAAATCCAAAGAGACCCATGCAAGTGGATATCATATGGAAACTCACAATGATGAGAATGTAATCGATTGCATCTTCTATTGTCTCTAATATATTTGGAAGGAAATATATCTTAGAGAAACTAATGAGTCAATCTAGTGAAATGTAAATCACTATAGTATTTGGATTATTGAATCCATATTGACTCCGACGATGAAATGTTTGGAATTGATTCATACAGGATTTGACATAACCATAAAGGTACTTTGGTTGTGACATGACGTTTTATTTTGAAATGAATCATACGTACATCACTGTGTTTGATTGGACGAGAAAATGGGAAAAAGAGCATATCTCTCAATAAGTGTTCTCTAAAGTACTAAATGCACAACCCCTCTTTATATTATGGTTTTAGGTAAGAAAGCATATCACTCATTTTTACAAAGCCTTCAGTAAAACAGGATCGAGACCATCCTAAGATGCAAATGGTAAAAAATCCATATTACAAACAAAACGAGGTGATATTTAGAAAAATATCCATGCCGAATGCGGACCATTAAAGTGACTTATGGCTCTCGTGGATTTTTGACATTTTGGACTAGTTATAGTTTCCAAGTAATGTTGCGTTTGAAAAACTACTAGCACATATTATACATGTAAGGACTCACCACCCCTTGTAAATGCTAAAGAGTATACATCAAAAGGTTGATGGTTATTGTATGTTTAATAGGATCAATGTAGAGCATCCTATACCCATTGGTCTCGCAAAGGCTATCATCAAAGGTTACAGATGGTACCTAAGGCATGGTTATGCGTACAAACCTACCTTTAATTGCATGGGGAATATGCAATATTACACGCATCTTCACTTATTCGTTTTAGACCCACAATTGGTAACTGGATATAATCCTGACATTTTGTGTTCTTACGCATTTTTGGTTGCACTATATATGTGCCATTACGAGGCCACATCGTACTACGATGGGTCAAGAAAACGATTAAGTAGTTATGTTGGATATTTACTCTTAATAATTATCCGCAGTTTAAAACTTTTGGCAGGAGATCTCTTACCGCTAGATTTGTGGTTATCACTTTAATGAGACAGTCTTCCCGTCGTTAGGGGGAGATAAGAAAAAGTATTTTCTAAGGGAACGACAAGAATTGTCATGGTGTGTTCCTACTATGTCTCATATTGATTCTTGTACTCCAAAAATGTAAATGTGAATTGAAAAAAAATAATCAATTTTCAGAATGTACACTGATATCGCTAAAGTGATGAGATTACACATACCAGCTGCAAAACTACCTGCAAGGTTACAAATCCTCAATAAGGGATATACACCATATACTAAGTGATATACACATTTTTATGTCTAAGTTTTCCTCAATTTTCTCTATGTTGGTACTCGATTTTGTACTTATTATGGTGTTTTGTGTGTTTGTAGGTATTTTTGGGAAATAAACATTTTTGGAAAAATCGGCTCAAAAAATTATGCGAAGCACCCCCGAAGGACATTTGCTATGCGGATTCTCATTTTGGTTAAGGGGCACCTCAATTACTAAGGGTCACCTCAGCTGGACACCTGATATTCGCACCCCCGGTTTGGTTAAGGGGGAACCATCTTCTTCTCCGTTTGAATTTATTTTTTGGCGGGAATTTTTGGCAAGGGAAGAGCAGAATTATGGTTCGTCGTTTGGGCGTGTTTTAGAGAGATTCAACGGTTGAAACTCTTTGGGATGACATGATTGGGCTTATCAGGTCTGGTAAAGGCCTTTGGTTCGATTGAAATTGGTTGGAGAAACCTAGAGAAGAAATCAGGGCAACACGTTCGTGGGAGAGTTTTTCACGGGATTTGCTATGGATTTCGTGTGCTGATGGGGCTCTAATTCATATATTGCACGTGTATGGAGAATTTGATTTGCAATAGACGCGTGAAGGACGTAAAAAAGGATATAAAACCATAAATTTGGAAATAATATATTCCCGAGTAATGGCTTTGCCGTAAAAGAATTTTGAGACATTACTGCGAGATATTTTGGTCATGTTGAGCATATATAAGGTGTTGGGGACTCAGATAAGGATGATGGAGATTACAGAGCATCATCAGAGCGAGAAAATCAAGATACATAAAATTCGTCTGCTGCTGCAGCACCAAGAATGTAGGATCAGAATATCGCCACAACAATACTCTTGCGAGATTTATAACATCATTTTTGCGAGCTCTTCAACAACACACTGCGAGTTTCGCAGAAGGACTCAAAGAATAACATAACGGATGATGGAAATTGAAACACAAGAAGAGCATGACGATCCTGCGAAGATTATAAAATCTGCGAGAATAAACATTATAACTGTTGCGAGAACATCGCGAGTCAGATCCGAAATAAAAGGACAGCTTAGCTGTCATCTACTATGTAATTACCCTATATAAAGAGGACTAATAGACTCAGAAAAGGAGAGATCAATTTGAGAGTGTTGAGAAAGTTTTGAGGAGAGAGAAAGTTTAAGAGAGCGGTTGTATTCTTGATTTCTTCCATTTCTTGTAATATTTCTGAGAATTAATCAATAAAAGTGTTGTTCTTAATCTTCAAATATGTGTTGATTATTATGAATTCTTGTGAGGGGTGTAGTGTAGGATTTCCTGCAACTACATAATGGCGCCAGAAACAGGGATTGAAAGTTGAAAATCGTAGAAAAAACAAGATTAAGGATTAGTATTCAAGTTAAGAAGATGATCGAACAAGTTGGTGAAATAGTTGAAGGAAAAATGATTAAAGCCAAGGAGAATTACAGGAAGTTGGAGTGTAATACGGTAACAAAAGCGATGATCAACCAATTCCATGAAAATATTAAAGGAAGGATTCATAAACGAGATTTTGAAGGAAAGAAAATTATGACGGTAGAGAAAGTATCACCTCTGAAGGATTGGGAAAAGCAGAAAATCACATTCACAACAGCAGAAATACCAAGAGAAAATTTGAATCATACATCTCCTTTGGTAATCACGGTATCCACTATACGAATGAAAAAGGAAAAATCAACAAGATCTGCGGAAGAATGGGCTGTGAATAGAACTTTGGTGGATACCGGAAGTTCTGTAGATATAATATTTTATCATACATTTAAGAAAATGGGATACAAGGATGAAGAGATGTCTTGTTCAACTTATCATATTCATGGCTTTGGAAAATCTATAACAAAACTTAAAGGTGAAATAGTGGTATGAATTCCACTAGGAGAGATTGAAACACAAGTAACATTATGTGTGGTAGATGTGGAATCACCATATAACATGCTATTGGGGCGACCATGGATACACGCAATCAAGGCTGTAGCATCAACATTGCATCAATGCATTTAATTTCCTATGCCCAGTGGAGTTTAGAAATTAAAGGAGATACTGATCATGCGATACTATGTTATCAAATCGAAGTGAGGAATTATGAAGGGCATGCAAAGCTGCGAAGAGCTCGCAGAAAAATGGCGAAAGAGACAAAGAAAGAAGAAGAATTTAAAGTTTACATGATAAGAGCAAAAGAAGGAAAAGGAATACCCAACGAAATTTCGCAAGAAGGAGATAAACCTGCGAAATTTATGAAAACATCAACACCAATGGGAGAACATGAGGCCATCTACACCACAGCAGAACCAACAAAGGAATTAAATATTGGAAGTGAAGAAGAACCTAAGATACTGAAAATTGGAACTAAGATGGATGCAGATGAGGAAGAGCGAACCATAAACCTCTTGCGAGAATATAAATACATCTTCGCGTGGAGTATGGATGAGATGCCTGGAATAGATCCGTCAGTTGCATGTCATAAGTTAGAAATTAACAAGGATGTAAGACCATTTAAACAAAGGATAAGAAAAATCGCAACAACATACCATTCCCAAATAGAAGAAGAATTACAGAAAATGCTTGACGCATGAATTATAAGGTAGGAAAAGTACCTGGAATGGATTGCAAATATGGTGGTGGTTCCAAAGAAAAATAAGGGGATAAGAATTTGTATAGTCTTTACTGACTTAAACAAAGCTTGTCCTAAAGATAGTTTTCCATTACCAGATATTCCTAAAATGGTGGAATCAGCAGCGGGAAATGATATAATATCTTCATTAGATGGGTATAAAGGATATAATCAGATTCCCCTCGCTGAAGAATATCAGGAGCATACCGCATTCTTTGCTCCAAGAGGGTTATATTGCTATACAAAGATGCCCTTCGATTTGTGAAATGCCGGTGCAACATATCAAAGAATGGTGGAGAAAGTGTTTGCGAGGTGGATCCATAAAACATTAGAGGTGTATGTAGATGACATGTTAATCAAGAGTAAAGAAGCTAAAAACCATGTGCAGGACTTGAAGGAGATTTTCGATCAAATGCGACACTTTAACATCAAGGTGAATCCTGAAAAGTGTACTTTTGGAGTGGCTTCAGGAATTTTTTTAGGATATATTGTGTCAAAAGAAGGAATACAAGTTGATCCAGAGAAAGTACAAGCAATTCGCGACATGCCAACTCCAGCAACAATAAAATAAGTGCAGAAGTTGAATGGGCTCTTGGCTTCGCTAGGAAGATTCATCTCGCGATCATCATAAAAATGCAAGCATTTCTTCAATATACTCAAGAAGGGAACAAAATTCAAGTGGACAGATGAATGTGAAAAGGCTTTTCAAGGAGTTAAAGAACATTTAATGAACATATCTATCCTACAGAAAGCGGAAGCAGGAGAAGAATTATTGATCTACCTTGCGACAACTTCGCATGCATTAAGTGCATAGTTACTGCGAATGGATGCAGGAATAGGAAAACCAATTTATTACATTAGCAAAACATTTAATGATGCAGAGAAAAATTACCCAAAGATTGAGAAACTAATTCTGGCATTGGTTTATGCAACTTTTAAACTTCGCATCTATTGTCAAGCGCATAAAGTAAAAATATTAACAAAGGTGCCAATTGTGTCAATAATGAAGAGTTCAAAAAGATCTGGCAGAGTTGAGAGATAGAATGCACAAGTAGGACACTTCGAAATCAAATATAAAATTCTATCTTCGCCAAAATCACAAGTTGTAGCAGAGTTTCCTCTAGAAGATGATGAAGTTGTAGAAGAGATGATGGATGTAGAAGAAGAACATGGAAACCCAAGAGATCTGTTAACAGAACCCAACAGGTGGGAAATATTGGTGGATGGATCATCAAACGAGGAAGGTAATGGATTTGGAGTTGTCTTTATCTCGCCATAAGAAGAAAAAATAGCTTTTTCATTTAGATTGGAATTTGCATCCACTAATAATGAGATGGAATATGAAGCTGTAATACATGCTCTAAAATTCGCAATAGAAATGAAGTTGGAGAATGCTAGAATTACCAGTGATTCACAATTGGTTATTCGCCAAATTAAAGGAGAATACACAACAACTGAACCATCTTTGAAGAAATACAAGAAACTTGTTGAAGAGCTGTCAGCAAAAATTCCAAAAATAAAATGGAGACATATATCAAGAAAAGATAACAGACTCGCAGATGCTTTTACTTTCATATCCAGCATGATGACAAATCCAGCTGCGAGATGCATAAAAATTCAGACACTTATATCACCTTCAATCAATAAAGAAGAAGAAGAAGCAGATGTAATGATAATAGAAAGTAGCGAAGAAGAACCAAGAGGCAATACTGCAGATTGGAGAACAAAACTTCATGCATATTTGGCGAGAGGAGAAACACCAAGAAATAGATTAGAAGCACACAAGTTAAAAATTGGTGCAACAAATTATGAATTAAGAGATGGAGTATTATATCGCAAATCTTTTAATGGGCCATCACTTAGATGCTTGACACGGGAAGAAGGAGAAAAGGTGTTAAAAATGTTGCATAGTGGAGATGCTGGTAATCACAGTGGGGGAAGATCTTTGGCATACAGAACACAAATGCAAGGCTATTACTGGCCATATATGCATGAGGATGCGAAGCAACTATCAAGACGTTGCGAAGATTGTCAGCGACACGAAAAGAAGATACATGCACCAGGGGCACCATTGTCATCTTCAACAAGTGTATATCCTTTTGGAAAATGGGGGTTGGATATTGTGGGATCATTTGTACCCGGTTCTGGACAAAGAAGATACTTGATTGTCGCTACAGATTACACAAAGTGGGGAGAAGTAAAGGCCGTACATCACATTCGCGATAAAGATATTTTTACATGCATATTTGAAAATATAATTTGCAGATTTGGAATTCCTTCACAGTTGGTATCTGATAATGGAAAGCAATTTGAAGGACAAAACATAGAAATGTTACTCAATCCGTTTAAGATCAAATGTGGAAAACCAACATCTCTTTATCCATAGGCCAACGGGAAGGCAGAAGCAACCAATAAGATAATCACATATATACTGAAGAAAAAATTAGAGGGACATCACAAGGCATGGTGTGAACAAGTGCATAATGCAATATGGGCCTACAATACAACTAGGAGAGAAGCAACCGGGATGTCACCTTTTTGTCTAATATATGGTGTTGAAGCAGTACTTCCAACAGAAGTTGATATCCCTACAACAAAAAGAGAGGCTTGGGAAAAGAATCTTAGTGCTAGTATGATTTTAAGTAAACTTGATGAGTTAAAAGAGAAGAGAGAAAAAGATTTACAACATATGGAAAATTATCAGCGGAGGTTGGCTTGCGAGTACAACAAACATGACAAAATACGTGAGTTCCAACCAGGTGATTTAGTGCTGCGAGAAACACCAGGTTATCAGCGAAAAAATGGTGGAAAGTTGGCGAGAAAATGGGATGGACCATATATTATTAAAGAGATAGTTGGAACAAAGGCATATAAATTGATAGATCCGGAGGGTAGATATGTTGGTCAAAGACTTGGTAGACCATGGAACAGACTATATCTAAAAAGATATTACCAGTAACAAATTCTGAGAAAGGCTAGATGGTGATATAATATATGATGAAACAAAAAAGAAATGAATAAAAGAAATTTTTATCACAGCTGCGAGATTATTCAAGATCATAAGAAATAGTGATATTCGCAAGAGAAATATTAGAATGGGATGAACCTTTATGGCGTACACCCTAGTTCGCGGATAAAATTTCGCAAGAGGCAAATGTAAGACCTAAAGTACGTCATATAAGGGGGTATCTCTTTGCATGGCTCGGGGATAAGGTTATACCGCTGCTGGAACATGAGTCATGGAGATTTGGGGTCAATGAAGCCCATCCGGGGGAGGTACCTTGGATTTTCAACATGAACTTATGATTTAGGTTGGACAACTGAGGGTCTCTTCCAAGGAGTGTAAAATATGATCAAGGCGCCGAGGTACACGATTGAGCCAAGGGTGCCCGGGGCGTATGAAACTACCCTGGCCATTCTTGACAAGTCTTGACTATGATGCACTCGGATTGAAAAAAACCCCACATAGGGAGAAGTCTCGTAACCATAAGACACATGCGAAAACAACTGGTTACTATTAAGACCGGATGGGAGGAGCTAGTCTTGTATGGCCGATGTACGCCTCCTTGAAGGGGCAACCATGGGGAAGATAAGGGCGGAACCCTCCATTAGGGAGATGATAAGTGTATTAAGACGTAAATGTCATGAGGCTTTTTACTCACGGGAGTATCAATACTTGTCATATTTGTGCAACAAATATACAGAGGCAAAAAGCCATGAGAAAAAGATAAGATGAGATCAATAGGTTTTTCCATGAAAGTGTAAAGACATCCTGCGATTTCATCGCAAGACGGCAATGTCATGGGGCTTTGTTTTCTCCAAGGAAACTTAGGCCTATCATATTGTCGCAACAAAGTGACAAAATGAGGATAAGTCAAGATCAATGGGTTCTTACATGTGAATGTAAGAACGTCCTGTGATTTTGTCGCAGAAACGAAAAATTGGCGAAATAAGACCTTTAACTAGGAAGCCAAAATAAGACCAACAGAATAATTCTAAACATTAACTATTTTATTTTAAGAATGCAGGAAAGATTTGTTCATACCAAGAAAGATAATGCGGGGAAAGTATGGTAATTCATAAATTGAATATCATTATCTTTCTCGCAAGTACTTAAAATGATAGAAGCATAATTGAATTATAAAGTTGCGTAAAGTATATCACTCTCAAGAAAAAGAAAAAGAAGAGATAATTCAAGAAAACAAAAACAGAACTCAAGCTGCTTCAGTGTTAGCCTCGCCAGTTTCGTTATCTTTTCTTATGTTATCACCTTTGCCAGTATTACTTTCATTATGATCAACTCGAGTTTCTTCTTCATTTGATTTCTCGCCAACTGTCTCGCAAACTGTAGCTTCACCACCAACAACTTCTTCTTCAGGAGGGATTTTTTCTTTATCTACTGAATCTTCTTGAGAAACAATTTCTTCACCACTTTCATATTCATGATCATCATCAGGGGGACGAGTAATTTCATCATCATCTACTTCTAGAGGTTTGATTGATGTAGGGGGAATAGAATTTGACAACAAAATTTCATTCACAAGAACTTCAGCGCTAAGATGAACTTGGCGAAGAAAAGCCCTATCACGGTTTCTGATCTCCATGTCTTTTCGATATTCAAGATAGTCATATCGTATTTTTGCTCGATCACGAGAACGGGAAAGATGAGCAGCAAGCAATCCATTTTCTTGGCGAACTTTGGCAAGTTTACCATTCAAAACAGAAATAGTTGAAAGAAGGCTCCTCTCAGATTCTGCGAAAAACAAGAGTAAACATAAAAAAAATTTAGGCGGAGATTTCGCAAAAAGAATTATAAATAAATTTAAAAGAGAAGTTAATAGTTGAGGAAGCCAAAATGACTACCTTTATTTTGTGAAGTTAATTTTTAAATTAGTGACAGGCAAGAATTCTCCCAATGGTCCATGGCGTCATCAAATTTATCTCCAACTATGCCTTTTAGGCGAGATTTTATACTTTCTTCTTTAGAAAGGAGATAAGTATTTTCCTTTGCTAATGAAAAGTTGGATTCTTATAATTTGGAGTATTCTTATTTAAGTTGGCTTACCTTTATACTTAAAGATATTATACCTTGGATGAGTACATTTTTCTCAGTGATAGATGATTCAGTTACTTCCTTCAGTTCATCTTTTAGCGAATGAAAAGATCGTTCTTGATTATCATACATTCTTTGAAGAGTGCTTAGTTGCTGCGAGGAGATCGCCACCTTATTTAGAAGATCCCGCTTTTCTTGAGATAAAATCTTATTTTCGTATGATAAAGTTTCCATTGCTAAATTAGCCTTGGTTAACAAATAAGAGATGCGAGATATTTCGTTACTTAATAGATCTTGTTTCTGAGCTAGTTGTGTGTTCTCTTTGGTAAGGTTCTCTATTTGATCAAGGGAATACGCATAAAGATTATCTAATCGATTATATTGGACCATCCAAGAATCTCTATCAACACGAATCTCTTCAGCAATGGATTCAGCTTTGAATATCCCGATTAATCGATTCTGATTTAAGGCTTAATGTGCGAACAAAGGATTTTAAGAAAATGGAGTATGAAAAGAAGAAAAATAATTAATGTAGGAAAATTAAAGACAAAGATAGAAAAATTTATACCTTTTAACTCATCATTTTTCTTGCGAAGATTCTCGCAGTTCAGTGAAGAATTATTCAGTTTATGATGAAGAGTATCACATTCTAAAGTCTTGACTTGAAGACTTCTCTTTAAAGCTTCAACTTTATTTTTTAGAGATGCTTGCGAAACTATTCGATCAGATCAGAAATATTTACTTAAAATCTCGCAGACACTATGCCTAACAGGGTCGATATAAGACTTCCTAGCATCATCTAAAATATCAGACAAAACCTTAAAAGCAACATCTACTCCTACTAAAGTTTCTTTAGAAGGGGGAAGAGATGTTGGTGGCGAAACGGTGACAGTAGAAAATTGGAGATTTGAATCATTCGCAGCGAATAATTCATCCGAAGATGTAGTTTCTGGAAAAGTAATAACTGGAATTGAATTAGAGTTAACTTGAAAAGTAACTACAATAGGAGGGGAAGAAACTTCATTCGCAGCAGTTTCAGGAATTTCATTTATGACAGGATCAGTTGAGGCAGGAATATTTATGGCGATGTTCTCGCAGACAGAAGTTAAAGGTTCAGTTTGCAAAGGTGTTGGAATATAACAGGCAGAAATTAATTTGGGAATAGCAATGACAAAATCAACAGATTTAACCTGGCGAGATTTTTTGCGAGGCGAATTAGTATCCTCACCATCCTGAGAATAATAATCTAGATAAGAAACATAGGCAACAATATTGTTATTAAGAAAACAAATATTTCTTACTACCTTATGATTCGTAGGCTTCCTAATCTTTTCAGCAGATTTTTGCTGCGAAGTTCTGGAAGAATTAGGGTTTTGGACTACAAATTTGGTGTTAGAAGGGATTCCGCTGAAACAAAAACACAGTATGGGAATTACATAAAATCAAATAAAGACAGATCAGATAATTTTGATGAATATAATTTAGATAAGCAGGATTGAGTTTAGAAACATCAGAAGAACATATACCTTGATGACTCCATGAAAGCAGTAGCAGATGAATCTTTGGGAGAAGAAAGTTGCAGACGAAAAAAAGTGCAAGCAAACGAAAAGACGAGGAATACGGAGAAGAAGAAGAAGATTATTTTTGTATCAGATTCTACCTTTTATAGACAAAAGGATGGTGACCGGATAATAATGAAGATACCGGTAAAAAGAGGAATATTTGGCACGTGTAGGCGGTTATACTTAATTTACGGGTCTTTGTTGGGAGAAGAATATTGAAAAAGGGATAACTGCGGCATTAAGAAGAAATAAAATTCTCATAATCTTTTCTCCTTCGCAGAAAATACATGAGAAGAGGCACGATGTAGGATCAGAATATCGCCACAACAATACTCTTGCGAGATTTATAACATCATTTCTGCGAGCTCTTCAACAACACACTGCGAGTGTCGCAGAAGGACTTAAAGAATAACATAACGGATGATGGAAATTGAAACACAATAAGAGCATGACGATCCTGCGAAGATTATAGAATCTGCGAGAATAAACATTATAACTGTTGCGAGAACATCGCGAGTCAGATCCTAAATAAAAGGACATCTTAGCTGTCATCCACTATGTAATTACCCTATATAAAGAGGACTAATAGACTCAGAAAAAGGAAAGATCAATTTGAGAGTGTTGAGAAAGTTTTGAGGAGAGAGAAAGTTTAAGAGAGCGGTTGTATTCTTGATTTCTTCAATTTCTTGTAATATTTCTGAGAATTAATCAATAAAAGTGTTGTTCTTAATCTTCAAATATGTGTTGATTATTATGAATTCTTGTGAGGGGTGTAGTGTAGGATTTCCTGCAACTACAAAAAACACGAAGAACATAAGACGCACATGCAGCTATCTTTTATGCTACAGTGTCAGTGACAGTAAAAATTTATCGTTCTCTGTAACAGTTCAGTTTGTAACAAATGTAATTGTTACAAACCCGGTTTTAATCATTTTCTCCCATTCTTCATCATTTGTAAACATATTGAGCAATGAAATCCACTTTTGAGCGTGTTTCCAACATGATGATGAGCTGATTCTCCCACAACCAAGGTAATGAGGAAGCTATTTACGCATGAATAATTGGTAATTATTTTATTTTCTCTAATTTATAATTCACTCAATCACTGCTTTTGAAGAGTTCTAAATTACTTGCATAATTTTCTTCATTAGTTGTGATTCAATTTGATAGGTTATACTTTGTTTAGTTAATTGATAATCTATGCTTAGGGAATACAATTAATGTAGGATCAGAATATTGTCACAACAATATTCTTGCGAAATAAACAACAGTTCTGCGACACATCTCAAAGTGACGTAAGAAATGACATATCAGATGAAAATGACAGAAACATGAGTAAAGTGTGACATTTCTGCGACGAACCAATAAAACTTGCGAATGATTAAGGCGGTGTTAATTGCGATTTATCGCAAGAACTCAGATCCGAAATTAAAGGGAATCTTAACTGTAAATGAGTTGTCATGAGCTGTAATCCATTATGTAAATGCCTATATAAAGGAAATGAATAGTTCCAGAGGGAGAGATGAATTTTTGAGTGCTAAGAAAGTTTTTAGGAGAGAGAAAATCTTATTAAGTGAATTGTATTCTTGTTTACTGTAATTCTTTTAAGATCATATCAATAAATAGGTACTTAATCTTCAAATTGTGTTATAAATTCTTGAGTTGGGTGTAGTGTGGGAATTCCTGCAACTACATTTTGGCGCTAGAAACAGGGATGAATAGTTGAAAATCATAGAAAAAGTTAGGTAAAAGAAAGAAATTATTCAAGAGTTAGAGGAATATCAAGAAAATTGGTGGAAGAAAAGATGGTTGAGTCAAAGATAATCAAAAGAAATTGGAGTGTGATGTAATAACAAAGATGATGATAGATAAGTTCCATGAAGATATTAGAGGAAGGATACACAAGCGAGATTTTGAAGGAAAGAAAATCATGTTGGAAGATGAGGCATCACCGCTAAAAGATTGGGAAAAACAGAAGATCACATTCACGGCAGCAGAAATTCCGAAAGAAAATTTAAGTCATACATCTCCATTGGTGATCACGATTAATCTGTTGTACCAACAAGAAAAGAGAAATCAATAATATCTACAGAAGAGTGGGATGTGAATAGGACTCTGGTGGACGCAGGAAGTTCTGTGGATATAATGTTTTACCACACATTCAAGAAAATGGGATACAAAGATGAAGAAATGCTTAGTCCAACATATCATATTCATGGATTTGGAAAATCTCTAACAAAACCTAAAGGTGAAATTATAGTGCGAATTCCGCTGGGGGAAATAGAGACGCAGATAACTTTGTGCGTGGTGGACGTGAAATCACCATATAATATGCTGTTGGGAAGACTATGGATACATGCAATCAAGGATGTATCATCAACTCTACATCAGTGCATAAAATTTCCTATGCCTAGCGGAATTGGCGAGATTAGAGGAGATGCAGATTATGCAGCGCTATGTTTCCAGAATGAAGTAAAGAATTGTGAAAATAAAATTCAGTTGCGAAAACAGCGCAGAAAAATGAGGAAAGAATAAAGGAAAGAAGAAGAATTCAAGATTTACATGATAAGATCAGAAGAAGGAAAAGGAATATTTAACGATGTATCGCAAGAAAGTGATGAACCAGCGGAGATAATAAAAACACCAACACCAATGGGAGAACATGAAGCCAGTTATATTGCAGCAGAACCCACAAAAGAAGTAAATATTGGCAGTGAAGAAGACCCAAAAATGCTGAAAATTGGAACTAAGATGGATGTGGAGGAAGAAGAGCAAACTGTAAACCTTCTGCGAGAATACAGAGACATTTTTGCGTGGAATATGGACGAGATGCCTGGAATAGATCCATCTGTTGCGTGCCATAGATTGGAGATTAACAAAAATGTCAGACCATTCAAACAAAGAATAAGAAAGATTGCGACCACTTATCATGCCAAGATAGAAGAAGAATTGCAGAAGATGCTAGACGCAGGAATTATAAGGAAAGAAAAATATACAGAATGGATCGCCAACATGGTAGTAGTTCCCAAGAAAAATAAGGGGATAAGAATTCACATCGATTTTACTGATCTAAATAAAGCATGTCCCAAAGATAGTTTTCCCTTGCCAGATATTCCGCAGCTGGTGGAATCTGCCGCAGGAAATGATCGAATATCTTCGTTAGATGGATACAAGGGATATAATCAAATCCCACTTGCGGAAGAAGATCAAGAACATACTACATTATTTGTTCCCAGAGGATTATATTGCTACACAAAGATGCCTTTTGGGTTACGAAATGCAGGAGCAACTTATCAAAGGATGGTGGAAAAGGTGTTCGCGAAATGTATACATAAAACTTTAGAGGTATATGTAGATGATATGTTGGTAAAAAGCAAAGAAGCTAAGAATCATGTGCAGGATTTAAGGGAAATTTTTGATCAGATGCGGCTTTTTAATATCAAGGTAAATCCTGAGAAATGTACTTTCGGAGTATCATCTGGGAAATTCTTGGGATATATTGTATCAAAGGAAGGAATACAAGTTGATCCTGAAAAGGTACAAGCAATTAGAGATATGCCAACTCCAGCAACAATAAAAGATGTGCAAAAATTGAATGGACTATTAGCCTCATTAGGCAGATTCATTTCGCGGTCATCAGATAAATGCAAGCATTTCTTCAACATACTAAAAAAGGGAACAAAATTTAAATGGACAGATGAATGTGAGAAAGCTTTTCAAGGAATTAAGGAATATTTGGTGAATATATCCATTTTACAGAAGGCTGAACCAGGAGAAGAATTGTTGATGTACCTTGCGACAACTCAACATGATTTAAGCGCAGTACTTTTGCGAAATGACGCAGGAGTTGAAAAACCAATTTACTACATCAGCAAAACATTCAATGCTGCGGAGAAAAACTATTCAAAGATTGAAAAACTAATTCTGGCATTAGTTTATGCGGCATCTAAACTTCGCATATATTTCCAAGCGCATAAAATCAAAGTACTAACAAAAGTACCAATTGAATCAGTAATGAAAAATTCAAAAAGATCAGGCAGAGTTGAAAGATGGAACACACAAGTGGGGCATTTTGAGATCCAATATGCAATTTTGTCCTCACCAAAATATCAAATTGTCGCAGATTTTATCGCAGAATTTCCTTTGGAGGATGATGAAGCTGTAGAAGACATGATGGATATAGAAGAAGAGTACGGGGATCCAAGAGATCTTTTAACAGAACCAAATAGATGGGAAATATTAGTAGATGGATCATCCAATGGGGAAGGAAATGGAGTGAGAGTCGTTTTTATTTAACCAGAAGGGGCAAAAATGGCATTTGCATTCCGGTTAGAATTTGAATCTACAAATAACGAAACAGAATATGAGGTTGTAGTGCATGCTCTAAGATTTGCAATAGAGATGAAGGTAGAGAATGCAAGAATTACCAGTTATTCGCAATTGATTATTCGCCAAATCGAAGGAGAATACGCAACTAATGATATAACTTTGAAAAAATATAAGAAACTTGTTGAAGAATTATCTGCGAAAATTCCAAAACTCAAGTGGAGGCATATTTCAAGAAGAGATAATAGGCTCGCAGATGCTTTTGCGTTTATATCAAGTTTGATGGTAGATCCAACTGCGAGAAATATAAAAATACAAACACTCATAGCACCGTCAATTAATAAAGAATATTAAGAGGAAGCTGAGGCAATGGTAGTAGAAAATAATGGCGAAGAATCAAGTCTAATTATCACAGATTGGCGTGCGGAAATTCACGCATATCTAGCAAGAGGAGAGGTACCAAGAAACAGATTAGAAGCACACAAATTAAAAAGTAGAGCAACAAATTATGAGTTAAGAGATGGGATATTATATCGAAAATCTTTAAATGGGCCTTCCCTCAGATGTCTGACACAAGAGGAAGGAAAACGAATACTAAAAATGTTACATAGTGGGGATGCTGGTAATCACAGCGGCGGAAGATCTTTAGCATATAGAACTAAAATGCAAGGTTATTATTGGCCATATATGCATGAAGATGCAAAGAATTTATCAAGAAGTTGCGAGGAATGTCAGCGATTTGCAAAAAGAATACATGCACCTGGTGAAACACTAACATTCTCAAAAAATGTTTGGCCATTTGGAAAGTGGGGGTTTTTTTTAATATTGTGGGCCCATTTGTACCAGGAACAGGGCAAAAGAGATATTTAATTGTCGCAACAGATTACTTCACAAAATGGGCAGAAGTTAAAGCAGTATAGCATATTCGTGATACGGACATTTTTACATTTATATTTGAAAACATCATTTGCAGATTCAGAATTCCTGCACAGTTGGTGTCAGATAATGGAAAGCAATTTGAAGGACGAAATATAGAGATGCTACTTAATGCATTCAAGATAAAGTGCAGAAAATCGACTACTTTATACCCACAAGCTAATGGTCAAGCTGAGGCAACTAACAAAACAATCGCAGATATCCTCAAGAAGAAGTTAGAAGGGTCCATAATGCAGTTTGGGCTTATAATACTACACGAAGAGAAGCAACTGGGGTATGACCTTTTTGTTTAACATATGGAGTTGAGGCAGTATGACCAACAGAAGTTGATAATCCTACAACAAAAAGAGAAGCTTGGGAAAAGAATCTTAGTGCTGATATGATTTTAGACAAACTTGATGAAGTAGAAGAGAAGAGAGAAAAATCATTACAACATATGGAGAACTACCATCGCAGATTAGCTCGTGAATATAATAAGCGAGTAAAGAAGCGTGAGTTCCAAGTTGGAGATCTAGTTCTGCGAGAAACACCAGAATATCAGCGAGAAAATGTAGGGAAATTAGAGAAAAAATGGGACGGGCCATATATTATCAAAGAAATAATTAGAACTGGAGCATATAAGTTAATGGATCCAGAAGGAAGAGACATGGGTCAAAGACTGGGAAGACCATGGAATAGACAATATCTAAGAAAATATTATCAATAAAGGTTTGAAAGACTAAGATGATTGGATTATACGCAAGCAATTGCGAGAGAATAAAAGAAATAATTAGAAAGAACAAAATTGGCAAAATACAAAGCAATTTTTCGCAATAACTTGCGAGATAATTAAGAATTTTAAATGTAAATGCATAAGACGGGCGCAAATCGCCTAAAAACATATGAAAATGGGACGATCCTTTATGGCGTACATCTTAGTTCGCGGATTCTATTCCGTAAGAGGCAACGTCCTTAATGTACGTCATAAGGGGGGTATCTCTTTGCATGACTATGGGAAAGGCTATACTGCTGCTGGAACCTAGTCATGGAGATTTGGGATTATAGAAAATCCATCCAGGAGGGATAACTTGGATTCCCAACTATATAAGGTTATACCTTGGTTGGGCGCCCGAGAGTTTCTCATAAGGAATGCAACGTATGATCAAGGCGCCGAGGTACACGGTTGAGCTGTGGGTGCCCGGGACGGATGAACCTACCCTTGCCATCCATGGCAAGTCTTGGCTTACGATGTGTTCGGCCCGAAGAAAACCCCACTAGGGTGTAGTATCGTAACTATAATCCATATAGGCATAAAGGATAAGAGGCTACGAAAACAACTGGTTGTTTCTAGAACCGGATGGGAGGAGCTAGTCTTGTATGGCAGAAGTACGTCTCCTTGAAGGGTCAACCAGGGGGAGAGATAAGGGAGATACCCTCCATTAGGGAGCTGTGTATCAAAAAAGACGGCAATGTCATGGGACTTTATATTCGCAAGAGTATTTAGGCCCGTCATATTGTCGCGTGACACATACAGCAATGTCATGGGACTTTATATTCGCAAGAATATTTAGGCCCGTCATATTGCCGCATAATAGGCAAAAAATCCAAAAAAGAAATGTTAAGATGAGATCAATGGGTTTTTGCGATAAGAACAAAAGACGAGATAAATGAAATCAATGATAAGAGGATATAAATCGCAAAAACGTCCTGCGATTTCATCGAAAATACGCCAATGTCATGAGTCTTAAAAAGCAAAGAGAAATTAATCTCGAAAGATGGCTTAGACTTGTCATATTGTCGCATAGATCAAAATAAATGATAAGACAATATCAATGGATTATTACATATGAAAGTAAGAATGTCCTGCGATCTTGTCGCATAAAAGTGGCATAATAAGACCTTTAACTAGGAAGGAGAAATAAGACCACAAGAGAGATTATATTTTCGAATCATATAATAGATTTTTCGCAGCATTATTCGCGACAATTCATTCATCATATTGTAGAATGATAAAAAGAGCCAAGTATAAGGGCTTTCTTACAATGGTAACATATTACATACTTCACAAGGAAGATTATGAGGGGAAAATATGGGGATTATAAAACAATATTTCATTATCTTCCTTGAGAATAATCAAGATAGTAAAAATAATCAAGTTACAAAAATCAGCGAAGCTTAGATTCAGATTAATAAAAATATATAATCAGAAGAAGATGATGGAGTTACAAAAACTGAAATGTTTCGCAAAAGAGATTCAGAAATTACAATCATTCGCAGGACAAGGAAAAGAACAAGATATTTCGCAAGAATATAAAACTTCAGAGAATATTCTTCCCTAATTTTATCATTCTTGTTCGCTACTATTATCTTCACCAGCGATATCTTTTTCAGTTTGGGTTTCTCCATAACTAGCGATTGTTTTGTGAGGAGGATTATGTTCTTCTGCTTCTTTATGAGGATTTTCTTCCTCTTCTCCATCTGTAGTACCAGAATATCGCCAAAATTATGTTCACGAGAGATTAACGACACTTCTGCGAGCGTCAACGAAAACTCTTCAACAACATTTCACGAACGCCACAAAATAATTCAAAGAATGACGTAATAAACAACGACAACATAAAACATAAGAAAAATATGAAGATTTTGTAGTCAAAGAGAATATTCACGATCACAAGGCCGGAATTCGCGAGAGCAAGGAAGGAAATGAAGATTTTGTGGTTATAAAAGAGTCTCGCGAGCACGATAGCAGAGCCAGCAAGGAGCATAGCCAAAATCCTAAAAAAATGGGAAAGATAGGTTGAACGTGAGCTGTCACCCACTATAAAGATACCTATATAAAGAGAAGAGCAAGAGAGAGAAAAGGGGGGGAACACAATTTTAGAGGAGAGAGATATTTTGCAGAGAGATTTTAGGAGAGAGAATATATTTTTCTTTATCATCTTCTTCCCCAAAACTACATTTAGAACTTCATTAATGAAGATTATCAATGTAAAATCAAATGTAAATTATAACAATCATAGTGAAGAACCATGGATGTAGATCGAATGATCGAACCATGTAAAAAATCTTGGTGTCCGTTTATAATTTTAGAAATTTTACTACCATTTTATATGTAGATCTAGGAATTATTATCAAGATATTATAAGGGGTGTGTTGTGGGAATTCCTTCAACTACATTTTGGCCCCGACTAAGGGGACGAATAAAGGATTTATTCTTCCTGTAATTTGATCGGTTCAAGAGATTTTCATGGAAGAAATTACACTTTCAGGGAATAAACATCATCAACAATTTATCTCTTTCATGTTTCAAGGGGGAATATTTGTTAGATTGAAGAAGAATCAAAGAAATTAATTATTAAGGTGTTGGGTTTATAAAAATCAGGGGGCAAAAATTGAAGTTTCAGAAAGAATTTTACATTTTTGGGAAGAATTTTACATTCAGGGACGGGGTCGACTGGTTGATTCAAGAGAAATTTGGTAAAGATGACTACGATATGCAGTTTTCTTTTCTGGATCTTTAAGATATGAGAACAAATAGGGAAGTTTCACCGAAATTCCATCTACAACAAACAACATCAAAAGTTTATCAAAAATTCAGAGAAATCCAATAACAAGGAGAAAGAAGTTGAATCATCAAGAAACTACTCAAAAGTGTATTCTTCGCAAGAAGAGATGAGTAGTCCAATTCGTAAAGATGTTAAACAATTATTATCTGCGAAGCAACAGAAGGGATAAGAATATGAATTCATTAAATTAGTAAAATTAGTTTGGTACGATAACGAAGGGAGGCATTAACGTCAAACCGGCAGTGAAACGGTGAAATAGCATCTACAATACTCCAGCGAAGATAACAACTTTTGAGTGATTTATGTACTGACGAGCAAAGCAAAAGGGTGCAGTGTTGACGCAAATTATTGGCGAGCAGCATGTCACTTGGAAACAGCCATTACAAACTACAAAAGAAGATGCAAGTGAAAATTACGTACCAGATAGTGCAAAAACAGCGATAGTGCAAAAACAACGAGAAAATGTAAACTAGCGAGCAAATAAACAGCGAGAAAATAACGAGCAGCAAAATAGTAAAATCAAAAACATAGTAAACTAGTGCATGTCATTTTAAGGACGTACTAAATGTAAACTGGCGATAGTGCAAAAACAGCGAGAAAATAGTAAACGTACAAAATGTAATACATAATACTTGATTACGTACTTAGTACTTACAAACTCAAGTTGGAGATGAATATCAGGACTTTTGAAATCTGAACTCAGATTTGCGTGAGCTGGCAGCGAATCTCATTCCCTTTCCTCATCTTCACTTCTTCATGATGTGGGACACCAAGAACATGATGTGTGCAGCAGACCCACAAGACAAGACAAGGAATAAGACAAGGTTCTCTCAACGTACAAGACAAGGAAGTAACGAAGAATAAAAGTAATACTCAAAATTTTCATTTCGTCACCAACTTTGACGAACAAGACACGGTCAGCAGCAGCAAAATAAGCATAGTCCTAGGCTCCCAGCAAAGAATAAAATAATGAGTATTTAAAACAAATTGCAGCAATAAGAGAATCCTAGTACAACCAATTAACGAGTGAAATGGAGATCACGAACAAAACAACTAAAAGAGATGAAAACTGTGCCAAGATATAGCTTGTGACGAATGATGAGAGCAATTAGTTCTATTAAAAAGAATCATAAACAGGAAAGAATATTGGTGAGAGTATCACGATACCACTGTAATCAGATCTGTAAGACATCAAATAGAGGGGGAGATATATAGAAGAAGTTCACTACAACAGGGGTTTTGGAGAAGAACTGCAGCAACTCCAATAATAAAATTTCGCAGCATTTGCGAAGATAAAGATCCCTTCTGCGAAGACAACCGCATTTCCTAAGGATGGCATATCATATCAGTTAGCAACAAAGAGCATGAAGAAAACTCAATCCAACAGCGAAGAGAGACTTATCGAATCATTGTTTACGTGAAGCAATTCAAAGAACAAAGGAGCAGAAGTCACGAGCAGCTCATGGGATATTAAGGGATAACTATCGCAGGAAAAGTTAACAATTCGCAGAAGTTTTCAAAGTTCTATATGTGACGAACATGCAAATATCAAAGCTTCTTTAAAACTGTCAGGAGCAAGTATATGAAGGATTATCTGCAACAACTAACAAAAAGAAGGGAAGTTTTAGCAGACAATAACAGTAGCTAGTTGGAAATCATCACCGGTAAAAGAAAGGTCATTCCAATGAAGAAAATTGACTTACGTAGTGAGACAACTCACAACTTATGAAGGGAGTCTAACAAATCCTTAGAGAAACGAAGGGATGAGAACATAGCGAAAAAGAATATAGTTCACCAAAAATGCGCAAAGAAAAGACCGGGAAAATAAACGGGAGCAACAGAACAACATCAGGCGAGCAGCTTCGCTAAATGAAAAACTCGTGTGATTTCAACAACAACAAAAAAAAAAAAAAAAAAAAACATCATTCGTCAATTGCATCACTGGGCATCGTTGCATGTCGACTAAAACAAATGGAAAGAATATCAGCAAAGAAAGGTGGAGATTAAGGATGGACATAAATAAGAAAAACAAAAAGAAATGGTGGAAAGACTCCCACAACCACGTCACCAATAAAAAGAGTAAACAAAAATGTCACTACATCCAGGGGTCTAAAGCAAACAATATACATTTACCGCAAAGATATTTTGATCTTCATTTTCATTTTGATAATAAGTAACAGGGACGTACCAGACAACATGGAGAAATTGGTAGGTAAAGAAATTAGCAGGGGAAAAAGTTTTGCAGATGAAAGAAAACATCAAGAATCGTCAGAAAATCCCTCCCAATTCAAGAACGAATTCAAAGTTCCAATGGTCTCTTTTATCAACTTAATCTATGCTATGAGATTACAACATCGGAAGTTAGAGGGGATTGATACAACTCGTGACAACCATAATCACGGAAAGAAAGACGCACCCATCTTTGTTAAAACGCAATTATTCTACTTGTGCAATTCAAGAGTTGCGAGCAACATCGCCAAAAGGAAAGATTTTCTTTTTTCACTTTGCGGAGACTTTCTTCCCAAATACTTGCAGGAACAAGAAAAAAGAAGAAAGGGGCAGATCAAGGGTTCAAGTCTCATTTCTCCCATATACTTCTTTTTGTTGCTGCGATAATTACAATTCTATTTGCGAGATTTATATATTTCAGGGATGCCAATTTTGCAAGCAAACTAAATACTTAGCGATAAGCGGCAATAACAGAAAATCGCAAGAAAGCTAAGTACCACTTCCTTGAATATTTTACCTACAGAAAATGAAAATTTTAGATTATCGTCAGATTTCAAAAAACATTTCTAAGATTTATAATGTTTCAAAAAAATTAAAAAACTTTTGATTCAATTTGCCAAAAGCGATTTAATCGCCAAATTTCAAAGATTTCAAAATATTTCAAAGATTTTTGATTTGATTGACAAACAACGAAACAATCGCAAGATTTCAAAAAATTCTAAAAAATGAGATCATCGCAAAAAATTTAAAGATCGCAAAAAATTTCAAAGATTTCAAAGATTACAGAAAATGAAATTATTGCAAAAAATTCTAAGATTTCAAATTTCAAAAATACGCGATACAATCGCAAGATTTCAAAGATTTCTCTAGAATATTTCTTTTACAGAAAGAGAATTTTGGTTTAACAAATGCGATAAAATCGCAATATTTCAAAGAATATTTCAAAGATTTCAAAAGATTTTAAAGAATATTTCAACTCACAGAAATGAGCAAAACAAATACTTATCAGAGATGCGAGTGTAATCGCGAGATTATTCAAGATTATATAAAGAATTGACAGAAATGAAAGAATGAAGAAACGCGAAAATATCGCGAGAAACGCGAATACAATTTCGCAGAGATTTAAAGAATGGGACAAACCTTTATGGCGTGCACCCTAGTTCGCGAATACAATTTCGTAAGAGGCAAATGTAAGACCTACAAGCACGTTATAAGGGGGTATCTCTTTACATGATTCAGTGATAAGGTTATACCGCTCTTTGGAACTCGAGTCATGCAGATGTTGGGGTTAAAGAAAACCTATCCGGGAGAGAGATCTTGGATTTCCAGCTTTATAAGGTTATACCCTGGTTGGACGACCGAGGATCTCTTCCAAGAAGTGCAGAGTATGACCAAGGCGCCGAGGTACACGGTTTAGCCAAGGGTGCCCGGGACGGACGAACCTACCCTGGCCATCTTTGGTAAGTCTTGGCTATGATGCACTTGGCCTGAAGAAAACCCCACTTAGGGTGTAGTCTTGTAACTATAATCCATATAGGCATAAAGGACAAGAGGCTGCGAAAACAACTGGTTGTTGGTAAATCTGGATGGGAGGAGCTAGTCTTGTATGGCCGATGTGCCCTCCTTGAAGGGGCAACCAGGGGGAAGATAAGGGCGGCACCCTCCATTAGGGAGCTTATAAGTGTCTTAAGACGGCAATGTCATGGGGCTCTATGATCGCAAGATCATTTAGGCCTGTCATATTGTCGCGTGACGTAAATTATACAGAGAAAAAAATCCAAAAGAGAAAAATTTAAGATGAGATCAATGGGTTTTTGCATGAAAGTGTAAAGACGTCTTGCGATTTCATCGTAAGACGGCAATGTCACGGGACTTTACGTTCGCAAGAATATTTAGACCTGTCATATTGTCGCGTGAAAAATATCCTGAAGAGGCTATAATACTAAGAAATGATAAGGCAAGATCAATGGGTCAATACATGCAAATGTAAAGACGTCCTGCGATTTTGTCGCAGAAAGAAAAATTGGCGAAATAAGACCTTTAACTAGGAAGGCAAAATAATACCAATAGAATAATCTCAAACATTAATTATTTTCTTGTAAGAATGCAGGAAAGATTTGTTCATCGCAAAAGAGAAAGCAAGTACTATTCAAAATCTCTCAGAAATACTATTCAGAGTTTCTCAGAAGTATTATTCAGAGTCTCTCAAGAGGAATGTCTACAATCTCGTAGCATTATTCACAATCTCGCCACTATTCATCGTCACTATTCATCGCAGCACTATTCAAAGCATTATTTCAGAATCTCGCGGAAACATTTAGAGCCTCGCAGAAACATTCATAAATTTTCAGACTAATTCAGCATATTGCAGACCATTCCAGAATTTTGCAGGAGAAGTGATTATTTCGCAGAATATGATCATTTTGTCAAATGAGGCAGAGGCAATTCGTTCATTTAACATTTTCTCAGAGATCCTTCCTTCGTAGATAAAGAACAGAGGCAACTATGGATTACCAAGAAAACATTTTATGTTCTTTATCTTCTCGCAAGAATCATTTCCAAAATGGACTAGGATTTTCACCAAAAATGAAGTAATAATTTCACGAGAACAGAGGCAATACTTATGATTTTCATTAAAGAACGGATACTTCTTGAAGATTGAGTACTTCTTATATTTCTTCAGAGATACTTCATACTTCACGAGCACTTCAAGAGTTAATACTTCTTATTTATTTAACAAAGATATGGAACTTCGCAAAAGAATAGAGGCAAGTATATACTTTTCAAATCCAGTATTCTTTCGCTCATTCCTTCATCAACAAAAATCAAAGACTATTACAACAACAGATTTTTTCTTAAAGATTATTTTTCAAGCAATATTCAAGAAAAAAGAGGCAAGATGTAGTACCAGAATATCGCCAAAATTATGTTCACGAGAGATTAACGACACTTCTGCGAGCGTCACCGAAAACTCTTCAACAACATTTCACGAACGCCACAAAATAATTCAAAGAATGACGTAATAAACAACGACAACATAAAACATAAGAAAAATATGAAGATTTTGTAGTCAAAGAGAATATTCACGAGCACAAGGCCGGAATTCGCGAGAGCAAGGCAGGAAATGAAGATTTTGTGGTTATAAAAGAGTCTCGCGAGCACGATAGCAGAGCCAACAAGGAGCATAGCCAAAATCCTAAAAAAATGGGAAAGATAGGTTGAACGTGAGCTGTCACCCACTATGAAGATACCTATATAAAGAGAAGAGTAGGAGAGAGAAAAAGGGGGGGAACACAATTTTAGAGGAGAGAGATATTTTGCAGAGAGATTTTAGGAGAGAGAATATATTTTTCTTTATCATCTTTTTCCCCAAAACTACATTTAGAACTTCATTAATGGAGATTATCAATGTAAAATCAAATGTAAATTATAACAATCATAGTGAAGAACCATGGATGTAGATCGAATGATCGAACCATGTAAAAAATCTTGGTGTCCGTTTATAATTTTATAAATTTTACTACCATTTTATATGTAGATCTAGGAATTATTATCAAGATATTATAAGGGGTGTGTTGTGGGAATTCCTGCAACTACACCATCATTGGTGATTTCCTTTTGAGAAGGATTTTGTTCTTCTGCATCATTGAGAGGGTTTTCTTCTTCTTCTATTTCTTTAGGTGGGTTTTGCTCATCCTCAGAAAAATCTTCTTCGTTACTTGAATAATTTAGATATTCATCTATGAGACGAGGGACTTCGTTATTATCTATCTCCAAGGGTTTGATCTTCATAGGAGGTAAGGAATGAGAGAATATAACATTGTTTACGAGAACCTCAGCACCTAAATGAGCCTTACGGAGGCAATTCTTTTCCCGATTTCTGATCTCTATATCTTTGAAGTATTCAAGATAGTCAAATCTTCTTAATGCTCTGTTGCGGGAGTTAGAAAGCGCGGTATTCTTTTTGCGAAGTTTGGCCAACCTCATAGACAGATCAGAAATTGAAGCTTGAAGATGCTTCTCAGATTCTGCAGAAGAAAAATTGCATATTAGATGGAATTCTCGCAAGAAATAAGATGGGAAAATACAATGAAATAATTAATAAATGAGGCAGTCAAAATGACTACCTTCCTTTTGTGAGGATAAAGTTTGAATTATGTTAAGGAAGCAATTCTTCCATTGATTCATGGTATCATCGAAAGTATCACCAACTTTACCTTTCAAACGAGATTTTATACTCTTTTCTTTAGAAAGAAGATGAGTATTTTCTTCTTTTAAGAAGGAATGGGAGTTCTTCAGTAGAGCATAGTCATCTTTGAGACTGTTGACTTTTACGCACAGAGCTAATCTACCTTTTATAAGTTTCTCTTGTTCAGCGGCAGATGATTCGGTTATCTTTTTAAGCTCATCTTTCAATACACGAAGAGATTGCTTTTGGTTGTCACATAACTTTTGAAGATTACTCAATTGCTGCGAATAAACCATTGTTTTACTCACAAAGCTACGTTTCTCTTGAGATAGGGTTTTGTTTTCATCTAATAAAGATTCCACCCTCAAATTAGTCTGATTTAGCGAATATAAAAGTTGAGTGGCTTCATTACTTAGGCGATTTCGTTCAAAAATTAGCTGATTATTCTCATTCTTAAGATTATTTATCTCGTCAATTGAATATGTGTGTAGAGTATTCAATCTATCAAATTGATTCTTCCAAGACTCTTTCCCAATGCGGGCCTCATCAGCGATTGTTTCCCATTCAAGTATCTTCAATAATTGGTTATGTTTTGAAGCTAAATATGCGTCAACAAATAAATAAAGAAAAATTGAGTACATAGAAAACAAAGAATTACTGAGGCAAAAACAGAGGCAAGAAAGTTATACCTTTCAGATCATCATTTCTGCTGCGAAGATTTTCGCAATCTAATTCAGAATTGCGAAACTTATGATCGAGAAGTTCACATTCTAAAGTTTTTGCTTGAAGATTCTTCTTCAAGATTTCAATTTCACTTTCTAAAGCAGTTAGCTTAGACGAAGAACCGCAGGATCCAAGATGCTTTCTTAGAATCATACAAGTATCCTGTCTCGCAGGGTTTGTAGAAGATTTCATAGCATCATTCAAAACTTCAGATAATATTTAAAAAGCAGCTTCAACCCATGTTGCTATTTCTTGAGAAGAAGGAAGAGAATTAGAGGAAGATGTTTTTGCGACAATAACTTGAAGATTAGAATCATTCGCGGTAGTAGGAGTGGAAGAAGGAACTTGGTTAGTCGCAGTTACAGTCTCATTCACCGCAACATCCTTCATCGCAACTTCATTCACCGCAGTCTCATTTACCGTGGTTTCATTCACCACAGATTCATTAATCGCAGGATCATTGGCTGCTGATACATTCAATTTAGTTCCAGCTATTAAAGATTCATCCATCGCAACTTTTGAAATATTGATGGAAATATTATCATCAATAGTTTCATTTGGAATTGATGAAGAAGTAGTATTGGTGTTAATATTAGAATTTACGCGAGGAGAAGGAGAAGATTTATCTTACGGCGGAACAGGGTCTGCAGGCAAGAAATCAAGAATATCCACTTCATTTGGAAGAGCTTTAATTTGACGAGAACGCTTAAGAGGTCTAGAAATATTTTCTTCACCCTGCGAATAATAATGTAGATAAGAAATAGAGGCAACAATATTTTTATTTCAAAGAAATAAGTGTTTCTTACTACCTTATCATTCTCAGATCTTTTCGCCTTTCCAACACGCCTTTTTGAGGAACTTTAGGGTTAGGGTTTTTGACAAAAGTAATCTTAATCGAGAAGTAGTGTTACTGAAAAGGATAATATAGAATATGGGGATTACAAAGAAAATCAGGCGATAGAAATGATGAAACATGAACAAAATAAGGTTCAAGATAAGAACATACCTTTGAGTCTCCATTAGAGCAAAGATCGGAAGGATATTAGGAAAGAAAAAGTTGCAGACGAAAAATAAAGAAGTTGAAGAAAAGAGAGAAGGTGAAAGAAAATCTTTCCTCGAGTGGGACATCTATTTATAGATGAAGGATGGGTAACCGGGTTGATCGGTAAAAAAGTAAAGATTGACACGTGCCAACGGTAAAACGTAAAATAGGGAACTTTGTCGGGTAAAAAGTAAGGAGTTGCGGCAAATCAAGAAACTTAAATTCTCATGATCTTTATCTTCTTCGCAGAAAAGATATGAGAAGAGGCAAGATGTAGGATCAGAATATTGTCACAACAATATTCTTGCGAAATAAACAACAGTTCTGCGACACATCTCAAAGTGACGTAAGGAATGACATATCAGATGAAAATGACAGAAACATGAGTAAAGTGTGACATTTTTGCGACGAACCAATAAAACTTGCGAATGATTAAGGCGATGCTAACTGCGATTTATCGCAAGAACTCAGATCTGAAATTAAATGGAATCTTAACTGTAAATGAGCTGTCATGAGCTGTAATCCATTATGTAAATGCCTATATAAAGGAAATGAATAGTTCCAGAGGGAGAGATGAATTTTTGAGTGCTAAGAAAGATTTTAGGAGAGAGAAAATCTTATTAAGTGAATTGTATTCTTGTTTACTGTAATTCTTTTAAGATCATATCAATAAAGAGGTACTTAATCTTCAAATTGTGTCATAAATTCTTGAGTTGGGTGTAGTGTGGGAATTCTTGCAACTACAATTAATATTTGAGAATATGCCTGATTATTTGTGAATTAAGAAATAAGGGACTTAAAAGATAATTAGAGTTTTGGATTATTTACCATTATTCATTCATTCATTCATGTGTAATAGTGGAATCAGTGTCTTGGTTATTTCTAATATCTTGAAATCAAATTTTGAGTTAAGTTTTGTTTGTTTTCAAGTTTTATTAAGTCTAAAATCTATTGCTTTCACAAGTCTCAATGAACCTATTACTACAACATTATTGAGAATACATCATTAAGGTGTTGTAACTTCACTTAGTGGAAGTGTGGTTGAGGTCGTGTCTCCATAAAGGAAGTTGGAGAGACCACTTGGTTCGATCAATCCTTACCTAAAAAGGAAGTAGGTGAGTAAGGCATAGCTTATTTAAATCATCAGAAATCATCTCATAAGATTGTCTTTGAATATGTCCATGAATAAAACTGGAGGATGCTCCGAAGTTTAATGATTCCAGAGAACAATGACATCCCAAGTGGATTATGAGAATACGCACGAGTCAAGGGAAAGATCATTGATAGATGTTGTAAATGCCTTGATATTTATCTATTGTTTATGCTTTCTTTGCGAGTTTGCTTGTAAATTATGTATCTTATATTTGCTTTTGAGTTTATTAGGTGCAATGGAGTCATTATGAGAAAAAGAAGGAGAAAACGCCTAGTTGGAACGTAAAGAGCAAAAATCTACATGCGATTGATACTTGGAGCGGGCTAAAGTGCGCGAGAAAGAGGTGAAAACAGTTGAATTGAGAAAGGAATTAGGCTTTCGGTTCTCCAGAACTGACAAGCCATATATTACTTTAGTGCTCCTTATCTTATGAGTGGGTGTACAGAGGCATTCTTGGTTGACCCTTATCTATGTCACCTGGGTGGCTTTGTCCACTTGCATTTTCTTACATGAACCCTAAAAATCAGAGAGCAATAATTCTCTTATCATTCCCTTACTGCCTCTCTTTCTTACTCCACCTGAAATTCAGAGAAGACGGTTGCGGTTGAGTTAAACCGAGAAGAAGAGATGAAGAAATTCTGTTGTTTCCATGAATCTGATATTGTGATGGGTTTTCTGCACTTGAAGTAGCAGTGATGAACAAAATGAAAGAAATTAAAGATATAAAAGATCTGTTGATGAAATACAAGCAATTGATGCTCGAATTGAAGATGGATTTCTGAGTTTGAGTTATTGTTGGTAGGATGTGCTGTATTGTAGGTGATACTGGGAATTACAATTGCAAACAAAAAGCTGAATTAGGGTTCTATTGAGTTTTAACTCTCAATCGAGAACTCAGCTGAAGAAATTAGAGTTGGGTTCATATTTCCGTCGAGAATTATTGTCAAGGCAAGGATGAACTGCAGGGGAGATTATGTATGTTGCTGCTTTGAGACTCAAGAATGGTTCAGTGGTACTGTGTTCATGGGTAAAAGTATTTGGTACTGCTAGTTAAGAACTGTACCTAGTGGTGGTGCTGAAGCAGTACTAGCATGAGGAGAAATGGACTGAAATGGAGAATGGATAAAGTCGTGAGATTGCTTCAGATGGAGCTGTGGAGTTAGTACTGAAACAGGAAAGAAGATTACAGTATTTTTCATAGGTGGTGTGCATCTCAAATAGACTGAACTATGTTGGTTATATGGATGCAATGGCTAGCATGATGTTGCTATTGAAACTGAATTGAAATGTGCAGTGAACAGCTAGTTATAAAGTTGTAGAAAATGGATGTGCAGCTAGAATGGGTATGCAGATTTGGTACTAGGAAGAAGTGACTAGGTTAGATATTGTTGTGACGAAAACAAGCCTGGTACAGTGATATTCAAATTGCAGGATGGGTTGGAGCTTTTACTGATGGTGCTGGTGGAGATGCAAGCGCAAAGATTGAATGATTTGTGGTGCTTGCTGGTAATAAGAATGAATGGAACTGTTAAGCTTATGACTGAAAGAATTACAGCTGAAACTGAGTCCGAGAAGGATATTACACCATGGTGGTGCAACACAGATGACATGAAGCGCTATCTTAGCGCAACAAAGGATATGGCTTGTGCAAATGGCCTAGGCCGTGCAACTCAACTCATTAAACATTGACCAGTTAGCTCACTCATCCAAGTCAGATACTGATTCGGCGGATGACTCATTATGACTCGGTCTGAATTTTTAAGTTGACATGTTGATAAACTTTGACCCGATAACCGGTTTGACTTTGACGGTCACTAGAGCTATATTCCAACTACTTTTTCGGTCAAATTCCGGTAGTGCACCCAGTTTTCCGGTGACTACTTTTTGGAAAGAATTCTATTGGGTTATTTCTACACATAGTTTGATGGGCTTGGTGGAATTTTTGGTGATGGACTTTGAAGACTAGACCTAATTTTAGAAGTTGGAGAAAAGCTACAAAATACAAAGTCTTCTAAAACTTTGGAAGATCACGTATTTTTCTACACTTCTACTGGGAGATTTGGAGAGCGACGACTAGGGTTTACTTTCATTTTTCATCTTTTTCATTTTATTATTAATGATGATGAACTCAAAAGCTATGAGTATCTAAACACATATTATTGGTTATGGGATAAAGTGGATTTCACAAATGATATTTGATTCAATGAATTAGTTTTGTCTCAACTTTATTGTTTATTATTCATGGTTTATATTGTCATATGATTTGATTGTTTGTTTGGTTGAGTGCAGAATCAATCCAATTTGCATTCATTTCTAAAGCTATATTAGGGTTTTCAATACGAAAAAGTTGTTTATCCGTGATTCTAAGTAGAATAATTGTGGGTAGTTCTTGTAATGATATATCGTACTAGTCACAAGTGAATTATAACTTTTGTTAAAACGAATTAGTGCTTTTACACGTTAGTTTACATTGATTAGTCTATTCCATAAAACTTAATTCTCTTGGGTAGTTAAATCTAATTGTGATTTTATACTTTAGGTTGCTTTCTAAGTATGCATCTTTTAATGTGTTTGTGATGAAATCAAGGAGTTAGCGGAATATACTTGCGATCAAGGTATCCTAGGACTTTTAGTAAATGAGAAATTAAAATACCAATTCTAATCATTGATGAAAATACATGATTGTGAATGATATTATCCCGTGACCAATATCTTCCTCTTATTGATTACTTTCATATTTATTGCTTTGCTAAAACAAAAATCCCCCCCCCCCCTGGTTACAAAGAAACTAAATTTTTTATAACAACAAAAGCCTCTTTGTGGGAACGAACTCTTTCTTACCACATATTTCATTTAAATTTAGTTGAGTTAGAAAGTGAAATTATTTTTAACGCATACGACAGCGATCAAATTTTGGCGCCGCTGCCGAGGAGGCATACGGCTTGTTATTAAGTTTTTAGTTTCTTTTTATAATTTCTACTTTTATCTTTGCATTTTGTTTTCTTGTCTTGTTTCTCACTTGTTTACGAGAATTTTTTTCAGGTACCTAATCCCTGGCTTCTAAAGATTGGAACTATCCAAGGTGCGGGATAGCTACCCAAAGAGGCACAATACTCCAACCAAGTAAAGACACAACGGAAGAATGAGAGTTAGAAGTGGAAAAAGAGTTACAACTAGAAGAAGAACAAGAGTTTCCATTCATAGAAGAACCACTAGTTGAAGAAGAAGCAATGGGTGATCGTACACTCAAGCAATTGGCTTCTCACAGGCTTGATGCACACCAATGGTGTATTCAAACCAACTCAACCTTAGAGATCAAACCAGGGTTGATTAGAGAGTTACCGAAGTTCCATGGCATGGTAAATGAAGATCCAAACAAGCATCTCATAGATTTCCACAATGTGATCATGGACATGCTTCCAGTGGACACTAATGATGATGGTGCAATGTTGAAAGCTTTCCCATTCTCTTTGGTGGACAATGCTAAGGAATGGGTGTATTATTTACCGTCCGGGAGTGTCAATACATGGAACGGGTTGAAGAAACTTTTCCTAGAGAGATATTTTATTGCATCCAAAGCTACTCAAATTCGCAAGGAGATTTGTGGGATACAACAAAAGGATGGGGAGTCATTGTATGAATGTTGGGAATGGTATAAGAGAATGGTGGCAAGATGACCTCACCACCAATTCAGTGACGTGATGATAATACAATACTTCTACGAAGGTCTCCAACCAAGTGATAGATATCTCCTTAATGCAGTGGGTGGTGGTGCACTAGTGAACAAGACGGTGGACCAAGCTATCAAGTTAATTAAAAGCATGGATGCGAACTCGCAACAATTATACACAAGAGGTGAACCAATGGTTAGGCGAGTGCATGAAGTTACTGATACATTATCACACCGTGATCAAAGGATGGATAATATGGAGCAAATTATGCAAAGGATGGCTGCAGTTATTTTACCTTCATATGGTGAAAAGTTGGAGCAAGCTAGTGCGGTATTTCAAAATCAGCAAAGACGGTATGATCCTTATTCCAACACTTACAATCCGGGATGGAGAGATCACCCCAACTTTAGCTATGCCAATAAGCAAGGTGCAGTCCAACAACCTACTTTCAACCGTTCGAGTGGATTTCAACCATAATAACAATAATTTCAGCAACCACAACCACAATAATCAATGAAAAATCAAGGTTCCGTTATCGATGCAAATCTTCAAACAGTGATGCAAGGCATTTCTACTATGTTTAAATAAATCCAACAAGAGACTAAGAGTGCTATCAAGGAGTTGCATACAAAAATAGGTTCCATGGCTATTGAATTAAACAAATTGAAGGAAAAAAATAGTGGGAAACTCCCTTCTCAATCTCTTAACCCAAGAGAGAATGTTAGTGTTGTTACCTTGAAAAGCGGTACACAACTTGTGCAACCTGAAATTGTTGATGTGGGTGATATAGAGACCCAAAAGGAACCTGTTTTGGAGGAAAAGAATGATGATTTTCCCAAAATTTCTGAGGTACCTATTAATATCTCTAAAACTCTTGTTTTTACTTATGGTCCTCCTTTACCTTTCCCTCGCTGGTTTGCTAATTCTAAGAAGGCGGAACTAGAAAAGGAGATTTTAGACATCTTCAAGAAGCTTCATGTAAACATTCCACTCATTGATGTTATTAAGCAAGTTCCAAAGTATGCAAAGGTGTTGAAGGACTTGTGTACTAATAAGCAAAGGCTCAAGGGAAATGAAGTGCTAAGTGTGGGGGAGAATGCTTCGACAATTTTACAACACAAACTCCCACTGAAATGCAAGGATCCTGGTAGCTTTGACATTCCCGTCACAATTGGTAACACTACATTTAACAAAGCAATGTTGGATTTAAGTGCATCCGTTAATTTTATGCCGACATCCATGTATAATTCACTTGATCTTGGTCCTCTTAAAAAGGATGGAATTGTGTTGCAATTATCCGATCGTTCTAATGTCTACCCAATGGGTATTGTTGAGGATGTTCTTGTGCAGGTTAATCAATTAGTCTTTCCAGCTGACTTTTGCGTGTTAGAGATGAATGAAGGGTCACTGGACTCGTCTCTTCCATTGCTACTTGGGCGTCCCTTCATGAAAACGGCGAAAACCATTATTGATGTGGACAAGAGAACTCTAACTATGGAGTTTGATGGAGAAATAATACTTTTCAACATTTTTGAGACAATGAGATATCTTAGCGATGTCCACTCTTGTTTCTCCGTTGATGTTATGGATACATTGGCACAACAAGTGTTTGAGTTGAATGGTGATGATGCTTTGGAAACCGTTTTAACAACATCCATGGATAATGGTGTAGAGTGTGGTAATGAAGTCAAGGAAGCCCTTGGTGATCTTAACTCACTACAAGGATGCCCAGAAACTTATAATATCTCTTTTATTTCTTTACCATGCAGTGATGAAAAGCTTGTATCCTCTATTGTTAAATCTAAAAAAATTGGAATTGAAGCCTCTTCCAAGTCACCTAAAGTACTTGTACTTGGGTGACAAGGAAGATTTACCTGTGATTGTTTCTAACGAGCTTAGTGAATTACAGGAGAAAAAACTTCTAAGTGTGCTAAGGAAGTACAAGACGGCCATAGGATGGACAATTATTGATATCAAGGGTATAAGCCCTGCCATTTGTATGCACAAGATCCATTTTGAGGACGATGCAAAGACTATAAGGGAAGCGCAACGTCGTTTGAACCCCCCCATGATGGAAGTTGTAAAAAAGGAGATACTCAAGCTTTTGGACGTGGGTGTTATCTACCCCATATCCGATAGCAAGTGGGTAAGCCCGGTACATGTAGTACCAAATAAATCAGGTGTGACGCTGGTAGGGAATGATAAGAACGAACTTGTCCCAACTCGTATGAAAACCGGTTGGAGGGTTTGTATTGATTACAGGAAATTGAATTCCACCACTAGAAAAGATCACTTTACATTGCCTTTTATTGATCAAATGCTTGAACGTTTAGCTAGACACTCTTATTATTGTTTCCTTGAAGGGTATTCAGGTTACAATCATATTGTGATAGCACCGGAGGATCAAGAGAAAACCACTTTTACTTGTCTTTTCGATACTTTTGCTTATAGAAGGATGCCTTTTGGCTTGTGCAATGCTCCAACTACCTTTCAAAGGTGTATGGTAAGTTTCTTTTCAGAATATGATGAAAATATAATCGAAGTGTTTATGGATAACTTTAGTGTCTTTGGTGATTCATTTGACCTTTGCTTGAACAGTTTGTCATTAATCCTTAAACGATGTGTTGAAACAAACCTTGTGATGAATTGGGAGAAGTACCATTTCATGGTAACTCATGGCATAGTTTTCATATAATATCTTCTAAAGTCTTTGAAGTTGATAAATCTAAGATAGACCTTATCGTGCTTTAACCCCTCCCACTACGGTAAGGGAGATACGCTCTTTTCTTGGTCATACAGGTTTTTATCGTAGATTCATCAAGGATTTTTCCAAGATATCATCACCACTTTGCAACTTATTGAAAAAATATATGGTTTTTAACGTTGATAAAAGTATATGGCGGCATTAAATCGTTTGAAAGAACTCTTGATTTCAGCCTCTATCATTAAACCACCAGATTGGAGCAAGCCTTTTAAGCTCATGTGTGATGCAAGTGACTATGCAGTTGGTGCGGTGCTTGGGCAACGTGTGGGGAAGATACCTCATGCTATTTATTATGCTTCTATAACGTTAAATGAGGCCCAACAAAACTACACAACCACTGAAAAAGTGTTGTTGGCTATTGTATTTGCATTGGAAAAATTTCGCTCTTATCTAATTGGTACAAAAGTTGTTGTCTTTTCTGATCATGCAACACTTAGGTACTTGCTAATGAAGAAAGAAGTGAAACCAAGGTTCATCTGATGAATTTTACTCTTACAAGAGTTTGATATTGAAATCAAGGACACAAAAGGAATTGAGAACACCGTTGTGGATCACTTGAGTTGTCTTGCAGTAGACAAGGAAGCTATCCCATTGCGTGAAAGTTTTCCAGATGAACAACTGTTCTCAATTTCCTGTGGAGAACCAGGGTATGCTGATATTGTGAATTACTTGGTAACTAAACAAATCCCAAAGAACTTGTCTCGTGCTGAGAGGGACAAACTTAAGAGGTTAGGGAATCGATACATATGGGATGATCCATACTTATGGAAACATTGTAGTGACCAAGTAGTAAGCAGGTGCATTCCCGAATATGAATTTCATTCTATCTTGTCTTTTTGTCACTCTTATGCTTGCGGAGGACATTTTGTAAGAAAGAGAACCTCTCAAAAGGTATGTAACTACTTATTTTCCCATAGTCTACGTAATGTAAACAACTCAAAGGATCAGACGCTAGGAAGTATCGATACCTCTGTTGAACTGATGATACTAAGTAATAAAAGATGAGTAAGGTCTCAACAATAACAAAGAACATAAATATAATGAAAAAACATCTAAGTTATCAAGAGACACAAGATATAACGTGGTTCGATATTCGTCTATGTCCACGGGGGAAATGAGTGATTGTTTTGAATTAAGTTGTGGTGGTTACAAAGATTTTAAATGCTTCCCAAATTAATAGAGATAACTCAAGTTATAGTCTACTTAAGTTCTAAACATTAAAGAGGTATAAGCTTAAGACTAGATCTTCTTCTTCTAGGTAGTGAATTGAATGCCTTTAATTTGTTGGTGAGGCTTGGTATTTATAGCCCCTTCCACCCCTGGTATATCTTTTCTGCCTCTGGGCCCATCTTCTGCTGATATACCTTAGGTGTCAGTGGTACCTTCGTCCACCGCCTGCTTGTTCCAGTATAATCATGACATCTCAGATAACCCATGTTCCTTCGGGAAATTCCCAGCCTTTGTAAGGTATGTACCTTCATTCACCGCTTGTGTCAGCCAATCAGGTCTCGCCACGCCTCTTCTCTCCACGTTCCTTGGTTAATGCATGTAGATAAGAGTCTTGGCATTTAATGTTGATTAGATGCGTCATCTAACTCTGTCCCTTTTCCAGCTGTGCCTTGTAGATGGGACTTGTACTTCTTTTATCCCTATCGTGGAGGTCTTCTTTCTTGGGGCGAGATAAAGTAGATCTATGGAGGTACCCTTTGAAGCTCAGGTTCCTTTGTCCAGCGAAGGATGTATAATTCAGTTCTTGCACGACCACTAAGATCGTGACACGTGCTCCACAGAATATTGGTATTCACAGTTTGCCCATTTTCTTTCATCTTCAACCGTTTGGTTTGAAGTGGAAGAAAACTTTCGTTACGCCGCCATTTTTGCATTATCGCTTGGGTGGTCCCTACATGTCCTTTCATGCAATAACTTCTCCTTGGATTTTGGGCCCTCCAAATTTTTGGATTCTTCAGCTACCTATAAGAGGAGAACAAAGAGAAAGATTTGTTTCCTTAACTTTTTATTCTTTTTCCTTGAACTGTCGCTCTCTTCTCTTCCAGAAATTCTTCTTCTGCTGTTTTTATTGCTTCTCCTGGATTCTTCGTACAATTTGGCTTGGCGACTATTTATTCAAGTAAGTACTGTTCATCTTCTTCCCGTATTTGGCCGTATGTATCCTGTTTAGAATTATTGTTCTGTTGATTGTTGATGATGTTGATGTTGTTGATGTTGTTGATGTAGTTGTTTTTGGTCGTTTTTGAGAATGGTACTCTTGTTTCTCTTGATCATATTGTGTTGAAACTTGGGTTTTTCTTTTTTTTTGATGCTTGATTAGGTTTTTTCCATGACCATAGTATGCCCAAAAATATTGTTCCCGCGATGTGTGTTTTTTGTTGTAATATAATCGAACCATTTCCCTTGGTTGGTTTAGTGATCCTTTCTTTGTTTTTCGGGTGTTCTGCAAATTTTTGTTGCCATTGTTGATGGAGAAAGTTCTTCTGCTGGTGTCAGTTATCACGAGGCTTCCAAATAAACCTACGCATACATCCATGAAGGTGTCTTCGTCGATAGACCCACCTACGCGGATGGATCATCCAGATGTTACACCTTCTCCTCCTCCTGAGGACTCTGAGTTTCCTGCCGGAGCTGAGGTATCTGCGATTGCTGAGGAGGCTGCGGTTACTGAGGAGGCTACTGTTGGTGGAGATCTTCTTCTTACTTCTCCTTATTACGAGATATCAAGTCTCTAGCTTCGTGAGAAGGATATCTATGCTCATTGGACCATTGCTGAGATCTCTAAGTCTTTTCGTCTTTATAAGTTTGAGGTCTCATTTGTTAATGGTCCTGACGTTCTTACCAAGACTCTCATCCGAGAATTTCCTTATGATGAGAATAATCTCCTCATTAGCGTTGTCTAGTTAGCCACATGAATGTTCCTTTCTTTGTTTAGTAGAAAGGACCCCTTCTATTACGATGTTTTGTCTTCGAGAGATGATCCATCAAACAAGACTCAAGTTAGAGGAGTCATGCAATATACTAGGAACTTCTGGAGTGCCCTTCATGAGTGTTGGTACTGTAGCAAAGGTAAGACAATGATGGAGTCTTATGACACCTTTGCTGAAGGAAGGTCGAAGCGTTAGGATTATACACCTTCCAACTTCAATGCTACATATGATGATTCTATTCAGAAGACTAATCTTCTTCCTTGGAGTGTTGGTCCTCATCGTATTCACGTTAATGCTAAGTAACTCAGGGATGGAAACAACCTTCATTTTTTGGAGGAAATTAACAAGACTGGATTGGCCACCATCCCCTACTCTACTATGCTGTCTTTGCCGAAGTATGACCGCATCCATCCTGATCATGATGAACGCTGGGTTCGTACTCTTGTTCGCATAGTTGGTCCTTGGGCTTATGGTTTCACCACTGCTGATCCTTCTATTCCTTGTTTAGCTCGTTTTTGCCGGAGGAGTACGACGGATATCAGCCTTGGGTCTTCAATCCTGCTGCTTGTCACGAGGTATGTTGTTATGTAATACCTCTTTTTGGTTTTAACATATTAGTTTGCGGCGGAGGCTTTGTTATACTTAGGCATCTTTGTTTGATTTTCACAGTCTACTCCTACTTCTTCTGCTAGGGCTGCTTCGAGTTCCGCTGATAACTCTGTGGCCGCAAGAACTAGGAAGATGAAAGCTCTGATTGAAATACCTTCGGAGGTAAGGATTATCATCATACCTTTGTTTTTGTGTATTCCTTAGCGTCTTGCCCCCAATTCTTAGCTGTCGTATGTGTTTCTTTGTAGTCTTCTCAGCGGAAGGGTAAGTTAAAGACCGTTATTGATCTTGATGCTTTGGAGGAGGAGGCTAAGTATGATATTGGAGATCCTCGTGATGAAGATATGGATGACTTCAAGGATAATGGTCTTAGCCCTCATTTGGAAGATATCGCTGAGGATTTTGCCCAGGGAAGCCCTAGTCATGTTCGAGCTTCTTCGGCTGAGGGTGAGAATCTTTTTTGTTGGTGCTGGTGCTAAGCTTGTTATACTTGTTAGTGTTAATGTCCCCGCTGTTACTTCGTCCTTGAAGATGCCTTCATTTTTTGCACCTAACGTAGCTTTGCCTGCTACTTCTGTTGCTGCTGGAGCTGCTGTGGTAGCTTCGAATAGTCTTCCCTCATCTCTTTCCACCTCTCTTCAATTAAGCGGTTCATTTTCCAGGGTTGTTGCTCCTACGACTATGACTGGTAGCTCGTATTCGCAGTCGAAGAAGAAGGTTGTGATTTCACTGAACAGCTTCTCCTTCGACGTTGCTCCTCCTTTGCTTGGGAGTGCTCAGTCCGTCTCTACTGCCCCTGCTAGAAAAGTTGTTGGACTTACCCCTTTGTCACTAGACTGTGCTTGGTAATCTTCCTTCTGCTGGTGAGTTGGGTTTGAGTGGTTCTCAAGGCCTTTCTTCCGTTCCTAGCTCCTTTACCATGCCGTCTCTTCGTCGTGGTAAGGGCTCAGTTGTTGTGCCCCATATTGGTGATGATCCAAGTCATGGAAAGTTATTGGAGAGATTGAGATTATGTAGCTCTGATAACGCAATCCTTGAGGCTGTTTTGCGGGATTCCAAGGGTCCCTTCTCTGCTGGAGTTGATCATCATCATCTCGAAAGTTCTGTTGAAGTTGCTTCTCATTTGGACGTGTTGTCTGCGCAGTACCGTGCATCTAATGATTATTTTTTTTGACCCTGATTGTCTTCATTCTAGCCATGGCTTTGGTGAGATCCGCAAGGGTAGTATCCAAGAGATGGAAGCTTTCATGGATACCTACGCCACTTTCCTTCCCCGTCTTACAGCTTTTTCAGTAAGTGTTTCTTACCTGAGTGTTTTTCTTCTTGATTTGATCCTTCATCCGCCCTTATGCTCCTTTGTTTGCAGCTTTTTAAGCAGATCGATGTCAGTTATACCTTATTCAAGGTTTATAGGGCTAAGTATACTCATCTGAGTGCCTTGTTGGAACGTGCAAACCAAGAGTATGCTCTTTCTTTTGCAAAGCATCCCTCGTCTAGTGACGCTGCTTCGGTTGCTAAGATAGCTTCGCTGGAGGAAGATCTGAAGAAGACGCATAGGTCTCCGGAGGCCTGTCTGTTGTCTCTTAGGAGAGCTAATGATACCGTCATGGTTGCTGAAGAAGGTCGTAAGGACGCTTATGATGCTTTAACTATTGGTTCTTCCAAAGTTATATATTCGTTTCTTCTTCCCTTAAGCTTTTTTTTTTTACCTTTGTTGGTTGCATAGTCCTGAGATAGCCTTCTTCTGCCAGCCGGTGGCTTAAGTGAACTTAGGTATCTTCGTGATCAAGTTGCCAAGTTAACTTCTGATGTTTGGTATTACCAAAAGAAGTTTGATAGGCTGATGAATGTAACTGTTCATAATGAGGCTCAACTCTCTCTTGAGTCTACTCATAATGCAGATCTAGTAAAGCAGATGGCTTTGCTTCATAAAGAACATGAAGAAGCCCTTAGGTGGAAGGAGAGTCTCATTCCAAAGCAAAAGGAAAATATTGCCTTAGTTGAGAAATGTCTCTCGTCCCAATATATCATTCAGAAGAAATATCATGCCGATTTTGAAGATGCTTGTGCATCCTTAGCTAAGGTTATTGCGGAGCATAATGTATTGTCTTCTGAGGTTTATTCCCTTAAGTACAAACTTGTCAACATTGGCTCTAAGTCTCCCTCCATGTATTATGCATCTTTAGCAAAGAGGTTTGAAGAGTTATAAAATGTGTTGAGGTAGCTGAGGTGGATCTTGCCGAGGCCCAGCATAGTCTTGAGGAGTTACTTAACCATGCCGGAGGTAGCCTAGGATTTTTATTTATCCGTGGCATCCTTCGTGTATTTATTTTCCTCCCCTTGTTTCTGACACCCTTTGCATACGCAGGTCTCCAGGAGCAGTTGGTGGGTGCAAGTGCTAAGATCAATCGTCTTGAAGGGAAGATATCTGCGTTGGAGATATCTCGTCAATTTGATGCTGCTGCCAAGCTCAAGGCAGAGTCTCTTCAGGAATCTAATGCTCAGCTTAGCGCTCAGGTTGCAGAGCTTCATCGGAAGTCGGCTTCGGATTCGGAGGTTTAAGCTTCTCGGACGGAGGAGCGGTACATGCGTTCCGCCATTGATTACATCAACAATGCCTTTGCTGAGGCTGAGCGCCAGGCCAAAGGAGTTGTTTTTCCCCGTCTTCCTTATCCTTGATTATGCTATCCTGCTACAGTTTCAATTTGAACTCTTTTATTTGTATTTTGCCCTCCACTGAGGGGTATCTGATGTTTCTGGAACACCCTTCGTTACTTTTTTAGACCTTCGTCATCTGCAACTGTTAAGACATGTTATTTGTGTTTTTGTAACACTTTTTATGGTACCTTCATTGTATGAAAGTATGTAGAAAAACCGTGTCTAGTTGTTTGCACATTATTTCTTGTAACAATGTGCTAAGGTTTTGTGTGACCTTAGGGTCGGAACATTCCATCTCTTAACAGGGTATACTTTGGCCATAAGGTACCGAGGCGGATAGGGTCCCTACGTGGGTTGTATCCCTACGTGTTCAGCGAGGCTGCTTTACTTTCGACAAGGTATCTTTGATTAGTGGATATATTGCTTACATTCTGCCTTTAGAGGGATACCTTCTCCCTTAGGATCCAAGATTGACATATGCGAAATTATGACATGCCTTGTCTCATCGTCAATTCAGATAGAAATTCTGACGGAGGATGTAATTTCTTACCCCAAATTATGTCTTAATCAACTCTTACTTTTGTTTTAGCAAAAGTTTTTTTCATTGATTAATTAAAGTTGTACTACCTCCGTTCAAGGATAGAACATGGGGGGGTTGTATCCCTTTCCCTTCTTCTCCTGAGTGATAACCATTCACTTAGGGGTAGTACTTCCTTAGGTACATTGCGTTCCAAGTGTGATGTAATACTTCTCCCTTGAGGTTTCTCAGGTAGTATGACCCTTTTTCGGCGATGTCGTGAATGATGTAGGGTCCGTCCCATGTAGGAGCTAGTTTTCCCTATTCCTTGTTCTTTTGATATGGTGGTATTTGACGTAAGACGTATTATTCCACCACAAGGTTTCTAGGAATTACCCGTTTGTTGTATTCACGAGCTAGCATTCGTTGGTAGTTCACCATTCTTTGCAAAGCCACTTCACGCCTTTCTTCGAGGTCGTCTAACTTTTCCAACATAATATATGTTGTTAGGTTCTTCTCATGCCTCCGTTTTCGTTGTTGGCAGTATTACCTCAGTTGGGATGACTGTTTCGGCTCCGTATGCTAGCAAGAATGGAGATTCTCCCGTGGTCTCCATCCTGGTTGTTCGGTAAGCCCATAGGAAGTTGTGTAGTTGTTCGTACCATCTTTTCTTGTATGGTCCCATCTTTTTCTTCAAGTTCATTGCAATCGTCTTGTTAGTGGCCTCCGCTTTTCCATTGCTCTTAGGATAGATCGGAGTAGACTTATTTTTCTGAATGTTGAAGGTGTTGAACATCATGTCTATGTTTTTTCCTTCCAGCTACTTGCCGTTGTCCGAGACTATAGCCGCTAGTATCCCGAACCTACATATGATTTGTTCAAACAAGAATTTGAATACATCGGTGTCCCTAATTCTTGCCAAAGCCATTACTTCCACCCATTTGGTGAAATAGTCCATGGCTACTATTAGATATCTCCTTCTTGATGTCCCCTCTATCAAGGGTCCAATAATGTCAACACCCTATTTGACGAATGGCCAAGGGCTGATGACCGAGTTAAGCTTCGTTGAATCTTCCTGGCAAAGCGTTGGCATCTTTCACAACGCTTTGCTACGCTCTTTGAGTCTTTGTCCATACTTAGCCAATAGTATCCTTGTACTTTGGCTTTGATTGCAAGAGATCTCCTTCCGATGTGATTGACAGCTTCTCCGCTGTGTATGTCATGCATAATTTCCTTACCTTCAGTTTGTGAGAGGCATCGCATTAAAGGTCCGAGGAATGATCTTCTGTAGAGTATCCCATACCGTAGGCTGTACATTGCTGCTTTTGACTCGATTTTTTGAGCTTCTTTAGTATCTGCGGGTAAGATTCCTTTGTCGAGGTATTGGTGTATTGAAGTCCTCCAATCATCTTCTGGTTCACCTTCATTTCTTTTATCTGACATTGATTGGTTTTCGTTAGATTTGTAGGCTTCGTTATCCTTCTTTTCGACTTTGTCATCTTCCTTTGCTTTATCTGCCTCCCTCATGCCCCTGTTCTGGATGGTTAAGGCTTATTCTGCGGAGGTTAGTCATTCTACCGAAGGCTCGTAAATTCTTCCCATATGGATGGAGGTGGTGTTTCTATCCCTTAGCATCGATGATATGAATGCTAAGGCATATTATTTGAATTCTAACCTGAATGCATGGATGAGCCTGTCTCCGGTAGGGGTTGTCATCACAATCCCTATGACTGCACCTTATCCGTTGGAGGAGCCATCTACGAAAATCTCCAACCTTCATAAGCTTTGCGGCTCCAAGATGTCTTTTGGGTCCGGCTTTTTTTCCTCCATTCCTGGGATGTCATCCACCTCCGCCTCGCCGTTCGAAGGTAGGTCCGCCAAGAATTCTGCTAAGATTTGTGATTTCTCAGCCTTCATGGTCTCGAAGATTATGTGAAACTTTTTGATCATGGCATTCCATTTATCCACTCTTCTAATTTTCTCCGTGCTGTCGAGGATCTGACTTATTTGATCCTTAGTAAATACTCGAATGGTGTGCGTATCAAAATATATCCCTACCTAGTTTTTTTGTTTCCACAACTAAGGCATATATGAGTTTCTCTACCTTGGTGTAGTTACGCTCCGCTGAACTGAGTGTTTTGATGATGTAGTACACAGATTTTTCTCCTTTCCCTTGATCTCGTGCCAATACTGCACTTATAGCGTAGCTTGTTGCTGCTAGGTATAAGGTAAGTATCTCACCTGGCTCCAGCTTCTGTAGAATGGGTATGGACGCCAAGTATTCCTTGATCTTGTGAAAGGCTTGTTCGCACTCCGTGGTCCATGTGAACCTGCTTCTTTTCCTTAGCGTGTCGAAGAATTCTTTGCACTTGTCTTATGATCTTGCTATGAATCTTCCCATAGAGGATAAGATTCCGTTTAGCTTTTGGATCCTTTTATGGTTTGCGGTGATGGCATCTCCATTATAGCTCTGACTCTTTCTGGGTCTACTTCGATTCCACGCTGAGTTACCAGATATCCTAGGAATTTTCCTGAGGTTACTCCAAACGTGCATTTCTCCGGGTTCACCTTTATGTGAAAACTCCTCATGACTTCGAATGTCTCCCCTAGGTGTCAGAGATGGTCCTTTGCTTCTTTGCTTTTGACAAGCGTGTCATCCACGTAGACTTCTAGTGTTTTGCCTATCCATGGTTTGAAGATTTTGTCTACTAACCGTTGGTATGTTTCCCCCGCGTTCTTTAGTCCAAAGGGCATCCTTGTATAGCAATACATGCCTCGTGGGGTAAAGAACGCAGTATGATCCTGATCTTCCTCTGCAAGTGTAGAATCATAATATCGCAGCAAGAACATTCTTGCGAAGTTTTCACTGAATACACTGGCGAGCGTCGCAGAAAAGATTAAAAAAACGACGCAACAAATAACGATGGTAGAAACATGAAGAAAACGTAAAGATCCTGCGAAGAATAAAGTGTTTGCGTGGGTTAACATTTGTGCGCTCGGGAAGATATCATAAGTTAGATCCGAAATTAAGGGATAGATTAACTGTCTGTGAGCTGTCATCCATTATGAAATACCTTATATATAGGGGATGAGTAAACTTGAGAGGGAGAGATAATTTTTGGAATGCTAAGAAAGTTTTTAGGAGAGAGAAAATTCTAAACAGAGTGATTGTATCTTAATTTCCTTTTTCCTTTGTAATTTTCTAAGTGTCAATTAATGAAAATTTCCGTTCCTGATTAAGTCTTCATAGACTGATTGTGCAAATTCTTGTGAGGGGTGTAGTGTGGGATTTCCAGCTACTACATTTTGGCGCCCGAAACAGAGATTGAAAGGGAAAATTTGTGAAAATTGTGGTGAAGATTGTTCAAATCAAGAAAATGATGGAAGAAAACAGCAAATCAGATGAAGGAAGAAGAGTAATCAAGATCAATGGAAATAAAATGAAGTTAGAATGTAATGTAATCACAAAAACGATGATTGATGAATTTCATGAAAATAGGAGCGGAAGATTACATAAACGAGATTTTTAAGGAAAGAAGATTATGACGGTGGAGAAACAATCACCTCTTAAGGATTGGGAAAAGCAGAAAATTATGTTCACAACAGCAAAAGTATCAGAAGAAAATGTGAATCACACATCTCCTTTGGTAATCACAGTAACATCTGCACGAAAGGAAAATGGAAAATTAACTAAATCCACGGAAGAATGGGCTGTGACCAGGACTTTGGTGGATGTTGGAAGTTCGGTTGATATAATGTTTTATCATACATTTAAGAGAATGGGATATAAAGATGAAGAAATGTCTTGTTCAACTTATCACATTCATGGCTTTGGAAAATCTATAACCAAACCTAAAGGAGAAATAGTGGTGCGAATTCCATTAGGGGAAATTGAAACACAAGTATCACTTTGTGTGGTGGATATGGAATCGCCATATAACATGCTATTGGGAAGACCATGGATACATGCAATTAAGGTTGTAGCGTCAAAATTACATCAATATATTAAATTTCCTATGCCAAGTGGAATTGGAGAAATTAGAGGAGATGTTGATATTGCGAGATTATGCAATCAAATTGAAGTGAAGAATTATGAAGGACGCACAAAACAACGAAAGATTCGCAGAAAAATAGCAAAAGAGGCAAAGAAAGAAGAACAATTTAGAATTTATATGATCAGAGCAGAAGAAGGAAAAGGAATACCTGGCGAAATCTAGCAAGAAGAAGGTAAACCTGCGACAATTATAAAAGAGCCAACACCAATGGGAGAACCTGAAGCAATGTATACTGCAGCGGAACCAATAAAAGAAATAAATATTGGGACTGAAGAAGAACCTGAAATGCTAAAAATTGGAACTAAGTTGGGCGCGGATGAAGAAGCGAGAACCGTAAATCTCTTGCTAGAGTATAAAGATATCTTTGCGTGGAATATGGATGAGGTACCTGGAATAGATCCATCAGTTGCTCAGACCAAGCATTAATGGGAACACCCTTAAAACAGGGATTAATAACCAACATTTAAAAAAAAAATACGGAATATTAAGATGTTGTTCAAAATGAAAACACTTAAGTAAGATAGGGAAATGATCTGAATAAACCCTAGCAAGATTGGTGATACGAGTATGTGGCAATACAGAGAACTATTCATCATTGACAAAACCTTTGTCCAGTTTTTCAAAAATTAATTCAACAGGATTTTTAAATCTCATATTACACCAAGTAAAAGGATTACCAAAAGCTAACACTTCATTCATTTTCATGTCAACCAGCTTAGTTCTAATAAAATCCGGGGTGGGGGGAGAACTATCCTTATTACCACATTGTTTTTCAGAAGCTTGCGAAACGAAGTTAAAGTCTCCTAATAGTAACCAAGGTCTAGTATTGTTTTCATTCATATGAATGAGAAAGTTCCACTAATTCCTTATTCCAGAAATATTAACAGCACCATACATAAAAGAAACAATATAATTTTTAATTACTGGGGTAATATCACACATGATGTGTATCATACTAAGGGAACTACTGATAACCTCAATGTTAGACTTTGAAGAAAAAAACCAAGTGCAATGCCACCCGATTTACCAACAACGGGAATAATAAACCAAGCATCATAGGTTAGGTGGTGAGTATATTTTTTAACAGTGTCTATATCTACCATAGTTTCTATAAGACAGATAGCATCAAGTTTATTCTTTCTAAAAATATTCAACAAATGCAACCATTTTTTATCAGAGAAACACCCATTCATGTTCCAGTAAAGAAATTTTATGATTCAAAGTGTGAATTAAACTATAAAAAAACAATGTAAAGCTAAAGAATAAAATTAGCAAAATTCAGAGGAGACTTACAAGGTCATGAGCCGAAAGAGGCTCGGAATCCATAGAGTCCATCGAGTCTATCATCATGAGATTTACTTCATTTTCAAATTCTTCTTCAGAGATCAGAGGTTCATGAGGTAAAACTACAATAGGAGTAAGTTCAAGCACAACTTCTTTATCAAAGCAATTGCCAATATCTAGATTACTTAAATCTAAATACTCTAAAATTGGATTCAAAAACAATCTGAAGTGTAGCTCATTTCAAAGGAATAATTAACAATAACCCTAGAATTAGTAAACACAGTCTGAGAGACATACATACATGAAGCTGACCATAATACATTTGTTTCCATATTTTCTGAGAAACTATCTCCACTTCTTCCTTGATTGACTGGCATACCAATCGAAGGAGTAAATAGGAAGAGAAACCATAAGAGGCCAACGAGGAGTCGGAACCATAAAGGAAGAAGAAGCATTAGAACTAGTACCCAGGAAAACAAATCCAAAAGATGTCATATCAATAACGTTAATCAAGATTTGTTTTAGAGTTTTATTAATGTAAGCCTATAAAAGGTCGGTCGCAAAGGTCTGGCTCGGATAGTCTGTAGCAAAATATCCCTGCACCTTTGTTCCTACAAATCACCAGTATGACACGTATCTACCCTTTCAACTACTATTATTCCGATCAATGCAGCTATTTACTTGACTAGTTTAGACGATTTATCGTGCTGGAAAAAAAAGGAAAAAAACCTTTTCTTTGACGTTTATCATGGAAATACTGTATGAGTTTTCTACATCGATTAAGTTACTATTATATTGATCCATAGTTATACCATTAACTTCTTCAAACCATCACTCAGTTGTGGTTATATAATTGATTAGCTGATCTACTAAACTGTTGTTGTTGTTAGTTATAGAATGAATTCTCATACAAGAGTTATTAGTAATTTTCTTACCAACTATTTCTAAATCATTCATAGGAAATCACATGTGTATTTACTATCTTTCGAAGAAAACCCATTTGGATTAATAGATAGAGAACTAATTTCTGCAACTATACCCAGCATCAAAAGAAGAAAGTAGAAGTACACTTGTTGTTGTTATTGTTCTTTGTTCATGTGTTTATATACTTCATGATAGATTCTGCAGTGGCGTGTTGATGTGAGTAATTTTATATACTTGATGATAGATTATAGTGTTTGAGGTGTTGATGTGAGTAATTTTTCCTGAATTAAGTGAAGAATAAAATATTTCCTTCTTTTTCTGCATGATAAATGGTCAGGTAAATAACCAATAATTCAAAAATAAAAAAACATGCTTCAAAAATAAAAAAAACAATAATAGAAAAAACTATCGAACATGCTTCAAAAAAAAAACTACCGAATTTCGGAATAATGGTAGATGAAAAATAAGGCATATGCCTACTGATGATTTGTAGGAACAAAGGTGCAGAAATATTTCGCTACAGACGATCTGGAGCCGGTCCCAAACCAGTGAATAAAAACATGAAGAATGTTTTAGTATTTTAGTGTAACAAGTTTCTTTTACAATTACTTCATGACTTTTGTTAAAGGGAGAGCAAAATGTAATCCGAGAAGTGCAAAAATCATAGTCGACTCACTAACTAGAGTCAACTCAACAAATTCTTTTACCTATGTCTAAAATATCCTTACTAATCGCACATACCCTCCACACATGTTGATAATATACATCGTCTTCTTCTTCCGTGAGGGAAAAAAAAAACTAACTTCTTAATCGATTACAGAACTTATTGGGAATTTACTACCATATGGTGGGCAGTGGGCTTGCACTGGAGCAAGGACGTTTGATTTCGTTCCATTATATTTACTTGTTTTAGGTATTGTTAAGTTAAATTCTAGACATGTTAATTGGAAATGTGGGAAATGACACAGGATTGAGAGTTTTTATTTATCTTTATTATCTGCAAATATTGGAGTTTAGATTATTATTTGTTCAAGCTTTACAAAACGTGTTCCTGCCCATTAAGTGGAACGATGTCCGGACATCAAACAATGATTCCATTACCATATTATTTTTTTATAAGCAAGATTCCATTACCATATGATCAACAAGATATGGTGCAAAGTTAGTCATTACACAAAATTGGTCAAAAAGACCAAAATAGAAAATTTCTGGGTGAAATAAATTCTTAGCATTTGATATTGTTCTTATAGCCAAAATTCAGAAATATATTGTTTATATAGCCAGTTTGGATATTTCACCCAGGAAAATCAAAATAAAAAAAATATGTCTTACCTAAAATACCCCCTAACCTTTTAAACCCTTCTTTTCAAAGAGAATTTATGTGTATTTCATCTCGTCCCTCACCTGCAGAATTGTCTCGAGATTAAATTCAGAGCTCATCTCGTTTTCAGACCTGGTTGATCAATCATGGTGGTTTTCAATTGTTGAATCGAAGTTTAGATTAATCAACTTTCAAGTCATCTAATATCATCAACAACCAGTAACGCAAATCAGTAAGTTTCAAGTTTCAATTAATCCAATTTTGATATTTTTTTTGTCTAATTCTTTGTAATGCATATCTCGGTATTTCGATTTTGAAGTCTCTCTATCAATTTTTGGTTTTAGTTGTTGATTTTGATTATCCAGGGTTTTACTAATAACTAATTTTTGGTTTTAGTTGGTGCTCGTAAACGTGATTATTTGTTTATATCCAATCGATTGATTGTCCATCAAAGTAAATTTTGTTTAAACCTGCTAAAACAATACATAGATGCAATCCAAAGTGATTAAAGTGATTTTTAGTTTTTCATTGTTTTGGAAGTGAACGGAATTGGTATAATATCATCATGTCTGTGTGTTTGATTAGAGTTTTCTTACAATTTTTGCTCAAAAAAAAGCTGTAACTGGTTTCCATGGTGAATATGGGTGTCACAATTGATTTTCCAGTTTTTTAAAGCAGGATGAAACTGTATTTTTATACCAATTGTTGTTGAACTTGGTTTTTAGTCATCCTGGTTGTTTAATTTGTTCAATTGAATATCATCCATATTCATTTAACATTTTTTAAATATTCCTTTTGTAGATGGATCAACAAACTCTTTGTGTGGTTATCTGTGGTCCCGATACATGTCCATACCACATTAATATGAAGTCAACAATTGATGAGTTGAAGTTGTATGTGTGTTCTTTTTGGAATTATATTTCGCCAGACTCAATCCAGTTTGTATTTGACAATGAGGGAAGAAGTATGGTTGTTAACAGTGATGCGAAGCTTCATTCTGTCATATCAATGTGTCATGTTTTTCAGTTGAGTTTCTTGGAGCTTTGTTTATTTGAACGTGTTCCTCTTCGTGCTCCTGATTTTTTTCGTGAACCTACTATGAGCGAGTTTCGTTTAGCACCATACCCTAGCAGAGTTCAGTTGGTTCTTCTTCCGAGCAGAAGTAGAATGAGCGAGTTTCGTTTAGCACCAGACCCTAGTAGAGATCAGTGTGTTAGTTCTCGCCATCTTACTAGCAGCAGTAAAGTTACTCGCACACCTACAATGACGGAGTTGCTTTTAGGTAAAGGCAATAGCTCAGATCAGTCGCTTATTCCTTCCTCTCAAGAGCTTGTTTCGTCTCAAGATATCCCCGTGTCTCAAGAACGTGCATTCAATAGAAAGTTGGCAATTAAAAGATCTTGCAAGGCTGCTGAATGGGAGTTTATTATAAAAGGTGTTGGGCAAGATTTTTATGGAGGACGATATGAAGCTCGTCTTGTTGTTGAGAAATATAACCATTTTTGGGGGTGCATGGTGAGAGTCGTAAAGAGCAATCCAGAACGTTATACGGTGGAATGTTATTACAAGGAGAAATTGCAATGCGACTGGATGTTCCATGCAGCTCCGAAGACTTCCAATATGAAGGTCCATTTATTCCTCAAGGCCTATAACAGTGAACATAAATGTTGTGCTGGTTATAGTGATGGAACAAAGGCTGATCCGGTTACGCGCGAACTTGTCAAGAGCTTGGTATTTGACCAGATCGAATAGAATCCCAATAAGAAAGTCAGGTATATTGTTAAAGAATTCAAAAGTGATTATGGGTTAGAATTGAGCTACGATCAGGCACATGCCGGGAAAGAATTATATTTGAAGGAATTGTATGGCGAGGACACTAAATCATACACTGACTTGGTTTGGTGGTATGAAGCCGTGAAGAAGAATGATCCAGGTAGCAGGGCTGATTTAGTTGTTTAAGGGGGACAGTTTAATAGTTTGTTCTTAGCCTTCGATGCTTGCATCTCGGGTTTCGAATATTGTCGCCCGGTATTGTTCTTGGATGCAACTTTCCTAACTGGAAAATCTAGGGGTTGTCTTATGGAGGCTACTAGGAAAAATGCGAATAATGGTAAGTCTTCTATTTTTAGATTTCAACTTTTGATGTCAGATTATAAATTTGAATAAAATTCATAAAAAAAAATTTGTCAGATTATCACTGGATGAAACTAGTTTCATCCTTAATTTGTGAAGTCGGACTAGAGGATGAAACTGGTTTCATTCTGTACAATAGCAGTTTCAGTCGGTTTAATATAATTTTTTCTTTTTGTGTTTTTTTTTGTTTCTGTAGGAATATTTCCTCTGGCATACGGCATTGTATCAGGTGAAACTATTTAGAATTGGCATTGGTTCTTGGAAAAATTAAAAACTATCTTGGGTCATCGTGTACTAACTATTATTTCGGATGTGAAGAATAATGTCAGCGGGAGGGTTTGATCCAAGGTATTAAAAACTAATGTCAGCGGGAGGAATAATGTCAGCGGGAGGGTGTGAAGAATAATGTCAGCGGGAAAAATTAAAAACTATCTTGGGTCATCGTGAGGGTTTGATCCAAGGTATTCGTGATGTTTTTCCAATTTTCCGTCATTGTTGGTGTTACCAGCATTTGAAGAATAATGTCATCGGTAAGACCAACAAGAAGAAGGGAGAGCATGGTGATGCGATGGATTTGTTCAAACAATGTTGCTATCCATCAACACGTGAAGGCTTTCATGAAGGTATGAAAAAGTTGAAGGATATGGGATGTGATGGTCTTCATAAATTCTTGAGTGACCTTCCAGTGGAATGTTGGTCCAATGCACATTGTCTTGGCTGTCATTTTGGCGACATGTGTTCAAACATTGCAGAGTCGTTCAACTCTTGGATTAAGGAAGCAAAAGGTATGCATATTGACACACTTGTTAACTGGATTAGACTTAAGATTATGGATCAGATGAGTAAAAGGAAGTTAAAGGGGGCGACGTGTAAAGGATTCATTTGTCCTAGGCTAGAGAAAAAAGTAATGGCTTCCATTCATGTTGGTGTCCAGTGGAGAATAACTAAGTCTGGTGACATGGAGTGGGAAGTTTTTGATGGAAAGCGCACGCATGCTGTTAATATTGCGAAGTTTCATTGCAGCTGTAGGGTTTGGTTTACTGAGAAGTTACCTTGTGATCACGCTATTGCATGTATGCATTCAAATAAGATCAATGTTTACGAGTACACTAATCCGTTTTTTAGCATTTCTAGCTTCCGTGCCTCGTATGATCGTGTTATCAAGCCCATTCCCGATTACGACAAGCCTATTGATGTTGCTACTGGAAATATTGTGAACCCACCAACTGTCCTAGGATTAAAAACTGGTAGGCCGAGGAATAAGAGGATTCCTAACACTGGTAACACAATTTCAAGAGACCAATTACATGCGGTAACTGCCATACTCAGGCACATCATAACAAGACGACGTGTCCTCATCCTCCTGCAAAAAAAAAACGTTCTGAACCTGCATAAGAACATCTTTACCATGATAATAGTTAGTACACGATTCATTTATTAGTTTATTCTTCTATGCAGCCTCTTGTTGCATATTTAAGATTCATTTACCTGGAATTATATGGTTGTATTTACCTTGGATTGTTTCTTTTGTTCGTAAAACATATTTTATGGAATTATTTTTTCAAGTATTGCTCCAGTTTTATAGTATAGATCTTATAGTCTTATGTTGATTGGCTTTAATTGCACATTCCCTTCAGTGTTCACTGTAAAATTTGAATGTTTGCAAAGTTTCAGATTTAATTGTACAAGATGTAACTGGGTTTCATCCAAGCATGGTTACATTCTGACCAAAAATTGCAGTTTTTTACAGGCTATGATGTAACTGGGTTTCATCCAAGCCTGGTTACATTCTGACCAAAAATTGCATTTTTGTACAAGCTAGGATGTAACTGGGTTTCATCCAAGCCTGGTTATATTCTGACCAAAAAAAAGTATTTTCAACCTGCAAATTTAATCATTTCTGCCTAACATATTCAAACACAACTATCATGAAATTGAAGTATATGCATTTTTCAAGAAAAAGTTCATATTTCAATTAAGACGAATCCACGGATCACAAATGTATGCAAAGACTTAGTCCAACAAAAAAATAAAAGTACTTCCATATGAACTACATTAATAAAAAAATTCTAAACAACCTAAACACATCAAACTTTCCAGTAGCTATTCTCATCAGTTAGGATTTCATATGCGAGATTGATTCGTCTTGTGCTCATCTCCTCTCCAAGAGTATCTTTGCCTTCAAAGGGGTAACCGTTTGTCATTGCCCATTCCATGAAGTAGATATCATACATCAAAGAATCAGGACTGCAAGACAAATGAATATGTAATGTCACTTTACATATATAGAAGAAAAAAAATGTAATGTCGGTTCAAACTTCGTTTCTGTTTGTATGATATAATTTCAGTTAACGACCTACCTTTCGCACTGTTGTGGATATTTGATTTCACGACGACATCAATGTTATCCATACTAGTACTTTGAAGTTAAATGAGAAAGAGATGGTTTATTCTTTTCTCCATCATTTTAGCATCCTTTAAATAGTTTGAAGAACCTAGGAGAGAATTTTTAGTGTGTCCAAGTTCTTCCATGAATGTCAAAGTGAAGCAATATGAAATATTCTTTCTCATTCAGCATTGGGATGAACAAGTGTTACGTATCGACATCAATCTTCTGCAGTTTAGCATTTATCATATCTGCAGCCTTCATCTCATCTCCCGCAATGGCATCAACCTGAAGACAAATTTGAATCAAAACCAGGTAAACCATATTTTTAATATGGATGAAACTAAATTACATCCCATGTTTAATGCTAGATGAAACCAAGTTTCTTCAGGTATCAGATGAAACCCAGTTGCATCCTATATATAATAGCTAGATGAAACTCAATTTTATCCTACACTAGTGAGAGAATTATGTTTCAAGCAACAGATGCACGCCAGGTATGTCCTACACTAACTTAAAGTTATATGAAAACAAATCACAGACCTAAGTTCATTCATTTTAAAATGTAGTATTCAAAATGTTTACCCATGCAAGCGCGCTAAGAAAGATTGACTTTAAGTATCCTTTGGTATCACCGCCAGATTGAAACAATTGTCTCCATTTTTCGATTTTGAACTCCAAAATAGTGTTCACCAATGGCTGATTGAAAACAAGTTGCTGGAAGTGTTCTCCACTAATACATACACCTCCATTGGTTTTACAAACACAGTCACTGCATTTAAATAAGTTCATCTAATTTTAGACAAGCACATGGGTTTCATTTTTTAACATGAAATAAGAAAAATAGAATGTAAAAAAAAAAAAAAAACAGCAAAAGAATGCAGATATGTACCTTAACTTTCCAGTTCCAAGGTACTCATTTATTAACTGCTCTTCAGATAGTCTTACTCCGCAACTCAAGTATTATTTCCACAGCTTGTTGTTCCTTATTAACTTCTTCAACTTATCGTCCTTCTGCTTTTTGTCTGCACGCTCATGCTCATCTGTTACAAACTTATTCTGTCTAGTCATTTTATATACGTTCTTCACTCTATTCTCAATCAATCCAAGTTTACTCATAACTGCCAGAGGTTCTGCTGCGATAATCTCTTCTTCAGTGATTTCTGATGGAGGAACTGGTGCTAGAGGTTCTGGTGAATGAACTGGTTGATGAACTGGTGCTCGAGGAATTGGTGTTACAGCTTCTGCTTAGAGAATATCTTCAGCTTCTGGATTTGCGGCTCCACTAGTTTCACCTTCCTTGCTAGCATCTTCAGGAACAGCACCCTCCACTGGTTTGCATACCTTCTGTTTAGGAACAGAACCCTCCACTGGTTTGTTCATCTCTTGAGTGATTTTGAGGTTGAAAAAGCTCTCAGGTGGAGTGTAAAGAACAATATCAGTAGGTGAAGCTTGCGGAGTTTGCGGGGTTGAAATAGTTCCCGGTTGACGGTTGAGTTATGCTTTCAAGGCTTCCACTTGACTTTGCAAGTCCGATATTGTCTTATCCTTTTCTTCAGACTCAACCTCCTTTGCTTCCAACTCTTCATTCCTTGCTCCTAACTCGGTATTCAAGTGATCTATAATGATGTCCTTCTCAGCTAGTTCATTCTTCAACATGGAAATATAGTCTTCATCTTTGTTTTCTTCTTCCTCATCAAACATTCATAATTGTTTCTCCTCTTCACTCCAGCTACCAACAAACTCAACAACCTGCAAACACATAAACACATAAACAGAGGATGTAACTGATTTCATCATATGATAACACATGATGTAACTGGGTTTCATCCACTGATAACACAGGATGTAACTTGGTAGAAAATGGGTTTCATCCATTAATAACATAAGATGTAACTGGTTTCATCCAGTTATTATAGGGGATGGAATTTTAAAAATGAATCTAAACTTAATCAGCGTAATATGTAATTGGTTTCATCTAGTTATAATAACATCAATAATCTATTTACCTGATTGCTTGAAAGAGTTTCAAGCTTCCCCTAGATAGATGCATTTATGTGTCTATATTAGTCTCAATTCTCTGTAAGGTTAGTACCCATTTTCGTACTTATTATGGTGTTTTGTGTATTTTTAGGTATTTTTGGGAAATAAATATTTTTGGAAAATTCGGCTCGAAAAGTTGATAAAGGTACCCCGGTTCGGACTCTCATTTTGGATAAGGGGCACCCAATTACTAAGGGGTACCCAAACTTCTAATGGCACCCAGCAGCTGGATAAGGGGCACTTATCTTCAAGAATTCAAATAAATGGTTTTGGCGGGAAAGTTTGTGCAGCAAAGTTCAATATTAGGGTTGGATTTTCGGAACTGATTTGTGGAGATTAAATCGCCGGATTCAGCTTGGTTGGAGCTGTTAACACCAAACATGCTTGGTATAGTCATTATAATCGAAAGAACTGGGCTGGATATCCGTGTAAAGCAAAAACAGGAAAAAAATAACAACAAAGCTTTGAGATTTTCGGGGCATGATTTGGTCGATATTTTAGAGATTTCTTCACGGGAATGATTTTGTATTACCATGTTAAATCAAAACAGGGTAGGTAATGGTCCCAGATTCGAAAAAAGAAAGGAATTATCTTCGATTTGGAGAAAACAGAGTGACAAGGAAGTTACGGATCTTTTTGAGTTTATATTTGGAAGGTACGTGGGGAATCAGGAATGATATCTTCTCGAAGGGATTTATTTCTATCTATACAAGAGTTTTGAATGAAGCAGAGAGGTGTAGAAGACAGAAAAAAGAAAGGAAAGTCCGTGACTTTCTGTGGAAGAATAATCAAGAATTTTACGGGATTAAGCTGACCTTTTGCCTATATAAAGATTGGTACAAGTTCTAGGGAGGATGGTCGAGACTTTGGGGTAGTTTCAGAGCTAAGAACAAGGCTACAGAGAAGAATCGCAGCAGCAGCAGCAGAGAAGAAGAAGGAAGAGTTCCAGACGACACCATAAAAGTGTCGTTCTCAAGAACACGAAGAACAGATTAACAGAGGCAGTCGTTTATCCTGTTACACAAAAGATTTGTCGTTCTTTGAAACAGTGACTCTGTAACATATATACAGTGTTGCAAACTCTGTCTTAAACAATTTCTTCAATAAAAACACCTTTTTGAGCCATGAATCAATATTTTGAGTGTGTTTTCACCATGAAGAGATAAACCCCAACACTGGAATGAAGGAGGAAGCCATTCTTCACGCGTGTGGTAATTCTATTAATTCTTTTATGACTTATTGCATTGATTTTTAATTGATTTATGATTTTTATTGAGTGATTGTTATTTCAATTGATGGGTCATGATTTATTAAGTGTATTGATGTCTCATGCTTTAGATTTACAGTCATCGCTTTCAAAATATACTTTCGGCAAGGAATTAGAGTCAATAAATTGTTATTATTTGAGCTATGAATATCTAGAATTATTAGTTGAACCACATGAATGAGAATTGGTGGAGTCCTGAATCCCAGTACTTCTTGATCTTGTGACAATCTTTTGTATATACTTTTGTTATTAAGTCTTAAAATCGAATCTCATCAAGTCCGAGAATCAAACCCTTTACTTACCACTTCAAAACTACATCAGTTTTTGGCGCCATAGACGCGGACTTGTATTTAGGATTAGGTTTTAGGTTTTGCATTTTTTTAAAGGTTTTGTATATATTTTGTTTATTTTTATTATTACATGAAACTATTTGGAAGCCTAACAAGCTAGGCTCCAACGACATACTACTACATTAATTGAACAGGTTTTTATTTTTATTTTTATTATTATTATTATTATTTTTAGATTATTTTTTTTGTTCTATTTTACGTCTTTGGTATTTTTGTTTTTGTTGAGCAGGATTGGCTAAAAGCTAAAAGCGGAAAGTCGAACTTGTCAAAAAAGGAGAAAACCGAAGACATTATTTTTGTTAGTTTTTCTCTATTTCTTTTGTATTTGTATATATTCTTTGTTAATTTTTAGTATTTTTTTATATTATTAAAATAAAAAACACAAGCACGAAAGCACACATGCACTTCATATTGCATCGTCAGACTACCGATTTTAGGAAAACTCGTGGATTGGTAAGCTGAACCCGTGCCTTGGGCCTTATGGGAGTTACCAGCTGAAAGTCCACAAACCTCAGCCTCGTACCTTTGGGTATATTTTGTTGTGGTAACCTGAGCCTACCCATTTTAGTCAACCTTACATTTTCATGTGCATAATAGAATGTCGAACTGGTATTACAATAGCCAATACAAAGATTATTCGACTAAGCAACATGGATATTATCCTTATTATGACCATAGTGTGAATAGTGGTTGGGAACGCCATTCTTTTCAAGGTTATGGTTCATACCATGGTGAGCCCAATTACTATCCGCACGTGCACCGGTCATACGAGCAAGAAAATAAGGAATATTATAGTACTAGTAATTCGTCTTTGGATGACTTAATCAAAGAGTTAAAAACTAGTCCTTATTATGATCCTTCAGTTCCTATTCGTCCTTTAGAAGAGACTCTCAAACTGATGGCTGTTAATTCTGGTCCTATTCGTCCTCTAGAAGAGTCTCTCAAGATACTAGCTGAAAATACATATAAGTTGAGGAACGAAAGACTTGCTCGGAATAATCTTAATTTCCATTATAGTGTTTCCAATAGTACCCTTGAAAACGAGGATAGTTATCCACATAATCAATATGACGAGGTTAGTATTGGTAACACTACTTGTTTATATGAGGTTAACCATTTTCATGTTCTTATAATGATGATTATGATAAGGATAGTGTTGATGAAGAATTTGAAATATATAGGCATAGTGATCAGGAATTTGTTACTTCGATTGAGCTTAATAATGATAATGTTTCTAGTTCAAATCCAAATAATTTTAATAATTATTCACCTATTCAAAAAGATGAGGATTTGACTAGAGATACCCCCTGTTTTAGACGATGTAGTATTTCCTTTTGATTACGAAGCCGATAATGGTTTAGAGGAATGGGTTTATCCTGAGAATACTGTTTTAGAGTCCAAGGATTTAGAAACAATAGTCCTAGAAGAAGAAGATGAAATCGTAGAGCTTTTAAATATGTATGAGTATGTGTCACCTGAATATGACCTACAAGAAGCAATTGACCATTTTCAGGATTCCGATGATCTAGAAATTAGGGAAATTGTAGCTAGTCTATCTAGAGATACCCAAAACTCTAAGTTTTGGGGTGATTATCATTCTCCATGTGCCTTACCTTTAGCTCTTGTAGATATCCCTCACTTGGGACTTGATATATGTGCCTCAACCATTGTGCCAGATTACCTTCATACTATCTCTCCAGAACCTATTGATGTCCATGAAGAATTTCAGTTGTTAGAAACCCATCCTCTAGTTGATGTGGTTTACTCTGGCTATGATACCCAGATTGATTTTGTTTTCCCACCAAATATTTTTCTTCCAAATATGGGAACGTTTGAATTTGAAATGTCTCAATTATTAAGTTCTGAGACTAAACCTAATTATTTTAGGAGAATAAAATTGACACATTTGGTTAAGAATGACCACCACTCTCATTATGGTCAGATGTGTGAGTCAAATCTGATTGACTTAGAGGATCCTCAATTATTCAGGTTATTATTGTGTGTTTTTAAATTTTTCCAGACTTTAGAACCTCATATTTCGGATCTTAGCTATGAGGAAGTGCAGCCAATGAAAATATTTTATTTATATACCTTTATTGAACCTGAACCTAAACCGCAACTAGATGTAGTTATCTTAAACAGGAAACTAGGCAAGGGTGTGTTATGTTTATTCTTGGTTTGTTGCAGTTTCCTTTTGTCTGTGGTAACACTTTTTGATGCAGATGATCCACAATTGTTTCGATTATTACTATATGATTCGAGGTGATTAATTCTTACTTATGTCTAGCTAAAGACGTTAAACATAGCACTTCTTGGTAGGTAACCCATGCTCATGCAACACGGTAATATCTTTCTTTAACTCTTTTTGCTTCAAATGCGAACAGTTTCTCCTTGTTCATGCTTTTAATTTCATCTTTAGAACATTGAGGACAATGTTAGATTTAAGTTTGGGGGTATGGGAGAAACTTTTTAGTTGCATCATTAAACTCCATAGCCTAGAAATTTATGCCTATTAAGGATGGCACTAACCAATCTAAGTGGATGGAAGAATTTTGGTTGTAGGAGTTGAGGAACCAATCTGATTAGATGGAAACATCTAAAGAGTCTATTTATAAAAGCACAGAGCTCAGGTGTTAGAAATAACATGGTAGTTTCGCCATATCTCGTTGAGTCCTTTTCACTTCTGTTTTTATTTTGTTTTCTTTTTAAAATATGTTTCTCTAAGTGATTAGGTGGGGTTCACGATTCAAGTTGTTACCACTGCTAGGATGAAATAGAGTGATTGAGTTAGTAAAAAAAAAAAGACCAAACCAATTAGACCAAACGGAATAATTCTCAAAAATAAGTAAAAAAAATGACACTTGGGAATAGCAATATGTGTGTGTTTTCCTTGTCTCTGTAGCCTAAACAAGCGTGGAACGCAAGATCCATGGGAACTATCATGTAATCTGCTGACAAGAAGCATGCGTTTGGATCCAAAAGATCAAATCATGCAGTTAAAAAAAAAATGAAATGAAAAGTTTATTGTGGATAAATTGACCGCTGGTTTCCTTGTATATGCCAGACGAGTTGATCTAGAATTAGGATTATCGATCACTGGTTCCCTTGTATATGCCAGATGGGTTGATATTAGTCAGACCAGTATCTCAGTCCATTAGGATAGGTTCATTTTGGCGGTGGCCTTCAGACAGATATGAGAAACAACGTTCACCTAGTCAACATCAAAACCATCTATATTTTTCTATATCCATCTCATAATCTATCCATGTGATTGGTTGACTCCGGTTATGATGTCCATAGTGCGACTATCTGAGTAGAGCTCTGTCACTTATATATGAATTTTAGTATGCTTGAGTGCAAACTCGTGTACAGCAATTGGAATTTTGCATCAGGGTACTTCCTTTTGTAGTCAATAAGTATGTCAACCAAGGAGATTCTTTAGTGCCTTCCAAGGTTCTGCGTAGATAGCTAGGGTCTGAAGTAAAGGTTTTGTGGGTACATCTCTGGTAATCCCTCCCGAGACTATAACTAGGCCACTAGGGCCACCTAGGGGTTTAAAGGCTTATTGCATACGCTAAATGCAATCGACGATGCCTGCGACAGTGAGTTAGGATTTTATTTTGTAGATTTGATTTTCTCGGGACTAGCAAATAATAAGTGTGGGGGTATTTGATAGACGCATTTATGTATCTATTTTCATCTCAATTTTCTATTTTATTAGTACCCATTTTTGTACTTATTATGGAGTTTTGTGTATTTGTAGGTATTTTTGGGAAATTCGGCTCGAAAAGTTGATAAAGGTACCCCGGAGGACACCTACTATTCGGACTCTCATTTTGGATAAGGGGCACCCAATTACTAAGGGGTAACCAAACTGCTAATGTCACCCAGAAGCTGGATAAGGGGCACTCATCTTCAAGAATTCAAATAAATGGTTTTGGCGGGAAAGTTTGTGCAGCAAAGTTCAATATTAGGGTTGGATTTTCGGAACTGATTTGTGGAGATTAAATCGCCGGATTCAGCTTGGTTGGAGCTGTTAACACCAAATAGGCTTGGTATAGTCATTTTAATTGAAAGAACTGGGCTGGATATCCGTGTAAATAAAAACAGGAAGAAAAATAATAACAAAGCTTTGAGATTTTCGGGACATGATTTGGTCGATATTTTAGAGATTTCTTCACGGGAATGATTTGGTATTACCCTGTTAAATCAAAACAGGGTAGGTAATGGTCTCAGGTTCGAAAAAGAAAGGAATTATCTTCGATTTGGAGAAAACAGAGTGACAAGGAAGTTACGGATATTTTTGAGTTTATATTTGGAAGGTACGTGGGGAATCAGGAATGATATCTTCTCGAAGGGATTTATTTCTATCTATACAAGAGTTTTGAACGAAGCAGAGAAGTGTAGAAGACAAAAAAAAAAGGGAAAGTCTGTGAATTTCTGTGGAAGAATAATCAAGAATTTTACGGGATTAAGCTGACCTTTTTCCTATATAAAGATTGGTACAAGTTCTAGGGAGGATGGTCGAGAGTTTGGGGTAGTTTCAGAGCTAAGAACAAGGCTGCAGAGAAGAATCGCAGCAACAGCAGAGAAGAAGAAGGAAGAGTTGCAGACGACACTAGAAAAGTGTCATTCTCAAGAACACGAAGAACAGATTAACAGAGGCAGTCGTTTATCCTGCTACACAAAAGATTTGTCGTTCTTTGTAACAGTGACTCTGTAACATATATACAGTGTTGCAAAACTCTGTCTTAAACAATTTCTTCAATAAAAACACCTTTTTGAGCCATGAATCAATATTTTGAGTGTGTTTTCACCATGAAGAGCTAAACCCCAACACTGGAATGAAGGAGGAAGCCATTCTTCACGCGTGTTCTAATTCTATTAATTCTTTTATGACTTATTGCATTAATTTTTAATTGAATTATGATTTTTATTGAGTGATTGTTATTTCAATTGATGGGTCATGCTTTCTTAAGTGTATTGATGTCTCATGCTTTAGATTTACACTCATCGCTTTCAAAATCTACTTTCGGCAAGGAATTAGAGTCAATAAATTGGTATTATTTGAGCTATGAATATCTAGAATTATTAGTTGAACCACATGAATGAGAATTGGTGGTGTCCTGAATCCCAGTACTTCTTGATCTTGTGACAATCTTTTGTATATAATTTTGTTATTAAGTCTTAAAATCGAATCTCATCAAGTCCGAGAATCAAACCCTTTACTTACCACTTTAAAACTACATCACCCCTCAATTTTGCAAGATACTTTTTACAAGTCCCATCTTGCAAACCTTGGACATGCATCACTATTGGCTTTCCTAACAATTCTTTCGATTTTCACTTGCTCAAAAATCCATAACTGCAACAACAAAAGATATAAGTTAATAATCACCACATGATTCAGTTAATGAAAAAAAATATATATTAAAGAGATACTCACCAGTAAATAGAAGCTGCCACCATTGATAGAGTAAGGTGTCTTGTGCATGGCTTTAACACTTTGCATTAGATGCTCATGGATTAAATCTGTCCAAGAGACTCTGTTAATTGTACCGATTAACTATAGGCAGTTAAAATACCTGTAGTGGACATATATACCTCCGGTGTTTATGAAGAAGACTGTACAGAACATGAACAACAACAAAAGTATCGCCAAGTCTTCTTCTTTTCCTTCTTCATTCATAGCAGTCTGTATCCCTTCGATGATGTATTTCTTGTGCAATTTTTCACCAGTATTCTTCTCTTTGCTTTTCTTCTCTTTGTCTGCGACTTTCTTGTTTTTCTTCTCTTTGGATTGACCTTCCCTTTGCTTCTTATAAGCATCCCTTCTCATTGGCTCCAGAAAGTATTTGGTGTAAAATGCAGAATCTTTCAAACTAGGTTCGTCCTTTGGTCCATAAAGTTTTTTATCTTGTTCACTCATACGTATTCTCTGCATTTTGAAAATAACAACAAGATGGTTTGGATCAGTCTTGAAAACTTGATCACCAATCTTGAATGTCAACTTTTTCGGGTCAAAATTTCTTATCATGAACTCTAATGCCCTTGGAGATTTGCTACATTCTTCCTTGCCCACTTTTCCTTGTTTGATAGCCTCAATAAAGCTCCAGAATTTAATCTTCCTTAACACAACCTCTTGTCTTTCAGTAAATACCATTGATTCAAGCACTTCAACTGTCGGTTTCATGTTTGATCGGAACGTTTACTTTCCTTCCTTTTTCTCTGGCTTGTCTTTGTCCATTTAGTCATCCACATTCTCCGTGTTATACTCACCACCACCCACGTCCACATCATGTTTTTTCTTGGATTTTCTTTCAGCACCGGCACTCTTCTTGCTACTGCTTCCTGCAACAATTTGGATGAAACCATTTAAGTCATATTATAAATCTGTGGATGCAACTCAATTACATCCCATCTTTAATGCTATATGAAACCAAGTTTCTGCAGGTATCAGATGAAACCCAGTTACATCCTATATATAATAGTTAGATGAAACCAAGTTTCTGCAGGTATCAGATAAAACCCACTTACATCATATATATTATACATGTTAACATGGTCTGAAGAAACAAAGACAAGTAGTTTTTGTTTTACGCTGATATAGCCGCTGTTGTTAGTCCCATAATCACACCAAATTAAGACCACCGAAATATGCAAACCATCAAACACTTCTTAACACCATAGTACAGATCTTCATCCACATATTAAGCAAGATGAAATTAGTTTCAACATGTAACACAGATCTCCATCCACAAATTTATTATAAAATCCTAGTACTCATACTAAATCATCCCAGTTAGACATGTACACTGGATGAAACCAGTTCCATCCACACCAAAAACTCCCAGATTAACACTGGATGAAACCTTCTGAAACAAATTCAACACTGAAATAAAACCAAATTCACCCAATTTCACTTCAACCAATTTAACATTGAAAATACTTAAATAACTAGATGCAAACCAATTTCATCCAACACATACTAATTGAAATGAAAATAAAACAAGCAATTCCACACAAAATGGTACTGAAATGAAAATGAGAAGAACCAATTCAACAAATTAATTATGAAATTCTATTAATAAGAACAAAACCGAGTTAAGGTTTGAAAACTTACTAGTTTTAGGAGACATTGTATGGATCAATTGAAACCCTAACTCTTCCAATACACTGAAATGGTAAAAACCCTAATTCTCATAAACTGATTTCCGGGTTGATGGTGTTTGACAGACGATGGATGAAACCCAATTTTCTGGTAGTGTTGATGATTGGTAACCGGTGGATGAAACTGATTTTGGGGTTTTGAATTTTGATTTGAGACGGTGGAGGAATTTGATGGTGGAGGAGAAGATGAAGATGAAAACTCTCTTCGTTTTCAGGAGATGGTGGAGGAGAAGATGAAAACTCTCTGGGTTTTCAGGAGACGGTGGAAAAATTTTATGGTTTTGAACCCTTTTCTGTGAGAAGTTGAAGAAAAGGTGAACGTTATTGTGAGAGAGGGAGATCGTGGGTGTGACGGTTACAAGGGTAGTAACGTCTCTCTCCATTAAAATATTTCTTTGGAAATTTGACCCAGGCCTAATTCCTACCAGTCCATATGGCCCAGAAAACATTCCCTTTTGGATATATAGCCAATTTTCTGTAGTCCTTATTATTCACATATTTTGGGTTAACATTATCTTGTTTGGCTACCTCCAAATTTTTAAGGTAGATTCATTTTCTAGAGTTCATGACTCTATTACGGAAGAAGACTATAGAAAGAGTTTTCTTTTGAACATGTGTGAGAAACGCATGTAGCTAGTAAGGGTATCTTAGACCGAGTCAAAAATAAATATGGAGTTGAGTATATTTAGTGAGTCAACTACGATTTTTGGGCTCCTCGGATCACATTTTTGATCTCCCTTTAACAAAAGTCTTACTTCGTAGGGCACAAACAAATCTGTCTGTTTTCATTTGTGACTCGCCGGTATCAGATGCACACTTCATATCCTAGTTAGCAATTCATGGTACGAGATAAGTTTGGAACGGGATACGTATGAGTATTATACGGATTCGTAAAAGTTAAATTCGGTCAAAAATCCGGTCAACGATTCGTGATTCGGCAGTAATATAGAACGACATACGTATGCGTATAATTCGTTTTAGAGATATGCATTAGGCATATGAAATTCGGCATATATTAACCTGTTAAAAAATATTTTTTAATATAACCTCTCCTAAAATACTACTCCCTCCGTCCCACTATTAAGTGACCTATTTGATTTTAGATTTTGTCCCACTAATAAATAACCTATATCACTAAACAAGGAGATATTTCTAAAATTATCCTTCTAGTTAATTATAAAAAATATGCATAATTTGATAGACATGTTTATATTCGTTACGTATGTGTTTTAAAATGCTTTTCAATGGGATGAAGTTTGCGAACATCCGTGGAGTAGTTTGAGAGATAAATCATTTCTAAATTTCACTAGTTATTATCCATAAGGGTATAATTGTAAAAAATGCTTAAAAATACTCTTTTCCCTGCTTTCCTTAAAAATTGTGCAAACTTAAACTAGGTCACTTAATAGTGGGACGGAGGGAGTATAGTTTAATACTTGACACGAACTATACATACGATATGTGCATCACAATTAGCAAATAACACGAACGTTGATGGTATTGGAATCAGATTAGTGTATATAAAATTTTAAAAGTCAAAAATATAATAAAAAAATAATTATTTAGCGATGATGTGGAAAAGTATTATACCGGGCGTATGATTTGGTAATTAGTAAATACGGGTATAATCCATTTTAAGCTAGAAATTCGCGAATCTAAGTCGGAGTTCCAATTATACGGTTGATACGTACGGATTCGGTCGATACAGACAGATTTGCGAATTATACGAGTATTATTCGCCAACTTACTAACTAGGCTCCATATAAAGAAACTTTTTTTTTTTTTTTTTGAAGCATAGAAACCAAGTTTTTGCCATTCAGCTTTCATATTATTTTTGTGTTATTATAATTAGATGATATAAATCAGGACTGCTATTGTCAGAAGTTCTAGACATTGATCTATTGTTTCTAAAACAAAAAGGGTATATTTATTAAATACCCCTAGTTTTGACACCCAATAAATATACCCTTATACAACAATATAAATACCCTTATCATTTAAATACCTTATCCCTTAAAAAATAGATTACCTTAATACCCTCACTTACATTATTATTTTCCATTTAAAAATCTTATCCATTAAAAAAAATCTATTATTTTACATCCACCAACAGCACCGTCGCCACCACCACTCCGCCGCCGCCACCACTCCGCCGCCATTAATATTAGGCGTCAACAACTGAAGTTGATCCAAAAAATCAAAAGTTCAAAAATATTTATCAAATTTGGTTGTTGATTCCATTCTTCCATTGTTGATACACAAATATTTGTTGTTGACTCCCTAAACTAAGGTCAATTTCTATTGTTGATACTCAAATATTTGTTGTTGACTCCTTACACTAAGATCAATTTCTATTTTTGATACACAAACATTGGTTGTTGATTCCATTTTTCTATTGTTGATACACAAACACTGGTTGTTGATTCCATTTTTCTTTTCTATTGTTGATCCATTGTTGATACACAAATATTTGTTGTTGACTCCCTAAACTAAGGTCAATTTCTATTGTTGATACACAAATATTGGTTGTTGATTCCATTTTTCCATTGTTGATACACAAACATTGGTTGTTGACTCCATTTTTCTATTGTTGATACACAAATATTGGTTGTTGATTCTATTTTTCCATTGTTGATACACAAACATTGGTTGTTGACTCCCTAAACTAAGGTCAATTTCTATTGTTGATACACAAATATTGGTTGTTGATTCCATTCTTCCATTGTTGATACACAAATATTTGTTGTTGACTCCCTAAACTAAGGTCAATTTCTATTGTTGATACACAAATATACTAAAAGTAGTGAACCTAACGTGAATCGAAAACGCATCTTCTGACTAGAGTCAGTTGTGATACCATTACACCATAGATTCATCTAATGTAACTATTAGTATACAAGTAAACAGTCATGTTACATGGGATATATAAAAGCTTAAGAAGCAGGCGTAGTACGGTGACACCCGTAAGATGTGCTTGTTAAATAGTAGCAACACAATATTCTCAGGATATCAGTATGTTCTTTGTCAAGAATCTGAGAATGTAGCAAGTAAACACAATTAATAAATACAGAATAGTAAACAACAGCAGTAAGCCTCCTAGCAGACACACTATCATTTTTTTAAGGTAGTCAACACAATTTCAGCCATGCTATCATAAACCTTATGGATTCGACCTGTGCTCTAAAACACATTTCAAACATTCTAGGCTGCTGATTGCTGCGTGCTCCATAATATTTTTAATTTGGAGGATTTCAGATAAAAGGGATGCAAAAATTACTAGACTAGCACTCTACAACAAATTAACATCTACTAAAGCACCCAAATTCATCATCTCTGAGTAATAGAGTTTGTAACAATATCAGAAATCTGTAGGTTTCAGAAGTTTGGATAGGTACCTTGCTGAATAATGAAGGTTCAGATTTCTGTCGTCCAACTTCATGCCCAAACCAGGGACTTTGTTGTTGATTTTCATATAAATAGCTTCATCAGGCAGCATTCAGATAACAATTCATTTGTTGCTTGACCCAGATCCATTCTAAAATTCTACTAGTAAATCACCAGGAACATGCCTGGACTATACCCTGATCTCTGCTCTGCAAAGGTAGAACCATTTCAAGAATGTCACTTGTGGGATTAATCAAATATGCAGTATGTGTGAATATGTGAAGGAACTAAAAAGATCTTGTATCAGGTGGATCCCGAAGTGTAAAAGACTTTTTTTAAATGGGTCGTAGAATAAGATTCAGGATAAATTCAGGTAGATAATTGCCACCTTAGGCTCATCTTGGTTCGAGAATTACCTTCTAGTGTGCAAGGGCTTTCCCAGCTTTCAAAAAATGGAACTCCATCATGTCTGGCATTATCTATAAAAAGTGTAGCTGCTGCAAATGTTGGGGTAATGCTATATTGAGGTACTGTCTCGTCATGTGTTTAGCCTGGATAATTAATCCCCACATTGTGACTCTTATACAGTCCAACCACCAAAGTCAAGTTGCAAAGGCTTCATGAAGCTTAGAAATTTCACCTAATAAATATCAGGAAAGTTAGCAGCAAGCGAATACGACCATTCCATGAATCCATATGTAAAACCAAAGGTTATTGTGAATAGTACCTTTTCATTTCTGATGTCTTCAGCATCCAAACTCACGGGAGTTTTCATGGCAAAGAGGATTAGTGATCAAATTCCTTTATGAAAATACAATAATAGCCACCACCACCACCTGTAGGCTGCAGTGCAACAAACATCAACCATCACAACAAGAACAATATTCACCAACATTATTTTCAACACCCATCACCACCCGATGTAATAACACCCATATAGGAAAATGAATTATCAATTTCAATTAAATAAACCAAAAACTAATCCCAATCAACGAAAATGGAACAATCCAATCACCCACCACCACTATACATGCTACACCACCACCACAAACACTACCATAAAAAAAATCAAGTAAAAATAAACCGTTAAATTCTACTTCTATTAGTCATTACAGATAAAAATGACGAATTGAAGAGCAAGACAATGAATTACCTGAATCAATGATGGATCTGAAGAAGAATAAAATCTGAAATTAGGGTCTTGGATAAGTGAATTTTTGGATCCAATAACTGATGATGATTTTCATCTTCACTTCCTAAATCGATGAAGACTTACGTTCTTTAAGAAAAATCCAATTGATATCCAAAATGGATCTGAGCTTTATATTCGTTGGAGAATTTAGTACCGGGCGTGGTGGTGGAATTGACAAAGTACAGAAGGTTGTGCTGGATATAGTGGCGGGATTAATGGAGGTGTTCCTGAATTAATTTGCAGCGGCGGAGGTGATGGCGGAAGAGGTGGTCACTGTCGTTGGAGAAAGAATGAGAGAATTTTGATCTCAAAAAATAAGAACGAAAAGGATTACTAGGAATTACTAGTTAATCCACTATAGGTAGAATCGGTTACTGTGTAGTCCAGCACCAGAAAACAATTATCCACTGGTCCAAAAACATGTTTTTGGACCAGAAATTTTATTCTCTCGTCTAGCACATGCGAGTCCCTAATATTCTTTTTATTTTTTTTCCTAAATTATCCTGCTGCAACGACAACTACTAGGAGAAAATAAAATCTATATCTGCTTCTCTCTTTTTTGTTCTTCATCTCAGATATGAATCTCTCTCTGCTCCTTTTGTTTATCTTAAATTTCTAGGATTTATCTCATGTAGTTTGCTACAATCTCCAGGTATTTTGCTATAATCTCTTCTAATCTCTATTTTTTTTTTGTTCATTATGATAAACTAGATTTCATAATTTTGACGAATTTTTTCCGTTGGTCTCTTTCTCGATTAGTAAATAATCGATTTTCTATGATGCACAAGGTACAATTTCATGATTTAATTCCGTTTTTGTTCGTGTTTTAAGTAATTTTGTTGATTTTTTAGAATCTGATTTTGTAATCGACCTATTTTTGTTCATTAAATCGTCGTTTGATTTGGTTTTGACAATCGGTTTTAATGGTGCTTTGTTGAAACCAAAGTTATTCTGATTGTAAATTAAACCATCTTTTTGTTATGATTAGCTTATTAGCTTTATTCTTTTTGTTTCAGCCAAATGGACGGTTTGAAACCCAAACGAAGATATATTTAAGTATATCAAGTCATCATCCTGAACACTAGCAACCGTCATGGAGTGGTACAATTTCAAAAATCCATCGCATCGAGAAAGAATTGAACTTGATTGTTTTGTAGTTTGATATGTTTAACAATAGTTAATAATGCTAATCTTCTTCTGTTCATTACTTTTTTGTGTTTGACTTTGTAGCAAACAAAATAGACCCACAAACGGATAGAATTAGTTTTTGGTTGAACAAATATGCGTCTAGGTAATTGCTTGTTAGAGAGGGTTTCAGTTTTTAATCAGAAGCTAGACATTTGTTGTGTTGCAGTACAGTGTTTTACTCTTGCTTATTGCATTCTTTTTGTTACTTCATATGTTTACTTTTAAGTTTTATGGAGTGATTACTAATTGTGCTCTTAAAATGTTTATCATATAAAAAGAGGAGATGGATACAGGGCTGAGTACATGTGTATATGTAGTTTTTTCACTAAGTACATATCCATATTTACTAGATTTTTACTTAGTACATATCAATATCTACTATGCTTTCGATTTTATTTTCTTTGGTACATGTGTATATGTACTGCTATTTTAATGATTCTTATTTCATTTTTAATATCCTCGGTGTGTAGGTTCTGTGTTGCATTATAACTTTTGATAAGATGTGCATGGGTAAAAGAATTGTCTTTACATTTTGTTGTACTCACAGTTATTTTTCTTGTCCAGCTATAGTTGTAGTTATGAGGTTCTTCAAGACTCAGTGGCAGAACATTCCCCCAATTGGAATACGTGGAGACTTGATTCAACCAATTTTATGTCAATAAATTATCTACCATGGGTTTGAAAGGTCAGCCTTCTGGGACATTGGGTCTTACTGAGTTACAAACTTTTTAAGTCATTTTTTATATGTGCCTTAACGAGTAGTTAAGCACCACCATAATGGTAATTTACGCGCAGGAAAAAATTTCTGCTTGTCGATACTAGGACTGTTCAATTGATATAGTTCTCTAAGAGTAACACATAAGTTGAAGGTGATCGCTTATGTCAGTGAGACTCTTTAACAACCAGAGGGGATATGTCTGTTTTGGATGAACAAAAAAAAGCCGTTTGCAGGTGCTTTCCTACCTATAATGCTAGCCACTACTTAAATGTTTGAAATCCAACACTTGCCTCATCATTGTCGCTTCTTTACTTCTATAGGAATCATCATCTTGAAACTGTGTTTGATATATGGTGTACTTGATTTATATGTAGTTTTGGTCAATAAATTGATGTTTGTTTTCCAAATATACTTGATGTGTAGCTCTCACTTTCATAGTTCTTTTGCTAATTCTTATTTGTTGACAACGTTTCAAAATGATCTGATGTTGTCTTTCTCTTCAGATTAGTTGGTAGTTATCATTTCTATGAATGTGTACGTATTCAATCACCTCTTGATGAGTGCATATCTAAATGTACGGTGAATATCTAGGTGGATATATAAATTGTTATGAACTTGATGAATGTGGTTTTAGAGTAGAGTAACGAATAAAATTAAACACATCTTCAGATTATTTGATTTGCTTCTCTGTGATGTGTACCTAAGATAAAGATTGCATAATGGGGTCTGTAGTAGTTGGCACCATTAACATGCTCATCAAACAGAATGACACAGTACAAGGAGACAATACCAATCGATCCATTAAGTTTTCGCATCTGTAAAATGGATATTTGTGTGATGTTTTATCTTTTCATAGATTGGATATATTTCGGGACCCATCTTCGATGCTTGTAGGAAGTGATTGGCATTCAGTACATATCAATATGCACTGGGTTTCACTCAGTACATATCAATATGTACTGAGTTTTGATTTTGTACATATGAAAATGTACTGAGTTTTCTTTAATATATATATATATATATATATGTACTGTTTTTTTCTTCGATACATGTGTATATGTACTGTATTTATACATTTCATCCTTATAAACTTACATAAGGATGCAAAGAGAATGCAAGCTTATTTATATATTTTTTGGATTACATCTTTTCCTGTATTTTGAACCTGGACGGCAAGTTTGTATGGCATGTAGGTTGTATACATGTAAGAGTTAAAAATGTTCATACTTTTTCTTAGTGACATAAGTCAGATTCATTTTCTTAATGTTTTTTTTTACGCCCTGAATGTCATTATTCAGGGGAGTTTATACATCCAACTGATTGTTTTCTTAATTGCAGCACCAGCACTTAGACCAGACGCAAATTGTGGGGAAATAAGGTTCTTCTTAGCTAAATGGCTTGGTTTAGGTCCGCATTTACGAGAGTTCAACAAATTTTGGACAATAATTACTTGGTATGCTTATAATGAAAGACAGAAGGATCATCTTATCAATTTGAAGCCTCTGATACCCAATACATAATGAATATGTACTGAAATTTCGCCGAGTAAATATCGATATGTAGTGGGTTATCACCATCACATATCAATACGTACTAAAGACTGCTAAGTTATATTTTTGGCAGAGTTTTCTTTTGAGTGCCAGGATTTACACTACAGAAAGATATGTACTTTTGGGTTTATCTATTTTGATTTATGTCTGGATTATACTTTTTGTATGGCGGGCATTGAAAGAATTGATAGTTGTTTGTCTACCCTTTTGTTTTGGTTTAATACTTGGTATATTTGTGTTATTTCACTTGCATCGGTACTAATGGTTCTTTTCTTAGAATAAAAGCTCATTTCATTTGTATTTATAGATACAGGAAAAGAAAATAAACACACCTAGTTTTTCACAGTACATACAAATATGTATTGGGAGTTGATACTGTCAAAAACCACCAAGCTTCGGCCAGTACAACCAAATATGTACTGCAGTTTTTACCAGTATAGATAAATATGTATTGGCAGTTGACAATGTCGAAACCAACTAGTTTATGCCAGTACATCCAAATATGTAATGTAGTTTCTGTCAATACATACATCCAAATATGTACCACAATATAGTTAGATATGTACTGACAATCAACGCTGTCAAATCCCACCTAGTTTACGCTTGAATATACATATAAATTGAAAATTTGAAAATTTTCTTTCGGTATATACTAATATACATATCAACATTTACATAAACCGGAAGTTATTTGTGATAGAATCACAAAACCAAACCATACAAACCAAGAGACAACATTTATAGAATATCTTCTTTCTTTACAGTCAATACATAATGATATGTACTACTTGCAAATTCATAATTTAACCATAATTGCTTCACTGCTTAGAAATCAAGTAGGTATATTCTCTACTACTTGAAAATTCGAGTATATATATGTTGTACTGCTTCGAAATCGAGTACATATCAGCTGCATTTACTTAAATCTCTGTAAATGTGGATATCTTTGTATCTTCATCATCACTCCTCTTGTGAGCAATGCGAACCCTAACTCTTCTTGAAGAATCTTGTTATGGAAAATGACTGCAAAGCATACTGAAAATGATGAGAATATTTACCGACAAGAACCTAAAATATCATTGGACCTAAGTAATTAACAAATCATAGTTTTTTTTTTTAACTTTTGCAAGGTAGTACATATTGATATGTACCCAGTACATATGTAATATGAGTTTCCAGGTACATATCAGTATATATGTACTGATGGATACATATTGTAAGACAATTTTTACATCAATACACATATCAATATGTAATATTGTCAAAAAAAAGCATGTTCTTACATGAATTTTCCTTTCGCAAAGTAGTACATGCTATTGTGTACCTGGTACATATGTATTGAAAACAATGAAAATATGTATTGACAAGAACCCAAGATATTATTGGACCAAAGTAACAAAGCACAATAATTCTTTTTCCTTTTGCAACGTAGTATATCTAAATATGTATCTAAAGCTATTAGTACACAAAGACCCACAGTACATCTAAATATGTACCTAAAGCTACGTTGTACATCTATATATGTACCAAAAGCAATCAGTAAATAAAGATCTCGAGTACATCCCTAAAGCAATCATTAAATAAAGACCCCGAGTACATCTATAGATGTACCAAAAGCATATCCGTAAATAAAACCCTGAGTACATCTTAATATGTACCTACAACAATCAGTAAATAAAGAGCCCGAGTACATCTTAATATGTACATCAAGGGTTTCATCAGTACATACTGGTATTTTTTTTGTAATTACTTCTGTAATCAGCAGTTTCTCTCCTATGGATTTGTATGCAGTACATATTGATATGTCCTCAAAACAGAAAAATAGAAACGAAAAATGAATGACTTAAAACTGAAGAAGCAGAGAAGGATTTGTTTTGAACCATTTACTTGTAATTCTTCCGAAGATAAGAAACATCCAATTGAATCTGGTAGAGACTTCAACTGCATCACCAAATAATCCTCATTAACTACAATAAGTATTACATATATATGAGCCAAAACACAATAATTCAGTATCAAACAATTATGTGTAACAGGAATACGAATCATAAAATCAGATCCAAAATGAATCTCCATCAGAGCAACTGTGTCAATCTTGTACGATTTTCCGTTTAGATCTGATTTTTTTCAATTGATTTTGTGATGGTTTCAGCGGATTTTTGTAATGATTTCATCTAATCTAGGGTTTTGTCGTTGATTCTTCTTTTGTTTGTTGATGACCGATTAGGAAGATCACTTGAATACGATGAGGTAGAATAAAATGAGAGGAAGTAACATGGAGTAGTTGTTTAATGGAAGAATTCAGAGAGGTTGGTTCTTTAGTATTCACACTATAATAAAAAGGGTACTCGGGTCTTTTTGCAAAGTCCAGAACTTTTTTGGACCTCCTATTAAATGTTTTTTCTGGATGGACTACAGACTAACCCGAGTCGGGTTTTATGGACTAAACAGGAAATTTCTCAAAAGATTAAGGGTATATTTGTAATGTTGTCTAATCCTTAATGGACTCCTGATGAGCTTTGGATGGAGAGGGGTATTTTTATTATAGGATAAGGGTAGTTGTGTAGCCCATCAGAATTGAGGGCAATTATATAATTCCCACAAAAAAAACTTCAAAGAATCTAATGATCCAAAAACAGCTCGCTGATTCTCCAAAAACAGCAACCGGTTCTTCAAAAACAGCTGGCTGATTCTTTAAGAAAAGGATCCAACTCAGAGATCTAAACAACAGATCTAATCTCCACAAGTATATCTCTTTTTCTTAAGCTAGAGTTTCTTTCTCTAGCTGAGAAACCATGTGTTAAAAGAGGGAGAGAATTCAAGAGTGCAAAGGAACCATTTGAAACCTTGCTACAGTTAGGGTTTCCTTCTCTTTAAGTTTCTAACTCTTTGTAACGTTCCAATTTTATCAGATTTTCCTGAAGGGACCTTCAAATATTTGCAACTTATAAACTTATGGGTGGAAGATAGGATCTGGAACTATTACTCCACAATAGAGATACATAAGGCAACAGCCATGCCTGAAATCAATGATGTCAATTGGATTCCCGTACTTCTAAAACTAGACTTCCCGCTGTTCATTTCTGGGAGTACTCCTGCAACAGCAATGTAGATAAACCCACCAGCCGTGAATCCCTACAAAGAGAAGTATTTGTTGAGTGTCTCTGTCAAAATGACCATGAAAAAATTAAGCAGATAAGTAACAGTGCAAAGAGATGCAAAAATTTACCTCAATCAATGATGATTGACCTGGATCTTGGCCCAAGAGCAGAGCCTGTGAAAGCAAAAGCATGCAATCTTCAGTTTGTTCTCCTTTATTTTTAAAAAAATATTAAATCAATAGACAGAGATTAAGAGACACACCAAAGCAGTTCCTGCTAATGCTACAAGAGCAGACAGGAAGTTGAAAAATAGAGCTTTTGAGATGCTGAACCCTGATCTCACCAAGATTCCAAAATCACCGATCTGTACACAAGTGTAAATTAGCGCACAGGTAAAATGCAAACCCACAGAAAGAAACCAATCTGGTCTAGACCTTTTATAGATATGACGGTTTGGTTTCTCAACAGCCAATTTGGTTCTGAACAGCATACTGGTTGTTCAATTACGGTTGAATTATTAATGATACCCAGAAATTAGTTGTTCTGACACCTTAAACAAGTCTTATTTGTCATGAAAACCTATACGAAGTCAGTGACTTGAATAAGCCACTAGATCATTTGTCATGAAAACCTATACAAAGTCAGGTTACTTGAACAAGCCAGTATCGACTACTTTTATTACTCATACAATCAAGTCTACAGCAGATTTCTCAAACTCGTGGATAGAGGTGTGGGCGCATATAGAACAGATCCTGTTCAAGTGAAGGTTGTAAAATCTTCAATAAATATTACACGCATGATCATTTACACCAATGAAATAACGAGTGTGAAAAAAACCTCTTGAGGAAGCTCGTGCGCGAGTAGAAACAGAGTCCGAGACCATCCACCGACAGAACCATAAAGCAAGAAAGCACTTCCTAGAGCCATTCCATCAGTAAAATTGTGCTGCAGACACAAATATTTATTGCTGAATAATGATGAAAAAAAGAAACTGTGGTTTTTACGCTAACACCAAAAAATGCAACTAGATATAATGAACTTGTAAGGAAAGAATACTTACAACACCATCTGAGAAGAGATTCAGATAACCAAAAACCAAGTTTGATGGTGATGAATCAGGTCCATTATCGATGTTTGTCAATTCTGTGTTTACAGTTGAAGAATCTGCTCGAGATTTGTCATCCTTACTGACTTCATTCCTTTTAACTCTCTGCATAAGGATATCAACAACTACTAACATTTAAATAAAGTAATCTCCATTACTTAGACCTTAAACAGATTTAACCCTAGCATCAATATGTTCTACAGCTCGTAACATCAACATCATATATACCAACACATAATGCCATTTCGATAAAATTCAGTAATAACCATAGCTTTATAGAGTATGCGTATTCCATCTCTAAAGCTTTAGCAACATTATGATCAGTTCTTACTACTGAACTGAACAGCATCATAAAGCATACAAAAGCAGAATCAAAAAGAGGAAATAGGTAGATAACTTATAAGGTATTTTACTAAGACTTCAACTTCTGTTTCCTCATGCTTTGAGTAACGTATTAAAATGCTTTTTTCTTTTTATTGCACGAGGCTAAAAGAGAGTTCTTGCCATGCTTGCTAATGTCTCTCTAACCTTTCCATCATGAGTTAGAACGACACCTCATGGCTACACAGGGAAGCCCACTACTTCACTAATCACTAGTTATGTTTAACTTATCTAAAATTACTAAATTAGCCTTAAGCTAAGTCTTTGTTTCATGATTAAACCATAATCACAATTTAATCCAGATAATAACTAATCTGCCTTAACTTAAGCAATCAAAAGTTGTTGTGGAAGCGACACAAAGCCATCAAAGAGATCAGTGTTACATATTTACCTTATGAATGGTAGACCCTGTTTTTGTAGGTTTAGCTTTATTATTATCAGCTTCTCCATCCAAGTTTTTCTCTTTGGCTGACGTGCCCAGTGCATTGACCGACGGCGTGACAGCATCATCATCATCCTTCGACCCGTTGCTGCTCTTATGGTGATGGTGGTGATGACCATGACCCCAAGCACATGCTCCTCTAGAATGCTCTTCTACATATCTCACCACCTTCTCCACCAACAGAAAAAGTACAATTCCAGCTGAAACAGGTCAACAAACTACAACCATGAACTCTGGATTGATGTCTTAAGAGGGCAAAGCCACAATGGAAAAAAAGAAGAAAAAGGAGGCCTCTCCTATGGTGGAAACACACTCTTTCAACCACTCTCTCTCTCTCTGTTGGTATTCACCCTACAGCTATTTTTGGTGAAATTACAGGTCTTAAATCCACATTGTCCTTTCTTCTTGCCAAATTCAGATATTGAAAGGGCATATAAAGAAGTCTTTTTCGTACGTAATGAAAAAACTCAAGTCTCTCTCTTAAATGGTGACCATGCACGATTCACTTTCAAGATAAAACAACATAATCACGTGACAGAATAAAATGACACAGAACGACTTACACAGTACGGAAATTCCGACGGAGAGATCTTTTAGTGAATGTGAATGTGAATGTGGCTGATTTCCAGAATGATCGGAATGATTATGGTCATGGTCCCCATGGTGTGAGTCAGAATGACTGCCCCCTATGAGGAAAAAAATGTAACGTGAGACATAAGTTCTCTATAACATTTGACGCCCACAACTTATATATCAAAAATCTGGAAAATTCATATAGCAGATGCATTCAAATTTCTCCTACTGTATATGGACACGTGGTGAGCATAGAACTAGTAAAGAACATAATCAAGCTGATGTATTCCAATGTAACATTTAAGTGGTCTTAACATATATATGTATAAGACATTATTATCAGTTTTTTTCTTCCAGATAACCAATTTCATCAACTTTATCGTGAGATAATTTAAGTATTATAAAGAAATTGATCCGAAACTAGTAACTTATACGTAGGACATGTCTAAATATGAGAATCTAAAACACTAAGCATCAATCTGACCCTGAATTCTGTATCATTTTCACTGAACCATTCTGAACAAATCAATGCAAGTACATAGGGACTTGAAAACTACCATGACGGAAGAAAAAAGCTCACCAAGGAGTGAGAAAAATATTCATAAGAAACTCAGGACCAATGGATACAGATGGTTTATACTTTAACCATTGTGTCTCCCGACTAAACTAACTGGGACCAGGCAAGGTGACATAGAAGCATAGTGCGGTAGAGATATCCTGACTTATAGCCTGATCAGAACCAGCCTGGATATTGCACATCATTTTGTTTGTACTTGTAACCATTTTGATCTACCAAATGCATTGCTTATGTTTGTAATAACAATCTTGACCTATCGGATTGTAAAGGTAGACCTTTCAATCAAGGTTGTACCACAGGAATTTTAAAGCTATATAAATAAAATTTAGGCCTCATACGGTTCACACTCACAGGAAGTTTCCCATAGACTACGAAGTTTTGCTTCTATGGCGCATGTGATATGTAATATGCTTTTGGTCCCACAGCAATACACACAAATGTTTTGCCTAAATACATTGTACATATTAACCAAATAAGACCTTCCCTGAATGCTAATAAGATCATAAATGTTAAACTGGGGAGAACCGGATGAATCCTCAAAAATCTTGTCAGATCAGAAATCCATGCTTCCTATCTGGGTTAGATAGAGAAAATTCCTACACATAACTAATCTAGGTAACCAAGCTGTAAAAAGTATCTCAAAAGACTAACGCAAGGAATCAATACAAAATGTCATCAAAACTAAATGCATATCTGATCCATATAATATGATTTATACCAAATGCATGTGGCAATTGGTGAAGAAAAGCATCTCCCAGCATAGCTCCTGCCTGCAACATCGAAATAACGGGCCCAGGTTATGCATTGGCAACGAAATGTAGAGCTTGGTGAAGTTTAACCACTTTGCATCAAAGAAACCGCAAACAAAAAAAAAAACAAAAAGAGAGAGAGAGAGAGAGAATTGTGCTTAATCCATTAATTAAGTGTTGAAAACTTAAAAATTATAAGAAAAAGTCCAACTCATAAATCTAGTGCTAACTGTGTTCTCTTGTTATGATTTCCACATAATTCTATTTCCAACTGTCATATTCTTAGTTTAACCAAGTTGCAGAGTATGTTAACACTAGGGATAAATCTGTTTCAGCATATAAGTTATCATCATGTTACGTCTAAGTAATGGATGATGAGAGGGTTGAATTTCCAACACCCTCAACTTGTAAACCGGTTTATAAGATGAATTCTATCCAAGGACTTATGACTGAGTTAGGAATAAGTGCCCTAACAGTTAAGAAATAAATCATTCAAAAGAGATTAGTAATTGACCTAACCTACTTTGCATGATGTGCCTTCTCCTTTGACTCCCCAAACAAAGGAAAAGGATATGTTTGATCTTAGTCTTCATTGAAGTGTAAGAGAAACGCATGCTAATGAAGACCAACAAATGATTTAATCTAGGCCGGTGAACATTTCAAGAACCTACGGTGAACAAGTTGATCAAAAGATGACTTTAACTAAGCCTAGCAAAGAAGTAACAAAACTGAGAACATACATCACTTCATGTCCCTTCTGACATAAATTACATCATGCCATTTCTGACATAAAAAACAAAGATGAGAGTGTGCATTTTTTCTATAAGTTTGTAACAAGTATGTGTCTGTTGTGATGAAGAAGCATCCAACGATCAAATAGTTGATGAAAATGGACAAATTATTCACAACACGTGAAGTGTGTCAAGCTAAGAGTCGGGTCCATTGGAAATAAAAGGAAAAGAGAAATTGCAAATCAAAAACACCAAAGAGAATATGAAGCATTCTTACCCCAAACGCAGCTAATGAATCAACAACTATCTTGGATGGTTTCCCTTGAACTGCAGACAGGTTGATATTATATCCATAAGTAGATAAATTCATGTAAAGCAAGGCATTACTGGATCGAAACAAAGAATATACTCAAAAGATGATACGATAATAAAGCTACTTACACAATATCACGGGTAAAATAATCAGGCAAATAAGGGAAGCCATGCTCACCAACAAGGAGCAGCCCATTGCATGAATCCAAAGACCTATCATATCAGTAAAGCTTAAGAAACAGTAAATAACCATCATCGGCATATCGAAAGGAAAATATTAAACCTCGTTCTATAAATTAAATGATATCAGCACAAAACGATACAAACCCTTGTCATCATATCAAATTCCTATCCTCACTTGGTCTAAAGAAACCTCTAGTTTGTAGATTAATTTAATATAAACAGTCCGGCATTTGGAGTGAAGGAGGTGAGAAACTTGAATGACTGCCTCTCTTCCTTCTACTTATCTTGGTCCTTTGGCTAGTCTTCCGCTATGAATTCTTTTTTTTTGTTAAAAACAAAAATAGCAATTCATTTAACTACAGAAGACTATACAGTAGAACAATAGTTGTAGATAAAGGAGGCATAGATTAAACAATTGTAATATTTGACAGCAAGCAGATGACAAAAGGTAAATAAACTAAGGGTGCTAGATAAATAATTTACAGCAAACGATGTAAGGTTTCAAAGAATATGTCACTATCATTTTCAGTGGTACTTAATAAATCTCCATATGCTAGATAAAATAAGGATGCTTTTTGAGAATCAGATCTAGATTAAGCATTCAATACAAACAACAATCAGGATCAAGATAAATCCTAACAATCTTAAAACAACACTAGGAACTTAAGCGATGGTAGAAATTGCACGAAGTCCATAGATATTTATGCAGGCCCACAAAAAAACTAATATGACAAGATTCCAATACAATAAGAATTGAAGTTTTAGATTCACAGCCAGTATAATTCGAAGATAAACCAGCAACAACTCACTCACAAGCACTGAATTTCTCTTTAATTTCTAAAAGTTAATTAATTTCACTTATTTGACTATAGATTGCTCAAAAATGAGACATAAATGCAAGGGTTTCTCCATCAATCATTCATATGGATGGTCCTTGCATATCAATCAATAATGAATGGGATCTATCCTGTAATTTAAGTGAGCCTTTCTTCAAATAGCTGAGGTAAGTGTCTACTGGTGGGCATTAATATTTTCTCAATTTGTCTCTCTTTCATAAGGAACATTAAAACTGTAACAAGCCTGGGAACAATATCAGCCAAAAACCTATCAAAATGAAAGCATTTAAATTTTATTTGGTACTTTCCCCTTCTTCCCCACTTTCACTAACAGATTTCTTCTCTTAGAGCGTATGAACATAATCATATAACATAGAAATGGGAAACATGTACTTTATTATTTACTACTAAATTAAGTTCTTCCCCTACATTTACATATAAATAAGTGCATTTCCCCAATATTGAAGTCAACCAAATAATACTCCGGATAAAATTTTCATGATCAATAGTAACAAGATTAGAGTCAAAATATAAGTTAACGAATTCGAAAATCATGCTTAAAAGTACAAGAGAAACGAAGAATTTCTTCTCGGGATAGAAAAAACTACCCAATCCAGATAGCATTGAATCGCCAGCGATTTTGTGGTCGTGGTCATGGTCATGATGTGAACCAAATCCATATAATTTGAGATCCTCTTCTTCTGCCATTTCCTCGGGAAGCTTCGATTTGGATCCAAGTAAACTCTCACTGTGTTCATGATGATGGTGGTGGTGTTTATGGGTATTGCTATGGCCATGATGATGAGCAGAAGATTCACTATGAGAAGATCCAGAACATCCTTGGTGTCCAAAACAGAGATTGAAAGATGAGATTGAAAATAGAAGAAACAAAATTGATAATCTCCTTAAACATGACATTGTCAACGACTACAACTTATTAGATTTTTTTCCTTTTAAGTAGTAGTTGGCTTGGGTTTACAATTTCCTTCGACTGTAATGAAACAGACAGCAACTAAGAAGACTACTATAATGCCGATAATAATACCGAACGTTAGTACGTCCATTCTTTTATTTATTTTTGTTTAAATACTGGAAAATAATAATATTATTAAATTTTCTGCTATATATCTGCAACATTTTCTGCTGTGATTTCTGAGTATGTCTATGCATCGAACAACGAAGATGAACCCTAAACCAGTTTTTATTTTATTTTTTATCTATTTATTTTTTAGAAATCAGTGATTCGATTTTACTGAGAGAAATGAGGCCTTTTTACTAATTTTCTGAAAATAAGTTATATTAATAACCTGGCTTGATTGGGTATATCCATATTAATTAAGGTATACCAAATGAGACAAAATAGGGTCATTTTAAAGTAAAAGAGGTCACTCCTTAACCAAATATTTTTAAAATGGCAAAAATGCTCTTTTATAATTAACACTAAAAAACTGATTAGGCTAATTAATTGAGTTTAGATAAAAAATTTGAAAATGAATATACAGTAGATTAAACCTTTAATCAGTCTTATGAGTTCGATTAAGATCAAAAAATTTGGTTTTCGAAAATGTTATAGGTCGGCAAGGTCGACGTTTGGACAAGGTGCCGACTATATCAAGCCGGCATGGTATATAATTGAATAAAATGCCGACCAAGTGTAGCCGGCATGGTCCTTGGACGAAGTAAACGCCGACCATGTTCTGGCCGGAAGGGTCTTTGAATGAAGAATATGTCAACTATCTTTGGCTAGCAATTTAACGGTCGGCACGTAAATATTTCCTACAATGCCGGCTATAATATAGTCGGCATGCACATAATTTGTAACACTGCCGGCTGAAATGTAGCCGGCATGTTAAGTATTTCTAACCATGCCGACATGTACTTATACCAAACAGAAAACAGAATATGGGAAGATGTAATTCACTGTATTCATGCAATTTTGGTTACTACATTGATTGAAACATAAAACCTAACTCCTTGTCGACGGAAAAACGAATGCACTTAGCATGTGCATCAAGCCTTTGAACCCCTAGGCGACCCTAGTGGACGAGTTATAGTCTCGTGAGGGTTTACATAGAGGTCTGCCCACAAAACCTATACAAAAACTTCTAAAGCCATCAATCTTCCTCATCCGAAGACGATACATCATCCAAGTATTATGGGTTATCCTCCGGGATTCTTTTTGCCAAGAAGTGATTGCTTGCATCGAACGCGAATGCTTCCCCGTTTTCCTCCAAGTAGCGCGCTTTCACGACTTCATGCTACAAAAACACAAAAGCAAACTTACATTTGTGTAGCGCCCCCTAAGCTAGCAGCTGACTAAACCAAGAATTTAACTAAATAAAGAGGCACTAACGAATCTAAACCAAACACTTAAGCATTCAATTAAGAAATCTGCTACAAAACTTAACCCAAAACTAGCCCCGCTCTGAAATATACATATATATAAAATCTCCTCTCAAATGATACATATATGTAGGTGTAAATTATCCACAGATCCAGGTGGCAACATCTTAAGCCTTGGTGCACCTAAAAACGAAGAGACGCGAAGCATAGAAGGAAGATCAGCAGGCGCGAGATTTGAGGAGCCACGTGGATCGGGCGTGATCGCTCTACAGTTGTCGAACAAGACTTGACCCCAGGTTTCTGACAGAGCTGACAAGACAAGACAGGGTGGGTCAAACGAGGTGCTACGGTCAAAATGATAAGAAAGTACGTGTCACATCGGCCCACCGCTGAGGCGACAGATAAGACAGGCGACATCGTGCCAAGAGAACACCCGAAGAGGTCGGCTCGGACAAGAGACAGACGAAGGAATCAAGATGCATCAGCCATGCGCATAGAAGAAGGGGTGACATAAGCAGGCTCGATCACAGAACTTCGTAATAGATGCAACATGACCCACACCCTAACTTGGTTGTATGGAACTTCTCATATAAATAGAGTGACTTGTATCCAAGAGAGGTAGGTTGTAAGTTTGGGAGAGAGAGAGAAACTCGAGTTTACACCAAGGAGAAGAGAGTTAGAAGTAAGTTCATTTTTGTAAGGAAATCCGGCTAAGAGCAACACCTTTGTAACACCTTGAAGTAATAAGATTCACCATTTCACCCCGTGGACGTAGGTAATCATACTGAACCACGTATATCTCGTGTTCATTATTGAGTGTTTACTTTCATTTGACTTGAGTAGAAGGATTCTATCCTTTGGATGTAGTTGGTAGTAAAATACATCTACATTCTGGCGCCGACTAAGGGGATCCGACTAAGATCTCCGGATACCTTGCCGTGAAAACCTCCAGAGACGATCAAAAGCTCCTAAATACACATTAACGTGTTGTAGTTGAAGCTACGATTAACTCTGTTGGCCGATATGATGTTTGATTTGAGTCATTTGTTGTGCATGTAAAGTTAGAGCAGTAGTAGTGTCTTCGGAAGTATCAGTTCTCGTATTTTCTTCTCCCGTCAACAGTTCGATCAACAAAGAATCTTCATAAGCTCACTAGCGACTAACAGTTCGGGTTAGAAGCTAGATGAAGAATCTGTTGAAAGGACGACTATTTGTTTCCGATAGTTGAGTGATCTGTAACGTTAAACAAATTGTTCTCTAGCTACGGTATGGAGTTGAGCGTTTAGATTTACCAAGGGTACACGTTTTAGATATCTCCTCGTGTGTTAAGCTGCTAACCATTTGGAGATTTTGCCGGTGGTATAACATAAGTTGTCGGAAAGGTCATGATTAGGTCTCGAGAAAGTGGAGCTAGTACAAACTTAGTTTGAATCTTGGGGTTGAGTGCCGTACCATTTAAGCATCATGTGCATAAGTTCAATGATTTGGAGCATATAGAACAAAGGACAAACTAACTTAAATACATAGGTCGGGTACTGAAAGCGACGTAGTACGGAGAGATAAGGACGAATAAGAAAAACCTGACGCAGGTTCAGCGTAGGACCAAAACAGGATAGATAGGTGGACCCACCTGAGTAATAGGAAGAAACTTTGTGTCGGCAAGAACAGGCGTAGTAGTAATTGTGGTGTCAGTCGAACTTTTTGGTCTTTTGTTTGAACTTATGTTCCAAAAGTCAGGTCAAAGTAAGGTGTTCTTTGTATTTGCTGACGTAGGTTGGGGCGATACTCGGCTAACTACGCGACGTACCCGATGGATAGCACTTCAGGAACGAGAAGGATGTTGAGGAATCGTACAGTAACTAGCAGAAGCATGCAGGCAGGGGTAACTGGGCCGAGGCAAGAAGACAGTCGACAACCACCGCCGAGGAATCTCATGCAGCTGCGAGAGGAATGCCAATTGTCGATGAGGAGGTCGATCTGGGGAGAGACGATAACACTCTACCCTTGGACCAAGTTATTTTGACTCAGGAAAGAATTGAACAAGTTGACGGACTCACAGCTTCAGATACCGATGACGATGAGGAAGTGCTTGCAGCACAAGCCCAGAGACAAAGAGCAAGGCAGCAAGTTGAGTACCAGGAAGCCATAGAAAAAGAGCAAGAGCGTCTCAGGCAGATTCAGCTGGGACGAGGAACAACTATAAACATCGGCCCAACACTTGTTCACACGGTTGGCCATGTAACCGGTCCGATAATACCCCCACCACCCCCTTTTGTACCATTACAGCCTCGGCCGCATAACCCAAATGGACATTCTAGTCATGAAAGCACGGACCCGACATTATTGGCCATTTTGGAGAGTCAAAGGAGACAAGAAGCGGCACTAAGAGAGCTCCATCAATGGAACCTCGCTTTGGAGTATGAGAACTATCAGTTGAGAAATCAGCGAACCAGATCAAGAGGCTCGTCCAGCCGAGGAACATCGATTTACCATGACCGATCAGGTCACACGCCACCCATGATGGGGCTGACAAACCCTAATCAGTACGGCAGATCAGGTCATCCACCATCGCCTTTGGTACCCCCCACGCAAAGATATGGGCCACCCGAGGACTCGTCCACTGATGAGGATAGGCGAGGTAAGGACGGGCGACAGAATCAAGCAATAGAGACTAAACTTAAAGAATTGGAGGCAAAAATTAAAGAGCTCTCGGGCGGAGGCGAAGAGAACAAATTGGCAGAAATCATGAGCGAAGCCGAGAAGACGCCCTTCTCTCAAGAACTCGAACAAATGTCGTTCCCACCAAAGTGTACATTACTTATATTTCCTTCCAGGTTCGACGGAACGGGATATGCGATCGAGCATCTGAAGATGTACACCATGTCGCTAATCCAATGGAAGAACAACCCGGTAGTCATGTGTAAATTATTTCCAGCTAGCCTGGAGGGCGAGGCACGAGACTGGTTCTATTCGCTTCCACCTGGGTCGATTAATGGGTATGAGATGTTAGTCGAAGCATTCCTTGAGACCTATATGCACAACAGTCGACCTCGGCCCAGGGTGAACAAGTTGTTTACCCTCGCCCGAAGATTTAGGGAGCCCTTAAGAACCCTGACCGATAGGTGGAGGAAACTATGCACCGAAATTGGGAAAGTACCAGTGAATCAAGCTATCTTCGGATTCGAAAACGCATTGGGGAGATCGGATCCCATCTGGATAGCCATATTCTCCGAGAAACCGAAAACCTTAAAGGAGATGAGAAAAATGCAGGAGCATTACATCGCTTTGGAAGAAATTCAGGCCACGTCAAGAGATATAGGAATACAAGAAGCTAGTGCTGAAGCGGGTACTGAAGCTAAAAAGGTCACAGACGACCCTATTAGGCGACCCGAAAAGAGATTGGATCCACCCCCGAGAAGCAGTGAAAAGAGAGAGAGGATCGCTAAAGGGAAGAATCCGAGGCAGGAAGCCCGATCGTATACCCCCCTAAATGCTCCTTTGGAGGAGGTATTCAAGGAAGTCGAGAAGAGAAACGATATCAACTACCCAGCTTCGAGGGGAGTTCAGTTCTAAGAGACCAGGGATCACCCCAAATACTGTCACTACCATCAGTATAGGGGCCATTCCACCAACAACTGCCGAGAAGTAAAAGATATCGTTCAGCATCTCATCCGAGATGGGTATTTGAGGCAATTTGTTCGACATCCACCACATCCGACAGCAACACCCGATGCACTAGTTCATCAAGTCCGCATCGATAGAACAACTCAGTTCGTGAGCACCATTTCACACTTGGCTATTCAAGACTACACTCTCGGCCCAGTAATTACTTCTAGGATCCATAAAAGGGATCGTGATGGTAAGGAAATATTTAGCGTAGCTAAGGCCCTACCTATGGAACCTTGGATGGTGCAACCCATTTAGTTCTCGGCCAAGGATGTCCCAGCAAATGGACAAGCACACAGTGACCCATTGGTCATCACCTTACTGATCGAAAATTGGGGAGTAAGAAGGATTCTTGTGGATATCGGAAGCTCAGTCGAGGTGTTATTCTACGACACGTTCAGAAGAATGAAACTATCAGACGACATGCTTGTCCCCTCAACGTATCGCTTCTACGGCTTCAATGGCACAATAACTATCCCCATGGGAGAGGTAACCCTAAGGATTTCGGATGGTGGAGGCTTCCTCGACACACTAACTACCTTTTGTGTGGTCGACGTCGCCTCACCTTATGAAGCAATTATAGGGCGGCCATGGATCGCTAGAATTAAAGGGGTAGCATCGGCATACCACCAGAGATTAAGGTTCCCGACTTGCAAGGGAATAGCTGAAGTTATGGGCGACTCCCAAGCAGCACGGCAATGTATGCAAGTGGATGCAAAAATTAATGAGGATCGGAGAGCTCGACAAAGGCGAGAGAAGAGTAAATCCGAGGAAATAAAAGCTTCAAAGGAATTGGAAGAGGTGATTTCACAAGTGGTCATGGCATATGAGACCCAAGAGCAAGACCCTTTATAGCAATCAAAGGAAGCGGCTATCTTCCGGGAGAACAAATCAAAATTTTCGACGGTCGAACCGACTCGGGAAGTAAACTTGGAGACGGTAGAGGCGCCAAAGGTAGTAAGGATCGGGACATTGTTATCGGACGAATAGGCAAGTTAATTCACGGCGGTATTAAGGGAAAACTTAGACGCATTTGCCTGGGAAGTGCGCGATTTGGAGGGAATTGACCTGAAGGTCTGCTGTCACCACTTAAAGATTGATCCGAGGTTCAAACCAGTTAGACAAAAAATGAAGCGCATCGCACCAGAATTACAGGAAGAAGTCGAGGCCGAGCTGAAGAAGCTACAGGAATCCGGAATAATAAGGAAATCTCACTACCCACAGTGGATATCAAACATGATCGTGGTGCCAAAAAAGAAAGGAGGAGTCAGAATATTTATTGATTTCAGCGAATTGAATAAGGCATGCCCGAAGGACAGTTTCCCCCTCCCCAGCATAGATCAGTTAGTAGAATCGATAGTTGGATACGAGGCGATGACCTTAATGGATGGATACATGGGCTAAAACCAAATACCATTGGCGCACGAGGACCAGGAGCATACTTCTTTCTTCACACCGAGGGGATTGTATTGTTATACCAAAATGCCATTCGGACTTAAAAATGCTGGGGCTACATACCAGAGATTGGTAGGCGACATGTTTGAAGATAAGATTCACGACACCATAGAAGTCTATGTGGACGACATGTTAGTCAAGAGTCGCCGCGCTAAGGACCATGTCTGAGACCTTCAGGAGATTTTTCAAACAATGAGGAAACACAAGATGAAGATTAATCCCGCCAAGTGCGACTTCTGGGTCACATCAGGGAAATTCTTAGGGTGTATCATCACCCCCATAGGAATAGAAGCGGATCCCGAGAAGGTACGGGTAGTCCTTGAAATGCCATCTCCCGCGACAGTAAAAGATGTGTAGAAACTAAATGGTTGCATAGCGGCATTGGGGCGATTCGTGTCACGGTCGTCGGACAAATGCAAGGCTTTTTACGACATTTTAAAGAAAGGAGAAAAATTCCAATGGACTGACGCCAATGAAGATGCCTTTCAAAATATCAAGTTACATCTAGCTAGCCTCCCGGTTCTTCAGAGGCCCGAGCCGTCAGAAATCCCCACCCTATACTTAGGGGCAACACCCTACGCCATTAGCGCAGTATTAGTAAAATCAGAGGGAAGTGTGGAGAAGACAGTGTATTTCACTAGTAAAACATTAAGTCCGGCCGAGAGAAACTATACCAGAATGGAACAAATGGTACTCGTGCTAGATTTTGCCGCCTCTAAACTCCGAACATATTTTCAAGCTCATCAAATACGGGTGCTCACCAAATCTCCTATCGAAGCAGTCTTGGATAGTGCAGGGCGATCGGGGAGAATCTCCAAATGGGGAGCCATAATCAAACAATATGATGTGGTGTACGAGACGAGAACCGCGATCAAAGGGCAAGTAGTGGCCGACTTCTTGGCATATTTCCCCCTTAGTGATGAGCATGAGGTAGAAGGTGTACCGGGAATGATGTAGGAACAAGAGGAACCAGCGGACCTATTAGCCGCCAATAGCCCTACACGATGGGAGGTCTTCGTTAATGGGGCATCAAACAAAGAAGAATCGGGCCTCGGTCTAGTATTTACCACACCAAAAGGGAGGAAGATAGTGCATTCGTTCAGACTAGAATTCAAGGCAACAAATAACGTCACCGAGTATGAAGCGGTGATCCATTCCTTACGAATAATTGTGGAGATGGGGCTGCAAGAGGTCCGCCTGACTAGTGACTCACAGTTAGTAATCCGTCAAATTACGGGCCAATACGCTACACACGATCCTGTGCTGCAAAAGTATTGGGAGCTCGCCCAATTTTACATCAAACAAATACCCAACATCAGATTCCGCCACATTTGCCGAAAAGATAACAGGCACTCGGACGCTCTATCGTACATCGCCTCACAGCTGGTAGAATCGAGCATTGAAGGCATACGTGTTATGAGGCTTCTTATCCCGTCTATCCCAGAAACACCAGAAGTACGGATCGAAGTAGCCATTAACACAGCCGAGAGATACAAAGAAGGCGACTGGAGAAAGCCGATACATCAATACTTAGATACGGGTGAGTTACCTAAGGGTCGGCCCGAGATAAACAAAATCAAAAGCAAGTCGGGCGCCTACGAGCTGCGGGAAGGGATTTTATATAGGAAGTCTTACTTGGGACCCCTCCTACGATGTTTGAGTAAAGTGGAGGGCCACATAATCCTGCACGAATTACATTATGGAGCGGCCGAAAATCATAGCTCGGGGAGAAGCTTATCGGCTAAGGCAAAGATAATGGGTTACTTCTGGATGTACATGAACGAAGATGCGAAGCAAATGGCGAAAGCTTGTGAAGAATGTCAGCGTTTCGGAAAGAAAATCCATGCTCCCGGAGTACCTTTGAACTCAATTATAAGCCCATGGCCTTTCGCAAAGTGGGGGGTAGACATAGTCGGACCCTTACATGTAGGAACCGGGCAAAGAAAGTATTTGACTGTGGCCACAGATTACTTTACCAAATGGGTAGAAGCAGCGCCACTTAGGCACACCCGAGATAAATACGTTTTCAAATTTATTTGGGAACATATCATTTGCCGCTTTGGGGTCCCTGCAGCTATCATCTCGGATAATGGAAAGCAACTACAAGGCGAGAACATTGATCTCCTGTTCAACACTTACAACATCAGAAAGAGCAAAGCTACCCCGATTTACCCCAGAGTAATGGGCAGGCCGAGATCACTAATAAGACTATCGCCGATAACATGAAGAAGAAACTAGATGGGGCATATGGAAACTGGTGTGAGGAGATATATAACGTCCTATGGGCATACAGAACCACACGAAGGGAAGCTACGGGATTCTCTCCGTTTATTCTTACCTACGGAACCGAGGCAATATTACCGACAGAAGGCATGATCCCTACCACAAGGACAGAAGCTTGGAGGCAAAACGTCTCGTCCGATCTAATTTTGGCTAAACTCGACGATCTGGAAGAAACAAGGGAAATAGCGTTACAAAAAATAGAAAAATATCAAAGGAGGTTATAACGAGAATACAACAAGCGAGTTCGACCGAGATAATTTAACCCAGGGGAACAAGTATTGAAATTTTTGGCTGAATGGGAGCGAGACAAAAAGGGCGGAAAACTAGCACCAAAGTGGGGCGGGCCGTATATAATTGAATCTAAGGCGGGCGAGGGATCGTATCGACTACTGCGACTCGACGGAACAAAAGAGATCAAACCATGGAACATCAAGTTTTTGAAACTCTACCATCCTTGACGGGCGATACGAAAAAATGGTAAGTATGCATGTCTCCTATCTCTTTGAAACCGTGAGGGGTATGAGATATGACATGAGTGACTAATGGTCATTCGTACTCGGGGCAAAGCCAGTGTGGAAGTGCCGAGGTGACTTACAATCGAATGGGCATTCGTACTCGGGGAAAAGCCAGTGTGGAAGTGCCGAGGTGCCTTACACTCGAATGGGCATTCATACTCGGGGCAATGCCGGTGTGGAAGTGCCGAGGTGCCTTACAGTCGCCTGGATATTCGTACTCGGGGCAGTGGCAGTGTGCAAGTGCCGAGGTATCCTAAGGGTTCTGGTGGTTGGAATCCAGTTCCAAAGGTTGTTGAGACGCGAGGTCTCCTCAGCTAGGTGGCCTACTTACATTTGAAAGGTCGCCCCCATCGCAGGTGGCCGTGTCCACTTGCCCGAGACTGGTTGGTCGATAACCGCTCGGGAATATCGGGCCTAGAACTAGGTTGACTGATACCCTTCCACTGAATCCAAAGATATAGTGATGAGATACCCCAATCAGGACATGGCATTGGGCCCGATGACCCTCCTTGTTAGGCGTGTTCGACAGAAATGGTTAAAATACTAACTTACTTGAACAATAATTGCAGGAATAACATCCAAAACAAAATATAATTCGATTGCGTCATGCGTCTAGTAAGAAAGTGCGGAAAATGTCGTGCAACCATGCGAAACGAAGAATTTAATGGACGAAAAACAAACAACATCGGCGACGCAGCACCCCCATAAAAAAAAGCAAGCAGTGTAGCAAAAATAAAAAGGGGGACAAGTGTTCAAAACGATTTACAACCTGATGGAAAGGGGCAACTTAGTGACGCAGCACTACAAAAGAGGAGTTAAAGCCTTCGGAGAACAGTGTCGGCCTTCTTTTGTGCAACCTCGCGCTGCTTGTTCTCCACCCACGTCTCAATACCCGTCTGGAATTTCTCGTCTATCTCATCCGCATGGGCGACGCATTCATCCTCGAGTTGTTGGGTAAGCTGAGAAACGTTCCCCTCGGCATCAGCTAGCTGGGAACTCAAATCAACCTCGACCTGCTTCAATCGACGGACCTCCTGATCCAGCTCCTGAGAACGTTTTTGTCGGCTACAAAATCACAAAGACAGAACATTATTCGTCGAACATGGTTTAACAATTTTGCAAGAATAAGACGTAACCTAAATCTAAGGAACAGCCCCAACACATCGTCTAAGAGACCTGAAAGGGCCGATAACACTGACTGAAGCGACTCTACCGACTTGGACAACTCATCCTCGGCCTTGGATAACTTCGTGTTTAACTCGTTATAGTGTCACTCGTTGAATTCGTTACTGGAGCAATACTTCTTGTGTTCACTCCACTCATCCATCAATCGATTGCGTGATGACTGAAGAACTGTAAGCTGTGACCTACTCTATTCCAGTTCTCCTGCAACTTTGTCGAGCTGGCCGACTCGCCCCAGGAGATCCCGGTTGGCTCGCTCCACCGAGTCTTTATCCCTCAATATTCGTCGACGATCTTCATGAAGGTCTCGATTTTGTAATTGCAAAGTGTTTACCCGTTGCTCTAGGTTTGTGGCCATAGTAGTTTGTTCAGCAGCAAGGCGCTGGGAAGAGCCCAAGTGGGCTCGTAAATTGTCTATCTCCGCCGGGTTGTACTCAAACTGACGATATCTTTCTAGTTCCTCCTCGAGATCTTAGATTTCTCCATCCTGGCGATCTATTTTGTCATCTTTGTTTACCATTCGCCGACGAAGATTCTCCACTAAATCCTTCTCAATATCCCATTTCCTCTTCATGATCCTAAACTCTGAAGACGCGTCTAAGCCTACACTAGTTACCTCGGCTAGCAGAAGGATACCCGACTCAGGACGTTGGCACGATAAACTCAATCAACATAAGTTAAGAGTCGCAGAATTGTAACATACCTTAGGCGTCGGCGAGTTTAATTTCTAGCTCTCGCGCGCGGCTTCTTTCGTTCTATAACTGGAGTTGGAGAGATTCTAACAATTGCTTTTCTCTGAGGCGACTGGCGGCATCTAAGCGTACCCGGTTCAGGATCTAACACAAGTAAACGCGAGTAAATTGTAAGCGACAATAAGAACAGAAATCAGAAGGGGGGCACCACTATGCTAAAACGAGCCGCTCACCACTATGTCAAGAGTCTGGGCGATATCGCCATAGAGGGGCACCGCATTCAACATCTCTTCCTCAGTATACGTTCCAAAATCGGGTGAATTAAGCGCACCCAAAGAATTCATGATAGGGCCAGAGATGGTGAACGAAATTGCAGCGCCAGAAGATGACCCCTCAGTAATCCGGGGCACACGAAGAAGCTCTACCGGTACATCAGTAACTACCTTCTCTACGACGGGCGTCTCCAAGGGCTCCTGCTGGTCGCCCACACCTTGATCATCTCCTTTGTCACCCGAGATATTCTCACCAAATAGTTCATCTTCATCGGAAAGTTCAATGACCGGGGCCCTCTTCGGCGGTGGCTTAGAAACTTGCTTACCTCTGAGGGGATTACGCCTAAGAGGTTGGGAGTCAACCTCGTCAACATCACCATCATCGCGCCTAGGGTGTTTCTGCACAAGGTGTCTCGTCAGAACATGTGAAGGCAAAAAACAGGGGAAAGTACATGTACTTATAAGAAAATCATCATGTTTGTTACCTTCCCCTGGTCTTCCTCGACCCTTGTGCCAGTACCTATTTTCCTAGACGATCCGGCTCCCTTGGTAGAGTCGCCCTGAGATTTTCAAACAACAAAAAGTGACCAGTTGACGCCTGAAGCTAACAAGATAGCAAACAACAACAAAGGAGAAAACGCATACCTTATCAGCCTTGTCATCATTAACAACCCAAAAGAATAGGGCTCGGCAGGAAAAGTAGGCGACGGGAAGCTACCATGTAGAATGGGGCCTTGGACGAGAATCGGAACTCGGGGATAGATTGGATCATTAGAATGGCGGGCTCGCTTGTTGGAACCCTGGCCGATGGGATCGGCATCCAACATCATCCTTTCAACACCATCGGGCATAGTTCTGACCCGATGAGGACTAGCATCAAAAACAGCAAGATCGCCTAAGGTGGAAGTACCAGCTCGATAATTGTCAGGGAAATTGGCAACGATATATTCTGGAGCGTCCTCGGACTTGTAGGTCGACCACTCGGCAGTAGAACCTTGACCATCTCGGTGATCCCTCCATTCGTTCATAATTCGAAAAGTATTGCCAGTCCACTGAGCCAAAGCACGAGAGGGCTTGAGCTGGGAAAGAACCTCGTAATAAAAAGGGCTATCAGGGTTGTACAGGGGAAGACAAAGGCCTAGCTCCAGTTGGCCCTGGGTGATGACCACGCAATCAGCCGACTGCTCGTGTTTCGTCATATCGGACTTCTTCAAGAGGCTGTTTTGGCCCGAGATCAGGGTAACTTCGTAGTTTCCAAAGTCATACTTTTCCTTCAGCTGCTGAACGAACTCCTCGTCGGAAAGATCTCTCACCCTTCTGTCGAACCTGCACGAAACAGAAGGAGAATCATCAGGAAAGATAGATTTCATGGCACGAACATCGTACTCTGAGGGACTCTCGTAAGAAAATAGAGAAGAAAGGGAAAAATAATCAATCTCGGAAAAAACATCATCAACAGACCTTTTCTCAGTCATAGAGGGAGAAGAAGCCATTAACAGAAATAATGTAGAACTTGGTTTTCGACGAAGAGAGATAAGGCGACGAGACTGTAACAACGGCTAATGTAGTAATCGGTGAGGAGGAGATGAAAGAAGAAAATTAAGAAAACTAGGGTTCTCAGTAGCAAAGAGTGATGAAGAAATCTGGGAGAAAAGATTGCAGTGGCGGGGAATAGAGAGAGAAAGGATAAAGAAGAAGAGGGAGAAAAAGAAGCGGGCTATTTAAAGGGGAAGAGTTGTAACCGACGCCGACAGTTACAGGTAATAAAGTAGAGTTAAGTGGGGCATTGCATGGCGGGATTTGCGGCATGGACGAAGACGTGGGCAGTTGGGACAACGTTCTTCCACTCGTGTCTCCCACACGATCGAAAGAAGGGGCATAAATGTAGGTGTAAATTATCCACAGATCCATGTGGAAACATATTAAGCCTTGGTGCACCTAAAAACGAAGAGACACGACAAATAGAAGGAAGATCAGCAGGCGCGAGATTTGAGGAGCCACGTGGATTGGGCGTGATCGCTCTACAGCTGTCGGATAAGACTTGACCCCAGGTTTCTAACAGAGCTGACAAGATAAGACAGGGTGGGTCAAACGAGGTGCTACGGTCAAAAGGATAAGAAAGTACGTGTCACATCGGCCCACCGCTGAGGCGACATCGTGCCAAGAGAACACCCGAAGAGGTCGGATCGGACAAGAGACAGACGAAGGAATCAAGATGCATCGGCCATGCGCACAGAAGAAGGGGTGACGTAAGCAGGCTCGATCACTGAACTTCATAATAGATGCAACATGACCCACACCCTAACTTGGTTGTATGGAACTTCTCATATAAATAGAATGACTTGTATCCAAGAGAGGTAGGTTGTAAGTTTGGGAGAGAGAGAGAAACTCGAGTTTACACCAAGGAGAAGAGAGTTAGAAGTAAGTTCATTTTTGTAAGGAAATCCGGCTAAGAGAAACACCTTTGTAACACATTGAAGTAATAAGATTCACCCTTTCACCCCCGTGGACGTAGGTAATCATACCAAACCACGTATATCTTGTGTTCATTGTTGAGTGTTTACTTTCATTTGACTTGAGTAGAAGGTTTATATCCTTAGGATGTAGTTAGTAGTAAAATACATCTACAATATACAATAGTGATTTGGTTTACAAAGAATATGCAACATAACAAACATAGTAGAAATTAATCATCTAGCGAACTCAACACTTGAAGCTTTTGTTGCGCTACTCTTATCTGTCACTGAAACTGAAAGTGGGAATGGGTGAGCACATCATCCCTAAAAGGGGTGCCCAGTAGAAATAACAACTAACTTTCAAGTAAACATTAATATGATTCGAAGACAATGCAGGTTTAATCGAAAGTCGGTGATACAAGGAAAGAAAATGAAACATAAAGTAGAAACTTCTTCATAAACATTCATAAATAACAGTAAACATCCATGTATGAGGTGTGTTGCCGCACATAAGGAAAGAATAATATTGTGTTGCATCGCCCTAGCCATAATAATATTGCGGTGTATCGCCCTATCCATAGAATACTGAATATATATAAATGAAGAATAATATTTCGGTGTATCGCCCTAGCTAAAATAATATTGCGGTGTATCGCCCTAGCCATAATAATATTGCGGTGTATTTCCCTAGCCATAGAATACTGATATTGTGTCGGCACACATCTCACACCACACCAAGCACACAAGGATATGCATGAATTTCACAACACAAAGATTGATTTGTAAAACAATAATAAATACAAGAGAGTTCGTTATCGATTCCCACCTCTTTTGATGACTAGCCTCGCATACCTTGAGATCCATAATCCACTGGTTCATTCTTGAACAATCGTTGTTAATAGTCTAACTGTTAATCACACAAGCACTCTAAGAGTTTATCCAAAAGGCTCACACAAGAATCATACAATTCTATCTAATGGTTCTAAGCCCATTATGATATCTTATTCTATATCTTTAGTATAACTAAAAGTTTACTAATCCAATTAGATTGATTATATAGTCCATAACTAAGTCTTATGAATATCTACAACTTTGTTGAAGGAACCAAAGTCTAATTCGGACCACAAGAGGTCCAAAACATCTAATTAAGAAAACTGCCCTAAGCCCAAGTCCACCAAAGTCAACTAACGGTGATTAACGGCCAAAGTGATGGTCAAGGTCAACTAACAGTCAACGTCAAAGTCAAGGTCAAAGTCCAAGTCTCGGTCAAGTCAACAGTTAAGGTCAGGTCAATTGTCTAACTCGGTCAACTGAGTCTACTCAGGTCAAAACAGGGAAACCAGTGAGTCACAATGACTCAACTCAGTTAGACTAACTAAGTCAGCTAAATAATTTAGTCAGACACCTGACTGGGATGACTAACAGGCATACTTCTATTGCATACCAAGTTCAACTCTAATTCTTATATTCTCAACTTCTTGTTTAACAAAAGAAATTCAATCAATCTACTTCATACATCCAATCTCAAATACAAATAAAGACTATGCCTACCTGCATTGCAGCTTTAAGCAACATCTAAAACAACTCCAACAACCTAGCCACTAACTGAACCACCACAGTCCAACTTCAAACTCCATACCCTAACCACTAACAGTGTAATACTCATTTCTTCTTCATCACCACAACCCATTACATTCAATCTAAACCTTAACTGCAATTCCAACATCTATTTCTATTCATTTTCCACTTGCATTACAATTCCAATCCTAGGAAACAATCAACAGTTTTAACACCATCTGCATTCAATAACTTCAACTCAGCAAAATCTTTAGCAATCCATACACTGTCCACACTTTCATTTCTAACACCATTCACATTTCCAATTCCCAGTTCCAATTCCACAACACCCTGACTTAATCTCCATTGCAACCTCTAACAATTCATACACCCATTTCAGTGACACTGCAAAGTCCATGTACTGCAACACCATCACCACTACTAATACATCTTCAAAACATCTAAACTCAGATCACCTACACCATCAGTTCAATTGGTTACCACTATAACTCAGTTCAACACTCAACAATTCCTGCAACTTCATATTCATGTCTAATTCAATACATACTCTAACTCCACACACTGTCTCTTCATTCTTAATTACCTCACCACCTTCATCATTTACCTTTAACCCAAACATCATCTTCAGTTCTTCATTTCAAACACCAACGGTTCTCTGTAGTACAATTCCTTCTCCCTGTAATTTAACACACCTCCAAAACTTGCAATCACAAAACACAGGCAACACCAATACCTGCAGCTTGGATTGACCACAACTACAACTCAACAATAATATCATTTCCATTTCAGGCACTCCACTTATTCCCTGTAACATCCACTATATTCAACACACAACCCTAATCTACATCTGCAGTTCCCTTCATATTCATCATACAACCATTTCAATATAAGCTTCATTAATAACATATACCCAACAATCAAATGAATAGCTTAACAAGATTAATCTAAAAGAACAATTACCTCATAACAAACCTACTGAGGCAGTTGAAGTCAGATTGTATCCTTCTCTTGACTCAATTGAGTAATCATCTCAAAATAATCTCCACCCCATTAATCCAGTTCAACCAACACTCGAATCTTCCTCACCATCTTAAATTCTCATAAACCCTAACTCTTAAATCGAATCAATCTTCAGTTCTAGAACAACTCGGCTTCAATCAATATTCTAATTCATGATAAAACCGTTTGTCCTTCGTCTATGAACAACTCAATAACTTAATAATTTCATTCAAACTTCGAATCAATCTTCAACCCTAATTCTTCAATTAATCACTTTGAATTGAAAACCAGTTGTGAATCCTTCTTCCTTGCTCTTAACTCACAAACCCATCACCAGTTACTTAAATTAATCTTCGAATTCATCTCAGAAACCCTAAATCGGTTTGATAAACATCAACACCGTTCCCATGTCTTCGGTAACATCTTCAACTTCATCTACTATTTCTCAACGAGTGAATCTCTCTCTCTCTCAAACAGAATCTCAATCGCTCGGAGAGGAAGAAGAACAGGGGAAGAGAAGAAACAGAAGAAGAAAGAAAAGATAAGAATGAATTATTTGTTCCAGTTTCGGTGATAAGGCCAACGACAACTGATAAAGGGAATCGCCCAAATGATATGGGGAGACCAGGTCGGTTAGAATGTTAAAAGAATAATTTGCCCTTCTTAGTAAACTGATAAATTCTTCTTCGTCCGGTGTCCGACTGACACGTTCGAGTAGTCTATTTCACGTAAATTTTCGAGATCTATCTAATGATACTAGTTTCGTATCTAGATCGTTGTTAGATTAATTTCTATTAATTAACACCCGTGTTAAATTAATCGAGTTATTATCGTCTAAATCGACACTTGACTGGTCTAATAGCGTTGACGAGCTTGATGGTCATTACAGTTTGTTTTCCCAAGTATGCCGACTAACTATGGCCGGTCGGGTGGGAATTTCGTTACCATGCCGACCTTATGATGATTTTAGGCATCAAGAGAACATTTTCTTCTGTGTATTAGCCGGCATTGTATATGGACATTTGTCTGCCGACTATGATAAGGTCGGCAAGGTATAAATTTTCTTACCATGCCGGCCATATGACTTTTAGGCATCAGGAGTTTATGCAATTTCTGTTAAACTGTCGGAACGATATTTGATCACTATATTGCTGGCTATGATGTGGTCGGCATGGAACCAAATTTATAACCATGTCGGCCTTATGATGATTTTAGGCATCAGGATAAGGTATTTTCTGCAATAAATGGCCGGCATGTTCTATAACATAATACACTGCCGGCTAAATAATAGCTGGCTTGGTAATGATCTGATTACCTTGTCGACCCTGGTATGTAAGCATTTTCTGCTGTCAGGGCCGACAGTCTGAAACTTCAGAACCTTGCCGGCCCTGGTTGGTCGGCATGGTAACTTAAAAAAAAAACATGCCGGCATAAGTATTGAAACTTCATGTAGCTAAACAAACCATTCATTCAACAACTAGAAATCCAACATTGTTGTCCAAAATAAGAAAACATGTCCCATAAACCTTAAAAAAACATTTGTCCAACATAACATAAAGAAATGAACTAGAAATGCATTCATTCACCACCACGACCACGACCACGGCCCCGTTTAGGAACACCACCACTACAACTACCTTCACCACCACGACCACTACGAGACCTCTTTTTGTCAGCATTCATCTTGGCTTGTGCTTCCCTCCTGGCTTTTTCTTCCCTCTTTACTCCAGCCTCAGCTTGCTTGAACATTTCATGGGAAGCAACATTGTTAACAAAGTCAATGTGATTGCCTTGCTCTTCAATCAACAAAGGCTCTCCTCTTTCTCTCGCGCAACACAACACCTTCGCAAAGGTCTTCAAATGCTCCTTCTATTTTCAATTAAACAAGAAACAATTAATAGAATGATTCGATAATGTGATCTTAAAATAATAAGAATAACTCTAAAATACTTACAAAGAACTTAAGACTTGTCGCTGGGTCTTTCGATGTCATCTTCCTCCTACGAGCCAATTATTCAGCAGTCATCTCCCTAATCACCGTAGGACGATCCCAACCCAAGTACCACGACATGTATCTCTCACTAGCTTCATGACCGGTGGTCACCTCATCCAAAAGACTCACAGCGATGTTACAGCCACGTCTATCATCCCAATATTCTTGAGTTGGCGCTGGATCGTAAGAGACGTTAATAGTTTTTTGGGACGTGGTGCAGTCATCCCGGTTCAAAGTAAAGAATGGATTATCTTCATCGAAATGAGGTTCTTCTTGCACGTAACCCAATTGTCGCATTACCCGATATGGATCGTACATTGAATATCCTTCGGTGCACAACAACAAGGGTCCATAGTATAATGCAACTTTATCTCTCCTTTGGATTAAACCTTGATTTCTAGCATCCTGATACAGATCAAATATCACCTCCTCCGCAGTCAATTTGTCGATGGCCATTCGGATTTTGATAATATTTTGCGGCATTTCCTTTTCCTGAGTACCCTTAAAATTGTACCTTTGCGCTCTTGGCTTATCAACAACAACATTCGCATCCACTTTGACATACGAGTTGGATTTCACCAAAGAAGGGAAGCGCTCATATATCCAAACCTATGCAAAAAAAGGTTTAGTAAGAAACTTATCTTACGATAATTTGGAAAATATAAATGATTTAGACAATACAATTACCTGGAAGAGACATATGTTTCCGTTAACTTGCGAAGTGAGTGACCTTGAAGCCTTTGTCAACTCATTGTTCAAGAAAGTGACCACCGTAGTACGCCAAGAATACTCACGCATCTTATCTAAGGGATCTAATAGTTATAAATAACTGGCGTCGACCAAGCTTCCAGAACTGTCGGGGAAGATACATCTGCCCAGGACATATAGCAAATAACCTGACGCGGTAGCATTGATTCGCACCGGGTTCACCTTTCCTTCCTCATCAAAGATTTTCTTAGTGTCACATAATGTATCCCTCAACTTCTTCAGATTAAAATTCTTGCTTAGACGACTTTCCTTCATCACAAGCATAGACTCCGTCGTAACCTGATTCCAACCGAATAATTTCTGGCACAATTTGAAGATATCCGTGAAAGAAAACTTATTATCGAAGACCTCACAAACTGTTTTTCCCTCAACCTCGAGGCCTAGAATTTGATGAGCATTATCGGGAGTTATGGCCATCTCACCGAATGAGAATAACATTGTATCAGTCTCTCCGTAGAACCTCTCACAGAATGCAGATACGGTAACTCTATCATGCTCAATATTTGAACTCTCCACCGCAGGCCACAACCCAGAGTTCTTGACAATCACTTTCACCTCCTCACATTCATCCTCAAGATCCCAAGTCTTAGTCACTGAACATGAATCTTGGCGCCTCATGAAACGGACGGTATGCTTGTGATCCTAAATACCAAAAAAACAAAATGAAAATAAATACAAACACTTGACGCAAATTTAAGATAGTTACATACTTAAATAAAAAACAAAGACGAATTGAGATTACTTACGATAATATTATGGATCGTACATGACCATGAGTCTTTTATCCAAAAATAACATTGCCACCTTCTTTTGGGGTCCCCCTTGGGTTCTTATCTTTTTTCAGTGTAACCATCAAGTGAGGGGGAGGCATGTGGGAATCAACTGGTTTAGTGATAACCCTTTTCTTCTTTCCGGTTTCAGTTGAAGTTGAAGCTTCAGTTTGTGGAACATTAGCTTGAGTTTGTTCCTCAACTTCTTCTTCTTCCTTTTCTTCTTCCTCTTCCTCTTCAACAATTTCATCTTGTCTACCATTACCTTTATCTCCATTACCATAATCATCATCATCATCATCATTACCTCCTCCAACATTAGGCATGTCTTGATCACCATCATCATCATTATTGTTACCTCCTCCAGCAGCCGGAGTTCTTTCATCAACATCATCATCATCACCTCTTCTACCAGATGGAATTGATTGGTCTTCATTTGGAGTCTCGTCTGAATCACTGGCTTCCGATGGTGGTTCATAATCATCATTCGGTATACGGATCTTTGTCGTTCCCGGCACAATGTATGCCCCTCGATGTATTGAAGTCAAGAGTTTTACACCAACACGAGGAGGTCTTGAAGGAGGACTAAGAGCTTTCAAACCTTTCTTCTTTGCCTTTTCCAACCTGAACAAGAACGATTAAGGAAAAAAAATTAAAGGTCGGCAGGTTCGACATATATAACTAATCTGGCGGATAAATGGTCGGAAGGTTAGATATCTAAATACATGCCGGCTAAACATAAACTGGCAGGGTGTGATTCACATAACATGCCGGCGCATAACAAATATGAACACAATACTTAACTGGATTTTTCACCAACCCAGTCGGCAAGTTCCTTTACCCATACATTGTCGTCTACAAAGCAACCAGCGTGGTTTTATCCAAATAACATTCCGGTTTTAAAATTCAAGGCATCAGGAGACAAAAAAAACTTCAAATACAGCCGGCAAGGTCAAAATTTATAACCAACCCGGCTAACACAAAAATTGCCGCCAGCAGGGTCTGAGGTTAAATAACTTGCCAACCCTGCAAGTAACAGTTATAGGTATTGACCATCCGGAAAGATCTTTAACCTAACAGTCTACCAGCCAAACCCTAACTATGAAAAGCCGGCACATTCGATAACATAATACCATGCCGTCCAAATAACATCAAATTCAAATATTCAATTTTTCTGACCTAATTTGACACGCAAACATGAAATTGAAGTACTGGAGTGAGTTTATGTTAGAGCATTGCTCGTTCGAACTCGCATGTGTTGCTGAATCAAGCATGTTTGTCAATGTTAGTGATCAAAACTATAAAGTCTTGATTTCTAGTCTACTATAGCTAAGGTCTCGGACTAGGATAGAAAGTGTAGTTGAACCCAAAAACTCCATGAAAATCATCATACAAGACGAAGGACTACTCAAGGAACCATTGGATCTTTATCGACTAAAACGTATATGGAGACTTGAACTTATCTATCACTCAAAAGTCTATCTACTCTATATTCTATCTTGAGACAAAAGTCGTTTTACTATATAGACTAAAGATATACACATGTGACATTTCAAGCTGAGTATATCTCGCTTATCTATTTATCGAAATGTGTGTTGGTAAAGCTTTCGCTTTATCCAAGTTCATCTTTGCCTAGTGACGAAAGTCGTGTTATGTTTCAATCACTTTAAAAAATGCTCTGACGAAAACTAGTTTGTGAATAACAACTATATGACGTTCTATGAGAATGTTTCAATGATTGAAATGAGTATTTAGACAATATAACCACTGGGGGATATAAACATTGTTGTGGTAACATATATATATATATATATATATAAGCCCTTAGCACTTGAACTGAAGTTTGCGAACTTTGTTGATCAAGTGAAAACCGGAACTTGAGCAGTCAACCCAGTCCGTGAACGTGCGTAGTTCTCGAACCCGAGAATTTCTGTTGGAGTTGTAGCTCGGTTTCAGTTCGTGAACTGACGGAAGTTCTCGAACCCGAGAATTTCTGCTGGAGTTTGTGAACTCCAACCGGTTACTTGAGTCCACGAACCCAGTCCGCGAACTTGAGTGGTTATGTCTAAAAACGATGTTCGTGAACTTATCTAAATTATCTAAGGAATGTTATTGCAAACCGTGGCTTTATAGTTCATGAATCGATTCGAGTGAATCACATCGTTTTTGCTTCAATTGTGTCTTGTGTAGTACATAAGATATCATAGCAATTGAACAACTCTCTAACTAGTTCATTTGAGTCATTTGGACTAGTTATGGTGAAGAAGAATATGGTTGATATAAAAGTTATCATTTGGCTAACCATTTGGTTGACTAATATTGAACCAACTATTATAAACGTTTGGGTACGGTTACATAAACCCAAAATCGTCAAGTACATGTGTGTATGGCAAGCTAAGTTTTCGATCTAACAGTTGAGAGATATTAGCTTGTATCTAATCAGGTTTTCATATAACGGTGAATATTGAATGCTTTGTTACTAAGCTAACATTGATTGCAAACCCTGATTTGAAAGACTATATAAGGGAGAACTCTAGCAACTGGGAAACCTAATCCCCGCACATTCTGTGTGATACTAGTTTGCTAAGCTAGAGTCGATTCTCCTTTAAGCTTTGGTTTTCTTCTTCTAAAACCAGGTTAACGACTTAAAGACTTCATTGGGACTGTGAAGCCATGCCGATAATACTTTTCTTGTAGTTGTGTGATCAGATCTTGCTGTTTCTATCGTACAAGTACAATTGTAATAATTGGATTGAGATTTCTATCTCAGATAGGCAAGATATAAAAGTAATCACAAATATCTTCGTCTCATCATTTGTGATTCCACAATATCTTTCGCTGTGTCGATTAAGACTATTGTGAGGTGATTGATAAAACTGAGCTGTTCTTCAGGAATATAAGTCTGGTTTTATTGATTGGTTCCTGTTCACCTTGATTTATCAAAAAACAGAAAAAAAAACTCATAGGTTTATTCGTGGGAGACGAATTTATCTATCTTGTAGACTTTTATGTGTGAGACAGATTTTTTTATTAAAGTCTTCGACTTTGGGTCATAGCAACTCTTGGTTGTGGGTGAGATCAGCTAAGGGAATCAAGTACGAAGTATCCTGCTGGGATCAGAGGCATAGGATCATAATTGTACCTTGGATCATTGTGAGATTGATTGGGGTTCAACTACAGTCCAGACCGAAGTTAATTTGGAGTAGGCTAGTGTTTGTAGCGTCTTAATACAGTGTATGTTTAATCTGGACTAGGTCCCGGGGTTTTTCTGCATTTGCGGTTTCCTCGTTAACAAAATTCTGGTGTCTGTGTTATTTATTTTCCGCATTATATTTATATATAATTGAAATAATACAGGTTGTGCGTTGTTCGATCAATTAGAATATCCGACCTTATTGGTTGTTGATTTAAATTGATTGACACTTGGATATTGGTCTTTGGTACCATCCAAGTTATCTCTCTTTGATTAAGACTCGCGAATTGTATTTGCTTGAGTAAATCAAATTGAGAGATTGAGATAATAACCCCTTGAGTATTTTCTATTGATTGAGTCTAACTGTCTAGTTGATTCTCTAGAAAAAAACTCGGAGTTGTCCATACAGATTGCTAATCGAAATATTGGGTGTGGTTGTTAGACCCCCACTTTTTCAATTGGTATTAGAGCAGGCAAACACATTCAAGACCTCAAAAGTCTGTGTTTGTAGTGATCTTACTTTATAGACGAGTCTATCTCTAATAACATACCAGTTCATAAATCACCAGATGACTTTCAAAGCTTGGATTCACCAGAGAGAACTGTCACATCTAAGTCAGTATATAAACATTCTCTTAATGTAGAACCTGTTGAAGCCTGGGAAATACGCCTAGAAGAACAGTTGGATGAACTTTCTGATGAATGTGATTCGGATATTTATAGAGATGTTGATGAGGAAGTCTCAGAGTATGTTAAGGTTTTGAATTCATTGGAAAAGAAGAAGATGACAACTTCTCATGTCACACCTCTTCTGACTCCTCTCAGTCGAGAAAACAAGAAATTGAGAAGATGTTACGCAGGTGTTTATGTTTCCAATCGTTCTAACGAATCGATCCTCATGGATTCTGAAGAAAACCTGCGTATAAAGTCACTTGAATGTGATAATCTTTATCAAAAGTATTTTTTGTTGGAGGAAAAACTTGCAGAATATGAAGCAAGGTTTAACTCTCAACAAATTAGTTTTGATGACAGAGAAAGTGCTTGTCTCGCTAGAGAATAACGCCTTGAGGCTGATTTAGCTGTTACTCTTGATAAAATTAAGATGTTGGAAGATGACTTGAAAAAGTTCAATACTAGTTCAAGCAAATTAACCACTATGCTAGGAGCAAGTGAAAATCATCGTGATACACGAGGATTGGGCTATAAGGGAATAGATGCTCCAAGTATTAGCAAAGAGGTAAAGTTTGTCAAGGCTAGTGATTCTTCTCAACAAAAGGTTTACACTGATGGAAAAAAGGAAATACCTTCACCGGTAGTTAAGGTTCAAAAGAGCAAAGTATATCAACCTCCAAAGATAACACACACAAATCGAGGTAAGAACATTCCTTATGTTTGCCACTATTGCGGAAATAAAGGTCACCTGTAAAAATGCGGGGGTCTAACAACCTCACCCAATATTTCGATTAGCAATCTGTATGGACAACTCCGAGTTGTTTTCTAGAGACTCAATTAATAGAAAATATCTCAAGGAGTTATTATCTCAATCTCTCAATTTAATTTACTCAAGAAAATATAATTCACGAGCTCAATCAAAGAGAGATAACTTGGATGGTGCCAAAGACCAATATGCAAGTGTCAATCGATTTAAATCAACAACCAATAAGGTCGGATATTCTAATCGATTTAATAACGCACAACCTGTATTATTTCAATTGTAACGTCCCGATTTTCCAAACCCGGAGTGCTACTTGGAAACCATAGCCGAGGCCCGGCTACTAAGCCCATTATTCAGGCTTATTTAGTTTATGTTCATGTTACCATTTCTGTAGCAGCGGAAAACTTAGAAATTCATTTCGGAAGATCTAACCGTTGATTTTAACCTAAATCTTTAAGTCACCAGAAACAAAACACATTTTGGTTCTCAAATAAAATATTAACACCATTCAGGTCTTAAGATTAATTTAATAAGTAACAATTTCAACACCATATTTTAAAACTGAAAACATACCAAGGTAGATTCCTAGAATTTTACAGCGTTTCCAACTATGAATTTTCACGTCTAAAGAAAATAATTAAGCATAAAGGACTAATTAAAGCTTCAAAAATAGTTATCTAGCTTCACTACAATTAATCTAACTTGATATTAACAAATATCAATAAAGACTCATCAAAATTTATTAAGCACTCATAGTCATGGCTAATTTATAAACAACTCATAAGATAACAAAACCATATTTTTATGACTCTACGTGCTGGACCACTAAGCGGCTGCCTACGTACCCAAAAGGATCAAGCACGACCGTAGTTCATCAGACGATGCACCAAATGCACAATCAAAAATTTTAAGATGATCAAATCATTAAGGTTAAACTTACCCAAGACACTTGTTCGATCCATTTAAAATAATCAAATTAATCAACTGAAGAAAAGAGAACCAAATTAATCAACTGCTCGCCCCAGGGAGCCAACACATGGAAACACCACATCCATAAAAAATAATTAAATTCAATCAACCCGCTCGCCCCAGGGAGCCAACATATGGAAACACCACATCCATAAACAATAATAAATGCAATCAATCCGCTCGCCCCAGGGAGCCAACACATGGAAACACCTCATCCATAAACAATAATTAAATTCAATCAATCCGCTCGCCCCAGGGATCCAACATATGGAAACACCACATCCATAAACAATAATTAAATTCAATCAATCCTCCCACCCCAGGGAGCCCCACGTGGTTTAGGAAACAAAAACCGTTCCCAAGGATATCTCGTATCCCATCAAAAAATATAATACAACAATAAATTCAATCAATCCTCCCACCCCAGGGAGCCACACGTGGGTTTACGAAACCAAAACCGTTCCCAAGGATATCTCGTATCCCGTCATAAATAATTTTTTAAGAATCACAATCTATGGACCGCAGCCCAACATTCATAATCATGCTCACAACATCGATTATCATTCATATATATATTAATGAAAATATGCAAACATAAATTTAATTAAAAGAAACTTAAATAAGAAGATTTTTGATTGTGTTGCTGTTATAGCCCAACCTTGGTATAGCCTAGTTAGTTGTGTTATGGGCACCCGGTGCTAGCCCTTATCCATAATTCGGTGCCCTTAGTAATACTTACATGCTTAACGTGAGTTACTTAAGATTGTATTCATTCCTTGTACGGATTACATATTATTATTGTTATTCATCTTATCTTCTTGAGATCTCTCTCCTCTTTTCTTCTTTTCTTCTTCTCTTCTTCTTCTCGTTCTAGATCTATGATTCTCCTTCTTTGAATGCATTTGTAGTAAATCCACTACAAGTGGTATCAGAGCAGTCAATCCTACGACTGTTAAAATGGTTACACTGAATGATCTATCAAAATAATTCGATGATATGGTTAAGACCATGACAGACTTGTCCAAAACCCAATAAGAGATGAAGGATACACAAATGAAGACGGTGGAGGAACTGTTAGAGAAACACCAGCAAGATCAGAGACATAGTCAGATCGAGTTTATGAGATTATTAGACCAAAGGATACCCATCAATCCATTTAATACTGAAGCATCGGATAGTGTCCTTGTCCGACCACCAGTACAACCAACATCGTCACACACAAGTGAAATTCCTACTTCTCAACCTCGATTTACTATTGGTACTCATGAGCCCAACTTTCAGCAGCATAAACCAAAGGTAGATTTCCCAAGGTTTGATGGTACTAATCCTAGATCTTGGATCCGTAAGTGTAAGAATTTTTTTTTCCTTCATAACTTACCTGACAATGTTAAGGTTAATATGGCTTCCATGTATTTGGAGGGACGAGATGATATCTGGTTCCATGACTATCAAGAAAGTAAGATAGTGGTAGTCTGGGATGAGTTTGTTAGAGATATTTTCATCAGGTTCCAAGAGTTAGGCCATGATGATGTGGTTTGGGAATTCAATAAATTGTGCCAAACAAGTATTGTCACTGACTATCAAGAACTTTTTGAAGAGCTCAAAGCCCTGATGTTAGCAAAAAATCGCCATCTCTCAGAAAAGTACTTCACTTCCAGCTTCATTAGTGGTCTTAAAGAAGAAATCATGCTTCATGTTTTGATGTTTGCACCTAAAACTCTTTCCCATGCCATCTTCTTAGCAAGAATGCAAGAGGCTTTACTTGACCATGCTGCTAAAAAATGGTTCCAACCTAGGCCTCCACCAATACAAATTCCACCATACACTCCAAATAGAAACTACCCTTCTCCATATACAAGTCCAAGACCATTCAATAAAGGGAATACTCATGTTCAACCCAGTACTGCTACCCAACTTCCACCCATTAAAAGGCTTACTTATGCTGAGATGAGAGCCAGGAAGGAGAAAAATCTTTTCTACAATTGTGATGAAGTTTTTCACAGAGGCCATAAGTGTGCTAAACAGCAGTTATTCATGTTAATAGCTGAGGATGAGGATTCATCTGCTATAGAGGACTCTTCACCAGTTCGACTCATCCAATCAGCATGATGTTGAAGAAGAGGTGGAGATTTCTGTTCATGCCTTGTCTGGTAGTTTATCCCACTCCACTATTAAAATTATAGGGTGGTTAAGAAAACTTCTTTGACTATTCTGATTGATAGTGGGAGCACCCACAGTTTCTTGGATTCATTAGCTGCTAGGAGGTGTGGATATTATATTGAACCAACTTCTGCCTTGTTGGTAGCTGTAGATGATGGAAACAAATTGGTTAGTGAGGCCAGATGTCCTGGATTCCAGTGGTCAATGCAGGGACATGAATTTTCTTTTGACATGAGGTTGTTGTCCTTGGGAGGATGTGACATGGTTCTAGGTGTTGATTGGATGAGGGAGGTTAGTCCTGTGAACTTTGACTTTAACAAGTTGTTAGTTTCCTTTATGAGGGCTGGTGTGCATATTGAACTACAGGGCCATTCTGAGGATGGAAAAATATCCATGATGTCTGCCAAGGAATTACATCATTACTTCAAGGAAAATGATCATGGTATGGTTGCTCATCTTTACAGCATCTCAGCTACTTCTGCAGTACCCTAACACCCTACCCCTGCACCTATCACTCAACTAGTTGACTCATTTTCCTCTATATTTCAAGAGCCTACCTTACCACCTTCAAGGTCTCATGACTACCACATTCCACTGCAGCCTTCAGCAACTCCACCCAACCAAAGACCTTATAGAATTTCTTATATTCAAAAAGAGGTTATAGAAAAATTGGTCCAAGAAATGCTCACTGCTGGAGTGATTCAACCTAGTCACAGCCCATTCTCTTCACCCATTCTTTTGGTCAAAAAGAAGGATGGCAGCTGGAGATTTTGTGTGGACTATAGGAGGCTTAATGATTTAACCATCAAGAATAAATATCCTATTCCAATTATTGATGAGTTATTGGATGAACTCAAGGGTGCAACTATATTTTCCAAGATTGATCTCAGGGCAGGTTATTTTCAAATTAGAGTCTTCCCTGCTGATGTACATAAAACAGCTTTTAAGACTCACCAAGGGAACTTTGAGTTCCTGGTCATTCCATTTGGGCTTAATAATGCCCCAGCCACCTTTCAAGCCCTTATGAATGAGGTGTTTCAGCCATACCTAAGGAAATTCATCCTAGTTTTCTTTGATGAAATTCTCATCTACAGTCCTGACATAGACACTCACCTGAAGCATTTACATCTCACTCTTGCCTTACTAAAAAACATTCCTTGTATGCTAAGCTGAGCAAATACTCCTTTGGGCAGTCACACATTGAATATTTGGGCCATATCATCTCTGGATAAGGAGTTGCTGCTGACCCTGAAAAGATAGCTTGCATGATTTAGTGGCCAGTTCCAACTTGCCTCAGGGATTTGAGAGGGTTCTTAGGCCTTACTAGATATTACAGGAAGTTTGTTAAGCATTATGGTCTTATTTGCAAGCTATTGACTGAATTACTCAAGAAAAACAGTTTCTCTTGGAATTCTTCTGCTCAAGCTGCTTTTGAATCTCTTAAATCAGCTGTCACCAGCACCCCAGTTTTGGCCTTACAGATTTTTCCAAGCCTTTTCAGTTAGAAACTGATGCTTGTGATACAGGGGTTGGAGCTGTACTTATGCAAGAGCATAAACATATTGCCCACTTCAGCAAAGGCATGGGGGCAAGATTTCTAGCTCATTCAACTTATGAAAAAGAATTACTGGCCATTGTCATGGCAGTAACAAAATGGAGGGCTTATCTTCTTGGCAACCACTTTACCATCTACACTGTCCACCAAAGCATCAATTTTTTTTGGAGCAAAGAATGCACACTCTTCTATAACAAAAGTGGTTGACTAAGCTACTGGGGTTTGACTATGAGTTATGTTATAAGAAAGGAGCAGATAATAAAGTTGATGATGCCTTGTCTAGGATGCCACATCACCAAACTACTCAATCTACCTTCCATAGTCTTATACAACTGCAACCTGCCTGGTTTGCTGAGGTTACTGAGAGTTATGAGGGTGATACCTTAGCTCAGGAGCTCATTCCTAAATTAATGACATCTCCAACTGGTACATTAAATTATTCTTACTCCCAAGGAATCCTTAAATTCAAGAATAGAATTTATGTGGGCGCACAAGGTTCCTTGAGGCAGCAGATACTAGCTGCAATTCATTCATCCTCAGTGGGAGGTCATTCTGGTCAACATGCAAGTTATCAAAGAGCAAAGAGCTACTTCTTTTGGGTTGGCCTTAAGAAGGACTTAGTCCAATATATCCAAGACTGTGATACATGTCAGCAGCATAAAAGCTCTAACACTCCACCAGGAGGGATCTTGCAACCTTTACCAGTTCCAGACTAAGCTTGGCAACATATCAGCATGGATTTTATCACTGGGCTGCCTAAGTATGAAGGCAGGGAAGTTATCCTTGTGGTTGTGGATAGATTTACTAAATACAGCCACTTCATTGCCATCAGTCATCCCTTCACTGCTACTTCTATTGCTAAGGTATTCTTATCCACCATCTACAAACTTCATGGACTACCTACTTCCATTGTATCTGACAGAGACAACATATTCTTGAGTAACTTTTGGCAAGAGATATTCTCCAAGCTTGGCACTGCTTTACATATGAGCACAGCATATCATCCTCAGTCTGATGTCCAAACCGAAAGAGTGAATGCTTTCCTTTAAGCCTACCTACGGTGCATGACAAGCTTTAAGCCAACTAAATGGGTAAGTTGGCTACCAATGGCTGAGTGGTGGTTCAACACCACTTACCACACTAGCCTTAAGCTGACACCTTTTCAAGCACTGTATGGTTACTGCCCTCCGCAGTTTGGTTTCTCTTCTCCCCCAACTACAAATGCAGCGGTTGCTAACTATTTACAACAAAGACAAACAATGGGGGCTCTTCTTAAGTCTACATTGGAGGAGGCGCAACATCGAATGAAGCAACAAGCTGATAAGAGCAGAACTGAAAGAGAGTTTCAGGTGGGAGATTGGGTTTATCTTCGACTCCAGCCTTATCGCCAGACTTCTATACAATTGCACAGGAATCTTAAGCTGTCTGCTAAGTTTTTCGGGCTTTACAAGGTGTTAGCCAGAGTCGGCAAGGTGGCTTATCGTCTTGAGCTGCCAACAACCTCCAAGATTCACCCAGTTTTCCACGTTTCCAAACTCAAGTTGAAGCTAGGAGCCGGCCTTCTCCCATAAACAACTCTCCCTTTCATGGACTCTGCTGGCTCTTTGAAGGTCACTCCACTGGTAGTGCTCGACTCTCGCATGACAAGGAGGAACATGCAAAATGTGCATCAAGTTTTGGTCCATTGGGCACACTCCACTGCAGCTGAAGCCACCTGGGAGGATTCTCATTTCATGAAGCACCAGTTTCCTAAGTTTATTATTGAGGACAAGAATCTCTAAAGGGGGTGGCATTTGTTATAGCCCAACCTTGGTATAGCCTAGTTAGTTGTGTTATGGGCACCCGGTGCTAGCCCTTATCCATAATCCGGTGCCCTTAGTAATACTCACATGCTTAACGTGAGTTACTTAAGCTTGTATTCATTCCTTGTACGGATTATAGATTATTATTGTTATTCATCTTATCTTCTTGATCTCTCTCTCCTCTTTTCTTCTTCTCATTCTTCTTCTCATTCTAGATCTCTGATTCTCCTTCTTTGAATGCATCTGTAGTAAATCAACTACAGTTGCGCCTACCTCAATCGCAAGCAAGTAATCATATGGAAGAACAATACCAAACGAACTAGCAATTACCTTTTTGCTGGAACCATAATCCAAAGCTGAATAATATTGAAGTCTTTTTCTCCCTAGAACGCTTCTTTCATCTATTTTACTGTGTACTAATTGTCTCCTGATACCTGTATCTAACCCCAATAACACCACTAATAAGTTATCATTACATAAAACTTTTTCTTTTTCTTTAACTTTTTCTTTTCCCACATAAAAAAAGATCATAAATACAATAAAGTATTAAATCTTAGAGATTGGCATAAGCTCAAAATCAATAAGTTCATTCAAACCAAGAGTTTGCACGAAAATACCGTTTTAAACCACTTACTCAAAGATATTACCATGGGCTTCGTTTCAAAACAAAATGCGATAAATCTTACCATTTTAGAAACCGAAGAATACCTCCTTTCACACAAAAATCATTAACAAAGCGAAGAAAATCAAATAGTTTAGATAACAAGAGATGTAGGCATAAAACAACCGTAGAACATTTTTGAAATTCAGATTGTATAGTTTGTGTTAAAAAAATTGTGTAGACTTCATTACACACCCAAAATGAGTGATTCTTATCTCATTTTAAAGAAGAGATAATAAGGTATTATATAAAAAATATGAACAAAAACAATAAATTCCTTAACAGGTCTAATTCACCTCAGTAAAACCTGTCAGTGCAAATAGCTTCAGAAAACCTACAGTTTTGAGAGTCCAAACTTAAAAATTCACACAAACTTCATTGCTTAACCAAATGCATTGGTTCTTGGCTCATTTTAAAGATTAAAAGATAAGATTTCATGTAAAAATATTAGGTAAAAATCAATGAGTTTTAAATCTGTTTGAAAGTACCTCAGAAAATCTGCACAGAACTTACATTTTCAGAAATTGCAGTTTCGACAGTGTACATTCAAATATTCGTATAAAAATCATTACACAATGAAATTCAGAAGTTTTTGTACCATTAGAAAGCTAAGAAACTCAAATTTAATATAAAAATGATAAACATAGGTGATAAGATACATAATTATGTTTAAATCTCTCAACCAAAACGGACAGAAGTGCTGTCCTTCAGAAAATTCAGTTTTGATGGTATGTAATCAACAATTCGTGTAGAAATCATTACAAAATGGAATTTAGCGAACTTGGTCTTGTTAAAAATTTGAGAAAACCCTCTTTAAAACAAAAATGATAAGCAATAATAAAGAGTTTCATATCTATGCCTAAAAGTCTCTAAGAAACAGGACAGCAACACTAAGTTCAGAAATTCCAAGTTTTGCAAGTCTCTAATCGAAAATTCGTGTAAAATTCATTATGTTATGGATTTCAGCAAACTTGGTCTTGTTGAAAATCTGAAAGACTCTACTTTGAAATAAAAATAATAACCAGAAGAAATCAAGTATCAATCTGATCTGAAAAGTCTCAAATAAACAAGATAGTGACCAAGTTCTTCAGAAATTACAGTTTTGCAAGTCTATAATCAAAACTTCGTGTAGAAATCATTACACAACGGAATTTAGCAAACTTAGTCTTGTGGGAAATCTAAAAGACTCTTATTTTACATAAAAATTATAATCAAAAGAGATCATGTATAAATCAGATCTGAAAGTTTTCAAATAATCAGGACAGTGACAAAGTTCTTCAGAGATTATAATTCTGGAAGTCTATACTCAAAAATTCACCCAGACCTCATTACTCAACGAAATCAGTTGATTCTTGGCTAGTTTTAAAGAAGAGAAGTTAATATTGTATTTGAAAAATATAAACAAATATAATATTCAAATTAACTTGGTGAGAATCTAACCACAAAACAGGACAGAAAACTGTTGCCAGAAATCCCAGAAATTGCTTCAAAATCAAGTTTTTGTGATGAAATTATTCTTTTGTTTGATGCAGGGAGGAAGAGAAATCAAAAGGAAAAAAAAAATCTATCAAATATACTCCACTGATTTTGGTAGTTAAAGCTTATCAAAATAATAAAATGACCAAAATGCCCCTCTTTACTCTTAAACTCGACACATCAACTTGTGAGTGTCACTTTGTCGCAAATTTCTAGCATAGGAACTCTATTAGAATCAGTATACACGCTACGGGAAGGCTCACGCAAAGAAAAATATTATTTCTCAGGAAAATTTCAAGTGTTCCGCAATCAAAACACAACTACAACTAGATATAACGCTCCACATTGTGCTATTTCTAGTCTTCTAATCCAAATGGATTGGGCTCGGACCCTAATATTTTAAGAAAAGATCGCGGGTATTACATTATTACCCACTTAAAAAGAATTTCGTCCCGAAATTCAAAACAAGGAAAGAGACTAACAAACGTTACCTCCTAGTAACTCTAGACCTTTCTCTGAAGTCTCGGATTCAAGCTCCTAAGTCATCTCTTCTAAGTTTTGATGTTGCCAAATCACTTCCACCAATCTGATTGTATTCTCTGTCCTTGAATCTCAACTCTCTTATTGAAACTCACCTTCTTCTTAGCTGAAGCAAAAAGCGCTGAACTTTCACTAATCGGAACCAACAAAACAAACTTTTAAAAGTTTAACTTTGTTAGTAGCTGCTCATTACTAACATCCCAATCATATACATATCACAGTATCTGGTTGTTTTTCTAAAATTTCAGAAAATAAAGAGATTCATAACACTTTTTCAAAAACCCGTAATGAAATCAGTGTTTCAATACCAAAATTTCCAAACAAAACAGAGTAAACTATGGAAAACTATTATGCAAAACGAAGAAAAACCCAAAGGAAATCGCAACGTTTGCTCTGATACCAAATTGTAACACCTCGATTTTCCAAACCCGGAGTGCTACTTGGAAACCATAGCCGAGGCCCGGCTACTAAGCCCAAGCTCATTAAATAATTTATTCAGGCTTATTTAGTTTATGTTCATGTTACCATTTCTGTCGCAACAGAAAACTTGGAAATTCATTTCGGAAGATATAACCATTGATTTTAACCTAAATTTTTAAGTCACCAAAAACAAAACACATTTTGGTTCTCAAATAAAATATTAACACCATTCAGGTCTTAAGATTAATTTAATAAGTAACAATTTCAACACCATATTGTAAAACTGAAAACATACCAAGGTAGATTCCTAGAATTTTACAGCGTTTCCAACTATGAATTTTCACGTCTAAAAAAATAATTAAGCATAAAGGACTAATTAAAGCTTCAAAAATAGTTATCTAGCTTCACTACAATTAATCTAACTTGATATTAACAAATATCAATAAAGACTCATCAAAAATTATTAAGCACTCATACTCATGGCTAATTTATAAACAACTCATAAGATAACAAAACCATATTTTTATGACTCTACGTGCTGGACAGCTAAGCGGCTGCCTACGTACCCAAAAGGATCAAGCACGACCATAGTTCATCAGACGATGCACCAAATGCACAATCAACAATTTTAAGATGATCAAATCATTAAGGTTAAACTTACCCAAGACACTTGTTCGATCCATTTAAAATAATCAAATTAATCAACTGAAGAAAAGAGAACCAAATTAATCAACTGCTCGCCCCAGGGAGCCAACACATGGAAACACCACATCCATAAACAATAATTAAATCCAATCAACCCGCTCTCCCCAGGGAGCCAACATATGGAAACACCACATCCATAAACAATAATAAATTCAATCAATCCGCTCGCCCCAGGGAGCCAACACATGGAAAAACCTCATCCATAAACAATAATTAAATTCAATCAATCCGCTCGCCCCAGGGATCCAACATATGGAAACACAACATCCATAAACAATAATTAAATTCAATCAATCCTCCCACCCCAGGGAGCCCCACGTGGGTTTAGGAAACAAAAACCGTTCCCAAGGATATCTCGTATCCCATCAAAAAATATAATACAACAATAAATTCAATCAATCCTCCCACCCCAGGGAGCCCCACGTGGGTTTACGAAACCAAAACCGTTCCCAAGGATATCTCGTATCCCGTCATAAATAATTTTTTAAGAATCACAATCTATGGACCGCAGCCTAACATTCATAATCATGCTCACAACATCGATTATCATTCATATATATATTAATGAAAATATGCAAACATAAATTTAATTAAAAGAAACTTAAATAAGAAGATTTTTGATTGTGTTGCTGTTATAGCCCAACCTTGGTATAGCCTAGTTAGTTGTGTTATGGGCACCCGGTGCTAGCCATTATCCATAATCTGGTGCCCTTAGTAATACTCACATGCTTAACGTGAGTTACTTAAGCTTGTATTCATTCCTTGTACGGATTACAGATTATTATTGTTATTCATCTTATCTTCTTGAGCTCTCTCTCCTCTTTTCTTCTTCTCATTCTTCTCTTCTTCTTCTCGTTCTAGATCTCTGATTCTCCTTCTTTGAATGCATCTGTAGTAAATCCACTACAAGTGGTATCAGAGCAGTCAATCCTATGACTGTTAAAATGGTTACACTGAATGATCTATCAAAAAAATTCGATGATATGGTTAAGACCATGACAGACTTGTCCAAATCCCAACAAGAGATGAAGGATACACAAATGAAGACGGTGGAGGAACTGTTAGAGAAACACCAGCAAGATCAGAGACAGAGTCATCTCGAGTTTATGAGATTATTAGACCAAAGGATACCCATCAATCCATTCAATACTGAAGCATATGATAGTGTCCTTGGCCGACCACCAGTACAACCAACATCGTCACACACAAGTGAAATTCCTACTTCTCAACCTCGATTTACTATTGGTACTCATGATCCCAACTTTCAGCAGCATAAACCAAAGGTAGATTTCCCAAGGTTTGATGGTACTAATCCTAGATCTTGGATCCGTAAGTATAAGAAAAAAAATTTCCTTCATAACTTACCTGATGATGTTAAGGTTAATATGGATTCCATGTATTTGGAGGGATGAGCTGATATCTGGTTCCATGACTATCAAGAAAGTAATATAGTGGTAGTCTGGGATGAGTTTGTTAGAGATATTTGCATCAGGTTCCAAGAGTTAGGCCATGATGATGTGGTTGGGGAATTCAATAAATTGTGCCAAACAAGTACTGTCACTGACTATCAAGAACTTTTTGAAGAGCTCAAAGCCCTGATGTTAGCAAAAAATCGCCATCTCTCAGAAGAGTACTTCACTTCCAGCTTCATTAGTGGTCTTAAAGAAGAACTCAGGCTTCATGTTTTGATGTTTGCACCTAAAACTCTTTCCCATGCTGTAGTAGCAGGATTTCCCACACTACACCCATATTAAGATCCTATAAAAATCTAAGTGAAACTAGTTTAAGGTTAAAGAATTAAACGACACTTTTATTATTTAGATCTCAGAAATGTTTACAGAAAATATTCAAACTCAGAATTACAACTTTCTTTTCTGGAGTTTATCTCTCCTCAAGATTTTCTCAACTCTAAAAAATACATCATCCTCCTCTGGACTTACCTGATCTCCTTATATAGGAAATTATATAATGGAAGACAGCTAAGCTTTCCCCTTCTTTTGGATCTATTCTGCGTTCTCATCGTGGCAGTTACATTGTTTATTTTCGCCATCTTTCGTAATCCTCATGAAACAACATTATTTTATCATGCTTCTTCAATTGTCAACTATCTTGATGCTTTCTCATGCTGCTCACCAAATTTCGTTGGAGAATTCTCACGACGCTCTCGTGAAAGATGTCATTCTTGTAGTGGGAGTATTCAACCTTCTCGTGGAAATGTCGTTCTTATCACGAGAATATCGTTGTGGCGATATTCTGGTACTATATCTTGCCTCTTCTCATGTCTTTTCTGCGAAGAAGAAATGATAATGAGAATCCTTAACTACCGCAAGAATATCTGAACTTTTTTTCTTCGGCAATATTCCGCTAATTCAGCTTTCCTTGTTAACACGTGTTGTAAATCTATCTTTTTGTGTTGACACGTCTCACATAATTTACTCCCTTCTTTGCCTATAAAAGGAAGAGTCGAATTTCATTTCTAGTTTTCTTCTCTTAACTCTCTTTCTTCTTTACTTAGTTTCTTTGCTTTTTGTTCTGCAACTTCTTCTCCTTCTCATTCTTCTAACTCTTTGTATTAATGGAGTCCTCGAGGTATATTTTTGATCATGGTATTTTCTTAGATCAAACTTTTTATTTATATTCTTCGATCTTCTCTTACTTAATTCTTTATAACCCCATATTATGTACTCTTCAGCGGAGCTGCATCTATTTCCCAATCCTCGACTCAAAAACCTATTATTCATAAGAGGCCGACTGGAAAAAGGAAAGAAAATTCTGCGAGCAATAAGGTAGTAAGAAACACATTCTATTTCTTAATAACAATATTGTTGACTCTGTTTATTATCTAGATTATTGTTTGCAGAATGACGAGGGTAATTCTAATCCTCCTAAAAGATCTCGCCAATTAAATAAGACCTTTGGAAGTAATTTCGTCATTCCTCCATTAATATCTGCGAAAGCTTCATCTACACCTGCGCAATCTGATCTTCCTCCTTCTTCTGGCGAGAAGCTCGCTTTCACTACCACTGCCTCTACTGGCCCTTCACCAATTCAAATTGCAGAACTCATCATACCTGAAACTCCCTCTAGCCCTTTACTTCCTCCAAATGTTATTTTCCCGAAAACTCCTCCTTCTGATGATACAACCATTGCTAATGACTCAAATCATCAACTTGTCCTCACTTCCTCTATTTCACCTTCTACATCCCTTCCTTCATCAAATGAGACCATCGCAGGAATTGATGTTGCTTTCAAAATTTTATCTAACATTCTAAATAATGCTAGAGATTCTTCTACTGATTCTCTCCAAAGTGGAGTTTGTGAAACTCTGCTCAAATATTTTGGCTCAGACAATTCTATTTCACGAGCTTCTCTAGAGAATAAAAATGCTGCTTTGAGAAAAAGTCTTCAAGATAAAACTTCTGAATGTGAAACTCTAAACCACAAGCTCAATAACTCTGTACTGGATCGCGAGAATCTCGCTAGAAAGATTGATGAGCTAAAAAGTAAGCTTCTTTTTGCCTCTGTCCTTTAATATTTTTATTCTATTTCCATATTCTTCGTACTTAATCCTCCCTTTAAATTCTTGGTTTATATATTAGTTTCCAACCGAAATTGTTTCATCGAAAAACTTAAATCTGAAACCATAGCTGATGAAGCTCGCATTGAAAGAGATTCTTGGATGGACCAGCATAGTAGATTAGATAATCTTTATACGTATTCAGTTGATCAAATAAGAAATCTCACTAATGAGAATAATCAATTATTGCAAAATCACAGTTTTCTAAACAACGAGGTTACTCGCCTCTCATATTCGTTATCCAAGACTAATTTGTCTATAGAATCTTTGTCAGATAAGAATAGAACTTTATCTCAAGAGAAACACAAATTATCAAGCTTGTTGGCGATCTCCTCGCAGAAAGTAAACAATCTTCAAGGGATATGTGATGACCAAAAGCAGTCTCTCCGCTCTCTTAAAAATAAACTTGACGAAGTAACTAAATCATCTGCCGCTGAAATAGACAAACTTATCAAGGTTAGACTAACTCTTAGTTTGAATGCCAGCAAGCTTCGAGATGAATATTCCCAACTAAAGGAGTCTCATTCCTCATTGTCAAAAGAAAATTCATATTTACGCACCAAAGAAGAGAACATGAAATCTCGTGTAAAAGGCATAGTTGGCGACAAATTTGATGATGCTATGAACCAATGGGAGAACTGCCTCTTTTCATTAATCCAAAACTTAACTTCGCAAAAAGAAGGTAGTCAATTATGACTACCTCACTTGTTGATTTCCCTTGTCACAATCTATGTTATATTTCACTTGTTGATATTCTCACGATATATTTATTTCTATAACCTTTCATTATTTTGTTGCTCGCAGAATCTGAAAAAAGCCTTCATTCTACTATCACCAATCTTACTAAGGAGCTAGACAGTGTTCGCAAAGAAAACAAGACTCTTCTTCTCAAACTTTTAGAAATTCGTGATAAAGCAGAAAGAAGACTTGATTATCTTGAGTATTTCAAGAATATAGAGATCAGAAATCGTGATAAAGGTTTCCTTCGCCAAGTTCATCTTAGTGCTGAAGTTCTCGTGAACGAAATTTTGATCTCCAACCCTCTTTCTCCTGTATCCGTTCTACCTTTGAAATTTGACGATGATGAAGTCCCTCTTCCTATGGATAGAGATTTAGAATATCCGTCTTCTGAAGGAGATGTTGAAGAAGACGCTGAAGAAGAAGATGATCAAGGAAAAGAATAAAACCATCTAAAAGAAGGAGAAAATCATAACAAAAAGAACTCTGGCGATGATGTTCGCGATGAAAGAAATATTGGTGATGATAACAATCCTAACAATTATAAATCTGGCGAGACTACCGCTTGAAGCTTGAGTTCTATTTTTAATTTTTTTTTTCTTCTTCTTTCTCGCAAATGATATAACCTTTTTTGAACTATAATATTCTCAAGAAACTTAATGAAATCCTACATATTTATTCCCTTGCTTGCCTCCTCATTAAATTTCTTGAGACTTGTTGAATTTAACTTGTTTCTTGTGATAAAGAAATCTTCCCTGCATGCTTAACAAAGAAGAATTAATTTTTGAGATTATTCTATTGGTCTTATTTTGCCTTCCTAATTAAAGGTCTTATTTTTCCAATTTTTTCTTTTTGCGACAAAATCGCAGGACGTCTTTACACTTTCATGTATTGACCCATTGATCTTGCCTTATCTATATTTCTTTATTATATTGCGACAATATGACGAGTCTAAGTTTTCTCGCGAAAACAGAGCCTCGTGACATTGCCGTCTTGCGATGAAATCGCAGGACATCTTCACATTTGCATGTAAAAACCCCTTGACATCATCTTAACTTTTTTATCTTATGGATTTTTTCCTCTGTATAATTTACGCGACAATATGACAGGCCTAAATGATGTTGTGATCTTAGAGCCCCATGACATTGCCGTCTTAAGACACTTATCAGCTCCCTAATGGAGGGTGCCGCCCTTATCTTCCCCCTGGCTGCCCCTTCAAGGAGGGCACATCGGCCATACAAGACTAGCTCCTCCCATCCAGATTTACCAACAACCAGTTGTTTTTGCAGCCTCTTGTCCTTTATGCCTATATGGATTATAGTTACAAGACTGCACCTTAGGTGGGGTTTTCTTCAGGCCAAGTGCATTGTAGCCAAGACTTACCAAATATGTCCAAGGTAGGTTCGTCCGTCCCGGGCATCCTTGGCTAAATCGTGTACCTCGGCGCCTTGATCATACTCTGCACTTCTTGGAAGAGACTCTCAGTCGTCCAACTAGGGTATAACCTTATAAAGCTGGAAATCCAAGATCTCTCTCCCGGATAGGTTTTCTTTAACCCCTACATCTGTATGACTCAGGTTCCAGTAGCGGTATAACCTTATCCCTGAATCATATAAAGAGATACCCCCTTTATAACGTGCTTGTAGGTCTTACATTTGCCTCTTACGAAATTGTACTCGTGAACTAAGTTGCACGCCATAAAGGTTTGTCCCATTCTCTTGATCTCTGCGAAATTTCATTCGCGTTTCTCGCGATATTGCTCGCGTAATCTTTAAAATAAAAATAGTCACTGATAATAACCTTTAATTATGCCAATATTTCTTACCTTACAGTATTTGTCACTGATAATACCTTTTCAAAAATAGTCTATTCCATGGTCTATCAAGTCGTTGGCCAACATCTCTTCCTTCAGGATCCATTAATTTGTATGCCCCATTTCCAATTATTTCTTTAATTAAGTAAGGTCCGTCCCATTTTTTTGCCAATTTTCCACCATTCTCTCGCTGATATCTCGGTGTCTCTCGCAGAACTAAATCACCAATTTGGAATTCTCGTTTTTTGACACGTTTGTTGTATTCGCGAGCTAACCTTCGCTGGTAGTTTTCCATATGTTGTAGAGTCTTCTCCCTTTTTTCTTCCAATTCATCTAGTTTATGTAAAATCATACCAGCACTTAAATTCCTTTCCTACACTTCTCTTTTTGTTGTAGGAATAGTAACTTCTGTTGGTAATACAGCTTCAACCCCATATGTTAAACAAAAGGGTGACATTCCAATAGCCTCTCTTCTAGTGGTGTTGTAGGCCCATATTGCATTATGTACTTGCTCACACCGTGATTTGTGATACCCTTCTAATTTCTTTTTCAGAATATCTGCGATCGTTTTATTAGTTGCCTCAGCTTGACCATTTGCTTGTGGGTATAAAGGAGTAGATTTTCCACACTTTATCTTAAATGCATTGAGTAGTAATTCTATGTTCTGTCCTTCAAAGTTCTTTCCATTATCAGACATCAACTGTCTTTGGTATTCCAAATCTGCAGATGATATTCTCGAATATGAATGTGAAAATATCTTTATCACGAATATGTTGTACTGCTTTTACTTCTCCCCATTTTCCGAAGTATGATTTATGTATCCTGCTTTAAATGTAATTTCCTGTTTTTCCCAATTCTTTAATAATGGCGTTTTCTCTACCATCATAATTTTTCTCCCTTCAAAATCACGTTTATGTATCCTCCCCTTAATATTTTCATGAAATTTATCGATCATTTCTCTTGACACTAATTCATACTTCAATTTCCTACAATTTTCTTTAATTCTAATCATTTTTCTTCTGAATATTTCACCAATCTTCTTCAAAGTTTCCTTGATCTTGAATAATTCCTGTCTTCTTTTTTACCTTTTCTTCGATTTTGCTAATTCAACGTTCCCCTTAGTCAGCGCCAAAATGTAGTAGCAGGATTTCCCACACTACACCCCTATTAAGATCCTATAAAAATCTAAGTGAAACTAGTTGAAGATTAAAGAATTAAACGACACTTTTATTATTTAGATCTCAGAAATGTTTACAGAAAATATTCAAACTCAGAATTACAACTTTCTTTTCTGGAGTTTCTCTCTCCTCAAGATTTTCTCAACTCTAAAAAATACATCATCCTCCTCTGGACTTACCTGATCTCCTTATATAGGAAATTACATAATGGAAGACAACTAAGCTTTCCCCTTCTTTCGGATCTATTCTGCGATCTCATCGTGGCAGTTACATTGTTTATTTTCGCCATCTTTCGTAATCCTCGTGAAACAACATTCTTTTATCATGCTTCTTCAATTGTCAACTATCTTGATGCTTTCTCATGTTGCTCACCAAATTTCGTTGGAGAATTCTCACGATGCTCTCGTGAAAGATGTCATTCTTGCAGTGGGAGTATTCAACCTTCTCGTGAAAATGTAGTTCTTATCACGAGAATATCGTTGTGGCGATATTCTGGTACTACACATGCCATCTTCTTAGCAAGAATGCAAGAGGCTTTACTTGACCATGCTGCTAAAAAACGGTTCCAACCTAGGCCTCCACCAGTACAAATTCCACCATACACTCCAAATAGAAACTACCCTTCTCCATCTACAAGTCCAAGACCATTCAATAAAGGGAATACTCCTGTTCAACCCAGTCTTGCTACCCAACTTCCACCCATTAAAAGGCTTACTTATGTTGAGATGAGAGCCAGGAAGGAGAAAAATATTTGCTACAATTGTGATGAAGTTTTTCACAGAGGCCATAAGTGTGCTAAATAGCAGTTATTCATGTTAATAGCTGAGGATGAGGATTCATATGCTATAGGGGACTCTTCACCAGTTGACTCACCCAGTCAGCATGATGTTGAAGAAGATGTGGATATTTCTGTTCATGCCTTGTCTGGTAGTTTATCCCACTCCACTATTAAAATTATAGGGGAGGTTAAGAAAACTTCTTTGACTATCGTGATTGATAGTGGGAGCACCCACAGTTTCTTGGATCCATTAGCTGCTAGGAGGTGTGGAGCTTATATTGAACCAACTTCTGCCTTGTTGGTAGCTGTAGCTGATGGAAAAAAATCGGTTAGTGAGGCCAGATGTCATGGATTCCAGTGGTCAATGCAGGGACATGAATTTTCTTTTGACATGAGGTTGCTGTCCTTGGGAGGCTGTGACATGGTTCGAGGTGTTGATTGGATGAGGGAGGTTAGTCCTGTGAACTTTAACTTTAACAAGTTGTTAGTTTCCTTTATGAGGGCTGGTGTGCATATTGAACTACATGGACATTCTGAGGCTGGAAAAATATCCATGATGTCTGCCAAGGAATTACATCATTACTTCAAGGAAAATGATCATGGTATGGTTGCTCATCTTTACAGCATCTCAGCTACTTCTTCAGTACCCCAACACCCTACCCATGCACCTATCACTCAACTAGTTGACTCATTTTCCTCTATATTTCAAGAGCCTACTACCTTACCACCTTCAAGGTCTCATGACCACCACATTCCACTGCAACCTTCAGCAACTACACCCAACCAAAGACCTTACAGAATTCCTTATATTCAAAAAGATGTTGTAGAAAAATTAGTGCAAGAAATGCTTACTGCTGGAGTGATTCAACCTAGTCACAGCCCATTCTCTTCACCTATTCTTTTGGTCAAAAAGAAGGATGGCAGCTGGAGATTTTGTGTGGACTATAGGAGGCTTAATGATTTAACCATCAAGAATAAATATCCTATTCCATTTACTGGATGAACTCAAGGGTGCAACTATATTTTCCAAGATTGATCTCAGGGCAGGTTATTTTCAAATTAGATTCTTCCCTGTTGATGTACATAAAACAGCTTTTAAGACTCACCAAGGGAACTTTGAGTTCCTGGTCATGCCATTTGAGCTTACTAATGCCCCAGCCACCTTTCAAGCCCTTATGAATGAGGTGTTTCAGCCATACCTAAGGATATTCATCCTAGTTTTCTTTGATGACATTCTCATCTACAGTCCTGACATGGACACTCACTTGAAGCATTTACAGCTCACTCTTGCCTTACTACAAAAACATTCCTTGTATGCTAGGCTGAGCAAATGCTCCTTTGGGCAGTCATACATTGAATATTTGGGCCATATCATCTCTGGAGAAGGAGTTGCTGCTGACCCTGAAAAGATAGCTTGCATGATTCAGTGGCCAGTTCCAACTTGCCTCGGGGCTTTGAGAGGGTTCTTGTGCCTTATTTGCAAGCCATTGACTGAATTACTCAAGAAAAACAATTTCTCTTGGAATTCTTCTGCTCAAGCTGCTTTTGAAACTCTCAAATCAGCTGTCACCAGCACCCCAGTTTTGGCCTTACCATATTTTTCCAAGCCTTTTCAGTTAGAAACTGATGCTTGTGATACAGGGGTTGGATATGTACTTATGCAAGAGCATAAACCTATTGCCTACTTCAGCAAAGGCATGGGGGAAGAATTACTGGCCATTGTCATGGCAGTAACAAAATGGAGGGCTTAACTTCTTGGAAACCCCTTTACCATCTACACTGGCCACTAAAGCATCAAATTTTTTTTGGAGCAAAGGATGCACACTCTGCTACAACAAAAGTGGTTGACTAAGCTACTGGGGTTTGACTATGAGTTATGTTATAAGAAAGGATCAGACAATAGAGTTGATGATGCCTTGTCCAGGATGCCATATCACCAAACTACTTAATTTACCTGCCATAGTCTTACACAACTGCAACCTGCCTGGTTTTCTGAGGTTACTAAGAGTTATGAGGGTTATACCTTACCTTAGGATCTCATTCCTAAATTACTGACATCTCCAACTGGTACACTAAATTATTCTTACTCCCAAGGAATCCTTAAATTCAAGAATAGAATTTATGTGGGCACACAAGGATCCTTGAGGCAGCATATACTAGCTGCAATTTATTCATCCTCAGTGGGAGGTCATTCTGGTCAACATGCAAGTTATCAAAGAGCAAAGAGCTACTTCTTTTGGGTTGGCCTTAAGAAGGACTTAGTCCAATATATCCAAGACTGTGATACCTGTCAGCAGCATAAAAGCTCTAACACTCCTCCAGGAGGGCTCTTGCAACCTTTACCAGTTCCAAACCAAGCTTGGCAACATATCAGCATGGATTTTATCACTGGGCTGCCTAAGTCTGAAGGCAGGGAAGTTATCCTTGTGGTTATGGATAGATTTACTAAATACAACCACTTCATTGCCATCATTCATCCCTTCACTGCTACTTCTATTGCTAAGGTATTCTTATCCACCATCTACAAACTTCATGGACTACCTACTTCCATTGTATCTGACAGAGACAACATATTCTTGAGTAACTTTTGGCAAGAGCTATTCTCCAAGCTTGGCACTGCTTTACATATGAGCACAACATATCATCCTCAGTCTGATGGCCAAACCGAAAGAGTGAATGCTTGCCTTGAAGCCTACCTACGGTGCATGACAAGCTTTAAGCCAACTAAATGGGTAAGTTGGATACCAATGGATGAGTGGTGGTTCAACACCACTTACCACACTAGCCTTAAGCTGACACCTTTTCAAGCACTGTATGGTTACTGCTCTCCGCAGTTTGGTTTCTCTTCTCCCCCAACTACAAATGCAGTGGTTGCTAACTATTTACAACAAATACAAACAATGGGGGCTCTTCTTAAGTCTACATTGGAGGAGGCGCAACATCGAATGAAGCAACAAGATGATAAGAGCAGAACTGAAAGAGAGTTTCAAGTGGGAGATTGGGTTTATCTTCGACTCCAGCCTTATCGCCAGACTTATGTACAATTACGCAAGAATCTTAAGTTGTCTGCTAAGTTTTTCGGGCCTTACAAGGTGTTAGCCAGAGTCAGCAAGGTGGCTTATCATCTTGAGCTGCCAGCAACCTCCAAGATTCACCCAGTTTTCCATGTTTCCCAACTCAAGTTGAAGCTAGGATCCGTCCTTCTCCCACAAACAACTCTCCCTTCCATGGACTCTGCTGGCTCTTTGAAGGTCACTCCACTGGCAGTGCTCGACTTTCGCATGACAAGGAAGAACATGCAAAATGTGCATCAAGTTTTGGTCCATTGGGCACACTCCACTGCAGCTGAAGTGTTTTTATCCCTAGAACGTTTCTTTCATCTATTTTACTGTGTACTAATTGTCTCCTAATACCTATATCTAACCCCAATAACAACACTAATAAGTTATCATTAAACAAAACATTATCATTACATAAAACTTTTTCTTTTTCTTTAATTTTTTTCTTTTTCTTTAACTTTTTCTTTTCCCACATAAAAAAAGATCATAAATACATTAAAGTATTAAATCTTAGAGCTGGGCATAAGCTCAAAATCAATAAGTTCATTCAAACCAAGAGTTTGCACGAAAATACCGTTTTACACCACTTACTCAAAGATATTACCATGGGCTTCGTTTCAAAACAAAATGCGATAAATCTTACCATTTTAGAAACCGGAGAATACCTCCTTTCACACAAAAATCATTAACAAAGCGAAGAAAATCAAATAGTTTAGATAACAAGAGATGTAGGCATAAAACAACCGTAGAACATTTCTGAAATTCAGATTGTATAGTTTGTGTTAAAAAAATTGTGTAGACTTCATTACACAACCAAAATGAGTGATTCCTATCTCATTTTAAAGAAGAGAGAATAAGGTATTATATAAAAAATATGAACAAAAACAATAAATTCCTTAACAGGTCTAATTCACCTCAGTAAAACCTGTCAGTGCAAATAGCTTCAAAAAACCTACAGTTTTGAGAGTCCAAACTTAAAAATTCACACAAAATTCATTGCTCAACCAAATGCATTGGTTCTTGGCTCATTTTAAAGATTAAAAGATAAGATTTCATGTAAAAATGTTAGGTAAAAATAAATGAGTTTTAAATCTGTTTGAAAGTACCTCAGAAAATCTGCACAGAACTTACATTTTCAGAAATTGCAGTTTCGACAGTGTACATTCAAAAATTCGTATAAAAATCATTACACAATGAAATTCAGAAGTTTTTGTACCATTAGAAAGCTAAAAAACTCAACTTTAACATAAACATGATAAAAATAGGTGATAAGATACATAACTATGTTTAAATCTCTCAACCAAAACGGACAGAAGTGCTGTCCTTCAGAAAATACAGTTTTGATGGTCTGTAATCAACAATTCGTGTAGAAATCATTACACAATGGAATTTATCAAACTTGGTCTTGTTAAAAATTTGAGAAAACCTTATTTAAAAAAAAATGATAAGCAACAATAAAGAGTTTCATATCTATGCCTAAAAGTCTCTAAGAAATAGGACAGCAACACTAAGTTCAGAAATTCCAAGTTTAGCAAGTCTCTAATCGAAAATTCGTGTAAAATTCATTATGTTATGGATTTCAGCAAACTTGGTCTTGTTGAAAATCTAAAAGACTATACTTTGAAATAAAAATAATAACCAAAAGAAATCAAGTATCAATCGGATCTGAAAAGTCTCAAATAAAAAAGATAGTGACCAAGTTCTTCAGAAATTACAGTTTTGCAAGTCTATAATCAAAAATTCGTGTAGAAATCATTACACAACGGAATTTAGCAAACGTAGTCTTGTGGGAAATCTGAAAGACTCTTATTTGACATAAAAATTATAATCAAAAGATATCATGTATAAATCAGATCTGAAAGTTCTCAAATAATCAGGACAGTGACAAAGTTCTTCAGAGATTATAATTCTGGAAGTCTATACTCAAAAATTCACCCAGACCTCATTACTCAACGGAATCAGTTGATTCTTGGCTAGTTTTAAAGAAGTGAAGTTAATCTTGTATTTGAAAAATATAAAAAAATATAATATTCAAATTAACTTGGTGAGAATCTAACCACAAAACAGGACAGAAAACTGTTTCCAGAAATCCCAGAAATTGCTTCAAAATCAAGTTTTTGTGATGAAATTATTCTTTTGTTTGATGCATGGAGGAAGAGAAATCAAATGGAAAAAAATAATCTATCAAATATACTCCACTGATTTTGGAAGTTAAAGCTTATCAAAATAATAAAATGACCAAAATGCCCCTCTTTACTCTTAAAATCGACACATCAACTTGTGAGTGTCACTTTGTCGCAAATTTCTAGCATAAAAACTCTATTAGCATCAGTACACACGCTACAGGAAGGCTCACGCAAAGAGAAATATTATTACTCAGGAAAATTTCAAGTGTTCCGCAATCAAAACACAACTACAACTAGATATAACGCTCCACATTGCGCTATATCTAGTCTTCCAATCCAAATGGATTGGGCTCGGACCCTAATATTTTAAGAAAAAGATCGCGGGTATTACATCAATTATATAACAAAATATAATGCGGAATAGAAATAACACAGACACCCGAAATTTTTTAGCGAGGAAACTGCAAATGCAAAAAAAAAAACCCGGGACCTAGTCCAGATTAAACATACACTGTATTAAGCCGCTACAGATACTAGCCTACTCCAAATTAACTTCGGTCTGGAATATAGTTGAACCCCAACCAATCTCACACTGATCCAAAGTACAGTTATGCTCCTACGCTTCTGATCCCAGCAAGATACTGTGCGCTTGATTCCCTTAGCTGATCTCACCCACAACCAAGAGTTGCTACGACCCAAAGTCGAAGACTTTAGCAAACAAATCTGTCTCACACATAAAAGTCTACATGTAATAGATAAATTCGTCTCCCACGAATAAACCTATGAGTTTTGTTCCGTATTTTGATAATTCAAGGTAAACAGGAACCAATCGATAAAACCAGACTTATATTCCCGAAGAACATCTCAGTTTCATCAATCACCTCACAATAAACTTAATCAACGCAGCGAAGAAGATTATTGAGGAATCACAAACAATGATACGAAGATGTTTGTGACTACTTTTATCTTGCCTATCGGAGATTGAAATCTCAAGCCAATTATTACAATTGTACTCGTACGATAGAAAGAGCAAGATCAGATCACACAACTACAAGAAAAGTAGTATCGGTCTGGCTTCACAATCCCAATGAAGTCTTTAAGTCGTTAACCCGAATTTAGAGAGAAAACTCAAGGGTTAATGGAGATCGACTCTAGCTTAGAGAAAATTAGTATCACACAAGAAAAGTGTGTGGGGATTAGTTTTTCCAATGGCTAGAGTTCTCCTTATATATTCTTTCAAATCAGGGTTTTTAATTAATGTTAGCTTAGTAACAAAGCATTCAATATTCTCCGTTAGATGAAAACCTGATTAGATACAAGCTAATATCTCTCAACCGTTAGATCGAAAACTTAGCTTGCCATACACACATGTACTTGGTGTTTTTGGGTTTGTGTAACCATACCCAAACGTGTACAATGGTCGGTTCAATATTAGTCAACCAAATGGTTAGCCAAATAATAACTTTCATATCAACCATATTCTTCTTCACCATAACTAGTCCAAATGACTCAAATGAACTAGTTAGAGAGTCGTTCAATTGCTATGAGATCTCAAGTCCAACAAGTGACACAATTAAATCAAAAACGATGTGATTCACTCGAATCATTAATCATGAACTATAAATCCACGGTTTGCAAAAGCATCCCTTAGTAATTTAAGAAAAAGTTCATGAACAACGTTTTCAGACATAACCTCTTGAGTTCGCGGACTGAGTTCGCGGACTCAAGTTAACCAGTTGAAGTTAATAAACTCCAATAGAATTTCTCGGAATGAGAACTTCCCTCAGTTCGCAGACTGGGTTCGTGGACTGCACATGAGCTTTAACTTTAGCAGATATTCTTGGGTTCGAGAACTTATGCCAGTTCACAGACTGAGTTGTTGCTCACGTTTCGGTTCCACTTGATCAACAAAGTTCGCAAACTTTGGTTCAAGTGTTAAGGACTCATACAAATATGTGTTTCCACAATAATGTTTATATACCCCAATGTATATATAGTCTAAACTCTCATTTCAATCATTGAGACATTCTCAGAGGACGTTATATAGCTGTTTTCACGAACTAGTTTTCGTCAGAGCGATTTCTAAAGTTATTGAAACATAACATGACTTTCGTCACTAGGCAAAGATGAACTTGGCCAAAGGGAAAGCTTTACCAACACACATTTTGAGAAATAGATAAGCGAGATATACTCAGCTCGAAATGTCACGTGTGCATATATTTAGTCTATATAGTAAAAAACTTTTGTCTCAAGATATGAGATAGAGTAGATAGACTTTTGAGTGATAGATAAGTTCAAGTCTCCACATACCTTTTAGTGGATGAAGATCCACTAGTTCCTTGAGTAGTCCTTCGTCTTGTATGATGATCGTCGTGGAGTTCTTGATCTTAACTACACTTTCTATCCTAGTCCGAGACCTTAGCTATAGTATACTAGAAATCAAGACTATATAGTTTTGATCACTAAGATTGACAAACATGCTTGAGATTGCAACGCATGCGAGTTTGACCGAGCAGTGCTCTAACAATCTCCCCCTTTGTCAATTTTAGTGTCAAAACTATTAATACATATGGAATACAAAAATTATATAAATAAACTTTGTAGCTCCTATTCCACATGCCTAATCTTCAACAATACTCGAAATCTTCATCACTTCCAAGTAGTCCAATGATCCCAAAGGTTGTAAGTTTAGCATCATCGTTGTTGAAAATTCTTAGCTATAACAATGAGAAAAGCATTGGTTCTCAATTATTGTTATACAGTGTCATAGTATTATTACACATCGTCAAAGTCCAATTGCATCACAACTTCAACAACAATACTATGGTGATACTTCACTCCCCCTTAGTCAATACTCCATCTCACATGGAAACCACTCCCCCTTACATAATGATCTGAAAACCATATGTATTTGTGTGTGTGAACTACAATTAATTCTCCCCCTTTTTGTCAATAAAATTGGCAAAGGTACAAGAACGGGATCCTAATGAAATTTCCGTAAGAGACATTTCATGACCAAATGTAAATGTTCTATCATCTTGATTAGATGCAATCATAAAGCCAAGGCTAAATGCATTCATCAAGGAGTTTATAAAGATACAAGATAACCCGTAAAAATTCCACAGCCGCACTCCCCACGAAGATTTGGAAATTAAGCACAAGTTCAAAAGAACTCCCCCCCATTAGATGTCGTTCCCAAAGGAACAACAAGAGCGACCTTAATTTCAAGAGAAAACAAGGATTTCTTTAGACTCAACAAATTGCATACAAGTATGAATTTGGAATCCAAAATATTCAATCATATTAACCAAAGCGAACCATGATTAATTTGACTAAATATGCTCAACACAAGTAAACTTATGGAGACTTAAATCATCGATTAGATTATTCACAAGAAAACCCATAAATATTCTAACTGGATTACACAATTAAACTAATTACAAAGTAATCAATTCAATTTTCCACACTCGACATGAGAAAAATCTATGGAGTGCTAACTAAATAATCACACAAGATGATTGATTTAGTTCATTTGGGCTCAACATAAGAGATTATGGAACCCCGACTAAGATTATCATAGGAAATGACAACCTCAACCGTACATGTACTCAACATGAGAGAACTCATGGAATACAAACTAAATAACCACACAAGTTGATTAATTTAGTTCTTAAAGCTCAACATATAGCATCTCATGGAACAACCAACCATGCCAATAAAAAATCGACTTTAGTCGTATCGTGCTCAACATGAGATACACAATGGAACCTTCACGGTAATACATAATAATATGGAACAATTAAGCTCTATACCGTGGATAACACAACAAGGACATATTCTATTTTTCCATCACAAAGTGACATAATAGACTTTATCCTTGAATCACAAAAGATTTTAACCTATCTTACATCAACAATTGACAATATAGGCTTAACTTTTGTGTTTTTCCAAAAGTCCATTCATTCCTTTATCAATATTTGCATATCAATTCACGAACGACTTTACTTTTGACAAAATATGGGATAATCAAGTTCACGGACGTAAACATTTAAATCCCATCAAAATATTGCAATATATAAAATAAAAAAAGATTAATACTACAACCATCATCTTCCAAACAAGTTTCGAATTTAAACCAATAAATCTAAAAACAAGAAGATGAAATCATTGGATATAGATATGTGTAATCACAATCATTGCTATTCCAAAACACTAGTTATTCTTCTAAATAAAACAGAAAACATAGAAGATTTACTAGACAATAAGAACCAAACAGAAAAACTTCCATGTCATACCGAACTAGGTTCAAAACGACAGTTCAGAACCTTCTTGAGCCTTAAGATCTTGAAGCTTGTGAATGGCAACATCTTCTGTACTTGTGATATCCTTATTTGGAAGCTCTTTAACATGGTTTTTTCATGAGAACAAGATCAAACTTAACCTTTTTCAACTCAGTTCTTACCATATCAAGACTCTTCATTGTATCAACAAGTAGTTGCTTAACCTTCTCAAATTCCATTAGAAAGTCAAGAACTACATCCGATGAAATCTCTTCAATCTTTTCTATATCCGAGAGTAAAACAGAGGATTGAGGAAGATAACCTTCAATTTCAAGAAGAGTATCCTTTTATTTATCGAGTTCGTAATATACCGCCTTATAAATGACATCATTAGTCAAGTCCGAAGAGCACGAAGAAGAAGCCATTGATAACATAAAACCTAGAGTAAACGAGTAACTCAATAAGATAGGTATATAAAGAAAAACTCGAGAGATTTAGGGTTATAGGATAGGTTTAAGAGAAAACTTGAACCGTACGTGAACCCGTAGGATGGTTTTTCACAAAGCTCTACATGGAAAAACAAAATAGACAATTTTATTTTTCAAAGGTGTTTTTAGAAAATGAACATCAAAGAAAAATATTCACCAACCAGTGTTTGAACAATTATCTTTATAAAAACGATAAGAGATTAGCTAGATAGAGACACATAGTTATGGAGTATACCTATCCACTTCTCTCACAACTAGGATTTTTGTACATGAGATATTCAACCTTGTGATTAATTCTCACAAGTATGAACATTTAGCTCATCAAATGAATATTGTTCATCTCTATCCTTCTGTCTCTGATATGTGTTTTTCTAGTGAGAAAAGACACTGATTGATTATCTTTCTCATCAGAAGGACTAAATCTAGGACCAATAGGTTCAAGAGGATCTGAATAGATATGGATCCATTTTCTAGATTTAGATTTATCAGAGCCATCCTTATAAGTACAGGAAATGTTCTTATTAATACCGCAAAAAGGATTGCCAGAAAGAACTTTATCCCTGTGATGATATCTAGAGTAGAGATCATTCTCATAAGGTTTCTGATTTTTTGTGGGCATACGATTTACTGCTTTAGTCAACTGACTTTTTGTTCCATTGACAGTGAAGAGGAGCAAATTACGAAGCTTAGAAAATTGTTTCCTTATTGCAAAATAATGAATAGCATAGTGATTTTATTTCCGACAAAAAGTACAGGTTCGTAGAGGAGAAGCAATAACTGGCACCTGTTTAAACTTCATAGCCATATGGGAAGATTGGATGTTATGCAAACTTTTCTTGACACAATCTTCTTCCGGAGAACATTTCTTCGTAAATGGTAATTCCTAAGAATTAGTCACAGAAGAATTTCTCTTTAGGACAGAGTTTTCCTTTTCCAAGGATTTACACTGTTCATGGGCTAGAGTAAGGGATGCATAAAGTTTCTCTTTTTCATCAAGAAGTCTGTTGAGATCTGATGAATGAGTCTCGATCAAACATTTTTCTCTAATGGAGTCCTCTTTAACAACTTCCTCAAGAGTACTAATCTTTTCATGTTGTATAGTAGTTTCTTGTAGAAGTTTCTCAATGTTCTTAGAGAAGGACTTTATGATATGATAGAGATCACATTCTCGATTAAGAGACTTTTCAAATTCATCAATGAGATGATCATGATTATTAAAATCAATATCTTCAGCTGTATGTTTTGAAATTCTGGTGAGTTCCTTTTCAGCTTCTGCCAAGTGTCATATGCCTCATGAGAGGAAGAAATGTCATTATCACATTGAACATTCTTTCTACCTCAGGATTCAGAAGAATCAACTAAGGAATGATCCTTTGAGGTATTTCCATGACACTTGATATGGTCAAAAGCTTTAGGAGACATATTGGTATGCGCAACAGAGATTCTGTCCACAAACTTAGATTGCCACAAACACAGACTTGTAAGGTCTTTAATGTGTTTGCCTGCTCTGATACCAATTGAAAATGCGGGGGTCTAACAACCTCACCCAATATTTCAATTACCAATCTGTATGGACAACTCTGAGTTGCTTTCTAGAGAATCAACAAGACTCAATCAATAGAAAATATCTCAAGGAGTTATTATCTCAAACTCTCAATTTGATTTACTCAAGCAAATATAATTCACGAGCTCAATCAAAGAGAGTTAACTTGGATGGTGCCAAAGTCTAATATCCAAGAGTCAATCGATTTAAATCAACAACCAATAAGGTCGGATATTCTAATCGATTGAACAACACACAACTTGTATTATTTCAATTATATAACAAAATATAATGTGGAATAGAAATAACACAGACACCAGAATTTTGATAACGAGGAAACCACAAATGCAGAAAAACCCCGGGACCTAGTCCATATTAAACATACATTGTATTAAGCCGCTACAGACACTAGCCTACTCCAAATTAACTTCGGTCTGGACTGTAGTTGAACCCCAACCAATCTCACACTGATCCAAGGTACAGTTATGCTCCTACACCTCTGATCCCAGCAGGATACTGCACACTTGATTCCCTTAGCTGATCTCACCCATAACCAAGAGTTGATACGACCCAAAGTCGAAGACTTTAGCAAACAAATTTGTCTCACACAGAAAAGTCTACAGGTAATAGATAAATTCGTCTCCCATGAATAAACCTATGAGTTTTGTTCCGTATTTTGATAAATCAAGGTAAACAGGAACCAATCGATAAAACCAGACTTATATTCCCGAAGAACAGCCCAGTTTTATCAATCACCTCACAATAAACTTAATCGACGCAGCGCAGAAGATTATTGAGGAATCACAAACAATGAGACGAAGATGTTTGTGACTACTTTTATCTTGCCTATCGGAGATAGAAATCTGAAGCCAATTATTACAATTGTACTCGTACGATAGAAAGAGCAAGATCAGATCACACAACTACAAGAAAAGTAGTATCGGTCTGGCTTCACAATCCCAATGAAGTCTTTAAGTCGTTAACCCTAATTTAGAGAGAAAACTCAAGGGTTAATGGAGATCGAATCTAGCTTATAGAAAACTAGTATCACACAAGAAAAGTGTGTGGGGATTAGTTTTTCCAATGTCTAGAGTTCTCCTTATATAGTCTTTCAAATCAGGGTTTGTAATCAATGTTAGCTTAGTAACAAAGCATTCAATATTCACCGTTAGATGAAAACCTGATTAGATACAAGCTAATATCTCTCAACCGTTAGATCGAAAACTTAGCTTGCCATACACACATGTACTTGACGTTTTTGGATTTGTGTAACCGTACCCAAACGTGTACAATGGTCGGTTCAATATTAGTCAACCAAATGGTTATCCAAATGATAACTTTCATATCAACCATATTCTTCTTCACCATAACTAGTCCAAATGACTCAAATGAACTAGTTAGAGAGTTTTTCAATTGCTATGAGATCTCAAGTACTACAAGAGACACAATTGAATCAAAAATGATGTGATTCACTCGAATAATTAATCATGAACTATAAAGCTACGGTTTGCAAAAACATCCCTTAGTAATTTAAGAATAAGTTCATGAACAACGTTTTCAGACATAACCTCTTGAGTTCGCGGACTGAGTTCGCGGACTCAAGCTAACCGGTTGAAGTTATTAAACTCCAGCAGAATTTCTCGGGATGATAAACTCCGTCAGTTCGCGAACTGGGTTCGCGGACTGCACTTGAGCTTCAACTTTAGCAGATATTCTCGGGTTCGAGAACTTAGCCAGTTCGCAGACTGGGTTCGCGGACTGAATTGCTGCTCACGTTTTGGTTCCACTTGATCAACAAAATTCGCAAACTTCAGTTCAAGTGTTAAGGACTTATACATATATGTGTTGACACAACAATGTTTATATCCCCCAATGGTTATATAGTCTAAACTCACATTTCAATCATTAAAACATTCTCAGAGGACGTCATATAGCTGTTTTCACGAACTAGTTTTCGTTAGAGATATTTCCAAAGTGATTGAAACATAACATGACTTTCGTCACTAGGCAAAGATGAACTTGGCTAAAGCGAAAGCTTTACCAATACACATTTCGATAAATAGATAAGCGAGATATACTCATCTCGAAATGTCACATGTGCATATCTTTAGTCTATATAGTAAAACGACTTTTGTCTCAAGATAGGAGATAGAGTAGATAGACTTTTGAGTGATAGATATGTTCAAGTCTCCATATACCTTTTAGTCGATGAAGATCCACTGATTCCTTGAGTAGTCCTTCGTCTTTTATGATGATCTCCATAGAGTTCTTGAGCTCAACTACACTTTCTATCCTAGTTCGAGACCTTAGATATAGTAGACTAGAAATCAAGACTATATAGTTTTGATCACTAAGATTGACAAACATGCTTGAGATAGCAACGCATGTGAGTTTGACCGAGCAGTGCTCTAACAACCTGGAAAGGAGATGTCGTTTCTGTATAAGGAATGAGAAACTTCATGATGTTCTTGTTTTGGCATCACAAGAAGTTGTGAAACCAAGATCATATGTTAAGACTGATCCCATTAACGTTATAGGTTGTAACTGTCCAACCTTTAGGCAAAGGAATCAGTGTTGTGATAAACCTATATTTTCCTATAAGCATCATACGAATCCTTTTTACAATCATAATGGTTATCAAAAGGATAACTTCGTAAATACGAAGACATGATCCGATACTCCCAATTGGAGAAACACCAACTTACAAAAGAATAGTCAATCCAATTCTCTTCCGAGAAATCTTGAAGAGAGTAATGGGAAGAAGGTTCTGGTCATTCCTAAACGCACTCAGAAGTGGGTATCAAAGAAATCCAATGATGCTTTGATTGTGAAGAGAAATGATCTTCCAAAAAATTCCATGACTTAGGAGAAGGCAGTATCCATGATGTTGGAACTTAACAAGTTTTTTGAAAAAATGTAATTGGATGTGGAAGGTTCTAAAAGCGATCTCTTTAATGATAATCCAAAGTTCACTTGTGGTGAGCAATACATTGTTCACCCCAACACAACTTAGTTGTGTTGTAAGTGCATCCTCACCAAGGAATGCCCTGCTATGTATACGATGAGGGAAGCACGAGAATTGGGGCACACAGATTATGTTCGGTAAGATGATTGGATTCTTCTAAAAAGGTATGTCTATAAGCTTGAGCAATATTTGTGTTTTTATTTGCTTAGAGTACTTATAATGATTCAGGTACCTTGCTTATCGTTCATTTCTACCTAACTTGATCTGTGTTTAAGTTTGAAAATAATGGTTTGGGATGTTTGGAATTCATGGTACACATACAAAGTATACATAACATCTTTTAAAACCAAAATCCTGGAGTTTAAGTTCGCGGACTTGAAAATTCGTGTGCAAACCCGTAAGTTCGCGGACTTGCATGTAGAATTCGATATTCAGACGACTTGTTTAGGCCGTAACTTCTTCGTCCGAACTCGGAATGAACTCATTATTTTTGAATTCTCTTCCTCTTTGAATTATATTCAAAATGGAGATGAGAAACCTTGAATTTGGATGAGTTAAGATTGGTATTTGTTTTGTCTCTTGTTTTTGAGTATTTTGCTCTGTTTCATTGCACATGTTCCAATTCTCTAGAACTTGGGCACTTGGATTCTTGGAGTACTACTCTTCTAAGCTAATTTGTAGCTTTTATAAGAATGTTGTTGGAAAATCTTTTTATACGCCTTTGGTAGCTATTATTGGTATAAATCCGGGCGAAAAAGATTGATTCTACCCTCTAAGGACAAATCATCTTATATGTGCATTACGAGTTTGTCTTGATGCCTAGGAAACTTCATATGAGAATTATTATTGTTTTTTAGAAGGATTACTAGAGTTTGGAATAGTCATTATTGTGATTACACATATCTATGTCTAACGTTTTCATCTTCATGTTTTTAGATTTATTGGTTTAAATTCTAAACTTGTTTGGAAGATGATTTTTGCAGTATTAATCTTTATGATTTTATATATTGCAATATTGTTATGGGATATGTGTGTTTACGTCCGTGAACTTGATTGTCCCATACTTTGTCAAAAGTAAAGTCGTTCGTGAGTTGATATGCAAATATTGATAAAAGAATGAATAGACTTTTGACAAACACAAAAGTTAAGCCTATATTGTCAATTATTGATGTAAGATAGGTTAAAATCTTTTGTGATTCAAGGATTATGTCTATTGTGTGTCATTGTGCAAATAGTGATGGAAACATAGAATTAATCCTTGTGTATTCCGCATTAATTGAGCTTCCCTGATCTATCCTGTGTGTATTACTGCGAGACTCCGTATTGTGGCTTATGTTGAGCATTAGACAACCAAAGTTGATTATTTTTGTGATTAGCATAGTTGTGTTCCGTAAGGTACTTTACGTCGAGTATTTTGGACTAAATCAATCATCTTGTGTGATTATTTAGTTATCACTCCATAAGTTTTCTTATGTTTGAGCATTTCTTTGACCGGGTTAGTTATTCATGATTAACTTAGTCATTGCTCCATAGAATTTGTAATACCAGAATATCGCCACAATTATATTCACGAGAGATTAATGACACTTTTGCGAGCATCACTGAAAACTCTTCAACAGCATTTCACGAGCGTCACAAAATAATTCAAAGAATGACGAAGTTGACGATTGAAGAGGCATATTAGAAGAGTGTTGTTTCACGAGGATTACAAAAGTTGGCGAATATTAACATTGTAATTACCGCGATGAGATCTCAAAATAGATCCGAAAGAAGGGGAAAACTTAGCTGTCACCCACTATGTAATTTCCTATATAAAGGGTTCAAGTAAGTCCAGAAAAGGATGATGTATTTTTTAGAGTTGAGAGAGTCTTGAGGAGAGAGAAAGTTTTAGGAGAGAGAGATATTTTTCAGAGAGAGAAAATGTATTTTTATTTATCATCTTCTTCCCTAAAACTAGATTTAGAACTCCATTAATGGAGATTAGCAAATGTAAAATCAAATGTAAACTTTAACAATCATAGTAGAGAATCATGGATGTAGATCAAATTGATCGAACCATGTAAAAATCCGTGTGTCTATTTCCAATTTTTAGAAATTTAATTATCAAATTAGTTTAGATTAAGAGATTATTATCAAGATATTACAAGGGGTGTGTTGTGGGAAATCCTGCAACTACATTTTGGCGCCGACTAAGGGGACGGAAAGTGTGCTTGTTAAATTGAAGAAGATTCAAAGAAATTGGCTATCATTAGAATTAGATTTCACTGGATCAAAAAAAATTCAAGATCAAATATGGAAATCTACAACGAAAAGATCATGATTATATAGCAAATAGAGAAAAGGAGATATGTTAAGTGGCGGATGAAGAAAATATCAGCAAAATTGTGTCAACAAATCATCAAAAAGGACAAATTTCTTCTCACTTTTCTTATTTTTCGTTTCATTTTTTTAGATTGAGGAATTTCAAAACATAAATTGAAAAATATAGTTTTTGTAAAATCTAAACTTTGCTTTTTATAAAAAAAAAAAATTGATTTAATACGGAAGCCTTGAATCTAAAAATGTTTTGCTACGAATTTGTAGTAACCAAACTTCGTTTTACAAATTTATTTAATGAATTTCTAAAAATGTCAAATTTCGATATTTTCTGTTGGTTAGAGATTTACATTTTGTAAGAAAGTTTTCATTCTTCGTAGGGAGAAATCTAATGACTTTAGATCAATTAATTGTCCCGGCAGGACAAATTCTTACTTATCTTCAAATTATATGTTCATAGTATCGATCTGGAAGATTTTGAATTTTAAATTATTAATCTTTGTTTTTCACAAAAATTACTGTTTAGTTGATATTTTGAATTCAAAAGAGTTTTGATCATAAATTTACGTCCATAAACCTTGAATTTAATCATAATTTTGACAACTAATGTGAACATGATTTTTGTGATTGAAGTTACAGATGAAGGAATCAGAAATTCCAGCGAAATTTCTCTTTTGCGATATTAAGATTCCAACGGAGGAGAAAGAAGGACAAAGATAGCACAGTAGATAAAGGAAGAATACTAAAGATTTATTCACCAAATACTTCACCAACAATCGCGAAGAAATCAAATGAGGTTACACCAACAAATAATTCCACAGGGCAAAGTCTCAGATACGAAGATGTGAAGAAAAGATTAACTTCAAAAACGTGCAAAATGAATGCATGAATGGGACCTAAGATATTATCTCACAACGTCAAGATATTAGCCATGAACAACGTCCGAATTTTTCTTGCCTAAGATATCGGTAGAATAGTCCACACCAGTAATCACGAACGTCAACAACGTACCAAATAAACAATGAAAAGAATTCACCTCGTAAACATTTAGGCCAATATGAGTTCTTCTCACATAGTTTAAAGTTTAGAAGCACGAGGCAACTAAAAGCTGCCAGCAAAGGACTAAGAAAAGTAGAGCAATGGAATAGTGAAAAGAAATTAATAGTGAGAAATTGATCCCACGAGCTGCTCGTGAAAAGAAGCAAGAATTAATAGTGAAAAGTAGAGCAAAATTTTTATGGCACGAAGAGATCAACGGACGGTGTGAAGAAATTAATTATGCTTTGCAGCTTATAAAGTATGAAAAGAAGATACAGTGGAGAAGGCTTATCAATGGAACTGGCGATAAGGAAGAGTACACAGTGGTAAAATTTTTGCGAAAATGATATTATTTTGGCAGATGACAATGGAGGAACATTCTGCAAAGAAATATAATATATAGTGACAAAACTTCGCAGCATGCGCAAAGATAGAGAAAAAAAAAATGAAAGGAAAGAAAGACGTGGAGAAGAATGAAACGATGGTATGCAAAATATGCAGTGACAATTCTTTGTCTTCTTCCCAAATGCCTGCGTGGACAAGAAGAAAAGTTTTGACAAACCAGTTCGTGGACCCCATAATATGTTTTCTTTTTAATCATATGTGACCTTGTGAGAATTCATATTTTGATCAATAACGTCAGTGGAGAAGGCAATAACGAAGTCAATTTGAATAACCATTAAAACTTCGAGGTGCTCGTCAATAATTTTGTGGCTTAGGAGTGAGTTGCGATAGAAGTTTCTTCATTTGGATTATATTCACGAGCAGAGAAATATCATTTCAGCGAGGGAGAAAGTTGACTTGGTCAACAAAGAAAGAGTAATACAAAAATGGTATCGTCGTTAACTGCCAAAAATGGTCATTTACTAAGCCCAGCACAGTTCACGGATATCATCATGAAGCAACTTTTATTATATGAAAGCATCATCAAAATTTCGCGAGCAGGAAATTCTAGAAGCAAATAGTAGCAGAGAATACAGTTGAGGATTATTTCGCAAGTTGGTATGTTGCGAGAATATGAAAGAAGCAAATCAAGAGTTTCTTTCTCATTTCATGAGCAAATCAAATATTTCGTGAGAATTGGCAGCAACATCAAATCGCCAAAAAGTGAAGTACCACTTCCTTGAATATTTTACTTATAGAAAATGAATTTTTTTGATTTATATTATCGCCAGATTTCAAAGAACATTTCTAAAGATTTATAATATTTCGAAAAATTTCAAAAAAAACTTTTGATTCAATTGACCAAAAGCGGTATAATCGCAAGATTTCTAGAAATTTCTAAGATTTCAAAAGATTTCAAAGAATTTTGATTTGATTGACCAGAGCGACATATTCGCAAAAATTTAAAATTTTCAAAAAATATTTCGAAGATTTTTTATTTGACTTACCAAAAGAGAGATACAATCGCCAGATTTCAAAAATTTCAAAAGATTATAAAAAATGAGACCATCGCAAAAATTTTACAGATTGCAAAAATTTTCAAGGATTTCAAAAGATTATAGAAAACGAAATTATCGCCAAAATTTCAAAGATTTCAAATTTCCAAAATACGCGATACAATCGCAAGAGTTCAAAAAATATTTCAAAGATTTCTCTAGAATATTTCTTTTACAGAAAGAGATTTTTGGTTTAACAAATGCGATAAAATCGCAAGATTTCAAAGAATATTTCTAAGATTTCAAAAGATTTTAAAATATTTCAACTCTCAGAAATGAACAAAACAAATTTTTATCAGAGCTGCGAGTGTAATCGCGAGATTATTCAAGATTATATAAAGAATTGACAGAAATGAAAGAATGAAGAAATGCGAAAATATCGCGAGAAACGCGAATATAATTTCGTAGAGATTTAAAGAATGGGACAAACCTTTATGGCGTGCACCCTAGTTCGCGAATATAATTTCGTAAGAGGCAAATGTAAGACCTACAAGCACGTTATAAGGGGGGAATCTCTTTACATGATTCAGCGATAAGGTTATACCGCTACTGGAACCTGAGTCATGAAGATGTTGGGGTTAAAGAAAACCTATCCGGGAGAGAGATCTTGGATTTCCAGCTTTATAAGGTTATACCCTGGTTGGACGACCGAGGATCTCTTCCAAGAAGTGAAGAGTATGACCAAGGCACCGAGGTACACGGTTTAGCCAAGGGTTCCCGGGACGGACGAACCTACCCTGGCCATCTTTGGTAAGTCTTGGCTACGATGCACTTGGCCTGAAGAAAACCCTACCTAGGGTGTAGTCTTGTAACTATAAGCCATATAGGCATAAAGGACAAGAGGCTACGAAAACAACTGGTTGTTGGCAGATATGGATGGGAGGAGCTAGTCTTGTATGGCCGATGTGCCCTCCTTGAAGGGCCAACCAGGGGGAAGATAAGGGCGGCACCCTCCATTAGGGAGCTGATAAGTGTCTTAAGACGGCAATGTCATGGGGATTTAGGATCGCAAGATCATTTAGGCCTGTCATATTGTCGCGTGACGTAAATTATACAGAGGCAAAAAGCCAAATGAGAAAAAGTTAAGATGAGATCAATGGGTTTTTACATGAAAGTGTAAAGACGTCCTGCGATTTCATCGCAAGACGGCAATGTCATGAGACTTTGACCTCGCGAGAGAGCTTAGACTTGTCATATTGTCGCATAACAGGCCAAAAAATCCTCAAGAGAAAAGATAAGGCAAGATCAATGGGTCAATACATGCAAATGTAAAGATGTCCTGCGATTTTGTCGCAGAAAGAAAAATTGGCAAAATAAGACCTTTAACTAGGAAGGAAAAATAAGACCAATAGAATAATCTCAAACATTAATTATTTTCTTGTAAGAATGCAGGAAAGATTTGCTCATCGCAATAGAGAAAGCAAGTACTATTTAGAATCTCTCAGAAATACTATTCAGAGTTTCTCAGAAATATTATTCAGAATCTATCAAGAGGAATGTCTACAATCTCGTAACATTATTCACAATCTTGCCACTATTCATCGCCACTATTTCAGAATCTCGCAGAAATATTGATAATTTCGCAGAAAAAATTAGCAACTCGCAGAAACATTCATAGATTTTCAGATTAATTCAGCATATTGCAGACTATTTCAGAATTTCGCAGGGGAAATGATTATTTCGCAGAATATGATCATTTTATCAAATAAGGCAGAGGCAATTCGTTCATTTAGCATTTTCTCAGGGATTCTTCCTTCATAGATAAAGAACGGAGGCAACTATGGATTACCAAGAAAACATTTTATGTTCTTTATCTTCTCGCAAGAATCATTTCCAAAATGGACTAGGATTTTCACCAAAAATCTAGTAATAATTTCACGAGAACAGAGGCAATACTTATAACTTTCATTCAAAAATGGATACTTCTTATATTTAGAGGATTGAGTACTTCTTATACTTCTTCAAGGATACTTCATACTTCACGTACTTCAAGGGATGATGCTTCTTATTTACTTCGCAAAACTTCAGAACTTTGCAAAAGAATAGAGGCAAGTATATACTTTTCAAATCCAGTATTCTTTCGCTCATTCCTTCATCAACAAAAATCAAAGACTATTACAACAACAGATTTTTTTCTTAAAGATTCCTTTTCAAGAAATATTCAAGAAAAAAGAGGCAAGATGTAATACCAGAATATCTCCACAATTATATTCACGAGAGATTAAAGACACTTTTGCGAGCATCACTGAAAACTCTTCAACAATATTTCACGAGCGTCACAAAATAATTCAAAGAATGACGAAGTTGACGATTGAAGAGGCATATTAGAAGAGTGTTGTTTCACGAGGATTACAAAAGTTGGCGAATATTAACATTGTAATTACCGCGATGAGATCGCAAAATAGATCCGAAAGAAGGGGAAAACTTAGTTGTCACCCACTATGTAATTTCCTATATAAAGGGTTCAAGTAAGTCCAGAAAAGGATGATGTATTTTTTAGAGTTGAGAGAGTCTTGAGGAGAGAGAAAGTTTTAGGAGAGAGAGATATTTTTCAGAGAGAGAAAATGTATTTTTCTTTATCATCTTCTTCCCTAAAACTAGATTTAGAACTCCATTAATGGAGATTATCAAATGTGAAATCAAATGTAAACTTTAACAAACATAGTAGAGAATCATGGATGTAGATCAAATTGATCGAACCATGTAAAAATCCGTGTGTCTATTTCCAATTTTTAGAATTTTAATTATCAAATTAGTTTAGATTAAGAGATTATTATCAAGATATTACAAGGGGTGTGTTGTGAGAAATCCTGCAACTACAGAAATCTCTTATGTCGAGTGTGGCCAATTAAATTAATTACTTTTTTAATTAGTTTGGCTGAGTATGGAAATTAGATTATTTGCGAATTTTCTTGTGATTAATCTAATTGATTTATTAAGTCTCCATAAGTTTTCTTGTGTCGAGCATATTTAGTCAAATTAATCTTGGTTCGCTTGGGTTAATATGATTGGATATTTCTTGTTGGATTCCAAATTCATACTTGTATGTAATTTGTTGAGTCTAAAGAAATCTTTCTTTTCTCTTGAAATTAAGGTCTCTCTTGTTGTTCCCTTGGGAATGACATATTATGGGGGGGGGGGGGATTTCTTTTGAACTTGTGCTTAATTGCCAAATCTTTACGGGGAGTGCGGCTGTGGAATATTAGAGGGGTTATCTTGTGTCTTTATAAACTCCTTGATGAATGCATTTAGCTTCGGATTTATGATTGCATCTAAACAAGATGATATATATTTACCTTTGGTCATGAAATGTATTATACGGAAATTTCATTTGGATCCCGTTCTTGTACCTTTGCCAATTTTATTGACAAAAATGGGGAGAATTAATATGTAGTTCACACTACAAATACATACGGTTTTCGGATCATTATGTAAGGGGGGGTGGTTTCCATGTGAAATGGAGTACTGACTAAGGGGGAGTGAAGTATCACCATAGTATTGTTGTTGAAGTTGTGATGCAATTGGACTTTGACGTTGTGTAATAATACTATGACACTGTATAAAAATGATTGAGAACCGATGCTTTTCTCATTGTTATAGCTACGGATTTTCAACAACGTGATGCTAAACTTACAACCTTTGGGATCATTGGACTACTTGGAAGTGACGAAGATTTCGAGTATTGTTGAAGATTAGACATGTGGAATAGGAGCTACAAAGTTTATTTATATATTTTTTGTATTCCATATGTATTAATAGTTTTTCCACTAAAATTGACAAAGGGGGAGATTGTTAGAGCATTGCTCGGTCGAACTCGTATGCGTTGCTATATCAAGCATGTTTGTGAATGTTAGTGATCAAAACTATAAAGTCTTGATTTCTAGTCTACTATAGCTAAGGTCTCGGACTAGGATAGAAAGTGTAGTTGAGCTCAAGAAATCCATGAAAATCATCATACAAGACGAAGTACTACTCAAGGAACCAGTGGATCTTCATCGACTAAAAGGTATGTGGAGACTTGAACTTATCTATCTCTCAAAAGTCTATCTACTCTACTTCCTATCTTGAGACAAAAGTCGTTTTACTATTGTTGATGGTGGTTTTTAGCTTAGGATTAAAACCGTAAAACACTAAACCCTAGCAGACAATGATGTCACAATATTTAAGTAATAAAGATTTACTAGGCGCATTTATTGAAAAATATTTAATGTGTCTCTAAATAATTACCGGGGTATCTTTTTCAAATTAGGGTTACGACAAGCCAAACCCTAATTCCCACGTGTGCCAATGGAAAATCATGCCAGCCACACCAAGCATGCCAACCATGCTAGCCGCACCTATGTGCCAATGGAAAATCATGCCAGCCACACCAACCGCGCCAAAGCATGCCAACCATGCTAGCCGCACCTCTATGCCAATGGGAAATCATGTCAGACACACTAACCGCGCCAAGGCATGCCAACCATGCTAGCCGCACCTCAGTTCCAATGGAAAATCATTCCAGCCACACTAACCGCGCCAAGGCATGCCAACCATGCTAGCCGCACCTCTGTGCCAATGGAAAATCATGCCAGCCACACTAACCATGCTAGCTGCACCTCTGTGCCAATGGAAAATCATGCTAGCCACACTAACTGCGCCAAGGCATGCCAACCATGATAGCCGCACCTCTGTGCCAATGGAAAATCATGCCAGCCACACCAACCGTGCCAAAGCATGCCAACCATGCTAGCCGAACCTCTGTGCCAATGGCAATGGCAAATCATGCCAGCCACACTAACCGCGCTAAGGCATGCCAACCATGTTAGCCGCACCTCTGTGCCAATGGCAAATCATGCCAGCCACACCAACCACGCCAAGGCATTCCAACCATGCTATCCGCACCTCTATGCTAATGGAAAATGATGCCAGACACACCAACCGCGCCAACCATGCTAGTCGCACCTCTGTGCCAATGGCAAATCATGCCAGACACACCAACCGCGCCATGCCAAACACTTCTCGCCATGGCCCCTCATACCGCGTCACCATGCTAGCCTTCCCCTCGCGGCTACCAAAGTGAAGGCGTGCAACAATCAACGGTTGACCTTCAATCCCAGGAGAAAATCCTGGACGCCTAAGGTCTCCTAACGACTTTGGCCCAAAACCATAGCTTGGTCACGCACCTAGCCAAGCTAGCCGCGCCATGCCAAACACATCTCGCCATGGCCCTCATGCCGCGTCACCATGCTAGCCTTCCCCTCGCGGCTACCAAAGTGAAGGCGTGCAACAATCAACGGTTGCCCTTCAATCCCAGGAGAAAATCCTGGCCGCCTAAGGTCTCCTCGCGACTTTGGCTCAAAACCCTAGCTTAGTCACGCACCTAGCCCAAGCTAGCCATGCCATACACTCATGGAAAACCCATGGCCCTAGCCACGCCTTGCACCCATGGAAAATCCTTGGCCCTACGTGCCCAAACCACGCCAAGGCATGCCATGCCAACCTAATTGCGCCAAGGCATGCCATGTTAGCCTGGTCACGCCGCCATCCCTCCTGAATTCTTCCTGAGTTTTTCTTTCGGGCTGTTTTCTCCTTCCGAAAGAGTTCAAAACCTAAATCTAGGAATTTCTAGTTAATCCATGTTGAGAGAAACCCGTTACTGTGTAGTCCACCCGTATTTTCTTTTGCTTCGCTAGTCCAAAAACATGTTTTTGGACTAGAATTTTTACTCGCTCGTCCAGCGCATATGCAAGTGTTGTTATGTACTTTTAAAAAATTCCAAAAGTACCCAAACACCTTCTAAACAGATATATTTTAATGCTTTCAGTTCCTTTTCTAATAGGGGAGAGATAGCGATGGAGATTGATGAATAAAAACCAGAGAAACTACTTCAATCAACTATATCTTCTAAATTTAGGATTAGTTTTTCTTCTCTGCTAGTGTTTTTAGGGTTTTTGTTTTTGAATACCGTTTTATTCCTACGTAATCAGCTTCATCTCCATCGAATCCAGGTATGTTCTGTGACAATTAAGTGACGGTGAAGAAGATAAGCAAGCGAAGAAGAAGAAGAAGAAGAAGAAGAAGAAGAAGAAAGAGAAATAAATTTTGGGTTTTGATTTATATTCTTTAATCTTTTTTTTTTCATTTGGATCTGATGCTCAATATTAGAAGACGAAACATTAATATAAATTCATTAACTTTGGATTTTGATTTATATTCTTTAATCATCTTTTTCATTTGGATTTGATGCTCAATTCTTCCCTTTTATTTTTTCTTAAAATCGTGATTTTTTTTTGTAGATTTTGTACAGCCATACAATACATACCAATATGTATTGTTGGATTATCTACTCTTTTTATTTTTTACTCTTTTTCTCCGATACATATTTTCTTTGAGTACATATCAATATGTACTGCTGGATCAATATGTACATTTGAATCATACACTTTTTATTTTTTACTCTTTTTCTCCGATACATATTTTCTTTGAGTACATATCAATATGTACTGCTGGATCAATATGTACAGTTGAATCATACACTTTTTCTTTTAGTACATATTTTCCTTCACTACATATCAATATGTACTGTTGGATCAATATGTACTGGGATCATACCTTTTTTCTTCGGTACATATTTCTTCAATACATATCAATATGTAGTGTTGGATAAATATGTACTGTGGGATCATATAGTATTTTCTTCAATACATATTTTCCTTCGGTACATATCAACATGTATTGTAGGATCATACACATTTTTTAAGTACATATTATCCTTCGGTACATATCAATATGTACTGTTGGATCGTTATGTACTGTTCTTTGTGACTAATAAATATCAACTTCTTCTTGTTCTTCTACAACTTGTTTTCTTCTTCTTATTTTGTTGCTGGTGCGGGAATACTATTTTCTTCTTATGCTAATTTATTCTCTTATTCCTCTTTTAATATTAATCTTTTTTGAGTTTTTCTCAATGATTTTCGTCACATTCATGAATGATTTCACCGGATCTATGTTTTTCTCACTTTTGGTTGATGATTTCGATCATTTTTTGTTGATTGTTTCACTGGATCTGTTTATCTGCCGTTGAATTTTGATTTTCGTCTGAAAAATAAAGAAGAAGAAGAGTGAACTAGATGATTCACATAATTGGTGAGGGCAGTCAAGTAATTTTAATATTTCAAAACCTTTTTGGACCAACCAGCAAATGTTTTATCCCACTGGACTACACATTAACCCGGGTCGGGTTTTGTGGACTAAATAGCAAATTTCTCAACCTAAATATCCCCACGTTTGGAGATAGGAAATTCTTTTCCGGTTGATTTAAGGGGTGGAGCATCAAAATCCGAGTCCTTATTAGAATTCTACAATGATTCTAGTAAAGGGCGCTAATTAGGGTTTCTAAAACAAAGGCGTGCGGCCATCAACGGATATCCTTCAATCCCAGGAGCAAATCCTGGCCGTCTAAAGTCACCTCACGACTTTTGGCCTGAAAACCTAAGTTTGGACATGCCAAACCATGCCATGCCAACCTAGTCGCGCCACCACATTGGCCATCACTACCAAAACGAAGGCGTGCAACAATCAACGGTTGACCCTCCTCTCAAGATGCAAAATCTTGACCGTTGAAAGTCACCAGGCTAACAAGTTCCCCGAGAGCGACTTGCCAAGCCACAACAACATGCTATGTTTTCCAAAAATATTTGAAACATCAACAAAAACTGGGGGATCCTTTTGGGTATTGGTTTGGCGGTTTATAGTGTGCGTCGTACACTACGACCTTCTTAAGGAAGTGTCATAAGGGTGAGACGGCTAGTAAATACGGGAAGTTATGTGGGAAACGTTCATGGGACATAAAGCCGTGAGTTAACAACTTTTTGGAACATCAATTCCATAAAGTTAACAATTACATGAAAACCAGTTTCATGCGTTAACCATTTTATGGAACATCAAGTCCATGCATACGGTTACCACCTCATCCCATTTACTTCCCCACTCCCTAATGAGACCAGGGTACGTTTCTACTTCTACTTGTACAAATAGGTCTTACCTATTTCCATTTGGACAACAAGTTCATTCGGACAAGACAACACTCAGAAATACTTACTTTCTAGCTCTCCTCGTGAGCTCTCTTACTTTTCTGATAACAAATCGTAGTAACCCAACTACTCTTCCAGAATCAACTATTCTGGTCTCACCACTTTCCTTGCTTCCCTCCCCAAAACCAACCCATTCTCCTCCATTTTGTGACCGAAGCAAGTCTGGAACGGCCATTTCTTGGTTAAGGCCAGACTTGTATAGATTGATCTCTCGGATCTAAAGTACTCCTTTGCAGTACATTGTTTAGGGTTTAAACTGTTTCTCACCTTCACACCCGCAATTACCGAAATTAGCAGAAACTATTTTCACCTATAAACAATTGGCGACCACAGCGGGAGGTTTGATCTTTCGGTTACAATGTCAATTTTCGACCGTGGATCTCATTCTTCGACCCAGACATCAAGATGGTAGAGGAAGGCGATCCACTCCAACTCAGTTACCCGACAAATCGATTATCAGTCATGACACTACAAGGGATTACTAGGGACTTCCCAGAGGATAGAAGCAGACGATCCGCCCAAGGATCAACGGCTCGGTTATCAGACGGCTCAATAACGAACTTCCCATGGCGGTGTTTCCCATAAAACTCGATCTTACACTCGGAAGGTTCACTTTTCATCAGGAGACCTAAAAACCAAGTAAGTCCTACCTAGACAAGATACGTGGTTTGCTATTTCAAGTTTTCAAGACTAGATACATAGTTTACCCCATGTCATCTACCAACACACGGTGTAGTTGCAGGATTTCCCACAACACACCCCTTGTAATATCTTGATAATAATCTCTTAATCTAAACTAATTTGATAATTAAAATTCTAAAAATTATAAATAGACACACGGATTTTTACATGGTTCGATCAATTTGATCTACATCCATGATTCTCTACTATGTTTGTTAAAGTTTACATTTGATTTTACATTTGATAATCTCCATTAATGGAGTTCTAAATCTAATTTTAGGGAAGAAGATGATAAAGAAAAATACATTTTATCTCTCTAAAAGTCTCTCTGAAAAATCTCTCTCTCTCCTAAAACTTTCTCTCTCCTCAAGACTCTCTCAACTCTAAAAAATACATCCCTTTCTGGACTTACTTGAACCCTTTATATAGGAAATTACATAGTGGGTGACAGCTAAGTTTTCCCCTTCTTTCGGATCTATTTTGCGATCTCATCGCGGTAATTACAATGTTAATATTCGCCAACTTTTGTAATCCTCGTGAAACAACACTCTTCTAATATGCCTCTTCAATCGTCAACTTCGTCATTCTTTGAATTATTTTGTGACGTTCGTGAAATGTTGTTGAAGATTTTTCAGTAATGCTCGCAGAAGTGTTGTTAATCTCTCGTGAACATAATTGTGGCGATATTCTGGTACTACATCTTGCCTCTTTTTTCTTGAATATTGCTTGAAAAGTAATCTTTAAGAAAAAATTTGTTGTTGTAATAGTCTTTGATTTTTGTTGATGAAGGAATGAGCGAAAGAATACTGGATTTGAAAAGTATATACTTGCCTCTATTCTTTTGCGAAGTTCCATATCTTTGTTAAGTAAATAAGAAGTATTAACTCTTGAAGTGCTCGTGAAGTATGAAGTATCCTTGAAGAAGTATAAGAAGTACACAATCCTCTAAATATAAGAAGTATCCATTTTTTGCCTCTGTTCATGTGAAATTATTGCTTCATTTTTTGGTGAAAATCCCGGTCCATTTTGGAAATGATTCTTGCCGAGAAGATAAAGAACATAAAATTTTTCCTTGGTAATCCATAGTTGCCTCTGTTCTTTATCTATGAAGGAAGAATCCCTGAGAAAATGTTAAATGAACGAATTGCCTCTGCCTCATTCGATAAAATGATCATATTATGCGAACTAATCACTTCTCCTGCAAAATTCTGGAATGGTCTGCAATATGCTGAATTAGCCTGAAAATTTATGAATGTTTCTGCGAATTTCTGAATGTTTCTGCGAGGCTCTAAATGTTTCCGCGAGATTCTGAAATAATGCTTTGAATAGTGCTGCGATGAATAGTGAGATGAATAGTGGCGAGATTGTGAATAATGCTACGAGATTGTAGACATTCCTCTTGAGAGACTCTGAATAATATTTATGAGAAACTCTAGATAGTATTTCTGAGAGATTCTAAATAGTACTTGCTTTCTCTCTTGCGATGAGAAAATCTTTCCTGCATTCTTACAAGAAAATAATTAATGTTTGAGATTATTCTATTGGTCTTATTTTGCCTTCCTAGTTAAAGGTCTTATTTCGCCAATTTTTATTTTTGCGACAAAATCGCAGGACGTCTTTACATTTGCATGTATTGACCCATTGATCTTGCCTTATCTTTTCTCTTGAGGCTTTTTGGCCTATTATGCGACAATATGACAAGTCTAAGTTCTCTCGCGAGATCAAAGTCTCATGACATTGCCGTCTTGCGATGAAATCGCAGGACGTCTTTACACTTTCATGTAAAAACCCATTGATCTCATCTTAACTTTTTCTCTTTTGGCTTTTTGCCTCTGTATAATTTACGTAATGCGACAATATGACAGGCCTAAATGATCTTGCGATCATAAAGCCCCATGACATTGCCGTCTTAAGACACTTATCGGCTCCCTTATGGAGGGTACAGCCCTTATCTTCCCCCTGGTTGCCCCTTCAAGGAGGGCACATCGGCCATACAAAACTAGCTCCTCCCATCCAGATTTACCAACAACCAGTTGTTTTCGCAGCCTCTTGTCCTTTATGCCTATATGGCTTATAGTTACAAGGCTGCACCCTAAGTGGGGTTTTCTTCAGGCCAAGTGCATTGTAGCCAAGACTTACCAAAGATGGCCAGGGTAGGTTCGTCCATCCCGGGCACCCTTGGCTAAACCGTATACCTCGGCGCCTTGGTCATACTATGCACTTCTTGGAAGAGACTCTCAGTCGTCCAACCAGGGTATAACCTTATAAAGCTGGAAATCCAAGATCTCTCTCCCGGATAGGTTTTATTTAACCCCAACATATGCATGATTCAGGTTCCAGTAGCGGTATAACCTTATCGTTGAATCATGTAAAGAGATACCCCCATTATAACGTGCTTGTAGGTCTTACATTTGCCTCTTACGGAATTGTATTCGCGAGCTAGGGTGCACGCCATAAAGGTTTGTCCCATTCTTTAAATCTCTGCGAAATTTTATTCGCGTTTCTTCATTCTTTCATTTATGTCAATTCATTATATAATGTTGAATAATCTCGCGATTAGCTTGCAGCTCTAATAAAAATTTGTTTTGCTCATTTTTTTTTTTAAATCTTTTGAAATCTTAGAAATTTTGGCGATATTCTCGTTTTCTGAAACCTTAGAAATCTTTGAAAAATATTGCGAGAATTCCATTTTCTGTAATTTTTTGAATCTTGCGAGGGTATCACTGTTTTGGAAATGAAATCAAAATTTTAAAATCTTAGAAATCTTTGCGATAGTTTCATTTATTGTAATCTTTGAAATCTTTGAAAAGTTTTGCGATCTTTAAATTTTTTGCGATGATCTCATTTTTTATAATTTTTTGAAATCCTGCGATTGTATTGCTGTTTGTTAATCAAATCTTAAAATCTTTGAAATATTTTGAAACTTTGAAATTTTAGGAATCTTGCGATTAAATCGCTTTTGGCAAATTGAATCAAAAGTTTTTGAAATGTTTTGAAACATTAAATTTTTTAGAAATGTTCTTTGAAATCTGGCGATAATATAAACCAAAAAATTTTCATTTTCCGTAAGTAAAATTTTCAAGGAAGTGATACTTAGCTTTTTGGCGATTCTCTGTGGTTGCCGTCTCTCGCGAAGTATTTGATTTGCTCGTGAAATGAGAAGAAATGAGAAAGGAACTCTTACGAAATTATCTTGACTTTCCTCTTGTTCCGTACCAATTGTTCTAACCCTCTCTTGTGAAATTAACTGGCGAAATTTTCGTGAACTTTCTTCATTTTTGGCGAGATAATCATCAACTTTTTTCTTTGCGAGAAGACATTCTTTTCATTTCTTCTTTATGCTTGTATTTGGGAAGTAAATATCTTTGCGAAGAAATTGAACGTCTGCGATCTTCTCTCTAGGATTATTCTTATTTTAATGTCTTTTGTATACTCTTCCTTTTTGTCCTCTCTTTTCCTTCTCTTATTATTTGGCTTGTTGCTATAACGACCAGCTCATGTTGACGACCAGCTCATTTTCCTTTCTCATGTTGACGACCAGCTCATGTTAACATTAATCCCCACGTTACTTGAGTGCTCGCTGTACTCATTCTTTAGACATTTTTGATGTATTGAGACGTAAGAACAACTTATAGGAATTAAGGATACTAAAGCACAGATAAGGACCACTACGAGCATAGTCAAGTTAGAAAAAATCTAATGTTGCTACTACGATCAAAAATCTGCGAGCATCAATTCTTATCCTGCTACATAACTTTGCCAGTATTTGTGAAGATGTTTCATGATATCAGTCTCCATGAGTCAAGGACCACGATATTCAGCTACGTAACTTTCCTTGTTTTCTAATCTAACTTAGTATTCCTTCCTCCCCATTCACCTCGCAGTAATCTCACTTTCCTAACTGATCTTTAACGAAACTATCGTCAATGCTCTGGAGAACTTTGTATTCTTCAGCTGGACTTTGTTGGCTAGTCAGCTGATAAGCTTTCACTAGATCTCATATTACCTGTTCCATATTTTGATTTCCACGAGTTGGCTATTTTCTCAATCGGTTTGCCACTGTTGATGTTTGATAAGTAATCACTGGAGTTGATGTTTGCTGGAATTTCTGACGAAGTAAAGCTTCACCTATGTTCTTTTTTCACGATTGAACTTCGTTGGAACTTTCCACTTCGCCATCTAAAAAGATTCCCTACCATTAATTTGAGCTACCCTTAACAATCACTGAATTAGTAAAATGCGAGCTACCCTCAAATTTCGCCATCAACTACATTAAGTTGAGCTACCCTCTACCATTCTTAACAATCACTTTGCTCTTTTTCACTGCGAGCTACTCGCTGATGTTGATACTACATGGAGTCAAATGATACAGCAAGTTTTTCTGGTAATTTATTCTTCACTAACAGGTGATATCTCCCTTCTAAGTACATCGATTATTTGCACATTTTTTCTTCGCTGGTCAGGATTAACGTTTCATCTTCACAGAAATGTTACTACCATGTACTCTTCTTTATCGTCAGTTTTGAACGTTACTATCGTGTACTCTTCTTTATCGCCAGTTCTGTTGATAAGTTTTCTCCCCTTGTCTTTTATCCTCACTTGAAGCTATTCCCCCTTTCTGTGCTAACTGATTTCTCGAGCTCGAGTTTGATCTCCCCATCAATCTTAATGGTTTTTATAACCTTGTTCCTGATGGAGTATTCCGTCTTTTTCTTTCTGTCTACTCATTGCATGCAATAATCACAAGACTGTTGGATATTTTGGGCTGGTCATAAAAGTGACTCTCGCTGGAATATTTCTACTGGAGTAAACGTCTCTGAACTCCCTTCTTCTATATCTACTATTTTCTTCTTTCACGAATTGGACTGTTGTTGCGAAGTGCATTAATAGATGTGAACTGGAAGAGGAGCATAGGAAATGGTGTTTATGATTTCGATTGATAATTATATGCGTTCAGGGTAGAGACCCAGTTTGCCTTTGGAATTCTGCGTTCAGCGAGTTCAGTTGCTTTGTGCACTTTAGAGTTCTTTGAAGTTCGCCTGCTTTGCAAGGTGACCCAGTTTGACTTTGGAATATTGTCAATATTGTTGCTTTCACTAATAGTGACGAAAGTTTTCTTTACTATGCTTGGTTATTTATTCTTTGTCCCTTGTGGCTTCGCTGAAGTAGAGATGAAATGGGCTTGTGTATTGAGAGTTGACGAAATGAAGATGTATACAGGAAAGGAAGGTTAAATCCTGGTATGATGTTATTGGTGGATTTTGAGAAGCATATGCAGCAATATTCAGCAGAAAGGCCATACAAAGAATGGATCAGTAAACAGAAGATAGCACTAAAGGACATAGTCAGTTCTCTCAATGCATCCGACATGGTCCCGCCGCTTATTTCTGGTGTAGTGCATGTATCTAAAATTGATGAAAGCATGGAAAACATGGGAGTTCGCGGTTTATTGGCTCCACTGAAGGATTTTGGTTACACTGTAGAAGGATTGGAAATGTTGATGATGTCAATGGCTAAGAATGGTACTGAAGCCCTCGATTCAAAGGGGAACGATGCTCCTCTAGCTGTGATGTCAAACAGGGAGAAACTTGCATTTGAGTATTTCAAGCAGAAAATATTCTTCGAACTCCCATGAAGTAACTGAATGACGAGGACATAAAATGACGAGGACATAAAATGAAATATTCTTCGAACTCCCATGAAATATGCTCCTATACTCATTTGAGGACATAAAATGACGAGGGCAACGCCATCTTGCCAAGTAACAAACCCGCCTATTGACCCAATTCTCTGAGGTTTATTGACGAAGTGACTGCCACTACCATATTTTGCTAACGTTCCTCTTCTTTTCGCCAAACAACAGATAGTGTGATTTTTGGACAAGTGAAGCTGCTAATATATTTCGTGTATTTCTTCTTCGCTGCTTCGTTTAGAATTCCTGACAGGGTAATTCCCTAAATTTCGCTGGGATTGACCATGATGTAAGCCTGACTCAATATTCTTCTTCTCATTGCCGGTGACGTTCATTTTGAGATCAGCAGAAACTAATGTTCGAATGGAAACTTTCAATCAACTAGTTCATCGTGAATTTCCTTGGTTTGGCAAAGAAAAGCAAAAGCAATTAATTAAATCTGTAAACAATCTAGAGGGTTTTAAATAATTTCTACCATTCGAAAAGAGAATCCATTAGACCTTGATCATGGGAAGAAATCCCTAAATCAGTATCGAAATTTTAATATCTAATATTTTCAAACTTTAAGCAATAGGATTCATTGGAATCAATTCTGCAATCAAAACGCGTTTTAAAACATGTATTGAAGAGGAAATTGAATTTTGAAGAAGAATAGTTCATAAATTTTGTCAAAATCTTCCAATTTTTTTTTTTAAAAAAAATCTAAAATCTGTATGAATAAGAATGAAAGGGATGAGGAAGTGCTTATTCTTTTAAAACGGATTCTTGGTATAACTCTGCTTGATTTTGTTGTAATTGATATCTTCCTTGAATCTGTTCCTGTATCGACATCTCGTATATTGCTACTATTGTCCCTTGAAAGTGTATTCTCCTCTTGAACTTCCTTGTTTTTCCCTGAAGTTCATGGATCCAATTGAATTTCTCACCAACAGTAGCTGATTTCCTTGAATCGGTCCCCTTAGTCGGCGCCAAAATGTAGTTGCAGGATTTCCCACAACACACCCCTTGTAATATCTTGATAATAATCTCTTAATCTAAACTAATTTGATAATTAAAATTCTAAAAATTATAAATAGACACACGGATTTTTACATTGTTCGATCAATTTGATCTACATCCATGATTCTCTACTATGTTTGTTAAAGTTTACATTTGATTTTACATTTGATAATCTCCATTAATGGAGTTCTAAATCTAATTTTAGGGAAGAAGATGATAAAGAAAAATACATTTTCTCTCTCTAAAAGTCTCTCTGAAAAATATCTCTCTCTCCTAAAACTTTCTCTCTCCTCAAGACTCTCTCAACTCTAAAAAATACATCATCCCTTTCTGGACTTACTTGAACCCTTTATATAGGAAATTAAATAGCGGGTGACAGCTAAGTTTTCCCCTTCTTTCAGATCTATTTTGCGATTTCATCGCGGTAATTACAATGTTAATATTCGTCAACTTTTGTAATCCTCGTGAAACAACACTCTTCTAATATGCCTCTTCAATCGTCAACTTCGTCATTCTTTGAATTATTTTGTGACGTTCGTGAAATGTTGTTGAAGATTTTTTCAGTAATGCTCGCAGAAGTGTCGTTAATCTCTCGTGAACATAATTGTGGCGATATTCTGGTACTACACACGGTTCTAAGGTTTTTCCTGGGATGTCTGTGCCACTTTCAATCATAACCAAAACAATCAATTTCTAAACAATTCATTCCAAAAAGAATAACCCAAAAACGTCAAGGTAGTATTTGTCTATTAACCCGAGAAAACATAAAATCAAAAACCAAAAACTAAGTGTATCATTTGCCTTTCAAAAAAAAAAAACCCTTAAGATAAGAGGTCCAAAAGACAGATATATATTCAAGGGAAGTTTTCCAACAGCGGCTTGCTCCTTTTGGCAAAGGCCTCCCTCGTGCTTTGGAGAGCCGCCCTCTTAAGTTTCATCTTCCTGGACAACTTTTTGAACTCCGCTTCCTGCTTTTTCATCATGTCTGCGGAAGGACCTTCAACTGCTCCGGCCAACAACCTTTCAACATCAGAGAGACCTTCAACAAACCAAGGAACGTTGAATTCGAAGCCCATACACATGTCACGATGGAACTTACAGCTCGAGATTACATCCTCAGAGACTGTATGACCAGTCACGTTGCACATCTCATCAATCGAAGACAAGGCTTCCTCCACACGCTTGACCAACGCATGTCGACTAGTGATCTTCTTAGTCGTGGTAATGTGACCGTAGCTTTACCAAATTTTGGTGTACAATGTCGCATGTTTAGCTGGCATGCTAAATCCACCAATAAACACATAACCTGGGAAATGGGCCAGATACGGGGGATTGAAGGAGGCGCCTGTAACTGAATCATCAACTGGCAGGAGATCTCTAACTTCGATTTTACCCCCCGAAGCGCTCTCCTCCATCTGAGTCACGGAAACTCCCTCGGGACGATGAATCTCCATGTCCAAGTCGCTAGATGGCACAGTTTCCGCAGTGGGAAGTACGGCTACGTCTTTACTCTGGTGGTCTTCCACTTCAAGATCATACTCAGGAATGGTTTCCTTCTAAAAATCAAAATTTAGTTTTGCTGCAAAAAAAAAAGGAAAAAAAAAACATGGAGGAGACTCACCGACTCGGTTTCAGACTTACTAGAAGAAGATTCATCACTGCTATCGGAAGAACTACTCCCGCCATCTATGGAATCCGATCTTTCATCCTTCTCGGATTCCCCTCCGTCATGGGTAGGCTCAGCATCGTTGCCTTCTATCTCAAGAGGTGTTATTTTCTGACTACGTACAAATTTATCAAAGGCGTTCATACTTCTGAGACCCTGGGAACGGCACAAGGACAGACACTCAAGAATGAGACAGAGACATATGTAATTCGACTAAGTCAGGAAGAAAATTATACGTACTCTCATATTGAACGAGATAAAAGTTGGGAGAGCCTTCAGACCCGACTGAAGACCACCAGCACGATTCTTAGACCTTCGCTCCTTCACTTGGGACTGTCCAAGTCCAGACTAGCAAATTTCCTTTCGGTTAAAGAAGTATCCCTCAACAACGGATGTTTTGCTAAAATCTCGGTGGAAGGCCTACCACGAGTGTTCTCCACTATGGCTTTCACAAATTCCTGGATGACGAGGTATTCACTCTGCCAGAATGCGTTATACTTGGAGGTAGTCGAAGAATTTCGTTCCGAAAGAAAGAAAGGGAGGCTTCTTCCCGGCGCGAGGACACTAGCATCAAGAACATCTGATAATGGATCCTATGGAGCCGCCAGATGATGAACGAGAGGGACCCCTTGGTCGAAACCCATATGTTGAGCTGCTCGTTCAATATTATAAGAGACTGCCTAACACGATCCTCGAAAAAAAGAGTGTATATAGCCTGACGTGCAACTTCGCATGAATACAATCTCACCGACGCCCATATTCCCTCCATCAGAAAGCAAAGACATGTTTGGATCAGAAGCAAAGGTACTAATTTTAGTTATGCACCGTAGCCCATGGACAAAAATTAACCGCATATGAGTTATCAAGGAACCTAATCAGTTTCGGACTAGTCTTTCGGCGCCTGTTCGACCAACGCAGTATTCTGGAGCCACCCCAAGACTCAGGATGTATAGCCAATGGTTTCGAGGGATACTTCTCGAAATTCTCCCACAACCATGCCAGGAGAAAGCCGGCATGAACATACGAATCCACTTTCATATGACCGTTCGAGGCGCGCATGTCCGAAACCAGCTGGTCTAGGTGTTCATATAGAGAACCAAGAAAACAAACTACCGAGGGGAAGAACGACACCTTTTGCCAATTTTATGGAAAACTTGATAAGTCCATGTATTATCTCTTTCTTGCCCGAGCCGTCATCAAAAATATCTTTGGATAGCCAAAGAGCCAAGAACGCTGCAACATGAAGCGTACTATTCTTCTGGTTCGATTCTAATGCGTCAGGAAACCACTAGGATACCCACCAATCATAGAAGCACTTCGTCTCATTTTCTTTCCGAACGAACCCTTTTGATTTTGCAACTAGGGCGGCATGCATTTCTTCTTCATCAGCGGACAACTTAACATCAAGGTTTCCAACTACGGGAAGGTTCAGCAGTACAACAACACTCTCCAAGGAAACGGTCATTTCACCCCATTTGCATACGGCCGTATGGGTGTCCGGACACCATCTGGAGAAAAAAGCAACCAATCCTGGGATGTCTTTCCTAATCTGAAGCACTAGGAAAGTCGCAACAGCATCGACAATCCGCGCCTTGGTTAAATTGGTCTTCACGAGTTCTTGGTCCATCATAAATCGCGTCCATTTCTCAAAGGAACGCAACGGACTTGCAGGGATTTTAAAGTCAATAGAAGAGGCACGATATTCTTTCATATGAAGGAAAAACCTTATTACGCCTCCTGGCCGAACCGATCGATCCTCTCCTTCACTTTCCAAGCCGGTCAGAAGAAGCGACACATAGCTGGGATGGTTTCTCCTAGACGTGGCCGATGTGGTGAAGAATTCATCTTTTACGTTTGGTTTGGAATTGCGAACGTCTTCCGGTACAACAGAACTCTCCTCAAGTGACATCATAATGAAAATTTTCTCAAACAACTACAGCGGAACAATACGAGGAGAAATTATTACGGAAAGTGCACGGAAGTTATTTTTTCACCCAAGATGCAAGCCAGGCCGTACCCTGCATCATGGAATTCTTATCCAACCGAGGAGGTGCTCCCCGCCATGGGAACCACGCACACGTCCATACCAAGACAAGAAGTAAACCCTAAAAACTAGGTTTTCATGGGAAAAGGAATGGCAATTACTATCGCGTGCCTACTTTTCACAACGAGTTGGAGTGGTCAAATTACTACGGACGTGAAAAGGTACGCCTGCAACTAGGTTTTTCAAAAAAAAAAAAAAAAAAGTCAAAGGGAAGTACTGGAAGACATACCTAATCTGCTCTTCCGCTTCAGCGCTACCAAGCAACAAAAGAGGAAATAATGAAGGCGTAAGGGAGAGGCCGGACATCCTTTTTATAGGCGTGATACTTGGGAGTTCGAACCAGGAAAGGATTTACAATTTTGAGCCAAGCAAGGAAAAGAGGAAACCGGTCACGCAAAGACTAATTTCCACGTCCAAGACCACTCACGCCATACCACTGCCCCACCGCGCCTAGCCGCCCATGTATGCCATTACCGCGGCCCCTGCTAAGGACACGCCATGCCAAGCCGCCTGCTCCACTGTCACGACCTTATCGTCCACGTGCGTTTACCTTACCAATCCCTCGCTCCATCATCGCGGCCCCACCACGCCAAGCCGCCCCTGCATGTTCCATCATGCTATTGCTGCGGCCCTCCCTGCCAAGCCGCCGCTCCACTGACGCGACCATATCATCCACGCGCATCTGCCTTACCAAGACCACACCACCTTTTTTTCCCTCGAGCCAATCCGTCCACTTGCGTCACCTTCCAAGACCGCGCCTCCTTTTCCTTGGAGATGTATGACCAGACCAAGCTGGTAACTTTCATATCACCACTCCACGGTCTGCATTCCAATTACAACTTACGCAGGGCCGCCAACCCGGGAAGCTAAAACTCTCTTTACCACTCAAAAGGTTAGTCGGATTCTCCAGAACATCTTTGCAATGATTTACATCTCGATTCCGTCCTCGTCTGTCACCATCATATGCTTACCTCACAACAAGGCACCTAATCCGAGCTAAGCAGGGTACTTAATATTGATGGTGGTTTTTAGCTTAGGGTTAAAATCGTAAAACACTAAACCCTAGCAGACAGTGACGTCACAACATTTAACTAATAAAGCATTTACTAGGCGCATTTATTGAAAAATCTTTAATATGTCTCTAAATAATTACCGGGGTGTCTTTTTCAAATTAGGGTTACGACAAGACAAACCCTAATTCCCATGTGTGCAAATGGAAATCAAGCCAGCCACACCAACCGCACTAGAGCATGCCAACCATGTCAGCCACACCTCTGTGCCAATGAAAAATCATGCCAGCCACACCAACCGCGCCAAAGCATGCCAACCATGCTATCCGCACCTCTGTGCCAATGGAAAATCATGCCAGCCACACTAACCGTGCCAAGGCATGCCAACCATGCTAACCGCACCTCTGTGCCAATGGCAAATCATGCAAGCCACACTAACCGCGCCAAGGCATGCCAATCATGCTAGCCGTACCTCTGTGCTAATGTCAAATCATGCCAGCCACACTACCCACGCCAAAGCATTCCAACCATGCTAGACGCACCTCTGTGCCAATAGTAAATCATGCCAGCCACACCAACCGCGCCAAGGCATGCCAACCATGCTAGTCGCACCTCTGTGCCAATGGAAAATCATGTCAGCCATACTAACCGCACCTAGGCATGCCAACCATGCTAGCCGCACCTCTGTGCCAATGGAAAATCATGCCAGCCATACCAACCATGCTAAGGCATGCCAACCATGCTAGACGCACCTTTATGCCAATGGAAAATCATGCCAGCCACACCAACCGCGCCAAGGCATGCAAACCATGCTAGCCGTACCTCCGTGCCAATGACAACTCATGCCAGCCACACCAACCGCACCATGCCAAAGATATCTCGTTATGGCCCCTCATGCCGCGTCACCATGCTGGCCTTCCCCTCGCGGATACCAAAGTGAAGGCGTGTAATAATCAATGGTTTCCCTTCAATCCCATGAGCAAATCCTGGCCGCCTAAGGTCTCCTCATGACTTTGGCCCAAAACCCTAGCTTGGTCATGCACCTATCCAAGCTAGTCGCGCCATGCCAAACACATCTCGCCATGGCCCCTCATGCCGCGTCACCATGCTGGACTTCCCCTCGCGGCTACCAAAGTGAAGGCGTACAACAATCAACGGTTGCCCTTCAATCCCAGGAAAAAATCCTAGCCGCCTAAGGTATCCTCACGACTTTGGCTCAAAACCTTAGATTGGTCACGCACCTAGCCCAAGCTATCCACATCATACGCTCATGGAAAACTCTTGGACCTAGACATGCCATGCACCCGTGGAAAATCCTTGGCCCCACGTGCCCAAACCACGCCAAGACATGCCATGCAGTTTTCTTTCGGGATGTTTTCTCCTCCTTAACGAGTTCAAAACCTAAATATCCTCGCATGCAGATATAGGATATTCTTTTCCGGTTGGTTTGAGGGGCGAAGCGTCAAAATCCGAGTCCGTAATAGAATTCTACAACGATTCTAGTAAAGGGTGCTAATTAGGGTTTCTAAAACAAAGGCATGCGGCCATCAACGACTACCCTTCAATCGCAGGAGCAAATCTTGGCCGTTTAAAGTCACCTCACGACTTTTGGCTTGGAAACCTAAGTTTGGCCACGCCAAACCATGCCATGCCAACGGCATGCTAACCTAGTCGCGCCACCACATTGGCCCTCACTACCAAAACGAAGGCGTGCAACAATCAAAGGTTTCCCCTCCTCTCAAGATGCAAAATCTTGACCGTCGAAGGTCACCAGGCTAACCAGTTCCCCGAGAGTGACTTTCCAAGCTACAACAACATGCTACATATTTTCCAAAAATATTCGAGACATCAACACAAATTGGGGGATCCTTTTGGGTATTGGTTTGGCAGTTTACATCGTGCGACGTACACTACGCCCTTCATAAGGAAGTGTCATAAGGGTGAGGCGGCTAGTAAATACGGTAATTTATGTAGGAAACGTTCATGGGACATAAAGTTGTGCGTTAACAACTTTATGGAACATCAATTCCATAACGTTAACAGTTTCATACGTTAACCACTTTATGGAACATCAAGTCCATGCATACGGTTACCACCTTCTCCAATTTACTTCCCCACTCCTTAATGAGACCAGGGTATATTTCTACTTCGACTTGTATAAATAGGTCTTACCTATTTCCATTTGGACAACAAGTTCATTCGGACAAGACAACACTCAGAAATACTTACTTGCTAGCTCTCGTCCTGAGCTCTCTTACTTTTCTGATAACAAGTCGTAGTAACCCAGCTACTCTTCCAGAATCAACTATTTTGGTCTCACCACTTTCCTTGCTTCCCTCCCCAAAACCAACCCTTTCTCCTCCACTTTGTAACCGAAGTAAGTCTGGAATGGCCATTTCTTGTTTTAGGCCGGACTTGTACAGATTGACCTCTCGGATCTAAAATACTCCCTTGCAGTACATTGTTTAGGGTTTAAACTGTTTCCCACCTTCACACCCGCAATTACCAAAATCAGCAGAAACTATTTTCACCTATAAACAACTATATAGACTAAAGATATACACATGTGACATTTCGAGCTGAGTATATCTCGCTTATCTATTTCTCTAAATGTGTCTTGGTAAAGCTTTCACTTTAGCCAAGTTCATCTTTGCCTAGTGACGAAAGTCATTTTATATTTTAATCACTTTGGAAATTGCTCTGACGAAAACTAGTTTGTGAGTAACAACTATATGATGTCCTCTGAGAATGTTTCAATAATTGAAATGATAGTTTAGACAATATAACCACTGGGGGATATAAACATTGTTGTGGTAACACATATATGTATAAGTCCTTAGAACTTGAACCGAAGTTTTCGATCTTTGTTGATCAAGTGAAAACCGGAACTTGAGCAGTCAACCCAGTCCGCGAATGTGCGTAGTTCTCGAACCCGAGAATTTCTGCTGGATTTGTAGCTCGGTTTCAGTCCGCGAACTCAGTCCGCGAATTGACGGAAGTTCTCGAACCCGAGAATTTCTGCTGGAGTCTGTGAACTTCAACCGGTTACTTGAGTCCGCAAACCCAGTCCGCGAACTTGAGTGGTTATGTCTAAAAACAATGTTCTTGAACTTATCTAACTTATCTAAGGAATGCTATTGCAAACCGTGGATTTATAGTTCATGAATCAATTCAAGTGAATCATATCATTTTTGCTTCAATTGTGTCTTGTGTAGTACATAAGATCTCATAGCAATTGAACAACTCTCTAACTAGTTCATTTGAGTCATTTGGACTAGTTATGGTGAAAAAGAATATGGTTGATATGAAAGTTATCATTTGGTTAACCATTTGGTTGACTAATATTGAACCAACTATTGTACACGTTTGGGTACAATTACACAAACCCAAAATCATCAAGTACATGTGTGTATGGAAACCTAAGTTTTTGATCTAACGGTTGAGAGATATTAGCTTGTATCTAATCAGGTTTTCATCTAACGGTGAATATTGAATGCTTTGTTACTAAGCTAACATTGATTACAAACCCTGATTTGAAAGACTATATAAGGGAGAACTCTAGCAACTGGGAAACCTAATCCCCATACATTCTGTGTGATACTAGTTTGCTAAGCTAGAGTCGATTCTCCTTTAACCTTTGGTTTTCTTCTTCTAAAACCAGGTTAACGACTTAAAGACTTTATTGGGATTGTGAAGCCAGACCGATAACTCTTTTCTTATAGTTGTGTGATATGATCTTGTTGTTTCTATCGTACGAGTGCAATTGTAATAATTGGCTTGATATTTCTATCTCCGATAGGCAAGATATAAAAGTAATCACAAACATCTTCGTCTCATCGTTTGTGATTCCACAATATCTTTTTTTGGTGCGTTGATTAAGACTATTGTGAGGTGATTGATAAAACTGAGCTATTCTTAGGGAATATAAGTATGGTTTTATTGATTGGTTCATGTTCACCTTGATTTATCAAAAGATGAAAAAAAACTCATATGTTTATTTGTGGGAGACGAATTTATCTATCTTGTAGACTTTTCTGAGTGAGACAGATTTGTTTATTAAAGTCTTCGACTTTGGGCCGTAGCAACTCTTGGTTGTGGGTGAGATCATCTAAGGGAATCAAGTGTGCAGTATCCTGCTGGGATCAGAGGCGTAGGAGCATAACTGTACCTTGGATTAGTGTGAGATTTATTGGGGTTCAACTACAATACAGACTGAAGTTAATTTGGAGTAGGCTAGTGTTTGTAGCAGCTTAATACAGTGTATGTTTAATCTGGACTAGTTTCTGCATTTGCGGTTTCCTCGTTAACAAAATTCAGGTGTCTGTGTTATTTCTTTTCCGTATAATTCTTTTATATAATTGAAATAATACAGGTTGTGCGTTGTTCAATCAATTAGAATATCCGACCTTATTGGTTGGTGATTTAAATTGATTGACACTTGGATATTGGTCTTCGGTACCATCCAAGTTATCTCTCTTTGATTAAGACTCGCGAATTGTATTTGCTTGAGTAAATCAAATTGAGAGATTGATATAATAACTCCTTGAGTATTTTCTATTGATTGAGTCTAACTGTCTAGTTGATTCTATAGAAAATAACTCGAAGTTGTCCATACAGATTGCTAATCGAAATATTAGGTGTGGTTGTTAGACCCCCGCTTTTTAAGTTTAAGTAGGCCCTTACTTTCTTAATCGCACCATTTCTTCGTTTTGAGCGGGTTCAATTTCTTCTTCAACCGTTTTTTTCTCCACTTTTTGTTGAACCAGTTTTGCAATTCCAGGGTTGTATTGATTGGGTTTTCGATTAGCGTCTTTCATACGAATTTCCCAAGCTATTAGAGGATCCATTGATGAAGATTAATCGGAGTTTTCGAATCGACGATGCTAACGAATTAATCGATAAGTTTCGGTGGTGGGGGATGGAGGAGCCGGTATGGTTATGGAGGAGAAGAAGAAGATAAGAAGGAAGATGAAATGAAAATAATAAAACTGATTTAGGGTAGTTAGAATTATAAAGGGCTAGGGGTACTAAAGTAATTGCACCCATATTTAGCCTCCCCTTAGTAAGGGAACATGTCCATATAAATATGGGTATACCCCAATTAATCTGGGTATACCCCAATCAAGCCAGGATTAATAACCCGTTATTTTTTTTATAGAAAAAATATAAGGTGAAAACACCTTACCAGAGGGATACATCTCCAATAACATTACAACCAGGACCATTACAAAGATATTGTAAACAACATGAATTACAGAAATAAAGTGAGCAACATAAAATCAAAGAGATAATGGAAAAATTTAAGCAAACTTGGAAATTAAGGACACTAATAACTCTTGAAAAATGGCAAGGAGAGTCACTAAACAATACCACCAGTTGGATCCTTCCCTTGTGAAGTTTAGATGGTATTATTTGGAAAGAACTGGTTTCTTCCAAATCAATTAACAATTTTGCACAGGGCAAAAAAGTTAGGATCCAAAAAAATATCCATCAATCTCTCAAGGTTTTGGGTGTGTGGTAATGAACTTCCACACATATTACTCCTATCCTGGTCACAAACAAGAGAGGCATGATCATACCATGATAGGCAGGATCCACTTTTTCATGGAAAAGTAACTGAAAGGGGAACAAATCGGTAGTGTTCGTCAGAGATGTAATCTTGCTTCTTTTCCTCTTCAAATCAGAAATTGTGATTTTTGATCTTGGAGTTGAATTAGTGATTGTTGTTGTTGTTGTTTCCATGAAATTTGTTATTTCTTCTGTGAGTGTTGCTGCTGTAGTTGGATTTCTTGTGATTTCTGCTGCTGATTTTGAACCTTAGTGATTGTGATGTTGTTGTTCCTGATGTAAGAGATGTTGAAGGAGAAGTAACTGAAACCGAAATCGTTGAGTCTGTTGATAAATAAAAAATTGGTGTGTGGTTGAAACATTGAGATCCATATGATTTCCTTGACAAACATAGAAAACCCATCTTCCCCTTGATTCAGAAGACTACTCAAACGAAGAAACAACAGATAGACCCAACCAAGAACATATCTAAACTAACTGAAAACTTAAAAAAACTAAACAAATGAGATTTTGAGGAAATAAAAAGAGGAACGCAAGAAGAAGATTGTTCGAGCATCTCCTTCTCATATCTGCTCCAAAAAGATCCGATCTGAGCAGGAGAAGGCTCAAACGGTGCTAGGGTTTCTTGGGTTTTCTTTTGAGAGAAAAGTTTTCAGAAGAGAAGAGAGAGGGACTAGTGCAAGAGAATATGAACGATGTTTGTTTGCTGTATTAATTAACAATTAATAACCCATTAGGCTAATTACAAGTTGCCCCAACAAACAGACACGAGGAAAAAAGAAAATTATATTCTAAAGAGATTTTGTAAACAAAACTAGTCATAAAAACCCAAGGTGACAAAACTTGTGGTACAAAAACCCCACTCAAATGTTGGGATTCATTAAAACTCCATCTTAAACTAAATTGATACAAAAACCCCAAATTTTAAAAAATTGATACAAAAATCCCAAATTTCAAAATTGGTTTCATCAAATTTTATGATGAAACCAAAAATTGGTTTCGTCAAATTCTATGAGGTTTCATCAACCACATTTTGGTTTTATCAAAATTTTGTTTTTTGGGGTTTTTGTGTTACTTTTGTTTTGGTTGGTTTTTGTGGATGGAAAGTGACACCTTTAGGGTTATAACTCGCGGACCGTTTTGTAAAAGGGTCATATGTTTATGGTTAAATTAGGATTTGGGTCATAAAACATGCCATTGATGCATTAGGGTCGTAGAATAACCAAAGACCCTTAGCAAATTGTTAATTGATTTTTTATTTATTTGCTAAACACCTTGGCTGTCAATTGACTAGCACTGATATTTTAAGTATTCAATACTTTCAAAACATTTAGCACTCATCCATTTTCATCATCTCCCATTTGATCTGATGCAACGAATGCTGCAAAGAAGATTTTTTTTTCTCTCTCCAAAGGTTTGATTCGTAGAGTTCGTTGGAAACAAGTGTATGGATTAAATATGCAAAATAGGAAGAATAATAGAGAGATTTCAAACGAGCTAGATCTGTTTAGGAATCATACTCTTACTGTTGAAGTATGCTAAAGTAGAGATGGAAAACAAATTTATTAATCATGTTCGGAATGTATGCTACCATGCAGTGTCGTTATTACCGAGGATTGATAAGTATATACATATGGAGGAGATATGGAATGTAGCTGGACCTAGAAAGATTTTTCAGATATGGATAACTTGGATGCCTGATCAACAAAGTTGGTTTTCTTAAATTTTGTTTGAACTTCGCTACAATGAAATTGATCAAGCTAGATATGTGAACACGAAGATTACGTAGGGTTTCAACGTGTCCACAACCAATCTTCACATGTACAGGGTGCATGCATTAAGGTATGAATATAGTGCAAGATGCTTGGATAGACGTTGATTCATTGATTCCGAACCCCGCGGGTTTGTCATGATCTCCTCAACATCTATAATTATAGATCTATGAAACACATACAGATATAAGGATAGACAAATACGAAATATAAATGAGACAAGGATTTATGTGGTTCAGCTCTAAGGCCTACATCCACAGGTCTGGGGGAGATTTCACTATGTGGTAAATGATTACAAGAACAGTCGAAAGACTTTGGGTGATCTTTGGAACCCGAAGACTCATGCTCATACTTACTTCTCACTGATATCTCCTCCTCTCCCTCTCAAATTCCCCCTCCTCCATGTAATAGGAAGGGTCATATATATAGCTAATATACGTGGGTCCCTTGGAAAAGAGCTGTTGTAACCTTATCTTCTTGTATTTTATGCCTAGTCCGCGGACCTCTCTGTCATCCCGCGGATTCTATTATTCCTACGCTCATCACGCTGGCCTACCTTTGTTCTTGTCGTCGGTTAACCGACACGTGCCCTTTGCGCCAGGCGGTGTCAGTCCTTCCCTGTCACATCTGCGTCAGTCGGACTTTCCCTATACATTGATCAAACCTTGCCTCATGATGAGATAAAGTGTAGCAGGGAAGTTCTTGGGTGTTACGCGGGTATACCTTCCTTTGATGTTCCTTCATCTTTGATCGCTTATCTTGACAGATGGCGCCCTATTTAGACCCACGAATGTTCCTATGTGTCACCCACCTTTGTGACGTGACTTCCACGTGGGTATGCTAGTACACGTGGCGAGGGAGGTAAATAAGTGTATCTACAATTTGCCCTTCTTCTTGTGACTAGGCGCCAGTTATAGTTGGAAGAAGAATCGTGTGATATGTTTTTATCTCCCTCCTCATAACTTCTCCTAAAAAGGAGTTATTTGTATTTATTGTGCACGTTTCCCCTACCCAGTCATGATTTCCCCTTTGGTAATGGGCGGTTTCTTCTAGTCACATAAAATAAGAGAGAATGATGGAATGTGAATTAAATTCACATTCCTTGCCCCATTTCTTCTTTACCCTCTTAATTTCTCCTGCAACCATTACCGCTGCTTCTGCTGCTGTTGCCGTTGTTGCTGTTGTTGCCGTCGCTGTTGTTGTTGCCGTCGCTGTTGCTGTTGTTGTCGCTGCTGTTGTTGCTGCTACTCCGTACAACTATTGAGGTTTAGGTAGGGTTTTTGTCTTGGTTATTCGCCATTTTTGTTCCTGTGGAATTTTTGATTTTCTGGTGATGAATCATGATGGGTTTTAATCCCATATATGTCATGAAATCGGAGATTCCCCCTGCTGAACTGGGTGTTTTACTGGCTACGTTTTGATCCTTTTTGAGTGGGGTAATGAATTGAGGGTTTAATCGATAGCTGGCAAAACTTAGGGTTTTCTTCGCGTTCTTCGCTGTTCTTGAGATTTCCTTGTTTTTGATCTTCCTTGACTCTGGCTAGTCCTCCTATTTGTGTTTGTGTTCGCAGATATGTCTGATCGCCCGCGGGTGCTTTATCAAACTCCTCCGCCGAGTCCTCATAGATATCCTAGGAGAGATTATCATATCAAGGGTGGAGTTTCTCTTCCTCCTGCTCAGGGTAACCCTCGGGATAGACGTCTATCCTCGTCCTCTAGTCAAAAGCCTTCGCTCTAGAGAGGTGATCCCCCGCGGGGGTCGAGATACACCGCGATCCGACCTATGGATGAGTCTCCTAAGAAGCGGCAGAATCCGCGCACTGAACTTTTAGATGTGCAGCCTCTCCACACCATGCCTCCACCGCGGGTTAATCTTCCTCCTCCTTCATCCGTGCCTAACTCAGGCAAGACAACTAAGAATCAGCCCGCGAAGAGGAAGGCTTCAGAGATAGAATCTTTGGGAGACGTGGTTCCTCCTAAGAAGAAGGTAGCGGATTATGCGGAAGATGCTGCAGGAGACGCTTATGAAGATGATTCTGCTGTCACTTTTCATCCTTTACCTTTGGGTAACAAGAAGTTCACCTTCAGGCACATAGATCTCGAAGCCTTCAAAGTGAAGCACGGTCTTCAACACTTCCAGGTGCGCTTTCATGCCCCTGATAAAGATATAACCTTCGAGATGGTTACTAATTATCAGTACGATGCCTTTCACTTGTTGACCACCGTGGGTGCTTTCGAGGTTGGTTTGATGCTGCCCTTATATAAAGATGGTGATGATTTCTACTACCGGGTCTTATCTAGCCGTGATACTGCTAAGAAAAGTCATAACCATAGGGGTGCGGAAAGTGTGAGGGAAATTATCTTCGTCATCTCCGAGAATGCTACCTTTGTAGCAAAGGGCAAACGATGATGACCTGCTATGCCCCCAATTTAGAGGAGGAGAAGGGATGGTACACTCCTGAAAATTTTAACAAGTCCTTCGGAGATTACGTTAATAGGAAGACACGCAAGTCTTGGTCCGTGAATCTGCGGAATATAGCTCCTGTCAAGGGGGAAGTCCGCCTTTTGAGTGAAGTCAGTGATTCCAAGATGGCGAGGATTCCTGGTGCTAAAGGTATTCATATTCCTGGTGATGAGAGGATCAAGCGCGATCATGATTATGAATGGTCTTCCACTGTTCTTGAGTTTGTTGGTCCGTGGGCCTATGGCTGGGTTCCTGGACCCCATGGTTGGCAACCTACTGCTGACAGCTCCTACCGCGAAACTTCTCCTTTTCGTTATGCCCATTATTGCCCTTGGCAGATGAGTTTCGAAGGTATGGATTTCGATCATAGCCGTGATGTTGATGACCCGGATGACGAGGATATCTCCGACGCTAACCTTCTGTCGCGGAATGATAACATTAAGGTATGTTTGTATTCTTCGTATATATGCCCCTTCCTTTTCTTAAGTAATGTAAATTATGCCAAGGAAAGGAGATACTCAAGGCTATTTATTATTATGTCTCGCAGGTGGTTAGAAAGAAAAAGATCAACCCTAAGCAATCGTCAAATTCTCCCACTGAAGACTCTACGCGTTTCGAGGATTTGAGCAGTCCAGTGAACGCTGAAGAGGATGTTTCCGACGAAGAAGAGCGGATTGATACTTCTCCACCTTTTCCAGAAGGAAATAGTGCTGGTGGTGCTGATGGGGGCGTTGTTGGAGGTGGTGGTGATCAGGCCACAGGTGGTGATGGTGGTGGTGTTTTCGATGGTGGTGGTGTTGTCGATGAGGCCGCTGGTGGGGGAGTCAGAGGTGGCGATGGTGATCAAGGCACTGGTGGTGATGGTGATCAGGCCACTGATGGAGCAAAGTCGATTGGGGCCACGGACATGGAGGTCGGTCAGCAGCGGCCATCCGCAGACAAGGGCAAGGGAGTTTCTTTTGCAGTTAGAAGTAACAAGGACGGGGGTGCTTGTGGTGAGTTTTCTTTCGGTAATGTTTTGTCCGGGGATCAGTCTTTCGACATGGCCGCGGCTATGGGACTCGTCTTGGACTTCAGTATTCTCCCCCCTGGTGATGACTGGGATGTTCTTAAAGGTAGTGGTGGGGGTGGCGCAGCACCCGGGTCTGATGCTGAGGTTCTGTTGTTTCATCCGGAGGGTTTTTTTGGCCCCTCCTCCGCTGTTGAGGGGGCTTTGGCGCAAGGCCAAACTAGTGCCGCACCTGGTGGGAATTCCTTGGATTCTCCTTCTGATGATTTCTCGCAATCCTTGATCGCGGATAGTGATGACGCCGTTTTGGCTTGGCTTAAAAAGAAGGATTTGCTTGTCGTGCCGCACCCTGCCCCTGTGATTGAAGGGGAAAAGAGTTCGGATTCTTTTACTCGCCAGCATATGGAGTCGACCTCTGCGGAGATAGTAGGTGTAGAGTGGGATAAGGATCTTGTGGCCAGCGGGATTGATCTAGTAGTGAAACCTCCTTCTACTGTTGCTGGTATGATGGCTGTTGTTGATGGATACCAGTATAGTTATCCTCAGCAGCGACTATTGGAGGTACGTCCCATTCTTTCTAAACCTGTTTTTACTTCGATATGTTATGTGAACTAATTTCTTTTTGATCCGTAGGTGATGAGGAGTGAGTATTGTAACCATACTCTTTACCGGCTCTTTAGGGCCAAGTCTCTTAAGCTAGAAGCGAAACTCCGCCATCGTGAAGGAGTGCTTTCGAGTGTTGAAGCTGCGGCCTCTGCTAAGGATAAGGAGATAACTGAGCTGAGGGATCTTCTGAAGCGCAAGGAACAACAAGGCGTGGACGAGGCCATGCTTCGTTCCGAGCTAGCTTTGGTTAAGGAAAAGTTAGAGGTGGCTGAGCAGAATTCTTCATCCCTTTCAGGTTTGTGCCTCCTCTACTTTGATTTTCAGATGTTTCCTATATGTTCTGAGTTGTCTCCTTCTTCTCTCCCCCCGATGTATTATCTTCAGTGGGTGGAGTCCCTGAATTGATGTGGCTTCGTGGCGGGAGAGTTCGCCAAAAAGGTTGTATTACAGAGTTAGTTGAGAAACTTAAGAGCGAAGCAGTGAAATGGAACGCTAGCGCGGATGTCCACAACGCTATGGCCGAAGAATGGCGCCATAAAAAAATTGTTGGGTAGATTTGCAAAATCGAAATGATCACGACCGCGAGTTGCTCGATGGGACTCTTTCATGGACGCGGGATAGTCTCAAGGAAGCCCGTGGCCATATTTCCGCCCTAGAAGTTAAGCTTAATGATATGGAAGGAGAATTGCGGCAAGCGCGTTCTTCTCATCCTTCTGATGTGCGGGTTTACATGCAACATCTTTCCAAGGAATGAGACGATTCTAGGGCGGAATCTGGCGCTCTTAGTCGTGCCTTATCCGCGTCTCGAGCCGATGTGGCTCGTCAGGCCGAATATGAGAAAAACTTAGAGGTGACTATGTACCGCCTTAACAAGGGGTTGTAGTTGAAGAATGATGAGGTTAACCGATATCATCACTCTAACTCAATGCTTCGAGATGATCTTAGTGCGAGCCAATGTGCTCATAATCTTCTGCAGGTAGACTATGATAGGCTATCGAATGAATATAATTATGCCGCAGAAGCACGGGATTCCGCGGTTACCCATTGTGAAGGTATATGTCTTTGTTATCGAGTGTGCTTTGTGTTGTATTTGTCATTATTCACCGTCTTCATCTAATTTCCGCAGAGCTCCAAGGACAGCTTCAAGCTGCGAATGACAAAATTGTCGAAGCTCAGGCTAAGGTAGTTCAATTGGAAGGCCAGGTCAACTACCATCGGGGTCTGGCCTTGTCTCGAGAAGAAGCGATGAAGCACGCTACTGAAAAGGCAGAGCATCTTTCCATTTCCCTAAATCAAGCTGAGATGAAGAGCGTAGATATAGGCTTTATGGCTCGTAAGCAGTTGGCGGAGGATATTAACAGGACTCTTGGTGAGATTGAGTTGGATCTCAAGAAGACCTATGGTATAAGCAAGAGTTATACCCGTCGTCCCGTGCCCACGCTCCCTTGAGGTTCCTCCGGCCCCTCATCTGGTGGTAGTGTTCCTTCGTCGTTAAAGGAAAAGCCAGCGGATGGTGATCCTTCTCAGTAAATCATATCTAGTATGTTGGGGATTGATCTCAGTTGCTTAATCTTCTTGGAGTTTTTGCTACTTTTCTTGCTAGGTTCGTAATCAACTGGCGTGTAATAGATCAAACTTTAGCATCCAAATCTGAACTCGTATTATGTTGAATTCACATCTGTTGGTTTTATAAATAAAATTAATATATTAAGTAATTCCGTAGATTTTGTAATCCAGGGAACTAGTTTTGTAATCTGCGGGATTGGTTTTGCAACCCACGGATCTTAGTTTATAGAATTTTGAATGTAGTGTTCATGCAATTCCGTAGGTTGGTATCCTCGGAATTGTCTTGTGACCTGTCACCCCGTTCAGCTAATTCCTGGGCCAGAGGATTACTGAGCGGTGGGGGTCTATCCGGCGCTCAAGGATATCGTGGCTTATAACATTGCTTGGGTATCTCGTTCCATGGGAAGTAACCCCCTGGTCGTACACTTATAGACACTTATGGGGGAGTTCAAGAGATTGCATGTGTATGCTTTTTTCGGGCTGTTCCCGATGTATTGTAGTGAGTATGTTCCACGCATTGTGCGGGACATTCACCTTATTAAAGTATAATGCAGGTTTTTAATGATAGTAACTGCACACAAGTTTACGTGGTTCGGCCATAAGGCATACGTCCACGGGGTAACGATAGTGTTGACACTTTATTAAGATATGGAATGGTTTTCAATATACATTCATATTTTGTTATTTTGTTGATATATTTATGTACGGATAGATATGTGAGTGGTATATGTACGGATAGGTATTGAGTAGTTTGAGTAAATTTACATGAGTATGGGTATATACATGTGTCTCATGCAACATTGGTTATGGGTATTGAGTGCATCGGGATGCGTATAGGTAATAAGTAGAGTTGTGTCAACTGAAGATGAAAGTTTGTATTGATTGAAAAGTTGAGGCGTGCTATTCCTCCATCAGAGATAGAAACATGCGGACTTGTAAGTCAATTTTATTCTTCTGAAATGCATACGAAGGTGATAGATTATGGATAGTATGGTTTGAGATATTTGGCGTTCCACGGATGCCTTAGTATTTCCCCTTTTAAATTACGCAGATAGTAGGAGCCATTTCCTGCGACGTCGTGTATTACGTAGGGTCCGCCCCAAGTTGGTGCTAATTTTTCCCATTTCTTTTCTCGCTGGTATTGGGGAATGGTTCTTAACACATACTGGCCTTCTACAAAATTCCTAAGTTTTACTTTTTTGTTATATTCTCTGGCCAGCCTGCGCTGGTAGTTTTCCATTTTTTGTAGTGCGGTCTCTCTTCTTTCTTCAAGATCATCAAGCTTTTCTAACATCATGTCCGTGGTGAGGTTCTTCTCCCATGCTTCTTTCTTTGTTGTCGGTAGTAGAACTACCGTGGGGATTACTGCTTCCGCCCCATACGTGAGTAGAAATGGAAACTCCCCATTAGCCGATCTTCGTCTAGTTGTCTGTATGCCTGAGTAACGTTATGCTTGTTCACACCATCGCCCCTTGTACTCGTCTAACTGTTTTTTGAGGATGAGTGCTAGGGTTTTGTTTGTGGATTCCGCTTGTCCGTTGCTCTGCGGGTATATGGGGGTGGATTTTTTTTTCAAATTTTGAAGGTGTCGAACAGCAAGTCGATATTTTTTCCTTGTAGCTGTTTACCATTGTCGGAAACTATCTCCGCGGGGATTCCAAACCTGCAAATGATGTTTTGAAATATGAAAGTGAAGACGTCTGAATCACGAATTCTCGCAAGTGCCTTGTCTTCTACCCACTTGCTGAAATAATCCGTAGCCACTATTAGGAATATTCTTTTCCCGGTTCCTGATACAAGCGGGCCCACTATGTCGATGCCCCACCTTGCGAAGGGCCACGAACTGTCCACCGAGTTCAACTTTGTGGCTGGGGCGTGGATTCTCCTGCCAAATATTTGACATTCCTCACACCTTTGCGCCATTCTGGCCACGTCTTGGATCATTGTTGGCCAGTAGTAACCCTGCGTCTTTGCCTTATCTGCGAGTGATCTCATTCCGCTGTGATTTCCTGCATATCCTCTATGGATATCTTTCAGGATGCCATGTCCTTCGGATCGGGACAAACAGCGACGAAGTGTCCCTAGGAATGATTTTCTGTATAAGGTTCCGTCCCTTAGCTCATACATCCCTGCTTTGGATTGTATTTTCCTAGCTTGTTTGGTGTCCTGGGGTAGCTTCCCTTCCTGGAGGAAAGAATGGACTCCGAGTCTCCAATCTTCTTCCCGAATGTAATCGTCGTCCTCATCTGCTTGTTGAATTATATCGTCGTCTTGGAAGTCGTCGAATATGAGCTCTCCGATATCCTTATCAGAGACATCCTCTATTGCGGACTTGGGTTGGTTACTCGCGCATATCCCCTGGAGCTTGATGGATGGTTCGTACACTCTTGTAACCTTGATTGCTTTGACATATTTATTCTTGAGCATGGACGAAACATAATCCAAGGCATCTGCGTGCCTGAGTTCCTTCCTGCGCAGATGTCGGAACTTGATTTTTGGTATTTGGGAAACCAACTTTTGTACCAAAGCCATGTATGCCATTAGTGTTTCGTCGTACACGTTATATTCGTAGCCTATCTGTCGTATGATTAGCTGGGAGTCACTGGTCAACCGTACTTCTTGTATCCCCATATCGATTATCAAGCGGAGGGCGTGAACCACTCCTTCGTATTCTACGATGTTATTTGTATGGCCTTCGAATTCCAACCTGAATGCGTGTACGGCCCTATCCCCTGTGGGCGTGGTAATAAAGATGCCTAACCCCGAGCCCTCTCTATTTTTGGAGCCTTCTACGAAGACCTCCCATTTCCGTGGGTTCAATGGCTCAAGAATATCGTTTGGTTCCTTTTGCTTTTCAATTTCTGGGGCGCCCGCGGCTCTCCATCCCTGTATGCACACTTCTTCTTCGTTGTCCAGAGGTAGGTCTGCTAGGAAGTCCGTAAGTACTTGGGATTTCTGAGAGTGTTGAAGCTCATAGTGGATGCTGAATTGGTCGAGGTATGTTCTCCATTAAGCTATGCGTCCTACCTTTCCTGCCCCTTTGAGGATGGCTTCTAAGGGTGCTCGACACAGGATACGTATGTCATGCGTCAAGAAGTACGTTCTCAGCTTCATGGTGGACCATACGATGGCTAAAATCAGTTGTTCGATTCTTGTGTAGTTTCTTTCCGCGGAGTTCAGTGTTTTGCTGACATAGTAGATTGGTTGTTCTTCCTTTGTGTGGGTCCTGACAAGTACTGCGCTTACCGCATCATCGGTTTCTGCGATGTACAATGCCAAGACTTCGTCAGGTTCCGGTTTCTGAAGGATAGGGATCTCTGCTAGGTATTGTTTGATGCCTAGGAAGGCTTCTTCGAATTCTGCAGTCCATTCTAATTTTGTTCCCTTTTTCAATATGTTGAAGAAGAACTTGCACTTATCCGAGGATCTCGAGATGAATCTTCCCAAAGCGGCTATGGATCCGTTGAGCTTTTGTACTTATTTTAGGTTCTTTGGGGATGACATGTCTACTATGGCTCGGATTCTTGCGGGATCTACCTCAATGCCCCTTTTTGTCACCAGATATCCGAGGAATTTTCCAGATGTTACTCCGAAGGTGTACTTCTCCGGGTTTACCTTCATGTTGTGCGCCCTCATAGCTTCGAAGATGTCCCTCAGGTCTTGGTGATGGTTCTTCTTGAGTCTGCTTTTCACGAGCATATCATCAACGTATACTTCTAAGGTACCACCAATACATGGCTTGAAAACAGCATCGACCATCCTTTGGTATGTTGCTCCTGCATTCCGGAGTCCGAAGGGCATCCTTACGTAGCAATAGAGGCCGTGGGGCGTGTAAAATGCTGTATGTTGCTGGTCTTCTTCTGCTAAAAATAGTTGATTGTACCCGGCGTATCCGTCCATGAATGATAGTTCTTTGTATCCTTCTACCGTGTCGACTAGTTGATCGATGCTGGGTAGTGGGTAGCTGTCCTTGGGGCATGCTTTGTTCAAGTTGGTGAAGTCGATGCAGATTTTGACCCTGCCATTCTTTTTTGGTACAATCACCATGTTAGAGATCCAAGTGGGATATTTGACTTCTCTTATGAAACCAGCCTCCAACAGCTTTCGCAGCTCCGTTTCCACTGCTTTGTGATACTCCGTGGCCACCTTTCGCACCTTCTGTCTTACCGGGGGTGTGCCAGGTTTAATGCACATCTCGTGTTGTACGATCTTTGGATCTATTCCGGGCATGTCAGATAGTTTCCACGGGAAGACGTCCGCGTATTCCTTAAGCAGTTTCACTAGAGAGGCTTCGCGTTCTTCATCCATCAGAGTTCCTATTTTGATATTCTTTGGGCTCTCCTCTGTCCCGATGCTAACTTCCTTCAACGCCTCCAAGGATGTGAATGTGGTTTTTGGTTCCCCAAGGTGAGGAACTTTCTTTAATTGCTATTTGGCAGGCTCGGGCTGTTTATTGGCAAGAGCATCCTGGATAGCAATTGACGTTGATGCTTCCGTGTTCCCTACGGAGTGCTCCTTGGATAAGCTTTTCCCTGAGATTTCTTCCAGGTATTCATCGATGGCTTTGTCCTTCGATATTGCTTTGTTTCGAGCCCTACGGGTTCTCCTTTTCTCACCTTCTTCATTGTTGAGTTGCATCTGGATTGCCTGGCATTCTTTTGCGGAAGCTTGATCACCCTTGATCTCCATCACTCCTATGGGGGTAGGAAACCTAAGGCATTGATGGTAGGTAGCTGCGACTCCCTTAAACTTGTGGACCCATCTCCGTCCAATAATTGCGTTGTAGGGTAAAGGCGCGTCTACCACACTGAAACGAGCGTCAACTTTCATGGGGCCTGCGTCCACCTGCAGAACAATATCTCCGAGAGGCTTCTTAGCCGTTCCATTGAACACATGGATGGTGTGGTGCGAGGTCGAGATTTGTTCATCATTAAGCTCCATGCGTTTGAAGGTATCGTAAAACATGACATTTACGGAGCTCCCTCCATCGATGAGGATTTTCTTTATGTTGCATCCTGCAATTGGCAAGGTGAGGATCAGAGGATCGTTGTGGTCTTCCATATCCTCCTCAATGTCCTCGATTTCGAAGGTTAGGGGTGCATCCATCCATTCTTCGTGATTTTCCACTTCTTTCCCCTCTAAATTGTAAATCTCACAATAGTCTTCAAATTGTTTCCTCAATCTTTTCCCTATCTGTGCAGTTAGGGTTGGTTCTTTGCTTTCTGAGCAGCATATAGTATTCACTGTGCGGTTGCCTTCCGGTAATTGTACTTGTTTGCTGCGTTTGGTTCTATCTTCCGTTCCAGCCTTTTCGATATATTTCTTGAGATCCCATGAATCTATCAGCTTTTGTATCACTATCTTGAGATTTTTGCACTTCTCTGTTGGGTGCCCGTTGAAGCAGTGGAACTCACAGTATTCTTTGGACTTCTCTGAAGCCGGTGGTTGCTTCCCCTTAGACCATGGCCAGTCTAAGTTTTCGCGATCCTTGATCTCCTTCAAGATGCGTGAGTAGATGGTATTGAGCTTCATGTAGACTTGATCTTCGAACCTTCTACCATTCATTTTGTGGTCGTCTTTCGGATCCCTTTGGTAACCTCTTGATCCGCTTGCTTGTTCCGTGGAATTGGTCCGTGGAGGTCATTGAGCCTGCGCTCTCGGATTCTCCCGTTGAATTTCTTCCAACCTTGCATGTTTTTCGATGATTATCCTCAAATCTCCTTCTGTGGCGGGGATGATTCCGTGGATTTCGAGAAACAATGGGCTCATCCTGTCCTGTATTCTCGAATGGACTCCTTGTAGTTGATTGCAAGTGAGAAGAGCTTGTCCATTCCTGTGTTCACAACCTTGTTATACGTGTAGGTGGCCAAGAATTTTTCGGTGAGCTGATCATACGAATCAATGGATCCTGGCTTGAGGTTATCAAACCAGGATAGTGCGGATCCTTTTAGGCTTGAAGGGAAATATCTTCACAGTATAGCTTAATCATAGTCCCACCTGGCCATTACTCTGTTGTAATACCGTAGATGGGCAGCGGGATCCGCGGACCCGTCGTAATATTCGAAGGATGGGACTGGACATTTCTGCATAATAGTAGCCGTAGATAACTGGTGTGCTAGTGGTATAGTACTAGCATCTTTCATAACCTGTTCTAGTCTTCCACCTCCTTGCCTGGTCTTGATTTGGTTAATTTCTGCTAGCATCTCTGCACGAAGACTCTCCATTGCCAAATAGTGCTCGTCTTGCATGGATGACTGCGCCCTCTTCGTAGGCTGCGGAAATGTGTCCTCATCTTCATCGTAGTAGTCTGAAGTCTCCGGATGATAGTCTGGGTTAGATCTCCTGCTGTTACGCGCACCTCTTCGGGGTATTCTTCTTTGGTTACCTGCCGCATGGATGCTTTCGAGGATCGCTCTCCGGTCTGCATTCTGTATCGCAGAGTTAGCCTCGTATTGCTGATTTCCTAGCTCTGCGTTTTGGAGGATCTTTTCTCTCAACTGCTGGTTCTCTTGGGCTAGTAAAGCCACCGCGTCCGTGTATGTCTTATGATTCCTTTTTAGCTCTTCTAGCTCCGCCCATATTTGCGCGGACTGGTTCGATTCTTGACTTAGCGTTCCTGTCTGTAATTGAGCTTGTTCTTCGGGGTCTGCGGTATTGACTTCTCCCACCAGCTGCACAACCGGTTCGATCATCCCGGGGTGTCCCGCTTGCAATTGTTTATTTTGTACATTGATCGGCGGCATCCCGTAAGGAGGGTCCTAGACTACTGGTGCGGCTTCTCGGGGCTCAGTAGGTTTGACTGTAGTTGCTACTTTGGAGACGGCCGCTTGAGAAGCTACTATACTAAGTGTAGCAGCTTTTGCCGCCGCAGCCTTCTGTGCTTCCATTGCAATGATGCCCGCCTCCGAAAGTACTGTTCCTTCCGCTCCATTCTGCGTCTTGATCCCGGCTATGAGTCTTTCACCTGTCTGTTTGCTTCTTGTTACTATGGACATAGTCCTATGCACATCCTTTGAATGTACCTTCGATTTCCCTACATCCTTGTTCGTTTCCATCGTAATATTCTGCAGGGAGAGCACGGAGGTAAACCGGGACAAAAGATCCACGGGTTAGCTATTAGTTCATGGTATCCATAAGCTAGATTTCTAGCGGAAAGGTGTGTATTCAAACTACTGTCTTGCAAATAGTATGAAAAACGTAGGTAGATGTGCGGGGTCAGTTGAGATAATGAGGTCCAAGACTTATTGATAGAAAATACGTATGAAAAAATAGTTACTATATAGATCCGTCGGTCGGAGATTATAAAACGCCCAGATCTGTTGGTAGAAAATATATTGATCACAAATACGTGCGAAAAATAGCCCAAAACACAGATCTGTTAGTTAAAAGTCGTAAAAAGCCCAGATTTGTGAGTAGAGAATACAAAGAATATAGATGTATGCGAAAAATGAGTTTAAAACGCAGATATGTCTATGTTCTGAGTAAAGTTTCTGACGGAGAGGCTATAAAATCACAGGAAAAGATAAATCTTTTTACCGGGACAAGAGTCCCCGTTTCTAGCGCCAAATTGTGAACACGAAGATTATGTAGGGTTTCAACGTGTCCACAACCAATCTTCGCATGTACGGGGGTGCATGCATTAAGGTATGCATATAGTGCAAGATGCTTGGATAGACGTTGATTCATTGATTCCGAACCCCGCGGGTTTGTCATGATCTCCTCAACATCTATAATTATAGATCTATGAAACACATACGGATATAAGGATAGACAAATACGAAATATAAATGAGACAAGGATTTATGTGGTTCAGCTCTAAGGCCTACATCCACAGGTCTGGGGGAGATTTCACTATGTGGTAAATGATTACAAGAACAGTCGAAAGACTTTGGGTGATCTCTGTAACCCGAAGACTCATGCTCATACTTACTTCTCACTGATCTCTCCTCCTCTCCCTCTCAAATTCCCCCTCCTCCATGTAATAGGAAGGGTCATATATATAGCTAATCTATGTGGGTCCCTTGGAAAAGAACTGTTGTAACCTTATCTTCTTGTATTTTGTGCCTAGTCCGCGGACCTCTGTGTCATCCCGCGGCTTCTATTATTCTTACGCTCATCACGCTGGCCTACCCTTGTTCTTGTCATCGGTTAACCGACACGTGCCCTTTGCGCCAGGCGGTGTCAGTCCTTCCCTGTCACGTCTGCTTCAGTCGGACTTTCCCTATCCGTTGATCAAACCTTGCCTCATGATGATATAAAGTGTAGCAGGGAAGTTCTTGGGTGTTACACGGGTATACCTTCCTTTGATGTTCCTTCATCTTTGATCGCTTATCTTGACAGATGGCGCCCTATTTAGACCCACGGATGTTCCTATGTGTCGCTCACCTTTGTGACGTGACTTCCACGTGGGGATGCTAGTACACGTGGCAAGGGAGGTAAATAAGTATATCTACAAGATATATATTTTGGATTTAGAATCAATGTCACCCGAGAGTGTGTTTATATTAGGTTTGCAAAATTTAAGATGAAAAATGGTGAGATTGATAGGGCACATAATGTTTATGTAACTGTTGTTGATAAATTGAAGACGAAGAGAGTGAACAATTGTTTGTGGCATTCTTTTACCTCTAGAAACCTCTTTGTCTCGGACTGTCAACATTAAAGTAAGAAAGACTATGTGAGTTCTCCACTTCATCTTCTTCCTCCATGCTTTATTGTCGTACTTAAGACGTTTGATCAAATGTATGTGTTACTGGATTGGTTAATTATTTAAATATGATTAAGATATATTGTCATATAATTATTTTATAAGGGTATTTTGTTAAAAAAAAATGATGGTCAACTTTAGTCTACGACCGTAGCACATCAATGGCATGTTCTAGGACCCGGAATTTAATTACATCGTAAATATATGACCATTTTGCAAAATATCTCTATATTATATGAGCTAAAGCAAACAATAATACTATGACAAGATCAAGATGAGCTAAAAAAAGGTAAAACCATATCAATAATTCTTCAAGAACATATAACTTTTTGTTCTCGGTCAGTATCCAATGAGTTATCCTCTAATGATGGATGGAAGTATGTATGTCACCATAAATAAGTTATAGGAGTTGCGTGTCTTCATTTGTGGTAAAATTATATAGATGTGGACCTAAGTCCTCCCAATATCATGAATGATAATGAATTATGACAATGGCTCATACAGGATAGAGTAGTCCTCTTAAGGATTTAGAATGACGGTTTAGTCTTTTCCGCAAGCAAGGATTTGCTAGAACAAAACTATATCTCCAAAAAAAAATCATTGTTTGTACCCCTTGTAAAATTGCCACATTTTGAGATGGATTGTTGTCTGGACTGCCATCTAAGCCTATCAGTCTAATATGCTAGCCAGTCAAGTCCGCAGGTCAAAGGTCGATGGTTAAAGTCAACTTGATGGTCAATGGTTAATGTAGACTATCAACATCAAATGGTCAAACCGCTTCAAGTTTTCCATGCCTCATCCACCAACCCAATTCGTCCGGCCTCATTCCAGACTAGTTCGCATGACCCTATTCATCGCTTTGTTTAAATCCAAGCATCTATGCTGCCAATTAATGTTCCAACCAGGTTGTCATCCAACCAGATCAGTCTATCAACCATCCATCCAACCTGCTCAGTATGTCAACCATTCTGTCATCCTTTTCTTCCAGTCCTTCCTGCCAGTTGGCTAAAGTCAACAAGAAGTCAACTGTTAAAGTAAAAGTCAACATTCGTCCGAGAAAGTCAAACACTATCAGTCAAATCTGCTGACATGTGCCCGTTGTAGTTATAGGATTTCCCACACTACACCCTTGTTAAGATCTTGCTATAATCAACTCACAATTGAAGATTAAAAATGACACTTTATTATTTTGTTCTCAGAAATGTTTACAGAAATGGAAGAATTCAAGATTACAATTATTCTCTTGAAGTTTCTCTCTCCTCAAGACTTTCTTAACTCTCAAAAATACATCATCCTTTTCTGGACACATTGGGTCTATATTTATAAGGTAGTTACATAGTGGATGACAGCTAAGTTTTCCTCTTATTTCGGGTTGATTCTGCGATTGTACCGCGATTAGTTATAATGTTCACTCTCGCAAATTTTGTAACCATCGCAGGACAAACATGCTTTTCTCAAATTTTCTTCACTCGTGATTTATTACATCGCTCTTTTGACTGCTTTTGTGACACTCGCAAAGTGTAGTTGAAGATCTTGCGGTGATGCTCACTGGGAAGTGTTGTTAATCTCGCAGAGAAGTATTGTAGCGATATTATGGTCCTACATCTTGCCTCTTCTCATGTCTTCTTCGCAAAGTGGAGAGGATATGAGAATCTTCAATTCTTCAAAGCGCTCGCAGCCTCTATTCTTTCCATATTTTCTTCTCGACATTGCTCCGTTAATTTAGCTTAACCGCCTACATGTGTTGTAAATTCATCTTTTTACTGACACATCTTTACTCAACAGGTTACTCCCTTTTGCCTATAAAAGGTAGAGTTAAACTTCAAAACTAATTTTCTTCTTCTATTTCTCTATCTTCTTCATCTGTTTATTTTATCTTCCGTCTGCAACTTTTCTTCTTCTTCATATTTTCCTGCTACTGTTCTCATGGAATCATCAAGGTATGTTTTTTTATTATAATCTTTATTTGATTCAATTTTTACTCATATTCTTCGATCTTCTCTATTTGATCCTTCATAACTCCCGTATTATGTATTCTCTTTAGTGGAATTATCCCTAACACCCAATCCTCAGTTCAAAACCCTAATGCTCGCAAAAGGCCAACTGATAAGAAGAAGAGAAGTTCTGCGAATGATAAGGTGGTAAGAAACACTTAATAACAATATTTTTGCCTCTGTTTCTTATCTAAGTTATTATTCGCAGAATGTCGAGAACATTGCTAATCCTCCCAAAATACCTCATCAGTTTAAAGCTCTTGAGGTTGATTTCTCCATCCCCACATTAACATCTTCAAGAGTTACTCCCACACCCTCGCAACTGGATCCTCTTTCTTTTACCTGCGAGAATATCGCCAACACCTCTACTTCTTTTGATTCATTGACAAATCAAGCTCCTGAAATTCTTTGTGGATGAAGTTCCTTCTAGCCCTTTATTGCCTTCAACTGTTGTTTTTCCCAACACTCCTCCTTCTGATAATACAACCATCGCAAATGACTCAAATCGTCAACTTGTCCTCGTTACCACTTCACCCTCTGCATCTCTTCCTCCATCAAATGAAACCTTAGCAGGAGTTGATGTTGCTTTTAAAATTTTATCTAATATTTTAGGCGATGCTAGAAAATCTTCTACTGACTCTCTCCAATATAAAGTTTGCGAGACCTTACTTAAATATTTTGGCTCTGATAATACTGCTTCACGAGCATCTTTAGAAAATGAAGTTGAAACCCTGAGAAAAAGCCTTCAAGTTAAAAATTCTGAATGTGGTACTCTAAACCATATGCTTCGTAACTCTTCTCTTAACTGCGAGAACCTTCGCAGAAAAAATGACGAGTTGAAAGGTACAATTTTCCTGCCTCTACCCTTTTGTTTTTCTGTTTTTCTTTCATATCCTCTGTACTCAAGTCTCCTTCTTAAATTCTTGATTCATATATTAGTTTCAAATCGGACTCGTTTCATGAAGAGACTTAAATTTGAATTTATTGCTTATGAAGATCGTGTTGAAAGAGATTCTTGGATGGACCAGTATAATAGATTAGATAATCTCTACACATATTCGATCGATCAAATAGATAATCTTACTAATGAGAATAACCAACTATCGCAAAGTCAAAATTTATTAAGTAACGAGATTACTCGTCTCTCATATTTGTTAACCAAGTCTAACTTGGCGGTAGAATATTTATCAGATGAAAATAGAACTTTATCCCAAGATAAACATAGATTTTCAAGCTTGATGGCGATTTCTTCGCAGCAATTGAGTAATCTACAAAGAATATGTGATAATCAAGAGCAATCTCTTCGTTCCCTTAAAGATGAACTCAAGGAAGTAACTGAATCATCTGCTGCTAAGAAGGATAAACTTATCAAGGGTAGGTTAATTCTTGGTTTGAAGGTCAGCAAACTTCAAGACCAATACTCTCAATTGAAGAAGTCTCATTCTTTACTAGCAAAGGAAAACTCGTATCTACGCACCAAAGAAGAAAACATGAAATCTCGTCTGAAGGGTGTGGTTGGCGATAAATTTGATGACGCTATGAATCAATGGGAAAACTGTTTCTTTACATTAATTTAAAACTTAACCTCGCAGAAAGAAGGTAGTCAATTGACTGCCTCTCTTGTTGACCTTTATGTCAAATTTTGTGTTATATTTCTTGCAAAATCTTTGACTGAATGATCTTTTATCACTTTTGTTACTCGCATAATCTGAAAGAAGTCTTCATTCTACCATCGCTGATCTTACTGATAAATTGGATAAAGTTCGCAAAGAAAACAAGACTCTTACTTCCAATTATATTGAAGCTCGCAACAAAGAAGAAAGAAGACTTGATTATCTCGAGTACTTCAAAAATATAGAGATTAGGAATCATGACAGAGGTTTCCTTCGCAAGGTTCACCTCAATGCTGAAGTTCTTGTGAACGATATTCTGCTCTCCCATTCTATCCATCATGTATCTGTTCCTCCTTTAGAAGTTGATGATGATGAAATTCCTCTTCCCATGGATAAGGAATTAGAATTCACTAATTATGAAGAAAATACCACTCAATAAGATGATGAAGAAGAAAGAAGTCCTCCTAAAGAAGTAACTACAAGCGGTGAGAAGAATACTGATGAAGCTGACAATTCTGGCAAGAATAACGAATCTGGCGAGACAATCGCCAAAACTAGAATTTCATTTTTTCTTTCTTTTTCTTTTTCTTCTTCTTTCTTGCGAATAATGCAACTTTTGAAATTTTTAGAATTCAAATTTTGATTTTGTTTACTTTGAATATCCTCAAGGAAGATAATGAAATCTTATTTCTCCACTCCCCTACTTTCCCTTCATTATCTTTCTTGAAATGGTGAATTATTTCATGTGTCTCCTTTCTGTGAACTGTGTGGCTATATTATTCGTGAAAGTATGAATATATCTGCGATGTAATGAGTACAGCTGCGATATTCCGAAAAATTCTGAAATAGTTTACGATGTTATGAATCTGCCTTCTTATATATTCTCCTGTGATGAACAAATCTTTCCGGCATCTTAAAATAGAATAGTTAATTTTTAAGATTATTCGGTTGGTCTTATTTTGCCTTCCTAGTTAAAGGTCTTATTTTGCCAAAAAAGTTTTTCTTTCTGCGACAAAATCGCAGGACGTCTTGACATTTGCATGTATTGACCCATTGATTTTGTCTTATCAATATTTTTTCAGCATCTCTGCGACAATATGATAAGTTTAAATTCTCTTGCAAGAATTATACCTTATGACATTGTCGTCTTGCTATGAAATCGCATGACGCTTTTACACTTTCATGTAAAAACCCATTGATCTCATCTTAACTTTTCTCTTTTGGCTCGTTGCCTCTGTATAATTTTCTTCACGCGACAATATGATAGGCCTAAATGTTCTTGCGATCATAAATCCCCATGACATTGCCGTCTTTAGACACTTATCAGCTCCCTAATGGAGGGTGCCGCCCTTATCTCCCCCCTGGTTTCCCCTTCAAGGAGGGCACATCGGCCATACAAGACTATCTCCTCCCATCCAGATTTGCCAACAACTAGTTGTTTTTCGCAGCCTCTTGTCCTTTATGCCTATATGGCTTATAGTTACAAGAATGCACCCTAAGTGGGGTTTTCTTCGGGCCGAGTGCATCATAGCCAAGATTTTCCAAGGATGGTCAGGGTAGTTTCGTACGCCCCGGGCACCCTTGACTCAACCGTGTACCTCGGCGCCTTGGTCATACTTTGCACTCCTTAGAAGAGGTCCTTAGTCATCTATCCAGGGTATAACCTTATATAATTGGAAATCCAAGATCCCTCTCCTGGATAGGTTTTCTTTAACCCCAACATCTGCATAACTCAGGTTCCAACAGCGGTATAACCTTATCACTGAGTCATGTCAAGAGATACCCCCTTATATGATGCACTATTAGGTCTTACATTTGCCTCTTGTGAAATTTTATTCGCGAACTAGGGTGCACGCCATAAAGGTTCATCCCATTCTATTAATCTGTGCGAAATTTCATCCGCCATTCATGCGATTATGCTCGCAGTTCTTGCTTTGCTTTGTTATTAGAAGAATCTCACAATTGGAATCAGAGATTTTTTTTTTTTTTTTAATAACGTACATGTATCTCTTATCTTGCAGAAGTTGTCATTGATAATACCTTTTCAGAAATAGTCTATTCCATGGTCTGTCAAGTCTTTGACCAACATCTCTCGCTTCAGGGTCCATTAGTTTGTATGCCACGGTTCCAACTATCTCTTTAATGATATATGGTCCATCCCATTTTCTCGCCAATTTTCCACCATTCTCTCACAGCTAACTTGTTGTTTCTCGCAGCACTAAATCGCCAGGTTGAAATTCACGTTTTTTAACACGTTTGTTGTACTCGCGAGCTCATCTTCGCTGGTAATTTTCCATATGTTGCAAAGTCTTTTCTCTTTTTTCTTCTAATTCATCCAATTTATTTAAAATCATTCTAACACTTAGATTTCTTTCCCAAGCCTCCCTTTTTGTTGTAGGAATAGCTACTTCTGTTGGTAACACAACTTCAACTCCATACGTCAAACAAAAAGGTGACATTCCAGTAGATTCTCGTCTAGTTGTATTGTAGGACCATATTGCATTATGCACCTGTTCTCACCATGATCTGTGGTATCCCACTAGTTTCTTTTTTAAGATGTCTACGATTGTCTTATTAGTTGCTTCAGCTTGACCATTTGTTTGTGGATATAGAGGAGTAGATTTTCCACACTTTATATTAAATGCATTGAGTAGCAATTCTATTCAAATTGCATCCCATTATGAAACACCAACTGTGCTGGAATCCCAAATCTGTAAATTATATTCTCAAATATGAATGTAAAAATATCTTTATCGCGGATATGTTGTACTACCTTTACTTCTCCCCATTTTGTGAAATAATCTGTTGCGACGATTAGGTATCTTCTTTGTCCAGAACCGGGCACAAATGGTCCCACAATATCTAACCCCCATTTCCCAAAAGTCTATACACTTGTTGAAGATGATAATGGTGCTCCTGGTGCATGTATCTTCTTTCCATATCGCTGGCAATCTTCGCAACGCCTTGAGATTTGTTTTGCATCTTCATGCATATATGGCCAGTAATAGCCTTGCATTTTTGTTCTATATGCCAAAGATCTTCCTCCACTATGATTACCAGTGTCACCACTATGTAACATCTTCAACACTTTTTGTCCTTCCTCCCTCGTCAAACATCTTAGCGATGGTCCACTAAAAGATCTGCGATATAATACTCCTTATCTTAGCTCATAATTGGTTGCCCTAATTTTTAATTTATGTGCTTCCAATCGATTTCTTGGGATTTCTCCTCTTTCCAAGTATGCATGAAGATCTTCTCGCCAATCCGTAATGTTGTTCTTTAATTCCTCTTCGCCAACTTCTACCATCATCACATCTTCCTCTTCTTCTTCCTTGTTTATCGCTGGTAATAAAAGTGTTTGAATTTTTATGCATCTCGCAGCTGGATTTGTCATCATACTGGATGTGAAAGCAAAAGCATCTGCGAGCCTATTATCTTTCCTTGATATGTGTCTCCACTTTATTTTTGGAATTCTCGCAGATAATTCTTCGACTAATCTTTTATACTTTCTTAAAGATGGTTAATTTGTTGTGTATTCTCCTTTTATCTGGTGAATAACCAATTGTGAATCGCTGGTGATTCTAGAATTTTCCAACTTCATTTCTACCGCAAATTTTAAAGCATGAATCACGGCCTCATATTCTGTCTCATTATTAGTGGATGCAAATTCCAATCTAAATGAAAAAGCTATTTTTTCTCCTTCTGGTGAAATAAAAACAACTCCAATCCCATTTCCTTCCCCATTTGATGATCCATCCACCAATATCTCCTATCTGTTGGGTGCTTTTAATAGATCTTTTGGATCTCCATTTTCCTCTTCTACATCCATCATCTCTTCCACAACTTCATCATCTTCTAAAGGAAATTCAGCTAAGAAATCTGCGATAACTTGTGACTTTGGCGAGGATAAAACTTCATATTAGATATCAAAGTGTCCTACTTGTGCATTCCATCTCTCAACTCTGCCTGATCTTTTTGAATTTTTCATTACTGACTCAGTTGGCACTTTTGTTAACACTTTGACCTTATGTGCTTGAAAGTAGTTGCGAAGCTTAAAGGTTTCATGCACTAATGCTAGAATTAGTTTATCAATCTTTGAATAATTTATCTCTGCAGAATTGAATGTTTTGCTGATGTAATAAATTGTTTTTTCTACCCCTGCATCTACTTGCAGCAATACAACACTTAGCGCATATGTGGTTGTTGCGAGATGAATTAATAGTTCTTCTCCCGATTCAGCTTTCTGTAGGATAGTTATGTTCATTAAATGTTCTTTTATTCCTTGAAAAGCCTTTTCACATTCATCTGTCCATTTGAATTTTGTTCCCTTTTTGAGTATATCGAAAAAATGTTTGCACTTGTCTGAAGATCGCGAGATGAATCTTCCTAGCGAGGCTAAGAGTCCATTCAATTTTTTGCACATCTTTTACCGTCGCAGGTGTTGGCATATCGCGAATTGCTTGTACTTTTTCCGGATCAACTTGTATTCCTTCTTTTGATACAACATACCCTAGAAAATTTCCTGAAGTTACTCCAAAAGTACAGGATTCACTTTAATATTAAATTGCCGCATTTGATCGAAAATCTCTTTCAGCTCTAAATAAAGAGCCGTATGAGTGTATAGTCCTAACAATCTTATACTCATTAGTTGAAGGAAGATATCCAAATCCAGATTGAACGGACAACGACGCTCCGGGAGCAATATCGAAAAATAATCGGGGAAGTGGCATTGTTTCTCTCGAAATAGGAATACAAATATAGACAGGTTCACCCATTATATAACCACCACAATTCGAATCAATGGTAGTAAATGCTAAGAAAATCAATCCATTTCATGAACCAACAAGGCTATAGTAATCTTCGCAATTGTCGTAGGAGAAATGCACGCGGTTTATAGTACTATTCGATCTTGCACATGATTCTCAGCTTCTTTACTTTTGATCAGCATATCATCTACATACACTTCTAATGTTTTATGAATCCACTTTGCAAACACCTTTTCCACCATTCTTTGATATGTTGCACTAGCATTTCTTAAGCCAAAGGGAATCTTTGTATAACAATATAATCCTCTTGGAGCAAAAAATGCGGTATGTTCTTGATCTTCTTCAGCGAGAGGGATTTGATTATTGTAGGATCAGAATATTGTCACAACAATATTCTTGTGAAATAAACAACAGTTCTGCGAGATATGTTTACGATACATCCATGATATTCTGCGATAAATCTCAAAGTGACGTAAGGAATGACATACCAGATGAAAACGACAGAAATATGAGTAAAGTGTGACATTTCTGCGACTAACCAATAAAACCTGCGAATGATTAAGGCGGTGCTAACTGTAATTTATCGCAAGAACTCAGATCCAAAATTAAAGGGAATCTTAACTGTAAATGAGCTGTAATCCATTATGTAAATGCCTATATAAAGGAAATGAATAGTTCCAAAGGAGAGATGAATTTTTGAGTGCTAAGAAAGTTTTTAGGAGAGAGAAAATCTTATTAAGTGAATTGTATTCTTGTTTACTGTAATTATTTTAAGGTCATATCAATAAAAAGGTTCTTAATCTTCAAATTGTGTCATAAATTCTTGAGTTGGGTGTAGTGTGGGAATTCCTGCAACTACATTTTGGTGCCCAGAAACAGGGAAGAATAGTTGAAAATCATAACAAAAGTTAGGTAAAAGAAAGAAATTATTCAAGAGTTAGAAGAATATCAACAAAATTTGGTAGAAGAAAAGATGGTTGAAGTCAAAGATAATCAAAAGAAATTGGAGTGTGATGTAATAACAAAGATGATGATAGATAAGTTTCATGAAGATATTAAAGGAAGGATACACAAGCGAGATTTTGAAGGAAAGAAAATCGTAACGGAAGATGAGACATCACCGCTAAAAGATTGGGAAAAACAGAAGATCACATTCACAGCAGCAGAAATTACGAAAGAGAATTTAAGTCATACATCTCCATTGGTGATCACAATGTCTGTTGTACCAACAAGAAAAGAGAAATCAATAAGATCTACAGAAGAGTGGGATGTGTATAGGACTCTGGTTGATGCAAGAAGTTCTGTAGATATAATGTTTTACCACACATTCAAGAAAATGGGATACAAAGATGAAGAAATGCTTAGTCCAACATATCATATTCATGGATTTGGAAAATCTCTAACAAAACCTAAAGGTGAAATTATAGTGCGAATTCCGCTGGGGGAAATAGAGACGCAAATAACTTTGTGAGTGGTGGATGTGAAATAACCATATAATATGTTGTTGGGAAGACCATGGATACATGCAATCAAGGCTGTATCATCAACTCTCCACCAGTGCATAAAGTTTCCTATGCCTAGCGGAATTGGCGAGATTAGAGGAGATGCAGATTGTGCAGCGTTGTGTTTCCAGAATGAAGTAAAGAATTGTGAAAATTAAATTCAGTTGCGAAAACAGCGCAAAAAAATGAGGAGAGAAGAAAAGAAAGAAGAAGAGTTCAAGATTTACATGATAAGATCAGAAGAAGGAAAAGGAATATTTGACGATGTATCGCAAGAAAGTGATGAACCAGTGGAGATAATAAAAACACCAACACCAATGGGAGAACATGAAGCCAATTATACCGCAGCAGAACCAACAAAATAAGTAAATATTGGAAGTGAAGAAGACCCAAAAATGCTGAAAATTGGAACTAAGATGGATGTAGAGGAAGAAGAACAAACTGTAAACCTTCTGCGAGAATACAAAGATATTTTTGCATGGAATATGGATGAAATGCCTGGAATAGATCCATCTGTTGCGTGCCATAGATTGGAAATTAACAAAAATGTGAGACCATTCAAACAAAGAATAAGAAAGATTGCGACCACTTATCATGCCAAGGTAGAAGAAGAATTTCAAAAGATGCTTGACGCAGGAATTATAAGGCAAGCAAAATATCCAGAATGGATCGCCAACATGGTAGTAGTTCCCAAGAAAAATAAGGGGATAAGAATTTGCATTGATTTTACTGATCTAAATAAAGCATGTCCCAAAGATAGTTTTCCCTTGCCAGATATCCCGCAGCTAGTGGAATCTGCCGTAGGAAATGATCGAATATCTTCGTTAGATGGATACAAGGGCTATAATCAAATCCCACTTGCGGAAGAAGATCAAGAACATACTGCATTCTTTGCTCCCATAGGATTATATTGCTACACAAAGATGCCTTTTGGGTTACGAAATGCAGGAGCAACTTACCAAAGAATGGTGGAAAAGGTGTTCGAAAAATGGATACATAAAACTTTAGAGGTATATGTGGATGATATGTTGGTAAAAATCAAAGAAGCTAAAAATCATGTGCAAGATCTAAGGGAAATTTTTGATCAGATGCGACTTTTTAATATCAATGTAAATCCTGAGAAATGTACTTTTGGAGTATCATCTGGGAAGTTCTTGGGATATATTGTATCAAAATAAGGAATAAAAGTTGATCCTGAAAAGGTGCAATCAGTTCGGGATATGCCAACTCCAGCAACAGTAAAAGATGTGCAAAAATTGAATGGACTTTTAGCCTCACTAGGAAGATTTATTTCGCGATCATCAGATAAATGCAAACATTTCTTCAACATACTAAAGAAGGGAACAAAGTTTAAATGGACAGATGAATGTGAGAAAGCTTTTCAAGGAATTAAGGAATATTTGTTGAACATATCCATTTTACAGAAGGCTGAACCAGGAGAAGAATTGCTAATGTACCTTGCGACAACTCAACATGCTTTAAGCGTAGTACTTTTGCGAAATGACGCAGGATTTGAAAAGCCAATTTACTACATCAGCAAAACATTCAATGCTGCGGAGAAAAACTATTCAAAGATTGAAAAGCTAATTCTGGAGTTAGTTTATGAAGCATCTAAGCTTCGCATATATTTCCAAGCGCATAAAATCAAAGTACTAACAAAAGTACCAATTGAATCAGTAATGAAAAATTCAATAAGATCAGGCAGAGTTGAAAGATGGAACGCACAAGTGGGGCATTTTGAGATCCAATATGCAATTTTATCTTCGCCAAAATCTCAAATTGTCGCAGAATTTCCTTTGGAGGAGGATGAAGCTGTAGAAGACATGATGGATATAAAAGAAGAATATGGGGATCCTAGAGATCTTTTAACAGAACCAAATAGGTGGGAGATATTGGTAGATGGGTCATCCAATGGAGAAGGAAATGGAGTGGGAGTCATTTTTATTTCACTAGAAGGTGCAAAGATGGCATTTGCATTCCGACTAGAATTTGAATCTACTAATAATGAGACAGAGTATGAGGCTGTAGTACATGCTCTAAGATTTGCGATAGAAATGAAGGTGGAAAATGCAAGAATTACCAGTGATTCGCAATTGATTATTCGCCAAATTTAAGGGGAATATGCAACTAATGATATATCTTTGAAAAAATATAAGAAACTTGTAGAAGAATTATCTGCAAAAATTCCAAAACTTAAATGGAGGCATATTTCTAGAAGAGATAATAGACTCGCAGATGCTTTTGCGTTTATATCAAGTATGATGGTAGATCCGACCGCGAGAAATATAAAAATACAAACACTCATAGCACCTTCAATTAATAAAGAAGAGGAAGAGAAGGCTGAGGCAATGATAGTAGAAAATAATAGCGACGAATCAAGTAGAATTATCGCAGATTGGCGTGCGGAAATTCACGCATATCTAGCAAGGGGAGAGGTACCAAGAAACAGATTAGAAGCACATAAATTAAAAAGTAGAGCAACAAATTATGAATTAAGAGATGGGATATTGTATCAAAAATATTTAAATGGTCCTTCCCTCAGATGTTTGACACAAGAAGAAGGAAAACAAATATTAAAAATGTTACATAGTGGGGATGCTGGTAATCACAGCGGCGGAAGATCTTTAGCATACAGAACTAAAATGCAAGGTTATTACTGGCCATATATGCATGAAGATGCAAAGAATTTATCAAGAAGTTGCGAAGAATGTCAGCGATTTGCAAAAAGAATACATGCACCCGGTGAAACATTAACATCCTCAAAAAATGTTTGGCCATTTGGAAAGTGGGGTTTAGATATTGTGGGACCATTTGTACTAGGAACAGGGAAAAAGAGATATTTAATTGTCGCGACAGATTACTTCACAAAATGGGCAGAAGTTAAAGCAGTACAGCATATTCGCGATAAGGACATTTTTTCATTTATATTTGAAAACATCATTTGCAGATTCGAAATTCCTGCGCAGTTGGTGTCAGATAATGGAAAATAATTTGAAGGACAAAATATAGAGATGTTACTTAATTCATTCAAGATAAAGTGCGAAAAATCGACTCCTTTATACCCGCAAACTAATGGTCAAGCTGAATCAACTAACAAAACAATCGCAGATATCCTCAAAAATAAGTTAGAAGGGAATCATAGAACATGGTGTCAACAGGTTCATAATGCAGTTTGGGCTTATAATACAACGCGAAGATAGGCAACTGGGGTCTCACCTTTTTGTTTAACATATGGAGTCGAGGCGGTATTACCAACAGAATTTGCTATTCCTACAACAAAAAGAGAAGCTTTGGAAAAGAATCTTAGTGCTAGTATAATTCTAGACAAACTTGATGAGGTAGAAGAGAGGAGACAAAAAGCATTACAATATATGGAGAGATACCATCGCAGATTAGCTCGCGAATATAATAAGCGAGTAAAGAAGCGTGAATTCCAAGTTGGAGATTTAGTTCTGCGAGAAACACCAGAATATCAGCGAGAAAATGGAGGAAAATTAGCGAAAAAATGGGACGGGACATATATTATCAAAGAAATAATTGGAACTGGAGCATATAAGTTAATGGATCCAAAAGGAAGAGATATGGGTCAAATACTTGGCAGACCATGGAATAGACAATATCTAAGAAAATATTATCAATAAAGGTTTGAAAGACTAAGATGATTGGATTATACGCAAGAAATTGCGAGAGAATAAAAGAGATGATTCGCAGGAACAAAATTGGAAAAATACAATGCAATTTTTTCGCAATAATTTGCGAGATAATTAAGAATTTTAAATGCAAATGCATAAGACAGGGCGCAAATCGCCTAAAACATTTAAGAATGGGACGATCCTTTATGGCGTACACCTTAGTCCGCGGATTCTATTCTGTAAGAGGCAATGACCTTAAAGTACGTCATAAGGGGGGTATCTCTTTGCATGACTATGGGAAAGGCTATACTGCTGCTGGAACCTAGTCATGGAAATTTGGGATTATAGAAAATCCATCCTGGAGAGATAACTTGGATTCCAAACTATATAAGGTTATACCCTGGTTGGGCGCCCGAGAGTTTCTCCTAAGGAATGCAAAGTATGATCAAGGTGCCGAGGTACACGGTTGAATTGTGGGTGCCCGGGACGGATGAACCTACCCTGGCCATCCATGGAAAGTCTTGACTTACGATGTGTTCGGCCCAAAGAAAACCCCACTAGGGTGTAGTCTTGTAACTATAAGCTATATAGGCATAAAGTATAAGAGGCTACGAAAACAACTGGTTGTTTCTAGAACCGGATGGGAGGAGCTAGTCTTGTATGGCAGAATTACGTCTCCTTGAAGGGGCAACCATGGGGAGGGATAAGGGCGATACCCTCCATTAGGGAGCTGTGTATCAAAAAAGATGGCAATGTCATGGGACTTTATATTCGCAAGAATATTTAGACCCGTCATATTGTCGCATGACACAGACAGTAATGTCATGGGAATTTATATTCGCAAGAATATTTAGGCCCGTCATATTGCCGCATAATAGGCCAAAAAGCCAAAAAAGAAATGTTAAGATGAGATCAATGGGTTTTTGCGATAAGAACAAAAGAAGAGATAAATGAAATCAATGATAAGAGGATATAAATTGCAAAAACGTCCTGCGATTTCATCGAAAAGACGCCAATGTCATGAGTCTTAAAATGCAAAGAGAGATTAATCTCGCAAGATGGCTTAGACACATCATATTGTCGCAGAGATCAAAATAAATGATAAGACAAGATCAATGGATTATTACATGTAAAAGTAAGAATGTCCTGCGATCTTGTCGCATAAAAGTGGCATAATAAGACCTTTAACTAGGAAGGCGAAATAAGACCACAAGAGAGATTATATTTGCGAATCATATAACAGATTTTTCGCAGCATTATTCGCGATAATTCATTCATCATATTGCAGATTGATAAAAAGAGGCAAGTATATGGGATTTCTTACAATGGTAACATATTACATACTTCACAAGGAAGATTATGAGGGGCAAATATGGGGATTATAAAACAATATTTCATTATCTTCCTTGAGAAGAGTCAAGATAGTAAAAAAAATAAAATAATAATAATCAATTTACAAGAATTTGCGAAGCTTAGATTCAGATTAATAAAAATATATAATCAGAAGAAGATGATGGAGTTACAAAAATTGCAATGTTTCGCAAAAGAGATTCAAAAATTACAATCATTCGCAGGACAAGGAAAAGAACAAGATACTTCGCAAGAATATAAAACTTCAAAGAATATTCTTCCCTAATTTTATCATTCTTGTTCGCTACTATTATCTTCACCAGCGATATCTTTTTCAGTTAGGGTTTCTCCATCACTAGCGATTGTTTTGTGAGGAGGATTCTGTTCTTCTGCTTCTTTATGAGGATTTTATTCCTCTTCTCCATCATTAGCGATTGCCTTTTGAGAAGGATTTTGTTCTTCTGCATCATTGAGAGGGTTTTCTTCTTCTTCTATTTCTTTAGGTGGGTTTTGCTCATCCTCAGAAAAATCTTCTTCGTTACTTGAATAATTTAGATCTTCATCTATGAGACGAGGGACTTCGTTAATATCTATCTCCAAGGGTTTGATCTTTATAGGAGGTAAAGAATGAGAGAATAGAACATTGTTTACGAGAACCTCAGCGCTTAAATGAGCCTTACGGAGGCAATTCTTTTCCCGATTTTTGATCTCTATATCTTTGAAGTATTCAAGATAGTCAAATATTCTTAATGCTCTGTTGCGGGAGTTAGAAAGCGCGGTATTCTTTTTTCGAAGTTTAGCCAACCTCATAGACAGATCAGTAATTGAAGCTTGAAGATGCTTCTCATATTCTGCAGAAGAAAAATTGCATATTAGATGGAATTCTCGCAAGAAATAAGATGGGAAAATACAATGAAATAATTAATAGATGAGGCAGTCAAAATGACTACCTTCCTTTTGCGAGGATAAAGTTTGAATTATGTTAAGGAAACAATTCTTCCATTGATTCATGGTATCATCGAAAGTATCACCAACTTTACCTTTCAAACGAGATTTTATACTTTTTTCTTTAGAAAGAAGATAAGTATTTTATTCTTTTAAGGAGGAATGGGAGTTCTTCAGTAGAGCATAGTCATCTTTGAGACTGTTGACTTTTACGCTCAGAGCTAATCTACCTTTATAAGTTTCTCTTGTTCAGCGGCAGATGATTCGGTTATCTTTTTAATCTCATCTTTCAATACATGAAGAGATTGCTTTTGGTTGTCACACAACTTTTGAAGATTACTCAATTGTTGTGAATAAACCATTGTTTTACTCACAAAGCTACGTTTCTCTTGAGATAGGGTTTTGTTTTCATCTAATAAAGATTCCACCCTCAAATTAGTCTGATTTAGTGAATATAAAAGTTGAGTGGCTTCATTACTTAGGCGATCTCGTTCACAAATTAGCTGATTATTCTCATTCTTAAGATTATTTATCTCGTCAATTGAATATGTGTGAAGAGTATTCAATCTATCAAATTGATTCTTCCAAGACTCTTTCCCAATGCGGGCCTCGTCAGCGATTGTTTCCCATTCAAGTATCTTCAATAATTGGTTATGCTTTGAAGCTAAATATGCGTCAACAAATAAATAAGGAAAAATTGAGTACATAGAAAACAAAGAATTACTGAGGCAAAAACAGAGGCAAGAAAGTTATACCTTTTAGATCATCATTTCTGCTGCGAAGATTTTCGCAGTCCTATTCAGAATTGCGAAGCTTATGATCGAGAAGTTCACATTCTAAAGTTTTCTGCTTGAAGATTCTTCTTCAAGGTTTCAATTTCACTCTCTAAAGCAGTTAGCTTAGATAAAGAACCGCAGGATCCGAGATGCTTGCTTAGAATCATATAAATATCCGGTCTCGCAGGATCTGTAGAAGATTTCATAGCATCGTTCAAAACTTCAGATAATATTTGAAAAGAAGCTTCAACCCCTGTTTCTATTTCTTGAGAAGAAGGAAGAGAAGTATAGGAAGAGATATTGGCGACAGTAACTTGAAGATTAGAATCATTCGCGGTAGTAGGAGTGGAAGAAGGAATTTGGTTAGTCGCAGTTACAGTCTCATTCACCGCAACATCCTTCATCGCAACTTCATTCACCACGGCTTCATTCACCGCAGCTCCATTAACTGCAGTTTCATTTACCGTAGTTTCATTCACCACAGTTTCATTAATCGCAGGATCATTGGCTGCTAATTCATTCACCTTAGTTCCATCTATCAAAGATTCAACTATCACAACTTTTAAAATATTGATGGGAGTATTAGCATCAATAATTTCATTTGAAATTGATGAAGAAGTAGTATCGATGTTAATATTGGAATTTACGCGAGGAGAAGGAGAAGATTTATCTTGCGGCGGAACAGGGTCTGCAGGAAAAAAATCAAGAATATCCACTTCATCTGGAAGAGCTTTAATTTGACGAGAACGCTTAAGAGGTCTAGAAATATTTTCTTCACCCTGCGAATAATAACGTAGATAAGAAACAGAGGAAACAATATTGTTATTTCAAAGAAATAAGTGTTTCTTACTACCTTATCATTCTCATATCTTTTTGTCTTTCCAACACGCCTTTTCTGAGGAACTTTAGGGTTAGGGTTTTTGACAGTAATCTTAGTCTGAGAAGTAGTGTTACTGAAAAAGGATAATATAAAATATGGGGATTATAAATCAGGCGATAGAGATGATGAAGCATGAACAAAATAAGGTTCAAGATATGAACATACCTTTGAGTCTCCATTAATGCAGCAGCAGGAAGGATATTAGGAAAGAAAAAGTTGTAGACGAAAAAGAAAGAAGTTGAAGAAAAGAGAGAAGGTGAAAGAAAACTTTTCCTCGAGTGGGACATATATTTATAGATGAAGGATGGATAACCGGGTTAATCGGTAAAAAAGTAAGGATTGACACGTGTCAACGGTAAATCGTAAGGAGTTGCGGCAAATCAAGAAACTTAAATTCTCATGATCTTTATCTTCTTCGCAGAAAAGATATGAGAAGAGGCAAGATGTAGGATCAGAATATTGTCACAACAATATTATTGTGAAATAAACAACAGTTCTGCGAGATATGTTTACGATACATCCATGACATTCTGCGATAAATCTCAAAGTGACGTAAGGAATGACATACCAGATGAAAACGACAGAAATATGAGTAAAGTGTGACATTTCTGCGACTAACCAATAAAACCTGCGAATGATTAAGGCGGTGCTAACTGCGATTTATCGCAAGAACTCATATCCGAAATTAAAGGGAATCTTAACTGTAAATGAGCTGTAATCCATTATGTAAATGCCTATATAAAGGAAATGAATAGTTCCAAAGGAGAGATGAATTTTTGAGTGCTAAGAAAGTTTTTAGGAGAGAGAAAATCTTATTAAGTGAATTGTATTCTTGTTTACTGTAATTCTTTTAAGGTCATATCAATAAAAAGGTTCTTAATATTCAAATTGTGTCATAAATTCTTGAGTTGGGTGTAGTGTGGGAATTCCTGCAAATACAATTATATCCTTTATATCCATCCAACGATAATATTCTGGCATTTCCCACTGCTGATTCAACCATTTGTGGGATATCTGGTAATGGAAAGCTATCTTTAGGACATGCCTTGTTTAAATCAGTGAAATCTATGCAAATTCTTATCCCCTTGTTCTTCTTTTGGACCACTACCATATTTGAAATCTACTCTGGATATTTTGCTTGCCTTATAATTCCCACGTCGAGCATCTTCTATAATTCTTCTTCTATTTGAGAATGGTATGTTGTTGCGATTTTCCTTATTCTTTGCTTAAACGGTCTTATATTTTTGTTGATTTGTAATTTATGACATGATATTGATGGATCTATCCCTGGCATCTCATACATGCTCCACGCGAAGATATCTTTATACTCTCGCAAGAGATTTATAGTTCTTTCTTCCTCATCTGCCTCCATTCTAGTCCCAATTTTCAGCATTTTAGGCTCTTCTTCACTCCCAATATTTACTTCCTTTGTTGGTTCTGCTGCAATATAACTGGCTTCAGGTTCTCCCATTGGTGTTTTCATAACTCTCGCGAGTTCATCTCCTTCTCGCGAGATTTCACAGGGTATTCCTTTTCCTTCTTTTTCTCTTATTATGTAAACTTTAAATTCTTCTTCCTTTTTTGTTTCTCTCGCCAATTTTCTGCGAGCCTTTCGCAGCTTTGGATGTTCTTCACAATTTCTTACTTCAATTTGGTAACACAATTTCGCAAAATCTGTGTCTCCTCTAATTTCTCCAATTCCACTGGGTATAGGAAATTTGATGCATTGATGCAACGTTGATGCTACAGCCTTGATTGCGTGTATCCATGGTCTTCCTAATATCATGTTATACGGTGATTCCACGTCTACTACACATAACGTTACTTGTGTTTCAATCTCCCCTAGTGGAATTCGTACCATTATCTCGCATTTAGGTTTTGTTAAAGATTTTCCAAAGCCATGAACATGATATGTTGAATAAGACATTTCTTCATCCTTATATCCCATTTTCTTAAAAGTATGATAAAATATTATATCTACAGAACTTCCTGCATCCACCAAAGTTCTATTCATATCCCATTCTTCTACAGATTTTATTGATTCCTCCTTTCTCATTGGTATAGTGGATACTGTGATTACCAATGGAGATGTATGACTTAGATTTTCTTCTGGTATTTCTGCTGCTGTAAATGTGATCTCCTGCTTTTCCCAATCTTTCAATGGTGATATTTTTTCCATCGTCATAATTTTCCTTCCTTCAAAATCCCGTTTGTGTATCTCCCCTTAATATTTTCATGAAATCTATCAATCATTGTTCTTGTTACCAACTTACCATACCACACTCCAATTTTCTACAATCCTCTTTGATTTTAATCATCCTTTCTTTAAATATCTCACTGATTTGTTTTATGATTTTCTTAATCTTGAACAATTCTTATCTTCTTCTTCACATTTTTCTATGATTTCCCTAATTCAATCCCTGTTTCGGGCGCCAAAATGTAGTTACAGGATTTCCCACACTACACCCTTGTTAAGATCTTGTTATAATCAACTCACAATTGAAGATTAAAAACGACACTTTATTATTTTGTTCTCAGAAATATTTACAGAAATGGAAGAATTCAAGATTACAATTATTCTCTTGAAGCTTCTCTCTCCTCAAGACTTTCTTAACTCTCAAAAATACATCATCCTTTTCAGGACACATTGGGTCTATATTTATAGGGTAGTTACATAGTGGATGACAGCTAAGTTTTCCTCTTATTTTGGGTTGATTCTGCGATTATACCGTGATTAGTTACAATGTTCACTCTCGCAAATTTTGTAACCATCGCAGGACAAACATGCTTTTCTCAAATTTTCTTCACTCGTCATTTATTACATCGCTCTTTTGACTGCTTTTGTGACACTCGCAAAGTGTAGTTGAAGATCTTGCGCTGATGCTCGCTGGGAAGTGTTGTTAATCTCACAGAGAAGTATTGTAGCGATATTCTAGTCTTACATCCGTTTTCACCGACCCGAAGTCAATAACCTATAGAAAGGTTCTAAATATCTCTGGATTGCTTGTTGATCACGTCATTACAGGTAAATCCTGGAATTTTTTTCAGATGTCTTGCTGGAAAAGTTACCACATATGAAGCTTATCTCAGGAATTAAGGTTTATCATAGAAACTCAATTGTATAAATAGGGGGATCTGAACCCTAAAAGAGTGCAGAAAAACCATTGCATCTGGTAAATCAATAAAATAACTCTCCTTATTGATTGTTTGGGTAAGATATATTTCTCTCCTTACATGAATTTTTAGTAGAGAAAACTTGCATAACCACGTTAATTTTATGTCTCCATTTATTGATTGTTAATTCATACTTTATCCATATTTTATATCATCATCATTATTTATGTTAGAGCATAGCTCGTTTGAAATCACCAAGCGTTGGTAAGTCAAGTTTGGTTGTCATATTTTAGTATCAAAACGCATCTAGAGTCGCTTGATTAAATATTAGAGTCAACTTTGTTTAGGGTAGACTATAAAGTCTAGGAATGTTGATACATACAAGTATTACTCTGAAGACCTGAAGAATGTGAAGAAGTAACGAACTATAATGACGAAATCATACTTCCACTTGAGGTTAGTAATATTGACTTGAACTATTTCCTTCCTGATGTATCTTTAAAGTCGTGCTATATTGAAAACATAAATGCGAAGATGTATATATTGTACATATTGTATAATACTCTAGTGATGTGAGATGATCATAATAGTATGATCTTAGTATTAGAGAATTAGACTACGAAGTATAACGCTTATCTTTTGAACTTCGTAGACATGACATCGACATAATCTTGTATATATTGTTATAATTATGTGAGTGTGTTATGGTGAAGATTTCATCCTAGGAAACAATGTTTTACATTTTTTTAAAGGAAGTACATTCATGAACTTGGTTTATGAATCAAAAGGGAAATCATGAGGCTTATTGGTCCGGCTATTCATTAGAAATCTTTGGATGACCAATATGTGCGAGATAGTAGAACCAATCTTAACTTATGTTATGTATCTTGGTATAACTAATCACATTGCCTGACTTATGATTTGGTATGATTAGTTTTTATTAATTAGTGTAACCGATCCTAAGTAATCACCATGTGATGGTATGGCTGATCCTTGTAATTGGTGTGATCATTCCTAGTAATTGGTGTGACCGATCAAGAGTATGTGTAATCGATCCTTGTAATTGGTGTAACCGGTCCTGGTAACTGGTGTAACCGGTCCTGGTAACTGGTGTGACTGATCACAAATAATACCATGTGTAGATGGAACCGATCCTTGTAATTGGTGTCACCGATCCTAGTGACTGGTGTGACCGATCACAAGTATTTTCATATTCAGGTATAACTGATCCTAGTGATTGGTAGAACCGATTGAACCCACGTATATGATTTGGTATTTGATCAATCACATAGTAGTCTTGGAAAACAGGTGAACCAATTCTAAACTTGTTTGGAATTGTGGTATAACCGATTCCAAGAATGCAAATCCATGTAAATATGAAATAAATATTTGCAGTGAAAAGATGTCAACATACTTTGAACACGAACAATAACTTTTATCATTTATTGTTCAAATATATTCCTTAGTACTCAAGGTGATCATGTGCCGAAATAAATTAAGAATATTTTAATTAAGGTTTTTGGTTTTATATGCTTTAATTACCAGCAATTAGTGCATATCTCTAGAGAATAAAAATAAGTAATGTGCATTTAATAATTGAAGATTTTCTATTGAGAGATTTCAGAAATATTGGACAAGCATTTATTGGAATTATGAAAACCAAATTTTGTCATTCATTGCATATCTTGAGAATACTTTCGATTTTGGAAATTCCTTGGTATCCAAACATCCTTGGTCTATTAATACATAAGTTTGCATTTCTAGCAAACTATCCTAAGAGTCGGGCAAACTTCATTTCTTGTTGTTTCTGGTGGAGACGTTTATTCGGAGAGGAAAGTATCCTAATTAGGTGAAATCTCTTATGACCGCTCGTTTAAAGACTTTTGTGGGATCAAGAAGCTTTACGAGTACCATTGGTGGGAAACTAGATAATTGCAGTGTTATTAGTTTTCGATTGATTTGATTGACTAACTGTTGTTGAAACTTTGATCGCACCTAGGTTGTTTATTCTTGAGAATCTTATCTTCTGACATAAGATTCACTCAAACGAGATCGAAACATCGACGGGATATTTAGAACTATTGCTAGATCTAAAGACATGTTGTGATAATCCATTGTTAACAGACTCCGTTATATGCGTGATTGATCACAAGAGATTCAAGTGATGTTGTGCATGTAATTGAAGATTAAAGAAGATTTGAAGAAGAAAAATATTTTTTATTGGTTTTCATATCTTGTGAATTGTGTGCACAAACCTTGATCGGATGGGATCCAACTATAATCGGATTTATTCGATTGATTAGTTGCATGAGATTAGTATTCTCAATATATCTCTTTGAGATCTATTTTGATTGAATGTGAATCTATACTCGACTATTTCGGTAGTTAAAGTTAGATTGATCTAACCAGACAAAAGATTTTATTATATTAAATGGAAGAGCCTTTGTCAACGACTCGTCTAAATCATGTAGCAAGATTGATTAGAGTGGTTACCAAACAGATTCTTCCTTTGTTGTTTGGAATACGATCCAAAGGACTTGTTATTCATGTGCATGACTCTAGAATTTGAAGGCGAAGGGATACTAAGTGAACTAAGTAACTAGGGTTATTTTTCTTGGTGTCAACTTTAAGTAGTTGGTACTAGATTTTGTATAGCGTCTTAATTCTGAGAGTATTTAAAACTGGACTAGGTCCCGGGGTTTTTCTGCATTTGAGGTTTCCTCGTTAACAAAATCTTGTTGTGTATTTTACTTTGATTTCCGTATTATAATTATTTATTATAATAAAGTAAAATACGCATACGTTAACTCTGTAATACTTGACAGTGATCCTATAGAGTTTTGTTATTACCGAACCTATTATCAAGTAACATACTTTGTTGTATTATCTAGATCTTGTATCCATAGTCAATCACATAAGTTATCTTGTTGTTGCATTGACTGGATCTCATATCCATAGATAATCACATGAAGTATGAACCGAATTATCGTATTGTCTCGACTGTGTCCATAGACGATCACATTCGGTAGAGGACTTATAGGTTGAAACAAAAAGATTGTGGTGTATTTGGGTACCTTCGTCTTTTCACTACCAATATCCATTGGAACAGTTACACCGTCTACTGTAACTGTTTGAGGATTATAGCCATTTACAAAATGAACCCATGATTAAAAATCACGCGCTTGTAGAAAGGCACGCATAACAATTTTCCACCATAAGTAATTTGAGCCATCGAAGACTGGCGGTACGTTTATAGAGATAACACTTCTGTCCATAGAGTTAGATTGCTACAAACATAGACTTATGAGGTCTTAGAGTGTTTGCCTGCTCTGATACCAATTGAAAATGCGGGGGGTATAACAACCATACCCAATATTTCGTTCGGTAATCTGTATGGACTAAACTCCAATATAATTCCGAGAGAACCAACTTAAAAGTGAGTCTCAATCAAGAAAGATATCAAAGAGATTTATCTCTTTCTCAATACAATCAATAAATTAACTAGATAGAAATATGTGAGACTGATCGATATGAGAATAACTCGGATGGTACCAAAGACCAATGTCTGAGTATCAATCAAGTCATATCCAACAAACAAGGTTAGATTTATCAACTATGATTGAACTACGCACAACCTGTGATATTTCAATTATATAAACAAATATAATACGAAAAAGAAATAACAAAGACACCAAAATTTTTGTTAACGACGAAACCACAAATGCAGAAAAACCCTGGGACCTAGTCCATATTTTAACACCATACTGTATTAAGTTACTACACACTCTATCCTACTAAAGTTAACTTCAGACTGGAACACAGTTGATCCCTAACCATGTCTCACACTGATTAATCTACAATCGCGTTCCTTATGCCTCATGAATCCCAACAGGACTCTGCGCACGTGATTCCCATAGCTGATCTCACCCACAACTAAGAGTTTCTACGAACTAAATTCGAAGACTTATAAACAAATATGTCTCCCACAGATGAGTCTATTATGTTTGTTGTTCCCGTCTTTAGATAAATCAAGGTGAACATGAAACTCAATTAATAATCCGATCTTATGCTCCAGAAGAGCAGCCTAGAAATATTAGTCACCTTACAATAACCTAAATGATTAACAGAAAAAGTTATTACGGAATCACAAGAGTCTAAAACGAAGAACTGTTGTGATTACTTTTTATATCTTACCTATCGTAGATAAATCTCGAGAAAATCTTAGAGAAGATTAAACTCATTACGATAGAAAAAGTAAGATCAGAATATGCAACTATGAATAAAATAGTTGTATATGGCTTCACGAATCCCAAATGAAGTCTTCAAGTCGTTAACCTAATAATGGTTTTGGAAAACCTAGGTTAAAGGAGAATCGACTCTAGTTTGCAACTAGGACACACAAGATTGTTGAGATTAGGTTTCCTAGATACTAGAGTTCTCCCTTATATAGTCTTTCAAATCAGATTTGCTTATAATTAAAGCTAAGATAGCTTAGTAACAAAGCAATTGATATTCACAGTTAGATGAACTCATGATTTAAGATTTAAGCTTAGTCTGCTTAGAAACTAAGTAATCAATATCCACCGTTTGATAGTATTATCTTGATACACACAAATGAAATATACCTATATTTAGATGTGGATGAACCGTACCTAAACGTGTATATCATGTTGGCTCAATAACAGTTAACTAAAGTTAGACATATGAACACTTATAGTTTAGACACATTCATCTAACACTTCTAGATCAAATATGATGATCAATAAATTATGGTAGATAATCAAATGAATCTAAATATGTTTCAAGATAGACTTTCAAATGTTCACTTTATCATAGAAATATATATGAACCATTTGAAACATATTCAGTTTGGTTTGTAATTGTACACAGTACTTATACAAGAACCAATTCATGAACATAATGCCACGGTTTACAAAAAAAATTCACATACCTTATTTCATTAGAGTTCCAGGGACTTTAGTTCGCAAACAAACCTGAGTTCATGAGTATATATTTTATACTTACCGATTTTAGAATCCAACCACTGTGTTCTCAAACAAAGTACGTGATACATAGTTCCGGACTTTGGCATAGTCTTGTCGTTCGCAAAAAGAGTACGCGAACCACAGTTCCGGACTTATCCTTGTCTAGCCATTCACAAACAGATTTCGTAAACCACAGTTCTGGACCTTTCACAGGTAAACCTGTTCTCAAACAAGGGTTTCGGACATGAACTAGAGCTACATAGTTAGCATACAAAGTATACAACCTGTGTTATATCCAGACATTGGTAGTAGTTCTAAAATCTCATTTAATCACTGAAACATCCTTAGAATACAACAATGGTAATCTAACACATACCACTAGCTTCAAGTAATTTTCAAGTGATTAATCGATCAATACAAAACTTCCCAAGTTAACATCAATAATTGTCTCACACGAATCATGTAAGATGTTCAAGGTAATTTTCACATGATCATCTTGACTTAATATTTAGTTTCCAACAATAAATTGTCTCCAACTAAACTCGTCAAGTAGATGATAAAGTTTAAGTTAAAGCTAAAAGCTTTCAACACGTATTTCGAAACCTTATAGCTTTAACGGTTTCCCAAATCTTATAGGAATCTATTTCCTTATCTAGGAATAATTCTCTTTCTAGGTATATTTCCTTATCTAGGAATATTACCCTGTCTAGGAATATCCCTAATCTAGGAATAATTCTTTTTCTAAGTATATATTTCCTTATCTAGAAATATTACCTTATCTTGAAAAGGAGAGGGTACCCAAATATACCTCAAGCTAAAACTTTTCCTTCCTATAAGTCATTTCTCCGAAAGTGATTGTCTATGGACTGAGTCGAGACAATGCAAATAATCGGTTCACATTTCGTGTGATTGTCTATGGATACAAGATCGAGACAATACAACAACGAAATATGTTTACTTGATACAAAGGTTCGGACTTAACCAAACTCAATAGGATTCACGTATCAAGTAAATAGGAATTAACGTTTGTGCAATTTACTTTAATTATAATAAAACAATTATAATGCGTACATATAAAATAAATGACACAGCAAGATTTTGTTAACGAGGAAACCGCAAATGCAGAAAAACCCAGGGACCTTGTCCAGAATTGAATACTGTCAGGATTAAGTCGCTATACAAAATAAACCAACTTAGTATAGTTGAGACCAAGCAACTAAACCTATAGTTCATCTAGTTCCGTCTGTATTCCCACGCCTCCAACCTGTAAACAAGTCACGTACTTGGACCAATTCATTTGGTTCGTATTCCAAAAAGTAAAGGAACAACAAATCTGTTTGGTATCAACTCTCTTCAACCAAGTGATATGAGTTGCACAAAGGTTCCCTTGTTTATCTTAACATAAACTCCTTTGCCAGGTTCCAAGATCTATCTTATGTTCAATCACCAAAAGGCAGTCGGTAAGATTTTGATATCAATACCTCTAATCCCAAGGAAATGTATTGATGCCGATCTTCTCAACGATTCTATTAAAATACCCAAAGGATAAATCAATTATAGTTGGATCCTCTGTTACCCAAACAAGTATTGTGCACACCAAAGATTACAAAACCAAGTCAGAAATCTTCTATCTCTTATTTGTCTTCAAATCTTCTTAGATCTTCAATAAACACCTACACACAACTACTTGAATTCCTTGTGATCAATCACACACAAAACGGAGTCTGTTAACAATTGATTATCACACAATCGTCTTTAGATCTAACAACAGTCTAAAGATCCCTGTCGAAACCTTGAACTAGTTTAAGTGAATCTTATATCAGAAGAGAAGATTTTCAAGCATAAACAAACTAGGTGTGTAGTAGCAGGATTTCCCACACTACACCCCTATTAAGATCTTATAAAAATCTAAGTGAAACTAGTTGAAGATTAAAGAATTAAACTGTAGTTGCAGGATTTCCCACAACACACCCCTTGTAATATCTTGATAATAATCTCTTGATCTAAGCTAATTTGATATTTAAAATTCTAAACATTGTAAATAGACACACGGATTTTTACATGGTTCGATTAATTTGATCTACATCCATGATTCTCTACTATGATTGTTAAAGTTTACATTTGATTTTACATTTGATAATCTCCATTAATGGAGTTCTAAATCTAGTTTTGGGGAAGAAGATGATAAAGAAAAATATATTTTCTCTCTCTAAAAATCTCTCTGAAAAATCTTTCTCTCTCCTCAAGACTCTCTCCACTCTAAAAAAACCTCCTCCTTTTCTGGACTTACTTGAACCCTTTATATAGGAAATTACATAGTGGGTGACAGCTAAGTTTTCCCCTTCTTTCGGATCTATTTTGCGATCTCATCGCGGTAATTACAATGTTAATATTCGCCAATTTTTGTAATCCTCGTGAAACAACACTCTTCTAATATGCCTCTTCAATCGTCAACTTCGTCATTCTTTGAATTATTTTGTGACGCTCGTGAAATGTTGTTGAAGATTTTTCAGTAACGCTCGCAGAAGTGTCATTAATCTCTCGTGAATATAATTATGGCGATATTCTGATCCTACATCTTGCCTCTTTTTTCTTGAATATTGCTTGAAAAGTAATTTTTAAGAAAAAATCTATTGTTGTGGCAGTCTTTGATTTTTTTTGATGAAGGAATGAGCGAAAGAATACTGGACTTGAAAAGTATATACTTGCCTCTATTCTTTTGCAAAGTTCCATATCTTTGTTAAGTAAATAAGAAGTATTAACTCTTGAAATGCTCGTGAAGTATGAAGTATCCCTGAAGAAATATAATAAGTACTCATTCTTCAAAATATAAGAAGTATCCGTCCTTTAATGAAAATCATAAGTATTGCCTCTGTTCTCGTGAAATTATTATTGGATTTTTGGTGAAAATCCTAGTGCATTTTGGAAGTGATTCTTGCGAGAAGATAAAGAACATAAAATGTTTTCTTGGTAATCCACAGTTGCCTCTGTTCTTTATCTATGAAGGAAGAATCCCTGAGAAAATGCTAAATGAATGAATTGCCTTTGCCTCATTTGATAAAATGATCATATTCTGCGAAATAATCATTTCTCCTGCAAAATTCTGGAATAGTCTGCAATATGCTGAATCAGTCTGAAAATTTATGAATGTTTCTGAATTTAACGAATTTACGAACTCTAAATGTTTTCGAGATCCGAAATAATGCTTTGAATAGTGTTGTCATGAATAGTGGCGAGATTGTAGACATTCCTCTTGATAAATTCTGAATAATACTTCTGAGAAACTCTGAATAATATTTCTGAGAGATTCTGAATAATACTTCTGAGAGATTCTGAATAATACTTGCTATCTCTCTTGCGATGAACAAATCTTTCCTGCATTCTTACAAGAAAATAATTAATGTTTGAGATTATTCTATTGGTATTATTTTGCCTTCCTAGTTAAAGGTCTTATTTCGCCAATTTTTCTTTCTGCGACAAAATCGCAGGACGTCTTTACATTTGCATGTATTGACCCATTGATCTTGCCTTATATTTTCTCTTGAGGCTTTTTAGCCTGTTATGCGACAATATGACAAGTCTAAGTTCTCTCGCGAGATCAAAGTCTCATGACATTGCCGTCTTGCGATGAAATCGCAGGACATCTTTACACTTTCATGTAAAAACCCATTGATATCATCTTAACTTTTTCTCATTTGGCTTTTTTCCTCTGTAAAATTTACGCGACAATATGACAGGCCTAAATGATCTTGCGATCTTAGAGCCCCATGACATTGCCGTCTTAAGACACTTATCAGCTCCCTAATGGAGGGTGCCTCCCTTATCTTCCCCCTGGTTGCCCCTTCAAGGAGGGCACATCGGCCATACAAGACTAGCTCCTCCCATCCAGATTTACCAACAACCAGTTGTTTTCGCAGCCTCTTGTCCTTTATTCCTATATGGCTTATAGTTACAAGACTGCACCCTAAGTGGGGTTTTCTTCAGGCCAAGTGCATCATAGCCAAGACTTACCAAAGATGGCCAGGGTAGGTTCGTCCATCCCGGGCACCCTTGGATAAACCGTGTACCTCGGCGCCTTGGTCATACTCTGCATTTCTTGGAAGAGATCCTCGGTCGTCCAACCAGGGTATAACCTTATAAAGCTGGAAATCCAAGATCTCTCTCCCGGATAGGTTTTCTTTAACCCCAACATCTGCATGACTCAGGTTCCAGCAGCGGTATAACCTTATCGCTGAATCATGTAAAGAGATACCCCCTTTATGACGTGCTTGCAGGTCTTACATTTGCCTCTTACGAAATTGTATTCGCGAACTAAGGTGCACGCCTTAAAGGTTTGTCCCATTCTTTAAGTCTCTGCGAAATTTTATTCGCGTTTCTCGCGATATTTTCGCGTTTCTTCATTCTTTCATTTCTGTCAATTCTTTACATAATCTTGAATAATCTCGCGGTTACACTCGCAGATTTGAATAAGTAAAATATTCAAGGAAGTGGTACTTAGCTTTTTTGGCGATTTTCTGTTGCTTCCGTTTCTCGCGAAGTATTTGATTTGCTTATGGATTGAGAAGAAATAATAAATGAACTCCTGACATGCCTTTTGCACCATACCAACTGTTCTGACCCTTCTCTTGCGAAATTAACTTGCGAAATAAAATAAATATCTGACGAAGTAATGAAATACCAAATTACTGCCTCTGACCAATTTGGAGAAGTAATGAAATAATCCTCTCATGGAAAGTAGATGTAACAATTTCTGCTCGTCAATATTTCCATTCCCTTCCTTCTAAAATGTAGTTTACAAGGGACGCATCTTCACAAGACTACATTTCCAACTTTATAAGGTAAAAAGAAAAGAAGTTCACCCTAAATATTCACGATGCTCTCGTCAATTTGGTTCTACTTTTCTTCTTTTCTTGTTTTCTGTGTATTTTTGTTTGGTCTGCTGACAAAGTTTCTTTAACACGTATGGCTACATGTACATCTTAGTTTCTCGCGTACTGACTCCTGTTTGCAAAAAAGAGAATATTCGCAAGGTAAATATCATCTGAACTGACTCCTGTTTGCAAAAGCGAACCATATTTTCGTCCTGTTATCACTTCTTTCCTCCATACGTTTTCAATTCTTCGCAGATGTGATTTCATCTTCTTTAATTTATTAATAATAAGTTGGTGGTCCTTCCACTTTAGTTTGGTGGTATAACATGATTTCTTGTTTTCTTCACCTTACTTGGTCATGTTACTTGAGTGCTCGCTGTACATATTCTTTGGTCCACTATAATACTATATAGTACTTAATCTTCGCATAAAAGTGTTGAAGAGAACATCGCCAAACAAGTTTAACAAGTACTATCGCAGAAAATATTCACGAGGCGAAGACTGTAGCAGTAAATGCCTTTAATCGCAAGTAATATCCTGTTCTTTTTTAATCTTCTCAGCATTGCCATTGCGATAGTGTTTATATTTTTGTCAACGTCATTCTTATGCTGTCAACGTATTCTGCGAGCACCATGTAGCGGGCTTCTTATGAGTTCTTTACTTCCTTGCTTTGCTGATATGCTCGCCATGGTTTGTAAAAGAGAAGAAATCTTGTCCTATAAAATTATTTGTTGGTGCAACTTCATTTGATTTCATCGTGATTGTTGAAACTGTACTGTCCTTATCCTTTCTATTCTGTTGGATTCTTAAGTTTCTTGTTAAAACGTTGGTGTTGGTGGATGCATCTTATCGCAAAAGAGAAATTTCGCTGGAACTTTTGATTCCTTCATCTGTGACTTCAATCACAAAAATCACGTACACATTAGTTGTCAAAATTATGATTAAATTCAAGATTTATAGTCGTAAATTTATGATCAAAACTCTTTTGAATTCAGAATATCAACTAAACAACAATTTTTGTGAAAAACAAAGATTAATAATCTAAAATTCAAAATCTTCCAGATCTACACTATGAACATATAATTTAATAAAATAAGAAAGAATTTGTCATGTTTGAAAAATTAACTGATCCAAATTCATTGGATTTTTCCCTGCGAAGAACAGAAAATCTCAGAATTTGACATTTTTAGAAATTCATTAAAAAAATTTTAAAACAAAGTTTGGTTACTACAAATTCGTAGCAAAGATATTTTTAGATTCAAGACTTCCATAATAACTCAAACTTTTACAAAAAGCAAAATTTAGGTTTTACAAAAAATCTATTTTCCCAATTCTGTTTTGAAATTCCCAGATCCGAAAAACGAAACAAAGAATAAGAAAAGTGAGAAGAAATTTGTCCTTTTCGATGATTTGTTGATACAATTTTGCTGATATTTTCTTCATCCGCCACTTAACATATCTCCTTCTCTCTATTTACTGTATAATCATGATCTTTCGTTGTAGTTCTCCATATCTGATCTTGAAACTTTTAGATCCAGTAAAATCTAATTCTAACGATAGCCTATTTCTTTGAATTTTCTTCAATTTAACAAGTAATTTGTCCCCTTAGTCGGCACCAAAATGTAGTAGCAGGATTTCCCACACTACACCCCTATTAAGATCTTATAAAAATCTAAGTGAAACTAGTTGAAGATTAAAGAATTAAACTGTAGTTGCAGGATTTCCCACAACACACCCCTTGTAATATCTTGATAATAATCTCTTGATCTAAGCTAATTTGATATTTAAAATTCTAAACATTGTAAATAGACACACGGATTTTTACATGGTTGGATCAATTTGATCTACATCCATGATTCTCTACTATGATTGTTAAAGTTTACATTTGATTTTACATTTGATAATCTCCATTAATGGAGTTCTAAATCTAGTTTTGGGGAAGAAGATGATAAAGAAAAATATATTTTCTCTCTCTAAAAATCTCTCTGAAAAATCTTTCTCTCTCCTCAAGACTCTCTCCACTCTAAAAAAACCTCCTCCTTTTCTGGACTTACTTGAACCCTTTATATAGGAAATTACATAGTGGGTGACAGCTAAGTTTTCCCCTTCTTTCGGATCTATTTTGCGATCTCATCTCGGTAATTACAATGTTAATATTCGCCAACTTTTGTAATCCTCGTGAAACAACACTCTTCTAATATGCCTCTTCAATCGTCAACTTCGTCATTCTTTGAATTATTTTGTGACGCTCGTGAAATGTTGTTGAAGATTTTTCAGTAACGCTCGCAGAAGTGTCATTAATCTCTGGTGAATATAATTGTGGTGATATTCTGATCCTACAAGGTGTAATCAAATTTCAACCACCGTTAGTAAATCAAATCAATATGAAAACTAAAGATAAACAGAAATATCTAGTTTCCCACCAACGGGTCACTCTAGAGCTTCTCAATCCCAAAGAAGACTTTAAATTGCCGTAAGAGATTTCACCTAATTAGATTACTCTCCTCTCCGATAGGCGGCTTCACCAGTAACAGTATAACAGAGGAAGTTTACTATCACGAAGGATTAGTTTGCTATAAATGAAAACTCAAAGTATTTATAGACAAGGAAGTTTGGACACCAAGGAATTTCCAAAATAAAAAATATTCTCAAGATATTTTTTCTTATTAACCCAAATTCGGTTTTCATAATTCCTGTGAATGCACTGTCCAAAAATAATGATCGAAATCTCCTTAGAAAATCTTTAATTAGCAAATGCACATTACTAATTATTATTTTCCATATATAATTAAAAATCTCAGTTAAAAGATTCTTAACTTATTTAAATTCGATCTTGGGATTTACTTCCTTCTTAGCTGTTAAGGAATATCTTTGAACAATAAAAGAATATACATTAATGCGCGTGTTCAAAGTGTGTCGACATCTTACTCTTGCAAGTCCTTTTTTCATACTTACTCACTTGAAACCGATTTACCACACTTCCAAACAAGTTTAGAATTGGTTCATCTGACTTTCAAGAACTATGTGATTAATTAAGTAACACTCAATTACAAACCATGGGTGTAACGGTTCTACCAAAACAAGTTTCAACTTGTATGCACTACATATAAGAGTACTGTGCATAGTTACACTAGCTTACCAAAGATTCGGGTGACTAGGTACTATGATCGGTTCCCTACATATATTTGGTATCTAACTTGTATTCACTGCACATGTCCATAGGATCGGTCCCCCCTTTCCTAAAAACGTGTTGCACATGTTCATATAATTAGTTCTCCTTTCTTCTATAAACCTTGCTGCACCTCATACAAGGACCGGTTCCCCCTTGTGATGTACTGCACATCTTCATAGGATCGGTTCCCCTTTCCCAAATTTGGTCAGACACTCACAAACCATATCATACCCCAGGTGATTACTTAAGATTGGTTTTACTAATAAAATTCATATCAATACATAAGTCAGGCCTCATGTGAATAGTTTTACCAAGAACACAAACAAGTCATGAGAGGTTATACTAAACACACATACTAGTCGTTCATAAGATTTGCAATGAAGAACAGCCCCAATAACGCCTGGCGATTTTCTTTTTGGTTCACAACACATATCTTGAACTTACTTCTTTAAAACACATGTAAAAACATTGTTTCCTAGGACGAAATCCTCACCTCATACCCATACATAATCACAATAACATTCATATGATTATGTCGATGTCTCATATACAAAGTTGAATGGTTAAGCAAGAAATTTCATATTGTATTCCTTAATACTATGTCTATATAGAGTGTTAATGCTTCGCAGTTTTATGTTTTCAATATGCACGACTTGAAAGATACGTTAGGGAATGAAATTGTTCAAGTCAAATATCACTAACCTCAAGAAGAAGGATGATGTTGTGGTTGTAGCTCCGTACTTCTTGATCGCTGTCGTATGCGTCAAAAATAATTTACACTTTCTTACTACTCAAAATATAAATATAGCAAAGGTAAAAAAGGATCGTTCCCTGTAGTTGCAGGAAATCCCACACTACACCCTTGTTATGATTTTGCTATATTTAACTCACTATTGAAGATTAAAAATGACACTTTATTATTTTGTTCTCAGAAATGTTTATAGAAATGGAAGAATTCAAGATTACAACTATTCTCTTGAAGTTTCTCATTCCTCAAGACTGTCTTAACTCTCAAAAAATAAATCATCCTTTTCTGGACATATTGGGTCTATATTTATAGGGTAGTTATATAGTGGATGACAGCTAAGTTTTCCTCTTATTTCGGGTTTGTTTTGCGATTGTACCACGATAATTACAATATTCATTCTCGCAAGCTTTATAACCATCGCTGGACAAACATGCTTTTCTTATGTTTTCTTCAATCGTCATCTATTACGTCACTCTTTTTTTACTGCTTTTGTGACACTCATCAGGTGTTGTTAAAAGCTTGCGGTATTGCTCGCTGGGAAGCGTTGTTAATCTCGCAGAAAGGTATTGTAGCGATATTCTGATCCTACATATTGCCTCTTCTCATGTCTTTTCTGCAAAGAAGAGAAGATATTAGAATCTTCAATTCTTCAAAGTGCTTGCAGCCTCTTTTCTTTCCATATTTTCTTCTCGACATTGTTCCGTTAATTTAGCTTAACCGCCTACACGTGTTGTAAATTTATCTTTTTACTGACACATCTCTACTCAATAGGTTATTTCCCTTTGCCTATAAAAGGTAGAGTGAGACTTCAAAACTATTTTTCTTCTTTTATTTCTCTATCTTCTTCATCTGTTCATTTTATCTCCCGTCTGCAACTCTTCTTCTTCTTCTTCATATTCTCCTGCTACTGTTCTAATGGAGTCATCAAGGTATGTTTTTTTTATTATAATCTCTATTTGATTCAATTTTTACTCATATTCTTCGATTTTCTCTATTTGATCCTTCATAACTCTCATATTATGTCTTTTCTTCTGTGGAACTATCCCTAACACCCAATCCTCAGTTCAAAACCCTAATGCTCGCAAAAGGCCAACTGATAAGAAGAAGAGAAGTTCTGCGAATGATAAGGTGGTAAGAAACATATCTTATTTCTTAATAACAATATTGTTGCCTCTGTTTTTTATCTAAGTTATTATTCACAGAATGTCGAGAACATAGCTAATCCTCCCAAAAGACCTCGTCAATTTAAAGTTCTTGAGGCTGATTTCACCATACCCATGTTAACATCTGCGAGAGTTACTCCTACACCCTCGAGATTGGATCCTCTTTCTTTTATCTGCGAGAATACCGCTGCCAACACCTCTATTTCTTTTGATTCTTTGACAAATCAGGCTCCTGAAATTGTTGTGACTGAAATTCCTTCTAGCCCTTTATTGCCTTCAATTGTTGTTGTAGTTGCGGATTATCTCACAACTACACCCTCATAAGAATTCATTAAAATGATTCCTAAACCTAATTAATTTGATATGAAACTAAGAATTAAGGTACTAAAATTATAAAGAGACACAAAGATTTTTACGTGGTTCGATCAATGTGATCTACATCCACGGTGCTTCACTAGTGATTGTATGTGATTACATGATTTTACAATTGAGACTCCATTAATGAATATTTGGATCTCTAGAATTTTGGGGAAGAAGATGATAAAGAAAATAAATCCCTCTCTAAAATTTTCTCTCTCCTCCTAAAATCATCCCCTCTCTCAAAATGTGTCCCTCCCTTTCCTCTCATGCCTAAATGGCTATTTATATGATTTTACACATTGGATAACAACTAATCTTTCCCTTAATTTCGGATCAAAGAATCATCATACGAACCTTTGCAAATTTACTTCACGAACTTCCTTTACTCGTAAAACGTTCTTCGTGATTTCTTTATCTTCACAAAATATTCTATACTCGCAAAATGTATTTTCTCTCCACAATTTCGTAAGTTATCATTTGCTGTGATATTCCGCTCCTACATCTTGCCTCTTTTTTCTTGAATATTGCTTGAAGAGCGATCTTTAAGAAAAAATCCGTTGTTGTAGTAATCTTTGATCTTTGTTGATGAAGGAACGAGCGAAAGAATACTAGTCTTGAAAAGTATATACTTGCCTCTATTCTTTTGCGAAGTCCCGGAATGTTGCGAAGTAAATAAGAAGTATCAACCATTGAAGTATAAGAAGTATGAAGTATCCTTGAAGAAGTATAAGAAGTACTTAATCCTCGAAATATATAAGAAGTATGAAGTATCCTTAAGAAGTACTTAATCCTCTAAATGTAAGAAATATTGCGAACCCATCATGCGAACTCTCATTCCATGTTCTTTGCCTCATGCTATGCTGTAATGCAAATAAAAATTTAGATTAGTATTCAACATTTCTTTTATCAAAATTTCTTATTTTTTATTTATATGCTACTTCAAAATCTTTTTGTTTGTTTTGATTTCCTTTGTATTATCTATTTCATCTCTCTTGACAAATATTTTTCCATGGAAATGATCCTAATAGGTACCCCCTCATCTGACGCACTGAGGTGCTTTGCCTTTTACGAGTATACGCCATAAAGGTTTTCCAACTACTACTCTCCATGTCGAATATCATATCATTGGAAATAAAGTAAATTTTTTAAGAGAAATATATAAATTGATTTGTGCGAGATGTTTTTCTAGGTTTCTATTGTAATTGTGAAATCTTGAGATCTTTGTAATTGTGTGATTGAATCGCTTTTTGTAAATCAAATCAAAAATCTTTTATTTTTCGTAAGAAAATAAAATGTTTAAGGAAAGAGGTACTTAGCTTTTATGTGAGTCGTTGTTGTCTCTTGCGAAGTATGTGATTTTCTTGCGAAGCTAGCATCGTCTTGCACGTTCTCATAGCATACCAATTATTCTAGCCCACTCTTGAGAAATAGAATTCTGCTGTTTTGCGAACTTTTGCGAAGTAAACGAACATTTGCGAAGTATTGGTGCTGCGAATGTTCGCAACATAAACATTTGCAAAGTGTAAAAGAGTAGTAGTGTTGGTCTTGCGAATATTCACAAAGTAAATATTTGCGAAGATATTTCTTTATTGCTGCGAACGTTCGTAAAAAACATTTTTCTTGCGAACAGTAGCCTTCTCAAATCACCATCTTCGTAATTAAATACCATCTTCGTATATTTAATTAAACACCATCTTCGTATATTTAATTAAACACCATCTTCGTAATTTCCAGCTTGATGTTTACTTCTCATATAGAGTCATGGAGACTGATTGACATCTTCCTTCATACTTAATTTCGTAAAACTTTGTATGAGAATCTTGTTCTTTGCTCTGTATAGCATCTTCGCCAAGAAGAGCTTCAAGGGGAGATTTGGCTTTTGAATTTTTGAGTGGAACAAAATTCACTTCTAAGATCGGTAGTTCAAAATCCATAGCAGAATTGTAAGTTCATTCAAGAATGTTATTCCCTTTAGCATGACCACCTTCAAGAGAAATCACCGTATCCAGTCTTCATAATTCGGATCTGTGAACCAATCTTCATAGATTGGAGTTTGTACTGGGCATAGATCAAGATTTGTCTCACTTGTAACTTCCACTGTCAATTTTAACTCTTTCCCTTGAGAAGGTAAACAAGAAGCTGAATTTGAAGAGTTCTCAACCTATTTTCTGAAAATTCCAACAGAAGAGGCTCCTTGATCTGCAGCTGATTCACTAGTAATTGTCGGAGCAAACTGTGATTTTTCGTTTTTGCAAGTAGCTTCACTCGGTGGTTTCGAAGTTTGGTTGGTTTGCTGTTGACATAAAGGCGCAAAGAAAACTTTTGCGATGCAAACATTTGTGAAAAGGATAATAAGATATTAATCATTTGGGATCATTTTTTGGTGTAGCTTTATATGGATTTCATTTTATTACCTCTGCTCTTAGATCCAATTGAATTCATCACCAACAATAGCTAATTTCTTTGAACTTTTCTGAACCAACAAGTTACAGGAAGGATAAATCCATTTAATCTCTCCCTGTTTCTAGCGCCAATTATGTAGTTGCGGATTATCTCACAACTACACCCTCATAAGAATCCATTAAAATGATTCCTAAACCTAATTAATTTGATATGAAACTAAGAATTAAGGTACTAAAATTATAAAGAGACACAAAGATTTTTACGTGGTTCGATCAATGTGATCTACATCCACGGTGCTTCACTAGTGATTGTATGTGATTACATGATTTTACAATTGAGACTCCATTAATGAATATTTGGAGCTCTAGATTTTTGGGGAAGAAGATGATAAAGAAAATAAATCCCTCTCTAAAATTTTCTCTCTCCTCCTAAAATCATCCCCTCTCTCAAAATGTGTCCCTCCCTTTCCTCTCATGCCTAAATGGATATTTATATGATTTTACACATTGGATAACAACTAATCTTTCCCTTAATTTCAGATCAAAGAATCATCATACGAACCTTCGCAAATTTACTTCACGAACTTCCTTTACTCGTAAAACGTTCTTCGTGATTTATTTATCTTCGCAAAATATTCTATACTCGCAAAATGTATTTTCTCTCCACAATTTCGTAAGTTAACATTTGCTGTGATATTCCGCTCCTACAGTTGTTTTCCCCAATACTCCTCCTTATGATAATACAACCATCGCAAATGACTTAAATCATCAACTTGTCCTCGTTACTACTTCACCCTTTGTATCTCTTCCTCCATCAAATGAAACCTTTACATCAACCTTAGCAGGAGTTGATGTTGATTTTAAAATTTTATCTAATATTTTAGATGATGCTAGAAAATCTTCTACTAACTCTCTCCAATATGAAGTTTGCGAGACCTTACTCAAATATTTTGGCTCTGATAATACTGCTTCACGAGCATCTTTAGAAAATGAAGTTGAAGCTCTAAGAAAAAGCCTTCAAGTCAAAATTTTTGAATGTGATACGCTGAACTATATGCTTCGTAATTCTTCACTTAACTGCGAGAACCTTCGCAGAAAAAATGACGAGCTGAAAGGTAAAATTTTCTTGCCTATACTCTTTTGTATTTCTATTTTGCTTTCATATCCTCTGTACTCAAGTCTCCTTCTTAAATTCTTGGTTCATATATTAGTTTCAAATCGGACTCGTTTCATGGAAAGACTTAAATTTGAATCTATTGCTGAAAAAGCTCGTGTTGAAAGAGATTCTTGGATGGACCAGTATAATAGACTAGATAATCTCTACACATATTCGATCGATCAAATAGATAATCTTACTAATGAGAATAATCAACTATCGTAAAGTCAAAATTTATTAAGTAATGAGGTTACTCGTCTCTCATATTTGTTAATCAAGTCTAACTTGGCGATAGAATCTTTATCAGATGAAAATAGAACTTTATCCCAAGAGAAACATAGATTTTAAAGCTTGATGGCGATTTCTTCACAACAATTGAGTAATCTACAGAGAATATGTGATAATCAAGAGCGATCTCTTCGCTCTCTTAAAGATGAACTCAAGGAAGTAACTGAATCATATACCGCTGAGAAGGATAAACTTATTAAGGGTAGATTAACTCTTAGTTTAAAGGCCAACGATCTTCAAGACTAGTACTCCCAATTAAAGAAATCTCATTCTTTATTAGCAAAGGAAAATTCGTATCTACACTCCAAAGAAGAAAACATGAAATCTCGTCTAAAGGGTATGGTTGGCGATAAATTTGATGACGCTATGAATCAATGGGAGAACTTTTTCTTTACATTAATCCAAAACTTAACCTCTCAAAAAGAAAGTAGTCAATTGACTGCCTCATTTGTTGATCTTTCTGTCAAATTTTACGTTATGTTTCTTGTGAGATCTTTCTCTGAATAATATTTAATCATTTTTGTTTCTCGCAGAATCTGAAAGAAATCTTCATTCCACCATCGTTGATCTTACTGATAAATTGGATAAAGTTCGCAAAGAAAACAAGATTCTCACTTCTGATCTTGTAGAAGTTCGCGATAAGGCAGAGAGAAGACTTGATTATCTCGAGTACTTCAAAAATATAGAAATCAGAAATCGTGACAGAGGTTTCCTTCGCAAGGTTCACCTTAGTGCTGAAGTTCTTGTGAATGATATTATGATATCCCATTCTCTCCCTCCTGCATCTGTTCTTCCTTTAGAAGTTGATGATGATGAAGTCCCTCTCCCCATGGACAAGGATTTATAATATGCATCTGTTGAAGAAGATATTGAAGAAAATAATCCAGAAGAAGAAAAAGATTCTCCTAGAGAAGGAGAAACTCGAAATTAGAAAAATGTTGGTAATGCTGACAATAATGGCAAAAAACCTAAGTCTGACGAGACCATCGCTGAAGCTTGAATTTCATTCTTGATTTCTTTTCCTTTTCCTTTCTTGCGTGTAATGTAATTTTTGCAACTTTTAGAATTCAACCTTTAATTTTGTTTACTTTGAACATTCTCAATGAATATAATGAGATCTTATTTATTCATTCCCCTACTTGCCCTTCATTAACTTTCTTGAGATGTGTAATTATTTACCGTATCTTTTTTTTGCGATCTGCGATGTAATGAATTCCTGCGATATTCCGAAAAATTCTGACAAAGGTTGCCTTCTCATATATCCCCTGCGATGAACAAATATTTCCTGCACTCTTGAAATGGTTAATGTTTAATATTATTCTGTTGGTCTTATTTTGCCTTCCTAGTTAAAAGTCTTATTTTGCCAAATTTTTCCTTTTGCGACAAAATCGCAGGACATCTCTACATTTGCATGTAAAAATCCATTGATATTGCCTTATCCATTATTCTTTGAAATTTCTGCGACAATATGATAAATCTAAATCCTCTAGCGAGAATAAAGTTCCATGACATTGCCGTCTTGCGATGAAATCGCAGGATGTCCTTACATTTACAAGTAAAAACCCATTGATCTCATCTAAACATATCTCTTTTGGCTTGTTGCCTCTGTATAATTTACGTGACGCAACAATATGACAGGCCTAAATGTTCTTACGATCATAAAGCCCCATGATATTGTCGTCTTAAGACACTTATCATCTCCCTAATGGAGGGTGCCGCACTTATCTTCCCACTGGTTTCCCCTTCAAGGAGGGCACATCGGCCATACAAGACTAGCTCCTCACATCCAGATTTTCCAACAACCAGTTGTTTTCGCAGCCTCTTGTCCTTTATGCCTATATGGCTTATAGTTACAAGACTGCACCCTAAGTTGGGTTTTATTCGGGCCGAGTGCATCATAGCCAAGACTTGCCAAGGATGGCCAGGGTAGTTTCGTATGCCCCGGGCACCCTTGACTCAACCGTGAACCTCGGCGCCTTGGTCATACTCTGCACTCCTTAGAAGAGGTTCTTAGTCGTCTAACCAGGGTATAACCTTATATAGTTAGAAATCCAAGATCCCTCTCTTGGATAGGTTTTCTTTAACCCCAACATCTTCATGACTCAGATTCCAGTAGCGGTATAACCTTATCCCTAAGTCATGTAAATAGATACCCCCTTATATGACGCACTATTAGGTCTTACATTTGCCTCTTGCGAAATTTTATTCGCGAACTAAGGTGCACGCCATAAAGGTTCGTCCCATTTTATTAATCTCTGCGAAATTTTATTCGCCTTTCTTGCGATTATGCTCGAAGATCTTGTTTTGCTTTGTTATTGGAAGAATTTCTCAGTTGTAGTAGAGAAAGAAAAATTTATTATTTGTTTCACAATTCAACGTACCAGTATCTCTTATCTTGCAGAAGTTGTCATTAATAATATTTTTTCAGAAATAGTCTATTTCATGGCCTGTCAAGTCTTTGACCAACATCTGTCCCTTCAGGTTCCATTAGTTTGTATACCCCAGTTCCAACTATCTCCTTAATGATGTACGGTCCATCCCATTTTCTCGCAAACTTTCCACCATTCTCTCGCTGATAACTTGGTGTTTCTCGTAGCACTAAATCACCAGGTTGAAACTCACGTTTCTTAACGCGTTTGTTGTACTCTCGAGCTAATCTTCGCTGATAATTTTCCATATGTTGTAAAGTCTTTTATCTTTTTTCTTCTAATTCGTCTAATTTATTTAAAATCATTCCAGCACTTAGATTTCTTTCCCAAGCCTCTCTTTTTGTTGTAGGAATAGCTACTTCTATTGGTAACACAGCTTCAAATCCATATGTCAAACAAAAAGGTGACATTCCAGTAGCTTCTCGTCTAGTTGTAATGTAATCCCATATTGCATTATGCACTTGCTCGCACCATGCTCTGTGATACCCTTCTAGCTTCTTTTTTAGGATGTCTGCGATTATCTTATTAGTTGCTTCAGCTTGACCATTTGCTTGTGGGTATAAAGGAGTAGACTTTCCACATTTTATCTTAAATGCATTGAGGAGTAATTCTATATTCTTCCCTTAAAATTGCTTTCCATTATCAGACACCAACTGTGCTGGAATCCCAAATCTGCAAATTATATTCTCAAATATGAATGTAAAAATATCTTTATCGCGGATATGTTGTACTGCCTTTACTTCTCCCCATTTTGTGAAATAATCTGTTGCGACAATTAGATATCTTCTCTGTCCAGAACCAGGCACAAATGGTCCCACGATATCTAACCCCCATTTCCCAAAAGGCCATACACTTGTTGAAGATGATAATGGTGCTCCTGGTGCATGTATCTTCTTTCCATATCGCTGGAAATCTTCGCAACGCCTTGAGAGTTGTTTTGCATCTTCATGCATATATGGCCAGTAATAGCCTTGCATTTTTGTTCTATATGCCAAATATCTTCCTCCACTATGATTACCAGCATCACCACTATGCAACATCTTCAATATTTTTTGTCCTTCTTCCCTCGTCAAACATCTTAGCGATAGTCCACTAAAAGATCTGCGATATAATACTCCATCTCTTAATTCATAATTGTTTGCACTACTTTTTAATTTATGTGCCTCCAGTTGATTTCTTGGGATTTCTCCTCTTTCCAAGTATGCATGAAGATCTGCTCGCCAATCTGTAATGTTGTTCTTTAATTCTTCTTCGCCAATTTCTACCATCATCACATCTTCCTATTCTTCTTCCTTGTTTATCGTTGGTAATAAAAGTTTTTGAATTTTTATGCATCTCGCAGCTGGATTTGTCATCATACTGGATATGAAAGCAAAAGCATCTGCGAGCCTATTATCTTTCCTTGATATGTGTCTCCATTTTATTTTTGGAATTCTCGCAGATAATTCTTCGACTAATCTTTTATACTTTCTTAAAGATGGTTCGTTTGTTGTGTATTCTCCTTTTATCTGGCGAATAACCAACTTCGAAATCGCTGGTGATTCTAGCATTTTCCAACTTCATTTTTACCGCAAATTTTAAAGCATAAATCACGGCCTCATATTCTGTCTCATTATTAGTGGATGCAAATTCCAATCTAAATGAAAAAGCTGTTTTCTCTCCTTCTGGTGAAATAAAAACAACTCCAATCCCATTTCCTTCTCCATTTGATGATCCATCCACCAATATCTCCCATATGTTGGGTTATGTTAATAGTTATTTTGGATCTCCATGTTCCTCTTCTACATCCATCATCTCTTCCACAACTTCATCATCTTTTAAAGGAAATTTAGCTAAGAAGTCTGCGATAACTTGTGACTTTGGCGAGGATAAAACTTCATATTGAATATCAAAGTGTCCTACTTTTGCATTCCATCTCTTAACTCTGCCTGCTCTTTTTAAATTTTTCATTACTGACTCAATTGGCACTTTTGTTAACACTTTAACCTTATGTGCTTGAAAGTAGATGCGAAGCTTAAAAGTTGCATGCACCAATGCTAGAATTAGTTTCTCAATCTTTGAATAATTTCTCTCTGCAGAATTGAACGTTTTGCTGATGTAATAAATTGGTTTTTCTACCCCTGCATCTACTCGCAGCAACACATCACTTAGCACATATGTGGTTGTTGCGAGATAAATCAATAGTTCTTCTCCTGTTCAGCTTTCTGTAAGATAGTTATGTTCATTAAATGTTATTTTATTCCTTGAAAATCCTTTTCACATTCATCTGTCCACTTGAATTTTGTTCCCTTCTTGAGTATATCGAAAAAATGTTTGCACTTGTCTGAAGATCGCGAGATGAATCTTCCTAGTGAGGCTAAGAGTCCATTCAATTTTTGCACATCTTTTACCGTCGCAGGCGTGGGCATATCGTGAATTGCTTGTACTTTTTCTGGATCAACTTGTATTCCTTCTTTTGATACAATATACCCCAAAAATTTCCCTGAAGTTACTCCAAAAGTACACTTATCGGGATTCACTTTAATATTAAATTGTCGCATCTGATCAAAAATCTCCTTCAGATCTTGTACATGATTCTCAGCTTCTTTGCTTTTAATCAGCATATCATCTACATACACTTCTAATGTTTTGTGGATCTACTTTACAAACACCTTCTCCATCATTCTTTGATACGTTGCACCAGCATTTCGTAAGCCAAATAGCATCTTTGTATAACAGTATAATCCTCTTGGAGCAAAAAATACGGTATGTTCTTGATCTTCTTCAGCGAGAGGGAACTTGAAGATTGTTATAGCAGAAATTTGAAGGAGTTTTGGAAATTTGAAGATCAAATGGAGTCAGTAGATGAAGATTACAAAAAAGAAGAATGTAATATGATCACAAAGACAATGATTGATGAATTTCATAACAACATGAAGGAAAGGATACACAAACGAGATTATAGAGGGAGAAAGATCATGGAAGTGGAGAAAATAACAACTTTGAAAAAATGGGAAAAGCAGAAAATCACATTTTCTGTAGATGAAATTCTAAGTGAAGACTTGAACCACACTTCACCATTAGTAGTCACAATTCCGATCATGCGAGAAGAAAAGAAAGCTACAAAATCTTTAGAAAAATGGAAATTAAACCGAGTTTTGATTGATACAGGGAGTTCTGTTGATATTATATTCTATCATGCACTTAAGGGGATGGGGATTAAAGATGAAGAGATCACAAATTCAGAATGTCTTATCCATGGATTGGGAAAATATACAACAAAATCCAAAGGGGAAATAATGTTATGAGTACCGCTGGGAGAAATCGAAACACACATAGTTTTATGTGTGGTAGATATGGAATCTCCATATAATATGATTATGGGAAGACCATGGATTCATGCGATTAAAGCTGTTGCTTCAACATTACATCAATCAATTAAGTTTCCTACACCAAGCGGAATACAAGAAATAAAAGGGGATCTTGATAGTGCAAAATTTTGTTATCAGATTGAAGTAAAACAGTGTGGAGGAATAGCAAGAAAGAAACAATTTCGTAGAAAACTTGCGAAAGAAGCGAAAAAAGAAGAGGAGTTCAGAGTGTATGCAATAAGAGCAAGAGAGGGAAAAGGAATACCAAATGAGATCCCAGAAAAAGAAGGAGAACCAATGAAAGTAATCAAAGAACCAACACCTATGGGAGAGAAAAATCCTAGTTACGTTACAACAGAACCAACCAAAGAAATAAATATTTGAGTTGAAGAGGAACCTTTAATCTTGCGAATTGGAACTAAGATGGACGAAGAAGAAGAGAAAAGAACTATTGATCTCTTACTAGAATACAAAGATATATTCGCCGGAAGTGTAGATGAAATACCAGGAATTGATCCATCAATGGCGTGTCATAGATTGAACATAGATAAAAGCGTAAGACCATTCAAACAAAGAATAAGAAAGATCTCGCAAAATTATCATGCACAAATAGAAGAAGAATTACAAAATATGCTGGATGCAGGAATCATAAGAGAAGCAAAATACCCAGAGTGGATTGCGAATATGGTCATTGTTCCGAAGAAGAATAAAGGGATAAGAATTTGTATAGATTACACTGATCTAAACAAAGCCTGTCCCAAAGATAGTTTTCCATTGCCAAACATACCACAAATGGTGGAATCAGCTGCAGGTCATGATAGAGTCACTTCACTCGATAGATATAAAGGGTACAATCAAATATCACTCGCAGAAGAAGACCAAGAACATACTGCCTTTTTCGCTCCAAGAGGTTTATATTGTTATGTGAAGATGCCATTTGGTCTGCGAAATGCGGGTGCTACATATCAACGAATGGTCTAAAAGGTGTTCGCAAAGTGGATACATAAAACCTTAGAGGTGTATGTAGATGATATGCTGATAAAAAGTAAAGAGGCCAAAGATCATGTGCAAGATTTAAAGGAAATATTTGAGCAAATGAGAAAATTCAATATCAAATTAAATCCTGAAAAATGTGTAATTGGAGTTGCGTCAGGGAAATTTTTGGGATACATAGTATCAAAGGAGGGGATACAATTCGATCCAGAGAAAGTACAAGCAATTCGTGACATGCCAACACCTGTAACGGTAAAAGAAGTGCAAAAGCTAAATGGACTCTTGGCTTCACTTGGAAGATTTATTTCGCGAATGTCAGATAAATACAAACATTCTTCAACATACTTAAGAAGGGAGCAAAATTCAAGTGGACTGATGAATGTGAAAAAGCTTTTCAAGGAATCAAAGAATATCTTGCGAATACATCCATATTACAGAAACTAGAGAAAGATGAAGAATTATTGGTATACCTCGCAACAACTCAATATGCTTTGAGTGCAGTTCTATTGCGAATAGATGCAGGAATAGAAAGGCCCATTTACTACGTCAGTAAAACTTTTAACACAGCAGAGAGAAATTATTCTAAAATGGAGAGGTTAATCTTAGCCTTGGTTTATGCATCATTTAAGTTGCGAATATACTTTCAAGCGCATGTGATAAAAGTGGTAACCAAAGTCCCAATTGAGTCAGTCATGAAGAACACAAAAAGATCAGGAAGAATAGAAAGGTGGAATGCACAAGTAAACCATTACAAGATAAAGTATGAAGTGTTATCATCGCAAAAGTCACAAGTTGTCGCAGATTTTTTGGCAGAATTTCCCTTGGAAGAAGATGAGGCAGTAGAAGAAATGATGGATATTGAAGAAGAATTTGGGAATCCAAAAGACCTATTAACAGAACCAAATAGATGGGAAATTTTAGTAGACGGATCATCCAACAGTGAGGGGAATGGAGTAGGAGTTGTGTTGATTTCACCAGAAGGAGAAAGAATAGCATTCTCATTCAGACTAGAATTTGCATCCACGAACAATGAAACAGAGTACGAAGCTGTAGTACATGCATTGAAGATCGCAATAGAAAAGAATCTCGAATATATAAGAATAACAAGTGATTCTCAGCTGGTAATTTTTCAAATTAAAGGGGAATATATCACAAATGAGTCTTCTTTGAATAAATACAAGAAACTTGTTGATGAATTATCTGCGAAGATACCAAAATTAAAATGGATGCATATAACAAGAAAATACAATCGACTCGCAGATGCTTTTGCATTCATTCCAAGTATGATGACAAACCCTAATACAAGAAATATCAAAATACAGACAATTCAACATCCATCAGTGAATAAAGAAGAAGAAATTGAGGAAGCAGTTGCGATGGAAGTAGAAAGGGAACTACCAGACGACATTGCAGAAGATCTCGCAGATTGGAGAAAGGACATTCATGCATATCTCGCAAAAGGAGAAATACCCAGGAACAGACTAGAAGCACATAAATTAAAGAGTCGTGTAACAAATTATGAGTTACGAGAAGGAATTTTATATAGAAAATCTTTCAGCAGACCATCTCTTAGATGTTTAACTCGTGAAGAAGGAGAAAAAATATTGAAGATGTTACATGGAGGAGAAGCTGGTAATCATAGTGGGGGAAGATCTCTAGCATATAGAGCAAAAATACAAGGGTATTACTGGCCTTATATGCACACAGACGCAAAATTATTGATGAGACGATGTAAATAATGTCAACGACATGGGAAAAGAACTCATGCGCCAGGGGCACCATTGTTGGTCCATTTTTACCTGGATCTGGGCAGAGAAGATACTTAATAGTCGCAACAGATTATTTCACTAAGCTCGCAGAAGTAAAAGCAGTACAACATATTCGTGATAAGGATGTTTTTACATTCATATTCGAGAATATTATTTGTAGGTATGGAATTCCAGCACAATTAGTATCTGACAATGGGAAGCAATTTGAAGGGTAGAATATAGAGATGTTACTCAGTGATTTTAGGATAAAATGTGGGAAATCAACTCCATTATATCCACAAGCTAATGGACAGGCAGAGGCAACAAATAAAACAATCGCAGATACAATCAAAAAGAATTAGAAGGACATCTCAGAGGGTGGTGCGAGCAAGTACCTAGTGCAGTTTGGGCATACAATACAACTAGAAGGGAGGCAACTGTAATGTCTCCTTATTGTTTAACATATGGAGTAGAAGCAGTATTGCCAATAGAGGTTGTAATTCCGACAACAAAGAAAGAAGCTTGGGAAATAAATTTAAGTGCATGGGTGATATTAAGTGAGCTGGATGATTTGGAAGAAAAAAGGGAAAAGGTGTTGCGACATATGAAAATTTATCAGGAAAGATTAGCTCGAGAGTATAACAAGAGAGTTATTGAACGTGAGTATCAACCAGGTGATTTGGTCATGCGAGAAACACCTCCCTACCAGAAAGAAAATGGAGGAAAACTAGCACCAAAATGGGATGGACCATATGTCATTAAAGAGGTTATGGGAAGTGGAGCTTATCGGCTGATGGATCCAGAAGGGAAAGACATGGGTTTAAGACTTGGTCGAACCTGGAATAGATTGTAGTTAAAAAGGTATTATCCATAAAACTCATGATAATTTTGCGAATATCATTTACTTCCACAGAAACTGCCAAAATTAAAAACTTTAAAATGCTTATTGCGATCAGCTTTCATTAAAGAAAGACGCAGAAGTTTATTTGCGATCTGCTTTCATTAAAGAAAGACGCAAAAGTTTATTTGCGATCATCTTTCATAGAAGAAAGCATCAAACTGTGATCAGCTTTCAAAAAAGAAAGAAAGCCGCAGAAATTTTACACAGGCAAACCTTTGTGACATACACCCTAGTTCGCGAAGCAACATTTCGCAAGAGGCAAAGTCCTAAAGTACATCATTTAAGGGGGTACCTATAAGCATGGCTCAGGGGAAACGGAACACCACCACGGAACCTGAGTACATGGACATTACGGGGTACCTATCCGGGTTAGACACCTTGGATTCTCAATCTAATCTTACGATGCAACATGATTTAGGTTTGGAGACTAAGGCATACTGTCTTTCCCAAGAAGTGCAGAAAATGATCAAGGCGCCGAGGTACACGGTTGAGTCAAGAGTTCCGGGTGGGTTTGAAGCACATCTTCCATTCTTGACAAGTCTTGGCAACTGATGCACTTGGCCCAAAGATACCCCATAGGGTGCAACCTCGTAACTATAAGCCCTATAGGCAAAAAGGATAAGAGGTTGCGATCAAAAGCTGGTTGTTGGCAAAACCGGATGGGAAGATCTAACCTTGTATGGTCGATGTACGCTTCCTTGAAGGGGCAACCAAGGGGAAGATAAAGTGCAGCACCCTCCATTAGGGAGCTGATACGTGCTATAAGACGCAAATGTCATGAGGCTTTTTGTTCGCAAGAACATAAAGGCTTGTCATATTTGTGCAACAATTGTGTTTCTGCGAGTACAAAAAAATAAATAAATAAATAAATAAATAAATAAATAAATAAATAAATATATATATATACTCGCAGAATTAAATACAAAGAAGTTAAGATGAGATCAATGGGTTATTACATGAAAGTGTGATAACGTCCTGCGATTTCATCGTAAGACGATAATGTCACAAGGCTGTATATTCACAAGTATATTCAGACTTGTCATATTATCGCAAACACAAAAATATTGTTAAGATAAAGTCAAGGGGTTGAGGCATGCGAATGCACCAACGTCCTGCGACTTTATCGCAAAAAGAGGTGGCAAAGTAAGACCTTTACTTAGGAAGGCATGATAAGACCACAGATACTAATGAAGTCAATATCATTGGAGATTCTTTATATTTTCAACAAGAATACTTCTTATACTCATACCAAAAAAGGCAATTTTATTTACAATCAAAGACGGATATTACATACTCATTAAATTTTACGAGGATTAAATACTTCTTATACTTCTTCAAGGATTGAATACTTCTTATACTTCTTCAAGGATTGAATACTTCTTATACTTTTTTAAGGATTGAATACTTCTTATATTTATTCAAGGATTGATTACTTCATATATTTCTTCAAGGATGTTTCATAATTCTTATACTTCTTCAAGGATATTTCATAATTCTTCAAGGAGGTTTCATACTTCTTATACTTCAAGGGGGAGATTTCTTATTTACTTCGCAACTTAAACTGAGGCAGATATTTTAATACTTACAACAACAATTGATCACCTGAAGAGCAATAATAAGGGGAAAGGGAATACTAAGCTAAGTCTTCAAGATATGTTATTTCTCTTCATATGATCAATTTATTCAATTTACGCAAATCAAGAAAGTATTCAATTAGAGAAAGGTCAAATCATTATCGCAAAATATAAAATATACTTGTTAAGGAACATAAACATCAAGTAGAATTGTTTGTAAGAAAGAGGACCAACAATAACCAAGAGAAAGAGTTCAAAAGAAAGAAAAATAAGAGGATTAACGATAACTTGGGAAAGAAGTATATCATGCTTAATGTTCTTCATCAACACTTTGTGCTGGATCTTTAAGATGAGTAGGATCATCAGCAACGTTCGATTCTTGCGAAACATTACCCTCTGTAGAGCCTACAATAGGAGCTTCTCCTTGAGGGATAGATTCTTTTTCACCATCAAGTCCTTCATCTTCACTTTCTTAATCAAAGTCACTATCAGGATCATGGGAAACTTCATCATCAGATATTTCCGGAGGTTCAATTTTCACTGGAGACAAGGATCTTGATAAGAGAACGTTGTTTACGAAGACTTGAGCTTTCAGATGACTTTCACGAAGTAGAGATTTATGGTGGTTAGTATCTTCAATATCTTTGACATAAGCAAGATGGTTGAATCTCCGATTGGCACGATCACGAGAATAGATCAAACGAGTAGAAAGCAAAGCGTTCTTCTTGCGAAGTTCAGAACAGGTGATCTCTAATCCAGCTTTAGCATTGCGAAGATTGTTCTCAGATTCTGCGAGTGAAACAAAATTCAAAGAATCAATTCTGTGAATATAGCAAAATTTAAAGGTATATCAGAGGCAGTCAAATTTTAATGACTACCTTCTCTTTGTGAAGTAAGAAATTGAGCTAAAGATAGACATTAATTCTTCATCTGATCCATAGCTTTATCAAAATCATCACCAACTAATCCTTCAAGTATGGATTGAAGCTTTTGATCTTTGGAAAGAAGATATTTTTTATCCTTCGCAAGTTTTGCATTAAGATTTTCTAGTTGGGAATAATCTTCTTTAAGTTTATTCCTCTTAGTGTTCAAGATTATATTCTTATTAAGAAGGGATTTCTTCTCGACAGCAAAAGAACTTCTCTCTGCATCTGAAGACTTCTTTAATTCCTCAAGTTCACCTTTTAACAAATAAAGGAGATTTTCTTGATCTCAACATTTAATCTGAAGAATATTCAATTGGTGAGAATAAACTTCCATTGTATTCAAATACGAACATCTTTCTTCTGATAAGGTTTTATTCTCTTCTAATAGGGTTTCTATTCTTAAATCGGCTTTAGTTAAATAAAACGTGAGCTGAGATATATCATCATTCAAAAATTTGTGATTCTAAATTAGTTGGGTATTTTCTTGAAAAAGAGCATCTAAATTGTCAAGAGAACATGAATGAAGACTAGATAAGTGGGAAAATTGGTTCAAAAGACTTTCATGCTTGGCTCGAAACTCTTCTACGACTGATTCATGATGAAGTACCAACATTCTACATTTCTGGATTGATTTTATAAAGGGGAATGGGTTTTAATGGGTGTTTCAAACATACGAGAAATAGAAACAAACAAAAGGAGAAAATATAAAGATAATAGCAATACCTTTTAATGCATCATTCCTCTTACGAAGGATTGCACAATCTAGAGAATCATTTTGAAGCTGATGATTCTCTTTACGAAGATTCTCACACTCCGATTTCAAAGACTCTTGAGTTTGGCGAAGCAATTCAACTTCTTTTTCTAGGGCTTGACGTGAAATAGAAATATCAGGATTGATGAAGTTGTTGAGCATTTCGCAAAATTCAGACTGCGAGCGAACATTTGAAGACCTCGAAGTATTACTTAAAACATCAGATAACATCTGGAAAGCTGAATAAATTCCATCTCGAACTTCTTGAGGAAGGGGATAAGAATTCGAAGGAATCAGAGCAAGTTGTAAATTTCTTGGAGCAACGGCACTCAAAGTATTAGGAGCTAAAATAGGTTTTTCACGAGAAGGGGTTGAGAAGGTAACTTGCGAAGGTTGATCTTGAAGAAGTGTTGATAAATTTACAGGGGTGGGAGACTGAAAACTGGGTAATGGAGTAGAGTCAGGAGTTTGCGAAGAAGTGCTTTCATGAGGAGGAGAGGGAAATTCTTTATCCATCACAGGAAGGAAATCACTGATTGAAATTGATGGCTTGGACTTGATATTACGAGATCTCTTGGTAAGGTTGGATTCTTCACCGACCTACGAATCAAAATGTAGATTAAAAACTGAGGCAACAATATATTGTTTCAGAAGGAAGACAAAGTATTTTAACTACCTTTTGATTCTCGGATCTTCTTCTTCGAGGGTTAGGGTTTGAGCTTTTAGTTGGAGATTTCATTTGAGAAGCAATTTTGCTGAAAGAAATCAAAGTCAAATAATGGATTAAACAGAAATAAAAGAGATAAACAAGTGAAAGATGCAAGAGATGAAATAAAATTACCTCGGAGAACTCATGATGGGATTAACAGGAAGAGAAGGTAGTAACCAAAGATGTAATATGAAAAGAAGATGAAGTTGCAGAAGTAAAAAGAGAAGGTAAAAAATATAAAGAAGGGAATAAAAGGAGTATTTATAAGGGAATAGTTAGGAAAAGACGGTTACAAAAGACGTGTTCGAATTCCAAAAAGAATAAGTAACGGTTATATTCTCACGATCATTACTTCTTCGCAGAAATGACATGAGAAGAGGCAAGATGTAGGGACAGAATATCGCAAGATATAAGGTTCCGAACATAGTAACCAATGCAAGAGAGAAATGTCGCAAGATAATGCGATAATAGAAGAAACACGGGAGAAGTGTGAAGGGTTTGCGAATATAGAACAAACTTACGATCAGAGGTTGCGATGCTTCGCAGGTTATATACAGTTGTAAAGATTTCACTATAAATAGTAGTTCAAATGTTAAATTTGGAGAGGTTCTTTAAGTGAGTGTTAGAAAGAGTCTTAGGAGAGAGAACAGAGAAAGTTGTAACTGTTATAATCTCCATTAACATATTTCTTTGTAATCAGTTGAGAATATTAGTCAAGATTGTCATTTTTCATCAAGAACTTCTTAAAGTTTTACAAATTCTACTGAGGGAGTGAACTTCTTAAAGTTTTACAAATTCTACTGAGGGTGTAGTTGTAGGATTTCCTGCAACTACAAGGTAATTCAAAGGATGTCGCTTGGAACGAAGTCCTTGAAGACTTGATAGCATCACGTCAGCAACGGAACGCTTCTCAGCTCGTGTACTTCACCTAACGGCTCCAGAAGATTTTTCCTATACAAGCATCCCCAGCATATCATCATCGCAATCAGAAGGGCAAGAACAAGCCTATGAGCTAAAGAGCCAGAATAAATACAATTTCATTCCGGTCAATGCTCAGGAGTTTAAAAAACGTTTTAATTGCGGCTCAGCAGTCCATACACCAAATAACTTAAAGTCAAGGATGGATCAACAACACAACTACACTATCCAAGATTATCCCTGACATGATCATTGCCGAACATATATCTCATTCATCCATCCCAGGAGCACAATGGATTTTGGAAAATTTTGAAATCCACTTGAGAGGATGGATACTCATTTTTCTGGAGACTGAACCTTATTTCACATTCCAGAAAGGATCGATGGTACAACTTTTACACCCTCTGGTCCAGGAAGAAGAATCATCACGTGATTAAAATGAATCCTAACAGTCGTATATGACACTTCGAAAAAGTCATCAGCTATATTTGGCATGTATTTGGAATCATTAATCCCCCTGGTTTAGCAACGAAAATATCTCTAGGTGACATCTTATCCAAACAAATTTTTTACGCTCCTAGTTACTGTTGGGTGGCTACATGTGCAAAAGATAAAAGAACACTTACCTTGAGTTTTCCTTGCTCGCCTTGCTACTGATCATAACTATTGGAGATTTCTTTGTTACCGTTGATGCTCGCTCTACTACTGCTAACAAAGAAATTCATTCACACAGAGTTAAGTGTTCAAGTTTGATCAACTACTCTTGGATATTACACTCAAAGATAAAATACGAAGACGAGATAAACTTACCTTGCTGCATGTTGGCGTTCACAAAGATGGGGAGAACCCGATTGAGCTCCAAGGCCTTGATCGGACATGCTCGCTTTATTTTACTACCATTTATGTTCGATGAGAGGTAATTTGTTAGAAACACCTGACTAATAGCTGCTTCACCAGTACGACTGCCATGGAAGTTCAAACCAACTGATATTTCTCTGGTAACATCTACCAACTTCATCTTATTAATTTTATTTTTCGTCTGTCACCATCTAGTGCTTACCCCGTAACAATGTCATTGTTATGTGCTAAGCATAGGACTTAATGTTGATGGTGGTTTTTAGTTTAGGGCGAAAACTATAAGACTCTATCTAACTGACCCGGTATCAGAAATAGTAGAACTTGATATGTTTATATTCTGCAAGGAATCTGAATATTAAAATTTAATGAGTGCATTGCCGCTCTTCATATTGTATTGAAACTCAAGCTCCTAGATGAATTGTTCACCAGCATAGAGCCTAATGAGTATTTAATCTCCCGCATGCATTATTCACTAATGTAGGGCTTGCTGAGTATTTTTCTTATACTATGTTCCCTAGTTGAACTCTTAATATTGACATGACATGACGATTAATGTTTGCTCGTAGCCGAGAAGCATGAATCTCCCGAAGTGTCGAAATTGAGATCTGCATGAAAGTACTTAATTAGAGGAATGCTACGCTGCTCTCTAAGAATAATATTGGTAATTGTGTGTCAGCGCACAAGATTTAAATTTGATTAATTTTGTGACAGCTTGCAAAATTCAAAATTTTGACCTAATTTTACCAATTTGCAAAAATTAGGTTTTTGCGGCTTGCGCAATATCTCGAACCCTATTGGTCGAGACCAAACCTATGCAAACTATGAAGTTGATCCACCATGAAACTAGTAGGAGTGAATCCTACAAAAGTCGAATAAATAAGAAATAAAGAGGAATTGCGGCACATGAAGGAAGCAACAAAAGGGATGCGGCCGCGCCACTTTGTTGGCCAGTTTGCCCGAGCGTGCGCCACCGTACCATCGGCCGTCCATGCCCATAATGTTGCTTGCCAGCCCCTCTTTCCCATTGACTAATCAAATCACTCTAAATGTGCAACCTACACTTTTAATTAAAGGTGGAAGTTGGCTGGTCGACACATCTATTCCTTAAGGAATTGAATATAGGCTGCCTATGTCGGTCTTAAAACAATCACGACCACACGATTTTGCCGGCCGATTTAACGAGCTTGGCCTCCTCCCAGTGTGGCCAAATAAGCTCCATGGTGTTTATCGGCGGGCCCACTACTATTCTAACCAATCGGAATTCTTCTAGCCCGCCAGCAACATCCCTGATTGCTAGCTAGAAGTAAGCTAGTTGTGTTGTTAAAAAAGAACTTCAACAAGTTAGACTGGTCGTGGAAGTCTCAAACTCATCGCAACCATCTAACTTAGCTAGCCTAGTTGGACGGCTTAGATTTTATTTCGGGCGACCAATGAGGTGCCGACATGCTCACCGGCAACTCGCCATTTCCCTTGGCCAACCATGTTGCTCACAACGTGCCAGCAACACATCAAACTGATTGCTCAAAGAAAGTTGGTTGTGCGGCTTTTAAAACCCTAATTTATATTAGCGGCAGCACATTACTGTCGAAAAAAAATCTTGGCCATCCAACTTAGCTATCCAAATCGACCAGCTTAGATTCAATTTTAGTCGGCCAATGAAGTGCTAGTATGCTCACCGATGGCTTTTTTTCAGCCCGTGCCAATCGAATTTCTCACAGCCAGCAACTAATGCCTCCAATCATTAGCCCAAAGTAGGTTGGCCATACGTCCTCAAAACCGCAAGGTCGACCAACGACGGTATATAACTGCCGCAAAGAAATCTCGGTCATCCAATTTCGTTAGCCGAGTCGACTGGCTAAGATGTGATTTTAAGCAACTGGCAAGGCGCGGTAATGTTCATGGGCGGATCGACAATAGCCCCGACCAATCACATTGCTTCAAATATGCTAGCAATGCCACAAACTGATCAGCCAACATGCGCCAGTCACACGGCTTTAAAAACCTTGAATTAAATCAATGGAAGTATGCAACTGCCGCAAATCACCTCAGCCATCCAACTTGGCTAGCCAAATTGACCGGCTTAGATTTAGTTCCGGGCGACCAATAAGGCACTGTCGTGCTCACCGACCGCCACTCTTCTATGAGAGCTGGTCGACCTGCCCTCAGCTTGCCCAATCGACCCCTGGCAGCTGCTCGAAGATGGCTGGCCGCGCTCCTTTTAAGACATTAGGTTCCGCGACCAACCAAGATGGGCTCTATACGACGATGATGCATGAGCATCTATCATTTTGAGATGCTTGCTTAAAAGTGATGCTTTACATGCATCGACTACAAGCAATATTCAATAAATATTGATTTCATTAATAATATATTTGTTCAATTTAAGAGCATTACATGCTATTTATTGCGGCAAGTCTCGCAACTCGACTTGTCATATATAACTTCCCGCCGCCTAGCTTATGCGTGATTGGTCTGAATAATTAGGTATGGTAGGCAAGACCAACTCAACAACGTGCTTCATATTTTTCCTACAAAATACTCGAGACATCAAACATGTCATAAACTGGGGGATGTTCATTAGGTATTGGTATGCGGTTTACAGCGTGTGGCGTGCAACACGCCCATTATGAGAAAGTGTCAGGAAAGGCGAACAGTTAGTGGCAACAGAGAAGTAGTGAGTGTTACCGAACGTTCTTCCCCATATAGTAGGGATGTGGTTTTCAACATTATACATGATCCCCACTTCTCCATCACTCAACTACTTCCACTTCCTATGAGATCAGGGTACATTCAACTATGACTTGTATAAATAGGTTTTCAACCTATTTCAGCCGAAAATGGTTATCAACACAAGTATCTAGAAAACACCAAGAGCTTATAGCTTACAATCTGCAAGTAAGTTCCACATTCTGATACAAGTCATAAAACAACCACACCTTCAAAGTTAACCATTCTGATCTCAACACCTTCCTCGCTTCCCTCCCTACGATCAACCCTTATCCTTTATTTTGTAACCGAAGCAAGGATGAAATGGAAATTTCTTGGTTTAGGCCAGAATTATAAAGATTGATCTCTTAAATCTAAAGTACTCCCGTGCAGTGCATTTGTTTAGGGTTTAGATTTGTTTCTCAGCGGCACACCCAAATTTACCATTTCCTGCAGAAACAGTTTTACCCCAAAATTGTTGGAAGCTTTTAGCTTTAGCTAGTGTTCATCATCTACTTGATGAGTTTAGTTAGAGACAATTTATTTGTTGGAAACTCAATATTAAGTCAAGATGATCATCTGAAAATTACCCTGAACATCTTACATGATTTCTATGGGAAAATCATTTGATATTAACTTGGGAAGTTTCGTATTGATCGATTAATCAATTGAAAATTACTTGAAGCTAGTGGTATGTGTAAGATTACCATTATCGTCTTCTAAGGATGTTTCAAATATTAATTGAGAGTTTAGAACGACTACCAATGCCTGGATATAACACAGCATGTATACTTTGTATGTGCACTTTGTAGCTCTAGTTCAGGTCTAAAACTCTTGTTTGTGGACGAGTTTACCTGTGAAAAGGTCCGGAGCTATTGTTCGTGTACTTTGTTTGCGAACGGCTAGACAAGGCTGAGTCTGGTACTATTTTTTGCGTACTCTATTTGCGAATGACACGACAAGGCCAAAGTCCGGAACTGTTGTTCGCGTACTCTATTTGCGAACACATTGGTAAGGTTCTAAAATAGGCAAGTATGAAATACATACTCATGAACTCAGGTTTGTTTGCGAACTAAAGTCCCTGGAACTTTAATGGAATAAGGTATGTGAACCAGTTTTACAAACCGTTGCATTATGTTCATGAATTGGTTCTTGTATAAGTACTTTATATAATTACAAACCAAACCGATTTTGTTTCAAATGGTTCATATATATTTCTATGAGATAGTGAACATTTGAACAACTCTCTTGAAATAAAATTAGATTCATTTGATTATCAATCATATTTGATCTAGAAGTGTTAGATGAATGTGTCTAAACTATAAGTGTTCATATGGCTAACTTCGGTTAACTGTTATTGATCCAACATGATATATACATTTAGGTACGGTTTATCCATATCTGAATATAGGTATATTTCATTTGTGTGTATCAAGCTAATACCATCTAACGGTGGAGATTTATTACTTAGTTTCTAAGCAGACTAAGATTGAATATTAAATCATAAGTTCATCTAACTGTGAATATCAATTGCTTTGTTACTAAGCTATCTTAGCTTTGAATGTAAGCAAACCTGATTTGAAAGATTATATAAGGGAGAACTCTAGCATCTGGGAAACCTAATCTCGATACTCTTGTGTGTCCTAGTTGCAAACTAGAGTCGATTCTCCTTTAATCTAGGTTTTCCAAAACCATTATTAGGTTAATGACTTGAAGACTTCATTTGGGATTTTTTGAAGCCATATCCAACTATTTTCTCCATAGTTGCATATTATGATCTTACTTTTTTTTTATCATATTGAGTTTAATCTTCTCTAAGATTTTCTAGAGATTTATCTCTGATATGTAAGATATAAAAATTATTCACAAGAATTCTTCGTTTCAGACTCTTGTGATTCTGCAATAACTTTTTTGGTTAATCAGTTAGGTTATTGTGAGGTGACTAATATTTCTAGGCTGCTCTTCGAGAGCATAAGATCGGATTATTAGTTGAGTTTCATGTTCACCTTGATTTATCTAAAGAAAAAAACAACAACCAGAATAGACTTATCTGTGGGAGACAGATTTTTTTATAAGTCTTCGACTTTTGGTCGTAGCAACTCTTAGTTGTGGGTGATATCAGTTAAGGGAATCACATGCGCAGAATCCTGCTGGGGTTCAAAGGCGTAGGGAATGCAACTGTACCTTAATCGGTGTGAGACTTAGTTAGGGCTCAACTATGTTCCAGTTCGAAGTTAACTTGTAGTATCCCAGAGTCTGTAGCAGCTTAATACAATGTGATGTTCAAATCTGGACTAGGTCCCACTGCATTTGCGGTTTCCTCGTTAACAAAATTTCTGGTGTCTTTGTTATTTATTTTCCGCATTATATTTGTTTATATAATTGGATATATCATAGGTTGTGCGTAGTTCAATCACAGTTGATAAATCCAACCTTGTTTGTTGGATATAACTTGATTGACTCTCAGACATTGATCTTTGGTACCATCCGAGTTATTCTCATATCAATCAGTCTCACGGATTTCTACCTTGTTGATTTACTGATTGTATTTAAAAATAGATAAAGCTCTTTGATATGTTTCTTGATTGAGTCTCACTTTTAAGTTGGTTCTCTCGGAATTATATTAGAGTTTAGTCCATACAGATTTCCGAACGAAATATTGGGTGTGGTTGTTATACCCCCGCATTTTCAGTTTCACCCTTATACATGTGTATCTTCCTCTCTCCAGGAACTAGATATCCTCTAGAAGGATTGAGGATAGAATTGTAATTTAAGAAAGGAAAACTGATTTTTAGGCAGTATTCTTAGATAAGGAATATTCCTAGACAAGGTAATATTCCTAGATAAGGAAATATACCTAGAAAGGGAATATTTCTGTTAGAGCATAGCTCGGTTGAACCCACCAAGCGTTAGTATGTCAAGTTTGGTTATCATATTTTAGTGAGCCAAAACTCATTCAAGAGTCGCTTAATTTAAATATATTAGAGTCAACTTCGTATAGGTTAGCTTGAAAGTATTAGGGTGAGATATTACAAGTATTGCGAAGACTTTAAGAAGTACGGATCTACAACCACAACATCATCCTTCCATTTGAGCTTAGTGATATTTGACTTGAACTGTTTTATTCCCTAACGTATCTTTCAAGTCGTTCATATTGAAAACATAAAACTGCGAAGCACGAACATTCTAGATAGACATAGTATTAAAGAATACAATATGAAGTTTCTTGCTTAACCATTAAACTTTGTATATGATACATCGACATAATCGTATAAATGCTATTGTGACTATGTATGGGTATGAGGTGAGGATTTCATCCTAGGAAACAACGTTTTTACATGTGTTTTAAGGAAGTAAGTTCATGATATGTGTTTTGAACCGAATAGGAAATCGCCAGGAGTTATTGGAGATGTTCTTAATTGCAAATCTTATGAATGACCAATATGTGTGTTTAGTATAATCTGAAAATGCGGGGGTCTAACAACCTCACCCAATATTTCAATTAGAAATCTGTATGGACAACTCCGAGTTGTTTTCTAGAGAATCAACAAGAATCAATCAATAGAAAATATCTCAAGGAGTTATTATCTCTATCTCTCGATTTGATTTACTTAAGAAAATAAGATTCGCGAGCCTAATCAAAGAGAGATAACTTGGATGGTACCAAAAACCAAAATCCAAGTGTCAATCGATTTAAATCAACAACCAATAAGGTCAGATATTCTAATCGATTGAACAACGCACAACTTGTATTATTTCAATTATATAAAAATATATGCGGAAAAGAAATAACACAGACACCAGAATTTTGTTAACGAGGAAACCGCAAATGCAGAAAAACCCCGGGACCTAGTCCAGATTAAACATAAATTGTATTAAGCCGCTACAGATACTAGCCTACTCCAAATTAACTTCGGTATGGACTGTAGTTGAACCCCAACCAATCTCACACTGATCCAAGGTACAGTTATGCTCCTACGCCTCTGATCCCAGAAGGATACTGCGCACTTGATTCCCTTAGCTGATCTCACCCACAACCAAGAGTTGCTACGACCCAAAGTCGAAGACTTTAGCAAATAAATTTGTCTCACACAGAATAGTCTATAGGTAATAGATAAATTCGTCTCCCACGAATAAACCTATGAGTTTTGTTCCGTCTTTTGATAAATCAAGGTGAACAGGAACCAATCGATAAAACCAGACTTATATTCCCGAAGAACAACTCAGTTTCATCAATCACCTCACAATAAACTTAATCGACGCAGCGAAGAATATTATTGAGGAATCACAAACAATGAGACGAAGATGTTTGTGACTACTTTTATCTTTCCTATCGGAGATAGAAATCTCAAGCCAATTATTACAATTGTACTCATACGATAGAAATAGCAAGATCAGATCACACAACTACAAGAAAAATAATATCGGTCTGGCTTCACAATCCCAATGAAGTCTTTAAGTCGTTAACATGGTTTTAGAAGAAGAAAACCAAAGGTTAAAGGAGAATCGACTCTAGATTTAGAAAACTAGTATCACACAGTGTAGTTGCAGGATTTCCCAGACTACACCCTTGTTAAGATCTTGCTATAATCAACTCACAATTAAAGATGAAAAACGACACTTTATTATTTTGTTCTCAGAAATGTTTAAAGAAATGGAAGAATTCAAGATTACAACTATTCTCTTGAAGTTTCTCTCTCCTCAAGACTTTTTTAACTCTCAAAAATACATCATCATTTTCTGGACATATTGGGTCTCTATTTATAGGGTAATTACATAATGGATGACATCTAAGTTTTCCTCTTATTTCAGATTTAATCTGCGATTGTATCGCGATGATCATTCTCGCAAGCTTTGTAACCATCGCGGGACAAACATGCTTTTCCCATATTTTCTTTCATCGTCAGCTTTTACGTCATTCTTTAAAATACTTTGTGACGCTCGCAAAATGTTATTAAAGAGTTTGCGGTGACACTCGCAGAAGTGTCGTGAATGTCATAGAAATACCGTTGTAGCGATATTCTGGTCCTACATCTTGCCTCTTCTCATATCTTTTCTGTGAAGAACAGAAGATCATGAGAACTTTCAGAATGCTATAACTGCTTATCTTTTCAAACTTCTCTACTCTGACACGTTTCTGCGTCCTTCGCCATCTGTTTTCACGTATTCTCTCTTTTAATAAATTTTTGACACGTCCTCTCTAACCGCTGCGATCTGACCACTCATGTATTATCTTTGCATTTATTGCATTCATCTTCTTCGAGAAATCTTTTCTTCTATAAATACTTCTTTCATTCCTTTCTTTTCCTTTCTTACTTTCTTCTCCTTTCTCTCCATAACCTCTCTGCAAGTTTACTGTTCTTCCGCAAATTGCGCATCTGTTATCGCTGTGATTTCTTTCTTACCTTTCAGCCTTCTCTTTAATTCCCATAATCTAAAAAATGGTTATTGCTGGTTCTAAAAATCTGATTGCTTTTGGTGAGATGCAAGAAAAACTCAAAAGCAAAGGTTTCACTTTGTCTACAATTCCAAGTCAGAGCCCTTAATTCGAACTTTATCTCAGATTATTCACTGATTATCAATGCTCTCGCGAGAAAATTATAGTATCGCTAGGACAACTTGAAGCTGGTCTTCCCATTCCTCTCTATGATCTGGAGCTTCCACTATTCTATGAAATAATTTCTGACGAGAGGTTTTCGCGAGCGATATATCAATTGGGTGGAGATTGTATTCGATTGCTTCTTGAATATGCTTCTCGCGGTGCTGATAAAGGATCTCGCTACCCTGAAGCTGCGAAGAATCCTCAATTTAAAGATGTCCCTATTGTCTCTACAGATTATACAGTAGATAATTTTTTTGAAAATTACAAAATAGTCCCTATGAAGAGGGATAACACTTGCTGGGGTGTCCGCTTGAAGAAAGAAAAGATCGCTGATGATAAGGCTCTTATGTTAGACATTGATTGGAATACACCTACTAATCAAGGCCCTCGCCACTCTAGCGATGATAAGTGGTTTATTTTTCCGTTATGTCTTGAAGGTTCTTATATTTCTGGTTCTCGCGGATTACCCGCGAATCTTTCAGAATATCAACCTTGGGTCTTCAACTGGCCTGAAAAAACTAAAGAGGTATAATCTCTCTGATCTTTTGTATAATTATTATTCATAATCTTCATCATGTTTTTATATTTTCGTTAATTACTTCAATTTTTTCCAGATTGACAGGATGAAACTCAGCTACCAGGCCTTTAGGAAACCCAACACTTTCTTAGCTCTTAAATCCTTCACGGATGAAGTAAGAAATATCTCCTCATAAATTTTAACAATATATTGTTGCCCCTATTTCTTATCTTCATATGTGCTCGCAGGAAATCGAAGAACTAGAACCAATAAAACCCGCTAGAACTAAGGAGAAATCTTCAAAGGAAAAATCTACTATTCCTCCCAAAGAGAAGTCTTCTGCCCCTCGCGGTGAAGAATCTGGCGATCCTCCCTTGAAGAGAAGGAAAACCCAACCCTCTTCTTCTTCAACTCCTCAACCCATTCCAGAAAATCCAAGTGTTGATTTTGACAAGGAAAATAATGATGAGGATTTTAACAATAATGATAACTGCTTCCCTTCTATTAAGGTTTCTTATTCTTCCGATTCTTCAATGGATCATTTATTTAAATTTTTTGGCAAGAATATGTTTGGTATCCCAAATGAGTATGGAGATGAAGCAATTAATGAAATATCCCAGTCCCTCGCTAAAGTATGCGATGCTCCCATACTAGCTGACAGTGATTCCCTTCGCGGGGTTTCAAGATCACTGACTCCAAGTCTCTTAAATTCACTTGGAAGCCTGGTATGTTTCTACTTGTTCATCCTTTTTATGTATCTATTGATATTTTTGTCAGACATTGACTTATATAGTTCTATCGCAGGTTGGAAGAGCCGCTTTTGATGTTGCTTCTGATTTAGACAATAGGCGTATCATTTATGAAAAGAAAGCTGCTAATCTTCGCCAAGATAAAGAAAAACTAGAAGTTGAAGTTATTGAGATTCGCAGGAAAAATAAGCAGCTGGAGACTGAAGCTTCAGTTGACAAGCAAAAAATCTCTAATCTTGATAAAGCTAATCAACAACTCTATGGTATGATTTATTTCTTTTCTCTTTTAATTCTTCTCACCCTATCGCAACTTATTCAAGCAACCATTTTTGCAGATATTTATGGTCTTACTGACGAGGCTACATTCCTCCAATCTTTTCCCGAATCTGTAGATGAGAGTACCCTTCTTACTCGCCTTAATAATTCTTTAAGTAGTTTCTCAGATGATCAAACTAGGTCCCTCTCTGTAGATGAACTTAAATCCAAACTTAATCTTTTAAAAATTGAACATAGGTTCAATTTAAATTTAACCAACAAGTTTAAGAACCTTTATCTTAGTCAAAGGAAGAAGTGAATAGATTAAGAAAAAGGAATAGTGATCTTATTGATGAGAAGGATCTTGTTTTTAAAAACGGCTCCAAGGCCCTAGCAAACTTTCATAAAACTCTTCTTAATGTTTAAACGGAAAGAGATAAACTTATCCGTGAGAATGAAGATCTTCTTGCGAGGGAAACTCAAGTTCGATCTCGTCTCTTTATTAATAGCGATGATGAGTTTGCTTGGGCTGCGAAGATTCTTGATAATGCCATAAATGATTTAGGTGTAAGTGTTAGTCTTCATGCTGATCAAGCAGCTTTAATTAAAGACATGATTTCGGAAAGAGAAGGTTACCACTCTTATGATTTCACTGAATTATTTCCTAATTGAATCATTCTTATATGTAATAACTTTGTTATCATTTGCTCGCAGCATCCGAAAAGAACTATCGTAAAAGATTTGATGAGTTATAAGAAGAGAAAAGCCATCTTCTCGCAATGAAAAGTATTCTAGATTGAAGGAAAAATTAAAAATCTCATCTTCAAATTTTAGTAATGCCCTTATCCGTGTTTGTAATAGCGTTTTTAAACTAGTCTGCGATGATCATGGTATTCCTCATTCTACATATCCCGATCTTGCAAAGGAAATTCTAGCTGATACCCCAAATCTAGTTATCTCTGATAGCGAAGCTGAGGAATCTAGCGATGGTGAAGACGACAATAATAGTGGTAATGAAGAAAAGTCTTGCGATGAAAAGAAATCTGATGAAGATGAAGTTAATAATGATAACGATGAAGAAGAGGAATCTGGCGATGAAAAGTAATTTGATGAAGAAAGTGAAGGATCCAAATAATTCTTTTTCTTCCTTTTATTTTCCTTGTAAATTTTGTACATTTATTTTCTGCTTCTCGTAACATTGCTGCGAGCTTCTCCAACTTGATGTGTAAACTTCTTTTTCTCTTATCTGTATGAATCAGAAAATAATTCTTTTTCTGCAACATAATCAATCAATTATAATTATTATCCTTTAATTATTTGTATAAATGTATCATCTATGCAATTTTATCATATGATGGATGAATAATAATTTCATCATTCTATGCATTCCCATACGTGCCTCTATTATTCATCTGCAATATGAAAAAATTGAATAGAGATTAGATATTAGTTGTGAATCAAATTAAAATTTCTTCAATATCGGTGATGTTATCGCTAGCAATAATTGTATAACTTTATGATTTATGCGTAGAATCGCAAATCTCATAAATTCTGCGAGCATTATCGCAATAATCTTATGGTCTTATTATGCCTTCCTAATTAAAGGTCTTATTTTGCCACATTTTTTCTTTCTGCGACAAAATCGCAGGACGTCTTTACATTTGCATGTATTGACCCATTGATATTGCCTTATCAATATTTTTTCAACATCTCTGCGAAAATATGATAAGTATAAACTCTCTTGCAAGAATTAAACCTTATGAAATTGCCATCTTGCGATGAAATCTCAGGACGTCTTTACACTTGTTAAATGTAAAAACCCATTGATCTCATCTTAAATTTTCTCTTTTGGCTTGTTGCCTTTGTATAACTTTCGTCACGCGATAATATGACAGGCTAAATGTTCTTGCGATCATAAAGCCCCATGACATTGCCGTCTTTAGACACTTATCAGCTCCCTAATGGAGGGTGCCTCCCTTATCTCCCCCTGGTTTCCCCTTCAAGGAGGGCACATCGGCCATACAAGACTAGCTCCTCCCATTCAGATTTGCCAACAAATAGATGTTTTCGCAGCCTCTTATCCTTTATGCCTATATGGCTTATAGTTACAAGATTGCACCCTAAGTAGGGTTTTCTTCATGCCAAGTGCATCATATCCAAGACTTACCAAGAATGGCCAGGGTAGTTTCGTATACCCCGGACACCCTTGGCTCAACCGTGTACCTCGGCGCCTTGGTCATGCTTTGCACTTCTTAGAAGAGATTCTCAGTCGTCCAACCAGGGTATAACCTTATATAGTTGGGAATCTAAGATCTCTCTCCTGGATAGGTTTTCTTTAACCCAACATCTTCATGACTCAGGTTCCAGCAGTGGTATAACCTTATCCCTGAGTCATGTAAAGAGATACCCCCTCATATGATGCACTATTAGGTCTTAAATTTGCCACTTTCGAAATTGTATCCGCGAACTAAGGTGCACGCCATAAAGGTTCGTCCCGTTCTATTAATCTCTGCGAAATTTTATTCGCGTTTCTCGCGAGTATTGTAACTCTGATAAAATTTCATTTCTTTGATTTTCTTGTAAAATTTTACAATTCTTTCAAACAGAGTACTCTTTTCAATTGCATTTTCTTCAAACAAATTCTGCGTAAGCTTCTTTAAATTTCATCATTTTACCTTTCTACTTACTATTTTCTGGTTCTTCTTTTCTGTTACGTTTTGCTGTTTTTTCTTTATCTGCGAGCCGCTCGTCATCATCTTCCTCTCGCTGCTTTATTGAATCAATCATCAATCTTTCACATCGCTGTCGTTGCTTGATGTTGTACTTCCAATTGCTCTTCTTCTCAGCTCTTTCCTCGTAAGACTTTATATCAATCTCATAACATTTCTTGGTTTCTCCCCAATCTCCCTTAATAACTCAAACACCATTAGGTTGAGGAAATTTAACACACTGGTGGAAAGTAGATGCTACATCTAATATCCCATGTATCCAAGGTCGACTAATCATGGCATTGTAAGGTGATTCAATGTCAACAAAACATAACAAGATCTTGGAAGTTATCCCTTTCAATGGAATCCACATTTCAATTTCCCCTTTAGGTTTATTGGCAGTACTATTAAAACCATAGATTTTATATGTTGATGGAATTAGATCTTCGTCTCTTCCACCCATGGTCTTATAGGTATGATAAAATAGTATGTCAACTGAGGTGCCTGTGTCTATTAGAACTCTATTGATAGCCCAAAAATCTTCATTTTCATCATCATTTTCTTCATCTTCTTCTTCTATTTGCTTCGGATTTATCTCTAATCTTACCACCAATGGGTTATCATGCTGCTCGCCTGGTTCTGGTACTTCTTGTGCAGTGAAAGATATAATTTGTTTCTGCCATTCTACTAATGGCGAGGCTCTCGCGATATTCATTATCTCTCTTCCATCTGTGTCTCTCGCGAAGGCTCTGCTTAGAACATTATCATGGAAATCCTCTATATTTCTGTGTGAATGTAAAATGGAATTACAAAACAAATTCTTTGCTTTAGCCCCAACTTCTAATACGAATGATTCTGCTCCTTTTACATTATTTACCCTGCGAATTTCTGGTGCTGGAGGCAATCGCTGAGATTGTGGATGTCCTACTAAAAAGTGGTTTAGCTTTCCTTGGTCGATCATCCTTAAAATTATTCTCTTGACATTCCTGCAATCATTTACTGTGTGACCATGAAAGTGATGGTAAGGACAAAATTCTTGACTACGATTATTAGGATGTGGTTCTTTTCCCATATTCCATGGTGATGGTATATTTTCCATCAAAATGATAGCTTCCCAAATTTTTTCTATACTAGCATTTAGAGGAGGCATCTTAATTTCTTCCCATATTATCTTCTGATTTCCTTGGCTCCTGAAATTGTTTTGCCTCTGTCCACCATAAGTTTCTTGCGACTGATCAAGCCTTTGAATCTTATTATTCCCACCGCGATTGTAATAATTCTTCTCCCTTTCATATTCTTCTTGATCTCGACTTCCCATAGCTACCAATTTCTGCTGGTTATCAGTCTCCATTATCTCTTGTTGTGCTTGCGAGCTGCTCGCCACATTGTTAATCATTTTAGGAAGTAAGCTCCCATTTGCTGCTACTGAATTGGTATTCGCGATTGGATATGATTCCATCTCAATTTGTTTCTCCTCCAAAGCAATGTACTCTTCTTGTAGTTCTCGTAGTTCAGTCATAGTGATTGTATTCTTGACTCTGAAAATTTGTATGTATAGCAGATTGGTCGCGAACATTGCATTGATAAAAGACAAGATAAGATATCTCTCTTCTACTCTTCCTGCCATCTCACTTCACATTATCTTTCATCTTATGGTTAAATGTTTCAGACTCTCGCCAACCCTCTGTTTTAACCCAAACACATCTTCAATACCTGGCCGCGATGAATTGTTTCTTATATATGCTCCCAGAAATGTAGATTGTAAATGATCAAAAGAAGTTATAGTATTTTTTGGCAATCCCTCAAACCATTTTAGCGCCTCACCAGTTAAGCTAGATGTAAAATACTTGCACAATACAACATCATGATTCTCCCATTGCAGCATACATCTAACATAAGCCTTAACATGTTGTACGGCACAGGTAGTTCCATCAAAAATGATGGTTAATGCTAGTAAATTTCACTTTGGAGGTATTCCTCTTAACTGTACTTCTTGAGTGAATGGAGTTCTCGCAGCTTCTTCAATAGCTTCATCAAGTTGCCTTCTACCTCCTTCTCTTCTGTTATTTATTATTCCGCTCATCTCTGCTAACTCTCTTAAAATTTGCTCATTCGCAGCTGAATTTGGTTCCATTGGTCTTTTCAATGTTGCTTCCCTTCTCTTGCGTTCATGTAATTCTTGTCTTGCGAGATTTTGTGTATCTTTATCTACATCCACATTCCTTCTTCTGCGATCTTCTGCTTCACCTTCTTCTTGCAATCGCAGATGTACTTCTCTGCGAATTTCTTCATTTCTCATCATTTCTCTTCGCTATCTTTCTATTCTCCTTTGTATTCTATCATACTCTTCCTGAATATTATTATTATAACGAATTTATGTACGTCTCCTTTCTCAATTTTCATGGTTATTCTGTCGTAATTCCTCTTGGAATTCTTGTTCTTCTACTTCTGCCCTTAATCTTTCTCTCTCGCAAGCTAGTCGTGCTTGTTCAGCATAATGTCTCTCAATTTCTTCCTCAATTATTCTTCGATTTCTTTGGATCTCTCGCCCATGTAATATCCTCCTACCTTCTTCTGGATTATCTTCATCATTTTGGTTATCTCTTCCCTCTTGATTTATGTTGTTAAATATATTATCCAAATTTTCTCCACGCGGATCATGGCAATCTTCTATTACCTCTTCTTCTCTATGACGTTGTTCTTCATTTGGATTTCGCATTTCCTCTTGGATATTTCCTCTAGCATTATTTTGCCTTAATTCTTCTCTTAATGATCTTGAAATCGATCTAACAGTACTTCTTGATCTTCTATTTTGTAACCTCAAATTCTCCATTCTCAACTCGTGATTTTGTGTTGTTAAATTTGCACGCTCTTCCGCCTCTAATCTTCTTTCCTCTTGTATTCTTTGTCTTGGATCATCTGCTGTTTCATTTTCGTCTCCTCCATGAATTAATCCTTCAACCACTCCTTGATTTCTTTCTTCTCTTCTTCCGTCTCTTAATTGTTGATCTTCTACATCTTCCATCGAATCCGATCTCCAAGTATGCACACTCACTCTATCATAATCCACATTTTTTTATTTTGTATCGGTGTTTGTTGATTAGGTTGTGGATTTGATATTCTCCTTCAATCCTTGTTCTATTTGTTCTTGTTCTTATCCTTGAAGATTCTCCTAATTCATTTGTTTATTCTCCTGCAAGTCTTTTACTCCTCCTTACAGTTGTTGGTGGTTCTGATGTATTTCTTCTTCTTCTAGCCATTTCTTCAACTCTAATAATTTCTTCAAATCTTCAAATTGTAATTAGAGATTTTTTAGCTTGATTCTCCCTGTTTCGGGCGCCAAAATGTAGTTGCGGGATTTCCCACACTACACCCTTGTTAAGATCTTGCTATAATCAACTCACAATTAAAGATGAAAAATGACATTTTATTATTTTGTTCTCAGAAACGTTTACAGAAATGGAAGAATTCAAGATTACAACTATTCTCTTGAAGTTTCTCTCTCCTCAAGACTTTTTTAACTCTCAAAAATACATCATCATTTTCTGGACATATTGGGTCTCTATTTATAGGGTAGTAACATAATGGATGACAGCTAAGTTTTCCTATTATTTCGGATTTAATCTGCGATTGTATCGCGATGATCATTCTCGCAAGCTTTGTAACCATCGCGGGACAAACATGCTCTTCCCATATTTTATTTTATCGTCATATTTTACGTCCTTCTTTAAAATACTTTGTGACGCTCGCGAAATGTTATTAAAGAGTTTGCGGTGACACTCGCAGAAGCGTCGTTAATGTCGCAGAAATACCGTTGTAGCGATATTCTGGTCCTACACATAGAATGTGTAGGGATTAGGTTTCCCAGTTGCTAGAGTTCTCCCTTATATAGTCTTTCAAATCAGGGTTTGCAATAAATGTTAGCTTAGTAACAAATCATTCAATATTCACCGTTAGATAAAAACCTGATTAGATACAAGCTAATATCTCTCAACCGTTAGATCGAAAACTTATCTTGTCATACACACATGTACTTGACGTTTTGAGTTCGTGTAACCGTACCCAAACGTGTACAATGTTTGGTTAAATATTAGTCAACCAAATGGTTAGCCAAATGATAACTTTCATATCAACCATATTCTTCTTCACCATAACTAGCCCAAATGACTCAAATGAACTAGTTAGAGAGTTGTTCAATTACTATGAGATCTCAAGTACTACAAGATACATAATTGAATCAAAAACGATGTGACTCACTCGAATCATTTCATGAACTATAGAGCCACGGTTTGCAAAAGCATTCCTTAGTAATTTAAGATAAGTTCATGAACAATCGTTTTCATACATAACCTCTTGATTTCGCGGACAGGGTTTGCGGACTGCACCGGAGCTTCAACTTTAGCAGATATTCTCGGGTTCGAGAACTTACGCCAGTTTGCAGACTGGGTTCGCGGACTGAGTTGCTGCTCACGTTCCGGTTCCACTTGATCAACAAAGTTCACAAACTTCGGTTCAAGTGTTAAGGACTTATACATATATGTGTTGCCACAACAATGTTTATATACCATAATGGTTATATAGTCTAAACTTTCATTTTAATCATTAAAACCTTCTCAGAGGACGTCATATAGTTGTTATTCACGAACTAGTTTTCGTCAGAGCAATTTCCAAAGTGATTGAAAAATAACATGACTTTCGTCACTAGGAAAAGATGAATCTGGCTAAAGCGAAAGCTTTACCCACACCCATTTCGAGAAATAGATAAGCGAGATATACTCAGCTCGAAATGTCACATGTGCATATTCTTAGTCTATATAGTAAAACGACTTTTGTCTCAAGATAGGAGATAGAGTAGATAGACTTTTGAGTGATAGATAAGTTCAAGTCTCCACATACCTTTTAGTCGATGAAGATCTACTGGTTCCTTGAGTAGTCCTTCGTCTTGTATGATGATGTCCATGGAGTTCTTGAGATCAACTACACTTTCTATCCTAATCTGAGACCTTAGCTATAGTAGACTAGAAATCAAGACTATATAGTTTTGATAACTAAGATTGAAAAATATGCTTGAGATAGCAATGCATGCGAGTTTGACCGAGCAGTGCTCTAACAATCTCCCCCTTTGTCAATTTTAGTGGCAAAACTATTAATACATATGGAATACAAAAATTATATAAATAAACTTTGTAGGTCCTATCCCACATGTCTAATCTTCAACAATACTCGAAATCTTTGTCACTTCCAAGTAGTCCAATGATCCCAAAGGTTGTAAGTTTAGTATCATCATTGTTGAAAATCCGTAGCTATAACAATGAGAAAAGCATTGGTTCTCAATCATTTTTATACAGTGTCACAGTATTATTACACAGAGTCAAAGTCCAATTGCATCACAACTTCAACAACAATACTATGGTGATACTTCACTCCCCCTTAATCAATACTCCATCTCACATGGAAACCACTTCCCCTTACATAATGATCCGAAAACCATATGTATTTGTAGTGTTAACTACAATTAATTCTCCCCCTTTTTGTCAATAAAATTAGCAAAGGTACAAGAACGGGATCCTAATAAAATTTCCGTAAGAGACATTTCATGCCCAAAGGTAAATGTTCTATCATCTTGTTTAGATGCAATCATAAAGCCGAGGCTAAATGCATTCATCAAGGAGTTTATAAAGATACAAGATAACCCATAAAAATTCCACAGCCGCACTCCCCACAAAGATTTGGAAATTAAGCGCAAGTTCAAAAGAACTCTCCCCCATAAGATGTCATTCCCTAAGGAACAACAAGAGCGACCTTAATTTCAAGAGAAAAAAAGGATTTCTTTAGACTCAACAAATTGCATACAAGTATGAATTTGGAATCCAAAATATTCAATCATATTAACCAAAGCGAACCAAGATTAATTTGACTAAATATGCTCAACACAAGTAAACTTATGGAGACTTAATTCATCGATTAGATTATTCACAAGAGAACTCATAAATATTCTAACTGGATTACACAATTAAACTAATCAGTAATCAATTCAATTGTCCACACTCGACATGAGAAAAATCTATGGAGTGCTAACTAAATAATCACACAAGATGATTGATTTAGTTCATTTAGGTTCAACATAAGAGATTATGGAACCCCGACTAAGATTATCATAGGAAATGACAACCTTAATCGTACATGTACTCAACCTGAAAGAACTCATGGGATACAAACTAAATAACCACACAAGTTGATTAATTTAGTTCTTAATGCTCAATATATAGCATCTCATGGAACAACCAACCATGCCAATAAGAAATCGACTTAGTTGTATCGTGCTCAACATGAGATACACAATGGAACCTTCACGGTAATACATAATAATATGGAACAATTAAGCTCTATACCGTGGATAACAAACAAGGACCTATTCTATTTTTCCATCACAAAGTGACATAATAGACTTTATCCTTGAATCACAAAAGATTTTAACCTATCTTACATCAACAATTGACAATATAGGATTAACTTTTGTGTTTTTCCAAAAGTCCATTCATTCCTTTATTAATATTTGCATACCAATATGTGAACGACTTTACTTTTGACAAAATATGGGACAATCAAGTTCACGGACGTAAACACACATATCCCATCAAGATATTGCAATATATAAAACCATAAAGATTAATACTGCAACCATCATCTTCCAAACAACTTTAGAATTTAAACCAATAAATATAAAAACAAGAAGATGAAATCATTGGATATAGATATGTGTAATCACAATCATTGCTATTACAAAATACTAGTTATTATTCTAAATAAAACAGAAAACATAGAAAATTTACTAGACATTAAGACCTTTGAAGAATTCATTAACGTCCCCAAACTCCTTGTTGTCAACAACCATTGGAACATATGGTTCATTAAGAAAGGAGTTTATATCAATGAACCTTCTTGGTTGTTGTTGTCGAACCAGGGCCCTCTGAATCCCATGAGTCTTATATACAAAAGCCTTTATTTATCGAATCTCCTTTTGCAGCTCCTTCAACACTTTAAGAACATCAGAAAACTTCTGAGAATTTGAAGGAACATCTCTTGGCTTCCTCGTATTCCTTTTTTTTATTATCAAGGTTGGAGGCAATGGAGATTTTTATTTTCCTTCATGATTGATGGCTTAATAGTCATATTACCTTCATTTTCATTAGAATACATCATTCTTGGAGCTTACATATGGGTTTGTGAGAGGAATTCACAATTAGTTCAACAAGTTGTCTTAAGATAAAGAGAGGTTTTAGAGAAGGAAAAGGAATGTAGGGTTCAAAACCTAAAACAGGTTCATGGACGTTCAACTCTTATCCCTATAAAGAGCAGAATTGTCGATAGTACCCCTTTTTTTTTATAGACAAAAATAAGACAAAACTAAGAAAAAAAGAAACAAAACTTTTCTTAAAGCCTGAAAGGTACAAAATCATTGTCTCTTTTGATCAGGCACATGAGACAAGATTTTAGACACAACACAATTAAGTTGCGCTGTGGTGAACAACAAATTTTCCACCAATTTCCTCTTGAGAGGAATCCACAGACCTTTGTCTATCAAAACGATTTGACCATATTTTATTTTCAAATGGTCTTGATTTTTCCTTGGAAACTAACTTCCTAGATGAAGATAAAATCCTACATACCTCTGCGGTCTTCTGAGCAAGTTTAAGCTTTCTTACTAGATGATTTTCTCTTCGTTGAAGTTTGTTAGCATGCCTTTGATTGTGTTTGAACTTGTAACACCTTGAGAGTTCATGACCTTTTAATGAACAATATGAGCACGTCACACTTGGATAATAATCAGGCTTCTGAATTGTGCAGGCGGCTAGGCACATAGTGGATCCTGAGATATTATAAACAGTGTTTCCAAGAAAAGGGTCAACTTTTTCTTCCAGAATGGTTGAATTATCTTCTGAAAGAATATCAAAATTGATATGTGTATTGCTACAATTATCAAAATCAATATTTTCTCCAAGAAGTGCAACACTTGATTTCTCATCTTCATTTGAATCATAGTCGTCAGACACTTCACCAAGAGTTGGAGCAAGACCTTTGTTCCCAGTGTATTTTCACTGATTTGGACACTCGTTTGCAAAATGACCAAATCCTTTACACTTAAAGCACTGAGGCATATCCTCATTATTAGTTTCATCAATATCCCTGTTTTTAGGAGGAACACGATTACGAGGTTTGACAGATGCCTTAGGCTTATCTCTGGATAACCGTTTACTTCTCTTCAAAAGAAGATCCCTAAACTGTCTTGTGATCATCGAGACCGATTTGTCAAGATATTCATCTAATGAATCTATCTCAGAGTGATCATCTTCAGAGATATACACTTTTTTACTTTTATCAAGTAATTTAGTGTCCTTTAGTGCTTTGAAGCAACATCCTTAGCCTTGGATGAAAGTTTGTGATCAAAGATCTTAAGCTTACCAACCAGCGTGTTTATGGAGAGATTATCTAGGTTATTTCCCTCAATGATGGCATGCTTCTTAGCATCGTATCTAGATGGCAGTGATCTGAGAATTTTCATCACAATGTCTTACCCAATGCAAAATATGCATTAACAATTTCAGACACTTTGTGATTAAACTCATCAAATGTTTCTTCATCTGCCATACGAAGGTTTTCCCAATCGGAACTAAGGTTTTGAAGCCTAGCTTCCTATTCACTGGTGTTTCCTTCAAATACGGTTGCTAAGATATCCCAAGCTTCTTGCGACTTAGTGCAGTTAGACACATGGTGCTGAAGATTTGGGGTAATGGCATGTATAATTGCATTCAAACCGTCGGAGTTTTGCTTTGCAGCAAGAATCTCTGCAGGGGTGTATTCCGAAATATTCTTTGGAACATTTACATCTCTAACTACATCAACGGGAGAATTATAGCCATTAACAACATATACCCATGATTGGAAATCACGTGCTTGAATAAAAACGCGCATAGCAATTTTCCACCATAAGTAATTAGTGCCATCGAAGACTGGTGGTACGTTTATTGAGATAACACCTCTGTCCATAGAGTCAGATCACTACAAACACAGACTTATAAGGTCTTTAACGTGTTTTCCTGCTCTGATACCAATTGAAAATGCGGGGGTCTAACAACCTCACCCAATATTTTTATTAGCAATCTGTATGGACAACTCCGAGTTGTTTTCTAGAGAATCAACAAGACTCAATCAATATAACATATCTCAAGGATTCATTATCTCTATCTCTCGATTTGATTTACTCAAGCAAATAAGATTTGCGGGCCTAATCAAAGAGAGATAACTTGGATGGTACCAAAAACCAAAATCCAAGTGTCAATCGATTTAAATCAACAACCAATAAGGTAGTATATTCTAATCGATTAAACAACGCACAACCTCTATTATTTCAATTATATAAAAATATATGCGAAACAGAAATAACACAGACACCAGAATTTTTTTAATGAGGAAACCGAAAATGCAGAAAAACCCCGGGACCTAGTCCAGATTAAACATACAATGTATTAAGCCGCTACAGACACTAGACTACTCCAAATTATCTTCGGTCTGGACTGTAGTTGAACCCCAACCAATCCCACACTGATCCAAGGCACAGTTATGCTCCTACACCTCTGATCCCAGCAAGATATTGCGCACTTGATTCCCTTAGCCGATCTCACCCATAACCAAGAGTTGCTACGACCCAAAGTCGAAGACTTTAGCAAACAAATCTATCTCACACAGAAAAGTCTAAAGGTAATATATAAATTCGTCTCCCACGAATAAACCTATGAGTTTTGTTCCGTCTTTTGATAAATCAAGGTGAACAGGAACCAATCGATAAAACCAGACTTATATTCCCGAAGAACATCTCAGTTTTATCAATCACCTCACAATAAACTTAATCGACGCAGCGAATAAGATTATTGAGGAATCACAAACAATAAGACGAAGATGTTTGTGACTGCTTTTATCTTGCCTATCGGAGATAGAAATCTCAAGCCAATTATTACAATTATACTCGTACGATAGAAATAGAAAGATCAGATCACTCAACTACAAGAAAAGTAGTATCGGTCTGGCTTCACAATCCCAATGAAGTCTTTAAGTCGTTAACCTGGTTTTAGAAGAAGAAAACCAAAGGTTAAAGGAGAATCGACTCTAGATTTATCAAACTAGTATCACATAGAATGTGTGGGGATTAGGTTTCCCAGTTGCTAGAGTTCTCCCTTATATAGTCTTTCAAATCAGGGTTTGCAATCAATGTTAGCTTAGTAACAAAGCATTCAATATTCACCGTTAGATTAAAACCTGATTAGATACAAGCTAATATCTCTCAACCGTTAGATCAAAAACTTAGCTTGTCATACACACATGTACTTGACGTTTTGAGTTTGTGTAACCGTACTCAAATGTGTACAATGGTTGGTTCAATATTAGTCAACTAAATTGTTAGCCAAATGATAACTTTCATATCAACCATATTCTTCTTCACCATAACTAGTCCAAATAACTCAAATGAACTAGTTAGAGAGTTGTTCATTTTCCATGGGATCTCAAGTACTACAAGAGACACAATTGAATCAAAAATGATGTGATTCACTCGAATCATTTCATGAAGTATAGAGCCAATATTTGCAAAAGAATTCCTTAGTAATTTAAGATAAGTTCACGAACAATCGTTTTCAGACATAACCTCTTAAGTTCGCGAACTCAAGCTAACTGGTTAAAGTTAATAAACTCCAGCAGAATTTCTAGGGATCAGAACTTTCGTCAGTTCGCGGACTGCACCTGAGATTCAACTTCAGTAGATATTCTAGGGTTCGAGAACTTATGCCAGTTCGTGGACTGAGTTGATGCTCACGTTCCGATTCCACTTGATCAACAAAATTCGCAAACTTCAGTTCAAATGTTAAGGACTTATACATATATGTGTTGCCACAACAATGTTTATATCCCACAATGGTTATATAATCTAAACTCTCATTTCAATCATTGAAACATTCTTAGAGGACGTCATATAGTTGTTATTCATGAACTAGTTTTGGTCAGAGAAATTTCCAAAGTGATTGAAACATAACATGACTTTCATCACTAGGCAAAGATGAATTTGGCTAAAGCGAAAGCTTTACCAACACCCATTTCAAGAAATAGATAAGCGATACATACTCAGCTCGAAATATCACATGTGCATATTCTAAGTCTATATAGTAAAACGACTTTCGTCTCAAGATAAGAGATAGAGTATATAGACTTTTGAGTGATAGATAAGTTCAAGTCTCCACATACCTTTTAGTCGATGAAGATCCACTGGTTCCTTGAGTAGTCCTTCGTCTTGTATGATGATGGCCATGGAGTTCTTGAGCTCAACTATACTTTCTATCCTAGTCCGAGACCTTAGCTATAGTAGACTAGAAATCAAGACTATATAGTTTTGATCACTAAGATTGACAAACATTCTTGAGATAGCAACGCATGCGAGTTTGACCGAGCAGTGCTCTAACATAATCGCTCATGAATTTTTTGTGTTCTTGGTAAAACTATTGACATGAGTCCTGACTTATGTATTAGTATGACTTTTATTAGTGAAACCGATCTTAAGTAATCACCTGGGGTATGATCAGGTTTGTGAGTGTCTGACCAAATTTGGGAAAAAGGAACCGATCCTATGAAGAGGTATAATATATCACAAGGGGGAACCGATTCTATGAACATGTGCAACAAGTTTTAGGCAAGGGGGAACCGATCCTATGGACATGTGTATTTCATACAAGTTAGATACCAAATTTATATGGGGAACCGATCCTAGTACCTAGTTAGCCAAATCTTTGGTAAGCTAGTGTAAATATGCACAGTACTCACATGGAGGTAGAACCGAAACTTGTTTTGGTAGAACCGTTACACCCATGGTTTGTGATTGAGTGTTACTTAATCAATCACATAGTTCTTGAAAGTCAGATGAACCAATTCTAAACTTGTTTGGAAGTGTGGTAAATCGGTTTCAAGTGAGTAAGTATGAAAAAGGACTTGCAAGAGTAAGATGTCGACACACTTTGAACACGCGCATTAATGTGTATTCTTTTATTGTTCAAAGATATTCCTTAACAGCTAAGAAGGAAGTAAATCCCAAGATCGAATTTAAATAAGTTAAGAATCTTTTAATTAAGATTTTTAATTATATATGGAAAATAAGAATAAGTAATGTGCATTTACTAGTTAAGGATTTTACAATGAGATTTCGATCATTATTTTTGGACAGTGCATTCACTGGAATTATGAAAACCGAATTTGGGTTAATATGGAAAAATATCTTGAGAATATTTTCGGTTTATGAAATTTCTTGGTGTCCAAACTTCCTTGTCTATAAATACTTTGAGTTTGCATTTCTAGCAAACTAATCCTTCGTGACAGTAAACTTCCTTTGTTGTACTATTACTGGTGAAGCCGCCTATCGGAGAGGAGAGTAATCTAATTAGGTGAAATCTCTTACGGCCGCTTAATTTAAAGTCTTCTTTGGGATTGAGAAGCTCTAGCACGACCCGTTGGTTGGAAACTAGATATTGCGGTTTATCTTTAGTTTTCATATTGATTTGATTGACTAACGGGGGTTGAACTTTGATTGCACCTAGTTTGTTTATGCTTGAGAATTTTCTCTTCTGATATAAGATTCACTCAAACTAGTTCAAGGTTTCGACAGGGATCTTTAGACTGTTGTTAGATCTGTAGATGGTGGATTTTCGATGAAGGATAAAATCGTAAACCCATAATTATATGAACTTCTGATCCAGCAATCATATGCGAGTATTGAGACACGGGTCTCTCATCGAATCCTATGACTGAGAATACTTTCTCTCAGAGTACATGCAGATACGTAGTCTCTCAGCTGGACAACGATATATTTGTATTGAGACACGGGTCTCTCTTCGAATCCTCTGATTGAGAATACTTTCTCTTAGAGTACATGTATATATATATGGTATCACGGCTAGACAACATCATATCTCATGAATACTGAACACTTCAATAATTATTTCTATATAGTATCACGGGATGGACGGCTCCTAGACAGCCTGCTCTGCTAATATAGAGCGATAACGTCTTCAGGATACAAACAACAAGTTTAACATGACTATATAAAGGATTAGGGGTGGGACTTGGGTTGGTTGGGCGGGTTAGAAGGTTTGGCCGAGGCAGACCCGAGCTAGGAATCCTTTGCCCAGATTTCCCATCGAATTCGTGGAACCCATGAAGGTACTGCCCAAGTCCGCCCAAGTTATGTTCGTCGGGTTCCCCGGGTTCCTCGGGTTGGCCCAAGTTTCTCCAGACATACGAATTTGTTAATATGATAATAACAATGTTTAGTAATAATAATATTTAATTGCTCCATTTATCTTAAATTTCCAAATAACTACAGAATATTTACAATAATATAAACTTTTTTTTTATATTGAATGATTAATAAGATAGATATAAGATATATTTTCATTATTATATTTGAATATAAATACTAAAATTATTCTAAATAAATAATAATACCAATTAGAAAAAATAGTTTTATATGACTGTGTCATAGTTCTTCGGGTTGGGCGGGTTACTTGGGTTAGAAATATTTGTGTCCATGCTTGCCCAAATTTAGCTTGGGTTTATAAAATTTATGCCCAAACTTTCCCAAAGTTCTGAAATACATTGCTCATGTTCGCCCAACGTTCGGGTTGGGAATGGGTTGGGCGGGTCAACCCAACCCAAGTCCCACCCCTATAAAGGATATGAAGCTCCAGCAAGCTCATATCGGAATAATTAATGCTCCTAGACAGCTTGCCCTGCTAGTATAGAGCCATAAGTTAATTATTCCCAAATTCTTGGATTCATCCACAGAATTTCCGAAAATATTCAAATATTTTCGCAGATATTTCATTACTGCAAACCATGGTTCTTCCCAGCAGAAATCCATGGGTTAGTAATAAATATTCAACACACGGGAGTATGATCTACCTCTGAGTAAGCCCCGATTCAAATGGTGAAGTGTACTCAACGACGATGCACTAACAATCATCGCACGAACGAGTATTTAAAAATACGACGAGACGATGAACCTATGCAAAATAGGAAAGAAAATAATAAATAATTAAAAATTGATGAAGGCGCTGGGAGCATGGGCTCACTGACCGGCCGACCGTGTCGTGGTCAATTCCACGCCAGTTTCATATTTTTATCCTATTTTTTGTTATTTTCCTTGAGTTCATGAAAATTCTTTCATTTGAACAAATATCCTTCGTTTTGAGGAAACTCCTCAGTTTCATGGTGTTTCTTTCACACCAAAGAAATAATATAAAATTAGGTAATACTATTGTAGGGCGTGACCATTGGCCAACCGACCATGCCTTGGTCCCAGCCGGCCCCACACCTCATGATTCCCCATTATTTTATTATTATTTCCCTAATTTCATGAAAATTCCTTAATCTCATGATATTTCCTTGGTCCCATGAAAAATAATATAAAATTAGAAAAATCCGTGTGCATGGGCCATAGCCGATCGGTCAAACCCTAAATGGCTTCACACGTCCCTTTTTATTATTATTATTTCATGTTTTCATAATCCCATGAAATTCCTTGATTTCATGATATTTCCTTCAAATTATGATATTTCCTTTAAATTGTGAAATAATACATAAAATTAGGGAAAACACACAGGACCGGGCCCTGGCCGTCCAACCATGCTCCAAGCCGGTCCCACACGCCCACACGTCCCTTATTTTTTTATTATTATTTTTTATGTTTCCCTCATCCCATGGAAACTCCTTGATTTACACAAAACTCTTTCATTTTAGCAAAACTCCTTGATTTTATCATATTTCCATAAAATCATGAAAAAATTATGAAAAAATTTGGAAAAACGTGTGGGATTGTCCCCTTGGCCGGACGGACTTGCCTTGGCCATGGTTGGTCCCACACTTCATAATTCATTCACTTTTTCATTATTTTTCCTTCATCTTATGAAGTTTTGACGGTTTTATAAAAAAAACCCTGGTTTCTTCATATTTTCTAAAATGATTGCTCAAATGCACATCCGAAAATATCAAAATTCTCAGAACTGAGATACGAACACTTTGGGGACATGAGCATGTTACCTTGACCGACCAAGGTTGGATCTTTGTCTCTCAATGAGCCGGTATTACATATTTTCACAATTTGACCTAATTTGCGCAATTGCACGTATTAGGTCCAAAACTCTTCCAAACGACTTGGAACTTCATGGAACGATCAACACTTGATCCCATGACCACCCAGGTCCGGTATCATGACCCCTTGGTCGGTCCTCCACTTCTTCATAATTAATTAGGTCTTATCACCTAATTCTGAACCCAACAGTAATTCGAATAATTGATTAAACCAGCATTTAATCATTCTTTCAATCAACAAGTTACCAACTCTTCAAGAGGTCTCGGTGTTTGCTCACGTGAGCATATGGGTGTTACATGATTGACCCACGGTCTCATGAAACTAATCCTTCCTTAGTTTCATGGTTCAATTCCTAACAAACCATGAAGTGGTCATCAACTGATCAAATTAGGGTTTCCGAGTCCAAGGATTATAATTCCAGATTCAAGCACTAATAAATTTATGACGATCTCATGATCAATATTCTTATTAATTATACTCGGTTCAACTACCAGTGTTTTAATTAATATTTTATTTTGGTCACGCTGCCAATAATTCATCAGATGAGCAACACTTTCTCAGATAAGCAATACTTGCTCAAAACAGAGAATATTGGTTCAACTATCAATATTCAGCAAATCATCGAATGAGCAATACTTGCTTGCCTCAACTATCAACGTGAGGATCATGGCCACGTTCAATCCATGAGTTTCATGACATTTTACAAAATCATGTTCAACTCAGTAAATACATGGACTCATTGTCCCATGATATCATGAAGTCATCAACTGACTAAACTAACCACGAGACGTCAATCGTTTCACTTGGGGGGATATCAATTAGGGTTTTGGTATGGCTGTCTACGACACGTGTGTTTAAAAACATGATGGAATGTGAGCAAGTCATGCAATGGAGTTAACAAAGTAGTGGGTGGAAAATCAACCAAGTCTCCTTACGATGAACAACTGGTTTCGAACACTATTTTCATCTCTCCACTCTTTGATTCCATCAACTGTCACACTTCATGGGATCATGGTGTCTACAATTCCAGCAATATAAGTAAGTCTCTAAATCATGATTGAAACAACAACATTAACAACGACGAGAATCTCACGTCACATTGACATCACAAGATCATTAACTCATCAATTGAGCAATTACTCTCAACTGAGAAATTTCAATCATTCAGAACTTATCATATTCAGAATTCACAACACACCTACAATCTTTGATTACCATTGATTCCACACATTTCTCAGCTTCCCTCCTACAGATCGACCCATCCTCTCTTGTGAACGAATTTACTCTGGAATGGCCATTGTCTTGGTTTAGGCTGGAGTACTACAGATTTATCTCTCGAATTCAAAGCACTCCCTTCTTGCAGTGCATCTGTGTGAGGTTAAACATTTCGCTCGGTTTAAGGAGTCTCCTCCGCACAGTCGTCTCCTCAATTCCATAAAAACCTTCAAATCGTTTTGCCCTATCTACAGTTTGGCGACCACAGTGGGAGATCATTCCCTCGGTCGCAACTTCAAACTTTCATAGGATGGTCGGTCTTAGGAGTAATTTGACTATTCCAAACTCAATCCAGAATCTTTCAAACGGCGATATTCCTCCTTCCAATGCTACATCCGATAGCGCGGAAAACAGGGAAATCCCGGCTCTAACTGAGTTGGCACGAGTTCTAGAGATCCACACCAGAAACATGGATCTGATGAAGGATACAATGAACCACATATTTGATTTCCTCATCAAACTCACATCCGAGTTAGGCAGAATCTCCTCTTCATAAGTCCCAGCGCTGGGGACTGACTCGTCATACGATGGTCCTCAAAGCAACAGTTTCACTACTTATGAGAAGCCGGTGGACTAGGAGGTTGCACATCTAGTCGAAGGCTTATGCGAACTCTTACACTTTTCCAGGAAGCAACGAACAGACATGTTTGCTGCACTCAACCAGATATCATCTGTGGTACCATTAGATTCCATATCTCCGGTAGTTGAAGAAACATTCATGACATCTGAGCACTCGATCAACAACATCACCTTTGGAGAAGAGGACTTCATAGCAAACGAAGGACATAATCGAGCCTTGTACGTAATTGGTTTTATCAAAGACTCCGAGTTCAAGAGAGATCTCGTTGATACCAGCGCTTCTACAAATATTGTCACTATGAAGACCCTCAAGGCGGCCAAGTTTCCACGAAATAAAATCATTCGTCATCCCATCTTGATGACGGGTTTTGAAGGAAGCCAGATCCATACATATGGATATGCATACATAGACCTGAAGGTGGGGCCTATTCAATCAAAAGCCAAGTTCCACGTGATTGAACAAGAGCCTGACTATCACATGATACTCGGACGGCCGTGGCTCCATGATAAAAAGGTGGTTCCTTCAACATACCATCAATGAATGCAAGCTCTAATCAATAACAAAATTGTTCGTATTACGGCTTCATCATCTCCTTACGCCCCAGTCTATGATGTTGAATTCCTTGAGTCGCATAAGAACATCCCTGAACCTCCAAACAAGATTCACAGTGCTCCACTCCCAATATGGGAGTCCATCGAAAAAGCTGCAAGCGAGCCATCATCCTCAAACGTCAAGTCAGTTAAGCCACCTGCCACACCAATTAAACGCCGCAAGGATCAGATCTCAACTCAAGGATCTAATTTCATAAGCAGTCATGATGCGGAGGGTAGAATCATTTACCGGCGCAAGGATTACCAATTAGCAGGGGAGAATGACGAAGAGTATCCCCGCCCCAAAGGATCATGTCAGAGTGAATCATCACTCGAAGAAGAGGTTCAAGATGCTCTTCGACAATTACAAGATGGCACTGACTCCACCACTGATAATATCGAAACGATCAACATCGGAACAAAGGATGATCCAAGGCTGATACTAATTAGCTCAGCACTATCACCAGAAGAATGAACAGAGTTAATAGCACTATTGAATGTGTATCAAGATGTCTTTGCATGGACGTATGAATAAATGCCTGGTCTAGATGACAAATTGGTTACTCATCATTTTCACATCACTTCTGGCTCCAAAGCTGTCAAACAACCACCTAGATAGTTCAGACACGAAGTCGAAGAACAAATCAAGGTCGAGATTTAGAAACTATTAGCAACAAGGTTCATCAAACCTATTCAACATCCAACATGGCTGGCGAACGTTATTCCTGTCAAAAAAAAAGAAGGTCAAATCAGATGTTGTGTTGATTTCAAAAATCTGAACAAATGCTGTCCAAAGGATAACTTTCCCCTACCCAACATTGATATGCTCGTAGATACAACCAGCGGTCACGGTATGTTCTCATTCATGGATGGCTACAGCGGATACAACCAGATCAAGATGTACGAACATGATGCCAACAAAACTGCATTCCGTACTCCTATCGGGAACTTCCACTACACAGTGATGCCTTTCGGATTAAAGAATTCCGGTGCCACATATCAACGAGCCATGACCGCCATATTCCATGACATGATGCACAAGGAAGTGAAAGACTATGTCGATGATGTCGTGGTCAAATCGAAGACTCGAGCATATCACTTCCAAGTTCTAAGGCAAGTTTTTGAAAGATGTCGAGAATACAAACTAAAGATGAACCCTCTGAAGTGCGCTTTCGGTGTTTTCTCCGGAAAGTTTCTAGGTTTCCAGGTCACAGCAGAAGGAATCAAAGTTGATCCGGACAAGACGAAAGCTATTACTACCATGCCTCCTCCACGCACCGTGAAAGAACTCCAAAGTTTCATGGGCAAGGTAAATTATATTCGGTATTTCATCCCTGGATTAGCTCAGCTCATTGCTTCATTTACCCCTCTATTGAAGAAAAAAACCAGTTTTACATGGACTGATGTACAACAAGAAGCATTCCAGAAAATAGAACAGATGATGCTATCACCTGCTGTCATGAAGTCACCGGTGCAAGGATGACAATTGATACTCTACACGACTTCTAGTGATGTTGCTATTGGAGCACTCCTTACTCAAGAAGATGACGAAGGTATCGAACGACCAATCTACTACTTCAGTCGTACAATGAGGGATCCTTAACTCCGATACCCAAAATCTGAGAGAGCATGCCTGGCATTAGTACATGCAATTCATAAATTCAGACATTACTTACTGTCTAACAGAGTCTTGCTCGTTTCCAAGGCTGACCCTATAAAGTTTCTACTATCAAAGCCAACCTTGATAGGAAGACTAGCAAAGCGGCTACTCCAGATGTTAGAATTTGACATAGCATGTACACCTCCCAAAGAAATCAAGGGTCAAGCAGTGGCTGACTTACTCGCTGCTTTTCTAGGAGACGATGCAATAATGATACATGAAGACGTACCTGGTGAGTTTCCAGATGTCTTAGTCATCAAAGAAGAGACATGGATTCTATACTTTGACGGTTCTTCCACTCCTAGCAATGACAGTGGAGGAGCATGCATAGTACTAGTCTCTCTATTTGGCGAGGTTTTCTCACATTCATTCAAGCTGGATTTTCACTGCACCAACAATTCAGCAGAATATGAAGCTTTCTTACTAGGATTGTCTCTAGCTAAGCAAGAAGGAGAAACACACCTCGAGATAAGGAGAGATTCAAAACTACTGGTCAATAAAATGAATGTAACATACTCTCTCAAAGAAATCACGCTTTCTCCATTCAGAACCAAAGCTCAACGGTTGTTAATTTATTTCGCTGATGCAATGATTGTCCATACTGGACGAACTCACAATAGACATGCCGACTGCCCGACAACTCTCGCTTCTAAGCTGAAATTTGAAGGAGCAAAGAAGACCATCATTGTACAAATGCGTACTGTGTCATCTACCTGTCTTGCTCAAGTCGAAGACATCCAAGCAGATGATTGGCGAGAACCTATTATTCATGAATTGAGCAGTTCTCTTTCAGAAGAGAAAATCAGTCTCAAGGAATTGAGGAATTATTTTCTACTTCATGGAGCTTTATACTATCGAAACTCTGATGGGTCTTTATCATGATGCCTTGGACCTAACGAGGCGGACGAACAACTTAAGCGCATACAAGAAGAAACCCGTGGACATACATTGGTGGTAACACTTTACCTAAAGCTTCAAAGAATAGGATACTATTGGCCTTCCATGGAGGTTCAATCAAGAACTCTGCAAAAGTCATGTCCCAACTGTTAGACGCCTCCTCATCACTTGGAAGCTCAAACGGCCCTTCACACTGGGGACTGGAGGGAACCTTACATCAAGTACCTCCGGGACAATGAGTTACCGCTGGAAAATAAAGAAACAATCAAGCTCATTCAGAGAGCTATGAGATTTTTTTTTCTTGACGGGATCTTATATCGCAGAAGTTTTGGTGGAAACCTGCTGAGATGCTTAGCTGAGCATGAGATCCCAATAATCATGAAGGAGATGCACGATGGAGAGCATCAAGGAAAGAGGAAATTATTTTTCCAGATTCATGAGAAATATTACTGGACGACAATGGAAGATGATGCGGCTGCGCACGTTCAAAGATGTTATCAATGTCAAGTCCATGGTAATCTCATCCACACTCCTTGTCTCCCATTGAATTCTATGAATAGTCCATGGCCCTTTTATAGCTGGGGACTGGATATCATCGGGAAAATCAATCCAGCATCTTCGAAACAGCATGAATACATCATCACTTCAACCGAATATTTCACCAAATGGGTTGAAGCCATTCCTCTTCGAAGCATCACTGGAATCACGATTGCATCCTTCATCAAAGAGTACATAATATGCATATTCAGTGTTCCCAAACATATTTTTACCGATAATGGAACCCCTTTTGCCAACAAGCACGTGACAGAATTCCTCGAGGAATACAGCATCAAACAAGTTTTCTCTACACCATACTATCCCCAAGGAAACGGGCAAGCAGAGAGCACCAACACAACTTTGATCCACATCCTCAGTCGAACAATTCATGATAATCCCAGAACCTGGCACGAATAATTTCCTATGGATTTGTGGGCTTATCGAACCGTGCCAAGGATCTCTACCGGGACTTCACCGTATTCTCTTGTCTATGGGGCTGATGCCATACTGTCAGCAGAAATCAAAGTTCCTTCAACAAGGATCGCAACATCCAGTGGAGTGCAATGGGACGAAGCCGAAGTGTCCAACTCAAGGGTTGTTGAACTGGACATGCTCGATTCAAAGCGGGATAAGGTGGAAAAATATGTAGAAACCTACAAGGAAACAATCTCCAGAGCCTACAACAAAATGGTAAGACCTCGAACATTTCAAGTAGGGGATATGGTATTAAAGACAACAAAACACATTCAACAAGACATGTATGCTCACAAGTTCTCCCCGAAATGGGAAGGACCGTATGTAGTCACCAAAGCAGTATCCAACGGATCCTACAAAATCTTAAAGATCGACGGATGAGTGGAAGGAAATATAATCAACGGAAAATGGCTCAAAGCATATTACGCCCGATCCATATAAAACAACTGCATTTTTATCATTTCATCATTGCAAGCATTTTCAAAATTGTAATTTCCATTCCTCCAAAGAGAATTCAAATTCTCTTTTGCTCATTAAACATTTCATAAATGAGCAAAATTCATTCGTACTATGATCAATTATTCCACCTAACCATAAACTTAAACCAATTCAAAAACAATAATCATAAATGCTCACTCAGATCAAACCATCCAGCAGTGGATAATACCTATAAGAAACTTTATCAAGTTTCTTCTGAAAGATCCTAGTCTTTACCTTCAAATCCTCAACTGCCTTCTCGACCCTAGCAGATTCCAGAGCCAGTATCTTCTCCTAGTCGAATAAAGCAGTGTTCATGGAAATTGCATCAGCAGCCTCTGCTGCCTTATGAATCTTGATTATCTCAAGTCGACGACGGAGCCATCTCATGTTAAATCGCAATGTCTCACATTTTGAAATCATCTCATCCCATTCATGCAGCTCATGGTTTTTGACATCTCGCAAGTGCATTTGGTTCATTTCCTCAATAATTGGCAACAGTCCAGCTACCATGGTTAAGAGAGTTGGAGGAAATACTTTCCATACCTTTGTAGCGGCAATATGGCCATACTTCTTCTAGATATTAGTATACATAGGCGCATGACATTTGGGAATGACGAACCCGCCAACAACTTCATTGTCCGGGAAACTATTAATCAAAGGGGCTTCAAATGGGAGTCCAGCTGCAGGATATTCTCGGGCATGAACATTGTCTCATGTCCCCACGGACTCTACAAAATCTTCACCGACTCGGTCAGTGCTATCTTCAACCTCAACTACAGTCACAGACTTTCCGCTCCTTCTTCTGGCATCGACAACGACGTGAAAAGCCGCCTGCAATGAAGCGAAGGAGTATTTAATTTCAATAGAGCACAATATAATTTCAAGAGTGATAAGATTACTTACAGATATTCCAGCCTCAGCACGAGATGACCTATACCGGACAGGATCTCTAACAGTTTGCTTAGGCCGAGAAGAAGTGTTCTTCTGATTATCCTGCAATAAGTCGTTTGCTTAATGATAAAATCGTCATATTGATCAGGAAAAGATGAAAATAGATGCAACTTACTGAGATGGAAGTTGCTATTTCATGCTTCGACTGAGTATCATCTTGAGAAGAGTTACCATTGCTTGACATGGCGGCAACAAGGTATGATCAAGAATTCTCTGCACGGTGAAACTAACTCAAGAATGGAAGAAATATTTGCGTAGACGATAGGCTCTAAGTCTTGAAGATATATGTTAGATACAGTGGAGGTTTATCTTCTGTAGATAGTCAATTCAGTTGAGATTTTAATGAAACCCTAAGATTTCATCAAGGACGACACTGAAGATACGAAGAAAAACAACTGGGGACTGACGCACACGGTCAAGATTACACGAAATCAGGTGTAACACGTATTCTCTTAGCCCACGCAACACGTATATCAGTACATTCTGTAAACGGGAATCACTAAGAAGATTCGAAGGTCATGATGAATTTCAGGACACGAACATTGGTTCGTTTATTCAATCCAAGAAGAATTAACATTAATAAAAGGTTTTTCTCATTCAAAGAAAATTCTAAATCAGAAGAAAATTTGTTTAAATCGTCGAAGAAATATCTACTATGAATCCTAAAGAACATTCAAATGTTTCACAAAGAAAAGAAGACGGAAATAACGTTATTTTTCAGATTCATCATCGTTATCCTTCTTATCATCTGAGTCATCGGAGTTGTCATCACTATCCTCCTCTTAAGAATCAGAATCAGCAGCGATGGGGTTCAGACGAGCTTCACGATCATCATATGAATCCGAATCTTCTTCCGATTCAGCTCCAATTTGCTTCATAGTCCTATGGTACTCTCTTTCACATTGATCAGACCAAGTCCCGGGTACCTCCCATATGTCTTCTTCAGAATCATCAGCATCAGAGTCAGCAGGCCTCCCATCCAAGAATTGACGTTTCTCCTCAGTCCTTTGTATTTTGCGCCTTATTCGATCCTTTTCACGCCGAGCCTCTTTTGCATCATCCTCAGCTTTTCTTTTCCCGAGTTCATTGAAAGTAACCCTCCGCTCATTCAAGGGTACGCTAGACTTCGGACCCTCATCCTGAGAAGCTTTGGACTTTGATACAAGAACTTTGGAATCCTCATCATAAGAGTTAGAGGAAGAAGAGTAATTGTTATTGTCAGACATTTTTATGGAATCGGAAGCACAAAAGATTACCAACATGCAAACAAATCCATCGGAAAAAAATGTTAATTCTTAACTCTTACCTTTTATGCTTCCACTATCGGTAGTGAGAGTAATGCTAGAGTTAACAGTTCAATATCGTTCGATTCTTCGAAACCTACAGAAGACAAACAAAACTCAGATTTTTCATAAAATCATGAATATTTCTACTGTGTGAACATTCACCATGGAATTATGAATACTAAAACATTATTTCATCATAAATAATTGTTTATTTCTAAATAATATTACACAAAACTCAAGTTTTGATTTTAGAGAAAATAATATATATTTGCATATATATATATATATATAAAGAAAACGTTTTATTTACTCACGTAAATAAATAAATAAATTTTCAATGAGAGAAAGCCTCATGAAAATAAATTTGTGGACACTCCATGGTTTCAATAAAAAAAATCCATGAACAAGCCATGGTTTTATAAAAATTATTTTCCTTCGTATCGTCATACGTATTCGAAACGAAGGTTTATTTCGATTTTGTGAAAACTCACACATCATAAGATAAAGTTTTGATTTAGATTAAAGATCATACACAAAATTTTATCACTGGACACAAGTACATATACGTATATAAAGAAGAATAAAACTTTTCTTCGTATCATCGTCATTCCTTAAAACGAAGATTTTACTTCGGTTTTGTGAAAATTCACTTTTTCATGATAAAACTTTGGCTCACATGAAAGCTCATAAACACAGTTTTATCACTGGACTTAAATATTCATATATGAATAAAAAATATCTACTAAATCAGGGATTATTATTAGTTTTCAAAAACTAACGATCAAACGAACATACGTTTTCAAAAAACGAGGGTTTTCGACGAAACCCACACTCATATATGCACATGTGTATATTTTTATCATGATCAATATGTGAACAACCCATAGAACTCATGAACATCAGCAAAAAAAAAATTTTTTTTGGACGCATACCCATGTCGGCGCCTGCGGAAAACAGCCGGACTGTGGCAGCGAAGGGCGGCGGCGCTGGTGGTCCGGCGATTTTTTTTCCTCCCCTCCTGATGCTGGCATGAAGGTTATGGAGAGGTGATGAAGCTCTGGTCGTGTGGGAAAATTAAAAAAAAAAAAGGGAACAATTTCTTTTATATCAAATTTTATTTCCAAAACCTAAATTTCTAAGGATTTCCTTATTGGGCTCGGCCCGCGAATCCTAAACAACCAAGGTCCCATCATCCAAATCAGCGGTTCAACACCAATTTATGTTTACTTACATTCTATCATGCCACTGGAATCTTCATTAAAATCATGGTATGCTCGTACGATCGAAATCCGGTAACATCTTAACTAACGACTAAGTTCAATTACTTATATTGTTTATGACCGGAAAATCACCATTCAATGCTGACTAAGGAACACGGATTTCCTCACTAAGCAGGGGACTTAATGTAGATGGTGGATTTTCAACGAAGGCTAAAATCGTAAACCCATAATTATATGAACTTCTGATCCAACAATCAGATGCGAGTATTGAGACACGGGTCTCTCATCGAATCCTCTGACTGAGAATACTTTCTCTTAGAGTACATGCAGATATGTAGTCTCTCGGCTGGACAACGGTATATCTATATTGAGACACGGGTCTCTCATCGAATCCTATGATTGAGAATATTTTCTCTCAGAGTACATATACATATGTGGTCTCACGACTAGACAACAACATATCTCATGAATTATGAACACTTTAGTAATTATTTCTATATAGTATCACGGGATGGACGGCTCCTAGACATCCTTATCTGCTAGTATAGAGCGATAACGTCTTCAGGATACAAACAACGAGTTTACCCTGACTATATAAAGGATATGAAGCTCCAGCAAGCTCGTATCGGAATAATTAATGCTCATAGATAGCTTGCTCTGCTAGTATAGAGCCATAAGTTAATTATTCCCAAATTCTTGGATTCATCCACAGAATTTCCGAAAATATTCAAATATTTTCGCAGATATTTCATTACTGGTTCTTCCCAGCAGAAATCCATGGGTTAGTAATAAATATTCAATGCACGGGCGTCTGAGCTACCACTGAGTAAGCCCCGATTCAAATGGTGAAAGTGTACTCAACGATAATGCACTAACAATCACCGCACAAACGAGTATTTCAAAATACGACGAGACGATGAACCTATGCAAAATAGGAAAGAAAATAATAAATAATTAAAAATTGACGAAGGCGCTGGGAGCATGGGATCACTGACCGGCCAACCATGTCGTGGTCAATCCCACGCCAGTTTCATATTTTTATCATATTTTTTGTTATTTTCCTTGAGTTCATGAAAATTCTTTCATTTGAACAAATATCCTTCGTTTTGAGGAAACTCCTCAGTTTCATGGTGTTTCTTTCACACCAAAGAAATAATATAAAATTAGGGAAGAATATTATGGGGCGTGACCATTGGCCAACCGGCCATGCCTTGGTCCCATCCAGCCCTACACCTCATGATTCCCCATTATTTTATTATTATTTCCCTAATTTCATGAAAATTCCTTAATCTCATGATATTTCCTTGGTCCCATGAAAAATAATATAAAATTAGGAAAACACGTGTGCACGGGCCATAGCCGGTCGGTCAAACCCTCGATGGCTTCACACGTCCCTTTTTATTATTATTATATTTTTTTATGTTTTCATAATCCCATGAAATTCCTTGATTTCATGATATTTCCTTCAAATTATGAAATTTCCTTTAAATTGTGAAATAATACATAAAATTAGGGAAAACGCAGGGGACCGGGCCCTGGCTGGCCAACCATGCTCCAAGTCAGTCCCACATGCCCACAGTCCCTTATTTTATTTTTTATGTTTCCCTCATCTCATGGAAACTCCTTGATTTAAACAAAACTCTTTAATTTTAGCAAAACTCCTTGATTTTATCATATTTCCATAAAATCATGAAAATATTATGAAAATTTTGGAAAAACGTGTGGGATTGTCCCCTTGGCCGGCCGGCCATTCCTTGTCCATGGTTGGTCCCACACTTCATAATTCTTACACTTTTTCATTATTTTTCCTTCATCTTATGAAGTTTTGACGGTTTTAAAAAAAAACCCTGGTTTCTTCATATTTTCTAAAATGATTGCTCAAATGCACATCCGAAAATATCAAAATTCTCAGAACTGAGATACGAACACTTTGGGAACATGAGCATGTTACCTTGACCGACCAAGGTTGGATCTTTGGCTCTCAATGAGCCGGTCTTACATATTTTCAAAATTTGACCTAATTTGCGCAATTGCACGTATTAGGTCCAAAACTCTTCCAAACGACTTGGAACTTCATGGAATGATAAACACTTGATCCCGTGACCACCCAGGTCCGGTTACATGACCCCTTGGTCGGTCCTCCACTTCTTCATAATTAATTAGGTCTTATCACCTAATGCTGAACCCATCAGTAATTCGAATAAATGATTTAACCAGCATTTAATCATTCTTTCAATCAACAAGTCACCAACTCTTCAAGAGGTCTTGATGTTTGCTTACATGAGCATATGGGTGTTACATGATTGACCCACGGTCTCATGAAACTAATCCTTCCTTCGTTCCATGGTTCAATTCCTAACAAACCATGAAGTGGTCATCAACTGATCAAATTAGGGTTTCTGAGTCCAGGGATTATAATTCCAGATTCAAGCACTAATAAATTTATGACGATCTCATGATCAATATTCTTATTAATTATACTCGGTTCAACTACCAGTGTTTTAATTAATATTTTATTTTGGTCACGCTGCCAATAATTCATCAGATGAGCAACACTTGCTCAAAATAGAGAATATTGGTTCAACTATCAATATTCAGCAAATCATCGAATGAGAAATACTTGCTCTCCTCAACTATCAACGTGAGGATCATGCCCACGTTTAATCCATGAGTTTCATGAAATTTTACAAAATCATGTTTAACTCGGTAAATACAAGGACTCATCGTCCCATGATATCACGAAGTCAGCAACTGACTAAACTAACCATGAGATGTCAATCGTGTCACTTGGGGGGATATCAATTAGGGTTTTGGCCTGTCGGTCTACGTCACATGTGTTCAAACACACGATGGAATTTAAGCAAGTCGTACAATGAAGTTAACAAAGTAGTGGGTTGAAAATAAACCAAGTCTCCGCACGATGAGCAACTGGTTTCAAACACTATTTCTATCTCTCCACTCTTTGATTCCATCAACTGTCACACTTCATGGGATCATGGTGTCTACAATTCCAGCAATATAAGTAAGTCTCTGAATCATGATTGAAACAACAATGTAAACAACGACGAGAATCTCATGTCTCATTGACAACACGGGATCATTAACTCATCAATTGAGCAATTACTCTCAACTGAGCAATTTCAATCATTCAGAACTTATCATATTCAAAATTCACAACACACTTACAATCTTTGATTACCATTGATTCCACACATTTCTCAGCTTCCCTCCTACAGATCGACCCATCCTATCTTGTGACCGAATTTACTCTGGAACGACCATTGTCTTGGTTTAGGCCGGAGTACTACATATTGATCTCTCGAATTCAAAGCACTCGTTTCTTGCAGTGCATCTGTGTGAGGTTGAATATTTGCTCGGTTCAAGGAGTCTCCTCTGCATGGTCATCTCCTCAATTCCATAAAAACCAGCAAATCATTTTGCCCCATCTACAAGATCTAAAGATGATCTTATGATAATTCATTGTTAACAGACTCCATTCTATGTGTGATTGATCACAAGAGATTCAAGTAGTTATGTGCAGGTGTTTATCGAAGATCTAATAAGATTTGAAGACAATGAAGAAATAGAAGATTTCTGACTTTGTTTTATATTCTTTGTTATGCACAATACTTGTTTGGGTAATAGAGGATCCAATTATAATTGATTTATCCTTTGGGTATTTTAATAGAATAGTTGAGAAGATCGGCATCAATACATTTCCTTGGGATTAGAGGTATTGATAGCAAAATCTTACCGATTGCCTTTCGGTGATTGAACATAAGATAGATCTTGGAACCTGGAAAAGGAGTTTATGTTAAGATAAACAAGGGAACCTTTGCGCAACTCATATCACTTGGTTGAAGAGAGTTGATACCAAATAGATTTGTTGTTCCTTTACTGTTTGTAATACGAACCAAAGGAATTGGTCCAAGTACGTGACTTGTTTACAGGTTGGAGGCGTGGGAATACAGACGGAACTAGGTGAACTATAGGTTTATATGCTTGGTCTCAACTATACGAAGTAAGTTTATTTTATATAGCGGCTTAATCCTGAGAGTATTCAATTCTGGACAAGGTCCCGGGGTTTTTCTACATTTGCGGTTTCCTCGTTAACAAAATCTTGCTGTGTCATTTACTTTATATTTCTGCATTATAAGTGTTTTATTATAATTAAAGTAAATTGCACAAACGTTAATTCCTATTTACTTGATACTTGAATCCTATTGAGTTTGGTTAAGTCCGAACCTTTGTATCAAGTAAACATATTTCGTTGTTGTATTGTCTCGATCTTGTATCCATAGACAATCACACGAAGTGTGAACCAATTAGTTGCACTGTATCGACTCAGTCCATAGACAATCACTTTCGGAGAAAGAACTTATAGGAAGGAAAGTTTTATCTTGAGGTATATTTGGGTACCCTCACCTTTTCAATTGGTATTTGAGTAGGCAAACACGAAAATATCTAACAATCTGTGTTTGATGCGATCCAACCTATAAGATATGAGTCAAATGAGGTTTTTCATCAAGTCCTACTTGCTCTTCTGAGAATAAGTCTGAAGGTTCTCTAGAGGAGATTAAGTTAAGCCCTGTATTCGCAATCAGCGATTCAGACTTCGAAAAATCTCTTTTTGATGAGGAGATATCTTTGAGTTCTATACTGGAGATTTCTGATGAAAGATCAAGTGTAAAAACTTCTGAACTAAAGGAATGGAACAAATAATTTCTTATTTGTTCTAATAATCTTCTTTCAATACTTGAAAGATAACGAGATTTAACTTTAAAGTTTGAAAATCTCAATGAAGAGCATAACTTGCTGAAAGAAGAATACTCACAACAATTGCTTATTTACGAAGAGGTGATTGAGAAAAATCAGGATATTTTTAAAGCAATTAAGATTGAATATGAAAGGATGCATCAAGATCACAAGAAGTTTAGGGAAGATACTTCTCAAAAAATACAGGGTCTTGAAGAAAAACTTGTTGAATCTAATGCATGTATTAACTCTCAACAAGAGAGTTTTGAAGAAAAAGAAGGTATATATCTCTCACGAGAAAAACACCTCGAGGCTGATTTAGCTGGTCCTCTTGATAAAATCAAGATGTTGGAAGAATAAATTTTGGACCTTAAAAAGTTCAATGTTAGCTCAAACAATTTAACCTCAATGTTAGAAGCAAGTATAAATCATCTTGATACACGAGGATTGAGCTATAAGGGAATAGATTCTTCAAATAATAACAAAGAGGTAAAATTTGTTAAAGCTACTAATTCTTCTCAACCAGAGACTTCCACTGTTGATAAAAGTTATACTATTTCTTGTAAAGAAGTAAAGCCAGTCAAGCCTAAGAATTGTGTTCAACCGGCAGCAATCAAAGAGATCACTTCTGCTAATGTCAAGAAAGCAACAACGTTGAAGAAGAAGAAGAAGAAGAAGAAGAAGAAGAAGAAGAAGAAGAAGAAGAAGAAGAAGACTCGTCGAAATCCAATGCAAGAGGATCCACAAAAAGGTAACACTAAAACTCATACTTAGTATATTTATACTAAGCATTGTTATTATTGTGGTAATAAAGGACACTTGCAATGGGGATGCAAAGTTCGTAAGATGCAAGATACACTTTCTATTGTATCAAACGAATTGGCTAAGTTTTATCCTCATAATAACTCAGATCGGTATTGTCCTAAGTTTAGGCAAAAGAATTATTATAATGATGGTTAAGATTTTGCATATCACTCGTCAAGGTCATTTCATAAAAGACCCAATTATACAAAGAGAGATGAATTTTTAAATGCAAAAACAAGATCTGATGTTCCAAATTGGAGAAAGGGTATTTCGCAAAATATTCAAAAGGACATTGATCCTAGTGGTATGAAGGAGAAAGATGCTCCTGCGAAACCCAACTCTAAATGGGTTCCTAAGTCCTCCTTAGTCAAGAAGGGACCAAAAGTTAGTCACAAGAATGACTCTCAGTTGTTAATTGTTGGTGAAAATAATTACAAGAGTCTTGTTGAAAGGCTAAAGAAAGACATTATGTCTGAAATCTCTTGTACTATTAAAGGTTGTGATAATGACACTCTTCATCACAAGTCAAAGAGATGGAACAAGAGAAAACAAACCAAGCAAGAGGTCAAGAATGATTCTGTCTTAGTCACTCGTGACGAACAAGATAAGACTGAACTTAACACAAGCTAGTTGTGTTAGAATATGCATGCTCACCTTGGTGCTAAATTTTGAAAGGTGAGGAAGCACATGAAACTGAGCACATGATCGCTCGATTATTATATGACTAATTAACATCTTTAGGAGATTTCTTTTCTTATATACTCATACTTTCTCTATCTATATTTGGGTTTTGAAAGAAACGGTAATTGTGAGTGTATTATATTGATATCTACTGATAATATATGTGTATCTCTTGAATTTTTGGTCAAAACGAGCCAAAAATCACTGAATTCGGACATCGTATGCAAAAGTTATGTCAAAAACAGTTAACTGTTGTGATCCGTCACAAGTAACACTTGGGGTACCGATCCTAGTGATTGGTGCAAAAGGGGAAGAGATCCTATGCACCTGTGCAGCAAGTTTTGTTATTGGGGGAAGATATCCTATAAACATGTGTAGTAAGTTTTGTTATTGGTGGAAGAGATCCTATGCACATGTGAAGCACAATTTTAATTATAGGGAACCGATCCTAGTGAGAGGTCCCCATACGAATAAGTGTAAAAATGTTTTGCCCATAACTTCTTCGTTCGAACTCAGAATGACCTCATTCTTTTTGAGTTGGTTTCGAAATTTAATTCCCTACAAGATAGGCGTAATTTTAATACTTTATTTCATGTTGAATATTTATTGTGTATTGCAAATTGGTTTATGGGATGTTTGATTTCAGTTTTATTACCGTGATATTCGATCTCATAATATGTTGTGAACCCTTATGGTTTGGGTAACTTTTTGATTTAGCAGGATTAAGTTCTACCCCATGTTAGTAGTCTTTATCAAAGGATAATGAGGGGTTCTTGTAGAAACAATATGTGAAAAAGTCACAATATGTTGAATCGGTTTTGGTTTAGCATAAAAGCAAATGTATTTCGACGGTTTTCAACTTTTTCTTGCAATTGTTAAAAAACTATTTTCAAACTTTCTCTGGTAAAGGTTGGTTGTTGTTATTCTTTTATTTTTGCATAAGGATGACAACATAATGGTATTTTGATATCAATTCTCCCTGGAAGAAAAATATGTTATCATATTGGAGAAGTTGGATGCGAAATTGAGGTAACAATCTTGTTAGTTAATTGTTTTCCTGTTTTAAGAAAAGCCTAATTTTATTTGATATATATATATATATTGCTTTTGATTAAACGAAATTGTCGGTACAATTGATGTGTTTATTCCATTATGTATGTGTGGATGTTTGTGTGATTCAATTGGTTCCGATTAAGTAAAACTATTGTTATCTTGCTTTGTTGTGTGATATCAATCGTTTAAGCTTACGAAAGTTTGGTGCAATTGCGGTTCTTTAATGTTTATGTTATTTTAATTGCTTCCAGTTAAGTAAAACAATTTTTATTTTTCTTTATTGTATGGTATCAATTTTTTAGGCTTACAAAATTTCTGTGCAGTAGTGGAACTTTAATGATATATGTTGTTTCAATTGCTTCCGGTTGAGGTAAATAATTATGAAAGTTGATTTATTGGTTTGTATGAATTATTTATGGATTAACGAATGGATATATTGATGGGATGAGTTGTTTAGTCCAATTCGATTCCGGATAAGCTAAACTAAGTTAATTCTGATCTTAGTTAGACTTATCAAAGTATAGGTTTCTGTTATTCAAGTCTAGACGAATGCCTAAACAAGGAAATTCTAGTTAACTAACCTAGTATTTGGCTTGTTTAAAATCTAAAGGTCTAAGTTATATGGATAATTAGAACGTGATGAGAAAAATGGAGTTTACCTTTGTTTTGGTCTTATCGAATGAAGCGGTTGTATTTATACAATCGGTTTAGCAAAGGAACTAAGTTGCTTAGTTGATTTTTGGTTTGCTAAACTAGTTGGGAAAATTTCTCCGGGCAATTATTTCCATGATAACATATCAAAACATAATTACTTTGTAGTTTCGGTTTTTATATTGGTTATAAAAAATGGCATGTAAAACCCTCGTGCTTGACTCAACAGGTTGCAAGTCTATTTTGAGATTTGTAAGATCCTTTTCGTGTTGTCTTTTATTTTTTCGTTTCTTTGTCATTTTTGTGACAAAAAGGGGGAGAAATATATATAGTAAATAGGTGATGCTGGTTTCAATTTTATGTTGATTGGTGTCACTAGGGAAGAGGACAATGGTGCTTGAACGTTTATCTAACGAATGAGGAAAATCACAGACTAAGGGGGAGGAACATATCATATGACTGGGATAACAAAGACGTGCGGATTGAAAATCTACCTATCTCACCTTTAGGGTGAGTATGAGCTTTGTTATTATAATGTCAACAACGACATTCTTAAGGATTGAATGTATGTAGGTTATGTGTTATTGAATTCAGGAATCAAGCGTATGTGTAATGAATTATTATAATTTGTTTATCCATATGATTGTAAGATTTTTTATCACTAATTGACAAAGGGGGAGATTGTTAGAGCATAGCTCGGTTGAACCCACCAAGAGTTGGTATGTCAAGTTTGGTTGTCATATTTTAGTGAGCCAAAACTCATTTAAGAGTCGCTTGATTTAAATGTACTAGAGTCAACTTCGTATAGGTTAGCTTGAAAGTATTAGGGTGAGACATTACAATTATTTCTAAGACTTGAAGAAGTGATAGGTATCTAAAACACCTAATTTTATATCTAGTATTTATGCTTTCTTTGCTATTATCCTTGTGAATTGCATCTCTTATGATTACTTTTGAGTTTATCAGGTACTTTGGAGTCATTGGGAGTAAAAGAAGGATAAATCATTCATTTGGAGGGGAAATGGCAAAAAGATCAATTCATAGACAAGCGATGGATCCGGCTAAGAATATGTGCAGCAAGGAAGTGAATAGGCAGTCGGTTCCGTGAAATGGATAGGCCAAATATCAATTCAGTGACCCTTATCTAAACTTGCGGAGTGCTAATATTAATTCTTTTTCTTACACAGACCTAAAAATCAGAGAAACATCATTTTCCTCTTTATCATTGTTTTTTCTTTCTTTCACTCTGCTTGAACCCAAGAAAGCCATGGCGGCTCCATTAGAGAGAAGAATAGAGGAATTGAGAAAATCAGAGTGGGTATGTTCCTATGAAGATCGATTAATAATTCTACAGATCGGGTTTGTGGTGGAACTTAATTTTGAAGAAGCTAGGAGGTGCAATCGGTGGTTGAAGATAAGAAATTGGAGTCTGAATTAAAAGGGGATCTGTAAGGGTTTCTGAATTTGATTCTCAGTTAGGGTTTGATGCTGAGATGGATGGAGAAGCTCGAGAAATGGATTTGATGTGGTTGTGTTGCTGAAACTCAGAAAGAATTGGAGATTGTGGATGAGGGTTTATGAAATTATGTTGGATGGGAGTTTACTGATGGTTCTAATCAAAGACAAGGATGAATTGTTAAAATTTCAGAGAATAATAGGAGCTTATTTGGGTGAATCAGAGATGAATTAGAAACATGGGTATGTCTCAGATTCAAGGTTATAGTGAGATATTTGGTTCTTGAAGAATTATATGGAGGATTTGTGCTGAAGTTACATGGCTCAGATGGAGTCATCATAGTTGTAGTTGGCATCGCAGGAAATGGAAGTGAATGGCTTAAGTGATGGAACTGAATGTTTTAGGCAAGGCTGGAATGAAGACTGAGGTGCAGCTGCAAATAGTGGTGATGATGTGTATTGCATTGAAGAAGAACAAATTCATGATTTTGGCAGAGATGGGTTGCATCTGAAGCTTTAAAGCCAAGAGAACGAGGATTTGCTGGTGCTAGTTACTGAGAACCTAGTGGTAGTTGCAGGAGATTGGTGGTTGCTGTGGGAATGAAGATGCAAAGCTGCTACTGAGTTGCAGTTGCAGGTGTATTGTGAGAGAGATTGGTTTGAGCTTGTTATTGGGTGTGTGTTAATTGTGCAGGCATGAACTAAAATGGTTTGTGTTGGCTTGGAGAGTAGCTGCAGTTGCAGGTGTGTTTGAAATGGTTGTGTGCTGCTGGTGGTTTTGAGGTTCAGAGGGTTTGAGACAAAATTCTTGGTGATGCGGAATAAAAGTGTAGCAGCAGTATTGAGAGATTGCAGTCACTAAAGTTGCAGAATGGAAACACAAGGATCTGGAGTTGGGCATTGATATTATAGAGAGCTCGAGACTACAGGTACAACTGGTGAATGCAGGTGCAAAGAATGTTTTTGATATTGTGACTTGAACTGAAGCTGGTGGTATGCTGAGTGATTGAAGTGACAATATTGTAGTTGGTTTGCGCTGATAAGGGATTGCTCGCGTTACTGGTGGAATTAAAAGTTGAGCTACATAATGGAGTTGGTACTTGCTTCCATGGCTCAATTATTGGGATTATAAAGAAGACTGTTTGTGGTGCGTAGCTTATGTGCTTATGGGTTTTAACTGAATTTGATGGTGGTCCACAAGAAGCAGTTGAGATTGGTGATAAGGAAAAGGCTAAGCAATGTTGAGATGCAGTAAATGAAGTAGAGTGTTGGTGCTTCTAGGTTTGTGCAGTGGAGGATATGGAGCTGCAAATGGTTGATGGAAGGGTTTGCAAGATGGAAGCAACAGTTGGTGGTATTATGTTCTGTGAAGTATTTGCGAAAATGAATGGAAGGATTGAGATCGAAACAGGATGATTGTATTGCTGGTGCAGGGACGCAGGTTATGAAGTTGGCCTTGAGGTGATGGAATGAGTTTGAATTGCAAGCCTGGTGGATGATAATGGAGATGGCTGTGATATAGGGAAAAAATGCCGCATAATGAAGAAAAGGAGATGTGTGATGCCTGAGTTTGAGAAGGAGTTGCAGCTGGTGGTGAGAAAATAGCAGGCATGAACTGGAGGCTACAGCTACATATTTGTGAATGTATGCATTGCAGGGAAGTTAGTTGGTTGGCTGTCATATGCATGACAGCAACGAATGGAGTTTGGGTTCTCAACTGTGCTTTCGAATTCAAGATGGACTTAAAACAAGCGGTACTGGTTTGCTGTTTTTCGAAATGGAAGCTCGAGAAGGAAATGAGAACGATAAGAGGCTTAGATAGTCATGGAATATTAGTTGCCTGCAACTTTCTTACTGGCGGTGGTTATTATGGCCTTGCAGGCATGAAAGAAGAATGGTTAGCTTGGTTGTTGGTTGCTGGAGCAGGAAATTGCAGTAAAGATATGGCTGTGAATTTCAATGCAGGGAAGGTGTTGGTTTCCAAGGATTGTGTTATGAGCATTTATGTGCTGGTAATGAATGAACTGAATTTATAGGTGAATGATTTGGAAAATATGCAGGGAATGAGACAGTCAGAAATGTATGGTGCTAGAACATACTGAGTTGGCTTGTCAGTTTTGTGAAACTGACAGGTGTATCAAGTAATGGACCTGATGGGCACTGAATTGTGGGCTTGACTCTTTTGGTTTATTTCTAAGCTGATCAGGAAAAGGCACGAAAAGATTATAAAACAGCCGAGACCTCTCCTTTTATCTTATCTCTTCTACTACTTTTACCCTAGGGTTTACAACATGATAGTTTTATTGCTTCTTCTTGTTTATGAACTCCATTGATATGATTAGATAACTCTCTTTTGGTTAAGGAATAAATTGTATTTCCAAGCATGAGTTTTGTTCAATAAATTAGTTTTGTCTCCATGCTTTATTTCTTATGATTCACTATATATATTGTTATATGATTTGAAATCTTGCTTAGTCAAGTCGCGAATCGGTTGAGTTTGTTTTCATATCTTTTGCTAGATTAGGGTTATTATACGCAAAAGTGATAATTTCTGATTGCAAGTAGCATAATTATGAGTATTGCTTGTAGTGATACATCCTAGTAGTCACAAGTGGATCATAACCGTTGTTAAAACGAATTAGTGCTTTTACACGTTCGTTTGCATTGATTAGTCTTATTTAATAGAACTTAGTGCTCTTAGGGAGTTAAACTTAATTGTGTTTTTACACTTTAGGTTGATTTCTAGGTAGAATTCACATTCGCATCTTTTAATGTGTTTGTTGATGACAAGAGGGAATTAGCGGGATATTCTTGCGATCAAGGTATTCTAGGACTTTTAATAAAGTGAGAGATTAAATATCAATTCTAATTATTGTGTAGAAAACATGTTTGTGAATGAAGATGAATCCTTAACCAATATCTTTCCTTGTTTGATTTGATTTGCTTATTTCTTTATTTGCTTTTATTTTAGTTTGCTTTTATTAAAAATCAGAAAACCCCCCATTGTTCTTCATAGGAAACCGAAAACATCTTGACAACCTAGACCTCTCTGTGGGAATGTAGGACCAGAATATCGCTACAATACCTTTTTGCGAGATTAACAACGCTTCCCAGCGAGCAATACCGCAAGCTTTTAACAACACCTGGCGAGTGTCACAAAAGCAGTCAAAAGAGTGACGTAATAGCTGACGATTGTAGAAAACATAAGAAAAGCATGTTTGTCCCATGATGGTTATAAAGCTTGCGAGAATGAATATTGTAATTATCGCGGTACAATCGCAAAACAAACCCGAAATAAGAGGAAAACTTAGCTGTCATCCACTATATAACTACCCTATAAATATAGACCCAATATGTCCAGAAAAGGATGATGTATTTTTTGAGAGTTAAGAAATTCTTGAGGAGAGAGAAACTTCAAGAGAATAGTTGTAATCTTGAATTCTTCCATTTCTGTAAACATTTCTGAGAACAAAATAATAAAGTGTCGTTTTTAATCTTCAATTGTGAGTTAAATATAGCAAAATCATAACAAGGGTGTAGTGTGGGATTTCCTGCAACTACATTTTGGTTCCCGAAACAGGGACTGAATTAGCGAAATCATAGAAAAAGGTGAAGAAGAAGATAAGAATTGTTCAAGATTAAGAAAATCATAAAATAAATCAGTGAGATATTTGAAGGAAGGATGATTAGAATCAAAGAGGATTGTAGAAAATTGGAGTGTGGTATGGTAACAAGAACAATGATTGATAGATTTCATGAAAATATTAAGGGGAAGATACACAAACGGGATTTTGAAGGAAGGAAAATTATGACGGTGGAAAAAATATCACCATTGAAAGATTGGGAAAAGCAGGAGATCACATTTACAGCAGCAGAAATACCAGAAGAAAATCTAAGTCATACATCTCCATTGGTAATCACAATATCCACTATACCAATGAGAAAGGAGGAATCAATAAAATCTGTAGAAGAATGGGCTATGAATAGAACTTTGGTGGACGCAGGAAGTTCTGTAGATATAATATTTTATCATACTTTCAAGAAAATGGGATATAAGGATGAAGAAATGTCTTATTCAACATATCATGTTCATGGCTTTGGAAAATCTATAACAAAACCTAAAGGCGAGATAATGGTACGAATTCCACTAGGGGAGATTGAAACACAAGTAACGTTATGTGTGGTAGACGTGGAATCACCGTATAACATGATATTAGGATGACCGTGGATATACGCAATCAAGGTTGTAGCATCAACATTGCATCAATGCATCAAATTTCCTATACCCAGTGGAATTGGAAAAGTTAGAGGAGACACAGATTTTGCGAAATTGTGTTACCAAATAGAAATAAGAAATTATGAAAAACGTCCAAAGCTGCGAAAGGCTCGCAGGAAATTGGCGAGAGAAACAAAGAAGGAAGAAGAATTTAAAGTTTACGTGATAAGGGCAAAAAAAAAAGGAAAAGGAATACCTAGAAAAATCTCGCGAGAAGGAGATGAACTCGCGAGAGTTATGAAAACACCAACACCAATGGGAGAACCTGAAGCCAGTTATGTTGCAGCAGAACCAACAAAGGAAATAAATATTGGGAGTAAAGAAGAACCTAAAATACTGAAAATTGGGACTAGAATGGAGGCAGATGAGGAAGAAAGAACTATAAATCTCTTGCGAGAATATAAAGATATCTTCGCGTGGAGCATGGATGAGATGCCAAGGATAGATCCATAAGTAGCATGTCATAAATTAGAAATCAACAAAAACATAAGACCATTTAAGCAGAGAATAAGGAAAATCGCAACAACATATCATTCTCAAACAGAAGAAGAATTACAGAAAATGCTCGACGCATGAATTATAAGGCAAGCAAAATATCCAGAGTGGATTGCAAATATGGTGGTGGTCCCAAAGAAGAACAAGGGGATAATAATTTGCATAGATTTCACTGATTTAAACAAAGCTTGTCCAAAAGATAGTTTTCTGTTGCCAGATATCCCACAGATGGTTGAATCAGCAGCGGGAAATGCAAGAATATCATCGTTGGATGGATATAAAGGATATAATCAAATCCCTCTCGCTGAAGAAGATCAAGAACATACCGCATTTTTTGCTCCAAGAGGATTATATTGTTATACAAAGATGCTATTTGGCTTACGAATTGCTGGTGCAACGTATCAAAGAATGGTGGAGAAGGTGTTTACAAAGTGGATCCACAAAACATTAGAAGTGTATGTAGATGATATGCTGATTAAAATCAAAGAAGCTGAGAATCATGTACAAGATCTGAAGGAGATTTTTGATCAGATGCGACAATTTAATATTAAAGTGAATCCCGATAAGTGTACTTTTGGAGTAACTTCAGGGAAATTTTTGGGATATATTGTATCAAAAGAAGGAATACAAGTTGATCCAGAAAAGTACAAGTAATTCGCGATATGCCCACGCCTGCGACGATAAAAGATGTGCAAAAATTGAATGAACTCTTAGCCTCGCTAGGAAGATTCATCTCGCGATCTTCAGACAAGTGCAAACATTTTTTCGATATACTCAAGAAGGGAACAAAATTCAAGTGGATAGATGAATGTGAAAAGGATTTTCAAAGAATAAAAGAACATTTAATGAACATAAATATCTTACAGAAAGATGAACCGGGAGAAGAACTATTGATTTATCTCGCAACAACCACATATGTGCTAAGTGTTGTGTTGCTGCGAGTAGATGTAGGGGTAGAAAAACCAATTTATTACATCAGCAAAACGTTCAATTCTGCAGAGAGAAATTATTCAAATATTGAGAAACTAATTCTAGCATTGGTGCATGCAACTTTTAAGCTTCGAATCTACTTTCAAGCACATAAGGTTAAAGTGTTAACAAAAGTGCCAATTGAGTCAGTAATGAAAAATTCAAAAAGATCAGATAGAGTTAAGAGATGGAATGCAAAAGTAGGACACTTTGATATTCAATATGAAGTTTTATCCTCGCCAAAGTCACAAGTTATCGCAGACTTCTTAGCTAAATTTCCTTTAAAAGATGATGAAGCTGTGGAAGAGATGATGGATGTAGAAGAGGAACATGGAGATCCAAAAGAACTATTAACAGAACCCAACAGATGGGAGATATTGGTGGATGGATCATCAAATGGAGAAGGAAATGGGATTGGAGTTGTTTTTATTTCACCAGAAGGAGAGAAAACAGCTTTTTCATTTAGATTGGAATTTATATCAACTAATAATGAGACAGAATATGAGGCCGTGATTTATGCTTTAAAATTTGCTGTAAAAATGAAGTTGGAAAATGCTAGAATCACCAGCGATTTCACAGTTGGTTATTCGCCAAATAAAAGGAGAATACACAACAAACGAACCATCTTTAAGAAAGTATAAAAGATTAGTCGAAGAATTATCTGCGAGAATTCCAAAAATAAAATGGAGACACATATCAAGGAAAGATAATAGGCTCGCAGATGCTTTTGCTTTCATATCCAGTATGATGACAAATCCAGCTGCGAGGTGTATAAAAATTCAAACACTTTTATTACCAGCGATAAACAAGGAAGAATAAGAGGAAGATGCGATGATGGTAGAAATTGGCGAAGAAGAATTAAAGAACAACATTAAAGATTGGAGAGCATATCTTCATGCATACTTGGCAAGAGGAGAAATCCCAAGAAATCAACTGGAGGCACATAAATTAAAAAGTAGGGCAACCAATTATGAATTAAAAGATGGAGTATTATATCGCAGATCTTTTAGTGGACCATCGCTAAGATGTTTGACGAGGGAAGAAGGACAAAATATATTGAAGATGTTGCATAGTGGTGATGCTGGTAATCATAGTGGAGGAAGATCTTTGGAACATAGAAAAAAAATGCAAGGCTATTACTGGCCATATATGCATGAATATGCAAAACAACTCTCAAGGCGTTGCGAAGATTTCCAGCGATATGGAAAGAAGATACATGCACCAGGAGCACCATTATCATCTTCAACAAGTGTATGGCCTTTTGGGAAATGGGGGTTAGATATCGTGGGACCATTTGTGCCTGGTTCTGGACAAAGAAGATATCTAATTGTCGCAACATATTATTTCACAAAATGGGGAGAAGTAAAGGCAATACAACATATCCGCGATAAAGATATTTTTACATTCATATTTGAGAATATAATTTGCAGATTTGGGATTCCAGCACAGTTGGTGTCTGATAATGGAAAGCAATTTGAAGGGAAGAATATCGAATTACTCCTCAATTCATTTAAGATAAAATGTGGAAAGTCTACTCCTTTATACCCACAAGCAAATGGTCAAGCTGAAGCAACTAATAAGACAATCGCAGACATCCTAAAAAAGAAGCTAGAAGGGTATCACAGAGCATGGTGCGAGCAAGTGCATAATGCAATATGGGATTACATTACAACTAAACGAGAAACTACTGGAATGTCACCTTTTTGTTTGACATATGGAGTTGAAGCTGTGTTACCAATAGAAGTAGCTATTCCTTCAACAAAAAGAGAGGCTTGGGAAATAAATCTAAGTGCTGGAATGATTTTAAATAAATTAGACGAATTAGAAGAAAAAAGATAAAAGACTTTACAACATATGGAAAATTATCAGCGAAGATTAGCTCGAGAGTACAACAAACGCGTTAAGAAACGTGAGTTTCAACCTGGTTATTTAGTGCTACGAGAAACACCAAGTTATTAGCGAGAGAATGGTGGAAAGTTGGCAAGAAAATGGGATGGACAGTACATCATTAAGGAGATAGTTGGAACTGGTGCATACAAACTAATGGACCCTGAAGGGACAGATGTTGGTGAAAGACTTGACAGGCCATGGAATAGACTATTTCTGAAAAAATATTATCAATGACAACTTCTGCAAGATAAGAGATACTGGTACGTTGAATTATGAAACAAATAATAAATTTTTCTTTCTCTACTACAACTGAGAAATTCTTCTAATAACAAAGAAAAACAAGATCTGCGAGCATAATCGAAAGAAAGGCGAATAAAATTTCACAGAGATTAATAAAATGGGACGAACCTTTATGGCGTGCACCTTAGTTCGCGAATAAAATTTTGCAAGAGGAAAATGTAAGACCTAATAGTGCGTCATATAAGGGGGTATATCTTTACATGACTCAGGGATAAGGTTATACCGCTGCTGGAATCTGAGTCATGAAGATGTTGGGGTTAAAGAAAACCTATCCAAGAGAGGGATCTTGGATTTCTAACTATATAAGGTTATACCCTGGTTAGACGACTAAGAACCTCTTCTAAGGAGTGCAGAGTATGACCAAGGCTCCGAGGTTCACGGTTGAGTCAAGGGTGCCCGGGGCATACGAAACTACCCTGGCCATCCTTGGCAAGTCTTGGCTATGATGCACTCGGCCCGAAGAAAACCCAACTTAGGGTGCAGTCTTGTAAATATAATCCATATAGGCATAAAGGATAAGAGGCTGCGAAAACAACTGGTTGTTGGCAAATCTGGATGGGAGGATCTAGTCTTGTATGGACGATGTGCCCTCCTTGAAGGGGCAACCAGTGGGAAGATAAGGGAGGCACCCTCCATTAGGGAGTTGATAAGTGTCTTAAGACGACAATATCATGGGGCTTTATGATCGTAAGAATATTTAGGCCTGTCATATTGTTGTGTGACGTAAATTATACAGAGGCAACAAGAAAAAAGAGATGTGTTTAGATGAGATCAATGGGTTTTTACTTGAAAATGTAAGGACTCCTGCGATTTCATCGCAAGACGGCAATGTCATGGAAATTTATTCTCGCTAGAGGATTTAGATCTATCATATTGTCGCAGAAATTTCAAAGAAAAATGGATAAGGCAAGATCAATGGATTTTTACATGCAAATGTACAGATGTCCTGCGATTTAGTCGCAAAAGGAAAAATTTGGCAAAATAAGACTTTTAATTAGGAAGGCAAAATAAGACCAACAGAATAATATTAAACATTAACCATTTCAAGAGTGCAGGAAATATTTGTTCATCGCAGGGGATATATGAGAAGGCAACCTTTGTCAGAATTTTTCGGAATATCGCAGGAATTCATTACATCGCAGATCGCAAAAAAAAAAGATACGGTAAATAATTCCACATCTCAAGAAAGTTAATGAAGGGCAAGTAGGGGAATGAATAAATAAGATCTCATTATATTCATTGAGAATGTTCAAAGTAAACAAAATTAAAGGTTGAATTCTAAAAGTTGCAAAAATTACATTACACGCAAGAAAGGAAAAGAAAAAGAAAGCAAGAATGAAATTCAAGCTTCAGCGATGGTCTCGTCAGACTCAGGTTTTTTGCCATTATTGTCAGCATTACCAACATTTTTCTCATTTCGAGTTTCTCCTTCTCTGGGAGAATCTTTTTCTTCTTCTGGATTATTTTCTTCAACATCTTCTTCAACAGATGCATATTATAAATCCTTGTCCATGGGGAGAGGAACTTCATCATTATCAACTTCTAAAGGAAGAACAGATGCAGGAGGGAGAGAATGGGATATCAGAATATCATTCACAAGAACTTCAGCACTAAGGTGAACCTTGCGAATGAAACCTCTGTCATGATTTCTGATTTCTATATTTTTGAAGTACTCGAGATAATAAATTCTTCTCTATGCCTTATCGCGAACTTCTACAAGATCAGAAGTGAGAATATTGTTTTCTTTGCGAACTTTATCCAATTTATCAGTAAGATCAACGATGGTGGAATGAAGATTTCTTTCAGATTCTGCGAGCAACAAAAATGATTAAATATTATTCAGAGAAAGATCTCGCAAGAAACATAACGTAAAATTTGACAGAAAGATCAAAAAATGAGGCAATCAATTTACTACCTTCTTTTTGAGAGGTTAAGTTTTGGATTAATGTAAAGAAACAGTTCTCCCATTGATTCATAGCGTCATAAAATTTATCGCCAACCATACCCTTTAGACGAGATTTCATGTTTTCTTCTTTGGAGTGTAGATACGAATTTTCCTTTGCTAATAAAGAATGAGATATCTTTAATTGGGAGTACTAGTCTTGAAGATCATTGGACTTTAAACTAAGAGTTAATCTACCCTTAATAAGTTTATCCTTCTCAACGGCAGATGATTCAGTTACTTCCTTGAGTTCATCTTTAAGAGAGCGAAGAGATCGCTCTTGATTATCACATATTCTCTGTAGATTACTCAATTGTTGTGAAGAAATTGCCATCAAGATTTAAAATCTATGTTTCTCTTGGGATAAAGTTCTATTTTCATCTGATAAAGATTCTATCGCCAAGCTAGACTTGATTAACAAATATGAGAGACAAGTAACCTCATTACTTGATAAATTTTGACTTTGCGATAGTTGATTATTCTCATTAGTAAGATTATCTATTTGATCGATCGGATATGTGTAGAGATTATCTAGTCTATTATACTGGTCCATCCAAGAATCTCTTTCAACACGAGCTTCTTCAGCAATAGATTCAAATTTAAGTCTTTCCATGAAACGAGTCCGATGTGAAACTAATATATGAACCAAGAATTTAAGAAGGAGACTTAAGTACAGAGGATATGAAAGCAAAATAGAAAGACAAAAGAGTAGAGGAAAGAAAATTGTACCTTTCAGCTCGTCATTTTTTATGCGAAGGTTCTCGCAGTTAAGTGAAGAATTGCGAAGCATATGGTTCAGCGTATCACATTCAGAAATTTTGAATTGAAGGTTTTTTCTTAGATCTTCAACTTCATTTTCTAAAGATGCTCGTGAAGCAGTATTATCAGAGCCAAAATATTTGAGTAAGGTCTCGCAAACTTCATATTGGAGAGAGTTAGTAGAAGATTTTCTATCATCATCTAAAATATTAGATAAAATTTTAAAAGCAACATCAACTCCTGCTAAGGTTGATGCATAGGTTTCATTTGATGGAGGAAGAGATACAGAGGGTGAAGTAGTAACGAGGACAAGTTGACGATTTAAGTCATTTGCGATGGTTGTATTATCAGAATGAGGAGTATTGGGGAAAACAACAATTGAAGGCAATAAAGAGATAAAAGGAATTTCAGTCAAAGCAATTTCAGGAGCCTGATTTGTCAAAGAATCAAAAGAAATAGAGGTGTTGGCAGCGGTATTCTCGCAGATAAAAGAAATAGGATCCAATCGCGAGGGTATAGGAGTAACTCTCGTAGATGTTAACATGGGGATGGTGAAATCAGACTCAAGAACTTTAAATTGACGAGGTCTTTTGGGAGGATTAGCTATGTTCTCGACATTCTGCGAATAATAACTTAGATAAAAAACAGAGGCAACAATATTGTTATTAAGAAATAAGATGTGTTTCTTACCACCTTATCATTCGCAGAACTTCTCTTCTTCTTATCAGTTGGCCTTTTGCAAGCATTAGGGTTTTGAACTGAGGATTGGGTGTTAGGGATAGTTCCACTGAAGAAAAGACATAATATGAGAGTTATGAAGGATCAAATAGAGAAAATCGAAGAATATGAGTAAAAATTAAATCAAATAGAGATTATAATAAAAAAACATACCTTGATGACTCCATTAGAACAGTAGCAGGAGAATATGAAGAAGAAGAAGAGTTGCAGACGGAAGATAAAATGAACAGATGAAGAAGATAGAGAAATAAAAGATTAAAATTAGTTTTGAAGTCTCACTCAACCTTTTATAGGCAAAGGGGAATAACCTATTGAGTAGAGACGTGTCAGTAAAAAAGATAAATTTACAACACGTGTAGGCGGTTAAGTGGTAGGATCGGAAAGATACCTACTTCTATGTATAAACTGCAAGTGCACAGTGTCGACAAGCAACACAGGGCAAGCACAGGTCGAACCACAGAGACTTGGAGAGTGTAGAAGTTGATTCTAAATCCTGATTCAGAGAGTAACCAAAAGGGGTTTGATTTTGTCGATACGACGATATGATTTTCAAGTGACTGAAATAATAAAAGTAAAAGATGCAAATAACAAGATATGTAAACAATGATAATATGGATACTAGGGTATTCAAATCCACCAATAACCTATGATATGCATTCAACTTGTAATATTATTCTTGTCCTTATAGTAGATTCAAGTCTACCGTATAACTAAGGTGTTTCTCCAATGGATAATTTAATCACAACTAAAGTATTTCTCCAAAGCATTAATTATCTAATTAAGCACAACTAATCTAAAGATCAATATTTGGTTAAGCATGAGTTGTAGCATAATCAACATAGAGATATTCTAACTACAATGGATACATGGCATACATTGTGAGAGAAAGATGTTGAAAAACTTGGATTAAATTATATCTTTAAACAATTCTAAACTTTCAAGAACAAGATACAAGATATGAATACATACCAATGAGATTAGGGCTTCATCTAAACCCTAGTAAATGAAATTAGAACATGAAGAACATTACAACAAAATTGAAATTTGATAAAATAACATGAACAAGCTATTCTTGGATGGTTTTTCAACACAACAACCCTCTCTATTTATACACAAAATTCCCTCAAGCACTTGGATTCGAAATTTGGAAAGCATCCACTCAACAAAACATGTTTTCTTAATTGATGGATTGAATGGAATATATTTGGTTGTGGGAAACAAATTGGGAGTGATTGAGTGAGAGAATGGGGATGTTTTCTTTAATTTATGGATGAAATGGAATACAATGGGGGTGAGGTGGATGTTTGGAAAGAATCCAATGGGGGTGAGGTGGATGTTTTGGAAAGAATCCAATGGGGGTGAGGTGGAAATGGATTTGGGTTTTGGGTTTTGGATCATGGGTTGTTTAATCCCATGAATTTGTAAACAGGTTGCCACTGATGCGCGAGCGGGTTGCAACGCTTCCAACTTTCTTCTCTTTTGTCTTCTCAATTCTTCCAAGCTTTATTTAGTACTTAAAAACACAAAATTAATTAATACAAATATTTATTCTTTAAAATGGTAAAAATGCAGAATTTGGGATAATATATGACTTTGAAGCGCGAAAGATGAGTTAAGTGCCAATGAAAAGGTGTATGAATATGCAATATTTGGCACTCATCAATAAGCTACGGAATAATGTCGAGAAGAAAATATGGAAAGAAAAGAGGCTGCGAGCACTTTGAAGAATTAAAGATTCTCATATCTTCTCTTCTTCGCAGAAAAGACATGAGAAGAGGCAAGATGTAGGACCAGAATATCACTACAATACCTTTCTGCGAGATTAAAAACGCTTCCCAGCGAGCATTACCGCAAGCTTTTAACAACACCTGGCGAGTGTCACAAAAGCAGTCAAAAGAGTGACGTAATAGCTGACGATTGAAGAAAAAATAAGGAAAGCATGTTTGTCCAGCGATGGTTATAAAGCTTGCGAGAATGAATATTGTAATTATCGTGGTACAATCGCAAAACAAACCCGAAATAAGAGGAAAACTTAGCTATCATCCACTATATAACTACCCTATAAATATAGACCCAATATGTCCATAAAAGGATGATGTATTTTTTGAGAGTTAAGCAAGTCTTGAGGAGAGAGAAACTTCAAGAGAATAGTTGTAATCTTGAATTCTTCCATTTCTGTAAACATTTCTGAGAACAAAATAATAAAGTGTCGTTTTTAATCTTCAATTGTGAGTTAAATATAGCAAAATCATAACAAGGGTGTAGTGTGGGATTTCCTGCAACTACGGGGAACGATCCTTTCTTGCCCTTGCTATATTTATATTTTGAGTAGTAAGAAAGTGTAAATTATTTTTGACGCATACAACAGCGATCAAGAAGTACGGAGCTACAACCACAACATCATCCTTCCGCTTGAGGTTAGTGATATTTGACTTGAAAAGTTTCATTCCCTAACGTATCTTTCAAGTCGTGCATATTGAAAACATAAAACTGTGAAGCATGAACACTCTAGATAGACATAATATTAAGGAATACAATATGAAATTTCTTGCTTAACCATTAAACTTTGTATATGAGACATCGACATAATCATATGAATGTTATTGTGATTATGTATGGGTATGAGGTGAGGATTTCGTCCTAGGAAACAATGTTTTTACATGTGTTTTAAAGAAGTAAGTTCAAGATACTTAGCAGGGACGAGTAGTGGCTACGTCCATGGATCTTGGAAGGAAGGAGCGGCAGCTACGAGCAAAAACCTTGGATGGCCATGAACATTAATTGATGGGATGATCGATCGTTATGGCCCAAAAGAATTGTCTCTTTCTTTCATATAACTCACGTATGTGAGTTTATTCCTTCTTTTCATTCCCCTCTTTATTTTCGGTGAAGCAACTCATCCCTGATTCCATGCGTGCGTAAGCTCTCCTATTTTTGCTTGCCTGGTTGTAAGTGCGACCTTGGTGTATTGACTTGATGAAAATTTCAGATTTATGTCTTCTTGCCAGAACGGCCACTAAATCTTCATCTGATGCAGATTTTCAGCTGTCATGTAGTCGAGAGTTTCGGCTGCAATTTATAGCTCATTCATTGGATTAATGTGCATTTTATTATGTTGTAGAATACTTCCATAAGAATCGTTTGGTATATAGCTCACCTCCATATTATTCACCAATTAGTGCCAGCTTCAGTTCTTCCAAAGGGAAGTGTAAAAACATTTCGTGGGTGACGTTGCTGATGAGGTGTATCTATTTGTGAGTTATCTCTTGATATGTTAGCACCAGCAGTAGGCTTGGAAGTTTAGGGTTTTAATTCAGGATCTCTTGACGTAGTCATCGAGATGTCTGTTATTTTGCTGGAACATCATGTCCAAATCTTGAGAGTGATCGGATAGGATCGGGAATGAACAAATATTTATGGTAGGGAGCATCATCATCATCTGGAACCAATCAGAGGTGTTGTTTAGCGCGTTGTTGTTGTACCTGGTGTAGGTTCTTCTGGCAGGAGATTTGGATAACTCTTTGAGTCATAACATCTGGTGATACTCGTATTTCTCCTAAGTATTCCAAAGATGAGAGATATGTTCTTCAACATTACCTGTTTCCCTAGGCAAAGGGAATAAGGGAGACGTGGGTCCTTTTGGTGAAGCAACTTCTCGTATCTCCTCTGTGTGGGGTTATCTCGGCTGCGGATTTTATTTTATTTTAGCATGATGACGCGGGCATCGTTATCTTCTTGAGGCTTCTCTCTTGACGTGTCAGCTCCAGTAGATTTGAAGATGTCACGGGCTTGCTTTTCTTAGGTTGGCATAATAGGCGAACCCATTTATGATAATTTATAGATATGTCAAGCCTCCTTTGTTATTGCAGATGCACAAATGACTGGAATTACACCACGTTCTGGATCCACACATTTTTCTAATGAAGTGATAGCGGATACTCCTGACCATAAAATGGTAGCAGTGGTGGAATAGAGATAGACCTTTGCTTTCGTGATCTCTGCAGGTTCCTTTCTAGGAATCCACTAGTGTTGAGATTTGCTGTCGACTATCTCCATACTGGAACAAAGGATATGCGAACCTTCCCTTTATATCTCTGGGTGTGGACCCTGCGACATTAATATCATTGATAGATTTGAGGCATTTTCGGCTTGCTCAATATAACACTTATGCTGTTGTAGGAAAGGAGGTTGCTCCATCCGGATCTCAAAAGAAGTCATTGTTCCCTTCTAAGTAATAGTCATGTCTTCTTGTGTCTCCACGAGGATTTCTGGTCCTTTCATCTGGGAGATTTATTGGTGCTCGGATATCCAAGGTATTCCCAGTAGCATTGCTTGAAAAAGCATTTTTGTGAAGCTTCTTAACGAACGGAACACCGGAATTGAAATTGGTTGTTGAACCTAAATTGAGTTTAATGGTTGAATTATATCTAAGATTCACCCTTTTTAAATTGATAGAACTGGAATGAAAATTGAGAAACTGATTTTTCAACCGAGAGATTAATCTCCCACTATGGTTGCCAGTTATTTTGAGGTAAAAACTATTTCTGTTGAAAATGGTAAATTTTGGTTTGTCGCCGAGAAACGAATCTAAACCCTAAATAAATGCACTGCACGAGAGTAATTTAGATTCGAGAGATCAATCTGTGCAATTCTAGCCTAAACCAAGAAATGGCAGTTTCAGCCTTGCTTTGGTCACAAAATGAAGGAGAATGGTTGATCTTAGGGAGGGAAGCGAGGAAGGTGTTGAGATCAGAATGGTTAACTCTGAAGGTGTGGTTGTTTTATGACTTGTATCAGAATGTGGAACTTTCTTGCGAAATGTAAGATATAAGTTCTGGATACTTGTGTTGATAACCATTGTCAGTGGAAATAGGTTGAAAACCTATTGTTGATGGTGGTTTTTAGCTTAGGGGTAAAATCGTAAAACCCTAGTCAGACAGTGACGTCACAGAAATTGAGTAATAATGTCCAAACCAAGCACATTTATTGAACCCTTTAATTTGTGCGCGAAAAAATTACCAGGGTACCTTTTTTAATGCTAATTAGGGTTTCGACAAGCCAAAAACCCTAATTCTCACACCCCTGTACCAATGGAAAACCATGCCAGCCATACCTACCGTGCCAAGGCATGCCAACCGTGCTAGTCGCACCCCTATGCCAATGGAAAACCATGCCAGCCACACCTACCGCGCCAAGGCATGCCAACTATGCTAGCTGCACCCCTTTGCCAATGGAAAACCATTCCAGCCACACCTACCGCGCCAAGGCATGCCAACCATGCTAGCCGCACCCCTGTGCCAATGGAAAACCATGCCATCCACACCTACCGCGCCAAGGCATGCCAACCATGCTATCCGCACCCCTATGCCAATGGAAAACCATGTCAGCCTCACCTACCGCGCCATGCCAAATGCACCTTACCATGGCCCCATGCTAACCTAGTCGCGCCACCTTGCTGGCCTTCCCTACGCGGGTACCAAAACGAAGGCGTGCAACAATCAACTATTGCCCTTCAATCCCAGGAGAAAATCCTGGACGTCTAAGGTTACCAAATGACCTTTGACCCAAAACCGCACCTAGCCAAATCTAGCCACGCCATGCGCCCATGGCAAACCCTTGGCCCCAGATGCGAAGCCAAAACCGCACCTAGCCAAAGCTAACCACGCCATGCGCCCATGTAAAACCCTTGGCCCCACATGCCAAGCCAAAACCGCACCTAGCCAAATCTATCCACGTCATGCGCCCATGGAAAACCCTTGGCCCCACACGCCAAGCCAAAACTGCACCTAGCCAAAGCTAGCCACGCCATGCACCCATGGCATACCCTTGGCCCCATATGCCAAGCCAAACCACGCCAAGGCATGACATGGCAACCTAATTGCACCAAGGCATGCCTAGCCGTGCCACCATGCTAGCCTTCCCTACATGGCTACCCAAAATGAAGGCATGCGACAATCAACGGTCCCCCTTCAATCCCAGGAGAAAATCCTAGCCATTCAGGGTTACCAAACGACACATGGTAACCTTTAGCCCGAAACCCTAGTTTGGCCACGCCAAGGCATTCCATGCTAACCTAATTGTTCCAAGGCATTCCATGCTAACCTAGATGTGCCACCTTGCTGGACTTCCCCACGCGGCTACCAAAACAAAGGCATGCAACAATCAATGATTTCCCTTCAATCCCAGGAGCAAATCCTAGCCATCCAAGGTTACCAGACAACGCATGGCAACCTTTGGCCCAAAAACCTAAGTTTGGCCACGCCAAACCATGCAATGCCAATGGCATGCCAACCCAGTCGTGCCACCATACTGGCCTTCTGTAGGGATAGAATATCGCAAGATATTGGGTTAAGAACATAGTAACAAATACAAGAGAAAAGTGTCGCAAGATAATGCGATAATAGAAGAAACACGGGAAAAGTATGAAAAGATTACGAATATAGAATAAAATTACAAATAGAAGTCGCGATACTTCGCAAGCTATATACAGTTGTACAGATTTCACTATAAATAGTAGTTCAAATGTTAAATTGAGAAGGTTCTTTAAGTGAGTGTTAGAAAAAGTCTTAGGAGAGAGAACAGAGAAAGTTGTAACTGTTCTAATTTCCATTAACATATTTCTTTGTAATCAGTTGAGAATATTAATCAAAATTGTCATTTTTCATCAAGAACTTCTTAAAGTTTTATAAATTCTATTGAGGGTGTAGTTGTAGGATTTCCTGCAACTACATAATTGGCGCTAGAAACAGGGAACTTGAAGATTGTTATAGCAGAAATTTGAAGGAGTTTTGGAAATTTGAAGATCAAATGGAATCAGTAGATGAAGATTGCAAAAGAGAAGAATGTAATATGATCACAAAGACAATGATTGATGAATTTCATAACAACATGAAGGGAAGGATACACAAACAAGATTATAGAGGAAGAAAGATCATGGAAGTGGAGAAAATAACAACTTTCAAAGAATGGGAAAAGCAGAAAATCACATTTTCAGTAGAAGAAATTCCAAATGAAGACTTGAACCACACTTCACCATCAGTAGTCACAATTCCGATCATGCGAAAGGAAAAGAAAGCTACAAAATCTATAGAAAAATGGAAATTAAACCGAGTTTTGATTGATACAGGGAGTTCTGTTGATATTATATTCTATCATGCACTTAAGGGGATGGGGATTAAAGATGAAGAGATCACAAATTCAGAATGTCTTATCCATGGATTGGGAAAATCTACAACAAAATCCAAAGGGGAAATAATGTTACGAGTACCGCTGGGAGAAATCGAAACACACATAGTTTTATGTGTGGTAGATATGGAATCTCCATATAATATGCTGATGGGAAGACCATGGATTCATGCGATTAAAGATGTTGCTTCGACATTACATCAATCAATTAAGTTTCCTACACCAAGAAGAATACAGGAAATAAAAGGGGATCTTGATAGTGCAAAATTTTGTTATCAGATTGAAGTAAAACAGTGTGGAGGGAGAGCAATAAAGAAACAATTTCGTAGAAAACTTGCGAAAGAAGCGAAAAAGGAAGAGGAGTTCAGAGTCTATACAATAAGAGCAAGAGAGGGAAAAGTAATACCAAGTGAGATCCCAGAAAAAGAAGGAGAAACAATGAAAGTAATCAAAGAACCAACACCTATGGGAGAGCAAAGTCCTAGTTACGTTGCAGCAGAACCAACCAAAGAAATAAATATTGGAATTGAAGAGGAACCTTTAATCTTGCGAATTGGAACTAAGATGGACGAAGAAGAAGAGAAAAGAATTATTGATTTCTTACGAGAATACAAAGATATATTCGCAGGAAGTGTAGATGAAATACCAGGAATTGATGCATCAGTGGCGTGTCATAGATTGAACATAGATAAAAGCGTAAGACCATTCAAACAAAGAATAAGAAAGATCTCGCAAAGTTATCATGCACAAATAGAAGAAGAATTATAAAAAATGCTGGATGCAGGAATCATAAGAGAAGCAAAATACCCAGAATGGATTGCGAATATGGTCATTGTTCCAAAGAAGAATAAAGGGATAAGAATTTGTATAGATTTCACTGATCTAAACAAAGCTTGTCCCAAAGACAGTTTTCCATTGCCAGACATACCACAAATGGTGGAAGAAGCTGCAGGACATGATAGAGTCACTTCACTCGATGGATATAAAGGGTACAATCAAATATCGCTCGCATAAGAAGACCAAGAACATACTTCCTTTTTCGCTCCAAGAGGTTTATTTTGTTATGTGAAGATGTCATTTGGTCTGCGAAATGCAGGTGCTACATATCAACGAATGGTCGAAAAGGTGTTCGCAAAGTGGATACATAAAACCTTAGAGGTGTATGTAGATGATATGTTGATAAAAAGTAAAGAGGCCAAATATCATGTGCAAGATTTGAAGGAAATATTTGAACAAAAGAGAAAATTCAACATCAAATTGAATCCTGAAAAATGTGTAATTGGAGTTGCGTCATGAAATTTTTTGGGATACATAGTATCAAAGGAGGGAATACAAGTCAACCCATAAAAAGTACAAGCAATCCGTGACATGCCAACACCTGCAACGGTAAAAGAAGTGCAAAAGCTAAATGGACTCTTGGCTTCACTTGGAAGATTTATTTCGTGAATGTCAGATAAGTGCAAATATTTCTTCAATATACTTAAGAAGGGAGCAAAATTCAAGTGGACTGATGAATGTGAAAAATATTTTCAAGGAATCAAAGAATATCTCGCGAATACATCCATATTAAAGAAACCAGAGAAAGATGAAGAATTATTGGTATACCTCGCAATAACTCAATATGCTTTAAGTGCAGTTCTATTGCGAACAGATGCAGGAATAGAAAGGCCCATTTACTACATCAGTAAAACTTTTAACACAGCAGAGAGAAATTATTCTAAAATGGAGAAGTTAATTTTAGCCCTGGTTTATGCATCATTTAAGTTGCGTATATACTTTCAAGCGCATGTTATAAAAGTGGTAACCAAAGTCCCAATTGAGTCAGTCATGAAGAACACAAAAAGATCAGGAAGAATAAAAAGGTGGAATGCACAAATAAACCATTACAAGATAAAGTACGAAGTGTTATCATCGCAGAAGTCACAAGTTGTCGCAGATTTTTTGGCAGAATTTCCTTTGGAAGAAGATGAGGCAGTAGAAGAAATGATGGATATTGAAGAAGAATTTGGGAATCCAAAAGACCTATTAACATAACCAAATAGATGGGAAATCTTAGTAGACTGATCATCTAGCAGTGAGGGGAATGGAGTAGGAGTTGTGTTGATTTCACCATAAGGAAAAAGAATAGCATTCTCATTCAGACTAGAATTTGCATCCACGAACAATGAAACAGAGTACGAAGCTGTAGTGCATGCATTGAAGATCGCAATAGAAAAGAATCTTGAAAATATAAGAATAACAAGTGATTCTCAGCTGGTAATTTGTCAAATTAAAGGGGAATATACCACAAATGAGTCTTCTTTGAAGAAATACAAGAAACTCGTTGATGAATTATCTGCGAAGATACCAAAGTTAAAATGGAGGCATATAACAAGGAAATACAATTGACTCGCAGATGCTTTTGCATTCATTCCAAGTATGATGACAAACCCTAATACAAGAAATATCAAAATCCAGACAGTTCAACATCCATCAGTGAATAAAGAAGAAGAAATTGAGGAAGCAGTTGCGATGGAAGTAGAAAGGGCACTACCAGACGATATCGCAGAAGATCTCGCAGATTGGAGAAAGGACATTCATGCATATCTTGCAAAAGGAGAAATACCCAGGAACAGACTAGAAGCACATAAATTAAAGAGTCGTGCAACAAATTATGAGTTACGAGAAGGAATTTTATACAGAAAATCTTTCAGTGGGCCACCTCTCAGATGTTTAACTCGTGAAGAAGGAGAAAAAATATTGAATATGTTACATGGAGGAGAAGCTGGTAATCATAGTGGGGGAAGATCTCTAGCTTATAGAGCAAAAATACAAGGATATTACTGGCCTTATATGCACACAGACGCAAAATTGTTGGTGAGACGATGCAAAGAATGTCAACAACATGGGAAAAGAATTCATGCACCAGGGGAACCATTAACCTCTTCAACAAGCTGCTGGCCTTTCGGGAAATGGGGATTGGAAAATTTTGGCCCAATTTTACCTGGATCTGGGCAGAGAAGATACTTAATAGTCGCAACAGATTATTTCACGAAGCTCATGAAGTAAAAAGCAAGACAACATATTCGCGATAAGGATGTTTTTACATTCATACTTGAGAATATCATTTGTAGGTATGGAGTTCCAAAGATGATTAGTATCTGACAATGGGAAACAATTTGAAGGGCAGAATATAGAGATGTTACTCAGTGCTTTTAGGATAAAATGTGGGAAGTCAACTCCATTATATCCACAAGCTAATGGACAGGCAGAGGCAAAAAATAAAACAATCGCAGATACAATCAAAAAGAAATTAGAAGGACATCTCAGAGGGTGGTGCGAGCAAGTGTCTAGTGCAGTCTGGGCATACAATACAACTAGAAGGGAGGCAACTGGAATGTCTCCTTATTGTTTAACATATGGAGTAGAAGCAGTATTTCCAACATAGGTTGTAATTCCGACAACAAAGAAAGAAGCTTGGGAAAGAAATTAAAGTGCAGGGGTGATATTAACTGAACTGGATGATTTGGAAGAAAATAGGGAAAAGGTGTTGCGACATATGAAAATTTATCAGGAAAGGTTAGCTCGAGAGTATAACAAGAGAGTAATTGAACGTGAGTATCAACCAGGTGATTTGGTCATGCGAGAAACACCTCCCTACCAGAAAGAAAATGGAGGAAAACTAGCACCAAAATGGGATGGACCATATGTCATTAAAGAGGTTGTGGGAAGTGGAGCTTTTTGGCTGATGGATCCAGAAGGAAAAGACATGGGTTTAAGACTTGGTCGACCCTGGATTATATTGTATCTAAAAAGGTATTATCCATAAAACTCATGATAATTTTGCGAATATCTTTTGCTCGCACAAAAACTACCAAAATTACAAATTTTAAAATTCTTATGCGATCAACTTTCATTAAAGAAAGACGCGATCAGCTTTCATAAAAGAAAGCCGCAAACTGTGATCAGCTTTCATAAAAAGAAAGAAAGCCGCAGAAATTTTACACAGGCAAACCTTTATGACGTATAACCTAGTTTGCGAAGCAACATTTCGCAAGAGGCAAAGTCCTAAAGTACGTCATTTAAGGGGGTACCTATAAGCATGGCTCAGGGGAAACAGAACACTACCACGGAACCTGAGTACATGGACATTACGTGGTACATAACCCAAAAACGGGGTACCTATCCGGGTAAGACACCTTGGATTCTCAACCTAATCTTGCGATGTAACATGATTTAGGTTGGGCGACTAAGGCATACTGTCTTTCCCAAGAAGTGCAGAAAACGATCAAGGTACCGAGGTACACGGTTGAGTCAAGAGTGCCGGATGGGTTTGAAGCACATCTTCCATTCTTGACAAGTCTTGGCAAATGATGCACTTGGCCCAAAGATACCACATAGGGTGCAACCTCGTAACTATAAGCCCTATAGGCAAAAAGGATAATAGGTTGCGAACAAAAGCTGGTTGTTGGCAAAACCGTATGGGAAGAGCTAACCTTGTATGGTCGATGTACGCTTCCTTGAAGGGGACACCAAGGGGAAGATAAAGGGCAGCACCCTCCATTAGGGAGATGATACGTGCTATAAGACGCAAATGTCACGAGGCTCTTTGTTCGCAAGAACATAAAGGCTTGTCATATTTGTGCAACAATCGCATTTCTGCGAGTAAAAAAAAAAACATATATATATATATATATATATACTCGCAGAATTAAATACAAAGAAGTTAAGATGAGATCAATGGGTTATTACATGAAAGTGTGATAACGTCCTACGATTTCATCGCAAGACGATAATGTCATAAGGCTGTATATTCGCAAGTATATTCAGACTTGTCATATTATCGCAAACACAAAAATATTGTTAAGATAAAGTCAAGGGGTTGAGGCATGCGAGTTCACCAACGTCCTGCGACTTTATCGCAAAAGAGGTGGCAAAGTAAGACCTTTACTTAGGAAGGCATGATAAGATCACAGAAACTAATGAAGTCAATTCCGTCAATGTCATTGGAGATTCTTTATATTCTCAACAAGAATATGTATCAAGAATTCCTACCAAAAGAGGCAATTTTATTCGCAATCAAGGACGGATATTTCATACTCATTAAATTCTTCAAGGATTGAATACTTCTTATACTTCTTCAAGGATGTTTCATAATTCTTATACTTCTTCAAGGATGTTTCATAATTCTTATACTTCTTCAAGGATGTTTCATAATTTTCATACTTCTTCAAGGATGTTTCATAATTCTTCAAGGAGGTTTCATACTTCTTATACTTCAAGGGGGAGATTTCTTATTTACTTCGCAACAACCTGAAACTTCACAACTTAAACGGAGGCAGATATTCTAATACTTACAACAACAATTGATCACCTGAAGAGCAATAATAAGGGGAAAGGGAATACTAATCTAAGTCTTAAATATATGTTATTTCTCTCCATATGATCAATTTATTCAATTTATGCAAATCAAGAAAGTATTCAATTAGAGAAAGGTCAAATCATTATCGCAAAATATAAAATATACTTCTTAAGGAACATAAATAATAAGCAGAATTGTTTGTAGAAAGAGGACCAACAGTAACCAGGAGAAAGATTTCAAAATAAAGAAAGACAAGAGGATTAACGATAATTTGGGGAAAAAGTTTGTCATGCTTAATGCTCTTCATCAACACTTTGTGCTGGATCTTTAAGATGAGTAGGATCATCAGCAGTGTTCAATTCTTGCGAAACATTACCATATGTAGAGTCTTCAACAGGAACTTCTCCTTGAGGGATAGATTCTTTTTCACCATCAAGTCTTTCATCATCACTCTCGTAATCAAAGTCATTATCAGGATCATGAGCAACTTCATCATCAGATATTTCCAGAGGTTCAACTTTCACTGGAATCAAGGATTTTGAAAAGAGAATGTTGTTTACGAAGACATGAGATTTCAAATGACTTTCACGAAGTAAAGCCTTCTGGTGGTTAGTATCTTCAATATCTTTGGCATAAGAAAGATAGTTGAATCTCCGATTGGAACGATCACGAGAATTGATCAAATGAGTATAAAGAAAAGCGTTCTTATTGCGAAGATCAGAACAGGTAGTCTCCAATCCATCTTTAGCATTGCGAAGATTGTTCTCAGATTCTGCGAGTGAAACAAAATTCAAAGAATTAATATTGCGAATATAACAAAGCTTAAAGGTATATCAAAGGCAGTCAAATTTTAATGACTACCTTATCTTTGTGAGGAAAGAAATTGAGCTAAAGATAGACAACAATTCTTCATCTGATCCATAGCTTTATCAAAACCATCACCAACTAATCCTTCAAGTCTGGATTGAAGCTTTTGATCTTTGGAAAGAAGAAATTTATTACCCTTCGCAAGTTTTGTATTAAGGTTTTCAAGTTGGGAATAATCTTCTTTAAGTTTATTCCTCTTAGTGTTCAAGATTATATTCTTATTAAAAAGGGATTTCTTCTCGGCAGCAAAAGAACTTCTCTCTGCATCTAAAGACTTCTTTAATTCCTCAAGTTCACCTTTTAACAAATAAAAGAGATTTTCTTGATCGCAACATTTACTCTGAAGAATATTCAATTGGTGCGAAGAAACGGCCATTGTATTCAAATACGAATATCTTTCTTCTGATAAGGTTTCATTTTCTTCTAATAGGGTTTCTATTCTTAAATCGGCTTTAGTTAAAAAAGAAGTGAGCTGAGATATTTCATCGTTCAAAAATTTTGATCGTAAATTAGTTGGGTATTCTCTTGGAAAATGGCATCTAAATTATCAAGAACACATGAATGAAGACTAGATAAATGGGAAAATTGGTTCAAAAGACTTTCGTGCTTGGCTCGAGATTCTTCTGTGACTGATTCATGATGAAGTACCAACATTCTACATTTCTGGATTGATTCTATAAAGGGGAATGGGCTTTAATGGGTGTTTCAAACATACGAGAAATGGAAACAAACAAAAGGAGAAAGTATAAAGATAATAGCAATACCTTTTAATGCATCATTCCTCTTACGAAGGATTGCACAATCTAGAGAATCATTTTGAAGCTGATGATTCTCCTTACGAAGATTCTCACACTCCGCTTTCAAAGACTCCTGAGTTTGGCGAAGCAATTCAACTTCTTTTTCCAGGGCTTGACGTGAAATAGAAACATCAGGATTGATGAAGTTGTTGAGCATTTCGCAAAATTACTCAAAACATCAGATAACATCTGGAAAGCTGAATAAATTCCATCTCGAACTTCTTGAGGAAGGGCAGAAGAATTCGAAGGAATCAAAGCAAGTTGTAAATTTCTTGGAGCAACAACACTCAAAGGATTAGGAGCTAAAATGGGTTTTTCAAGAGAAGGGGTTGAGAAGGTAGCTTGCGAAGGTTGATCTTGAAGAAGTGTTGATAAATTGATAGGGGTGGGAGACTGTAAACTGGGTAATAGAGTAGAGGCAGGAGTTTGCGAAGAAGTGCTTTCACGAGGAGGAGAGGAAAATTCTTTATCAATTAAAGGAAGGAAATCACTAATTGAAATTGATGGCTTGGATTTGATAATACGAGATCTCTTGGTAAGGTTGGATTTTTCACCGACCTACGAATCAAAATGTAGATTAAAAACTGAGGCAACAATATATTGTTTTAGAAGGAAGATAGAGTATTTTAACTACCTTTTGATTCTCGGATTTTCTTCTTCGAGAGCTAGGGCTTGAGCTTTTAGTTGAAGGTTTCATCGGAGAAATAGTTTTGCTGAAAGAAATCAAAATCAAACAATGAATTAAACAGAAATAAAAGCGATAAACAAGTGAAAGATGCGAGAGATAAAATAAAATTACCTTGGAGAACTCATGATGGGATTAACAGGAAGAGAAGGCAATAACCGAAGATGTGATGTGAGAAGAAGATGAAGTTGCAGAAGTAAAAAGATAAGGTAAAAAAGATAAGGAAGGGAATAAAAGGAGCATTTATAAGGGAATAGTTAGGAAAAGACAGTTATAAAAGACGTGTTCGAATTCCGAAAAAAATAAGTAACAGTTATATTCTCACGATCATTACTTCTTCGCAAAAATGACATGAGAAGAGGCAAGATGTAGGGACAGAATATCGCAAGATATTGGGTTACGAACATAGTAACAAATACAAGAGAAAAGTGTCGCAAGATAATGCGATAATAGAAGAAACACGGGAAAAGTATGAAAACATTACGAATATAGAATAAACTTACGAATAGAAGTCGCGATACTTCGCAAGCTATATACAGTTGTACAGATTTCACTATAAATAGTAGTTCAAATGTTAAATTGAGGGGGTTCTTTAAGTGAGTGTTAGAAAAAGTCTTAGTAGAGAGAACAGAGAAAGTTGTAACTGTTCTAATTTCCATTAACATATTTCTTTGTAATCAGTTGAGAATATTAATCAAAATTGTCATTTTTCATCAAGAACTTCTTAAAGTTTTACAAATTTTACTGAGGGTGTAGTTGTAGGATTTCCTGCAACTACACCTTCCCTGTGTGGCCACTAACAAGCGAAAGCGTTCAACGATCAACGGCTACCTTTCCTCTTATGATGCAAAATCTCGACCGTCGAAGGTCACCGAGCTACCAAGTCTCCCAAACTCGACTTTCCAGGAAACAACGACATGCCACATGTTTTCCAAAAAACATTCGAGATATCAAACACATATCACAAACTGGGGGATCCTCTTTGGGTATTGGTTTGGCAGTTTACATCGTGCGGCATACACTACCCCCGTTATAAGGGTGATTCGGTTAGTAAATATAGGGAGTTAAAGGTGAAACGTTCACGGGACATCAATTACATACGTTAACAGTTTTATGGAACATCAATTCCATGCGTTAACAATTTTATGGAACATCAATTCCATGCATACGGTTACCACCTCCTCCCATTTACTTCCCCATTCCTTAATGAGACCATAGTACGTTTTAATCCGACTTGTATAAATAGGTCTTACCTATTTCCACAGAATAACAAGTTCATTCGGGAATATACAACACTCATAAAATACTTGCTTGCTAGATTACCTTGTTATCCTTCCTACTTTTCTGATACAAGTCGTAGTAACACAACTACTCTTCTATAATTAATTATTCTGGTCTCATCACCTTCCTTGCTTCCCTCCCCAAAACCAATCCATTCTCCCCCGTTTTGTGACCGAAACAAGTCTGGAATGGCCATTTCTTTGTTTAGGCCAGATTTGTACAGATTGATCTCTCGAATCTAAAGTACTCCCTTGTAGTATATTGTTTAGGGTTTAAGTTGTTTCTCACCTTCACACTCGAAATTATCGAACTTAGCAGAAACCATTTTCACCTACAAACACCTATTTATAAAAGTCATAGTTGAACGCACCCTGATCTCATAGGAAGTGGAAGTAGTTGAGTGATGGAGAAGTGGGGATCGTGTAAAATTTTGAAAACCACGTGCCTACTATGAGGGGAATAACGGTCAGTTACACCCACTACTTCTTTGCTGCCACTAACTGTTCGCCTTTCCTAATACTTTATCATAATAGGCGTGTTGCACGTCGCACGTTGTAAACCTCCAGACCAATACCCTGATGAACATCCCCCAGTTTGTAACATGTTTGATGTCTCGAGTATTTTGTAGGAAAAATATGTAGTATGTTGCTAAGTGGGTCTTGCCTGCAAGACCTAATTATTCTGACCAATCACGCGAAAGCTAGGCGACGAGCAGTTATATGTGACAAGTCGAGTTGTGAGACTTGCCACAAGAAATAGCATGTAATGCTCTTAAATTGAATAAATAGATTATTCATGAAATCGATATTTATTTAATATTGCTTGTAATCGATGCTCATGAAGCATCTTCGTATAGAGCCCATCTTGGTTGGTCGTGGAACTTAATTTCTTAAAAGGAGTGCGGCCAGCCATCTTCGAGCAGCTTTCAAGGGTCGCTTGGGCAAGCTGAGGGCAGGTCGATAGGCTCTCATGGAAGAGTGGCGGCCGGTGAGAATGATAGTGCATTATTGGTCGCCCAAAATTAAATCTAAGCCGGTCAATTTGGCTAGCCAAGTTGGATGGGTGAGATGATTTGCGGCAGTTGCACACTGTCGTTGATTCAATTCAAGGTTTTTAATGTCGTGTGACTGGCGCATGTTGGTTGATCGGTTTGGGGCATTGCTGGCATTTTTGAAGCAATGCGATTAGTCGGGGATATTGTCGACCCACCCGTGAACATGACCGTGCCTTGCCAGTTGCTTGAAATCAGATCTTGGATGGTATATTCGGCTAGCGAAATTGTACGGCCGAGATTTTTTTGCGGCAGTTATATATCGTCATTGGTCGACCTTGCGGTTTTGAGGCCGTGTGACCAACCTACTTTGGGATAATGATTAGAGGCGTTAGTTGCTGGCTGTTAGCAATTCGATTGTCTAGGGCTGGAAGCAAGCCACTGGTGAGCATACTGGCACTTCATTGGATGGCTAAAATTGGATCTAAGCCGGTCCATTTGGCTATCCAAGTTGGACGGCCGAGATTGTTTTGCAACAGTAATGTGTTGTCGCTAACATAAATTATGGTTTTAAGAGCTGCGCATCCAACCTTGTTTGAGCAATCGGTTTGATGTATTGCTGGAAGGTTGTGAGCAACATGGTTGGACAAGGGTAAAGGCGAGTTGCCGGTGAGCATGTCGGCACCTCATTGGTCACCCAAAAAAAAATCTAAGCCATCCAACTAGGATGGCTAAGTTGGACGGTTGCGATGAGTTTGAGACTGCCACGGCTAGTCTAACTCGTTGAAGTTATTTTTCAATAGCACGACTAGCCTACTTCTGGCTAGCGATCAGGGATGTTTCTGGTGGGCAGGAGAATTCCGATTAGTTGGAATAGTAGTGGGTCCGCCGGTGAACACCGTGGAGCTTATTTGGTCACGCTGGGAGGAGGCCAAGCTCGTTAAATCGTCCGGCCATATTATGTGGTCGTGATTGTATTAAGACTGAGATGGGTGATGCGTTTCGTATGCGTCAAATATAATTCACTTCCTCACTTAACTAAATATGAATATAGTATTCGATAAGAAAGAGTTCGTATCCACAGAGAGGCGATTGTTGTTATGCAATTTTCAGATTCTTAAGTAACCAATTTAACCCAAGAGTGTGTTTTGTTTTTATCTAAGTAATAAAATTAAATAAAGCAAAGTAAATAGTTCGAATAATCAATAAGGAGAAGATATTGGTTAAGGGATAGTATCATTCATAAACATGTATTTTTCATCTATGATTAGAATTGGTATTTAATCTCTCAATTATCAAAAGTCCTAGGATATCTTGATCGCAAGAGTATCCCGTTTATTTCCTGATTTTATCACAAACAACATTAAAAGATGTTATTGTGAAATCTTCTTAAAAAGCAACCTAAAGTGTAAAAGCACAATTAGATTTAACTCCCTAAGAGAAATAAGTTCTATGAAATAAGACTAATCGATGCAAACAAACGTGTAAAAGCACTAATTCGTTTTAACAAAGGTTATGATTCATATGCGATTAAAAAGATGTATCACTACAAGTATTAACCACAAGATGCTACTAAAAATCAGAGATAACAACTTTTACGTATTGAAAACCCTAATATAGCTTTAGAGATGAAAACAAATCCAATTGATTCCGGACTCAACCAAACTAGCATTCAAATCATATGATAATAAAACAATGAATCATAAACGATAAAATTGAGACAAAACTAATTCATAGAATCAAATAACATGCTTGAAGAAATCAACTTTTTATCCCATAACCAATTATTGTATTTAGCTACTCATATTCATGGAGTTTATCATCATAATATTCAAAGGAATAAGATGAAACATAAAAGAAAGCAAACCCTAGAAGTTGTTCTCTGCGAAAGCTCCAAGAATAGAATAAAACGTTGTATCCAAAAATTGTAGAAGTCTTTCTTTTATGGTCTTTTTCTCCTTCCAAAACTAGGTTTTGTCTTCAAAGTCCATTAGTTGGAAATTCACCCGGCCCATGAGTAAGAGAAACCCATGTAGAAAATCTGTCCCAAAAGTGGTCACCGGAAAACTGGGGATTTGGCCGGAAATTAGTCGGAATCCGGTGCCGGAAAGTCGCCTATGGTTGCCTGAAAATTAACTGCCGTCGAAGGAATATTCCGTCAAATTCCGTTATCTTTGACTGTTGCCTAACGGTCTTTAACGGTTGACCGGGTCAAATTCTGAATCACTGAGTTAAAGCCGAGGCAGCTGGCTAACTCGGCTCATCGATCGAGTTGCTGGCAATAAGCCATTTGCACTGGCCAACCTCTGCACCTCAGCCATTATGGTTGTGCCAGCAAAATTCCAATTCCATAACCTGCAACTGCTTCTCTGTTGTAGCTGCAACAGCTCTGCAAGCTAGTACCCTGTAGCAATACCTTCCATTCCTGGTTTTAAACACCAACAACAGTTCATAACCACCATTAAAAACTCAGCTGAACCAGTGCCATCTTATTATGCATACTCCACCTCTTCCATGTGATTCCCAGTACCAAACAGCATCACCCTCCATACAACTGCGAACACCCTGCCATTGTGTTTCTTAGCATTTGCTTCACAGAACGCCAGCTCCTACCACCTTCTCGTTATTTCCATGATCACTAGCACACACCACGGCTCCAAAACCACCTCAAACTCCTGCAATAGCTCTAGCACCTTTAATCACCAGCTGCTGCTCCACCAGAACCAACTCTGCAGCACCAACCTTGTTCTGCCATATAACACAACTACCAATTCCAGCTAATCTTAAGGCACTAATATAATCCAGAGCCACCTGTTTAACTCAACACCAAATCTGCACTGCAACCTGATGGGACAAAGAAACACCACTTCTCCTGCAACTCAGACAAGCCACTACAGATTCATCCTCCCCTGTATCTGCACAACCAAATTCATCAGAACCAACACCAACTCAATTCATCACCTCAAGCCCCTTATGCAAAATCCAGTGGCCCCATTCCTGCAATACCCAGCTCTAGTGCCATAACCTGCAATACCCATTGTCATAGCAGCACCCACTACTATCAACAACAGTTCATTCCAGACCACCAACCCAATGCATCACAGCTGCACTTCCTTGCATTCTCTGTAGTCCACCTTCAATACCACCAGATTGCATTGAGAGCAATTACCAATGGGCATAACAGCCACTCCACTTCAGCTGCCATATTAGTTCAAGCCAACCTAACCCTTCTTATCACACAGCACCAACTTTTTAAGCCATCACCAGTTATTGAACCACCAGCTCAACTCTGAAATCCATCTCAGTCATGGCTCAGTCTTGTACTTCTTCAATAAACCTCCAATACCTGAAGCCTAGTAATTAAATCGATCTCAACAGTTTTAATTTCTCCATATCGATCTAAATCTTTTAAAGAACACCACCCTAACTCAGTGCTTCAAAAATCTTCATCTCTGGCCTGATTTCCACTCACAAGTTAACCAATACCCATTCATCTGATTCTTCCGGTCATCAACAACTTCAAATCTCAGATGATAAAGCTGCCAGCATCATCTCTAAAATCACCATTTATCAAACCCCTTTCTGCCAATTCCAACTGATGTTAAAACCCTCATTCGAGCTTCAGTTTCATACCCAGTTCTCTGAATCATCGAATTCTCTATTTTTCCCATGGCTGCACCTCCTTCCTCTCTCGATTTGGTGTTGTTGTGCAACCATTATTTCAGCAGTCTTTTCTCTTCTCAGTTTTAGGAACAAATGATTGAGAATGATTTAGGGTTCGGTCAATCATTATAATATATAGTTGCGCCCCACATATACAACCCCCAAGATATCTACACTTACTCATGGGTGATAAGGGACACCCACATGGATACCCCTTTATGCTCCAATTGAATGCTTCCTCCGAATTCTCCCACTAACAGCAACCGCCCCTTATTTCTCATATTCACCTATACTCTTCAATGAGAGTCATCACTAAAGTTGTCGTGCTTTTCAGACAGAGATTTGCATCACTAAAGCCGACAAACTTTTCAGACGAAGATAAAGAAATAAAAGCAAATAATGATAAATAGTCCGCCTCCAACACTTTTGCCATGTTTCCTCCTCTTTTGTTCCAAATGACTCCAAAGTACCTAAATACTCAAAAACGAAACATAAGATACATAATTTACAAGAAAACTAGTAGAGAAAGCATAAACAATAGATAAATAATACGGTGTTTTAGACACCCATCAGATTCCCCCACACTTAGACTTTGCTAGTCCTCGAGCAAATCAAACAAAATAATTATAAAACGTACATACAACTCCATCTCGTCGAGGTTACGGTCACTTTAAGCATAAATAACAAGCCTTTGAACCCCTAGGTGTCCCTAGTGGACGAGTTTTAGTCTCGTGAAGGTTTACAAGAGGTCTGCCTACAAAACCTATATTTCCAACTCCGTCTATTTGTGACAAATCAATGAACAAATCCAAAATGACTACTGGAGGAGGTACCTTGCACAAATTCAATTCATTAGTAAATAAAGCTTTAATTAGATAGTCGAACAAGCCACAATACTCGGAAACTAACAAACCACAATCACAATGAAAAGAGTAAGAAGATGGAAATAGATGTAGATGTTGGCGAATGTTCACAAGTGTTCGATATTTCCCATATCTGTCTGAAGGTCACTGCCAAGATGAACCTATACCTATTGGATTGATCTACTTGGTATGAATTCTACATCAACTCACTAGCATATACAAGGGAACCAGGAGTGACTTTATTCAACCAAAATAATACTTTTTTTTTCTTTTTCACTTTTTTTTTTAATTTTTTTAGACAACATGATTGGATCAAACTGGATCCAAGCGCATGATTCTTGTCAGCAAGTACATGATAGTTGCCTTGGATCCTGCATTCCACGCTTGTTTAGGCGACGGAGACAGGGACTACGTTTCACACATACTGCTATTCCCAAGTGTCATTTTATTCCGTTTTGGTCTAATTGGTCGGTCTCTTTTATTTTTTTTATTTTTTTTTATATATATTTTTTTCTTTTTCTAGTAACTTAATCACTCTATTTCACCCTAGCAGTAATAACACGTCGATTTTTAGTGACCCACCAAATCACTTAGAGAACAATAGATAAATATGGAAAAATAAAAAATAGAATGCGATATGGTGATATTCCGAGATATGGTAACAACTATCATGTTAATTGTGATTTCTGAGCTATGTTCGTCCCGTTTAGTTAATCGGTTCCTCAACTCCTGCATTCAAAATGGTTCCATCCACTAATGGTGTCATCCTAAATGCACAAGTTTCTAGATTTCGGAGTTCAAAAAACACAAAAAAAAAAATCTTGGTTTTTCTATTTTTCTGATTTGTTTTAAAAAAAAAAGGCATAAAACACACTATACAAACATATAAATGCTCCCCCACACTTAAACTTTACATTGTCCTCAATGTAAAATTGAATCATCCAAAGAAAGTTCAAGGTGGGAAATTCCGCAAATGATATGCAAAAACAAAGAAAATAAAGATAAAAGCAAATGCATAAAAATAAGGGTTATTTGGTTTTTGGTACTTACTTTTTGACCTAAACCTGGGTTTGGTCTAACATTTGTCCAGGCTTTGCGTTTGGTCTAAAGACCAACGTTGACCCGTGTTGACTCGGTTATATAGTGACGTGTATAATTATTTGACTTGGTTTATTTTTTAAGCACCCCATGAATTATAATGTATTTAAACAAATACCCCTAGAAAACACCCATAACTAAACTTAGGACATTCTTCTTGTTCCGCCCTCTATCCCGTCGACATAACAGACTCATTCACCATCAATTTCTTCTTCTCATCTGAACCTTAACCACAAGACCCATCTGCTGAGATCTCAATTCATTTCTTTCACCACCAACAACCACCATTCTATGATTAAATCTCCATCAATTTATGACCTAACCCTATATTCCATGAAAAACCCATTTAATCTTCTCTCTAACAACAACATGATCAGCTCTTCTATGTTGAAGTCGAATGAACTCAGAAACCCCTCAAATCGAGAAGCTAACCACTCACGATTTAGGGTTTGCTGTAAGATTGACTGAGAAGGATTGGGAGAAAAAAAAATTCAATCTTCTTTTGTTCAATCGAAGACGAAAACAAGAAGATTAAGTTTCAAGAATTTTTCTGGGAATCATAAAACAAATACTCTGTCTAATCAATTGACTCGGTATATTCATCTTCTTCTTCATCTTTACGGGAATCAAAACCCCTAATTTAAGAATCTAACAAAACCCTAACTTACTGAACCAAGTCAAAACCCAATTTCACAAAATCATAATTCCAATATCTGAATCTAAACCCAAATTTCTTAATGAAACCCCCGATTTTACTAAATGGAAAACCCAATTTTTGTTGTAAAATTCTTTTTGAACTGGTGGTGTTGGCTACAGTGGAGTGGTGTTATAGTGATGGTGGACATGGCGATGGTAAGGAAAGAAAAGTTGATGGAGAATTTTTGTTTAATTGATGTATTTTACTTCTTCCATTAATTGATTGATCTGTTCTGAATGTCTATCTACCTCTCTGTGTGTAGTAAGAAGTTACTCAAATGATATAGCAGAGTATATAGATTGAGAGGTATATATCACTGAACTATACTAAATTCCTTGCTCATGTTCTTGGAAACTCTGCTCATGTTGAATTTCGATTACTTGTGGCCAAAACAAAATTGATTATTTTTTTGATTTTGATTTTTTTGATGATTGTTTTGATTGAATGGATTAAGTTAAAATGGGATTCAATTATCTTTCAGCAGGCTTAATTTGGTCTTTTTGTTGGAAATGAGGAAAGATCGGTTATGTTGGTGGTGTTGGTAAATAGGCAGATGCAGTCGCTGTTGGTGTGGGTGGAACTATTGAAGGTGGTTGTGCTACTGCAGTGGCGGAATTGAAGATGTAATGGTGTCAATGGATATGAGTTGCAGAGGTGATTTGTAATAAAGAAGCTGATTTTGTTAGAGTTGTGGATTTTATTAAAATATATCATTGTTTTGGAGGGTGCAAATAAAATATATCAAGTCAAAAGTTAAACACGTCACCACTTGACAGAGTCAACACGAGTCAACGTTGGTATTTAGACCAAACGCAAAGCCTGGACAAATGTTAGACCAAACCCAGGTTTAGGTCAAAAAGTAAGTACCAAAAACTAAATAACCCTAAAAATAAAAATATAAGGGTAAAGATACAAAACCGTGGGTTGCCTCCCACTTAGCGCTTGGTTTAAAGTCGTCAGCCCGACGTTCTCCTTGTTTGCTAAGACTCCTCCAGAGGGAGTGCATCCACAAATTTCACACCTTCCAAAACTTCGGAAGTAAAGTTCTCATAATATGGTTTCAGCCGGTGTCCGTTCACTTTAAACTCCTTTCCTGTAGCAATACTACGAATTTCTACTGCACCATGAGAAAACATATTAGTAACAATAAAAGGTCCGATCCAACGTGACCTCAATTTACCCGGAAATAATTGCAAGCGAGAATTAAACAAAAGCACTTTCTGCCCAAAACAAAATTGTTTTCTAGAAATCATAGAATCATGAAATGCCTTAGTTTTCTCCTTGTAAATGCGCGAGCTTTCAAATGCATCATTGCGTAACTCCTCTAGCTCTTGGAGTTGCAACTTCCTTTGTTTTCCAGCACCATCTAACTCCAAATTGCATTGCTTAATTGCCCAAAATGCCTTATGTTCAATCTCAACGGGTAAGTGACAAGGCTTACCGTACACAAGCCTAAAGGGAGACATCCCAATAGGTGTTTTGTATGCGGTTCTATAAGCCCACAAAGCATCATTAAGTCGCATGCTCCAATCTTTCCTTGTTGGATTCACCGTCTTCTCTAGTATGGATTTCACCTCTCGGTTCGACACCTCGGCTTGTCCATTGGTTTGGGGATGATAAGGTGTTGCAATCTTGTGCGACACATTGTACTTCTTCAACAATCCTTGTAAGAACTTGTTTTTGAAGTGAGAACCCCCATCGCTAATTATGGCTCTTGGAATTCTAAACCTTGCAAAAATGTTAGCTTGCACAAAATCTGAAACCACTTTAGAATCATTAGTTGGGGTGGATTTAGCTTCCACCCATTTCAAGACATAATCAACAGCAAGTAAGATATAAAAATTCCCATGAGAGTTGACGAAAGGACCCATAAAATCAATACCCCATACATCAAAAACTTCAATAAATTGAATAAAAGTTTGTGGCATTTGATTTCGGGCACCTAGATTGCCTGTCCTTTGGCACCTATCACAAGTTGTGCAAAATATATGTGCATCCTTAAATAAGGTTGGCCAATAAAAACCGCTTTCAAGTACCTTGTGCGTTGTTCTTTTACTCCCAAAATGTCCTCCGCAAGCATATGAGTGACAAAAAGACAAGATAGAGTTAAATTCAGAGTCGGGAACACACCTTATTATGACTTGGTCGCTGCCATGCTTCCATAAGTATGGATCATCCCATATATATTGGTTTCCTAACCTCTTAAGTTTGTCCCTCTCAGCACGAGACAAGTTCTTTGGGATTTGTTTAGACACCAAGTAGTTCACAATATCCGCATACCATGGTTCCGCAAATGCAATTGAGAATAGTTGCTCATCCAGGAAACTTTCACGCAACGGGATATCTTCCTTGTCCACAGAAAGACGGATCAAATGATCTGCAATGGTGTTCGCAATTCCTTTTTTGTCTTTGATTTCAATATCAAACTCTTGCAAGAGTAAAATCCACCGTATGAGCTTCGGTTTCGCTTCTTTCTTTGTAAGCAAGTACCTAAGTGTTGCATGATCTGAAAAGAAAACAACTTTGGTACCAATTAAATAAGAGCGAAACTTTTCCAAAGAAAAAACAATAGCTAATAACTCTTTTTCAGTGGTAGTGTAGTTTTGTTGGGCTTCATTTAACGTTCTAGAATCATAATAAATAGCATGAGGTATCTTCCCCACACGCTGCCCAAGCACCGCACCAACCGCATAATTACTTGCATCACACATGAGCTCAAAAGTCTTGCTCCAATCCGGTGGTTTAATGATAGGGGATGAAATCAAAAGTTCTTTCAAACGATTGAATGCCGCCATACACTTCTCATCAAAGTTAAAAACCACATCTTTTTGCAATAAGGTACAAAGTGGTGATGCTATCTTGGAAAAATCCTTGATGAATCTACGGTAAAAACCTGCATGACCAAGAAAAGAGCGTATCTCCCTCACCGTAGTGGGAGGGGTTAGATCATAAATAAGGTCTATCTTAGATTTATCAACTTCCAAGCCTTTAGAAGATACTATATGGCCTAAAACTATGCCATGAGTTACCATGAAATGGCACTTCTCCCAATTAAACACAAGATTTGTTTCAACACATCGTTCAAGGATTAGTGACAAATTGTTCAAACAAAGGTCAAATGAATCACCAAAGACACTAAAGTCGTCCATGAATACTTCGATTATGTTTTCAACATATTCTGAAAATATACTTACCATACACCTTTGAAAATTAGTTGGAGAATTGCATAAGCCAAAAGGCATCCTTCGATAAGCAAAAGTACCAAAAGGACAAGTGAAAGTTGTTTTCTCTTGATCCTCCGGCGCTATCACAATCTGATTATAACCTGAATAGCCATCAACAAAGCAATAATAAGAGTGTCCAGCTAAACGTTCAAGCATTTGATCAATAAAAGGTAATGGAAAGTGATCTTTTCTAATAGTGGCATTAAATTTCCTATAATCAATACAAACCCTCCAACCGGTTTGCACACGAGTTGGGACAAGTTCATTCTCATCATTCTCCACCACGGTCACCCCTGATTTCTTTGGTACAACTTGTACCGGGCTTACCCACTTGCTATCGGATATGGGGTAGATAACACCCACTTCCAAAAGCTTGAGTATCTCCTTTTTCACAACTTCTATCATTGGGGGGTTCAAACGACGTTGCGCTTCCCTTGTAGGCTTTGCATCATCCTCCAAACGTATTTTGTGCATGCAAACGGCAGGGCTTATACCCTTGATATCGGCAATTGTCCATCCTATGGCCGTCTTGTGCTTCCTTAGCACCCTTAGAAGTTTTTTCTCCTGTAATTCACTACATGGTAAAGAAATAAAAGAGATATTATAAGTTCCCGGGCATCCTTGTAGTGAGTTGAGATCACCAAGGGCTTCTTTAACCTCATTACCACACTCTACTCCATTATCAATGGATGTAGTTAGAACGGTTTCCAAAGCATCTTCTCCATTCAATGTGATGGAAATAGATGTAGATGTTGGAGAATGTTCACAAGTGTTCGATATTTCCCATATCTGTCTGAAGGTCACTGCCAAGATGAACCTATACCTATTGGATTGAGCTACTTGGTATGAATTCTACATCAACTCACTAGCATATACAAGGGAACCAGGAGTGACTTTATTCAACCAAAATAATACTTTTTTTTTACTTTTTTTTTGAAATTTTTTAGACAACATGATTGGATCAAACTGGATCCAAGCGCATGATTCTTGTCAGCAAGTACATGATAGTTGCCTTGGATCCTGCATTCCATGCTTGTTTAGGCGATGGAGATAGGGACTACGTTTCACACATACTGCTATTCCCAAGTGTCATTTTATTCCGTTTTGGTCTAATTGGTCGGTCTCTTTTATTTTGTTTATTTTTTTATATATATATTTTTTTCTTTTTCTAGTAACTCAATCACTCTATTTCACCCTAGCAGTAATAACACGTCGATGTTTAGTGACCCACCAAATCACTTAGAGAACAATAGATAAATATGGAAAAATAAAAAATAGAATGCGATATGGTGATATTCCGAGATATGGTAACAACTATCATGTTAATTGTGATTTCTGAGCTATGTTCGTCCCGTTTAGTTAATCGGTTCCTCAACTCCTGCATTCAAAATGGTTCCATCCACTAATGGTGTCATCCTAAATGCACAAGTTTCTAGATTTCGGAGTTCAAAAAACACAAAAAAAAATAATCTTGGTTTTTCTATTTTTCTGATTTTTTTTTTAAAAAAAAGGCATAAAACACACTATACAAACATATAAATGCTCCCCCACACTTAAACTTTACATTGTCCTCAATGTAAAATTGAATCATCCAAAGAAAGTTCAAGGTGGGAAATTCCGCAAATGATTTGCAAAAACAAAGAAAATAAAGATAAAAGCAAATGCATAAAAATAAGGGTTATTTGGTTTTTGGTACTTACTTTTTGACCTAAACCTGGGTTTGGTCTAACATTTGTCCAGGCTTTGCGTTTGGTCTAAAGACCAACGTTGACCCGTGTTGACTTGGTTATATAGTGACGTGTATAATTATTTGACTTGGTTTATTTTTTAAGCACCCCATGAATTATAATGTATTTAAACAAATACCCCTAGAAAACACCCATAACTAAACTTAGGACATTCTTCTTGTTCCGCCCTCTATCCCGTCGACATAACAGACTCATTCACCATCAATTCCTCGACCAACAAACCATTTCAATTTCTTCTTCTCATCTGAACCTTAACCACAAGACCCATCTGCTGAGATCTCAATTCATTTCTTTCACCACCAACAACCACCATTATCTGATTAAATCTCCATCAATTTATGACCTAACCCTATATTCCATGAAAAACCCATTTAATCTTCTCTCTAACAATAACATGATCAGCTCTTCTATGTTGAAGTCGAATGAACTCAGAAACCCCTCAAATCAAGAAAAAATCGAGAAGCTAACCACTCACGATTTAGGGTTTGCTCTAAGATTGACTGAGAAGGATTGGGAGAAAAAAAATTCAATCTTCTTTCGTTCAATCGAAGACGAAAACAAGAAGATTAAGTTTCAAGCATTTTTCTGGGAATCATAAAACAAATACTCTGTCTAATCAATTGACTCGGTATATTCATCTTCTTCTTCATCTTTACGGGAATCAAAACCCCTAATTTAAGAATCTAACAAAACCCTAACTTACTGAACCAAGTCAAAACCCAATTTCACAAAATCATAATTCCAATATCGGAATCTAAACCCAAATTTCTTAATGAAACCCCCGATTTCACTAAATGGAAAACCCAATTTTTGTTGTAAAATTTTTTTTGAACTGGTGGTGTTGGCTACAGTGGAGTGGTGTTATAGTGATGGTGGACATGGCGATGGTAAGGAAAGAAAAGTTGATGGAGAATTTTTGTTTAATTGATGTATTTTTCTTCTTCCATTAATTGATTGATTTGTTCTGAATGTCTATCTACCTCTCTGTGTGTAGTAAGAAGTTACTCAAATGATATAGCAGAGTATATAGATTGAGAGGTATATATCACTGAACTATACTAAATTCCTTGCTCATGTTCTTGGAAACTCTGCTCATGTTGAATTTCGATTACTCGTGGCCAAAACAAAATTGATTATTTTTTTGATTTTGATTTTTTTGATGATTGTTTTGATTGAATGGATTAAGTTAAAATGGGATTCAATTAGCTTTCAGCAGGCTTAATTTGGTCTTTTTGTTGGAAATGAGGAAAGATCGGTTGTGTTGGTGGTGTTGGTAAATAGGCAGATGCAGTCGCTGTTGGTGTGGGTGGAACTATTGAAGGTGGTTGTGCTACTGTAGTGGCGGAATTGAAGCTGTAATGGTGTCAATGGATATGAGTTGCAGAGGTGATTTGTAATAAAGAAGCTGATTTTGTTAGAGTTGTGGATTTTATTAAAATATATCATTGTTTTGGAGGGTGCAAATAAAATATATCAAGTCAAAAGTTAAACACGTCACCACTTGACAGAGTCAACACGAGTCAACGTTGGTATTTAGACCAAACGCAAAGCCTGGACAAATGTTAGACCAAACCCAGGTTTAGGTCAAAAAGTAAGTACCAAAAACTAAATAACCCTAAAAATAAAAAGATAAGGGTAAAGATACAAAACCGGTGGGTTGCCTCCCACTTAGCGCTTGGTTTAAAGTCGTCAGCCTGACGTTCTCCTTGTTTGCTAAGACTCCTCCAGAGGGAGTGCATCCACAAAGTTCACACCTTCCACAACTTCGGAAGTAAAGTTCTCATAATATGGTTTCAGCCGGTGTCCATTAACTTTAAACTCCTTTCCTGTAGCAATACTACGAATTTATACTGCACCATGAGAAAACATATTAGTAACAATAAAAGGTCCGATCCAACGTGACCTCAATTTACCCGGAAATAATTGCAAGCGAGAATTAAACAAAAGCACTTTCTGCCCAAAACAAAATTGTTTTCTAGAAATCATAGAATCATGAAATGCCTTAGTTTTCTCCTTGTAAATGCGCGAGCTTTCAAATGCATCATTGCGTAACTCCTCTAGCTCTTGGAGTTGCAACTTCCTTTGTTTTCCAGCACCATCTAACTCCAAATTGCATTGCTTAATTGCCCAAAATGCCTTATGTTCAATCTCAACGGGTAAGTGACAAGGCTTACCGTACACAAGCCTAAAGGGAGACATCCCAATAGGTGTTTTGTATGCGGTTCTATAAGCCCACAAAGCATCATTAAGTCGCATGCTCCAATCTTTCCTTGTTGGATTCACCGTCTTCTCTAGTATGGATTTCACCTCTCGGTTCGACACCTCGGCTTGTCCATTGGTTTGGGGATGATAAGGTGTTGCAATCTTGTGCGACACATTGTACTTCTTCAACAATCCTTGTAAGAACTTGTTTTTGAAGTGAGAACCCCCATCGCTAATTATGGCTCTTGGAATTCTAAACCTTGCAAAAATGTTAGCTTGCACAAAATCTGAAACCACTTTAGAATCATTAGTTGGGGTGGATTTAGCTTCCACCCATTTCAAGACATAATCAACAACAAGTAAGATATAAAAATTCCCATGAGATTTGACGAAAGGACCCATAAAATCAATACCCCATACATCAAAAACTTCAATAAATTGAATAAAAGTTTGTGGCATTTGATTTCGGGCACCTAGATTGCCTATCCTTTGGCACCTATCACAAGTTGTGCAAAATATATGTGCATCCTTAAATAAGGTTGGCCAATAAAAACCGCTTTCAAGTACCTTGTGCGTTGTTCTTTTACTCCCAAAATGTCCTCCGCAAGCATATGAGTGACAAAAAGACAAGATAGAGTTAAATTCAGAGTCGGGAACACACCTTCTTATGACTTGGTCGCTGCCATGCTTCCATAAGTATGGATCATCCCATATATATTGGTTTCCTAACCTCTTAAGTTTGTCCCTCTCAGCACAAGACAAGTTCTTTGGGATTTGTTTAGACACCAAGTAGTTCACAATATCCGCATACCATGGTTCCGCAAATGCAATTGAGAATAGTTGCTCATCCGGGAAACTTTCACGCAACGGGATAGCTTCCTTGTCCACAGAAAGACGGCTCAAATGATCTGCAACGGTGTTCTCAATTCCTTTCTTGTCTTTGATTTCAATATCAAACTATTGCAAGAGTAAAATCCACCGTATGAGCTTCGGTTTCGCTTCTTTCTTTGTAAGCAAGTACCTAAGTGTTGCATGATCTGAAAATACAACAAATTTGGTACCAATTAAATAAGAGCGAAACTTTTTCAAAGCAAAAACAATAGCTAATAACTCTTTTTCAGTGGTAGTGTAGTTTTGTTGGGCTTCATTTAACGTTCTAGAAGCATAATAAATAGCATGAGGTATCTTCCCTACACGCTGCCAAAGCACCGCACCAACCGCATAATTACTTGCATCACACATGAGCTCAAAAGTCTTGCTCCAATCCGGTGGTTTAATGATAGGGGCTGAAATTAAAAGTTCTTTCAAATGATTGAATGCCGCCATACACTTCTCATCAAAGTTAAAAACCACATCTTTTTGCAATAAGGTACAAAGTGGTGATGCTATCTTGGAAAAATCCTTGATGAATCTACGGTAAAAACCTGCATGACCAAGAAAAGAGCGTATCTCCCTCACCGTAGTGGGAGGGGTTAGAGCATGAATAAGGTCTATCTTAGATTTATCAACTTCCAAGCCTTTAGAAGATACTATATGGCCTAAAACTATGCCATGAGTTACCATGAAATGGCACTTCTCCCAATTAAACACAAGATTTGTTTCAACACATCGTTCAAGGATTAGTGACAAATTGTTCAAACAAAGGTCAAATGAATCACCAAAGACACTAAAGTCATCCATGAATACTTCGATTATGTTTTCAACATATTCTGAAAATATACTTACCATACACCTTTGAAAATTAGTTGGAGAATTGCATAAGCCAAAAGGCATCCTTCGATAAGCAAAAGTACCAAAAGGACAAGTGAAAGTGGTTTTCTCTTGATCCTCCGGCGCTATCACAATCTGATTATAACCTGAATAGCCATCAAGAAAGCAATAATAAGAGTGTCCAGCTAAACGTTCAAGCATTTGATCAATAAAAGGTAATGGAAAGTGATCTTTTCTAGTAGTGGCATTAAATTTCCTATAATCAATACAAACCCTCCAACCGGTTTGCACACGAGTTGGGAAAAGTTCATTCTCATCATTCTCCACCACGGTCACCCCTGATTTCTTTGGTACAACTTGTACCGGGCTTACCCACTTGCTATCGGATATGGGGTAGATAACACCCACTTCCAAAAGCTTGAGTATCTCCTTTTTCACAACTTATATCATTGGGGGGGTTCAAACGACGTTGCGCTTCCCTTGTAGGCTTTGCATCGTCCTCCAAACGTATTTTGTGCATGCAAACGGCAGGGCTTATACCCTTGATATCGGCAATTGTCCATCCTATGGCCTTCTTGTGCTTCCTTAGCACCCTTAGAAGTTTTTGCTCCTGTAATTCACTAAGCTCGTTAGAAACAATCACATGTAACTCTTCATTGTCACCCAAGTACAAGTACTTTAAGTGACTAGGAAGAGGTTTCAATTCTAACTTTGGAGATTTAACAATAGAAGGTAAAAGTTTTTCATCACTACATGGTAAAGAAATAAAAGAGATATTATAAGTTTCCGGGCATCCTTGTAGTGAGTTGAGATCACCAAGGGCTTCTTTAACCTCATTACCACACTCTACACCATTATCAATAGATGTAGTTAGAACGGTTTCCAAAGCATCTTCACCATTCAATTCAAACATTTGTTGTGCCAATGTATCCAACACATCAATGGAGAAGCAAGAGTGGACATCACTAGGATATCTCATCGTCTCGAAAATGTTGAAACGTATTACTTCTCCATCAAACTCCATAGTTAGCGTTCCCTTATCTACATCAATAATGGTCTTCGCCGTTTTCATGAAGGTACGCCCAAGTAACAATGGAAAAGACGAGTCCGGTGAACCTTCATCCATCTCTAAAACACAAAAATATGCTGGAAATACTAGTTGATTAACCTGTACAAGAACATCCTCAACAATACCCATAGGGTATACATTAGAACGATCGGCTAATTGAAACACAATTTCATCCTTTTTGAGAGGACCAAGACCAAGTGAATTATACATAGATGCAGGCATAACATTAACGGATGCACCTAAATACAACATAGCTTTGTTAAATGTTTTGGTACCAATTGTGACGGGAATGTCAAAGCTACCTGGGTCCTTGCATTTCAATGGGAGTTTGTGTTGTAAGATTGCCGAAGCATTCTCCCCCACACTTAGTACAACGAACTATGAGCTTTTTCTTATTGGTACACAAGTCCTTCAACACTTTTGCATACTTTGTAACTTGCTTAATAGCATCAATGAGTGGTATGTTCACATGAATCTTCTTAAGAACATCTAAAATCTCCTTTTCTAGCGCCTCCTTCTTAGAACTTGCAAATCTGCGAGGAAAAGGTAAAGGAGGAACATAAGTAGGAATAGGAGTTTTAGAGTTAGGAATAGGTACCTCAGAAGTTTGGGGAGAATCCTCATTCTTCTCCTCCAAAACAGGTTCCTTTGGTGTTTCCACCTTGCCCAAATCAGCAACTTCGGGTTGCACAAGTTGTGTACCACTTCTCAATGTAATCGCATGGACACCCTCTTTTGGGTTAATAGGTTGGGAAGGGAGTTTCCCACTATTTTGTGCCTTCAATTGGTTCAAATCAGTAGCCATGGAACCCATTTGTGTCTGCAACTCCTTGATCGCACTCTTGGTTTCTTGTTGGCTATCTTTAAACATAGAAGAAATGCCTTGCATCATTGTTTGAAGCTTTGCATCGATATCGGAACCTTGATTTTGCATTGATTGTTGTGGTTGCTGAAATTGTTGACGCGGCTGGAATTGTTGTTCTTGAGGTTGAAATCCACCCTAATTGTTGAAAGTAGGTTGTTGAACCGCTCCTTGCTTGTTCGCATATCTAAAATTGGGGTGATCTCTCCATCCCGGATTGTAAGTATTGGAATAAGGATCATATCGTCTTGGCTGATTTGGAAAGACCGCATTAGCTTGCTCATTGACATCTTCATACCCATGAGAACTTGGTATCACAGCGGCTGAAACTTGTTGTAGCATTGCTGTGATGTTTCCCATTTGTTGACGAAGTTCCTCCACCTCGCTCACTTCATTGACTCGCCGAAGAAGAACATCCGAACCACAACTCAAGAATTGTTGAGAGTTTGCTGCCATGTTTTCAATAAACTCTCTAGCTTGTGCCACCGTCTTGCTCACTAGTGCACCACCACCCGCTGCGTCGATAAGATTCCTATCACTTTATTGGAGTCCTTCATAGAAGTATTGGATGATCATAGCGTCACTAAATTGGTGATGAGGACAGCTTGCCACCAACCTCTTGTATCGTTCCCAACAATCATATAACGATTCTCCGACATTTTGCTTCATTCCGCAAATCTCCTTGCGAATTTGAGTAGCCTTAGATGCTGGAAAATATCTCTCTAGAAAGAGTTTCTTGAGCCCATTCCAAGTTGTGACACTCCCAGAAGGAAAGTAGTATAACCAATCCTTAGCATTACCTTCCAATGAGAATCGATAAACCTTCAACATAGCACCATCCGCCTCCATATTTGCTGGGAGCATAGCCATGACAATGGTGTGGAAATCCATAAGATGCTTGTTTGGATCTTCATTTACCAAACCATGAAACTTTGGTAATTCTCTAAGAAGTCCCGGCTTGATTTCAAAAGTGGAGTCGGTTTGAATGCAACCCTGTTGTATATCCAGCTTGTGAGAAGCTAAGGCTTTAAGTGAACGATTTGCAGGGTCACCCATTGCTTCTTCTCCTTCTCCTTCTTCTTCAAAAGGAATATCGTGTTCTAATTCCTCTCCTTCTTGCCGAAGAGCTTCGTGTTCTACTTCCAAGTCGTGTTCTTCCGTTGTGCCTTGCCTTGGTTGGAGTATTGTTCCTTTTCGAGTAGCTATCCCGCACCTTGGATAATTCCAATCTTTAGAAGCCAGAGATTAGGTACCTGAAAAACAATTCTCACAAACAAGTGAGAAACAATACAAGAAACGAAACACAAGTATGCAAGCACAAAAATAATAAAAAGAAACTAAAAACTAGATAACAAGCCGAATGCCTCCCCGGAAACGGCGCCAAAATTTGATGCGTGTCGTATGCGTCAAATATAATTCACTTCCTCACTTAACTAAATATGAATATAGTATTCGATAAGAAAGAGTTCGTATCCACAGAGAGGCGATTGTTGTTATGCAATTTTCAGATTCTTAAGTAACCAATTTAACCCAAGAGTGTGTTTTGTTTTTATCTAAGTAATAAAATAAAATAAATCAAAGTAAATAGTTCGAATAATCAATAAGGAGAAGATATTGGTTAAGGGATAGTATCATTCATAAACATGTATTTTTCATCTATGATTAGAATTGGTATTTAATCTCTCAATTATCAAAAGTCCTAGGATATCTTGATCGCAAGAGTATCCCGTTTATTTCCTGATTTTATCACAAACAATATTAAAAGATGCTATTGTGAAATCTTCTTAAAAAGCAACCTAAAGTGTAAAAGAACAATTAGATTTAACTCCCTAAGAGCAATAAGTTCTATGAAATAAGACTAATCGATGCAAACAAACGTGTAAAAGCACTAATTCGTTTTAACAAAGGTTATGATTCATATGCGATTAAAAAGATGTATCACTACAAGTATTAACCACAAGATGCTACTAAAAATCAGAGATAACAACTTTTACGTATTGAAAACCCTAATATAGCTTTAGAGATGAAAACAAATCCAATTGATTCCGGACTCAACCAAACTAGCATTCAAATCATATGATAATAAAATAATGAATCATAAACGATAAAATTGAGACAAAACTAATTCATAGAATCAAATAAAATGCTTGAAGAAATCAACTTTTTATCCCATAACCAATTATTGTATTTAGCTACTCATATTCATGGAGTTCATCATCATAATATTCAAAGGAATAAGATGAAACATAAAAGAAAGCAAACCCTAGAAGTTGTTCTCTGCGAAAGCTCCAAGAATAGAATAAAACGTTGTATCCAAAAATTGTAGAAGTCTTTCTTTTATAGTCTTTTTCTCCTTCCAAAACTAGGTTTTGTCTTCAAAGTCCATTAGTTGGAAATTCACCCGTCCCACGAGTAAGAGAAACCCATGTAGAAAATCTGTCCCAAAAGTGGTCACCGGAAAACTGGGGATTTGGCCGGAAATTAGTCGGAATCCGGTGCCGGAAAGTCGACTCCGGTCGCCTGAAAATTAACTGCCGTCGAAGGAATATTCCGTAAGATTCCGTTATCTTTGAATGTTGCCTAACGGTCTTTAACGGTTGACCGGGTCAAGTTCTGAATCACTGAGTTAAAGCCGAGTCAGCTGGCTAACTCGGCTCACTGACTGAGTTGCCAAGCCATAAGCCATTTGCACTGGCCAAACTCTGCACCTCAGCCATTATGGCTGTGCCAGCAAAATGCCAATTCCATAACCTGCAACTGCTTCTCTGTTGTAGCTGCAACAGCTCTGCAATCTAGTACCCTGTAGCAATACCTTACATTCCTGGTTTTAAACACCAACAACAGTTCATAACCACCATTAAAAACTCAGCTGAACCAGTGCCATCTTATTATGCATACTCCACCTCTTCCATGTGATTCCCAGTACCAAACAGCATCACCCTCCATACAACTGCGAACACCCTGCCATTGTGTTGCTTAGCATTTGCTTCACAGAACGCCAGCTCCTACCACCTTCTCGTTATGTCCATGATCACTAGCACACACCACGGCTCCAAAACCACCTCAAACTCCTGCAATAGATCTAGCACCTTCAATCACCAGCTGCTGCTCCACCAGAACCAACTCTGCAGCACCAACCTTGTTCTGCCATATAACACAACTACCAATTCCAACTAATCTTGAGGCACTAATATAATCCAGAACCACCTGTTTAACTCAACACCAAATCTGCACTGCAACCTGATGGGACACAGAAACACCACTTCTCCTGCAACTCAGACAAGCCACTACAGATTCATCCTCCCTTGTATCTTCACAACCAAATTCATCAGAACCAACACCAACTCAATTCATCTCCTCAAGCCCCTTATGCAAAATCCAGTGTCCCCATTCCTGCAATACCAAGCTCTAGTGCCATAACCTGCAATACCCATTGTCATAGCAGCACCCACTACTATCAACAACAGTTCATTCCAGACCACCAACCCAATGCATCACAGCTGCACTTCCTTGCATTCTCTGTAGTCCACCTTCAATACCACTAGATTGCATTGAGAGCAATTACCAATGGGCATAACAGCCACTCCACTTCAGCTGCCATATTAGTTCAAGCCAACCTAACCCTTCTTATCACACAACTTTTTAAGCCATCACCAGTTATTGAACCACCAGCTCAACTCTGAAATCCATCTCAGTCATGGCTCAGTCTTGTACTTCTTCAATAAACCTCCAACACCTGAATCCTGGTAATTAAATCGATCTCAACAGTTTTAATTTCTCCATATCGATCTAAATCTTTTAAAGAACACCACCCTAACTCAGTGCTTCAACAATCTTCATCTCTGGCCTGATTTCCACTCACAAGTTAACCAATACCCATTCATCTGATTCTTCCGGTCATCAACAAATTCAAATCTCAGATGATAAAGCTGCCAGCATCATCTCTAAAATCACCATTTATCAAACCCCTTTCTGCCAATTCCAACTGATGTTAAAACCCTCATTCGAGCTTCAGTTTCATACCCAGTTCTATGAATCATCGAATTCTCTATTTTTCCCATGGTTGCACCTCCTTCCTCTCTCGATTTGGTGCTGTTGTGCAACCATTATTTCAGCAGTCTTTTCTCTTCTCAGTTTTAGGAACAAATGATTGAGAATGATTTAGGGTTCGGTCAATCATTATAATATATAGTTGCGCCCCACATATACAACCCCCAAGATATATACACTTACTCATGGGTGATAAGGGACACCCACATGGATACCACTTTATGCTCCAATTGAATGCTTCCTCCGAGTTCCTCCGCTAACAGCAACCGCCCCTTATTTCTCATATTCACCTATATTCTTCAATGAGAGTCATCACTAAAGTTGTCGTGATTTTCAGACAGAGATTTGCATCACTAAAGCCGACAAACTTTTCAGACGAAGATAAAGAAATAAAAGCAAATAATGAGAAATAGTCCGCCTCCAATACTTTTGCCATGTTTCCTCCTCTTTTGTTCCAAATGACTCCAAAGTACCTAAATACTCAAAAACGAAACATAAGATACATAATTTACAAGAAAACTAGTTGAGAAAGCATAAACAATAGATAAATAATACGGTGTTTTAGACACCTATCAATGGGCAGACTATATTCGATTCCTTAAGGAATTAGGTGTGTCTAACAGCCAACTTCCACCTTTAATTAAAAGTGTAAGTTACGCATTTAGAGCGATTTGATTAGTCAACGGGAAAGAGGGGCTGACAAATAACATTATGGGCATGGCCGGCCGATGGTACGGCGGCACACGCTCGGGCGAACCTGCCAACGAAGTGGCATGGATGCGTCCCTTTTGTTGCTGCCTTCATGTGCCGCAATCCTATTTATTTCTTGTTTTTTTGACTTTGGTATTTTTCACTCCTACTAATTCCATGGTGGATCAACTTCCTAGTTTGCATAGGTTTGGTCTCGACCAATAGGGTTCGAGATATTGCGCAGGCCTCAAAAACCTAATTTTTGCAAATTGGTAAAATTAGGTCAAAAAATTGAATTTTGCGAGCTGTCACAAAATTAATCAAATTTGATAAATTATGTGCGCTGACACAAAATTACTAATCTTATTCTCATAGATCAGTGCAGCGTACCTCTGATTAAGTACTTTCATGCAGATCTCAATACTGACACTTCAGGAGATTCATGCAACTCGGCTGCGAGCGAATATTAATCGTCATGTCATGTCAATATTAAGAGTACAACTGGGGAACATAGTATAGAAAAAATACTCAGCAAGACATACATTAGTGAATAATGCAGACGGGAGATTAAATACTCATTAGGCTCTATATTAGTGAACAATTCATCTAGGAGCTTGAGTTTCAATACAATATGAAGAGCGGCATAGGTACTCATCAAATTTTAATATATTTTTCAGATTTCTTGCGGAATATAGACATATCAAGGTCTACTATTTCTGATGTAAAAGTAAAAGAGCATTGCTAGGTCGAACTCACATGCGTTTCTATCTCAAGCATGTTGTTAATATTAGTGATCAAAACTATAAGTCTTGATTTCTAGTTTACTATAGCTAATGTCTCAGACTAGGATAGAAAGTGTAGTTGAGCTCAAGAACTCCATGGCAATCATCATACAAGACGAAGGACTACTCAAGGAACTGTTGGATCTTCATCGACTAAAAGGTATGTGGAGACTTGAACTTATCTATCACTCAAAAGTCTATTTATCTCCCATCTTGAGACAAAAGTCGCTTTGCTATATAGACTAAGATTATACACATTTGGTATTTCGAGCCGAGTATACCTCGCCTATCTATTTCTCGAAATATGTGTTGGTAAAGCTTTCGCTTTAGCCAAGTCATCTTTACCTAGTGACGAAAGTCATGTTAAGTTTCAATCACTTTGAAAATTGCTCTGACAAAAAATAAATAACAACTATATAACGTCCTCTGAGAATGTTTCAATGATTAAAATGAAAGTTTAGACAATATAACCAATGGAGGATATAAGCATTGTTGTGGAAACACATATGTGTATAAGTCCTTATTCCTTGAACCAAAGTTTGCAAACTTTGTTGATCAAGAGAACCGGAGAAGTGTGTGAGCTTCAGTCCGCAAACTCAGTCCACGAACTGGAGAAATTTCTCAAACCCGAAAATTTCTGCTGGAGTTTGTGAACTCCATCTGGGAACTTAAGTCCGCGAACTTGAGTAGGTTATGTCTAAAAACGATGTTTGTGAACTAATTTTTATAAACTAAGGAATGCTATTGCAAACTGTGGAAATATAGTTCATGAACTGATTCGAGTGAATGAAATTACTTTTGCTTCGATTATGTCTTGTATAGTACATAAAGATCTAAGCAATTGATCAACTTTCTAACTAGTTCATTTGAGTCATTTGAACTAGTTATGGTGAAGAAGAATATGGTTGACATGAAAGTTATCATATGGATAACCTTTTGGTTAACTATGTTGAACCAACTAATGTAGAAGTTTGGGAACGATTACACAAGCCAACAAACGTGCATTACATGTGTGTATAACAAGTTATGTTTTCGATCTAACGGTTGATAAATATTAGCTTGAATCTAATCAGGTTTTCGTCTAACGGTGAATATTGAATGCTTTGTTACTAAGCTAATATTGATTGCAAACCTGATTTGAAGGACTATATAAGGGAGAACTCTAGCAACTAGGAAACCTAATCCTCACACATTCTATGTGATACTAGTTGTGCTAAGCTAGATTTGATTCTCATTTAACCTTTGGTTTCTTCTTCAAAACCAGGTCAATGACTTAAATACTTCATTGGGATTGTGTAGTCAGACTGATACTACTTTTATTGTAGTTGTGTGATCTAATCTTGTTGTTTCTATCGTACGAGAACAATTGTAATAATTGGCTTGAGATTTCTATCTTCGATAGGAAAGATAAAAAGTAATCACAAACATATTAGTCTCATCGTTTGTGATTCCACAATATCTTTTTTCGCTGCGTCGATTAAGACTATTATGAGGTGATTGATAATACTGAGCTTTTCTTCGGGAATATAAGTCTGGTTTATCAATTGGTTCATGTTTACCTTTATTTATCAAAAGACGGAACAAAAATTCGTAGGTATATTCGTGGGAGACGGATTTATCTATTACCGTAGACTTTTCTGTGTGATACAAATTTGTTTATTAAAGTCTTCAACTTTGGGTCGTAGCAACTCTTAGTTATGGGTGAGATCAGCTAAGGGAATCAAGTACGTAGTATCCTGCTGGGATCAGAGGTGTATGAGCATAACTGTACCTTGGATCAGTGTGAGATTGATTGGGGTTCAACTACAGTCCAGACCTAAGTTAGCTTAGAGTAGGCTAGTATCTGTAGCGGCTTAATATAGTGTATTTTTAATCTGGACTAGGTCCCGGGGTTTTTCTGCATTTGCGATTTCCTCGTTAACAAAATTCTGGTGTCTGTGTTATTTTATTTTTCGCATTATATTGTTTATCTTTATAATTGAAATAATGCAGGTTGTGCGTTGTTCAATCAATTAGAATATCCGACCTTTTGGTTGTTTATTTAAATTGATTGATACTTGGATATTGGTCTTTGGTACCATCCAAGTTTATCTCTCTTGTATTTAAATTGAGACTCGCAGTTTTCTTGAGTAAGATTTAAATCGAGAGATAGAGATATAAACTCTTAGATATACATTTTATTGATTGAGTCTGACTGTGTAGTTGATTCTCACAAAAGTATATTGGAATTTGTCCATACAAATTTCTAATTCAAAATATTGGGTATGGTTGTTAGACCCCCGCTTTTTCAATTGTTATCAGAGCAGGAAAACACGTTTAAGACCTTACAAGTCTGTGTTTGTTGCAATCTAAGTCTGATGATGAGATCTCGTATACGCCTACCAAAATGTCTCATAAAGCTTTTAATTACTCCAAGTATCTTGAAAATTCCTCAAAGGATTAATCCTTAGTTGATTCTTCCGAATCCTGAGGTAGAAAGATTGTTCTATCTGATATTGACATATCTTCCTCTTATGAGGCATGTGACACTCTGGTAAAAGATGAAAAGGAGCTCACCAGAATTTCAAAAAATTCCACTGGATTATTGATTCTCAGGATTGATGATGGTGGATTTTAGTTCCGGGCTAATGTTGTAAAACCAATATTTTGTACGAGCCATTTGATAAGGCCATTTGATAAGTGATGAATACTTCTTCGCTTAATTAATTCACCTAGAATGGAACATGTAGCAACAATCCCCAAATATTATGTGAATTTTAGCATTACCAATTAATGCATAAAACGCCTTGCATTTCCTATATTGTTCTTAGCAGAACTCTCATTGTTGGTGCGGCATGATGACTGATTGTTACTCGCATCAGAGTAGCATGAATATCCAAGTACCAACAGTGAGGCATGCACGAAATTCCCATACAGGCTGCCACTCTCGGTGTGTTATACTAGCCCGATTAAGCATACATCTCTCGGTGTGCTATACTATCCCGATTGAGCATCTGTACTGTCCATTGCAGTCTCAGAAACAATCACGACCATGCAAGTTGGCCGCATGATTTAACCAGCCTAGATGAACCCTAGAAGGAGCAGGCTATCACCACAATGACCACCAGCGGGCCCGTTTATGCCCTGATCCGTCGAACATATATTACATCCCCCAAAAGCCACCAAACGTCAGCCGAAGGAAGGATGGTCGTGAAGCATCTTGAAGGAAACGTGAACGAGCAAAGACTTCTAGCAGCGGTCTTAAAATCAGCCACAGCCGTCCAACTTCGCCGGCGCGATCGGACATCATGGATCATCCTATGGCCGGTCGGACAAGCTTGTCCTGCACATCGGCGGGCCCCCTTCAAACTTACCTGACCAAACTTCTCACGAGCAAAGCCTTAGAGCAACAAATGTTTACTCAAAACAAGGCTGGCGTGATGCTTTAAAGGGTTATGTGTCGCAGTTTGATCACAACCATCCAACTTCACCGGTATGTTTGGATGGCTTAGATCAAACCTACGGCCATGGAACATGTACCAACATGTTCACCGCCTGCCCAATTTGGGACCTACACAATCGGCCTCCCCAAGGGAGAAGCATAACATGAAAAACCGATCGGGTGAAGTTGCATAAAAGTGAACTATACGAAACCCTAATTAGGGTTTTTGCGACATGTTACATGTGCCACAAATTGATCACGAATGTCCATATTCGCAAGCTTAGATGGAGGGTGTAGATGTAGACTTAAAAGGTCTCGAGCATGTCAACATGATCATTATGGGCCCATCTACACGCATGACTAATCGTCCAAGGCATACCATGCCTGGTTATTCCAAATCGCACGCCCAAACTAGCATGGTCACACTTCCTAATTAAAAACTAATCTCGACCACTCAACTTCGCTGAATAAATTGAGTGGCTTAGATCACGTTTTCATGGGACAATCAAGTATAGGCGTGAACATCAGCCTACCATATACATGACGAACCAATCGGCCAAGATCGACAAAGCTTGGTCGTCTTGGAACGCGCACCCGAAGTTGGCACGATGCGCAGATTTTGCGGCACCAGTTTTCTGTCTCAAATTGATCTCGACCGCTCAACTTCGCCGGACGAATTGAGTGGCCCAGATCACACTTTCATGAGATAATGAGGTATGAGCGCCTACACCGTCATGCCGTCTACACGCATGCACAATCGTCCTAGCTAAAATCGTGTCCCAAGCTTGGGTTCGACCAAGCTGGAGAGTGATGCTTGCGCACCTCTTCATAAACCCTAATTCCACTAACGGTCGCAGATGAGCATCTCAAAGATTATCTCGTCCGTTCAACTTTACCTACTTGGTTATACAACCCTAGTCAGGAGTTAATTGGTCAATGAGGCGTCATGATGATCACCATCCGCCACTCTACCGCACCATGTGGTCGTCCAAGGGAGGACTTGCTAGTGCAGCCTCCAAACCCTCATGTGAAGTAGGAAGGGCATGATGCTCAACAGCGATGCTTTATACATGTCGAATACATTCGATGCAGCACCTACATAGAATACACATGATACTTCACAAGTATCGACTTCCTAAATAACTTAGTTATTTAACCAAGCATTACATGTTACCTTTTGTAGGTCACACGATCCACACACTCGAGACATCAATCATGTCACAAACTGGGGGATACATACTGGGGTATTGGTCTGGAAGTTTACAGCGTGCAGCGTGCAACGCGTCATCACAAAATTTTCAAGAAGACATGGATGGTCAGTGATGATGGGAGAAGTGGGAAAGATTGATCGTGTGACGCTAACACACAACTCCATTACTCCATCACTCCACTTCCTCTAATTCCCACGAGAGACGTGAATAAGGCTCAAATGACTTGTATAAATAGGTTATCCTCCTTATTTCCACAACAGAAAACACAACACAGAAACCAAGTGTTAATACGATACGTATTCAAACACCCAGAGCATGCCTTCATTAATCGTAAACCTGCTCACCTTTCTGTTACAAGTCATAAACAAGCCTACACCTTCACAATCTCAACACCTTTTTAGCTTCCCTCCCTAAGATCAACCCCATCTACTTCACTTTGTGACCGAAACAAGTATGGAACGGCCATTTCTTGGTTTAGGCCAAAATTATATAGATTGATCTCTCGAATCAAAAGCACTCCCGTGCAGTGCATTTGTTTAGGGTTTAGATTCACTTCTCATCCGCACACCCCAAATTACCAAAACCAGCAGAAGTAGTTTTCACCCATAAACAAGGATCACGATTAGCTTGTTGATGAATTTGAAAAGTCTCTTGATCGAGAATGTGAACTCTATAACATCATTGAGTCATTCTCTAAAAATATTGAAAAACTTCTCCAAGAAACTACTCTACATCGTGAAAAGATTAGTGTTCTTGAGAGTGTTGTTAAGGAAGACTCAATTAGAGAAAAATGTTTGATCAAGTCTCATTCATCAGATCTTAATAGACTTCGTGTTGAAAAATAGAAACTAAGTGCATCTCTTACTCTAACCCATGAACAATGCAAATCCTTGGAAAAGGAAAACTCTGTCTTAAGGAGAAATTCTTCTGTACAATCTAATTCTCATGAATTACAGCACATGAAGAAGTATCCTCCGGTAGAAGATTGTGTCAAAAAAGGTTTACATAACTTGCAATCTTCTCATATAGCTATGAAGTTAAAACAAGTGCCAATTATTACTTCTCCTCCACGAACCTGTACTTTCTGTGGGAAAAGGAATCACTATTCTATCCAATGCTTTGCCAGAAGGAAACAAATTTCTTATCTTCATAATTTGCTTCTCTTCACTGTCAATGGAACGAATAGTCAGTTGACTGCTACAGTGAATCGCATGCCCAGAGAAAATCAGAAACTTTATAAAATGATCTATATTCTAGAAATCATCACAGGGCTCAAGTGCATTCTGGAATAAATTCTTGTGTTGCTAATAAAATCATTCCCTGTACTTATAAGAATGTTTCTGGTAAATCTAAGTCTAGAAAATGGATCCCTATCTAATATGATCCTCTTGAACCAATTGCAAGAGGTCATAGATTTAATCCTCAGAGAAATCCATCTGACGGATATGTTGAACACGCCATGGTTTACCCTTCAGGGATGAAAGTCCACCGAAGAAAGGCGAAGAACACAAAGATCAAACTGTCAGATGATATATACAACTCCATTCTCAATGATCATAGTGGAATTAGCTTCCACCCTACTACCTGACTCCAGGTATTTGTGTCCTTGCTTCTAACTTGAGAGGTGCAAGGAAATTAATTTAGGAATACTCAAGTATGTTGTATATTTTTTTTTTAAGTTTTTGTGTTGACAGTCCACAAACGTCCACATCTCGTGAGCTCTTAGTGTTTCGAAACTAGAGTTTCTTACTCATGTTTACAAACGCATATATACTTATTATATATTGTATTTTTTTTCTTCCCTAAAATTGTATGAAGAACTCTGCAAGATCTCAAGATATTGTGCATCTTAATATGGAGGAAGACAATTAGGGACATGAGTCAATTCAGGAGCTGGTTCTAAAGAAGATGCTTAAAATAAAGGATCACAACTCCTGGATTGATGATTATGTCAAGGATTTAACTCGTTTTTAGAACGATTCAAAGGTCGAGTTTCCAAATCTTCAATTGCAAATAAATCAACTTCTAGATGGTCAGGCCAAAATTATTGCTAATCGAAATCCTCTGATACGAAATCAAAACAAGCTCATCATGGACTGTGTCAAAGTTATACAGCTTGCTCGGGTTATTGATCGAAAATTTAGTGTTCTAACTCACGAACATGGTGTGTCTACAGTCAAGAGAGTAAAGGAAATCAATGATACCTTCTTTGATGGATTCATTGAAAGATATGAAGTTCTCAATGAACTCTGACTGTTTGCCTAGTAAATTTTCTATTTTTCTTGTTTTGTTTAGAATAATAACTAGAGTTTGGAATAGCCATTATTGTGATTACACATAGCTATGTCCAATGTTTTCATCTTCATGTTTTTAGATATATTGGTTTAAATTATAAACTTTGGAAGATGATTTTTCTAGTATTAATCTTTATGATTTTATATATTGCAATATTGTTATGGGATATGTGTGTTTGCATCCGTGAACTTGATTGTCCCATAACTTGTCAAAAGTAAAGTCGTTCGTATGCTTAAAAGAATGAATGGACTTTTGACATATACAAAAGTTAAGCCTATTATGTCAATTTTTGATGGAAGATAGGTTAAAATCTTTTGTTTTCAAGGATTATGTCTATTATATGTCATTGTGCAAATGGTGATGGAAAATAGAATGAATCCTTGTGTATTCCGCAGTAATTGATCTTCCCTGATCCACATTTTATGTATTACTGTGAAGCTCCATAATGTGTCTTTTGTTGAGCATTAAACAACTAAAGTTGATTATTTTTGTGATTAGCTTAGTTGTTGTTCCGTAAGGTACTTTAATCATCTTTTTGGTTATTTAGTTATGACTCTGTAAGCTTTTCTTATATTTGAGCGTTTTTGACTGGGTTGATGATTAACTTAGTCATTGCTCCATAGATTTTCTTATGTGAGTATGAATAATTACATTGATTACCTTGGTGATTAGTTTCGTTGTGTATTCCGATTGGATTAATTATGAGTTTTCTTGTGATTAATCTAATTGAGTTTTTAAGTCTACATAAGTTTACTTGTGTTGAGATTATTTGGTTAAATTAATTATGAGTTCGCTTATGGTTAATTTAATATTTTTGGATTCAAATTCATACTGGTATGTGATTTGTTATGTCCAAAGAAATCCTTCTTTTGTTTTGAAATTAAGGTCGCTCGTGTTGTTATTTCGGGAATGACATAATAAGGGGGAGAATTCTTTTGAACTTGTGCTTAATTGCCAAATTTTTGTGGGGAGTGCGGCTGTGGAATATTATAGGGGTCATCTTGTATCTTTATAGACTCCTTGATGAATGCATTTAGCTTCGGCTTTATGATTGCATCTAAATAAAGATGATATATACTTACCTTTGGTCATGAAGCGTCTCTTACGGAAATTTCATTAGGATCCCGTTCTTGTACCTTTGCCAATTTTAATGACAAAAAGGGGGAGAATTAATATGTAGTTCACATTACAAACACATATGGTTTTCGGATCATTATGTAAGGGGGAGCGGTTTCCATGTGAGATAGAGTATTGACTAAGGGGGAGTGACATATCACCATAGTATTGTTGTTGAAGTTGTGATGTAATTGTACTTTGACACTGTATAATGATACTATGACACTGTATAACAAAGATTGAGAACTCTTGTTTTCTCGTTGTTATAGCGATGGATTTTCAACAACGATGATGCTAAAATAACAACCTTTTGGATCATTGGAGTACTTGGAAGTGACAAAGATTTCGAGTAATGTTGAAGATTAGACATGTGGAATAGGAGCTGCAAAGTTTATTTATATATTTTTGTATTCCATATGTATTGATAGTTTTGTCACTAAATTGACAAAGGGGGAGATTGTTAGAGCATTGCTCGGTCGAACTCGCATACGTTGCTACCTCAAGCATGTTCGTCAATGTTAGTGATCAAAACTATAGGTCTTGATTTCTAGTCTATTATAGCTAAGGTCTCGGACTAGGATAGAAAGTGTAGTTGAGCTCAAGAACTCCATGGAAATCATCATACAAGACGAAGGACTACTCAAGGAACTAGTGGATCTTCATCGAGTAAAAGGTATGTGGATACTTGAACTTATTTATCACTCAAAAGTATATTTATCTCCTATCTTGAGACAAAAGTCATTTTGCTGTATAGACTAAGATTATACGCATTTGGTATTTCGAGCCGAGTATACCTCGCCTATCTATTTATCGAAATATGTGTTGGTAAAGATTTTTTTTTATCCAAGTTCATCTTTACCTAGTGACGAAAGTCATGTTAAGTTTTAATCACTTTGAAAATTTCTCTGACGAAAAATTATTTGTGAATAACAACTATATAACGTCCTCTGAGAATGTTTCAATGATTGAAATGAGAGTTTAGACAATATAACCAATGGAGGATATAAGCATTGTTGTGGAAACACATATGTGTATAAGTCCTTATTCCTTGAACCAAAGTTTGCGAATTTTGTTGATCAAGAGAAACTGATAAGTGCGTGAGCTTCAGTACGCGAACTGGCGAAGTTCTCAAACCCAAGAATTTCTGCTGGAGTTTCCGAACTCCATCCGGGAACTTAAGTCCGCGAACTTGAGTAGGTGTCTAAAAACAATGTTTGTGAACTTATCTTTATAAACTAAGGAATGCTATTGCAAACCGTGGCTATATAGTTCCTAAACCGATTCGAGTGAATCAAATCGTTTTTGCTTCGATTATGTCTTATGTAGTACATAAATATCTAAGCAATTGAACAACTCTCTAACTATGTTGAACCAACTAATGTACAAGTTTGGGAACGGTTACACAAGCCCACAAACGTGCATTACATGTGTGTATAACAAATTATGTTTTCGATCTAACGGTTGATAAATATTAGCTTGAATCTAATCAGGTTTTCATCTAACGGTGAATATTAAATGCTTTATTACTAAGCTAACATTGATTGCAAACCCTGATTTGAAAGACTATATAAGGTAGAACTCTAGCAACTAGGAAACCTAATCCCCACATATTATGTGTGATACTAGTTGTGCTAAGCTAGAGTCGATTCTCCTTTAACCTTTTGTTTCTTCTTTTAAACCAGGTTAACGACTTAAATACTTCATTGGGATTGTGAATCCAGACCAATACTACTTTTATGGTAGTTATGTGATCTGATCTTGTTGTTTCTATAGTACGAGTACAATTGTAATAATTGGCTTGAGATTTCTATCTCCGATAGGCAAGATAAAAAATAATCACAAACATCTTCATCTCATCGTTTGTGATTCCACAATATCTTTTTCGCTGCGTCGATTAAGACTATTGTGAGGTGATTGATAATACTGAGCCGTTCTTCGGGAATATAAGTATGGTTTATCAATTGGTTCATGTTCACCTTGAATTATCAAAAGGTGGAACAAAAACACGTAGGTATACTCGTGGGAGACAGATTTATCTATTACAGTAGGCTTTTCTGTGTGATACAGATTTTTTTATTAAAGTCTTCGACTTTAGGTCGTAGAAACTCTTAGTTGTGGGTGAAATCAGATAAGGGAATCAAGTACGTATTATCCTGCTGGGATCAGTGGCGTAGGAGCATAACTGAGCCTTGGATCAGTGTGAGATTGATTGTGGTTCAAGTACAGTCCAGACCTAAGTTAGCTTGGAGTAGGCTAGTGTCTGTAGCGGCTTAATATAGTGTATGTTTAATCTGGACTAGGTCCCGGGGTTTTTCTACATTTGCCGTTTCCTCGTTAACAAAATTCTGGTGTCTGTGTTATTTAATTTTTCGCATTTTATTGTTTATCTTTATAATTGAAATAATGCAGGTTGTGCGTTGTTCAATCAATTAAAATATCCGAAATTTTGGTTGTTGATTTAAATTGATTGATACTTGGATATTGGTCTTTGGTACCATCCAAGTTTATCTCTCTTGTATTTAAATTGAGACTCGCAGTTTGCTTGAGTAAGATTTAAATCGAGAGATATAGATATAAACTCTTTTATATACTTTTTATTGATTGAATCTGACTGTCTAGTTGATATCATAAAAGTATATTGGAGTTTATCCATACAAATTGTTAATTAGAAATATTGGGTGTGGTTGTTAGACCTCCGCTTTTTCAAAAAGTATATATAGATATACGACTTAGTCTCTTTAGAAGATAGAACAGAACATATTTCTGAGTGATAGATAAGTTTTAGTCTCCACATACCTTTTATTGATTGATGAGTGCCAAATACTGCGTATTTCTACATCTTTTTATTGGCATTTAACTCATCTTTTGTGTGTAGTGTATTGATGTACAACTATAAGAGTTTGATCAATGGGATAACTAGCAGCAAGCTGTTTTCTCTCTGCAATCAGAGCCTAGCTTTCAAAATTGAAAGTAAAATTGGGTTTTCATTCATTAAGCTCACCTGAGTACAATCATTGGTCTTTTAAGGACCAATCCTGATAGCTGTATCCAACAGCTATTAATACATCAAGCTTTAACTCAGTTTTCTAGGATATAAATCAAATACCATAATGCTAATTCCACCCCTGACTAACTTAAGTTACCCCCCTTTTGTGATAGTTATTTCAAATTACAATTTAAAGTTAAAGTAACTTGCAGGATCATGACATTGTGCTCTAATTCTCTATTTTATCCCAAATTTTGTATTTTTATTGTTTCCAAAATCTTTGTAATTATTTGCATAAAACCTCCAACTTGTAGAGATTTTAGAGTCACTAGCATGTTTTTAGCTAAGTTTACATAGAGAGTCTGACCGAAATAACTGAACTTGGAAGTACTAGAGAACATAATCGGGTTTCTTAGTTTTTAGAGCATTAAAGTTGGATTTAACCATTGTCAGCGGGAAAATTAGGTGCAACAAAGTTATTTGGTATTAGAGTTCTGATCACCATTAGTGGAGACTACCTATTTTTACATCAAGCGAGGCATCGACCTTCAATTTTTGTGACTATCTAAAAAGTTCTTTAGAGTGTGTGTCATTGTACGTCAATTCCAGGTAGGAATGGTGAGCTACCCAACTTCGCACCACTTTCAGCACTATTTTTGATCTCTTGAGTGCTAATTCCGTCAATCATGAGGATGACGTCTAAAGATGAAAACTCATTCTTGTAGTTTGATTTGCAGTTAGCACCATTCTCTCTCCCAAAAGCATCAACAGATCCATAGAAACACATCATCATCAACGAGTAGAGCAACATCAGATTTTATGAAGAAAGATTGAAATTGTCCAAGATTTACATGCAACAATTCAAGGAAAAGTAAAGTTCCTATTTCAAAGTGAAGATACAGTACAAAGAGCAGAATTTTATACACATTTGAAGAAGTATTTTATAAGAGCAAAGAAAAGAAAATAAGATGAGAATTAGTGAAGTTTATGAAATCAAGACAATACAAATTGTGGAAAATTGAGTGAGAAAGTCCTTCATCCATGGTTTTAGTGGTTTTATTAATTATTTTGTTGTTTTATTTTCAGTTTGTATTTATGTTTTAATCAAAAAAAAAAAAAGTTTTCAGGTTGTATTTTAGTTTTGTTTAAACATCATGGTAAAGAAGAAAATTTTAAGAGAAAGTTTCAAGCAACAAGGAAATTGAAGAGAAAAATCAGAAATTGTCAAGGTTCTACGAAGTTCACAGTTGACCAAAGATTCAAGACGTTTCTATGGATGTTGTGAGAGTGGTGTTGATTGCCGATCGGATGTGAAGGTAAGTAAGTACTCTTATCCTTGCTAATGATTAATTTCCTTTCTTAAAGATCATCAGAAAAAGTTTATTTTGGTCCACATTTCTGTAGAGTCTCCAGAAATTATTTCGGAAGGTTTTCCTTCCCACCATTCAATGTGTGCAGGATTTCTCTCTTTATTCTTGCATGTACACATGGGAGATTAAAAATGCGGTCTTTTTGAGTGAAATCATCATAAAGCCCTATTGGTGAGGCAAAAGTCGAGGCTTGTGATCACTCTCGAACCTGAATTCTTTCATATGGTATGGTTATTTCTCGCTCAACTCTTAAGGATGAGAATGCGTTCTTTAGTAGTTCTAACTTCTTATTAATAGCATGCGGAAACTCTATGTCCTCGTATCTCCTTAGATGCTTGGTACTCTACTACACTCTGAAGTTGGAGAAGGTTTTGTGGGTACACCTCTGGTAAACCCTCACGAGACTAAAACTCGTCCACTAGGGACACCTAGGGGTTTAAAGGCTTATTGCATTCACTAAATGCGATCGAGAGACCAGCGATAGTGGTATAGTTAGGATTTCCTTAGTTTTGTTTCACTTGAGGACAAGTAAAATTCAGGTTTGGGGGTATTTGATGAGTGCCAAATATTGCGTATTTCTACATCTTTTTATTGGCATTTAACTCATCTTTTGTGCTTTAATTCTCTATTTTATCCCAAATTCTGTATTTTTATTGTTTTCAAGAATAATTACTTTTACTAACTAATTTATATTTTTAGGTACTAAATAAACATGGATAAATTGAGAAGCCAAAAGAGCAAAAAATTGGTGGCCAGGGGTGTAAAGGCAATGAGAAATTCTGAAGAAATGTTGCACAAAGAGCAGCTGCAAACCACTTGTAAGAGATACACTAGCAGTGCGCTTGATATATCATCTTTGAAGAAGATATAAACCCAAACCCGTTTTCCAAACCCGATTCATCAAATCTGATACACTCATCAAATATATGTTCAAGATCCAACAACATCTCCACACGGTATATCAACATCTGACGCATCCGCCCAACACCATAATGTCCTCTATTCCTTCCCCTAATCGATCAAAACCAGACCAAATTCATTTCCTCTTCTTCTCCATTTTACATAAACCTCATCCATCAAATCCATCCCCCCGACCATCTCATCTCATAGCCACCAACACAATTAAACTCTTAATCTCCATCTCTCTCAATCTTATCTTTTTCTTTATCAAGAACAGTAACCTTAGGATCTAGGATTGAGAGAGATAAGACTAGGTTTTTGTTCAACAACTGGAAAATTAGTCTTGCAGAGTTAAATTGAAGATAAGAACTGTCAGAAAACGCGTTTTGGTGAGTTGGGTCCCTCTTAATTGTCGAATTGAAGAAGAATAGAGAGAATTTTGTGTATAAATATGGGTTGATGCTTTGTAATTGAACATCTAAGACTAGCTGGTTTAATTAGTTTCTTAATATAATTGTGTTTTCATCCTGTTCTAATTTCAATTGCTAGGGTTTAGATGAAGCCCTAGCCTGCTGCTATGTTATTCATACTTTGTGTGTTGTTCTTGAATGTTTAAAACCGCTTAGGATAGAATTGATCATAGTGCTTCAACATTTTTCTCTCACAGTATATTCCATGTATCCATTGTAGTTAGAATACCACACTGTGTTGATTGTGCTGCAACTCATGCTAAACCAGACTATTATTGATCCTTAGATTAGTTGTGCTTTAACTAGACAGTTAATGCTTGGGAGAAATACTTTAGTTGTGATTAAATTATCCATTGGAGAAACACCTTAGATACAAGGTAAACTTGAATCTGTTATAAGGACAAGAATAATAATACCAGTTGAATACATAATATAGGTTAGTGGTGGATTTGAAGATCGTAGTATCCACATTCTCAGTGTTTACACCCTATGTTATTTGCATCTTTTACTTCTATTTACTTTTTATTATAAGTCTCTGCCAATATCTTGTCGTATCGACGCAAACAAGCCCCTTTTGGTTACTCTATGAATCAGTTGTAGTAATATCTTGGAATCAATTCTACACCCACCTTGTCTCTGGGGATCGACCTGTATTTTCTCTGTCTATAATAGACGATTTGTACTTGCAGTTTGACATAGTCGTAGGATTATTTGAAGACCTACCATTGATGAAGTTCCTCCAAGCTATTATTCTTCAATTGGTGAACACCGTGAAGTCTAAAGCTTAACTACACACTTTTATCCTAATCCGAGACATAGCTATAAGTAGACTAGAAATCAAGTATATAGTTTTGATCGACTAAACTTGACAAACAATCTTGAGATACCAATGCTTGCGAGTTCGGCCGGGCAATGCTCTAACATCTTGTGGTACCCAAACATGAATATCATAAAGTTTCTCATTCCTTATACGAAAATGACATCCCCTTTGCAGGTGACCTTTCCGCAATAATAGCAAACATAAGGAATATTCTTACCTGGATTCGTGTGTGCTAGATTTGGAGGTTGATAATACTTTGCTATTTCGAACCTTAATTTCCAGTGTAGGTATTTCACTTTTGCCATCAGTGAAAACCTTTTGTCGAGAAGAATCACTAGGCTTGACAAATTTTACCTCTTTGCTAGTAATTGGAGCATTTATTCCCTTATAACCAAATCCTCGTGTATCATGATGATTTTTACTTGCTCCTAGCATAGTGGAAAGTTTATTTGAGCTAGTATTGAACTTTTTCAAGTCCTCTTCCAACATCTTGATTTTGTCAAGAGTAGCAGTTAAATCAGCCTCAAGGCATTTTCCTCGAACGAGAGAAGCGCTCTCTTTGTCATTAAAACTTATTTGCTGGGAGTTAATCCTTGCTTCAGTTGCTGCAAGTTTTTCTTCCAACTTATAGAAATCTCTACAAAGATTATCACATTCAAGTGATTTTTTACTTAGGCCATCCTTTTAATATTTGAGGATTGAATAGTTACTGGAATCCCATATATAAAGAACTTGATAAATTCTTCTCAATTTCTTGTGTTCACGATAGTGAGGGGTTACCAATTTAACCAGATGACAAATCGTTATATTTTTATTTTCATGACGAACAAATAGCTTGGTATATCCTCAGAGCTCCTCATAAACATTTCTATCAATATCTTAGTTACATTCATCAGAAAGTTCATCCAACTATTCTTCTAGGCGTGTTTCCCAGTTATCCACAGTTTCTTCATCACTCGACATGATTTCATGAAGGATTTCAGATATTAATTCAGACATGATAGTTTTATCAGGTGTCGGATCCAAACTCTGATCAAAATTATCTGGTTAATTCTGATCTGGTAATACTTTATCATACATAGCTCTTTCATCCATATAGTCAGACTGATTCAAACACAGATTTATTAGGCCTTTGCGTGTTTTCCTGCTCTGATACCAATTGAAAACACTGGGGGTACCAAAATACACCACCAATGTTTTCGTAGGCAATATGTATGGACAAACTCAACACAACTCCGAGAGTAAAAACTCAATCAAGGAAAGTGTCTAGAGTTTTATCTATCTTTCTCTCTTATTGTTATAACGTTTACAGAACTGAATCCATGAAACAAACTACAAAAAGAGTTCTTGGACTAACAAAAACCAATATTCAAGGATCAATCAAGTCTTATTCAACAAAATATGTTAGACGTATATACTTTGATTGATCAACGCACACCTTGTGATATTTCAATTATAAAGATAAATAATATAATGCGGAAAAACAAATAACACAGACACCATAAATTTTGTTAACGAGGAAACCCCAAATGCAGGAAAACCCCGGGACCTAGTCCAGATTGACTACCAAACTGTATTAAGATGCTACAGATACTAGCCTACTACCAATTAACTTCGGTCTGGAATGTAGTTGAGACCGAACTCAGTCTCCCACTTATTCATGTACAGTCGCGCTCCTTATGCCTCTTGAATCCCAGCTGGACTCCGCGTAATTGATTCCCTTAAAAGGAGACACATCAACTAAGTGTTTCTTCAACTTAATTGAAGACTTAAACCAAATTTGCCTCCTACAGATTAATCTTATAGTTGATTTCCTGATTTACGATTTAAACGGATGATCAGATCATATGAAAGATCCAGGTGATGGAAATCGATAGCAACTTTGACCGAAGTTTGGCTATCCTCAAAATCCGTACTTATAGAACCCGAAAGTGTAGCCTAAATTATTATTCACCTCATAAGTATAAAACTTTCGGAATAAACAAAGTCTAAGACGAATATAACTTTGATGATTACTGTCTATCTTGATCATTGGAGCAACCTCTACAAACAATCAAGATCATGATACTCGAGTTATCAAGATGAAAGATAACTAGACATGGCTACACGAATCCCAATGAAGTTTTTATAGTCGCTAAACCCTAAAATGGTTTCTAGAGAGGACGACTCTAGATACAACTAGGACCCACCAAAACGTAGTGTCAGGGTTCAAAGATCCTAGTTGCCAAGAGTTCCCCTTATATGGACTTAAAAGCCTAGGTTGCTATAGGTTTAAGCTAAGATAGCTTTGGAACCAAGCAAATAATATTCACCTTTAGATGAAAGCTTTGAATCTTATTCACATAAACAAGATATACACTCTGGTTAGGTAAACCGTAACTGAACTATGTATAAAGACTATGTCCAACTTGTTTTTCCGAAACTAGCTGATTTGAACTTAAAATCTTAACACTCATTTCCATGTTAACAAAGACATAAATCTTAAGTCAAAATCATGTGATCAAATGAGTCTAGTGTTAATTAGAGAATTGAACAAATACAAATCATCTCATATAAATAATTTAATCGCAATTGAATCATAATCGACATAGGTTGTAAATATACAAGGTATAAACTCTTATATTGTGACTCAGCCGTTCGTGAGTCGGCTGAGTCACAATACGCGGAATGATTTGCAAACTTATAGGCAATTACCGGGTTCCATAGTTGATAAAAAATTTAGTTCACGTACCGGTTTGCAAACTTATGTTCAACTCAAAGTTTCGGAGTCTACATAAATTTTTCAGTTCACGTACCGGTTTGCAAACTTAAGAATTTTACCGGTTTCGGAGTTTACATAACTTTTTCAGTTTGCGTATTGGTTTGGGTACTAAAATGGTTCTCAAATATAGAACTGTATTGGGTCGCATATCGGTTTGATACTTTAACCCAGTTCCCTTAGCACAATTCTAAAATGGTTTGTATACGAATATACATACCTATCTGGGACACGAAACAATTAGATTTTATCATGATATGCATACGAGTATGCTTATCACACAAATCTGAAAGTTGATATATAGCTACTCCGCTACGTGTACAAGTACATGTAATACGGCTTCAGACATATAATAGTTTTCTCAGTTTGTAAGACTGATAACTGTTAGAGCACTGCTCGGTCGAACTCACAAGCGTTGCTATCTCAAGCTTATTTGTCAAGTTTAGGTGATCAAAACTATAAGTTCTTGATTTTTAGTCAACTTATAGCTATTTCTTGGATTATGATAGAATATGTAGTTGAGCTTTAGACTTCACGGCGTTTATCGATTGAAGACGAAGATTTACTGAGGAGAGCTTGGAGGAACTTCATCAACAAAAAGTATGTGGAGACTAAAACTTATCTATCACTCATAAGTCTATTTTATTCTATCTCCTATTGAGACTAAGATGTATAGCTATATATACTTTTATATTATACACATTTGATATTTCGAGCCAAGTTTATCTCGCTTATCTATTTCTCGAAATACGAGTTGAAATATTTTTTGTTTAGCTACGTTCGTCATTATTTTTGACGAGTTTAGTTAGAAACAATTTATTTGTTGGAAACTAAATAATAATTCAAAAGATGATCATGTGAAAATTGCCTTGAAACATCTTACATGATTTGTGTGAGATAGTCATTTGATGTCGACTCGGAATGTTTCGTATTGATCATTAAATCACTTGAAAATTACTTATAATCTAATGGTATGTGTGAGACAACAATTGTCGTCTTCTAAGGATGTTTCAATAATTAAAATAAGAGTTTAGAACAATTAACCTTTGTTTGAATACAACACAGTATGCAAACTGTTTTGGTATGATTCAGGTCCGGAAACCTTGTTTGCATACCAGTATGCAAACAGTTTTAACTGTTAAAGTCCAGGAACCAAGTTTGCATACCAGTATGTGAACGGTTCTACCTGAGTTAAGGTTCGGGATAGCAGTATGCATACCGGTTTGCAAACTGCTGGACAAGACCAAAGTCTGGAACTAAAGTTTGCGTACCAGTTAGCAAACTTAGTGGTTAAATTTCTAAAATCGGTTAAGTATGATTCCATACTCATGACCAAATACGTTAATATATTAAGGAATGCAATCTTTTCCATCTTATAAATTAAGGAATGTAATCTTTGCAATCTTATAAATTAAGGAATGCAATCTTTGCAAACCGTGGCTTAATGTTCATGAATTGATTCTTGTATTTTGTACAATCATGAATCAAATCCTATTTTTCTTCAATTGTTTCTTATATACTTCTATGAGATATATACAATTAAACAACTCTATGAGTAACACAATTAGATTCATTTGATTATCTTTCATGTTTGATTGATCATCATATTTGATCTAGAAGTGTTAGATGAATGTGGCTAATACAAAAGTGTTCATATGGATAACTTCGGTTAATTATTGTTGAGCCAACTCAATATACATGTTTAGGTACGGTTACCCATATCTAAATGAAGGTATATTTCATTTGTGTGTAACAATCTAAGACCATCTAATGGTGGAGAGATATTACTTTGGTTTTAAGCAAACTTAGATTGAACCTTAAATAATGTTTTCATCCAACGGTGAATATTGAATGATGTGTTTTTAAGCTAACATAGCTTTAATTGTAATCAAACCCTGATTAGAAAGACTATATAAGGGAGAACTCTAGCATCTGGAAAACCTAATCCCGACACTTTCATGTGCCCTAGTTGTGAGTACAGTCGATTATCCTTTAACCTAGGTTATTCCAAAACCATTATAGGTTAATGACTTGAAGGCTTCATTTTGGATTAGTGAATCCAGAACTTTCTCTGTAGTTGTGTGTTCTGATCTTACTTGTTCTATCGTATTGAGCACTATCTTCTCTAAGATTTTCTCGAGATTTATCTCCGATAAGTAAGATATTAAAAATAATCACAAAGCTCTCCGTCTCATTCTTTGTGATTCCATAATAACTTCTTATACTACCATATAGTTAAGTTATGTGAGGTGATTGATATTTTTAGGATGTTTTTCGGGAATATAAAACTGGATTATAAATTGGTTCCTGTTCACCTTGATTTATCAAAACACAGAACAAAAACTTCATAGGTACTTCTGTGGGAGACAGATTTATCTATCATAATACACTTATATGTGGGAGACAGATTTGTTTATAAGTCTTCGACTTTGGGTCGTAGAAACTCTTAGTTGTGGTTGAGATCAGGTAAGGGAATCAAGTGTGTAGATTCATGTTGGGATTCAGAGAGGTAAGGAACACGAATGTACCTTAATCGGTGGGAGACTTGGTTAGGGCTCAACTATATTCCAGTCTGAAGTTAACTTGTAGTAGGCTAGTGTCTGTAACAGCTTAATACAGTGTGGTGTTCAAAACTGGACTAGGTCCCGAGGTTTTTCTGCATTTTCCATTTCCTCGTTAACAAAACTTCTGGTGTCTGTGTTATTTCTTTTCCGCATTATATTTGTTTATATAATTGAAATATCACAGGTTGTGCGTAGTTAAATCAATTGGTAAATCCAACCTTTGGTTGTTGATAAAAATTGATTGACACTTGAACATTGGTCTTTGGTACCATTCAAGTTATTCTCCTACCAATCAGTTCACGGATTTTATCATGTTGATTTGCTGGTTGATTTGAGAAAAAGATATAACTCTTGGATTGTAGTTGCAGGAAATCCTACAACACACCCCTTATCATATCTTGATATTAATTTCTAGATCTACATATAAAAATGGTAGTAAAATTGCTATTTTTATAAGCGGACACCAAGATTTTTTACATGGTTCGATCAATTTGATCTACATCCATGATTCTTCACTATGATTGTCAAAATTTACATTTGATTTTAATTTGATAATCTTCATTCATAGAATTCTAAATCTAGTTTTGGGGAAGAAGATGATAAAGAAAAATACATTCTCTCTCTAAAAAATCTCTCTCTAAAATATTTCTCTCTCCTAAAATGATATCCCACTTTCTCTCTGCTGCTCTTCTCCTTATATAGGTATCTTCATGGTGGGTGATAGCTCATATTCAACTCATATTTCCCATTTTTTAGGATTTTTGCTATGCTCCTTGCAGGCTCTGCTATGCTCCTCATGAGATCTGCTATCGTGCTCACGAGATCTGCTATCGTGCTCGCGAGTTCTGCTATCGTGCTCGCGAGACTCATCTATAACCAAAAAATCTTCATTTCCTGCCTTGCCCTCGCGAGCTCTCGCCTTGTGCTAGCGAGCATTCTCTCTAACTACAAAATCTTCACATTTTTCTCATGTTTTATGATGTCGTTGTGTATTACGTCATTCTTTGAATTATTCTGCGACACTCGCAGAGTGTTGTTGAAGAACTCACAGAAATGTTGTTTAATAATTTCGTAAGAATATTGTTGTGGCGATATTCTGATCCTACATCTTGCCTCTTTTTCCTTGAATATTGCTTGAAGAGCGATCTTTAAGGAAAAATCAATTGTTGTAGTAGTCTTTGATCTTTGTTGATGAAGGAACGAGCGAAAGAATACTGGACTTGAAAAGCACGTACTTGCCTCTATTCTTTTGTGAAGTTCCATATCTTTGCTAAGTAAATAATAAGTATTAACTCTTGAAGTATTCGAAGTATGAAGTATCCTTGAAGAAATATAAGAAGAACTCAATCCTAAAAATATAAGAAGTATCCGTCCTTGAATGAAAATCATAAGTATTGCCTCTGTTCATGCGAAATTATTACTTCATTTTTGGTGAAAATCCCTGTCCATTTTGGAAATGATTCTTGCCGAGAAGATAAAGAACATAAAATGTTTTCTTGGTAATCCATAGTTGCCTCTGTTCTTTATCGATGGAGGTAGAATCCTTGAGAAAATGTTAAATGAACGAATTGTTTCTTTATTCTTATCTTGCCTCTGCCTCATGCGATAAAATAATCACATTTTCTGCGAAATTCTGGAATAGTTTGCGAGGTGCTGAATGAGTTTGCAAGTTTTTGAATGACCCTGCGAAATTATGAATAGTGCTCCTGAAATAGTGCTGCGAGTTGATTAATAGTGCTGCGAGTTGATGAATAGTACTGCGAGTTGATGAATAGTACTGCGAGATTGTAGATAATCCTCTTGAGAAACTCTGAATAATATTTCTGAGAAATTCTGAATAGTATTTCTGAGAGATTCTAAATAATACTTGATATCTCTCTTAAGATGAATAAATCTTTCCTACATTCTTAAAAGAAAATAGTTAGTGTTTGAGATTATTCTATTGGTCTTAGTTTGCCTTCCTAGTTAAAGGTCTTATTTTGCCAATTTTTCTTTTGTATCTATGACAAAATCGCAGGAAGTTTTAACATTTGCATGTAAAAACCCATTGATCTTGCCTTATCCATATTTTGTTCATTTCTCTGCGACAATATGACAAAACTCAGATCCCTTGCGAGTACTAAGCTTCATGACATTGCCGTCTTGCTATGAAATCGCAGGACGTCTTTACATTTTCATGTAAAAACCTTTGATCTCATCTTAACTTTTTCTCTTATGGCTTGTTGCCTCTGTATAATATTCGTCACGCGACAATATGACAGGCCTAAATGTTCTTGTGATTATAAAGCCCCATGACATTGCCGTCTTAAGACCCTTATCATCTCCCTAATGGAGGGTGCCGCCCTTATCTTCCCCCTGGTTTCCCCTTCAAGGAGGGAACATCGTCCATACAAGACTAGCTCCTCCCATCCGAATTTACCAACAACCAGTTATTTCGCAGCCCCTTTTCCTTTATGCCTATATGGCTTATAGTTACAAGAATGCACCCTAAGTGGGGTTTTCTTCGGGCCGAGTGCATCATATCCAAGACTTGCCAAGGATGGCCCGGGTAGTTTCATACACCCCGGGCACCCTTGACTCAACCGTGTACCTCGGCGCCTTGGTCATACTCTGCACTCCTTGGAAGAGACCCTCGGTCGTCCAACCAGGGTATAACCTTATATAGTTGGAAATCCAAGGTACCTCTTATGGATAGGTATCTCAAAGAGATGGACCCCTTTATCTCCATGGCTCAGGATCCAGCAGCGGTATAACCTTACCCATGAGCCATGCAATCAGATACCCCCTTATATGACGCACTATTAGGTCTTACATTTGCCTCTTGCTAAATTTTATTCGCGAACTAGGGTGCACGCCATAAAGGTTCGTCCCATTCTTATGTCTCTGCGAAATTTTATTCGCGTTTCTCGCGGTATTCTCGCGTTTCTTCATTCTATCATTTATGTCAATTCTTTATATAATCTTGAATAATCTCGCGATTACACTCGCAGCTATGATAAAAATTTGTTTTGCGCATTTCTGTGAGTTCTTCTTTCATTTCTGTCCTTTCTTCTTTCATTCTCATAACACCATATTTGAAGTAAATATTCTTTTTTCTTTTTCTTTTTCTTTTAAAAAAAAAAACAACACATTTATTGAATAAAAAAACATCCAAAATTACAGAACCAAAAAATTACAAAGACCCAAATAAGAAACCAAAAGGGAGCAACTAAGCAAATCTATAATATGGCTGGTCAGGCCATTCTAAACTATCTAAGCTACTTGGTCTAACATCATAAGTAAATTTTTGTCCCTTTAGAAGGTGTGCACCCTTTTTAGCAAAGTGATCAGCAGAAGTGTTTATCTCCCTGTGGACATGCTTATAAGAAAGTTACTGAAACGTCCAATAAACTCTTTGCCATCTTGCTAGGAGGAACCAGGGAATTTTCTGTAGATTTAAAGAAGTTATGCAAGCCTTAGAATCTGATTGAAGAATGATCTTATACTTTTGGTGTTCAATGGCCCATTCCATAGCTTTAATGCCTGCTACAAATTCTGCAATAAAATTAGTAGTCACTCCAAGACCACCAGATTCAGCAAATACAAACTTCCCACAATAATCTCTAGCAACAAAACCATACCCAACAGTACCAGGGTTGCCTCTTGAGGCTCCATCACAACATAAGAGGATTTTATCATCAGTAGGAAGATAGAAGTATATTTCAATTATTCTAATGTTTCTTAAGGGTCTGTGTTGAATCATAAAAAAATACAGTATGGTAAGTTCAGTGTCAGAACCCCACATAGTACCCTTCATTCTACATTCACATTCATGAGCTCTCAGCTTAATCTTCAGCTTCAATTTGATCAGATCAAGTTTGACATCATTATAATAAATCTCATTCCTTAGGAACCATAATGAAGTCATAAGAGAGTATGAACACACAATCCAAATATCTTTGATGATGGGACTAACATGCTTGCAGAATTTCAACACATCTTCAAAAGATAAGGGATTAAGAAAATTAAAGATACCTCCTAACCAGCTCCAAAGAAGTTTGCTGAATTTACAGTTCCATAGAATGTGAGTCATTGAGTCTTCCCCATTATGACATATAAAACACCTGGAAGCAAACTGAAAGCCCTTCTTCCTTAGATTCTCATCAGTGGGACCAATTTCCCTTGTAATTTTCCAAATATTAGCTGAAAATGAAGGCATGACAGCATCATTCCAAATCTTTTTATACCAATGGAGCTTAGGCATGGGCTGTCTAATTTTCTTTACTGTATCAGAAACAGTGAAGCAACCTGAATGAGAACTAGTCCATATCAATAAGTCATCACCTGTTTTGATTACTGGCAGTTGATCAATAGTAAAAAACTGAAGAAATTCTGCTGGGATACACCATTGACCATCTGAAATTAAATGTTCAACTTTCAGATTAGGGTGTAGAGAAATCATAGGATGATCAGGAAAAAGTTTTATGAGAGGTTCCTCATGAATCCAACTATCCCTCCAAAAAGATATTTTCTCACCATTGCCAACAATCCATCTGGTGTTTTCATTAAAGTCATTGATAATCCATTTGAAGCCAGGCCAGACTGAAGATTTTCTGTAGTATGAAATCCAATTACCATCTTTATCTTTATATTTAGCCAAAAAGAATTGTGCCCATTCCTCTTGAGAGTTTAACATTTTCCACAGAAATTTCATCAAAAGAGCCTTATTCATATCCTCAAGTTTCCTTATACCAAGACCACCTTCCTCCACAGGAGAACAAAATTTATCCCAATTTAGAGTAACACATTTTTGTTCTTCAGCATCTCCTGTCCACAAATAGTTCCTAATAATCCTTTCATATGCAGCAATTACTTTTCTTGGCCACCTATAAATGGACATGTTATAAATAGGAATACTACAGAGAACATGTTTAACTAAGGTGAGCCTAGCCAGAAAGTTAAATAATCTACCACTCCAAGCAGTGAGTCTAGACTGCATATACTCCACAAGGTGCCATAAATGGATTGTTTTGACTTTACCCTATACCAACATAACACCCAAATATCCATATGGATAACAAGATAGATTCATATGAAAGAATTCAGTAATATGTCTTTTCCTTAATTCAGAAGTACCATTGACAAAACATTTGCTCTTAGTAGCATTAATGACTTGACCAGAAGCATTTTGATAATCAAGAAGTAAGTTTTTCAGATGAGTAATACTTCTCTTATTTCCATTACAAAATAGTAAGATGTCATCAGCAAATAGTAAATGGGTTGGATGAATTCCATTCCTAATCACCATTGGTTGCATTTTATTCTCATTGACCAATTTTTGAATATTTCTACTAAGAACATCTTCAGCAATTATGAATAAAATAGGGGAGATGGGATCATCCTGCTTGAGGCCTCTATCAATACCAAAAAAATCTAATTGGTTCACCATTCATCATTATGGAGATTTTTGAAGATTTAAGAAGCACCAAAATCCAGTTACAAAATTTTGCAGAGAAGCCAAGTTTTTTCATAGTTCTATAGAGGAATTCCCAGCTCATAGTATCATAGGCTTGTGAAATATCTAATTTAAGGCTCACATTCCCCCCTCTTCTAGATGTAGACATTTCATTCACTAATTCAGAGGCAAGAAGGACTTGTTTATGAATATTTCTACCCTTAATGAAGGCACATTGCTGTGGGGAGATAATTTTGTACATGAATTTACTAATCCTCATTGTAATAATCTTGGTTATAATCTTAAAGCAGAAATTACTCAACCCAATAGGTCTAAAACAATTAGCATTTTTAGCTCCTTTAATTTTGGGAATCAAAGTAAGGAAGTTTGAGTTCATACCACTAGGAATCATGTTATTCTGCCAACAAAACTGGATAGCATCCACCAGATTATTATTTATAATGTCTCAAGCAGCTCTGTAAAAGAATCCAGTAAATCCATCAGGTCCTGGTGCCCCATCTTGGTTAAGGTCAAAGACAGCAGCTTTAATTTCATCTGCATCTGGAATGCATTCTAAAAAGGAGTTATCATCATCAGTAATAACATGAGGAACATCATCAAAAATAGCATCATTAATGTGAGTTTGTTGATACTCAAATTTATTACTAAAGTAATCAATTAAGATAGTAGATATCCCCTGTTGATCAGTAATGATGTTCCCAGAACTGTCTTCAATTTCAGCAATGGAATTTTGTTGTTGTCTCAACTTGATGTTGGTATGAAAAAAATTTGTATTAAGGTCCCCCTCTTTAATCCAATTTATTCTGGCTTTATCTCTTAAGAAAGTATAGTAATTGTTAGCTGCAATATCATAATCCCCTCTAGCAGTGACAAACTTATTTAAAAGTTTAATATTTTAGGGATCATTATCAGAAGCTATATTAGCTGCCATAACTTTGTTCGCTGCAATAGAGAGATTAACTTTAACATCCCCAAACACCTCCCAGTTCCAAGTCTTCAAGATCTTTTTAAGTCTTTTAAGTTTATTCATGAACACAAAGATGGGATTTCCAACTAACTCTTCACTCCAAGAAGTAAGAATAACTTGCATAAAGGAAGGGTGGGAAAACCAAATTTTCTGGAGCCTAAAGGGAATATTATCATCTTTGGGAATGGTAGTGTCAGACCCAATAAGATAACATGATCTGAGATCCCCCTAGCTCCCACATGATAATGCCAACCTTTAAAAGTATCTAACCATTGCAGGTCTATCCAAATTACAAAGAATTCTTTTAGAACCTGCTCTACCATTACACCAAGAAAATTCAAGACCACTCTTAGGAGCTTTTAGGAGACCACAAAATTTTATACATTCCTGGAAATCTCTCATTGCTGAAAATAGAGGGTTTCTACCACCTTTCTTTTCATCCACAGAAAGAACAAAATTGAAGTCTCCCAAAAGAAGCCAAGGTTTATTTAATAACTTATGTCACATAAATTTTGCCATAGTTCCCTTCTATTAATAGTGTAAGAATTAGCATGGACACCAGTAACTAAGACACCACCAATTTCCACTGTAATACATTGAGAGGAAGAACTAACAACAGAAGGAGGACTAATAGAACAATTTCAAAAAATCCAAATATTGCCTTTATTGTTATCATCAGAAGCATTGTGAATAATTCTGTGATTCATACCAGGGAGTTTAATAAGGTTTTTCTTAAATTTAATTTTAGGTTCCACAACCCAAACTAAAGAAGGATTATTAGAATTAACTAGAGAATAAAGTTTGTCTCTGGCCTTTTGTCTTTTAAGGCCTCTAATATTCCAAAAAATAATCTTCATTTCAAAGGTGGGGGGGATAGGAGGAGGAGAAGACCCCCCCTTTATCAACCACATGTTTAAGAACTTCTCTACTGCTTTTCCTAGTGGCAATAAGCTTAGTAGATTTTATAGGAGGTTTTTTCTTAGCAGTTCCAGACACCTTACTAGGTGCACCAATTTCAGACTTACTAGGTGCACCAATTTCATTAGAGCTAACCATTTTAGGTATAATACTAACATGTTGAAAAACAGTATCAAATTACAAAAGGCTTGAAGTACTAACCTCTTTAATTTCACCATCTTCAGAACAAGAATCATCATCCACATTATCCTGGAGAAGTTCATATTTATTGGAACTTAATGGAATATCAGTAGAAGCATGATCTATCTTTTGAGAAGTAACCAAAGTCTCCAAATCAGGAGATTTCACAAGATTAGAATCCCCTCTTATAACTTCAATGAAATATCCTTCCCCATTTGTATTGACTGGAGTGTTTACCTTTGTAGAGTGAGGAGAAACTGTACTTGATGAAGGAGTTAAGCCTGGAGTTAGAGATGGTTGAGAAGAATTAACTTGTTGAGTAGATTTAGTTGGTGTAGAATTAGGAGCCTTCTGCTCAACCGATGTATGATGTTGCTGGTTCAATCTACATTCAGTAATTTGATGCCCAACAATTTTACATTTCTAACAGAATTTTGGCAAATTAGTTAAAGTCACCCCTTGAGAAAAAGCTCCATATCTTGTAACAATCCATAGTTTATTAGGAATAGTTTTAGCTAAATCAATTTCAATGAGAACTTTTGCATAATAACCACTTTGGTAGTTCAAGGTAGCTGCATCAACCTTGATAGGATTACCAATGGCTTTACTGATCTTGAATAAAGTTTTTTTATCCCAGTATTCTAAGCTCAGTCCAGGGAATTGGACCCAAACCATAGCTTTAGAGGTTCTTTGATTTTCTGATCTGAAATTTTGGATCCAATTTCTAACTCTTAACGCCTGATCCAAAACTTCCCAATAACCCTGTTTGATGTACATTTTATCTTCTTCATTTTCCAACTTGATTGTAAAAAAACCTTTGCCCAAAGATATCTGTAGTTGCGGATTATCTCACAACTACACCCTCATAAGAATCCATTAAAATGATTCCTAAACCTAATTAATTTGATATGAAACTAAGAATTAAGGTACTAAAATTATAAAGAGACACAAATATTTTTACGTGGTTCGATCAATGTGATCTACATCCACGGTGCTTCACTAGTGATTGTATGTGATTACATGATTTTACAATTGAGACTCCATTAATGAATATTTGGAGCTCTAGAATTTTTGGGGAAGAAGATGATAAAGAAAATAAATCTCTCCTAACATTTTTCTCTCTCCTCCTAAAATTATCCTCTCTTACTAAAAGATCTCTCCTACTTCTTATGCCTAAATGACTATTTATATGATCTTACAAAATATGACAGTTGTGTTGTCCCGCCATTTCGGATTTGAGAATTATCTTGCGAAGCTTCGTAACTTCACTTCGCGAACTTCTTTTGCTTTCCTCGTGATTTCCTTTGCTCGCAAAATGTTCTTTGCTCGCAAGATGTCTTTTCTCTCCACAATTTCGTAAGTTATCATTTGTTGTGATATTCCGCTCCTACATCTTGCCTCTTTTTTATTGAATATTGCTTGAAGAGCGATCTTTAAGAAAAAATCCGTTGTTGTAGTAGTCTTTGATCTTTGTTGATGAAGGAACGAGCGAAAGAATATCAAACTCAAAAAGTATATACTTGCCTCTATTCTTTTGCGAAGTTCTGAAGCTTTAAAAAGTAATTAGAAGTATCATCTTGCGAAGTATGAAGTGTGCGAAGTATCTTGAAGAAGTATGAAGTATAAGAAATATAAAATATCCTTGAAGAAGTATAAGAAGTACTCAATCCTCGAAATATATAAGAAGTATGAAGTATCCTTGATGATAGTGATAAATATTGCCTCTGTTCATGTGAAATTATTATTCCATTTTTGGTAAGAGTTCATGCTGAGAAGATAAAGAACACAAAATATTTTCTTGGATATCCATAGTTGCCTCTGTTCTTTATCTATGAAGGAGAATTCTTGAGAAAATGTTGAATAATTAAATTGCGTCTCTATTGTTATGTTTCCTCTGCCTCAAGTGGTAACCATGTTATCTTCTGAATATTTCTGCGAATTTCTAAGTTTTTCTGCGAATTTCTGAACTTCTGAATAGTGCTGTGAATATACTATTGCGAATATCTTTATACGAACATCTTTTGTAATGTCTTTATAACGAACATCTTTATTACGAATATCTTTGTTGCGAATTATGAATAGTCCTGCGAATTATGAATTTTTCTGCGAACTTTCGCGGTATTTTCCTGTAAAATTTTATAACATACTTGTGCGAATATAATATTTATGTAATGATTATGTTATGAAATGTGTATGCGATGCTTATGCCATGAAATGATTATGCAATGCTTTTATGATGCAAATATAATGCTTGAATGATGCGAATATGATGCTTGTATGATGCAAATATGATGCTTGTATGATGCAAGTATGATACTTGTATGATGTGAATACTTATCTATTATAATGCATAGCTAATGTTTGTGTTACTTATCTCATTTTACTGCGGTAAAATTGATATATCTTTGAATTGCCTCTATTTATATAATCATCTTCGCAAGTTTCCTTGTGTATTTTCGCGAATGAAATCGCCTCTTCTGGTATGACTTCGTGATATATATTCGTGTAAGAATTCTTCAATGATCTTGATGGGATTGTCTTCTTTGTTAGGACTTCATGATATATCTTCTTGTAAAAATTCTTCAATGATCTTGATGGGATTGTCTTCTTTGTCAGAACTTCATGATATATCTTCTTGTAAAAATTCTTCAATGATCTTGACGAAGCTGTCTTCTTTTCAGATCTTCATAATGTATATTCTTGTATAATTTCTTCAATTATTTTGATGTAATGAATTTCATTAATTGTTGTGGTCTTATCATGCCTTCCTAAGTAAAGGTCTTATTTTGCCACCTCTTTTGTAGTAAATTTTTGTATTTGCGATAATATGACAAGTCTGAACATTCTTGCGAACATACAACCTCGTGACATTATCGTCTTGCGATGAAATCGCAGGACGTTTTTACACTTTCATGTAATAACCCATTGATCTCATCGTAACTTCTTTATTCTGCGAGTTCTTTTTGTATGTTTTCCTTCTCTCTCTCTTTTTTTTTTTTTTTAGAATGCTCGCAGAACTTCATTTGTTGCACAAATATGACAAGCCTTTATTTTTTCGCAAACAAGAAGCCTCGTGACATTTGCGTCTTATAGCACGTATCAGCTCCCTAATGGAGGGTGCTGCCCTTTATCTTCCCCCTGGTTGCCCCTTCAAGGAAGAGTACATCGACCATACAAGGTTAGCTCTTCCCATCCGGTTCTGCCAACAACCAGCTTTTGATCGCAACCTCTTATCCTTTTTACCTATAGGGCTTATAGTTACGAGGTTGCACCCTATGGGGTATCTTTGGGCCAAGTGCATTATTTTCCAAGACTTGTCAAAAATGGAAGATGTGGTTCAACCTCACCCGGCACTCTTGACTCAACCGTGTACCTCGGCGCCTTGATCATTTTCTGCACTTCTTGGGAAAGACAGTATGCCTTAGTCGCCCAACCTAAATCCTCTTACACCGCATTTTATATTGCGTAATGTCGCTAGATTAGGTGAGAATCCAAGGTGTCTAACCCGGATAGGTACCCCATTATTGGGTTGTACCCCTAAATTTTTACCATGTACTAAGGGTCCTTGGTGGTGTTCCGGTTACCCTTAGCCACGTTTATAGGTACCCCCTTAAATGACGTACTTTAGGACTTTGCCTCTTACGAAATATAGCTTCGCGAACTAGGGTGTACGCCACAAAGGTTTGCCTGTATAAAATTTTCTGCGGCTCTCTTTCTTTTTTTGGAGGCTGATCACAGATTGCGGTCTTTTGTTCGCAAATAAATTTTTGCTTCTTTCTTCAATGAAAGTTAATCACAATAAATTTCTGGCGGTATTTTTTCGCCTTTTATAAGTAGAATCCAAATTCTTTTATTCGTAAAAATTCATCATAAATTTTTCATGTACATAAAATGTTGAATGTTTTCATAGAATGTTTAGTATAAGAGGAAATATAGTTGTGAGTATTCATATCACGTCTTTCAATCAAAAAATTTCTATAGAAATACAGGAATTTAATTTTCTCTGTTTTAGTAATTTTGAAATCTTTGAAAAAATTTGAGATCTTTAAATTTTTGTGATAAATTCATTTTTTAATCTTGCGATTGTATCATTTTTCACCAATCTAAAAAATCTTAGAAATGTTTTGAAATCTTAGAAATTTTTGAAATATTACGAGTTGGTAAATAAAATCAAAAGTCTTTTGTCTTCTGTAAATAAAATATTCAAGGAAATGGTACTTACCTTTTTTGGCTTGTTGTTGTCTCTTGCGAAGTATACGATTTTCCATTTCTTGTGAAATAATCTCCCACTCTCTTCTTGCGAAATATCCAAAAATCTTGCGAAATAAATCTTTGAATGAAGTAAACGAATGTCTGCGAAGTAATGATTTACACGAAGTAGACGAATATCTGCGAAGTAAACATTTGAACGAAGTTAACATCTGCGAAGGAAATATTTACGATATAAATTTATGCTGCGAAGGTTCGCAAGGTAAATATTTGCGAAGTGCAAAGAGTAGAAGTGTTGGTGTTGCGAATATTCGGATGGAAAACATTTGCGAAGTGCAAAAAAAAATTTTTGCGAATGGGGAGACTCGAACTTGCGTCACATTTCTTGTTCTCTTCACCTCAAACCATCTGCACTAGCTTCTGTTTGTGTAAAAAGATAAAATTCTCTTAACTTATCCTCTTGTAATTGTTGATATTGATGCGTTGTTGAGTCAAACAGTATTCGCGAAGTATATATGTTCGTAAATAAAAATGCATGCATTGTTCGTAAACAGTATTAGGTCCCCTCCATCGTTCATAAGTAAGGTTGCTTTCGTCTGTATAAGTGAGAGCTTCTGCCATAGAAATTTAAGACCAAAGAGCGTATTCTACTTCGCCCTTCCTTCATCTTTACAGGTTGGTTTAACTTCGAGTTTTGCGAACTGATAATGAAGCTGAATTGTAAAGATGAGGTGCTTTGCTGCTTCTGTTGTGGCCCAAGAGGAAGCTCACTGAACATTGATGCCCATTGTCGTGGCAGTTGAAATTCCAAAAACTGATGGAGTTCTTCAATAGGCTGTTTATATCGCAGATAAAGGTTGATCGCATGGATCAAGAATCCACTCCCAGGTACTTCATTCAGAAGAGAAGTAATTGGAACAAAAGACATTGAGATCACGTCAGGCTCAACTTGAACAGTGTGTATCCACTCACTGTGTGTTAGGTTCTTGTTATTGCTTCCTCCCCTCCTCGCAGGAATGGTAACTTCTTTCTTTCCTGGTTTTTCTTCTTCGTAGAAACTAGTAACTTCGCAGAAACGTATGTACGATGTTTCTTAAGTATACTTCGCAGACTAGTCTTCTTTGTTTCATTTTTCCCTTGCAGCTTCATCTCTGAAATTCTCCCTTATTTTCTTCACTCCCTGTTATTGATTTTATGAGCTGGTGTTGTCAAATATTTTTTGTCGTTATTAACAATCTTGGCCTGCTTCTCAAACTTTATTCGCAATTGTACAACTGCTTCTCTTCCTCACACTGGTTATTTGATGAAGGTTTCTTTGTTATTTGAGTACGTTAATGACTATATTAAATTTACAAAGCAGTCCTCCATCTGCTGATCTGTTATTTGCGAAGTGAATGAAATCATCACATCTTTCCTTCTTCAGCTATTCTATTCCACGAAGAAATAATTTGGGTGAGGTTTTGCGAAGCTTCGCAATTCTTATAGTACTCGATACTCAATAGAGTTTCTGTGCCAAGCTAATGTATATGCATCTCAAGTATTTAAACAATTAAGAAGACTCAATATTATCAAGTTGTAAATGATTAAATGAAATATGGCTAGTGATTTTAATCTACTTCAATGAAACCACAAAGTTATAAACGGTAATATAAATTTTCAAATTTGCTTAAGTCATATTTTTAGTGATCAGAAAGAGATGATAAGAACACTTCCCCTTTAGTTATGTTGTTCATGTATATCCATTGGTATTGGGTAGTATGTCTAGTTGCTGAGCATATTTAACTTCATTTTTGTATTTCCTTCCTTTTTTTCATTTTCGTAGGTTGGTTTAGCTTCGAATGAACTATTATCTTCGCAAATTCTAATTCTTGCGAACTGATGACCCTTCCTCTTCAAGTAAATTGTTCTTAGTAGTAAGTGGGGATAGAACTTAAACCGTTGTTCGAAGCTTGATGAATTCTGAACATATATTGTGATGAGTATCTCGCGTACAGCTATGGTTCTCTGCTGGAAGGAATGATGTGAATGGTAGAGAAGGCGAATGATGATTCTTGATGGTCAATGATCAGTGATGAAGGAGTTAGTTACTGTCAATGGAGATGAAGAATGGATAGAACTCGAGTTGGAAAGAGCTTGGAAGCTGACGGTGATGATAACAGTTTGGTTATAGTCGAGTTTCGGTTTGTGATGATGATGTTGTTATTAGAATAGGAAACTGACCGGAAGGAGTAGGCAAGCTGGTGATTGAGAGGGATGTCCATTTCTCAATCACCAGAGGTACGAACTTACCAAAACTTACCAAAACTTTAAATTGCAAACCGCTTAGATATTGTACACAGCTATCAAATAATTCTCCCTTATAGAAGATTGATGAATACTTCTTACTGAAGCTTTGTTGCTCCCCTCACCGGCGGTAGGTCAATAAGCATCACTCTATCCTCGTAAGCTCTGATTAATTGACAAATCGTAGCATGTGATCAATATTCTGACAAGTTTGCTCGCGCTTAGACGCCATATATAATATAGATCCCATGTGTAATGCATGTTGACGGGTGTACATAAACTGTTGACTGTTGGCCGTAGCAAGAAGGAATGTCGTCAAGATGATTTTCTTTCGCAAGCTTTATTTCTTGTCAATCATTCCTCCTGATGGTGCATAATGAGGTAATTTCGTACATTTCTTGCTCATAAGAGGAAGCCTTGATGATATATTTCTCCCTTTGATCATATATTTTTCCCTGTATTGCCAAAATGAGCTATCTCCCTTTGATGATATATTTCTCCTTCGCAAAGATATTTGCAAAGGAAGCTTTAAGGTTGTTATGTGTCTTCGTTCTCCTGCAATCTAACAAATCAAACGAGTAAAATATACACAAGTTTAAGTTAACTTTCCTAGATCAAAGGCAACAAATAACATAAAATTAAGTAAAGGAAAAGAGATTTTGTCCTTTTGCAACTCATAGCTAATGCGAATCCTTCTGATATTGAGATTCGTCCTTATTGACGTAGCTTGTGTATCTTCATCTTGTGTTTTTTCTTTCTTGAACTGCTGTCTATGTTCGACATAATTTTTCCATTGAAACTTTCTCACAAAATTTAGATCCAGTAGAATTTTTCCCAAACTTCATTATTGTTTTTTCCTAAAATTTCTTGAACCAACAAGATCAGGTACCTGTTTCTAGCGCCAATTATGTAGTTGCGGATTATCTCACAACTACACCCTCATAAGAATCTATTAAAATGATTCCTAAACCTAATTAATTTTATATGAAACTAAGAATTAAGGTACTAAAATTATAAAGAGACACAAAGATTTTTACGTGGTTCGATCAATGTGATCTACATCCACGGTGCTTCACTAGTGATTGTATGTGATTACATGATTTTACAATTGAGACTCCATTAATGAATATTTGGAGCTCTAGAATTTTTGGGGAAGAAGATGATAAAGAAAATAAATCTCTCCTAACATTTTTCTCTCTCCTCCTAAAATTATCCTCTCTTACTAAAATATATCTCTTACTTCTTATGCCTAAATGACTATTTATGTGATCTTACAAAATATGACAGTTGTGTTGTCCCGCCATTTCGGATTTGAGAATTATCTTGCGAAGCTTCGTAACTTCACTTTGCGAACTTCTTTTGCTTTCCTCGTGATTTCCTTTGCTCGCAAAATGTTCTTTGCTCGCAAGATGTCTTTTCTCTCCACAATTTCGTAAGTTATCATTTGTTGTGATATTCCGCTCCTACAATATCAGAAGATATTTTCCTTTTAAACTCCATTGATTCCTCAGTAAAGTAGATGCTTCTGGAAATTTAATACGAAGAAAATATAGCCTAAAAATCAAAGAAAATTTCCAAGACTCATATCTATCATTATCTTGATCATCAATCAAATTAATAGCAGGATGAATTTCAGGGGTTTTTGATAAATCAACAATCGAAGGGTGAACTTCAGATATATCATCATTAACCTCAAATTCCATTTTGAGAAAAGGGACTGAAAAATAACGACAAATCAAAAGAATAAAACACCAATCATGGGATTATTAGGAAGAAATCACCTGAAATTAATGAAGAGTGCAGGATTCAACAACAGGATTTTTTGATTTTGACTGAGTTGATCGCCGATTCTCAGACACTCTCTCTCCTCAACTCAAACTGATTTTCCAAAACTTTTTTAAACTTTTTCTTTTAGTAAGTAAATAAATTTTCTTTAAAATCTTTTGAAATAGATTTCAAAAGATTTTAAAGAATATTTATAAGATTTCAAAAGATTTTAAAGTAAATATTCTTTAAAATCTTTTGAAATCTTATACATATTCTTTGAAATCTTGCGATTGTATCGCATTGTTAAATCAAAAATCTCTTTCTATAAAAGAAATCTTTGAAATCTTCTTTGAAATCTTGCGATTGTATCGCGTTTTTAAATCAAAAATCTTCTGTAAAAGAAATTTTCTAGAGAAATATATAAATTTGATTTTCTCGATTTTTTGAAATTTTGAAATCTTTGAAGTCTTGCGATTGTATCACTTTTCGTAAAATAAATCAAAATTTTCATTTTCTGTAAGTAAAGTATTCAAGGAAGTGGTACTTAGCTTTTGCGGTTTGTTGTTGTCTCTTGCGAAGTAAACGGCTTGCTTGCAAAATGAGAAGGAATGAGAAATGAATTTTTTACCTGCCTTTTTCTTGTTCTCGCAGCATACCAACTGTGCTAACCCTCTCTTGCAAAATTTACGCATAACTTTTTTCTCTTGTCTTTTGTTCTCCCTTATCAAAAGATATCCATTTAGTAGTTTTATTTTCATCTGCGAGTTGCATGTGTGAACTCAATCAGCCTACATGTCCTTCTTATCTTTTTCCTGCGAGCTGTTGTGTGAACTCAATCATCCTGACCAAAATGGTACTAGAACTTCGCATCTACACTGCTACTGTATAATAACATGATAGCTTGTTTATTATTGGGTGATCTTAAGCGGGCTTGGGAAAATTGGGCTTGGCAAAGTTCTTCCTCATTGGTCGTTCCAACTTTTATTCACATTTAAAATTATGGATTAATTAATGCAAAAATGAAGACAAGTTTTGGATAAACTGGCTTAAGTTGGATATTTTTCATGTTTAATGCCTTCTCTTTGAACCGCCCTGTGAATTTGTGAAATTATCTTGAGAGTAATTCTCGTTGCTTCTGAAATAGGTGGATGTTTCTTGTGCCTATCTTCTTCGCAATAAAAATTCTGCGAGATAAAATGTGTTGGTAAAAATCTAAACATTTTCTTATTTTCATTCACAGTAGATGACGTAAACTATTCTTCTTTGAGCGGATTAGTTTTGTCTTTATTCACTTTGGTAAGCTGATGCTAATAACTGGTGCTTGCTTCCTCTTTTCCTGTTGCTTTTGCCTGAAACTTGAGCTCATTTTCCCTCCATTATTTGTTGGTAAAGTTAGGTTGTTATTTGATTTTCATTTGATGTATTACTTTTGACCTTCTCGCAGCAACCTTTAACCTCGCAAGAGCTGACCGCTGCGGCAACACTACTCATCCTTCTTCGATACTAGTGCTTCCTTGTGAACTGCATTCTCTGCTCTTTGTTACCGTACTCCTCCTCGCATAAATTTTTCTAGGACCTTGCACAACTACATATTTCCCATTTCTGCGAGTAGGGTGAGAATAAGTAAAGTTGACAAACTTGGCATATCCACTAATAAGAAATCTTGCGAACATGTATTCTTCCAGTGAACATGTATACTTCTTTTTTATTAATTTCCTATTCATTTCCTATTGGCTTGGATGAACTGGGATCTCGCATAATAAGTGAGCTTTATTCTTGAACATCTTATCATTCTACTCTTATAGTTGCAACAACTTGTTCTTCGTCCCTTTTTTCTTTCTGCGATTTTCTTCCTTACTGCTAAACTACTTCGCAGGAGTAAATAGTTTCATTCACTTCCACCAGTTTGTATTGGGAAAGTTTATTCATCCATCGCAGGTAAAACTGAATGATTTCTATCTTCGCCATCGCAGGCGCATGCTGAAATTACTTCATCTTCACATATCGCAGCTTCTTTGGTAGTTTGTTGTCGAATTAATTTGCTGCTAACAACTTGTGTGTATCCTTGCTCTGCTGATATTCCACTAGTTTTGTTGTTGCTGTTTTATGAGATTGGCTTCCATCATACATCTCCTTTGAAAGTCCACCCTTATGAAGCTTTACTTTTTATAACCTCGCAACAGCAATGTGAGATATTAGATGAGGCATTTAATTATTCTGACGAAAAGTAAAGCAAATGTTCTTAAAGCCCATTTTAAAGATTTGAGTGTAATAGTAAATGTTTATTTCAAAGCAAAAACATTTTAATTATCTGTGGACATTTGGTTTATTTAACAGTAGGTGAGCGTGACAATTGATGATAGTGCTGTAGGCATGAACAATTAATTGTTTCTTTCATTCACTGATACTAATAGTTCTTCCCGCTTTGCACTCTTAAGCTATCCGCGTCATTTGGCTATCTTTGATTGGATGTTCCTTGTTTGCGAGAAGCATAATCCTTTTTCTCCCTTAATGTTTCGTTCTATTCCTTCATGCTACGTACCTGCAAAGTTAATGAACAGAATAGAAACAAGAAACTTTGATTAAGACATAAATTAAGTGGCCTTTCTTCTCATTGCGAATTTATGTATAGATGTTTTCGTGCTTTGAATCAAAATGAAAATTTTAAGATTTTCTGAGTCTGCAAAAATAATTATTCAAGGTTTATGGATGTAAATTTATGATCAAAATTCTTGTTAATTCAAAATATCCACTAAAAAGCAATTTTTGTTAAAAACAAAGATTAATAGTTTAAAATTCAAAATCTCCCGGATCTAAATTATGAACATATAATTAAGGAGATAAGAAAGAATTTGTCCTATTTGTAGAATTAATTGATCCCGATTCTGCTTCTCTTTCTCTGTATACATTTCTCTTAAATTGTGTTGACTATTTTTCATCGTTCTTTTCTTATTACACTCCTGAAATGCAAATGTCGTTTTTATTGGAGAATGTAAAGTTCTCGCCCAAAACTTCCATATTTTCCCCTGTAACTCATAGATCCAATTGAATTTATCACCAATAATTGCTAATTTCTCCATTGAAATTTCCACTTTTCCTCTCAAATTTTTTAGATCCCACGAATTCAAACTCTCCCGGTAGCTAATTTCTTTGAATCTTCTTCAATCTATCAAATAGCAGTCCCTGTTTCTAGCGCCAAAATGTATTTGCAGGAAATCCTACAACACACCCCTTATCATATCTTGATATTAATTTCTAGATCTACATATAAAAATGGTAGTAAAATTGCTATTTTTATAAACGGACACCAAGATTTTTTACATGGTTCGATCAATTTGATCTACATCCATCATTCTTCACTATGATTGTCAAAATTTACATTTGATTTTACATTTGATAATCTTCATTCATAGAATTCTAAATATAGTTTTGGGGAAGAATATGATAAAGAAAAATACATTCTCTCTCTAAAAAATCTCTCTGCAAAATATTTCTCTCTCCTAAAATTATATCCCCCTTTCTCTCTCATGCTCTTCTCTTTATATAGGTATCTTCGTGGTGGGTGACAACTCATATTTCCCATTTTTTAGGATTTTAGCTATGCTCCTTGCAGGCTCTGCTATGCTCCTCGCGAGATCTGCTATCGTGCTTGCGAGCCTCATCTATAACCACAAAATCTTAATTTCCTGCCTTGCCCTCGCGAGCTCCCGCCTTGTGCTCGCGAGCATTCTCTCTAACTACAAAATCTTCACATCTTTCTCATGTTTTATAATGTCGTTGTATATTACGTCATTCTTTGAATTATTCTGCGACGTTCGCAGGGTGTTGTTGAAAACTCACAAAAATGTTGTTTAATAATTTCGTAAGAATATTGTTGTGGCGATATTCTGATCCTACATGGATATCTTTCCTTGATTGAGTCTAACTATCTAGTTGATTCTCTTGGAGTTATATTGGAGTTATTCCATACAGATTGCCGAACGAAAAATTGGGTGTGGTTGTTTGATCCTCGCTTTTTCAGTAACACTGTCTTGTATTCCGAATATAATAGTTTTATATTTTTCTAAATCAATTCAAAACAGTCCTGAATAACATCAATGACACATATCACTGTTCCAAGCTATTTTTGAATAATAAACTTGAATGACTTCTAGTATTTACTAGAATCATGATTTGGTTCCATACAATAAATTGTTCCCCACCGAAATTGATCAAGTATGCACAAATGTTGAGACTATGTCGTATGACTTCTAGTAGATTTACAAAGAAGAAGTTTCGAATCAAGCTTGTCTTGTGAAAAATATTGAAATATGATTCCAAGCAAATATGTTCAACGGTCATTAAAAATATTAATTCTATGAATAAATTTGTGGATCAATTGAAAGTTGCCCATGCAAATTATTTTATTACTTGGTAATGTTTCAAACATCATAGGAACGAAATATTGAACTTATTGATATTTCTACTCAGGGAAGGTTGGCAAACCAGTTTGCGAACCATGGATATCTGAGTTTCAGAAATACAGGAAGGTTGGAAAAACAATTCGCAAACCGCAAGTTTAGTTGGGAATAGTTCACGAACCCGGTTGGCGAATCATGGTGAATTGAATTTTCAAAGTTGGAATAATAGGCTAATAATTGGCAAACCCAGTTCACGAACCGTTTTCAATCGAGTTCAGAATTCTAGTAGGGTTGGAAAACCCTGTTCCCGAACTGATGCATCCTGACTCGTTAACAAGCCCTACGGTTGGAAAACCGTTGTAGCACCTGTCCCAGTTTATATTTTAGTAAATGCTCAAAGACTTATTTTTATTATATGCTTAGCATTACTAGAACTCTCCTAAACACTTCTAAGACTTTGTTGATCACTTAAACACTTGTTTGTGCACCATGATTAAATTCTTAAGTGTCTGAATGGATATCAAATTTATTTTAGCTCGTTGTATAACTTTCCAAACGGAATGGTCATATACACGGTTCAGTAACCGAACCTATGTGTATATTTTTCTATTGTATTTTTTAAGAATATAGTTTTCTTCAGTCTCAAGTTATCTTAGCTTGAAATCTAAGCTAACCCTGGTCCTTGAAAAACTATAAATAAAGATGTTCTTTCAACCGAGAGATTCAATCTCCGACATTGTGTGTTCTATTTGATTCTAGAGTCATCCTCTATTGACCTAGGTTTATATAGGATCAGAATATCGCAACAACAATACACTTGCGAAATCTTCATTCGTGACACTACGAAGACGTCGCAGAGTGGCTTCAGAAATGACATAACAAATGACGACAGCGTAAACATGAGAAAAATGTGATGATCTGGCGAAACTTAGGATGTTTGCGAATTTTAATATTTTTAAGCCTGCGAAATACCGCAAGTCAAATCCGAAAATAAAGGATAGATTAGCTGTCATCCACTATGTAATACCCTATATAAATAGATGAATAGGCATAAGGTAGATAGAGAGAATTTTTGGAGTGTTGAGAAAGTTTTGAGGAGAGAGAAAGTCCAAAATAGTATTGCATTCTTGATTTCATTTCCTTCTTGTAGAAATTTCTAGATTCAATTAATAAAAAGTGTCGTTATTAATCTTAAGAAATGTGTTGATTGTTATGAATTCTTGTGAGGGATGTATTGTAGGATTTCCTGAAACTACATAATGGCGCTAGAAACAGGGATTGGTTGAAGAAATTCTGATTGAATTGTGATTTGAAGGAATTTCGAGTAATTAGGTGAAGAATTTCATATAGTTTTCAATAGTTCATTAAGATTGAAAAGATGGCTAGAAGAAAAAATGCTTCAAGACAACCAATAACTGTTAGAAGGAGTAAGAGGCTTGCTGGAGAAGGAAGAAATAAAATTGTGGAATCTTCAAGAATGAACACAGGAAACAATGGAAAAAATCAAGTTCAACAACCAACTCCGCATATGCCAATACAAAATAGAACTATGGATTATGATATAATGAGTGTACACACTTGGCGATCAGATTCAGCAGAAGAAGTGGAAGAATGGATACAATTAAGAAATGATAGGCAAGAAGAGAGAGACCAGGAAGCAGTTGGAGGAATAATTCATGGAGATGAAAGAATTGAAGCATTAGAGGCATTGAGACAAAGAATACACAAAGAGATAAGGTTAGAAGCAGAAGAACGCGCAAATTTGACAAGGCAAAACCATGAGTTGATAATGGAAAACATGAGATTACAGAATATGAGGTCAAAAAGTACTACAAGATCAAGTTCAAGATCAATTAGAAGTGAACTAAGACGAAATTCTCCTATGACAAATATTGGAGAAGGAAATCGAGAAGAAATACAAAATCCAAATGAAGAACATCGCGAAAAGAGAGAAATAATTGAAGATCATTACATTCCACAAGGCGAAATTCTCCACAATGGACAAAACAACAGGAATCAGGAGAATGGGCGACGTCAGGAGTGAAATAATAAAGATGGCGAAGAAAATCAGGAAGAAGGAAGGAGAATATTACATGGTAGAGAAATTCAAAGAAATCAACAGGTAATTGAAGATGAAATCGATAGACATTATGCCGAAAAAGCACGTCTAGCTTGTGAAAGGGAAAGGTTGATAGCGGAAGTGGAGGAACAAGAGCTCCAAGAGGCAATACGCCAGGACAATCATGAAAATCGAGAAAGAAGGTGTGAACAAAATCGCAATAATGGAAATATCAATGAGGAATATGATAGAATACAAAGGAGAGATGAAAGGCAACAAAGAGAATTGATAAGGAATGACGAAAATCATAGAGGAGAAAATGAGAGGTACAATCATGTGCGAATTCAATAAAGAGATGAAAGAGGAGATCGCAGGGAAAGACGAGAAGAAAATAATGAAGAAGAAGATCAAAATTTCGTAAGACAAGACAGACATGAACGTAGAAGAAGAGAAGCTGAATTAAAGAGACCAATGGATCAAAATCCTGGAATAAATGATCAAATCTTAAAAGAACTAGCGGAGATGAGAGGAATGCTAAATAACAGAAAAGAAGGAGGCAGAAGACAATTGGATGAAGCTATAGAAGAAGCTGCAAAAACTTCATTCACACAAGAAGTACAATTAGGAGGAATACCCTCAAAGTGCAACCTTCCTGCATTAACTAGCATCTTTAACGGGATAACTTGTGCAATTCAACACATTAAAGCTTATGTGAGATGTATGCTACAGTGAGAAAATCATGATGATGTATTGTGCAAGTTTTTCACATCCAGTTTAACATGAGAGGCTTTGAAATGGTTTGAAGGGTTTCCCAAGAGTACGATAACGTCTTTCAATCATTTGAAAACTACATTCTTAGGAGCATATATAAGTAATAATTCTTCGTGACCTGGCATTGTAGATGTATTTGGGTTGAAGCAGAGAGTTGGTGAAAGTTTGAAGCATTTGACCATAAGATGGAAGACAATGTGTAATGAAATGGCTAGTCGTGTGGATGAGATATATCTTATTTTATCATTTATTAATGCAATGTTCGCAACCAACCTGCTGTATATTCAAATTTTCAGAGTCAAAAACATGATCACAATGACAGAATTGCGAGACCTTCAGGAAGAGTATATTGCTCTTGATGTAGGACCAAAATATCGCTACAATACTTCTTTGCGAGATTAACAACACTTCCCAGCGAGCATCACCGCAAGATCTTCAACTACACTTTGTGAGTGTCACAAAAGCAGTCAAAAGAGTGACGTAATAACTGACGATTGAAGAAAACATGAGAAAAGCATGTTTGTCCCGCGATAATTACAAAGCTTGCGAGAATGAACATTGTAACTATCGCGGTACAATCGCAGAACCAATCCGAAATAAGAGGAAAACTTAGCTGTCATCCACTATGTAACTACCCTATAAATATAGACCCAATATGTCCAGAAAAGGATGATGTATTTTTGAGAGTTAAGAAAGTCCAGAGGAGAGAGAAACTTCAAGAGAATAGTAGTAATCTTGAATTCTTCCATTTCTATAAACATTTCTGAGAACAAAATAATAAAGTGTCATTTTTAATCTTCAATTGTGAGTTGAATACAACAAGATCGTAACAAGGGTGTAGTGTGGGATTTCCTGCAACAACATTTTGGCGCCCGAAACAGGGATTGAATTAGCGAAATCATAGGGAAAAGTGAATAAGAAGATAAGAATTGTTCAAGATTAAGAAAATCATAAAACAAATCGGTGAGATATTTGAAGGAAGAATGGTTAGAATCAAATAGGATTGTAGAAAATTGGAATGTGGTATGGTAACAAGAACAATGATTGATAGATTTCATGGAAATATTAATGGAAAGATACACAAATGGGATTTTGAAGGAAGGAAAATTATGACGGTGGAAAAAATATCACCGTTGAAAGATTGGGAAAAGCAGGAGATCACATTTACAGCAACAGAAATACCAGAAGAAAACCTAAGTCATACATCTCCATTGGTAATCATGATATCCACTATTCCAATGAGAAAGGGGGAATCAATAAAATCTGTAGAAGAATGGGCTATGAATAGAACTTTAGTGGATGCAGGAAGTTCTGTAGATATAATATTTTATCATACTTTTAAGAAAATGGGATATAAGGATGAAGAAATGTCTTATTCAACATATCATATTCATGGCTTTGGAAAATCTTTAACAAAATCTAAAGGCGAGATAGTGGTACCAATTCCACTAGGAGAGATTGAAACACAAGTAACGTTATGTGTGGTAGACGTGGAATCACTGTATAACATGATATTAGGAAGATCGTGGATACACGCAATCAAGGCTGTAGAATCAACATTGCATCAATGCATCGAATTTCCTATACCCAGTGGAATTGGAGAAATTAGAGGAGACACAGATTTTGCGAAATTGTGTTACCAAATCGAAGTAAGAAATTGTGAAGAACGTCCAAAGCTGCGAAAGGCTCGCAGAAAATTGGCGAGAGAAACAAAGAAGGAAGAAGAATTTAAAGTTTACGTGATAAGAGCAAAAGAAGGAAAAGGAATACCCAGCGAAATCTCGCGAGAAGGAGATGAACTCGCGAGAGTTATGAAAACACTAACACCAATGGGAGAACCTGAAGCCAGTTATACTGCAGCAGAACCAACAAAGGAAATAAATATTGGGAGTGAAGAAGAGCCTAAAATTCTGAAAATTGGGACTAGAATGGAGGCATATGAGGAAGAAAAAACTATAAATCTCTTGCGAGAATATAAAGATATCTTCGCGTGGAGCATGGATGAGATTCCAGGGATAGATCCGTCAATAGCATGTCATAAATTAGAAATCAACAAAAATATAAAACCATTTAAACAAAGAATAAGAAAAATCGCAACAACATATTATTCTCAAATAGAAGAAGAATTACAGAAGATGCTCGACGCATGAATTATAAGGCAAGCAAAATATCCAGAGTGGATTGGAAATATAGTGGTGGTCCCAAAGAAGAACAAGGGGATAAGAATTTCCATAGATTTCACTGATTTAAACAAAGCTTGTCCTAAAGATAGTTTTTCGTTACCAGATATCCCACAGATGGTTGAATCAGCAGCGGGAAATGCAATAATATCTTCGTTGGATGGATATAAAGGATATAATCAAATCCCTCTCGCTGAAGAAGATCAAGAACATACTGCATTTTTTGCTCCAAGAGGATTATACTGTTATAAAAAGATGCCATTTGGCTTACGAAATGCTGGTGCAACATATCAAAGAATGGTGGAGAATGTGTTTGCAAAGAGGATCCATAAAACATTAGAAGTATATGTAGATGATATGCTGATCAAACGAAAAGAAGCTGAGAATCATGTGCAAGATTTGAAAGAGATTTTTGATCAAATGCGACAATTGAATATTAAAGTGAATCCCGATAAGTGTACTTTTGGAGTAACTTCAGGAAAATTTCTGGGGTATATTGTATCAAAAGAAGGAATACAAGTTGATCCGTAAAAGGTGCAAGTAATTTGCGATATGCCAACGCCTGCGACGGTAAAATATGTGCAAAAATTGAATGGACTCTTAGCCTCGCTAGGAAGATTCATTTCGCGATCTTCAGACAAGTGCAAACATTTTTTCGATATACTCAAGAAGGGAACAAAATTCAAGTGGACAGATGAATGTGAAAAGGCTTTTCAAGGAATAAAAGAACATTTAATGAACGTAATTATTTTACAAAAAGCTGAACCGGGAGAAGAACTATTGATTTACCTCGCAACAACCACATATGCGCTAAGTGATGTGTTGCTGCGAGTAGATGCAGGGGTAGAAAACCAATCTATTACATCAGAAAAACGTTCAATTCTGCAGAGAAAAATTATTCAAAGATTGAGAAACTAATTCTAGCGTTGGTGCATGCAACTTTTAAGCTTTGCATCTACTTTCAAGCATATAAGGTCAAAGTGTTAACAAAAGTGCCAATTGAATCAGTAATGAAAAATTCAAAAAGATTAGGCAGAGTTAAGAGATGGAATGCAGAAGTAGGACACTTTGATATCCAATATGGAGTTTTATCCTCGCCAAAGTCACAAGTTATCGCAGACTTCTTAGCTGAATTTCCTTTAGAAGATGATGAAGTTGTGGGAGAGATGATGGATATAGAAGAAGAACATGGAGATCCAAAAGAGCTATTAACAGAACCTGACAGATGGGAGATATTGGTGGATGGATCGTCAAATGGAGAAGGAAATGGGATTGGAGTTGTTTTTATTTCACCAGAAGGAGAAAAAACAGTTTTTTCATTTAGATTGGAATTTTCATCCACTAATAATGAGACAGAATATGAGGCCGTGATTCATGCTTTAAAAATTCCAATAGAAATGAAGTTGGAAAATGCTAGAATCACCAGAGATTCACAATTGGTTATTCGCCAGATAAAAGGAGAATACACAACAAACGAACCATATTTGAGAAAATATAAAAGATTAGTCGAAGAATTATCTGCGAGAATTCCAAAAATAAAATGGAGACACATATCAAGGAAAGATAATAGGCTCGCAGATGCTTTTGCTTTCATATCCAGTATGATGACAAATCCAGCTGCGAGATGCATAAAAATTCAAACACTTTTATTACCAGCGATAAACAAGGAAGAATAAGAGGAAGATGTGATGATGGTAGAAGTTGGCGAAGAAAAATTAAAGAGCAACATTATAGATTGGCAAGCAGATCTTCATGCATACTTGGCAAGAGGAGAAATACCAAGAAATTGATTAGAGGCACATAAATTAAAAAGTAGAGCAACCAATTATAAGTTAAGAGATGGAATATTATATCGCAGATCTTTTAGTGGACCATCGCTAAGATGTTTGACGAGGGAGGAAGGACAAAAAATATTTAAGATGTTGCATAGTGGTGATGCTGGTAATCATAATGGAGGAAGATCTTTGGCATATAGAACAAAAATGCAAGGCTATTACTGGCCATATATGCATGAAGATGCAAAACAACTCTCAAGGCATTGCGAAGATTGCCAGCGATTTGGAAAGAAGATACATGCACCAGGAGCACTATTATCATCTTCAACAAGTGTATGGCCTTTTTGGAAATGGGGATTAGATATTGTGGGACCATTTGTGCCTGGCTCTGGACAAAGAAGATATCTAATTGTCGCAACAGATTATTTCACAAAGTGGGGAGAAGTAAAGGCAGTACAAAATATTCGGGATAAAGATATTTTTACATTCATATTTGAGAACATAATTTGCAGATTTGGGATTCCAGCATAGTTGGTGTCTGATAATGGAAAGCAATTTGAAGAGCAGAATATAGAATTGCTACTCAATGCATTTAAGATAAAGTGTGGAAAATCTACTCCTTTATACCCGCAAGCAAATGGTCAAGCTGAATCAACTAATAAGACAATCGCAGACATCTTAAAAAAGAAGCTATAAGGGTACCACAGAGCATGGTGCGAACAGGTGCATAATGCAATATGGGCTTACAATAAAACTAGACGGGAAGCTACTGGAATGTCACCTTTTTTTTTGACATATGGAGTTGAAGTTGTCTTACCGACAGAAGTAGCTATTCCTACAACAAAAAGAGAGGCTTGAGAAAGAAATCTAAGTGATGGAATGATTTTAAATAAATTAGATGAATTAGAAGAAAAAATAGAAAAGATTTTACAACATATAGAAAATTACCAGCGAAGATTAGCTCGCGAGTACAACAAACGTGTTAAGAAACATGAATTTCAACATGGCGATTTAGTGCTACGAGAAACACCAAGTTATCAGCGAGATAATGGTGGAAAGTTGGCGAGAAAATGGGATGAACAGTACATCATTAAAGAGATAGTTGGAACCGGTGCATACAAACTAATGGACCCTGAAGGGAGAGATGTTGGTCAAAGACTTGATAGACCATGGAATAGATTATTTCTGAAAAGGTATTATCAATGACAACTTCTGCAAGATAAGAGATACTGGTACGTAGTATGATGAAACAAATAATAAATTCTTCTTTCTCTGTTACAACTGCGAGGTTCTTCTGATAACAAAACAAAACAAGAGTTACGAGTATAATCGAAAGAAAGGCAAATAAAGTTTCGCATAGATTAATAGAATGGGACGAACCTTTATGGCGTGCACCCTAGTTCGCGAATAAAATTTCGCAAAAGGCAAATGTAAGACCTAATAGTGCATCATATAAAGGGGTATCTCTTGACATGACTCAGAGATAAGGTTATACCTCTGCTGGAACCTGAGTCATGAAGATGTTGGGGTTAAAGAAAACCTATCTAGGAGAGGGATCTTGGATTTCCAACTATATAAGGTTATACCCTGGTTGGACGACTAAGAACCTCTTCTAAGGAGTGCAGAGTATGACCAAGGCGCCGAGGTACACGGTTGAGTCAAGGGTCCCCGGGGCATACAAAACTACCCTAGCCATCCTTGATAAGTCTTGGCTATGATGCAATCGGCCCGAAGAAAACCCCACTTAGGGTGCAGTCTTGTAACTATAAGCCAGGCATAAAGGACAAGAGGCTGCGAAAATAACTGGTTGTTGGAAAATCTGGATGGGAAGAGATAGTCTTGTATGGATGATGTGCCCTCCTTGAAGGGGCAACCAGTGGGAAGATAAGGGCGGAACCCTCCATTAGGAAGATGATAAGTGTCTAAAGACGGCAATGTCATGGGTTTATGATTGCAAGAACATTTAGGCCTGTCATATTGTCGCGTGACGAAAATTATACAAAGGCAACAAGACAAAAGAGAAAAGTTAAGATGATATCAATGGGTTTTTACATGAAAGTGTAAAGACGTCCTGCGATTTCATCGCAAGACGACAATGTCATAGGACATTGTTCTCGCAAGAGGATATAGACCTGTCATATTGTCGCAAAAAATTTGAAGAAACAAGGATAAGGCAAGATCAATGGGTTTTTACATACAAATGTAAAGACGTCCTGCGATTTTGTCGCCAAAAGAAAAGTTTGGCAAAATAAGACCTTTAACTAGGAAGGCAAAATAAGACCAACAGAATAATATTAAACATTGACTATTTTCAGAATGCAGGAAATATTTGTTCATCGCAGGAGAATACATGAGAAGGCAACTTTCTTCAAAATTTTTCAGAATATCGCAAGAATTCATTAAATCACAGATATATTCCTACTTTCGCAAGAGGTATAGTCACACAGTTCGCAAAAAGAAAATACAGGAAATAATTCAACATCTCAAGAAAGTTAATGAAGGGCAAGTAGGGGAATGGATAAATAAGATCTCATTATATTCCTTGAGAATATTCAAAATAAACAAAATTAAAAGTTGAATTCTAAAAAGTTGCAAAAGTTACATTGCTCGCAAGAAAGAAGAAGGAAAAGGAAGAAAGAATGAAATTCAAGGTTCAGCGATGGTCTCGCCAGACTCGGGATTTTTACTGTTATTGTCAGCATCACCAACATTTTTTTCATTAAGTGTGGGATCAGAATATCGCCACAATTATATTCACGAGAGATTAATGACACTTCTGCGAGCGTTACTGAAAAATCTTCAACAACATTTCACGAGCGTCACAAAATAATTCAAAGAATGACGAAGTTGACGATTGAAGAGGCATATTAGAAGAGTATTGTTTCACGAGGATTACAAAAGTTGGCGAATATTAACATTGTAATTACCGCGATGAGATCGCAAAATAGATCCGAAAGAAGGGGAAAACTTAGCTGTCACCCACTATGTAATTTCCTATATAAAGGGTTCAAGTAAGTCCAGAAAAGGATGATGTATTTTTTAGAGTGGAGAGAGTCTTGGGGAGAGAGAAAGATTTTTCAGAGAGATTTTTAGAGAGAGAAAAGATATTTTTCTTTATCATCTTCTTCCCCAAAACTAGATTTAGAACTCCATTAATGGAGATTATCAAATGTAAAATCAAATGTAAACTTTAACAATCATAGTAGAGAATCATGGATGTAGATCAAATTGATCGAACCATGTAAAAATCCGTGTGTCTATTTACAATTTTTAGAATTTTATTCATACTTCTAATATCAAAATTAGTTTAGATCAAGAGATAATTATCAAGATATTATAAGGGGTGTGTTGTGGGAATTCCTGCAACTACATTTTGGCGCCGACTAATGGGACAACTACTTTTCAAATTGGAGAAGATTCAAAGAAATTGGCTATTGTTAGAATTAAATTTCACTGGATCTAAAAGTTTCAAGATCAAATATGGAAAGCTACAACGAAAGATCATGATTATACATCAAATAGAGAGAAGGAGATATATTAGGTGGCGGATGAAGAAAATATCAGCAAAAATTATGTCAACAAATCATCAAAAAGGACAAATTTCTTCTCACTTTTCTTATTCTTTGTTTCATTTTTCAGATCTAGGAATTTCAAAGCACAAATTGAAAAATGGATTTAAACTTTGCTTTTTACAAATATTTGATTTATCGTGGAAGTCTTGAATCTAAAAATGTTTTGCTACGAATTTGTAATAACCAAACTTCGTTTTACAAATTTGTTTAATAAATTTCTAAAAATGTCAAATTTCGAGATTTTCTGTTGATTAGATATTTACATTTCTTAAAAACAAAGTTAAGAAGATTTCATTGGATGTTTTCATTCTTCGTAGGGAGAAATTACTCATCTTAACGCTCTATAGATTGCTAGCCAAATTTATTGATCGTTTGCGATTCCAGGCAAAATTTCATCAATATGGATTTTCGAAGAAAAATGTATGATGGAAACCAATCACTCGTGAAGAATACAATTAACAATAACAACGGGATCACTTCAATTGTCAACAATCAGCAAGGAATGAATTAATTTGGCAGGAAGATAAAAAAATCTCGCAAACTACGATGTTTCGTTTGCAACATTTCTTCTTCCATAGTCCAGTCATAAGATGAAAGAACCACAACAGCGAATAGAATCGCAACAACAACATCAACTCATAAGATGAAAAAATAGTCTAGTTACTTCAAAGATGATCTGCTCGCAAAGCATCCGTAAAACAACACATTAAAAAGAAGGCAGAAGAGACAAACCATCGCCAGAATATGGCTGTCCAATTTCTAGAAAAGTAAACATGACTTGATGGCAAAAGATTCGTTACAATAATGACGACAAGAAAAGAGACATAAGAGTTATTTAATACATTATTGACTTGCTGGCTTGCAGTAATAAATTCAAATGAGAAAAAAATTCACAACTTACAAAGGAAAAAGGAGTAAAGTGGAATAATGATTGTCATATCACTTGTTTAACATAATGAATTAATAATTATTATTTTAACATTGCAGGATCATTATTATCATAGGACCAAGTGGAAGAAAGGAAAAAACCAAAAGAGCAAAACGATCAGTGTAAAGATAAAAGAAACTTGCGGCATTATTTCCAAAGAACTTACCAAAGAATCTGCGAGCAACATCGTGACATCAGCGATAGTTTAGCAAGAAAAGCAAAATCATAGAATACTATACCGACATAGTGACAGCAAAGCCAAGATCATGTCTCTTTGTTCACGCTATATGGAGGTGCAATTCCACCGAAACAACAATACTTAAGAGGCGAACGAGTAAAATAATTAAAAGGGAGTACTACATTCCTCCCATCTTTGATTTATAAAAAAAGTACTTTTAGCATTTTTAGTGTTTACTAATGGTTTAAATTTTAGTGCAAAATTTCGCAGGAATCAGTGCAAAATTCATTATTGGTGTTCGCAGCTATTCCGCCAAGAACGTTCCCCTGCAAAATTAGTGGCGAAAAATTCATAAAAGAAAAGGAGAGTAATTTGCATTTTCTAAATTGTTGAAAATGGATGAATAATTTTCTGAACATCCAGCTGTTAAGTATGAAGTGACATGCGAGTTAACCAGCGAACAACAAGATAAACAGCGAGCAACGCCACCAAAAGGAACACAAGCAACCAAGATAAGCATCATTTTTCTAATGTTCTTGCGGTAAACCAATAATTAATAGGTGCTCGCAGAATACATAATGGCAGCCAATAGTTAAAATTGGTGCTCGCTAGAATACGTATTATTAAATTCTTGACGAGCAACAGTTGGTGGTCCCTACAACGGCACGTACTATTAATTCTAAGGAATAAATTTCTTGTTAAATAATATGTACTATTTAATAAGAGGACAGAAAGAGAGTGTTTTTTCTGAGCACATGCTACTATAGCAGCCAAAAAGAACAGCCATTTTGGCGAAATGAGCAACAGTTGGCGAGCAAAGAGAAAGGGTGTAGTGTTGACGCAAATTCTTGGCGAGCAACATATCACTTTTTACATACTTATTAATTATTGGCGCTAAAGGATAAAAGAAGAGTTTGTCTGTTCTGAAGTGACTATCGACAAAAGTGAAAATTAAGAATTATGGAATATTCAAGTGGATATCGCAAGAAGTGACTATCGTGGTTCTTTACTGACTATCGCAAAAAGTGAAAATTGCTTCTTCATTTCTGATGCCTTTCGTTTCAAAAAATGCCTTTATATCGTGAAAGAAGAAATTTTGGAGAGAGGATACTTCGTAAGCTATTATAACAAGGAATACCCGCAGCACAAACAACAAAATTGACATGAGAGTTGTCAATGGGTGAAAAAATTAATTGACGTGATGCCTTTTCTTCACAATTAATTGACATGGGGTCTATTGAGAAATTAGCATTAATTTATTCAATCCAACAGGGAACTAGATGGATTCTAGATGGTCCACGTTCTTTGGACAAGGAATTTTATTGTTCTTATATTCAATGGGAAGAAACAGCCAGCGAGATATTCTTCATTTAAGTGCTCGTGAAGTATCTTTACTAAAATAATCAAGGAAGGAATGGGACCAACGTTTATGCCTTTTTTTGCTTAAGTACTCATGAAGTATTTTGGCGCTAATAAAGAATTGTAATCAGCATTTCGTGAAGAATTTTCTTTTGAAGGATGAAAGGAAATGAAGACAGTGGACACGTGATGAAAGCAAACAAAGATGGACATACTCAAACAATTAATTTAGTGGACACGTGATAATAAAAAAATTGTTTAACATACTCAAACAATTAATATAGTGGTTCTATACTACTACTACAATTAATTAAGTAATGTATTAGTAATGTTTGCGATAGTTGTATTGCGGTTCCTAGCAATCTACTAGATAGGTGACGAGAGGGTCGTAGCAATCTAATTCACAAGGGTGTAAAAGCAAATAATAGGAATGGGTGAACATTGCTGTTGGGGAGATTATCAGCGATAGTTCAAGCAGGATTGTCAGCGATTGTTCCAGCAGGATTATTAGCGATCATTCCAGCAGGATTATCATGATCGTTCAAAGAGATTTATCAGCGATGGTTCCAGCAGATATTTGATTATTTCGCAAGAAAAATTCACAAGAGAAGGGTTAGAACAATTGGTATGGTGCAAGAGGCAGATCAAGAGTTTATTTCTCATTCCTTCTCATTTCAACAACAAATCAAATGCTTCGCGAGAGACGGCAGCAACAGAAAATCGCAAGAAATCTAAGTACCACTTCCTTAAATATTTTACTTACAGAAAATGAATTTTTTTTTTTGATAAAAAACGATACTATCGCAATATTTCAAAGAGCATTTCTAATATTTCAAAAACTTTCAAAAAAAAAATTGATTTAATTTACTAAAAGAGGTATAATCGCAAGATTTCCAAAATTTCTAAGATTTCAAAACAGTTCAAAGAATTTTGATTTGATTGACCAGGGCGACGTATTCGCAAAAATTTAAAGATTACAAAAAAAGATTTCTAAGATTTTTTAGTTGACTTACCAAAAAGCGATACAATCGCAAGATTTCAAAAAATTATAAAAAATGAGATCATCAGATCGCAAAAAATTTCAAAATTTTCAAAGATTACAATAAATGAAACTATCGCAAAGATTTCTAAGATTTCAAAAAAAAAATTGATTTCATTTCCAAAACAGCGATACCCTCGTAAGATTACAAAGATTTCAAAAGATTAAAGAAAATGGAATTATCGCAGAAATTTTCAAAGATTTCTAAGGTTACAGAAAACGAAATTATCGCCAAAATTTCTAAGATTTCAAATTTCCAAAATACGCGATACAATCGCAAGATTTCAAAGAATATTTCTCTAGAATATTTCTTTTACAGAAAGAGATTTTTGGTTTAACAAATGCGATAAAATCGCAAGATTTCAAAGAATATTTCTAAGATTTCAAAAGATTTTAAAGAATATTTCAACTCACAAAAATGAGCAAAACAAATTTTTATCAGAACTGCGAGTGTAATCGCGAGATCATTCAAGATTATATAAAGAATTGATAGAAATGAAAGAATGAAGAAAAGCGAATATAATTTCGCAGAAATTTAAAGAATGGGACAAACCTTTATGGCGTGCACCCTAGTTCGCGAATACAATTTCGTAAGAGGCAAATGTAAGACCTACAAGCACGTTATAAGGGGGGTATCTCTTTACATGATTCAGCGATAAGGTTACACCGCTACTGGAACCTGAGTCATGCAGATGTTGGGGTTAAAGAAAACCTATCCGGTAGAGAGATCTTGGATTTCCAATTTTATAAGGTTATACCCTGGTTGGACGACTGAGAATCTCTTCCAAGAAGTGTAGAGTATGACCAAGGCACCGAGGTACACGGTTTAGCAAAGGGTGCCTGGGACGGACGAACCTACCCTGGCCATCTTTGGTAAGTCTTGGCTACAATGCACTTGGCCTGAAGAAAACCCCACTTAGGGTGCAGTCTTGTAACTATAAGCCATATAGGCATAAAGGACAAGAGGCTGCGAAAACAACTGGTTGTTGGTAAATCTGGATGGGAGGAGCTAGTCTTGTATGTCCTATGTGCCCTCCTTTAAGGGGCAACCAGGGGGGAAGATAAGGGCGGCACCCTCCATTAGGGAGCTGATAAGTGTCTAAAGACGGCAATGTCATGGGGCTCTAAGATCGCAAGATCATTTAGGCCTGTCATATTGTCGCGTAAATTATACAGAGGCAAAAAGCCAAATGAGAAAAAGTTAAGATGAGATCAATGGGTTTTTACATGAAAGTGTAAAGATGTCATGCGATTTCATCGCAAGACGGCAATGTCATGAGACTTTGATCTCGCAAGAGAACTTAGACTTGTCATATTGTCGCATAACAGGACAAAAAGCCTCGAGAGAAAAGATAAGGCAAGATCAATGGGTCAATACATGCAAATGTAAAGACGTCCTGCGATTTTGTCGCAGAAAGAAAAATTGGCGAAATAAGACCTTTAACTAGGAAGGCAAAATAAGACCAATAGAATAATCTCAAACATTAATTATTTTCTTGTAAGAATGCAGGAAAGATTTGTTCATCGCAAGAGAGATAGCAAGTACTATTCAGAATCTCTCAGAAATATTATTCAGAGTTTCTCAGAAGTATTATTCAGAATTTATCAAGAGGAATGTCTACAATCTCGTAGCATTATTCACAATCTCACCACTATTCATCGCACTATTCATCGCACTATTCATGACAACACTATTCAAAGCATTATTTCGGAATCTCGCAGAAACGTTCAGAAATTCGCAGAAACATTCATAAATTTTCAGACTAATTCAGCATATTGCAGACTATTCCATAATTTCGTAGGAGAAATGATTATTTCGCAGAATATGATCATTTTATCAAATGAGGCAGAGGCAATTCATTCATTTAGCATTTTCTCAGGGATTCTTCCTTCATAGATAAAGAACAGAGGCAACTGTGGATTACCAAGAAAATATTTTATGTTCTTTATCTTCTCGCAAGAATCATTTCCAAAATGGACTAGGATTTTCACCAAAAATGAAGTAATAATTTCACGAGAACAGAGGCAATACTATGACTTTCATTAAAGAACGGATAGTTCTTATTTTTTGAAGATTAAGTACTTTTTATATTTCTTCAGGGATACTTCATACTTCACGAGCACTTCAAGATTTAATACTTCTTATTTACTTAACAAAGATATGGAACTTCGCAAAAGAATAGAGGCAAGTATATACTTTTCAAGTCCAATATTCTTTCGCTCATTCCTTCATCAACAAAAATCAAAGACTGCTACAACAACAGATTTTTTCTTAAAAATTACTTTTCAAGCAATATTCAAGAAAAAAGAGGCAAGATGTAGGATCAGAATATCGCCACAATTATATTCGCGAGAGATTAATGACACTTCTGCGAGCGTTACTGAAAAATCTTCAACAACATTTCACGAGCATCACAAAATAATTCAAAGAATGACGAAGTTGACGATTGAAGAGGCATATTAGAAGAGTATTGTTTCACGAGGATTACAAAAGTTGGCGAATATTAACATTGTAATTACCGCGATGAGATCGCAAAATAGATCCGAAAGAAGGGGAAAACTTAGCTGTCACCCACTATGTAATTTCCTATATAAAGGGTTCAAGTAAGTCCAGAAAAGGATGATGTATTTTTTAGAGTGGAGAGAGTCTTGAGGAGAGAGAAAGATTTTTCAGAGAGATTTTTAGAAAGAGAAAAGATATTTTTATTTATCATATTCTTCCCCAAAACTAGATTTAGAACTCCACTAATGGAGATTATCAAATGTAAAATCAAATGTAAACTTTAACAATCATAGTAGAGAATCATGGATGTAGATCAAATTGATCGAACCATGTAAAAATCCGTGTGTCTATTTACAATTTTTAGAATTTTAGTCATACTTTTAATATCAAAATTAGTTTAGATCAAGAGATAATTATCAAGATATTATAAGGGGTGTGTTGTGGGAATTCCTGCAACTACATTAAGAGTTTCTCCTTCTCTGGGATAACTTTTTTCTTCTTCTTCTGGTTTATCCTGAGAAATATCTTCTTCAACATCTTCTTCAACGGGTACATATTCTAAATCCTTGTCCAGGGGAAGAGGGATTTCATCATCATCAACTTTTAGAGGAAGAACAGATACAGGAGGGAGAGAATGGGATATCAGAATATCGTTCACAATAACTTCAGCACTAAGGTGAACCTTGCGAAGGAAACCTCTGTCACGATTTCTAATCTCTATATTTTTGAAGTACTCGAGATAATCAAGTCTTCTCTCTGCATTATCGTGAGCTTCTATAAGATCAGAAATGAGAATCCTATTTTCTTTGCGAACTTTATCCAACTTATCAGTAAGATCAGTGATGGTAGAATGAAGACTTCTTTCAGATTCTGCGAGCAACAAAAATGATTAAATATTATTCAGATAAAGATCTTGCAAGAAACATAACGTAAAATTTGATAGAAAGATCAACAAATGAGGCAGTCAATTGACTATCTTCTTTTTGAGAGGTTAAGTTTTGGATTAATGTAAAGAAACAGTTCTCCCATTTGTTCATAGCGTCATCAAATTTATTGCCAACCATACCCTTCAGACATGATTTCATGTTTTCTTCTTTGGAGTGTAGATACGAGTTTTCCTTTGCTAATAAAGAATGAGATTTATTTAATTGGGAGTATTGATCTTGAAGCTTGCTGGCCTTTAAACTAAGAGTTAATCTACGCTTAATAAGTTTATCCTTCTCAGAGGTAGATGATTCAGTTACTTCCTTGAGTTCATATTTAAGGGAGCGAAGAGATCGCTCTTGATTATCACATATTCTTTGCAGATTACTCAATTGTTGCAAAGAAATCGTCATCAAGCTTGAAAATCTATGTTTCTCTTGGGATAAAGTTCTATTTTCATCTGATAAAGATTCTACCGCCAAGTTAGACTTGGATAACAAATATGAGAGACGAGTAATCTCGTTACTTAATAAATTTTGACTTTGCGATAGTTGATTATTCCCATTAGTAAGATTATCTATTTGATAGATCGAATATGTGTAGATATTATATAATCCATTATACTGGTCCATCCAAGAATCTCTTTCAACACGAGCTTCATCAGCAATAGATTCAAATTTAAGTTTTTCCATGAAACGAGTCTGATTTGAAACTAATATATGAACCAAGAATTTAATAAGGAGACTTGAGTACAGAGGATATGAAAGCAAAACATAGAAACAAAAGGGTAGAGGCAGGAAGATTGTACCTTTCAGCTCGTCATTTTTTCTGCGAAGGTTCTCGCAGTTAAGTAAAGAGTTGCGAAGCATATGGTTCAGAGTATCACATTCAGAAATTTTGACTTGAAGGCTTTTTCTTAGAGCTTCAACTTCATTTTCTAAAGATTCTCGTGAAGAAGTACTATCAGAGCCAAAATACTTGAGTAAGGTCTCGCAAACTTCATATTGGAGAGAGTCAGTAGAAGATTTTCTAGCATCGTCTAAAATATTAGATAAAATTCTAAAAGCAACATCAACTCCTGCTAAGGTTTCATTTGATGGAGGAAGAGATGCAGAGGGTGAAGTAGTAACAAGGACAAGTTGACGATTTAAGTCATTTGCGATGGTTGTATTATCAGAAGGAGGAGTGTTGAGAAAAACAACAGTTGAAGGCAATAAAGGGCTAGAAGGATCTTCAGTCACAGCAATTTCAGTAGCTTGATTTGTCAAAGAATCAAATTAAATAGAGGTGTTGGCAACGATATTCTCGCAGGTAAATGAAAGAGGATCCAATTGTGAGGGTGTGGGAGTAACTCTTGTAGATGTTAATGTGGGGATGGTGAAATCATCCTCAAGAGCTTTAAATTGACGAGGTCTTTTGGGAGGATTAGCGATGTTCTCGACATTCTGCGAATAATAGCTTAGATAAGAAACAGAGGCAACAATATTGTTACTAATAAAAAGGATGTGTTTCTTACCACCTTATCATTAGCAGAACTTCTCTTCTTCTTATCAGTTGGCCTTTTGCGAGCATTAGGGTTTTGAACTGAGGACTGCGTGTTAGGGATAGTTCCACTGAAGAGAAGACATAATACGGGAGTTATGAAGGATCAAATAGAGAAGATCGAAGAATATGAGTAAAAATTGAATCAAATAAAGATTATAATCAAAAAAACATACCTTGATGACTCCATTAGAACAGTAGCAGGAGAATATGAAGAAGAAGAAAAGTTGCAGACGGAAGATAAAATAAAAAGATGAAGAAGATAGAGAAATAAAAGAAGAAAATTAGTTTTGAAGTCTAACTCTACCTTTTATAGGCAAAAGGGAATAACCTGTTGAGTATAGACGTGTCAGTAAAAAGATGAATTTACAACACGTGTAGGCGGTTAAGCTGAATTAACGGAGCAATGTCGAGAAGAAAATATGGAAAGAAAAGAGGCTGCGAGCACTTTGAAGAATTGAAGATTCTCATATTCTCTCCACTTTGCGAAGAAGACATGAGAAGAGGCAAGATGTAGGACCAGAATATCGCTACAATACTTCTTTGCGAGATTAACAACACTTCCCAGCGAGCATCACCGCAAGATATTCAACTACACTTTGCGAGTGTCACAAAAGCAGTCAAAAGAGTGACGTAATAACTGACGATTGAAGAAAACATGAGAAAAACATGTTTGTCCCGCGATGGTTACAAAGCTTGCGAGAATGAACATTGTAACTATCGCGGTACAATCGCAGAACCAATCCGAAATAAGAGGAAAACTTAGCTGTCATCCACTATGTAATTACCCTATAAATATAGACCCAGTATGTCCAGAAAAGGATGATGTATTTTTGAGAGTTAAGAAAGTCCTGAGGAGAGAGAAACTTCAAGAGAATAGTTGTAATCTTGAATTCTTCCATTTCTGTAAACATTTCTGAGAACAAAATAATAAAGTGTCGTTTTTAATCTTCAATTGTGAGTTGAATACAACAAGATCGTAACAAGGGTGTAGTGTGGGATTTCCTGCAACTACACTTGAAGAAAAACAGAATGAGATGGAATCATACCCAGTTGCGAACACAAGTTCAAAAGAAGCAAATGCAAGCTTGTTACCCAAGTTGATAAACACAATGGCGAGCACTTCGCAGGGATAACAAGAGAGGATAATGGAGAATAGTCAGCAAAAAATAGTAGTTATAGGAAGTCGCGACCAAGAAGAATTTGAGAGAGAAAGAAACTTCTATAGCCAAGGTGGAAACAAAAAAATTCCAAGACTTGATCAGCCGCAAGAAACATATGGAGGTCAAAGGCAAAATTATCACAGAAGCCAAGGAAATCATAAGATGATATGGGAAAAGATTAAAATGCCACCTCTGAATACTAGTATAGAAAAAATATGGGAAGCAATAATCTTGATGGAAAATGTACCAGCACCCTGGAACATGGGAAAAGAGCCACCTCCAAATCACCGAAGTCAAGAATTTTGTTCTTACCATCATTTTCATGGACATTCAACAAATGATTGCAGGAATATAAAGAGAATCATTCTCAGGATGATAGATCAGGGAAAGTTAAATAATTTTCTCATAGGACAACCTCAATCTCAACCATTACCACCTCCACCAGAAATTCGCAGAGTTAATACGACAAAAGGAGGATAAACATTTGTAATAGAAGTTGGAGCAAAAGCGAAGAATCTGTTTTGTAACTCTATTGTACATTCATACAAAATGATTGAAGACTTTCACGGTAATGTTCTGAGTAGAGTTTTCGCAAGAGATGCTGATGGGAAAGAAATAATGAACATTCTGAAGGTCTCGCCGTTAAAAGAATGGCAAAACAGACTATTTCCTTCACCGCATAAGAAGTACCTGAAGGTGGAGAAATGCACGAAAACCCATTGGTGGTGAAATTAGAGATTAATCCAAAACCAAGTGATGATGTAGATGATGAAGCTGAGGATTCATGGGCAATCAACAAAGTTTTAATTGATACTGGAAGTTCCGCGGATATCCTGTTCTATCATGCTTATAAAACTATAGGTGGAAAAGATGAAGATTTGATACCTTCAACTTACAAAATCTATGGTTTTAACGGAACTGCTAATAAACCTAAAGGTGAAGTCACTATGCGAATTCCATTGAAAGGAATATCTTCTGAAATTCTGTTATGTGTTTTCGACGTGGAGTCACCGTACAACGCCTAAATTGGAAGACCTTGGCTACATGGGATTCTAGGCGTAGCATAGACATTTTATCAGTGCATCAAGTTCCCTCATCCGATCGGAGTTGGTATTATAAAAGGAGATTGGATTGAGGGAAAGAAGTGTTATGAAATTGATGTTGAGTCATGCAAAAAACGAACTACAAAGAAAGAGAATTAGAGACGTAACATCAAAGGAAAGCAGAGAAGTGAGAGATTGATGGTTGATGCAGTAGAGAAGATAAAATAAGAAATGTTGCGAAGTAAATGTTTGTTGAAAATAGGAAGTAGCAAAACGTTCGCAGAAAGCAAGAAAGCCGTAGATAATATCAATGATGCAGAGACAGAAAGCAGCAAAGGTAAGAAACTTAGAATTTGATATCAGAATAAAATTGAGAAAAGAAAGAAAAATGTGTGGCTGATTTGTTACAAAAAATTTCAAAAAATATATTTTATAGAATGACAAAGATGAGAATTGAGAAATTACAATAAGAGCTGAAATGAAAAAACAGAATAATCAGAACAATCAGAATGGGGTGAACATACTATGGCGTGCACCCTAGTTCGCGAAATCAAAATTTCGCAAGAGGCAAATGTAAGACCTAAAGTGCGTCATATAAGGGGGTAATTGTTGCATCGCTCAACGAAAAGGTTACACCGCTACTGGAACCTGAGTCATGGAAATTTGGGGTCAATAAAATCCCATACAGGAGAGGCACCTTGGATTCTCAACTTAAGCATATGACTTGAGTTGGGCGACTAGGGTAATAAGGACTCTCCTAAGGAGTGCAGAATATGACCAAGGCGTCTAGGTACACGGTTGAGTCAAGAGTGCCCGGGGCGTCTGGAGCGTACCTTTCCATTCTTTACAAGTCTTGGCTATGATGCACTCGGCCTCAAGAAAACCCCACTTAGGGTGCAGCCTCGTAACCATAAGCCATATAGGCAAAAGGGATAAGAGGCTGCGAAAACAACTGGTTGTTGTCAAGACTGGATGGGAGGAGCTATCCTTGTATGTCAGAAGTACGTCTCCTTGAAAGGGGAACCAGGGGGAAGATAAGGGCGACACCCTCCATTAGGGAGATGATAAGTGTCTTAAGACGCAAATGTCATGAGGCTTTATTTTCGTAAGAATATTTAGGCTTGTCATATTTGTGTGACAATCCTGAAGAGGAAATAATACAAAAGAGAAAGATAAGATGAGATCAATGGGTCAGTACATGAAAGTTTAAGGATGTCCTGCGATTTCATCGCAAGACGACAATGTCATGGGGCTTTATTTTCGCAAGAATATTTAGGCATGTTATATTGTCGTAACAAAAATTATAAGAGAAAAAGGTTAAGACAAGATCAAGGGGTTTTTGCATGAAAATGCAAAGACATCCTGCGATTTTGTCGCAATGACAAGAGGTGGAAAAATAAGACCTTTACTTAGGAAGGCAAAATAAGACCACATCAGAATACAAGAAAAATTGCAATTCTAAAATATGTGATTGCGAGATTATGCAGAAATAACTGCGAGATTTGGGAATGTATATACTCAAAGATTTCGCAATAATCTTATTGAAAAAAGGTAACTTGCTTAATCTCTTATTTGTTTCCATATGATAGATTTACGCACAAAGTGAAAAATAAATTATATATTGATTAATCATATTGCGAGAAAGAATTATTTTCTAACACATGCAGGAAGAAACAAAAGAAATAGAACCTGTATTGAAGATTGAAGAAATTCGCAGTGATAGATTACAAAAATAGAGGATTAAAAGAGAAATATACAGATATTACAAAAAATCAAAGAAGGAAGCAAAAATCATTTCTTGCTTGATTCTTCATCATCCTTATCAGACTCTTCTCCTTCCTCACTAGAGTCAGATTCTTCTTCTTCTACATCTTCATCAGATTCTTCTTCTTCGCTAGCATCGCTATCAGAGATGACCAAATCAGGAGTGTTCTTTGGGACTTCATCTAAGATATAAGGATATGTGGAATGCGGAATGTTATTGTCATCACAAATCATTTTAATAGTCTGGTTGCGAAAAAGAGTAGCATCATTTTTAAAGTTTGCAACAGTAATCTTGAATTGGATCTTCAGCTTAGAACATTTATCATTGCGAGAAGCAAGATCCTTTGCAAGCTGCCCCTTCTCAGCCTCAAGTTTTTCAATTCTTCTGCAAAGTCTCTCTTCAGCCTCTGCGAAAGTATAACACTAAATTAGCAACTTGATGGAAATTTATGAAAAACAAACAATTAAATAAGGAAGAGAAGTTAATAACCTTCTCTGTCAGAAATCACATCTCTAACCAAGGATGTGTGTTCAGTATGGAGGCTAACATTTACACCTAGATCATTCCTGGTGTTATCTAGAACTTTTGCAGCCCAAGCGAATTTATCATCATTATGTATTAGAAGACATGAGCGAATTTGACTCTCTCTTTCACTAAGTATAGAGTTTTGGCGAATAGATTCATCTCGTTCAATTTGAACCTCAAGAAGAGTTTCATGGAATTTCGTTAGAGTTTGAGCACCTTGGAGAGTAATACGATCTTTTTCATCTATAAGACTGCTATTCTTGGTCCTTAAACTATTAATTTCCTCTTTAGAATTAAGATAGAAACGCTTAAATTTATTGGCTAAGCCCAAGCTGGATCTATGGTCAATCTCTAAGAGACGAAATTTGGATCTGAGTTCATCTACGAAAAGGGACTTTATCTTGTCATTTGAAAAACTATTTAAAGAATTGTTAAGTAGTTCAAGCAGGGTATCATTGTCTATGGGTTCGGGAAAAGAACGAAGAATGGTAGCTTCATCAGAAAGACCATAAACATATGCGAAAGTGGTAAATCATATGAGGCAAGATAATGAGAAAATGAAATGAAGAAAAAAAAGAAAAGCTCTATACCATCAAGTTGCTTATTAGCATCTTGAAGACTAGATATTTTGCCCTTCTGAGTGGAATTTTCAGAATCCAACTGCTTATTCTTTTCGCGAAGATCAACAGCTTCAGCCTCCAGTTCTTCGTTTTTCTTGCGAAGTTTAAGACTCTTCTTCTCAAGAGTAGCATGCTTTCTTTCCAAATCTGAGGCAACAGCGAAAGAATCTCTTCCAAACTGCGAAAACAAAACAAAAATTATCAAGATAGATAGATATAATTTTGAATTATAAGTATGAAGAAAAAACAAAGAAATGAAAGCATACCAGAATACCAAGTGAGTTCAGAAAGTCAGGAGTCACTGATCTAGAAACTCTGCGAAGAGAACTATCACCATCCAATAGAGTGGAGTCACAGATATTCGCAAGAGCTTTGCACGTGTTGGTGAGATTGTCATTACCAATTCCTTGTAAGGAATCAGAAAAGATACTAGACAATTGTGACATTGAAGACTCAGAAGAGGCATCTTCCTTTGCGAATACAGCATCATCATCTGTACTCTAATTAGAGTGGGAACTTTAGGGAGAGGGAGAGCGGACTTTTCTTTTCTTTGAAGGCGGGGCAGCGGATTTTTCCTTTCGAAGAACATTTTTACTCTTGCCTTTGATCTTCGCATCATTAGACCCTTTTTTATCCGCAACTACAACGCCAATCTACGCACACGAATGAAGATAAGAAACAGAGGCAACAATATTGTTAAAAATGATAAAGGAAAGTATTTCTTACTTCATCCGTGATCGAGCGAAGTGCTTCTAGGGTGCTTGCCTTTCTAGTTCTGGTGTAGCTTCTTCTTAACTTGTTAATCTGAAGATTTCGCAAAGTTAATAAGTATAAAGAGGAATGAAGATAATAGACTGAATGAAAGAAACATACCTCTTTTTATTTCTCAGGCCAATTAAATGCCCAAGGTTGGTAAGCAGTGAGATTCGCAGGAAGCACGTTTAAACCAGAAACATAAGGGCCCCTCAAAATCAGTGGAAAGACACACCACTTTTCATCTTTGGATTGGCGAGGAGTTTTATTCTTGCCAGAGTGCCAATCAATGTCATGCATAAGCTTTTTATCATCATCAACATTTTCCTTCCTCTTCGAACGAATACCCCAGCTAGTTTTTACGTTCTCCATATGTATTAGTTCATAATTATCAAAGAAGCTTTCTGCGGTGTATTTCTCGGGAAGAGTTTCTAATTCCTTAAATTCAGGATCTCTAACATCTATTGAATAAAGAGACCCTTTGCCAGCACCAAGGTTAGCGAATTCAATCATTAAGCGAATGCAATCCCCACTTAATTGATATATTGCCCGCGAGAACTTCGTGTGGGAGAGTATATTCATAGAATAAAGGAAGGTTAGGATCATAAAGAGGGATAGGAAGGCCAGCGAGAATCTAACCCAGCGAAACTATGATCTCTTTATCATCACAATGATGATCAAAAAATAATCTAGCAGAAAGAATGGAGGTAGCTTCTTGATTGGGAATGGTGGATAGCGTAAAACCCTTCTCTTTAAAAACTTTTTTAATTCCTTCAAGAGAAGTTTTAGCTTTGTGACCGCTTGGAGGCATATCTGAGTATGGGAATGAAGGAATGAAGATCAAAAGAAAAAGAAGGATGAAAATTTACAGCAGCAGAAGCGGAATATGCGGAGAAACTGTAAATTTGCAGAGAAGAATAGAAGAAAGTGAAAAGAAAAGAATAAGAAGAGTATATATAGAGAGAAGAGTTATCAAGAAGATAAACTCATTAATGCGAACAGTGGACGTGAACGGTTGAGATATAGCGGTTTAAAAAGACGTGTCAAGAAATGGGTGGAGGAAAAGATATGTGTAATAAATACTGCGTAGAATACAAGATCGTGTCAGTATAAAAGAATATGAAAAGATGAACAACTGCGGCATTCTGAAGTACAAATTCTCATGACATTATCCCCTTCACAAAGAAGATATGAGAAGAGGCAAGATGTAGGATCAGAATATCGCAACAACAACACACTTGCGAAATCTTCATTCGTGACACTGTGAAGACGTCGCAGAGTGACTTCAAAAATGACATAACAGATGACGACAGCGTAAACATGAGAAAAGTGTGATGATCTAGCGAAATTTAGGATGTTTGCGAATTTTAATATTTGTAAGCCTGCGAAATACCGCAAGTCAAATCCGAAAATAAAGGATAGATTAGTTGTCATCCACTATGTAATACCCTATATAAAGATATGAATAGGCATAAGGTAGAGAGAGATAATTTTTGGAGTGTTGAGAAAGTTTTGAGGAGAGAGAAAGTCCAAAATATTGTTGTATTCTTGATTTCATTTCCTTCTTGTAGAAATTTATAGATTCAATTAATAAAAAGTGTCGCTATTAATCTTAAGAAATGTGTTGATTGTTATGAATTCTTGTGAGGGATGTATTGTAGGATTTCTTGCAACTACAGTTTCCTCTGAAAAAATTAATTAGGTCTACGACTAAAAAACTTCGCTTTGGGGATTCGTGAAGCTAGGTACGACTATCTTTACCTTGATAGTTCGTGAATCCTGATATTGTTTTTCTATTATCGAGGTTCTCGTAATCTTTTTCAGGCAAGATAAATAGAAATCATAAAATTTTCACAATGATTAATAATTGAAATTTTCACTTTTCGAAAATTGTAATTACCATCTTACTGGAAATTTTATTTATCATAACTTAGTGATAACCGCAATTTTAACATGTTGGGGTCATTTGCAGCCAAAATCATAACTCACCGAAAATTCTAGCGTTCACAATTCAGTGATAATCAAAAATTTCCCTTGTTGGAATCAGTTGCATTTTTAGAAATCACAATTATCACCAACTAACTGAAACTTTTATTTTTCAAATTTAATGATAATTGCAATTTTCACCGGTCGAATTCAGTTTTGTTTTGTGAAAATCGGAATTATCACCAGCTCACTATCAAGACAAACCCTAGAAAACAAAAAAATAATAGATATCACATGGGTGCTACAAGTTTAATGAGGAAGGAAACATTTAAACAACTAATGATCCTTCACTGACGACTAAAAATAATGATAAAGAAATAAGTGGAGTTTCTTTGTTAAATCATGGATCAAATGTGTCTCATTTATATGGATGTTGACAAGAAGTACGAGGAACATTAGACTCCGGAATCTCAGACAAAGAGAGCATATACAATCCGATGTCCAGTAAGCAACTATAGTCATTCTCTCATAAATCATCACAAACTCCGGTATTTACATTCATATACCGAAAAAGGAGAAAAGAATTTAGAAACCACTCGAAAATCTAAAGATCCAAATGAGATTTACATTACTGACAAAGTATCTTACTTGAGGTCAAAAGAATTCATTAAATTAACTTCCTCATTTCCTTTTTGTTCAAGCCTTTTCTTATTGATAAAAACTGTATTAGCAGTAAAAAAATTTATGAATGGTGATCCGATATTTATATTATTGTGTTTATAATGTAGAGAGAAAAAGAAGAGATTAACCAGAATGGACATAAAAATAATGGTAACAAATTGAAACATAAAGAGAAAAAGAGAAACGACCGCCCATAAAAAATGCCATTGACCGATTAATCAACCGATTATTTATGAATTATTTTATTACTTTTTATTATTTTATTTTTTTGTTAATAATTCAGTTTGGATAGAGGTTAATTTAGTCCTCTTAAAATTGTGATAATATGGATTCAATTTCAAACTACAAAACTTAACCACAAATCTTATATTTTGGGATATACATATATACCATCTTAATAATGAGTTTTCGAAAGAGAAAAGACTCAAACTTGGGTTTCTCGGATACTTTCACATATATAGGCAAATATATTAGATATGATTCAATAAGATGTTTACCACACCTGAAAAATGCTGATATTTAAGTGAAATGTTCCTTCCATATTAGAAGCGTGTTTCTTTATTGTCAGGAGCGCGCCCCCATCATGATTTTCAGCACGCCCTCATCACGATTTTCATTGAGGAACGTAGATCTATGGTTCTCAATGAGATTCGTGATGACTATTCACATTCTTGGCTATAAGGGAAGAACATTATGCGAGGTGCACAAAATAGGTGTCGGAAGGAATAGTTGTTGGAAGGTTACTAGAGGGGTGTGGTTAAAAAAAGTCTGAATAATGTTCATTATGTTACAGGGCCTACGTCCCATGGATGTGCGGTCCATTGGTTACCTATTTACATGTACATAATGTAACCTATGTAATAGAACTACTAATCTTCCTAATAATATTCTTCTTCTTCTTCCTCTCTCATATCTCCATGGTTCACCTATAATTCTCCTCAAACACGTTATCTCCACGATGCTCTACCGTAGAGTCACAAGGGATTGATTTATTTTTTTTTATTTTTTTTACATAGATGATTTACATCAACGCAAGGGAAGATGAAATCACTGGAATCAAATCAGGCACGATTTTTCTCTGACGCTAAAAGTTTAATTGTATAGTATTATAGTGGGAATCTCCATCTTATTACAAGTCAGGTTCGGTTCTTAAAAAGGTATACCTAAACAATCTATTTTTCTTTCTTATACTATTTTAATTCCTCGATATACAATATACATTTGTTTTGATGGTTGATTGCAAATGTCAGGGCTATTAGTGATTTATTTATTTTTATGTGTCACGTGTATATGCTATGCTATGATCTAATATTTTTTTCTAATCACATGATGTATATTTGGTAGTCATGAAATCTCTTTCTCTAGATTATTTTCCCACTTGATTGACAAGTATTTGGTGTGTCTGCCACGTCTTAAATTTTTTTTAAAGCAAATCTGTAGTTAAGCTTGATGTATGTTATGTACCATCGCATGATCTTTGATGGGTAGATATGATCTATGTCCTATGTATTATAGATGAGCCATTATTATTGATTCATCTGTGTATGACTTGAACTTCTGTTTTGCATAGAATTTTGCCATGGTAGGTTTACATGATGGTTTCTACATAACATGATATTAATTTTTTTTTTTGTGAATATAAAAAGTATGAGATGGTGAGACTGAGAGTACACGAATTTTTATAAAATCTTGAGATTGCAGTGATTACGGTTTCTGCTGTTTGTTAATTATTTTAATATATTAAATTCATCTATATATATAATAAAAAAAAATAAAAAAAAATTCTTAGTTAGTCCTGTACTCCTGTCACATGTATGTAACTGCTAAATGTTTTATTGGTTGTTAATTATAACAGATGCTTTATGAATGTTGATTGTAACGTATGTTTTCTTCTGTGATTAATAACGTACTCCTGTCACTGATTTTTTTTTTAATATATTTAGTTGCCTCTCGTATTGTATTTATTTGTCTCTTCCGTGTCCACTTACTATTGAATTGTACATGTCTCTTTGGACCTCGATTGGCGTGATAGTAATTTTTATTTTATTTTTAGTAAATCACAGAAGTATATTGTACCCAGATTGATTTGCCTTGGTTTTGTCAATTGATATGTATGGGTTAGAATAGAATATAAAATGGTTTTGAGTCTTTTGACTGTTCACATGTCTCCTCATACAGTACTACTTTGTTCTTCTCACATGGCTGATTTTATACCATTTAACTTGTATCGATTTATATGCCTGTATATGCTTCATATTTTTTAGTGACAATTCGCTTAAATATTTACTATTTGATTTTATATTTTGTTGTTTACCGTGGTGTAGTAACGCTTCGAAAATTAATGCTTAGTTTACCTGACATTTCATAGTTTTAATATTATTTTACTTGATGATTTGTCTTTATACGTTTTTTTTGTGTTGTTATGTTTATCCTTGATAAATAATAAAAAATTAAATAAAAATTAAAAATTATTAATTAATGATATAATTAATTTATCCTTCAATGTCGTGGGTAATGTATCATGTGGGGCGTGTGGAATTTACGCGTTCTGTGGTGTGTCCGTTTCGGCCCAGCCCGGCTCAACCCGGACCGACATGTCCTATCTCGTTCCGTTCCGGATCCAGTCGTCAGTTGTCCTGTCCCATCCCGCTCTAGCTCAGCTGTCCGGTTCTGCTCCGGCTCAGATGTCCTGTCCCGTTCCGGTTCTGTGTATGTAAAGTGGGAACCAAAGCTTAAGGTTAAGGTATGTAACCAAAATTGAATACTTGTTGGGCTTATTTATTTTTCATATTTTTAGAAAATGGGTAGTCCTTCTTTTTATCTTTGTCTTAAGATAAGTCCATACCATACAAGCGATCAACTTAAATTATAATTGTTGATCCCGATCATTAAGAATTTTGATCTTAGAGTTATTTTGTTCTCTTGAATATGATGAATATGATATTGGATATAGTTGAATGGTGTATTTTGTTTAATTGGTTGTACCTACTCAATTCCAATGTATTCATTTGGGGCTTAGAAGTACTAGAGCACCATTATTGGATACTTGATATTTTCCCAAATTTTTGAATGTTCCGTGGAATGTATCCACTTGCTCGACTATTAATATGTCAATAGTTTCAAAACATACGTTCAAATAAAATCACATGTATTCCATTTTTTGTGGAAGAACTCACAAAAGTTGATATGAGTCATAAAATTTTCATTTCTCTACTTCATCCATAATACTAACGAACCAGTATATGTTGAAGTATGACAACAAGAGAATTATCTTTAGTAATATATTCAATCTAAAGTAAGTGGTTGACATGTATAGTGAGATTTTCTTGGCTTGTTGAGATAAAGAAATTTCTCAAATTAAACTAAATGTAGAAAAATTGAAAATGAAAAGAACCCCGAAGTAATGAGGTTTAGACGTACCGACTCATATAAAACATGTGAAAAGGGATATATGTATCATGAGACAAAGATGTACTTTTGTCTTTGGTAGTAATAACACCAATACAAAAGTATCAACCGAGTATGGGATCAGCTAAAATGTAATTGTAGCTCCCATCATAAATAAAAGAGTTGGAAATGCACCTGGTCATAGGTGTTGGTATATATAATGTAATGTGTGTATCATAGTAGCAACAAATTTTCACATCAACTTTAATGGCAACAAGAACTTTGCTTGGCCAATTGACTATCTTATCGAGCGCAGCACTGCTCATTTTTTCTTCAAGATATAACAAAGACGTCGCAAAATCTCTAGATGTACCAAGAGATAATCACACCTTGTTAAATTCCCAAGTAACCCGTGCAAATGGATATCATGTGGAACATCAAAATGATGAGAATGTAATTGATTGCATCTTTTATTGTCACTAAAGTATTTGGAAGGAAACATACTTTAGAGAGACTAATGAGTCAATTTAGTGAAATGTAAATCATTATAGTATTAATTTGGATTATTGAATCCATATTGATTCCAATGATGAAATGTTGGAAATTGACTCACACAGGCTTTGGGCATAACCATAAAGCAACTTTGGTTATGACATGATGATCGTTTTGAAAGGACTCATGCGAACATCACTTTATTTGAGTGAATAAAAATAGGAACAATATAGACAGAATACGAAGTAATGACATCTCTCAATAAGTGTTTTCTAAAGTACTAGATGCACAACGCCCTCCTCCCTCACATTATGCTTTTAAGTAAGAGATCATCTCACTCATTTTTACAAAGTCTCCAGTAAAACAGGATCGAGACCATCCTAAGATGCAAATGGTAAAAAATTCCATATTACAAAGAAAACAAGGTGAAATTTAGAAAAATATTCATGCAGAATGCAGACCATTCAAGTGACTTTTGGCTCTGGTGAATATTTTGACATTTTTGGACTAGTTATAGTTCACAAGAAATTTGCATTTGAAAACTACTAGCACATACCACACAATGCAAAGTGCAAAGTCTAACCACCCTTGTTAATGATAGAGAATTTACATCAAAAGGACTTGATGAATATTGCATATTTAATAGGATCAATATAGAGCATATTATACCCAATGGCCTCGCAGAGGCTACCATCAAAGGTTACAGATGGTGTCTAAGGAATAGGTTATGCGTACCAACCTATGTTTTATTGCTTTGGGGATATGCAATATTACACGCATCTTACTTAATTTGTTTTTAGAACCAAATATTAGTCAACCTTTTCTGCGTACCAGTTGGTAACTGGATTTAAGCCTGACACTCGTGTTTTTACGCATTTTTGGTTGCACTATATATGTGCCATTACGACTCCACATCGTACTATGATGGGTCTTTAAAACTGTTAAGTAGTTATGTTGGAAATGAGTTCCCAAAAATTATCCGCATTTTAAAACTTTTGGCAGGAGATCTATTACTGCTAGATTTGTGGGTTGTCATTTTAATGAGACATTCTTCCCGTCGTTAGGGGGAGATAAGAAAAAGTATTTTCTAAGGGAACGACCGGAATTTTCGTGGTGTGTTCCCACTATGTTTCATGTTTATTCTTGTACTACACAAATGTAAATGTTAAGTGACAAAGAATAATAGATTTTCAGAATGTACACTGATGTCGCTAAAGTGACAAGATCACACATACCAGCTGCAAATATTCTTGCAAGGTTAGAAATCCTCAGTATGGGGTACACCATAGACTAAGGTGTTGCAACTATACTTGGTGGAAGTGTAGTTAAGGCCGTGGATCCATAAAGGAAGATGGAGATGCCACTAGGTTCGATCAATGCTCACCTAGAAAGGAAGTAGATGAGTAAGGCACAACCTAATTTGTGTCATTAATAAAATCATTTCATTTGATTGTCTATGACTATGTCCATGAATCAATACTGGAGGACGCTCCGAAGTTTAACGATTCCAGAGAACGATGACATCCCAAGTGGATTATGAGAATACACACGAGTCAATAGAAAGATCGTATGAGCATATTAATGATTATAATTTTCATATACAATTGCTAAAGGAAATCGAGCACGATGAGATCGAACCATGCTTCTTATTGTTTGAATATCAACAATAAAGAGCATATTTGGCCTACACAATCCAGGTAGAATTTGATTCTTTGACAAATATATAGGTATTTGGTGTGGTAGTGCTAACCAACCAAATTTAAAGCCTATGGACATACATGATTATTTGTCACAAAGCACATTGAGAATAATGAAGTCGTAATGGTATAAAGACTCTCCTTGTGGCGCGAGGTATATCACAAAGCCCTGGAATTGTTTACTTTGTTGTAATGAGTATTATAGCGTTTTGTTACTTAGTTATCTTGGTAATTTCAAAAGGACTTTAAATGCAGCATATGTATGTGGTTGTTACGTATCTCTGAAAGAATCAAGAGATAAAAGATATTTACAAAAGTACTTGATAGACTTTGTTTCCCAAATCAAATGACTCTAAACCACAGAGTGCGTTTACAGTTAGATAGAACGCTTACTTATAGATTCAAGCAATCAGGCGGATGTGGTATACCCGTCTAAGTGGCTATTTGATTTGGAGGGGATAGACAAGTAAGTAATTTTTCCTTGCGTGTTCATAAGAAAGTTCCTGATTTGGAATTGTAGCTATTTATGTTGATGTTACAGACATGATGTGTACTCTTGATGTAATAAGAGACCTTAAAATCTATTTACAATCCGAATTTGAGATGAAAATCTAGGGAAAGCTCGATCGAATACTGAGCTTGTGGTATATTATTCCACCAGTTTGCATATGTCTAAAGTTGTCAGGCAATTTAACAAAGACATGCATCCTGATAGCACTCCCATGATTATTCGAGGTTCAAATGCAAGTAAATGACCATTTCGTCTAAAGGAAGATGACGAATATATGTTGGGAGATGAAATTTCCATATCTAAGTACAATAGACGCATTGTTGTACTTAGTATAATAATGTACTCGATTAAATTTTACATCCTCAGTGTGTTAGCTACATATAGCTCAGCGCCAACGCAACGTCATTGGAATGGTATAGTGAATGTAATCATGTACTTAAAAGTAACCATTGACATAAATTTGTATTATCCCTAAAAAGACATTAAAAGGAATGCTAATGAAAGTGCAAATCCAATAGTTATTGATTATGAAGGAACAATAATCTCTTCTCCAATGAAAGTAATCAGAAGGAGATATGGTAGACTATTTTCTAATTCATTACCAATATTTTGTTTCGAAAAATACATGACTAAAGGAACTGTCTGGAACAACTCTGAAAGTAATCAGGGGGAGATGCCGACATTAGGGGGAGGATCCAAGGATATGATGTCGACATAATTTACTTCGAAATTGAAGCTGTGTTGTACTCTTTTTTACCTTCGATCGAGAATAGTTTTTCCCCAAAGGGTTTTGTTACTCGACAAGGTTTTTAGCGAGACAATACTAAAAACATCAAGTATGTTGAACATTGAAGACATAAAGATCACGTTGATATTACTGAAAATATCCGAATCAAAGAAATGAAATGCGATAGTCTGTTAAGCAACGTAACTTCCAGGATCAACAACATGGTCTTATAAGCTTTCAAGTCACCAATGTACAGTGTGATAAACTCCTTTTGACTGCATTAGACTAATGAAAATTGTCTGACATCAGGGGGAGCATAGAATGGTGTGTTGAACTCTTTTCCTTCACCGAGGTTACTTTTTCCCACAGGGTTTTGTTGCTCGGAAAGGTTTTTAAAGAGACAACAACAAACATCGGGAATGTAGTTTCCCAAATAAGGCTATTATCTTTCCCACGAAGATTTTCTGCCTTAAGAGTTGTGAAACAACTAGTCAACTTCGACGGAGCAAAGTGATCATCTGTAACGGATCACCTATACTTGCATCTGTCACGTTGTACTCTTTTCCCTTTGTCAAGGTTTTATCCAATTGGGTTTTCCTTGTTAAGGTTTTAATGAGGCAACGTATTCGAGTCTAACTATGTTCCACATTTGTGTAATATTGTACTCTTTTTCTTTAGTTCAGGTTTTGTCCCTTTGGGCTTCCATGGTGTAGTTTTATACGAGGCAATTAACTTAGACTCGTCGAATTTTGAAAATCGTATTACATGTGATGAACTACATGTAAAGTACAAGACAACATGTGAAGAGTTCTACCAAGGTTTTATCCCACTGGGTTTTTACTTGTCAAAGTTTTAAATGGGGTGATTGATTTCAGAACAAGCCATCAAGGAGAGGACATCATTTGAATAAATACATTCAAAGCACTACGTATAAAGTTTTGTTATTGAACCGCACAAGGGGGAGTGTTACAGGGCCTACGTCCCATGAATGTGCGGTCCATGGGTTACCTATTTACATGTACATAGGTTACCTATGTAATAGAACTACTAATCTTCCTAATAATATTCTTCTTCTTCTTCCTCTCTCATCTCTCCATGATTCACCTATAATTCTCCTCGAACACATTATAATCTACTAAAAAGGGGGAGTATAATTTTCACCCTCTCTCCTCCCTTTCTCCTCTGGAAAAAAAAAAAAAAAACTCTTCCGCCATGGAAGAGTAAACATCTTAGCTAACCTTTGGGTGATTAAATGGATTATGAGCTATGAGGAGCGGATTGGAGTGGCTTGTGATTGACAATTTTGTGATAATCTTTTAGGTTTTTTACCTGTTTTCGTCTTATTATTGCTTTATTTTGAATTTTTACTTCTGTCCGGGAAAGAATGCAAGCTGTGGTTCTCATTAACACAGGTATTTATCGGACTGTTGCTCTTGTTTATAATTTTGGATTAAATCTCTTTTCCCCTTCTCTAAGTTGTTGTGGGTATTGTTGCATTAGATACAAAAGCAACACGGGATAGCTTAAACACTATTTCTGTGGTTTTAAGCTTCTTCTCCCCTTTCTTAGGTTGTTGATTGGTATTGTTTGTAATTGATACAACAACAACAGGGGTTTAAAGTTTCGATTGGTATTGTTTGCCTGATAGCCTTAATCTTTCTTTTCCTGCTCTTTGTGTGGATTATGATCCATTTTATTCCTTCACAATATTTTGATTGTTGAATCCCAATGAAGATTGGGTAGCTGGATTTAAGTTTGTTAGCTAGTTTAAATCCCAATGATGATTGGGTCTAGTTTGTCATTTGGATATCTATCCATTCACCTGTTTGATAAAAGTCCTAACCATTGCTATTGGTTTTTAGTTCTTTCCCTGGTTTGATTGGGTTCTCATGCATCCTCTTCGGTTTTTCCCCTATAAATCCCTTTGTTTTTTAGTTTTTTCGACTACATTTATTTTTAAAACCCTTTTGAAGTTAATCTGTTGTTTTAAAATATCAATCTATCTTCATATTTAGATCTCCTGCTAATGTTGTTGAAAACTTGTTTCTCTTTTAAAATCTTTAATTGGGATCTAAGAATGGTTTGTACTCTGAAGTTTTTCAGCGTTGTTGATCGTTGTTCAAGTGGCACTTGATGGGTTTTTTTTTTAAAATATCAATTCTTTATCTGTTTGGTTTGATTTATGGAACAAGTGTATGTGCACTCTGTTTAAAGAAAAATAAAATCCTTGAAATTCCTTAAAAAAAAAAAGAGGAAGAAGATGAAGAAGAAATCTGTTAATTTGTGTATTATTATTCATAGAATAGATGGGTATTCAACTATGGAGGATGCAGAGTTGATCAATAGAATGAATCTTCTTACTTCTATGGTGTGAAAATTGGTGTTATTGTGGTTTGTCTGGGCAGATTAATTGCTTTGGTCTAATATGAAATAGTGTGCGATTACTTTCGTCTAAAGTTGTGTTTTTTTATGAAGTTAAAGAATTTGTTGGGTTCCTTTTGAAAATTTTAAGATCCAACTAAACATGAAAGGGACAGTTTCGAGCATAAAGTAAGTTGTAAGTCAGTAAGTGTCTCCTATGGGTGGTTTATCGAATTACCATTAACATATTGTTTGTCCAGGCTTCTTTAGGAGATCTTACGAGGAGTTAAATCTTAGGTAGACTAGAAGTAGTCATATATGCGTAAGTACTTTTTCATATAAATTTTGTGTAATCAATTGAATATTTTATTTGCCATACCCGGTCAATTTTGTTCGTGTATGGCTAAACGTATGACGTGGGTTTTCGCCTTTGCTTGATAGTTTTCTATTAAGAACCAATAGTGTTGGGAAAATTGGCACTCCAAGCGCAGCGGAATCACAGGATCACAAAGGGCAATTGGTGATTGAATCAAACATGGGAAAAATATTAAGAGAGAGACAAAAGATAAACAAACACACAACCACAACACAAGATATACGTGGTTCACCTTTACAGGCTACATCTAGGGCTGCACAAAACCGAACCTAAACCGTGAACCGAACCGAAACCGTTGAATTATTAACCGAACCGAAGTGAAACCGAATCCAATGGTTTAGGTTTAGGTTGTCAGTTCCAAGTAACCGACATACCCGGTTTCAGTTACGGTTTCTGCCTAAAACTGTACCGATATCCTATCGGTTAACCGATTAGAAATGGTCGTAGATCTTCATATAGCCGTAGATCTTTATACAGTATAAGTTTCCAACCCTATTCTCTTTTCACGTGTCTTTTATCCTTTTCTTTCTGAATCTCCAATTTCTTAAGTTTTCGTTTTGCAGCAGCACCTTCTTCTTCCATCACCGGCATCCGTCACATCCTTAGCCTGAAAAAACATCCACAACCACCTTCTTCCTCATCCACTCTATAAAGATTTAATTTTATCAAGTAAAACATCCCTCCCGGCTACCCCTGATATTTTCTTCTTCTTCTGTTCTTCTATAACCACCACCACTACGCCCAAATCAATCTGGATCTAGCTGTTAAACAACCTTTCATAACCGATTGATGGTGAATCTTAGAGCTACTGTTCGAGATCAAGAATTTTTGTTTATTTGGATCTGTTAATGAGCAGAACGAGTATAATCTAAACTTTTAAGTTCTCATTGTTATATTTGAAGTTGTAAGAAGAAATTTCGTGTATAGAGTTGTTGTTGATTTATTTTGGGTATTATCAAGGTTGGAATTGATGGGATTTGTTTGATATTTTAAGTTAATGGATTCTTAATTTGAAAAGAAAGGATTTTGATTAAGCCTGCAATAAAGGGGAAAGGGTTTTAATAAAATTCGTTTTTGATTAATAGGGTTAATTTGTTCATGGAATTGAAACATGAGGATGATTTTTTGTGTTTTTATGATTTATCGGGGATTGATCAGAACTTTGGGTGTTGCATGTTGAAATTTATACTACATGTCTTCTTATTCATATATGTTTATTTGATCAGGAAAATGTCTTGTTTATTATCATGTTGTGGATCTGTAAATTGCATTAAGTTGTGCAATTCAATAGCATCAGGAGTAAAAACTAGATTAGATAATTGTGGTTTATTTGATCTTTCCTCATTGCTTCATGGATTCTCAAACAAACTGGTCATTCTCTGTTGGAGTGTATGTACCCCAATGTCTCTCCCTTTATCTGTATAAATTTCTTAAGAAAACAAGTCATTCTCTATTAACAAATGAAGAACAAGAAATAACTTTTGAGAATGAACTCTCGGTTAACCGAAACCGGCAGGTTTACAACCGAACTGAGCCAAAACCGAACCGAATAAAACCGAGTAAGCTTAATGGTTTCATCGGTTTCCCAAGCTGGAAAACCGAGTACTTCGGTTTCGGGTTTTTTTTGGCCTAAAACCGTACCGAACCGAACCATGTGCATCCCTAGCTACATCCACGACCAACACCACCAGAAAAACCTCCATTAAAACAAAGACCATTACATGCTCTTTCCGCAACCCAAGACAAGAACCAAAGAGTTAACAAGACATACTCGAGAATACCATCGAAGAAACCATAGAAACCAATTCTCTAACCATTCCTCAAACTAGCCTCATGTCTTCTCTTGCACACCGTCTTCATGGTTGCCAGTAACAGAGGAGAAACATGGAAACCGTCTAGAAACTTGGTTTAGGGCAAAGCCCTAAACCCGACATACTAGAACACCAAATCCTCTCTCTACAAGTTTTTCTCTCACACCGATACTGACCTTCACGGTAGCACTCAACCCTTCCTACCAAAGAGGCCAAAATCCTAAGAACAAGGATTTACTACTCTTCTAGGTTGGATTGTCTTCATAAACACAACCAAGGACCTCTATTTATACTAGTTAGCTAGAGATATAACTTAACCTCTAAGTGACCAACTCCAAATTGAGTTCCTACAAACTAGGACTCTATGACCAACCTTGTTTGAATACATGTATGAACAAGTGGGAAAGGGAAAGCTAGGGAACTCTTCCACCAACCAATATTTTTCACATGGTTATTAGAGTTCCATTCAAAATTGGACTCTTCAACAACCACATATTCTAGAACTTAGGTACCGTCCAACAATTATCCACCTCGGATCATGCATTCATGCATGAGACGATCAATACAAGAAATCTCGTTCGTCTTCCAATGTCGATTGCGCCATATGATGCTTACGTATCCTCTACAAGGAATCAAACCGTCCGTAGTTCACTTTTGAAGCTCACATCCTAACTTCCATCTTCATAGAACCATCTCTTTGACCAAAACACCATGATGTTGATAGAAGTCTTCAAACCATCTTCTACATGAAGAACACTTGTGAAACTGGCCACGCTTCACAAACACCATGAAAATCTTCAATCATCATCAACGAATCCTTGCACAGACTCCACCATTGATCACCAAGAGAACCATCCAGAAGAATCACCGCTAACTCCACCTAACCAATAAGCAGCTAACCACAAATTGAACTCTAACCCAGAAAGGAAGAATTAGTTTCAATATCATTCTCCAGCACATGTCATGATTACCGTGTATCTGAAATAAACCATCAGATATATCCACTGTGATTAACAAGCTTAATCCTTTGAGCGATTCACAAAGCCATCACCAATCTAACATACTTTTTATCACCATCACACCCAACATACTCTCTCAGAATATATACCGTGTGAATGCCCATATTACCGTGGTACATGCTTTCGAGATCGGGCAAATTCTTGATATTCCGTGCAAGCCACCAAGAATACTTTAACATAGATTTAAGAACATAAATCTATAACATCTCGTGCATAACTTCGAAGCATTGCTGACTTGCTTCTATATGAGACTTCACAGTCTCATCCTTTCTTCAAACTTTGTAACCCATTCTTTATAGTGTATGATTACTAACACTCTTCAAGAAGTAAATATGTATTCCACCTCATTCGGCCTTATTCTGCATCCCATACTACATCATAAAACAAAACGAAGAACATACACTTCTACCAAGTTATAACTCCGATTTGTAAATCACATCACAAATCCATCTTTGTGTAAACACCGGTTGAAACATTATCTTCAAAACATATTTCTCCACCAGAACAATAAACCATCGTTCAATTCCAGGTTCAATCACACCAGCCCGTCCTTGGCTCTGATACTAATTTGTTATGACCAATGTCTCTTCCAAGCACAATCAATCAAGAATTGAAATAGAAATGAAATCAAAATTAAAAGAAGCACACACAACACAAGGATTTATAGTGGCTCGATCAAGATGATCTACATCCACTTTGGAAGACGACGATAACGGTTTCACTATGATTCAAACAAGGTTACAAGAGAATGATTCAAAACCCTCTCTCAAGATCAGGCCTCTACTGCCTCTTACTCTCTCTTAGTTACATTGGTTTCTCTTGTTAGCAAAAGGAGAAGAAGTCTCTCTTTTATATACAAAAAACTCACCTACTTAGCAAACCACTTTTGACTACTAGCACACCCTTTGGGACTCACCTACTAGCACACCCTTTTGGGCTCACCTACTAGCACACCCTTTTGGACTTACTAAACTAGCATTCAAAACACATGCTACAAATCTAGAAGAATTAGACTTTCTACAAGCCAACCCTTTTAGAATACCAAACCATATTCAAGGCACATATGGTACAAATAGTAACCCCCATTGTTTTAGTATTCTTATTTCTGCGATTTTACGAATTAATTTGAATAAAATCATCACCACTTGTTTTGCAAGTCATAAAATCACTTCTAAACCTCCACTCCTCTGACCCGATAAAACCCAAAGGTAAGCTCACTTCATCTCATGATTTCTCTCATTCATTTATCTCCCATCTTAATCTTCTTTTAATTTCGTCGTATTTTCTTCTATTCAAGATTTTCTGTGTAAGATTCTGGTGTTTCAATCTGAAGCGAATTTTACTACTTTAACAAACAAGACTTTATAGCAGGAATACAGGTAACAAAAGCTTGAGGGTTGTACTCCACTCAAGCTTTTAACTCCTAACCCTTTATTCAAGATAGTCATTTGTTCGGGCATCCTCATTCTTTCTTTCTTCCTATGCACCTGATTTATCCTGCATATTTATGTGAACTAGGATTGTCTCTAGACTCAGGTTATGTGACCATATTATGTGTTTTGTTTCTTTGGAATACCTTTATTGCTTTTCTGTTGCTTTTGACCATGAAAATTCTAGCATGGAACACACAAGGTTGTGGACAGAAAAAATGGTTATTTAGTGTTTGATACTTACATTTGGACCAACTTTAGTGTTTGGTCTAACTTTTGTCCAACTTAGGACGTTGACTCCGGTTGACTCTGTTAAGTCTAATTTTAATTAAATATTTAAGCATTTACTATTTTACCCTTCATTTTTTAATCAATACCAAGAAAACTTTGAAACCCATTTTACTCTTCTACGAAGCTTTTTCTCAAACACTTCGGGCGCATCTTCTGTTTGAGGTTGATTACAAGCATATAGCCATTGAATCTGTAGAGTGTAGTATGCCATGCTGGGAACAATATTAAATTTAAACATTAATAATAGCCTAAAATATTCCATTACATCTTACTTATTTAATTCTTATAAGTATCAAAATTGATTTTAGATCCATCGGAAAAAAATCAACACCCTGTTTGGAAAAGCCCCACAGTAGGCACCAGAGAAATAGAGAATAGTTACCATTGTCTACCTTTAAAAATAATCATTCATACACCTTCAAGTCTCGATGTTGCTGACTTAGAAAGGAAGAATTTCATCTAACTGTCCCTAAGAAAGAATGCCGCAGTTATAAACATTTCCATTAACATGAAGACTCCATTTATCCCTCCTCTAGTCTTAAAAAATTCTTCTTCCACTAGTTGTAATGCCACGCACTCCAGATCCTATTTTCTTCGACATCGAAACTCATTTCCGTTGGTAGATGTGACATACAGACTAGTGATGTAGAAGAGACTCCTGTTAAGACTTTCTTCAAACAGCTAAAGGGCATGAATCGGTGTTGGTAGTGATAAAATTGTTCTTCTTTTAACCCTTGTTTCATTTTGTTCCCTGCAAGAAATCAAGCTTCAACAGCTACCCAACACTCTAATCATCCACAAGAACAAATAGAAGCAGCATCTAGAACACTCCATACTATCCACCGCACATCCATTAACTCACATGGCAACAAAACTCTTTCTAAACCATATTGCAACTGAATCATAACAAATCCAACCCTCATACACCTTCAATATTCTTCCAAATCCTCTAACAATTAGAACACGAGTTCAACCTTCACCTTTTTTTTCTTCGGAATCCTCTTTCAATCCTCGTCAATAATGTGATTTCACAGCAACTGATCCTTTCTCTTTACTATTTTCTCGGATAAATTAATCAAAATTTGAAAAATCGAGAGTTGCTGGTTTTCTGGAAGTATGATGATTCTGCTTCATTGAGTAACATAAAGTGGAGTCGGAAGAAGGAGAGAAGATAAGAGAGTTTCGTTTAGGATTAATGGATTTTTAATCTCTTCCCTTAGAACCATATGTATACAGATGATTGCATCAAAACCGTTAGATTCTAGACCTCTTTCAGGGCTATATATGTCAATTCAGATTAATATATAAGGCAAAATTAATTAAAATTTGGTCAGAAGCAGTCGAAGATAGTCAACGTCATTTCTAAGTACCAACCCCTAAGTTGGACAAAAGTTAGACCAAACACTAACTTTGGACAAAATGTAAGCACCAAACATCAATTAACCCTAGAAAAAAAACACAATAACATTTACATTCCTTGCTTGAATTAGAAAAACCTGACATTCTTTTTTTATCTGAAACCAAGTCTCAGAGGAGCTTGATGAAAAAAATTCTTTATCATTTCCCAAACACCTACATTGTAGACCCAGATGGAATAGTTGGTGGTCTGGCAATTGCTTGGGTGGATGGTTTTCATTTTGAAGTGGTTCAATGGAACCTTAACATGATCAGTATCATTGTTAAAAATAATTTTAATTCAAAATAATGGCTATTAACTTGTTTTTATGGTGCACCTAAACATGATAATAAACTAGAAACTATGGGTTATCTAGAAGACATAGCACAAAGAGTCAACTTCAACACAATGTTATGGCTTGTAATAGGTGACCTTAACATAATCTTCAATAGTGAAGAGAAACAAGGAGGTCTTCCCTTTGATAGGAAAAAAGTAGAACCAATAATAAACTTAATATAGAGAACAGGTTTAGAAGACTTAGGTTTCACTGGAAGTATCTTTACTTGGAGTAATAAAAGGGAAGGAATGGAAAATATAAAACAAAGGTTAGATAGGGCTCTAGCAAATGCATAATGGAATGATAAATTCCAACAAGCATCTTTGCATAATTTGGTAGCTATTGGCTCAGATCATGGGCCAATATGTCTTACTTTAAATCCTTCACACTCTATTTTGGTTCCTACTTTCAAATTTTATGACACTTGGCTTAAAGAGGTATCATGTATTGAGGTTATTAAAAGGTCTTGGATTACTAACATAAATAGACCAGTCTTAGATCTTATTGAGAACATAGCTCTCACATGTATTAACCTTAGCAAGTGGAAAAGAATGTTTTTGGCAAACCAAATAAAAAGATTAAAAGCTTGCTCAGGAACATAAAAACTCTAGAAGCTAGACCAAACACACATAACACTAAACACCTAATAAACACAAAAATAATGGAACTGGAAGCCTTATATGATACTCAGGAAGAAATTGCAAAGCAACAATCTAGAAACAATACCATAGCCCTAGGAGAAAGAAATAAAAAAAAATTCACATTCAAACTTTGAAGGGGAGAAAAATAAATCACATTGACTGCATACAGGATAGAAACGATAAGGTAGTATCTTCTAGAGAAGAAATTGAGGAGGTTCTAACTTCCTATTTCTCTGAACTTTTTACTGAATCTAATACTAACTCAGAAGAAGATATTTTCACACACATTAAGAGCACCATTTCACAAGAAGAAAATGATTTTCTAACTGAAATTCCTTCTTCTGAAGAGATTTGGTCAGTAGTCAAAAAACTAAAATCCAACAAAGCACCGGGGCCAGATGGATTCCCTGTAAGTTTTTTCAAACATAACTGGGATATTGTAGGTCCTCAGTTAGTAGAAGTAGTGCAAGAATTTTTCAAAAACAAGAAGTTGGATGAAAATATTAACAAAACCTTTTTATTCCTAATTCCTAAAACAAAAAATCCTAATTCCCCTTCAGATTTCAGACCTATAGGACTGTGTAACACTCCATACAAAATAATAGCAAAATTGTTGGCTAACATATTCAAAAAGTCTTTAGAAAACATAATATCACTGCTTCAATCGGCTTTTCTATCGTTTAGGAAGATTTCAGACAACATTATTGTTGCACATGAAATTGTCCATTCTATGAAAAAAAGTAAAAAGAAAATAGGCAAGATAGGTCTAAAGATCGACATGTCCAAGGCCTTCGATAGGGTCAATTGGAATTTTCTTTTAAAAACCTTAAGAGCTTTTGGTTTCTCTGAAGATTGGTGCACTTTAATTCATCAGTGCATCTCAACAACTTCAATAGCAGTTTTACTAAATGGGAACCCTTGTGATGAGTTCAAACCAACTAGGGGCATTAGACAAGGGGACCCTCTGTCCCTTTATATTTTTATCTTGTGTATGGAAGTTTTTTCTAGGCTGCTAACTCACTTGGAAACTCAAAAAAAAGTTCAGGGCATCAAACTAACACCTAAAGCCACACCCATTTCACATCTTTTCTTTGCGGATGATCTACTCTTGTTTACAAAAGCAGACCTTATCAGTTGTAATAACCTACTAGAAGCTATACAGATGTTTAGTAATGCTTCAGGACAAGCTATTAACTTCACAAAATCTGGACTTTTCTTCAGTAAGAAAGTCCATAACAAACATCAAGGAATAATTTGTAGATTAATGAAAATAAAAAAGATCAATATAAAAGACACACACTTAGGAATCTCTCTTTTCATTGACAGATCAAAACTAAAGGCTTTCGATAACATAATAGAAAAAATGGAACAAAGAATAAAGATTTGGCTAGGGAAAATACTGTCACAACCTAGTAAAATAGTTCTAAATAAATCTGTGCTCTCTAGTATGCCCATCTTTAGCATGGGATGCTTTGTCTTACCAAAAAAGATAACAAAAAAGAATCAATGACATTCAAAGAGACTTTTGGTGCGGAAAACACACGAATTCTAAAGGAATTTACATAAAAGCTTTTGACTTCTTATGTAGACCTATAAACCATGGAGGGTTAGGTTTTAAAGAAGCAAATAAGGTTAACCAGGCCATGATCAGTAGAATTGCATGGAGATTAGTTAGTCATCCAAATGATTTATGGGCTCAAATTTTAAAAGGAAATTATTTCAAAAAAAAACAGGAGCTTTACTATCCAGGAAGAAATCAAATGCTTCTTGGATTTGGAACTGTATTCTACAAGGCATAACACACATCAAGAAATACAGTATTTGGGAGGTAGGGGATGGCTCATCCATCAACATTTGGGAAGACAGGTGGCTTCCAGCCAAAACTGAAACTCTGGCAAATTTCGTCCAAAGGACAAATACCCACATAACACTTGTGTCTGAGCTAATAAACTCAGACACTAAGAAGTGGAACATTCAGTTACTCCATTCTATCTTTGATAACTCTATAGTGCAGGAAATTATTAATATCAATCTTTTCACTACAAGATCTGGTCACCTGAGACAAGACAAATTAAGATGGACATTAACCAGAAATGGGGAATTTTCTGTCAAGTCTTTATATGCCAATCTCCTCAATCCTTCCATTCTGGTTTCTCATGAATCAAAGAAATTTTGGAAAGGTCTAAGGAGCATGGATACATCTCATAGAATCAAATTGTTCATCTGGAAATGCTTGCAAGATGCATTACCAACTAAAACAGAGATTAAATCAACTATAGATGAAGATAACAATTGCGTTTTCTGTCAATCAGAAAGGGAAACTACTTATCATCTGTTTTTTGAATGTACATAGAGATGTTTGGAATTTACCTCCAATGCAATCACAGGAAGTACATATTACCTCTAACTCTGTTAATAAATCTTTCTTAGATCACTGCAATGAATGGAAAACAGGAAATCTACAATCTATATCTATGGCATTGGCAGCAACTAAGTGTTGGTTTATATGGAAACAAAGGTGCCTTCGAATTTTTGAAAACAAAAATAGAACCCCAGAACAATTAGCAATAGATATCACCAGACATTTTGCTTATTGGCACCCAGAAAATAAGAATCAAAATAAGGCAATTAGTAAACAAATACCTTCTACAAATCTTACTATAATAAAGAAAAGACCCTCTTTTGGTGAAACCTTTTTATGGTCATAAAAAAATAAAATAGTTTGGTGTCACCTTGATATTACTAATATGACCTTAAATATCAATCATTACTATACATATATTTAAGGGTAAGAATGTATATTAAACTAATGATTACGTATTTACAAAAATGCCATTATTTTAAAATTAGATCTAAATTTTTTAAAACTTAATATCTTTTAAAATACATACCGGATTTTTGCAAAAATAGTATATTCGGAAAGATCTTTGAATTATCTACGTAATGAGTACAAATAAGAATATTAAAAAAAAAATTATTAAGATTTTTTTTTCATCACCATCAAATTTGGTGTTCTTAAAGTAATCAAAATCAAGCATGTGCATCGCACATGTGGTCTTACTAGTACTAATAAAAATAATTGTGATGCTTCTTGGTTATCTAAAATAACTAATGCTGGGTTTGGTTTTATTTTGCGTAATTGGACAGGAACCTTCCAAGCTGCAGCAATGGGAAGTTGCAGGACATTCTCATCAGAAGAGGCAGAAGATGTAACTCTTCTCAGAGCTACTCAGTGGGCTTTCACAAACAACATCCAACACTTGGTGATTGAAGGGGACAACCAGGCAACAAGCAATTAACTACAGGGAAAAGAATCAACAATCCGGTGGCAATGCTTAGCCATTTTAAAAGAAGTGAAGTTATTAGCCGATCAACTAGTTTCCTTTTTAGGTTTTCAATATGTAGACAAGAGAGAAAACAATGTGGCAGACTTGTTAGCAAAGAAAGGAAGAAGTACAAACACTACAACTTCCTGGATTGACAACTCTCCTAGCTTTTTCAAAGCAAACAATCGCTTTTGACATTGTCAAAGCCTATGAAATTTGTAACTTAAATGACAATATCTCTGTAAGTTCTCAAGCAAACGTTAATCTTAGATATTCGGTCATTGGACGAGCTACTCAACATGAGTTGATCTCTGAAGAGACTGAATCCGCAGATTAACGAATGCAAGTAATATAAGCCTTATTTCCAAAAAAAAAAAAAATATATATATATATATATATATATATATAAAAATCCTAAAAGGAAATCTAATGTTCCCTTTCAGTATTATGTGCTCGCAAACTAAGAGATTCTCCAATGGAATGTATGTGAAGATAAATGTCTAAATCCACATAGGTTAAACATCATTTTTTCTAAAATTCTTCTCAAACCCCAGATGACATGACTCAATTTTTATTAGACATTCACCTTGACAATGTCAAGCTATCCTAATAAGCTTTTGCTTAAGTAAAATTAATTCCAATATATTAAATAACCATTTCTAGCTCTAATAAAATTTTAAAATTACTATAAATAAAATTTACATTTAATAAAAAAAATGATCACCATTGAAGATGAACTAATTTTTTTCACTTAAATTTAAGGAAAAATTGGAATGAGAATGTCTTGTTTGTGTTGCCACCTAGGAAATACATACAACTACCGGTGGAAAAGCTCTAACTCGTTCTTACACCGGATTTGACCAAGTAGATACCCACGAGACATCTGTCACTTCTGATTCAAAAACCATATTAGATATCCCCATGGATTTAGACCGAAAATAAAATTTTATTATGCCTCAGGACTTGCCTATCCCCCTTGGTCCCCCACTTTTTATTATGCCTTACAAGACTTGCCTATCCCCCTTGGTCAAAAGTGGTAGCTCCAACAATAAGTAAAAGGGGGTCGTCATTCAGTTAAGTTTTGGCTCCAAAACTCAAGTTTGTTGAGAGAGTTACAGTCGCTTGAAAATCTCTCACAAACATGTTTTTCATTTCATTTTTCTCAACTGAATTACAGACACAAGACTAGATATTTATTACAGATATGGATTGCCTACAACTCTATTGGACAGTAAAGCAACCAACACATAACTGACACCTGTCAAGTACACACGTGTGAATTACACTGACGAAAGACCAGAATAATTCAATACTCTAACACCCCCCCTGCAAGTCCAGTGTCTATAGCAGGAGAGACACTGAGCTTGAGTCTCAAAGCAGCAAAGCGTGAAGTGGATAAACCCTTTGTTAAAATGTCATCAATTTGGTCATGTGTGGATAAAAATCAGACATCCAATGTTCGAGCAGCAACCAACTCTCTAACAAAGTGAAAAGAAATTTCAATATGCTTCATTCGATTATGAAAAATCGGATTTGCAGTCAGATAAGTAGCACCCATGTTGTCACACCACAAAACTGGGATTCGTGGTGAGTGAAAGAATAATTCTGCCATCAGAGATTGAACCCAAATCAACTCAGAAGTTGCATCAGCCAAAGCCATGTATTCAGCCTCTGTGCTGGACCGAGAAACAGATTTTTGCTTGCGAGAACACCATGAAATTAAGTTAGGACCCATGTATATATCCATTCCACCAGTAGAACTTCTATCTGCCATGTCACCTGCCCAGTCAGCATCTGAATAGGCTTGCAGTTGGAGAGAAGAATACCTCTTGAATTGTAATCCATAAGAGAGTGTTCCATTCAGATATCTAAGAATGCGCTTGACAGCAGTCCAATCTGCCTCAGATGGTGTTTGCATAGTCTGACAAGCTTTATTAACTGCAAAGGATATGTCAGGGCGAGTAACTGTGGCATACTGTAAAGCTCCCACTGTACTTCTGTAGAGGAGAGGATCAGCAAAAGCAGGAGAAGCAGTAGCATGAGCAATTGAAGAAAATGGTGTACTGCAAGGCTGTGAAGCTTTCATTTTGGTCTTGACCAAGAGATTAGTTATGTATTGTTCTTGAGATAACATAACACCAGCAGAGTTGTGAGTGGATTGAATACCTAGAAAGAAGTGAAGGGGACCCAAATCTTTGATAGCAAATTCTTTTCCCAAATCAAGAATGAGCTAATTGATAGCTGAAGGATTACTGCCTGTGACCAAAATATCATCTACATAGATGAGAAAGTAAATAGCAGCAGAAGCAGTTACCTTGAAGAAAAGAGAGGTGTCAGTTTTTGATGCAGAAAAACCAGATTTAAACAGAAACTGACTAAGTTTATCAAACCAAGCTCTAGGGGCTTGCTTTAATCCATAGAGAGACTTCTTGAGCTTGCAGATGTGAGTAGGTAGGATCTTGTCAATGTACCCTGGAGGTTGTACCATGAATACCTCCTCTGCTAAATGACCATGGAGAAAAGCATTTTTAACATCTAACTATCTGATTTTCCAACCCTTGTAAAGAGAGATAGAAAGAATCATCCTAACTGTAGTTGGTTTAACTACAGGACTGAAAGTGTCCTGATAATCAATGCCTTCAATCTGATTATACCCTTTGGCAACCAATCTGGCCTTGTATCTGGCTATACTACCATCTGCATTTCTCTTTATTCTGAAAATCCACTTGCAACCAATGACATTATGTCCATATATAGCATTTACTAGCTGCCATGTACCATTTTATAAGAGTGCATTAATCTCTTCATCCATGGCAGATCTCCACTTAGGGTCTTTACAGGCTTCAATGTAGCAGGTAGGAACAGTGATATCTTCACAGACATATTGTACCTCTAAAGCATAAACTTTTGGCTTAAAAATCCCCATTTTTCCTCTTGTGGTCGTGGAATGATCATTAACTGTGGGTGTAGAGGTAGTAGGTGATATAGGTTGGGAAGTTGGTGGGAAAGTAGGTGATGGAGATGAGGTAGAGGTAGTGGGTAGATCAGAGATACAAGTGTTGTCAGCATCATTTGAAATTGTTAAGGGAAGTGGAGAGGATGAAACTGACATAGTTGGCATGAGTGAGAGGGTAGATTGCATATTATGAATAAGAGTTGCATGTGGAAAGTCATGTTCATCAAACTTGACATCTCTAGAAATGATAATTTTATTGGTAAAAAGATTGAGACATCTGTAACCTTTGTGTAAGGTATTGTAGCCTAGAAAAATGCATTTGACAGACCTTGGTTAAAGCTTGTGAGAATTGAAAAGTCTAAGACAAGGATAGCAAGCACAGCCAAATGTATGAAGAAAGTTATAATCAGGGGGTAGATGAAACAAGTACTCAAGAGGAGATAAATGCTTTAATGTTGGTGTGGGAAGCCTGTTGATAAAAAAATTTGTTGTTTCAAAAGCATATGACCAATAGGACAAGGGTAGAGAAGCATGAGATAGTAGGGCTAATCCAGTTTCAACAATATGCATGTGCTTTCTCTCTGCAGTCCCATTTTGGGCATGAGCATGTGGGCATGATACTCTATGGCCAATACCACAGCTATCCAAGTAGGTAGAGACATTCCTATATTCTCCTCCCCAATCTGACTGAACAAACTTAATTCTTCTGGAAAATATGTTTTCAACATGACTCTTAAATTTGATGAATGTATATAACACTTCAGATTTGTAAGCTAATGGATATAATCAGGTGAATATACTATAAGCATCAATAAAAGAAACATAGTATTTGAATCCATTGACAGAACAAATAGGAGAAACCCAAACATCAGTATGAATAAGATCTAAAGGACCATACAAGTTGTCATGATTAACTGAAGGAAAAGGTAAAGCATGACTTTTAGCTTGTTGACAGGCATTGCAAATGGAAGTGGATAAACGGTCATCAATGACTCCATCAACAGAGGATAAAATGTGCTTCAAAGTCTTGTATGCAGGGTGTCCTAATTTATTGTGCCATTGAGTAGTTGTAGAAGTACCAGAAGTAAAAGCTTGTTTGAGATCAGCAACTGTAAATTCCAAATGGTAGAGTCCATCTTTAACAGGGCCAGTGAGCAGTGTATGATGAGTATCCAAATCCTTCACCAGAAATTTGTCATGATGAAATTCAAAATAGCAGTTATTCTCTTTGGTAAACTGTTGTACTGAAATTAAATTCTTTGTAATTGAAGGAACATGCAGTACATTAGAGAGAGTAAAAGTAGTTGTGCCATTCTGAAATGAAGAGGTGCCAATATGAGTTATATGCAAACCTGAGCCATTACCAACACGCACTTGATCTGAACCTTGATAAGGAGAATGAAGATTCAAGTTGGAGAGATCAGAAGTAATGTGGTGTGTAGCACCAGAGTCAGGTACCCAGCTAGATGAGGAAGCATTATGATCATAAGTATAAGTAGCATATGCCTCAGGTTCAGGGCACCAGAAATCATCATAGTCATCATAATAAGGCTCATTAGAAGTATAATATGCAGAGGCCATTGCGTTACCAGATGCAGCATAGCGATATCGACAGGTTGGTGCTAAGTGACAATCAGGTTCAGAATTAAATCTATGTGGTGGATAAAATTGATTTTCATTACCAAATCGACCAAAACGGCCACCATTATCAGATCTTCCACCTCTATAGCCACCACGAAATCGACCACCATTGCGACCTCCTCTAAACATATTTGCTCTTGATGAAGAGTCTCTAGCATTATAGGAAGGCCAATTGGAATTAGAAGGAGTGTGAAAATTTGAATTACCTGAATACTGTGAATTGGTACCATAAGTTTGAGATTGAAAACTTTGATTGTTGTGTGTAAACGAAGGATGCTGGTTGTGTTGAGGTTGCTGATTATGTTGATGTGGTTGCAAAACATTAGCAGATGCAGTTGTAAGATCCACTTTAGATTCAGTATTCATACGAATTTCCTCAGATAAAAGTAAACCAAGAAGCTCAGATGATGTGATAACATTCTCATTCTTCAGTTGCTGAGTAGAAATGGATGTGATGAAAGCATTAAATTCAGGAGGCAGACCTTGTAAGATGTGAAACACTAGATCTTCATCAGAAAGTGGACGATCTATCTGAGCTAGTTGATGAGAAATCGATTTAGCTCTGTTGAAGTATACTAGCATCGAATCTGTGTTTTTCTTTAAAGTGACAAGATCGGATTTCAATTGCATTAATCTGGATTTTGTAGTAGCATTGTAATTATGCTGAAGACGAATCCAAACCTCATGAGAAAAGGTACAATCCATAACTTGAGAGTGAGTTTCCTCAGCACACGCAGAGAATAGCCATGATAAAAGAGCTTGATCTTGATTATTCCAGTAAGTATAGACAGGATTGCGAACAAATTCAGATTGTAGATCGATACTTTCAACATAATCAAATCGAAGAATAGCAGCAGCTCCATCTTCAGAAGCTCTACGAAAATACTTCACAGGACATTGATAAGATCCATCTACAAATCGAAAGAGGTTGTAACTACGAAGTAATGGTACAATTTGAGATTTCCACAATGAGTAATTGGCATTTGTTAATTTGGATGGTGGTTTGAATGTTAATGAAATATGTTTTTCAGATTCTGGCATTTTGAATTACAAATTGATAGAATAAAAGATTGAATTACTGATTTCAAAAGACAAAGATGAAGGAATTGGGGTTTTTGATATCTGATACCATGTTGAGAGAGTTACAGTCGCTTGACAATCTCTCACAAACATGTTTTTCATTTCATTTTTCTCAACTGAATTACAGACACAGGACTAGATATTTATTACAGATATGGATTGCCTACAACTCTATTGGACAGTAAAGCAACCAACACATAACTGACACCTGTCAAGTACACACGTGTGAATTACACAGACGAAAGACCAGAATAAGTCAATACTAAACCATCTCAACCCTCTGAGATATCTCAGAAGTAATAACTTGCATGAAGCTGAATAAAAGAACATGTTTGAAAGAACGCACCAAAAACAAAATCTCAGAATCGTTGGTTGCTTTTGTACTCGGATATCGTATATATATATATACGTAACGAAATTTCACGGTGGTTCTCCAATCAAAAGAAAGAAAGTTAAGAAGAAAATGAGATAAAAGAATTAAGTGGCTATACCTATGCATGAAGAAGCGGCACACACTTAGTCAAAAAGTCCTCTATGTATCCAAGTTCTGGTATATCATGTTGCTTTCACTGTGCTTAATTCCCAAACCTGACAACAATAGCATCATTGTTCCTTCACTTACAAATATTTTGTTAGAGAAACTCCGTCCAGGTCAGATAATACAGCACATCCCAGCAAGTGAGTAGATCATTTTAAATTAGATATAGTGTCGTCATCATTTCTGATCTCCCTCGAGAAATACACATAAGTTGTTGTTGGAAGTGAACTACTAGCTGCCCTATTAACAAGTGTGTTCAGGACTAACCTCCGCATGAAAGATTCCAAAATCAAATACCTAATTTTGTTGGACCTTTTTCTGCATGTCACGGATCTTCTAGTTTGTACCCTTCCCCTACTGTTGGTTGCAGTACTCACCATGCCCTTCCATGTTTTTTCATTTTGAGTTTCTGCATTATTGACTTGTGATCATCACTTTCTTCCCAACCTGTTGGAGTGCCAGTCTCACCAGTTAACCACTGCAAGGCCTCAGCTGCTGCATCTTTCTCTGCCAGCTTCTTGCTGCTGCAAGGCTTCCCGACAAACTGCATCCCATTGAACTCCACCATGGCTCTGAACTGGTTGTTGTTCTTTAGTTGCTTGGTGCTGTAAACAGGAACGTGATGTCCCCCACGTGCAAGCAGTGTTTGCAACTGGTTTTTGCAATTATCCCCACCACCACCTATCAAGCTTCCCTTTCTTGAAAGCATCCCATTTGGTGATTTTGACGTTGATCTAGTTATTTTTGAGTGCTTTATCGGAACTTTCCTGCCGAAAACAAACTGACCATCACACTGGTCCTGCGAGAGCAACAAGCGTACTGCTGATAGGAGATCTTTGTGCGTGTTTATGTCTATCTCGGGATTCAGTAGCTGCAAATCAAGAATAATCCGTGTTGGCAAAAAGAGAACTAAAGAGAGAACTGTCGAAAAGCGGGTAAATGGGAAGTTGTATTTAGTCATTGATCGCATGTAAAAATGGTATACATAATAAAAACTGCAGAATTTCAATTTCCCGAGTCCCGAGGCAATGACTTACTTTGTTATGAATCAGCTCATCAAGTTCTCTTTTCAGAATCAGATATGTTTCTGCTAAGGCAGGTTTCATGAAGAATTCCAAGTATCCTCCCAGCATTTTCAGGTGTCCATCCTATAAAGAAGAAATCATCTCAACAAATTTCAGCAAAGAAGATAAGACAAAAGGATATCATAAATGGTTATCAATTTGAAGGAAAAGATACAATGATTCATCAGAAATGCTGGCAATGGTGTGTGGAACTCACAAGTCCCCCTCTCGATATGCTTCCTCCAAATAGTAGAATCAATGAATCAGAAATGGCTGTTGATTCCCGAAGAAAAACAGAGTTCACTTTCACCTTCTCATTGAAAACTAGCCACGGGTATGGAATTTTTGGTTCTCGGGCATTAGCAGAGTTCTAAGAAAACAAGATAAGTGCTTTCAATGAGAACAACAAGAAATAGATAACCATATTTGATAGGATTAGACATACACTACGAAAGGAAAAGAAAGTATACTTTACAAGATAACAGGTGGAAAGCTAAAATTGTATAGCCAAAGAAACTTACGGAGTAAAGGTTGACCTCACCATCCTCCAATGTCTTCAATGATACACTCTTGTCCTTGTTCTGTAATAAAGGGTTTACCAATGTCATCCATAATATCGAAAAAGAAACTTGGATACGCACAGCACATCAAGCTAAAGCAAATATACAAATAATAGGTTCTGTAAAATAATTTTACATGGATATTTAAAATAACGATACTCCGTAATTACAGAAGCAACAGAAAGAAAAGAACAAGTGCTAACTTGCACCAAATGTAAGAAACTCTGAAAGAAAAAAATTAATGGATTACCACGACGGAGCAAATTCCAGGGTATAGTCCAGCACAAATGATAGCTCTAATAAGATGCTCGTCGTGACTCCACGTATTCCAAGTTGCTGGGTCATAATCAACCAGGCCGGTATCCTTGAGTAAGTAAAAGAACTGCTTACTAAGGGAATTAATACCTTTAAGGGTCTGTGACGAAAGAAAATTCTTCCAGCAGTATTCATACCCAGACTGCTCTTTTTCGGCATCCTTCCAGCCCTTGAACGCTCGGACCAGTGCAAGATGGTCGCTAAAATCCCTTCCAGCAAATTGGGCTTTGGCCGAGTCAGCAAGCTGTCCAAAAAAGAATGTAACAGATAATCTTAATTCTCTATCAACTTAGAATCCAAAAATAATACTACTAGTAAACATGTGAAATCTAGTTTACATCGTCCATCTGAAATCCACACACTCCGAAAAAAAGTGGAAGTCCTCATTGTTTTAATCCCTGAGATATTTACCCTACAAATTAATGCAAAAAGCATACTAAAAGATCATACATTAATATATAGCAATTGGATAGCAGATAAACGACCAAAAAACAAATAGACCACTAACATCTTTTTTGTCAAATGGTGCTAAGAATGGATCTCTAGAACTTAAACCAGCAACCACAGTCAGTATAGGGTCCAGACACTTAAAGATGGCACCCAAAATGAGCATCTTTCCAAGTTTGGGCTCCACGGGAAGCATTGACAAGTAGCCACCTGTTGTAGATCCAAGACAAGTAGTTAGTGTTGGAATTTCAGCTTCATAATCGATATACTTTAGGCTTAAACATGATTATGATTAACCCATATACTGAAACATTCATTAAGCCTAGTTTAAACACACTCTCCTATATCTGAGAAACTATGCAGAACAATCAAGTAGCCACTATATTAGCTGAATATGCCTCTATCATTAGCATAACAGTAAGATACACATCAAGAACATGATACACAGCAACACACATTAAGAAGAAAGAAGTAAAACATATAAAAAACAGAAACAAGTACATGACTTAGCTTCTACTTCTATTTCCTCGCATTTCTTAGTTAATGGATTATCAGAAAAATACATATGTATAAGAGGCTAGAAGAGGGCTGAGTCCTAGCTATGTGTCAACCAACCTGTCCATCATTAGTTGGTTGACACCTCACCAGGTGAGTCATAGGACAGCTAAGCAGCTGACTGTAATCCAGCTTAGCACTAATCAGAATTAACCAAAACATGATTACCTTAAGCCAAGCAAGATTTGTTGCTAAACCAACATTAAGTCTAACAGTTAGAACTTTCCAGGTATACAGCTAATTTCTTCTAAGTATGAACCAGTGATATTGATCAAGTAATAACCATCTACTTAATGAGCATAGATGAATTTCCCTACCCAAAGTAGTCAGATTTTCCTTTTCGTCTAAAGCCCCAACTATTTTCAAATATTCAACAGCGTTTTGAACCTACAAAACTGACAATAATCATAATACTGACAAAAAAAATCAGTTTGGTAAAGAAATAAATAACATTAAACACCACAATAAGATGACCTATTCAAGGAATTTATTTAAGCTATATTAACTATATCATAAAAAAAAAGTTTGAGCATACCGATAGTGGTTCTGGAGACTGCAAGGCCCTAGACAAGAATTCTGAAATGCTTCCAAGCTGTAAACTTTTAATTTGTAAACAAAGAGATTGCAGAGGTGTCCGTAAAAGTTCTGGCAATTGGTAATCCATAAAACTCTCATATACACATTTTGGATAAAGATGGTAACACTCGCCAGGTTGAACACGCCCAGCTCTTCCTCTTCTCTACATCAAGACATGAAAACTGGTGAACAACTAGTAAGCTGTCGAATCAAAAGCTTTGCACATTCATTTTTTTGACCAGTTTCAAGTTTATTAGTCAGGCTGAATTACGGTTAAATTCAATTGGTCAGACCACAAAACTTCGGAGAATTTTTGTTGACATTATTTTAGAAAGAGCAATCCTTATGTACTCGCATAAAAAGTTACATAGAGATACCAATAGGATCCTAGTGAAATCCATGCAGTTAAAACATATATTGGAAGATAAACATGAAAAGAGAATCTTGTGCATATCAATGCAACATGTGAACTTTGAACTATTACAGAAGTAACAGAAGGAATACAATCTTACCTGCCGAGCAGCAGCCTTAGATATCCAAGAAGGCAGTAAACAAGGAGTGTTGTTCAATGCATCGTAGGATGTTTCTTTTGCTTTCCCACAATCAACAACAAAAACAACATCATTAATTGTGATACTGGTTTCAGCCATATTAGTAGCAATCACTATTTTCCTCACTCCATCTTCAGGTTTGTCAAATATTAACCTCTGCATGCTCATCAAAAATTACAATATTATTAGGAATACCAGCATTTGATGAATATTGTGCAAATTTATTTGACCAACGATTTTGTCAAATAATAACCTGCTCATCATAAATTACAAAACCATAGGATAACATCATCAATTTAAAAACAGCGAAGGAGTTTCATAAACTCGCAAAGCTCCAGAAGATAGTTACACAACAAGCACGAACATGACTATCACATTTTTGTTTTATTTTAATATCGTTTTCGCATCAAGTTTTGGAGTAGATTTATGATGAATCTGAAGAATGCACAATTTATTTCATAAATCATTTGGAAATTGCACCCCCACTAAAAACATATGCAGCCATAAGTATAACAGCAAGTACACTTTTCTGGATAAAAAAAACGTACAATCGGACACACAGATGGCAACAAGATTAACTTGCCAAAGCTAGTTACATGGAAGTTTCGAACATGCTCTCATTAAACAATCTGAAATATAAGGGCTAGTCTATTTTGCAAACAAAAATTTGTTTTGTGTTAAGCCATCAAACTAGGAATTCAAGTATATCCAAGTCTCATGAGTATAATATCACAGCTAATTTCAAAAACTCGAGCTGTGTCACATGATTTATATGTGCACCAGTGCGTTCAATATTTCTTCGCAGAAGTAATTAATCCACCGGGACAATTGGATTTGAAAAAACAATTTTAGTTGTTTGGGCTTCCCGTAAGATTTGTCATAAGCAGGGCTAATTTCAATGGTATCGTAATAGAAGAATAACACTGACAGCTAGTATTCTAGTAATATTTAATACCCAAGAAAGGGACTATCCTGGAATTTACAAGTCTGTGCTCACATACCTGTTCCGAGGTAGCCATTGATCCATGGCACGCAAGCAACAAAATTCTGCTAGGATCTCCTAAAAGAGGGTGTGCTTGGAGCTGATCCTTCAGAGCATTAATGTCATCCCACCCAGTCATAAATACCAAAACAGCACCAGGCTTTTCTTTCTTACATATATGGCACAAAACATGTTCTATAAGATTAAATCCTAACGAATCAGGATTCCAACAAGACAGAGAATCCTGAGTCTGTCGGCTATACTCATTGAAATTTGCTGCTTCAAGGGTATTCTGCATCCAGGTTTTGACAAAATTAGAAAATAAATAAATAAAGCACCAGCATAATAAGTAAAAAGGTATATTTTGCGGCTTTGGAAGAGTCGCGTACCTCAACAACAGATACTATTTGACTCTTCTTCTTTCCAAGAAGTTGTTTCTGCTTCTTCCAGGCCTTATCTTGACCGTACTCATCAATTTGGTTATAGGGTGTTATCCTATACTGAACCGTCTCTAGAATACTCTCCAGAAAAAGTGTTCTAACTGGATACGTGAAACCCTTAACAGGAACCAAAGACGAAAAATAATGAGCTTATGTTCCAATAACACAACATGATGATGATGCTAACAAATTTGATGTTCAGAAAAAATGAGATAAATCTATGTTATGAGATGCACTCATTTTATCTTCAAATAAATAGACCACCAGAGTAGGTAGCTTGTAATAAAATATTCTGCATTACCAACCCACATTTTGAAATCTTTTACCGCGTCACTGAACTAAGATCTTACAGTTAATGCTGGAATTGAACCAGTTACAGGAATTATTTATATAACTGAATGAACTGGATGAGTCACGGGTGATTCTCGGGCCGGCCTTCTGACCTGCCCATATTTCATTTCCCTATTCAGTATATTAAAATTGAAAGCTGGCAATTTTTTGCGATAACTAAACTTCATTGGTACACTGTGCATCTTTTCTTTATTAATGTTCAGTAAACTATTTTGGACAGATTCCAGACATCAGAGACGACTTCAACAAGCACATAACATCAAAATAACCAAAACTCATCACAGTCAGGATATCACAGATAACATAAACCAAAATCAAATACCTAACAGCGAAAGAAATGAGGTTCTTAAAAATAACAAAATCTGTTAGTTGACCACCACGAAAAACACATTCCCGGAACCACGGGAAAGGGTAAAATGAAAGAGCTCTGCATTCAAGGTTGCACTCATCAAAATCATAATGAACTAGTCAAACTGTAACATTTATATACAAAAAATACTGAACCCTGGAATAGTAAGAGGTCAAACATACCGGAATATAAATCATTGGTGCCCCACTAAAGTAGGTCGAAAAGAGCTCTGCATTCAAGGTTGCACTCATCAAAATAAGCCTCAGTTCTGGACGCCGTGGAAGAAGGTCCCTTAGTATGATAAGCAAAAAGTCTGGATAACGTGAAAACGTAATGAATCACATAGTAGAATAACCAAAAAGATAACTGGGAATAAAACTTGTATTGCCAAAGGCTTTAGATTTTACCTTCATTCATTCCACGTTCATGAATCTCATCCACAATAACATGGGTAACACCTTTTAAACTTTTGTCATGCAGTAATCTTCTCAATAGAATGCCTGTGGTGCAAAACAGAAGGCGAGTATCCCTCCCTCTCTGACCTTCCAAACGAACTTTATAGCCAACCTTTTGTGAAAGACAATATATAGAGGAACTGTATTATTTTACGTTTGTGAATGATGAAAATGATAAGTGATAAACATCACAAATCGTTGTAAGCGAGTAAGCAGATTCAGAAAGACTGACTTACAGTTTCACCCAATTTTTCACCCCTCTCTGCAGCAACTCTTTCAGAAACTGCCATAGCAGATATTCGACGAGGCTGCGTACAGATTATACTACAGGCAGATCCATTTGCAGCTTCTATCTCAGATTCTAAGATATACTGGGGAAGCTGGGTGGTCTTACCACAACCAGTTTCACCAGACACAACCACCACCTAAAACAATATAAAATAAATTATGCATTGCTACAGATAATAGCATTTATAGAAACTAGTCATTAGTCCAAAATAGTTTTGGCAAACTGGCAATGTAAAGCAACAAGAGGCTTTGTTCATGACTCGCTACCCACACTTATAGTCAACTTTAAAAAGCAGACTTGCAAATGCTTACTAAAAAAAAAAAAACTAAAATGTCGTCAACCAACTATAGAAAATTCACTGTAAGCAGGTTGCTGGTGCGCTGACAATATATTGGACCAAAACTCAATCAAAACCTAAATTTCCAGAGCATAATTAAGTATTTTACAATTATACATAGCGGCTGCTCAAGTATTATTCTAAGGACAGGAAAAAAAAATACAAAAGCTATAACAGACCTCTCACACAAAGGAACTTGTACAGAAAAAACAAAAGATGAACTAGAAATGTGACTGGCCAAAAACAAAAAATTACAAAAGCTATAACTGCCTTTCAGTGACCAAATCGCCAAAATTCCAGAGCCAATGGATTCTAGATTATATGCATTAATGAGCAACACAAAACGATATCAGCCAGCTCAAGTTAAATCCATCTAGATTTGTAACTGATCATTATTGATTTCAAAAGCCAGACAATAATCAATTAAGACTATTCTTTGCTTATCAGGAGACAGTTTGCTTGTCTAGGAGAATGCGGTCATTGAGGTTAACTAATCTTTTTCTGAAATGCTCCTGTATTGTTACTCTCTATATCTTGGGTAGCATCTGGCTCGGCGGCCAAGCACAAAATGTGAGTTTCTGTTGCTTATATACTTGCTAAAATGCTGCTCTGTGGTTGCAATTCCATTAAGTTTTGCACTAAAAGGTACTAAAACCTCCTGTAATGGATACTTCAAAATGTCCGTCATTTCATTTCAGACGGCACTTGGAGTATTCCATCATGTCAGATAACAACTTATCCGGCTGTAGTTAATGAATTCTTATCAGTTTATCCCAATTGAGGTGTGATAAGGCTGATAGGAAGTTCATTTGACACGTGCCCATTTGTCTGGTTCTTTAAATTTCAAAGAAGGCCTAAATTCAAATGCACCTCCTGGTATTTGCTCCTCAAGATTTATGCTTTGCATTTTGGAAGCTCAAAATTGATAATAGCATTGCTTCTTTCTTTTCTCTTTTCAGGCTACACTCTGCGAGTATAACAGCACTGTGGATGTCATCCGTTCCTTTGCTTCTGCGCATAAACATAATGCTTCACGCCTGCACGTGTGTGTGGGTGTGTGTGTGTGCGCGCGCGCGCGTGCGTGTGTGTCAGCCTTAACTTCATTCCCTCTTAAAACAATTATCTCACTTAGACTGCAAATGACAAGCCTCTAACCACCAGTCAGTTATAAAAATTTAGAGAGATGGTTAAAAAGATAAAATTGGACTCCTTTTGTACTATAGTTACTACGAGAAGAAAATTTTATTTGTTATAGAAAAGAAAACTTACATACATCATTAGAAGTAGCAAACACATAGTTATCAAAGGAATCGACACCTAGAGAGCAAGATGAGGAAGTGGTAATAATAGAAAAATGTGAGAGCTTGACATGGTGTTTAAAAATAATGAAAGTCTTCTTCTATTCAGAAGAAGTTCAATATTGTTGGGAGTAGCCTTGTAGATATCCGGAGTTGGATGAAAATGTAATTCGGTGGAAAGACCCTTTGAGAAGAGTAATAATTGAGAATTCACATGCAGAAGGAGACTGACCTCAGTAAAGAGTCACTGTGAGACTTTTAGTTACCAATTACCAACGTTAAATTATTATTACCTACAAAGAGCATGCATGAACTCCAAGATGCACGAAGCTCTTCTTGTTCTTGGATGTTGGCTTATTTGGCCATTATGACATGTGAATATATCCACTACAGCTAAAAATAGAAAAGGACAGAGCATACAAGTTGAAAGAACCCATTTAATAAATTCAAGGACACTTACTTTGAGCAAAGCAAATGACATTTTTAGAAATAAATTTGGAATCATAAGATCTCTACCCTAGTGGCGTGAAATGCGTATGACTATCCATAAGGACCATAACTAAGGAAAACAGATCTTCAAGGTAAGAAGAAATGATAAGATGAAATGCCACGACATTATATCATACCATAAGGCATACAGCCCATACCTGATTTTGGGAAATTGCTCTCAATAATGCATCTTTCTCTTTGTAAGCAGGGAGATTTTTACAAAATTCTATCATTCTTTTACCTTCAGCAGATTCCTGCAAAAGATTGACTATTAAACTGGTGCTGCATTATTAAGCACTTTCGCTTTGAAATTCAAGGGGCCTAAACACTATCAAACTGACATCCTTACAAATATGAACCTGAAACTCAAATGTTCTGAAACAAGGATAAGAAATAACACACACAAATGGAGGAATATTCTTAAAGATCTAGACCATGAAATAGAGTAGCAGCAAGTTAGTGAATGACAGTTAACAAAGAATCTCAGTAATGGAAACAAGTCGACATAATAAATAGCTGCAAAAAAAAAAAAAAAAAAACTACAAAGTGAAGCAATGCTGGACCATCTCTTCTAAAAGCCATGAGCAAGGCCAGATCAATCACCAAAGTCAAACACAAGGTCTCATCAATCTAACCACACTATTGTTGGCAATGGCGGGATGCTCTACATCATACTCGCCCACAAAGAAGTCGTGAACTCGAGACGTTTTCCACTTAATAATGATGGAGAGCAAACCACTTTTCCCGAAAGCCATGACAGATGCAAAGGAAGATCAGATCACTTTTATGCCATTGCCCAAGGATCTAGTCAACTGAGTCGGACTGCAGTTAGCAAGGGAAGATTTCATACAAATGATTTAATGCTAATGCTTCTGCTTTTGCATGCATCATGTGCTAGGCAAATGGATAAAGAGACACTATATCTTAGAAACCGACACATATCGTTTAGATTAATTATTGATACACAGCAGAAACATACCCGAACACAGATAACTACTGTGATTAAGCAAAAATGGTAACTGATGACTTATATCAAGGTCCACTGAACTAACCTGCCAGGCATGTTGCTTATCACGGAAATGCAAACTTCTCCTTCTAATAATTCTCTCCATAACAACACTGGTTGGCGCCTTTATGTCAACGAAGTCGTCTTTCAGAGTACTACTTTCACAATTGCTACTTGATTTTGGTAAGGAAAGAACCCGGGGCTTTTGAGAAAGGTATCCGTTAAGTAGAACCTCCACTCTTCTTTGCAATTCAGAAGATATAACTACCTGTTAGTTGAGGTCATCGAAGACATTAGAGGTATGAGATAAAAGAAGATAACACATTGAATAGAATCTAATGGTCAACTACACGTACTAAAAATGGAATTTAGGAAAAATTAAATAGAAAAGAAAAAACAAGAAATTTACGAATCAAACTGTATGACTTCTTTACTTTCTATTGGTTATTTGTTGGTTCATATTTTATTATATTAGAATAGAAGAACTTACCTTATCTGTGAAACTTTTCGGGAAGAAAAAAAAAAGACGTCAAGGGCACATTAATATCCAGGTTTAATTTCTCTATAAAGGGAAAAAACAATTGCAAGGTAATGCAAGTGCACAATATGAACTAGCTTGTGAAAAATTACCTCCCTCTGAGGACGCTTATCATCCAGATCTGATCTGTAATTTGGCAACGGGGTTTTACTGAAGACAAGAACTCTAGAGTACTGTTGGCTGCAAAAGCGGGCCATGTTTCAAGATACAAGCACCTAATAATCAAAAGAGTAAGATGCATATGTCTACTAGAACAAAAGACCATACCTATACAATCCCATTCTAGTTGCCAATGCTGAAAGTTGGTCAAAATCTCGTCTGTCCTTCTTTTCTCTTGACACCAACTCATGTTCATTGTTATTGCGAAGGAGCATAGTTAACTTCCATTTCCACTCATCAATGTTCTCAGGAGAGGATGCACCCTGAGACCATAATACAAACAGGAGACAAAACCAAAGTTAAACAACAGAGTTCTGACAAATGTATATCTCATCTGCAGCTCAAAAATTTACATCTTCAGCCGAAACTAGTAGACAACAGTAAGAGATAGTGAGCAAAACAGCAGGATAAATTAGTGTGAGTAAATAACTAAAAGACCTCAGCTTAGTGTTAAAATTGGTTGTTTAAGTGATAAGAGGCTTGCTCTCCAAAATCTCTCCTTTATACAACTAATTGTTCACATACCCAGCAAGCAATAACTAATAAGATGTTGGAATTCCGATGTTAAGGGCTGGCATGCAATTAATTTTCTTTGACATTTGAAGTTGCATCTATTCAGCATTGTAACATTCCAGAATTAGGACCCGTCGACTAACTATGATTCATGGAAAAGACCTACTTATGCGGGCTACCAACTAATCTGGAAACCAATTAAGCCTGTGAATTTGAACTAGGAAAAATTGGTTCAAAATTGCTGTCAGACAATTAAAAAAAAAAAAAAAAAAACTGAACTGGTTAAGTAAAAGATCACTCGACTAAGCCAATTGACACAAGTAAAATTAACAATAATGGTTCTATTAGGATGCTGAAGACAAGATTAGATTGCTTCGTATAGTCTGCAATAACAATTGCACACACCAGGTTTGCCATAGCCTAGAGCGGTCAAGCTCTCATTTCTTCAACAAATAAGTAAAAAAATAAATAATGAAAAACTGAATTCCGTTACTAAACCTACGTCTATTAGGAAGGTTGGCATTAGAGTAACAAGTACCAGAAACCATATTTAAGAATTTGCTGACTTGCTCTAGTTGTGAGGAAAAGGTAAAAGAACGCAAAGTAAAAACCAACCTTGTGGGATTGTGATTTAGCAATTGCTTTACCGCCAAACTCATCCTCTGAGTAATCATCATAAGCATAACGGCCGTACCCGAAGGACTGCTTATGTTGGTGTAAGTTGTGAAGCTGGGAATAATGACGACGATTACTACTAGTAGTGTAAGCAGAACTCAAAACCAAACCCTTGTCATTTCTATTCCTCTGCTTATAGCCTAACCCCAAAAAATGCCTATTAGAAGAAGACGAAGAAGCAGTGAATGAGGAAGAAGGTTTCAACCAACGGCGAGTTGTGGTGGTAGTACAAGTATCGGAAAATCTTAATGAGTTTGAGATTTTGAGGGGTTTAAAGACATATTTATTAGGGTTTTTAGGGTAAGAACGAAGAGGGAAACAATGGAAAACAGTGGTTCTCATACCCCCACTCATAGACAACGAGAAATTATGCGGATTGATTTTTAAATAACCACCACTACCGCCGCCGCCCGTCAGGATACGCATTGTTTTTATTTGCCTTTCACCTATGAGGGCTAGCAGGTAGGAGAGAAGTACTTGAGATTCTGAGAGTGAAAAACAAAGTGATTTCGCACCCGACTAGGCGGGTCATAAGCACCTGAAATGGTGGCTCTTATTGAAGCCTAAAACCCCAACCAAGATAAGCTGATGGGGAGTCTCGACCAGACCGGGGTCTTCCCTAGCAAGACCTACATAATATGGTTAAACTGTTTATTTAAGCTAATTTTTATTTTAACTCAGACTTAAGAAATTTGTTCAAGTTAGATAAAATGAAAAAGGTTCTACAAGTAACTAGATTGCAGCCTAGCGACAAGCTGGGCTCCAACCCCTTTTTGTATGGCTATTCCTAATCTATGAAAGAAATAGTTACATTTCTTGGCATTAACATCAAATCTAGATAAGTGATTATTAAGCCTTTTCAAGAGATCCATCGTTTCAGTGCAAAGTTCACCAAAAGTAATAAAGGCTAAAGTGCCGAAGTTGTAACCTTGGGCTAAGCATTTATCCAAATATTTCTTATGCTTACGTTTAATTGCCGTATTCAGTGCTAACCCTGGACGAAATGTGTGCACCCCTCCTCCGGTGAATGGTGAAACGCCGGTGACATCTAAACACTTGTCACGCCCATTGTCCCAATTAAGGACTAAAATATCAGTCGGGCGGAGAGAACTCCCCTCATCCGCCAACAAACCCAGTTCTACTTCTTTTCTAGCCGGCACCCAAAGACGAAAACACATATCTCGCAAATATGTCACGCACGAGATCGTGTCGAAATTTGATGCCTACCTCATGTGCGCAAAGTGTAAGGCATGATCCCCATAACAGTCCATATCCCTCTTGCAAAAGCACACGAGACTACCTTCAACAAAAAGAGGTATACCAAGCCTATCTGAAAAAAACAGCTCCAAATTCCTGAGCACCAACCCTCTGGTTAAGCCCCTCAATAGGAATAGCCTTAAGGTAGTCTTGTGCATGGATATCTTTATTGCAATCCCAAATAGCACAATCTCGAGAAGACATGGAAAATTTAACCGGCAACTCCTTCATGACAACATCAAAATAATTCACTGCCAGGGTCTTCATGGGATGGGGGGCAGTAAGCTCGATGTTGATGTCGGGACCACATATGTTGGAGAAAAGCTCTATAGCTTGTTGCATGTTGTGATTAGGGCCTTGTAGCTGAGAGTTACGAAGGATACTGATCTGAAGCGGCTGAGTCTGTATACAAGAAGCCAAGTAGCAATAGTTTATTGCATCATCCATGAAGTACATACCTAAACCACCCAAACTAAGTGGTAGGGAAGACATACGGTACTGCAGAAACCCCATACCAGGCCCGTCATTAGTGACAATGTGACGCAGATGTAACGATAGGTGAGCATCGAAGATGACTTGAGCATCTATGACATAATCCGGCCTGGTAGTTCTCATAGAGTAATACAGACGAGAGACTCCAGCACAACTACGCAACAATAACAATTCACTTTGGGGGTCATCTAGCTTCCTTATGGCGTCCATTAAATTGATAGTTTTGACCACCCTACTCTTGATCAAGCTGCTGCAGAACTCATGGTCTAAACTTACAGGCCCCCCTAAAAGCTTTACCCCCTTAGTTGGTCTACAAATTTGGGCTGAAAAGACGTTCCCATCACGACATCGTATATCCATCGTAGGCCAGAAGATCTCTGTGTTGGCGATGTTAAGATTGAGACCAATCTTGATACCCTCATTTTTGATGATGTTCAGAGCTTTAGAAACCATTAAAGTGTCTCCAATTATCGTACCATCATCCAAGTACCAAGCATGTAAATCCAAATTGCATTCCGTGTCAATCCTCTTGACCAAAGGGTGTAGCGTGAGCGGAAAAAGAAGGGGACCAAGAGGGTCACCCTGTTGAACTCCTTGGGCAGAAGACAATGTGGAATCATTGTAGTACAGTTTAGGCGGCTTCGAGTAACAAAACTCAACCCACTTAGAGATTGAGGGACAGTGCGTTCTCACTTCTTGTAACATAGCTGACCTGCTGACCATGTTGAAGGCGTTTCTAAAATCAACCAGTATCATGGTCATAGTGGAAGAATTACCTTTCTGGTGTAGAATCATGTTGACCGAGTGTATGATGGCTTCCGCTCCACATGGAACTCCTACACCGAACTGGAAATCTTTGAGGTAAGTGCACATATCCTTTGCAACAGCTTGGGCAGCTACCTTGGATACTAATCTCCTCCACACTGTCCCAACATCTATCGGACGAATTCCCCCATCCGGTTTGAGCAACGGTGTAAGAGGTGCGCTCGCCACGAATTCTCCCAAAGTCGATGGACACCTGCCGTCGAACCATATGTTGACTACCCCTTTAATGGAGGTAAGTAAATCATCAGCAACAACAGCGGCAGGTCCATTGAGGGCATCGAGTAGATGTTGAACCCTCAAACCATCTCTCCCGCAAAATGTGCCTTTGGGGAAGCTCATTATCCTTCCTAGAATGATCTCATTTGAAGAAACCACATTGTTTTCAACACTGGGACCAGTAGGTATGTCAGGTGGCGGGGCAAACGGGTGCTTATCAATTAATTTTTTCAAAGTATCATCCTCATCTGTGGCAATACCATCCGAAGTGAGGACCTTTATAGCTGCATTAAAAATCCCATTACGTATTTTCTTTCTACATATACTCAAGTTAAGATCCTCCTGGTTGTTATTCCTACGTTGCTTGTTGTTATACTGAGCGTGTTCAAGGAGCAATTTCTGGACTAGTTGAATACAACCGTCAGGCACATACCATTGTACAATAGATTGATTGATGGATTTAATCTGTAAAGTCCTTCGGTTGCCAGATTTTTCCTCACTACTGCTTTTTGGGATGTGTAAATGAAGAATACAAACAGGTAACAACAACAATTGTATCCACATAGAAACCTCACCAGGATTTGCACGTACCTTATCAAGTGCATACTTCAAAACTTTTGAGAACTTCAGTTTACACCTTGGAGGGATATTTTTGACAGTTTGAATATGTTGCTTAAGCACTTTGTCGAGCAGTTCCACATTAAGGCAAGGAATCAAAGGAGCATCAATATCATCTGCTATGTTGTCAGTGGTTGGAGGAGGACATAAAATTCCATTAACCAACAAGTGAGCGTCTGTGCTATTAAATGGCCCGAATAAGCCATCTCCAGCATGAGATTTACATGGTCTTCTCCAGGCACGAAGAAGCATGCAATCCGTGCATAACCACATACGAAGTTGAGAGAGGACATCTACCCATGCTTTGTAGATATCATGATTAGTAGATATCCGCTGTCTGCACCGATCATTCTCCTTACCATAGACAAAATGTTTATCTCTGAGATGCTGAATCAAATAAGCTTTTCCCAAACCTCTTCCACCCGCACCATTCTTGCAACCATCAAATCCCCTGAAGGGGCATTGAAAATAAGAAACGGACTGTGAATTCGAGTCCTTAGAAACTCCATAACTCTGTGAAGGTCCTGAGCACGCCATGGACGTGCCTTGTACCTCACCCGATTAAAAACAAATGAATAAATCCGGCCTAACCAAGAGTAAATGGTGGACAATTCTACTTCTACAATGTTTTAAAAGGAAACAAATGGTTGCGTAATTTTCACAAACACCTAGTGTGCCGAACAAAAGTTAGAACAAGGGTGTTAAATGTTGAAATAAACCACACCTCAACTGAAAATCTTCACCTGCTACGATAAAATACGGAACCACCCAATCATCTCAAAACTCCCTTACAACTGAAAACAAACCTCACAAGCCAAACCGACTCAAAATCCAACCCCACACCTAAAATCGAATTTTAGGCGAGCAACAGAACCCTCGAATGAAAAGAGTAACCCCCTGAGTAGAATCCGTAGTGAAAGAGTCCTTAGTAATAGAATCACAGTGACAGAATCCAAAGAAATAGAATCACAGAAAACGAATCCAAAAGCGTTAAGAAACAAGAAAAATGCAAAATTGAGTTCCTGATAACTTGCTACAGTAAAGTTTTTTACTGTAGCAGGAGAGATCAAAAACCAAAAACCCAAAAGTGACTTGATTCAATCGCTTAACATGCTCTCACTGCAACAAAACTGTTCATTGTCCGGCATCTTGCTGCTTTTGTGGCTGTGCAACTAAACTTAGGATGCTCTTTTGACAAAGAAATGTTTCTTGCTGTTTTTGTGGCTATGCAACTAAACTTAGGATGCATTTGTTTTTTTATTGCTTTTTTTCCAAGAAATATTTGGTCTAATGGCCAAGGTAGGATCCGTAGAATTATTTCCAAATTGGACCGTGACATGGTCAATGATTCTTGGCTCTTGAAATATGAGAATTGGAGATACAAAGCTTTAGCGAGAATTGCATCTGATCAGTCTCCCCTAATTGGCTTTGTTTTTACCAATCCTATACCATATAAGGCTCTTTTCCGTATCCAGAAGATATAGTTCAGGCATCCAAAATTCATGAGATTGGTTAAGGAAAATTGGCAACTTCCTTTAAGGGGTGCTGCGCCTTTTATTTTTGTTGGCAAATTGAAAAGGCTAAAGGAAGATTTGAAGTTATGGAATATAATTGTTTTCAGCAATGTTCAGTTAAGGCTTTAAAAACTTGAGCTAAAATTGGAAGTTGAAACTGATTTGCTTAACTACGGTCCGGCAAATGAGATGTAGTTTGCAAGGGTTATGGGTGTAAAGAAACATATGGATGAAATTCGCAATGAATTTGCAGTTATGTTTTAGATGAAATCGAGGGAAACTTGGATGGAAAATGGGGATTAGGACACGCGTTTCTTTCGTAACAACATCCATGTGGGAAGGAACCAAAATACTGTATTTTAACTTAAAGTTTCTATTAACTCTACTTTGCTTTTACAGGATGAAATTAGTGTCAATTATTATAAAGACAAACTTAATGGTGGAGATTATATAATCGATGATATGCTATTTGACATTGAGCATGAGAGTATCTTAGATGACGAACATACTTTTATGGATGCAATGCCTAGTGTGGAAGAAATAAAGGAACCTGTTTTTGATTTGGGAGCTGATAATGCGCCTGGTCCTGATGGTTTCTCGGGCATATTCTATAGACACTGCTGGGATGAAATTTGTGATGATCTTATTAAGGAATCACAAAACGTTGGGGGATGAAGAAGATTCTTAATGGTATCAACTCAAGTTTTATTATTTGATCCCTAATACTAACGCATCATATGCAATTAAAAATTACATGCCAATCGGCTTTAGCAACTTCTTTTTCAAAATCTTTACAAAGATTCTTGTTACAAGGCTTGGTAAGGAGCTGGGTAAATTGATTTTTGAGTAGCAGATGGCTTTTATGAAAGATGGAAGTATGCATGAGAACATTGCTTTAGCCTTGAGATGATTAATGAAATTGGCATTAATAGAAAGCATAACAATGTGGGTCCCAAACTTGATATTTCTCAGGCTTTTGACACGGTTAACTGGGACTTTGTGGCTGACGTTTTTTGCAGGTATGGGTTTTCTGAAACTTGGTGTAGTTGGATTCTAAATGTTCTGCACTCGGCTAGAATGTATGTTTTAGTTAATGGAAAACCCGAAGTTTTTTTTAGTATTACTAGGGTTTGCGCCAAGGTGGCCCTCTTTCATCTTTGATCTTTGTGCTTGTTGAAGATGTTTTTGAGTCGTAACCTCTAGAAGTTATTTGCTACTAAAAAGATGAACTTCATTGTTATGAAGAAAGGTGTTGCCTCAACACACCTTCTATTTGTTGATGATATTTGTTAGAGCAGTGCTTGGTCGAACTCTCAAATTTTTCTAACTCAGGATTGTTGAAAATGTTAGATCGTAAAACTATATCTTGATCTCTAGTCTACTAAAGTCAAGTCTCGAACTAGGAAGTATGGTAGTTGAGTTTCGGACAACACTGAATAACCTTGAAGATTGAAGACTGGGAATAAATAAAGATATTTGGAGAACTTCATCGACAAAGAGGTATGTGAAGATTGAACCATCCTATTTACTCATGGTATTTATCATTCTATCTTATGAGATTATGTCGTATGATTTTAATAGATTTAATATTGCAAATAAAAAAATTCGAGTTATGCTTATCTTAATAAATCTCTCGAAATGTAATTCAAGCAATGGATGTTCATAGATCCGTAATAATCTTGGTTAAGAAAAAATTATTGTCCATGAACTATTTTAGTTTCAAATTGATCATTTGGAAATTGCACATGCAATGTTATTTATTATCTATGGCCATTAGGAATGTTTCATACTGTTTAAAGAGAGTTTTCAGAATATATGTAATTCTGGACACAGGGTAGGTACACATACCCAACACGCATATCTTAGTAATATGAGTTTCGGAACAGGTATACCCAGTATACATACCCTGTGTTTTAAGTTCGACAATGGGGGAAGGTACGCATACCCAGTACACGTACACCTGGGATCTGTGTATGCGAATGGCTAAGGGCACATATACCTAGTACGCATACCCTAAGAACATGAGTTGGACAACTTCCCAAAGGTTGATTCACATCAAATTTTATAAACACAAAACACCTTTGGGCAAGATTCGTGTTTACAATTTCTGAATGAATCAAAACAAACCACCATAATCACATGTAGGCTCATTAAAACACTTCCACGTACTCTCAAAGCATCACTTTGGCAACACTTAGTCGAGTAATGGAAGCTACAAACTGTTACAAATTACAAATTACAAATTTTCAAAATAGAAAAAATTCAGACCTAACCGCCATTTTGAGAAGTCCAAATCTGCCATAGATGTGAACACACCTTGACTGGGATACCCAAACCTTCTACAAATACTCCAATACTTGTTGTTCTGATTTTTTTCAGTCTCACCCATCAAGCATTAAGTACTAAACCACCATATATGAGAAGAACTACAACCTAATGCGTGTTTAGTATATAAGCTAATCTTTGTTTTGTTTAAAGCATATTTATGGTTTAATCATGCACTTTGAAAAAGCGGGGTCTAACAACCACACCCAATATTTCGAATTAGCAATCTGTATGGGAAAACTCCAATATACTTTCCAGAGAATCAACTAGAAAGTCAGACTCAATCTAGATAAAAGTATATCAAAGAGTTTATATCTCTATATCTCGATTTAAATCTTACTCAAGCAAACTGCGAGTCTCAATTTAAATACAAGAGAGATAAACTTGGATGGTACCAAATACCAATATCCAAGTGTCAATCAATTTAAATCAACAACCAAAAGGTAGAATATTCTAATTGATTAAACAACGCACAACCTATATTATTTTAATTATATAACAAATATAATGCGGAAACGAAATAACACAGACACCGGAATTTTGTTAACGAGGAAACCACAAATGCATAAAAATCCCAGGACCTAGTCCAGATTAAACATACATTGTATTAAGCCGCTACAGACACTAGCCTACTCCAAACTGATCATACATTATATTATGCCGCTATAGACACTAGCCTACTCCAAACTAACTTCGGTCTGGACTGTAGTTGAAACCCAATCAATCTCACACTGATCCAAGGTACAATTATGCTCCTACGCCTCTGATCCTAGCAGGATACTACGTACTTGATTCCCTTAGATGATCTCACCCACAACTAAGAGTTGCTACGACCCAAAGTCGAAGACTTTAATAAATAAATCTGTATCACACAGAAAAGTATATGGTAATAGATAAATCCGTCTCCCACGAATATACCTATGAGTTTTGTTCCGTATTTTGATAAATCAAGGTGAACATGAACCAATTGATAAACCAGACTTATATTCCCGAAGAACAGCTCTGTATTATCAATCACCTCACAATAGTCTTAATCGACGCAGCGAAAAAAGATATTGTGGAATCACAAACGATGAGACGAAGATGTTTGTGATTACTTTTTATCTTGCCTATCGGAGATAGAAATCTCAAGCCAATTATTACAATTGTACTCGTATGATAGAAACATGAAGATCATATCACACAACTACAAGAAAAGTAGTATGGGTATGGCTTCACAATCCCAATGAAGTCTTTAAGTCGTTAACCTGGTTTAGAAGAAGAAACCAAAGGTTAAAGGAGAATTGACTCTAGCTTAGCACAACTAGTATCACACAGAATGTGTAGGGATTAGGTTTCCCAGCTGCTATAGTTCTCCCTTATATAGTATTTCAAATCAGGGTTTGCAATCAATGTTAGCTTAGTAACAAAGCATTCAATATTCACCGTTAGATGAAAACCAGATTAGATTCAAGTTAATATTTGTCAACCGTTAGATCAAAAACATAGCTTGTTATACACGCATGAAATGCACGTTTGTAGGCTTGTGTAACCGTACCCAAACTTGTAAATTATTTGGTTCCACAATAGTTAACCAAATGGTTAGCCATATGATAACTTTTATATCAACCATATTCTTCTTCACCATAACTAGTTCAATGACTCAAATGAACTAGTTAGAGTGTTGTTCAATTGCAAGGAAATCTCATGTACTACACAAGACACAATTGAAGCAAAAATGATCTGATTCACTCGAATCGGTTCATGAACTAAATAGCCATGGTTTGCAATAGCATTCCTTAGTTTATAAAGATAAGTTCATAAACATCATTTTTTGACATAACCTACTCAAGTTCGTGGTCTGGGTTTACGGATTTAAATTCCCGGATGGAGTTCATAAACTCCAGCAGAAATTCTCGGGTCGAGAACTTCATCCAGTTCGCGAACTTAGCTCACGCACTTCTCCGGTTCTCTTGATCAACAAAGTTCGCAAACTTTGGTTCAAGTAATAAGGACTTATACATATATGTGTTTCCACAACAATGCTTATATCCTCCGATGGTTGTATAGTCTAAACTCTTATTTCAATCATTGAAACATTCTCAGAGGACGTTATATAGTTGTTATTCACAAATAATTTTTCGTCAGAGCAATTTTCAAAGTGATTGAAACTTAACATGACTTTTGTCACTAGGTAAAGATGAACTTGGCTAAAGTGAAAGCTTTACCAATACATATTTCGAGTTATAGATAGGCGAGGTAAACTCGGCTCGAAATACTAAATGTGTATAATCTAAGTCTATATAGCAAAACGACTTTTGTCTCAAGATAGGAGATAAATAGACTTTTGAGTGATAGATAAGTTCAAGTCTCCACATACCTTTTATCCGATGAAGATCCACTAGTTCCTTGAGTAGTCCTTCGTATTGTATGATAATTGCCATGGAGTTCTTGAGCTCAACTACACTTTCTATCCTAGTTCGAGACCTTAGCTATAGTAGACTAGAAATCAAGACTTATAGTTTTGATCACTAACATTGACAAACATACTTGAGATAGAAACGCATGCGAGTTCGACCGAGCAATGCTCTAACACACTTAAGTATTGTTTAAGGTTAATGCTAGTTAAGGTTAAATATAGCATGACATGGCTCTTGTCGTATGAGTTGTCCAATGTAGCCATGAGGTCTCCTCCAATTCATGATAGAAAGGTTGGAGTGACATGTGGCAAGCATGACTAGGACTCTCTTCTAGCCTCACAAGTTTTCTTTAAAAGAAAATTTGTTTTCATCCATCATGAAGTAATCTGAAGAAATAGAAATTGATAATAATTCATGAAAGGTTTAGTGTCTTGAGTGTTTATATTTCCTTATTATTAACTTGATTTACTATAAACTATATGTAGTGTCATAGGTGTGGTGTTGTTTTCAGTGATTTGTTGAGTATGCTAAAACTAGGTTCAAGTCTAATTTTAGCATGTAGTCAGCTTATATGGCTTTATCATCATATTTGTTTCTTTACCTTTGTAAGGTTTATATGATCATAAAGTAGTCTCTGGTAAGAGACATATGGTTCTCATTCGATATCATTAAACGTCCTAAAGTTCTTGATCTCATTAAAATACGAGCATAGTGCTTAGTTCGAGCAAGACAATGGGGATATCATTAAGGAGAAAAAGCGGGTGGAGTAAGAGCATATGTGTGATGTTTGTATGGATTTAAGCTAAGCCAATAAAGTTAAAAGTGCAATTCAGTTTTGGTGTAAGGTTAAGCCAAATAAATTCTTTAAAGTTCAGTTTGGTTTTGGCGTAAAGCTAAGCCAATAAAATATTTCATGTTTTACTTGAGAATAGTAGTCTGTGTAGTTTTCTGATTGTAGAAATGGATTACGTATCTTAAATGTGATGTGTAGGTCTCTATAGCCGAAGGATAGCATGCAATTTGACTAAAGTGTGAGGCTAGCATAAAATTCTGGAAAAAAATTGTTGCCGAAATTTTTTGTTACTTAACCAAGTGGGAGATGTTACACTTTTTATGGTTTGCGCAACAAATCATTTTTATACTAAGCTAATGCATGTTTAGTATAAGCCAATCTATATTTTGTTTAAAACATGTTTATAATCATGCAGTTAAGTGTTGTTTAAGGTTAATGCTAGATAAGGTTTGAAAATAGCATGACATGGCTCTTGTCATATGAGATGTCCAATATAGCCATGAGGTGTCCTCCAACTCATCATGGAAAGTTTCGAGTGACATGCGGAAAGCATGACTAGGACTCTCTTCTAGCCTCATAAATTTTCTTTCAGTTTTCATCCATCATGAAGTAATGTGAGGAAATATAAGTTGATAATAAGGCATAAAAAGGTTAAGTGTCTTGTGTGTATTTCTATTTACTTGTACTCAATATGTTTTAAGTATGAATCATATGCAGTGTAGTGCTATGTATGGTGCTGGTTCTTGTGTTGTTGAGTATGCTAATACTAGGTTCAAGGTCTGATTTCATCATAAGGTTGTTTTCCACAATGTTTAGGTCTTAATTGTAGGGTTAATAGAGCTGAAATTCTAACATTAAGCAAAACAATAACATCTTAAACTTAGAAACAAGACTCTATATCATCGCAAATCACCTTTGGGGAAGAAATTATGACATCTAATGAGTCCCAATAAGTTTAAGAATAAATTCTCATATGAAAATCTTTCACTCATATGAGACTTGATTCACATCAAATTTTATAAACACAAAACACCTTTGGGCAAAATTCGTGTTTACAATTTCTGAATGAATCAAAGCAAACCACCACAATCACATGTATTCTCATTAAAACACTTCCACATACTCTCAAAGCATCACTTTGGCAACACTTAGTCAAGTAATGGAAGTTACAAACTATTACAAGTTATAACTTTTCAAAACAGAAAAATTCATACCTAACTGCCATCTTGAGAAGTCCAAATCTACCGTAGATGTGAACATACCTTGTTTGTGATACACAAACCTTTTACAACTACTCCAATACTTATTGTCCGTATTTTTTCAGTCCCACCCTGTTAGAGCATTGCTCAGTCGAACTCGCAAGTGTTGCTATCTCAAGCTTGTTTGTCAAATTTAGTAGATCAAAACTATAAGTCTTGATTTCTAGTCTACTTATAGATATGTCTCAGATTATGATAGAATGTGTAGTTGAGATTTAGACTACGTGGCGTTCATCGATTGAAGGCGAAGATCTACTGAGGAGACCTTGGAGGAACTTCATCAACAAAAGGTATGTGGACACTAAAACTTATCTATCACTTAGAAGTCTATTCTATTTTATCTCCTAATGAGACTAAGTCGTATAGCTATATAGACTTTTATATTATACACATTTGATATTTTGAGCCGAGTTTATCTCGGTTATCTATTTCTCAAAATACGTGTTAGAAGCTTTTTGCTTTAGCTACGTTCATCATATTCTTGACGAGTTTTGTTGGAAACAATTTATTTGTTGAAAACTAAATAATAAGTCAAAAGATGATCATGTGGAAATTGCCTTGAAACATCTTACATGATTTGTCTGAGACAATCATAGGATGTCGACTTGGAAAGTTTCGTATTGATCATTCGATCACTTGAAAATTACTTATAAGCTAATAGTTTGTGTGAGACAGCTATTGTCGTCTTCTAAGGATGTTCAATGATTGAACTTAGAGTTTAGAACAAAAACCTTTGTCTGGATACAATACAGTATGTGTACCTAGTATGCAAACATTTTTGGTATGATTCAGGTCCAAGAACCTTGTTTTCATACCTAGTACGCGAACGGTTTTAACTGTTGAAGTCCTGGAACCTTGTTTGCATACCAGTATGCGGACGGTTCTACCTGAACTAGTTCTGGGACGGTTGTTTGCATACCCGTTAGCAAACGGATGGAAGTCCGGATGCTATAGTTTGCCTACCTGTTTGCAAACATAGTGGTTAAAGTTTTAAAATCGGTTGAGTATGTTTTTCATACTCATGAACAAATACATTTATGAATTAAGGAATGCAATCTTTGCAAACCGTGGCTTAATGTTCATGAATTGATTCTTATATAAGTACTTTGTACGATTATGAATCAATTCGATTTTGTTTCAACTGGTTCATATATATTTCTATGAGATAGTGAACAACTCTTTATGAAACACAATTAGATTCATTTTATTATCATTCATTCATGATTGATTATCATATTTGATCAAGATGTGTTAGATGAATGTGGTTAAGACAAAAGTCATATGGATAACTTCGGTTAACTATTATTGAGCCAACTCAATATACACGTTTAGGTACGGTTACCCATATCTAAATGAAGGTATATTTCATTTGTGTGTAACAAGCTAATCTAACGATGGAGAGATATTGCTTTGGTTTTAAGAAAACTTAGCTTGAATCTTAAATCAGGATTTCATCTAACGGTGAATATTGAATGCTTTGTTCTAAGCTATCTTAGCTTTGATTGTAAGCAAATCCTGATTTTAAAGACTATATAATGGAGAGCTTTAACAACTGGAAAACCTAATACCGGCACTAACCTGTGTCCTAGTTGCGACTAGAGTCGATTCTCCTTTAACCTAGGTTTTTCCAAAACCATTATAGGTTAACGACTTGAAGTCTTCATTTGGGATTCGTGAATCCAGATCCAACTATTTTCTCTGTAGTTGTGTATTCTGATCTTACTTGTTCTATTGTATTGAGTACTATCTTCTCTAAGATTTGCTCAAGATTTATCTCCGATAAGTAAGATATAAAAAGTAATCACAAATCTCTTCGTCTCATTCTTTGTGATTCCACAATAACTTATTCTACTACCATATAATTAAGTGATTATGAGGTTATTGATATTTCTCGGCTGCTTTTCGGGAGTATAAGACCGGATTATCAATTGGTTCATGTTTACCTTAACTTATCAAAATACAAAACAAAAACTTCGTAGGTATTTCTGTGGGAGACAGATTTATCTATCAGATTAGACTTATCTGTGGGAGACAGATTTGTTTATAAGTCTTCGACTTTAGGTCATAGCAATTCTTAATTGTGGGTGATATCATCTAAGGGAATCAAGTGCGCAAAATCCGGCGGGGTTCTAGAGGCGTAAGGAATGCGACCGCACCTTAATCGGCGTGAGACTTGGTTAGGGTTCAACTACATTCCAGTCCGAAGTTAACTTGTTGTAGGCTAGTGTTTGTAGTGTCTTAATATAGTGTGGTATTCTAAACTGTACTAGGTCTGAGGTTTTTCTGTATTTGCGGTTTCCTCATTAACAAAACTTCTGGTGTTTGTGTTATTTCTTTTCCGCATTATATTTGTTTATATAATTGAAATATCACAGGTTGTGCGTTGTTCAATCAATTTGTAAATCCGACCTCGATTATTGGATAAGAATTGATTGGAACTTGGGCATTGATCTTTGGTACCGTCCAAGTATTTCTCGTATCAATCAGGCTCATAGATCTTTATCTGTTTGATTTTTCTAATTCATTTGAGAAAAATAGATATAACTCTTTGATATCTTTTTTGGTTGAGATAGCTTTATAAGCCGGCGCTCTCGAAATAATATTGGAGTTAGTCCATACGGATTGCCGAACAAATTGTTGGGTGTGGTTGTTATACCCCGCTTTTTCAATTGGTATCAGTGTATGCAAGCACACCGAGACCCCATAAGTCTGTGTTTGAAGCAATTTGGTTATTATGGACGAGTTTATCTCTAATAACATACCAGGTCAGAAAATACCAGATGATTTTCAAAGCTTGGATTCACCTAAGAGAACTATCACATTTAAGTCAATATATAAACATTCTCTTGATATATAAACTGTTGATTTGGAAATACGCCTAGAAGAACAATTGGATGAACTTTCTGATGAAGGTGATTCAGATATTGATAGAGATGTTGATGGGGAAGTCTTAGTGTATGTTATGCTTTTGGATTCGTTGATAAAGAAGAAGATGACAACTTCTCATGTTACACCTCTTCTGACTCCTCTCTGTCGAGAAAACAAGAAATTGAAAAGGATTTACGGAGGTCTTTATGTTTCGAATCGATCCTCAAAGATTCTAAGGAAAAACTAAGTAGAAAGTCACTTGAATGTGATAATGTTTATAAAAAATACTTCTTGTTGTAAGAGAAACTTACAGAAACTAAAGTAAGGATTAACTCCCGCAAGCAAGTTTTGATGACAGAGAAAGCGCTTATCTCGGTCGAGAAAAATGCCTTGAGGATGATTTAGTTGTTGCTCTTGATAAATCAAGATGTTGGAAGAGGAGTTGAAAAAGTTTAATACTAACTCAAACAAATTATCCACTACGCTAGGAGCAAGTAAAAATCATCGTGATACACGAGGGTTTGGGCTATAAGGGAATAGATGCTCCAAGTTCTAGCAAAGAGGTAAAATTTGTCAAGGCTAGTGACTCTTCTCAACAAAAGGTTTCCACTGATAGCAAAAGTTAAATTCCTTCACTAGTAGTTAAGGTTCGAAATACCAAAGTATATCAACCTCCAAAACCATCACACATGAATCCGGGTAAGAATATTCCTTATATTTGTCATTATTGTGGAAACAAGGGTTACCTAGAAAAGAGATATCATTTTCGTATTAAGGAATGAAAAACTTCATGATATTCTTGTTCGGGTGTCAAGAGAAGTGATTAAGCCTAGATTATATGTTAAGGCTAACACCATTGACATTACGGGTTGTGAACGTCCAACCTTTAGGCAAAGGAATCAGTGCTGTGATAAACCTAGATTTGCCTATAAACGTCATGCAAAGTCTTTTCACAATTGTAATGATTATCAAAAGGATAACTCTGTAAAGACAAAGACAAGATCCGATACTCCCAATTGGAGAAAGACTAACTTGCAAAAGAATAGTCAATCCAGTTCTCTTCCGAGAATTCTAGAAGAGAGTAATGGGAAGAAGGTTCTGATTGTTCCTAAACGCACTCTGAAGTGGGTACCTAAGAAATTCAATGATGCCTTGAGTGTGAAAAGGAATGATCTCCCAGAAAATTCCTTGACTATGGAGAAGGCGGTATCCATGATGTTGGAACTTAAAAATTTCTTTGGAAAGATGGATTTGGGTGCGAAAGGTTCTAAGAGCGATCTCTTTCATGATAATCCAAAAGTGAAACAGAATAAGCCAAAAACTATAGATGGTGAAAAATCCAAGGTTATGGAAAAGTTTGTTTCAGTCACTTGTGTTGATCAAGACATTGTTCACCTCAACACAACTTGATTGTGTTGTAAGTGCATCCTCACCAAGGAATGCCCTGTTACGTATATGGTGAGGGAATCATGAGAATTGGGGCGCACAAATTATGTTTGGTAAGGATGTAGAATTCGATTAGATTCCTCTAAAAAGGTATGTCTATAAACTTGAGCAAGATTTATGTTTTTATTATTTGCTTAAAGTACTTATAATGATCCATGTACATTGTGTATCGTTCATGTCTACCTAACTTGATTTGTGTTTAAGGTTCTTAAATGTTTAGGTTTGAAAATAGTAGTTCGAGATGTTTGGCCTTCATGGTACACATACCAGGTATGCATAGCATCATTTAAAATTAAAATCCAGGAACTTAAGTTCGCATACTTGGTTTACAAACAGCTCCAGTTCACAAAATTTCGTTTGCGAACTGGCCCGTAGACGTCAATTTTTTACAACTTGTTTTGGCCGTAACTTCTTCGTTCGAACTCGGAATGACCTCATTATTTATGCATTCTCTTTCTCTTTTAATTATCTTCAAAATGGTGATAACAAATCCTGGATTTGGTTGACTTAAGGTTGGTGTTGTTCTCGCTTCTTGTTTTTGAGTGTTTTACTCTGTTTCGTCACACTTGTACCCCTTTTCTTGGACTTGAGCACTTGGATTCTTGGAGTAATTCTCTTCTAATCTCATTTGTAGCTTTTGTAAGAATATTGTTGGTGAATCACAAAGAAGAAAGTTCAAGAATGGGCAGTAGTACGCATTACTCTGGGATTCTTGAATGTTCAAAATCCTCTCTTGTGAACTACGATACATGGTTGCTAATGACTTTGTATTTTATTCTTTGTTAAGAAAATATTTTTATACGCCTTTGGTAGCCATTCTTGGTGAAAATCCGTGCGAAAAAGATTGATTTTACCTTCTAAGGGCAAATCATCTTGTATTCTCTTTATGAGTTTGTTTGTCCCTTTGTTTTGTTGTCTAGGAAACTTCTTATTCTCGTGTTTCAAGAAGGATAACTAGGGTTTGGAATAACAATATTGTGATTACACATAGATATTGCCAACGATTTTCATCTTGCAATGTTTTTAGATTTATTTATTTAAATTCTAAGTTATTTGGAAGATGATTTTGCAGTATTAATCTTTATTGGTTTTATATATTGCAAAATAATAATAATATGGGATATGTGTATTTACGTCCGTGAACTATGATTATCTCGTATATGCTCAAAAGTTAAATCTACTATGTCTTTATGTAAATATTGATAAAAGATAGAATGAACTTTTGAATATTCCGCAATATTGATCTTTCCCTAATCCACTTTTATGTGAAAGTACTATATGGCTCCGTAAGTTTTCTTATGTTGAGAATTTCCAATTAAATTAATCAATAAGGTCTTCTTGTGGTTAATTTATTCGAGTTTATTGGATACAAATTCATGTTTCATGTAATTTGTTAATGTCCATGGAAATCCTTATTTACTTATGAAAGTAAGGTCGCTCTTGTTGTTCTTTCGGGAATGGAATTTTATGGGGGAGAGTTATTAATTGAACTTGTGATTAATTGACAAATCTTTGTGGGAAGTGCGGCTATGGAATATTATAGGAGTTATCTTGTATCCTTATAAACTCCTTGATGAATAAAGTAAGTTTCGAATATGTGAAATCATCGAAACAAAGTTTATTTGTTCTATTTTAGTCATGAATTATCTCTTTGAGAATTTCATCATGATCCTGTAGTTTTCATACCTTTGCCAATTTATATTGACAAAAACGGGGAGAATTATTTGGTAGTTCACATTACATACATATTGTTTATGGATCATTATGTAAGGGGGAGTGGTTTTCATTGTGAGATGGAAGTATTGACTATGGTGGAGTGATACATATCACCGTAGTATTATTGTCAAAGTTGTGATACAATTGGATTTTGATGTTGTGTAATAATACTATGACACTGTATAACAATAATTGAGAAGAATTATTTTCTTATTGTTATCGCTACGGATGTTCAACAACAATGATGCTGAGTTGAACACGTTCAAAATCGCTAGAGTACTTGAAGTGACGAAGAATTCAAGGAATGTTGAAGAGCCAAGGAAATCAAGCATGATAGATGGAAAACTACAAAGTTTATTTATGTTGTAATCCATATGTATTGATAGTTTTGTCAGTAAAATTGACAAAGGGGGAGATTGTTAGAACATTGCTCGGTCGAACTCGCAAGCGTTGCTATCTTAAGCTTGTTTGTCAAGTTTAGTTGATATATACTACAATTCTTGATTTCTAGTCTACTTATAGCTATGTCTCGGATTAGGATAGAATGTGTAGTGAGCTTTAGACTTCACGGCGTTCATCGATTGAAGTCAAAGATCTACTGAGGAGAACTTGGAGGAACTTCATCAACAAAAGGTATATGGAGACTATATGGAGAACTTGGAGGAACTTCATCAACAAAAGATCTACTTTTATATTATACACATTTGATATTTCGAGACGAGTTTATCTCGCTTATCTATTTCTCGAAATACATGCTGGAAGATTTTTGCTTTAGCTACGTTCATCATATTATTGACGAGTTTAGTTAGAAACAATTTATTTGTTGGAAACTAAATAATAAGTCAAAAGATGATCATGTGGAAATTTCCTTGAAACATCTTACATGATTTGTGTGAGACAATCATTTGATGTCGACTTGGAAAGTTTCGTATTGATCATTCGATCACTTGAAAATTACTTATAAGCTAATAGTTTGAGTGAGACGGCTATTGTCATCTTCTAAGGATGTTTCAATGATTGAACTGGGAGTTTAGAACAAAAACCTTTGACTGGATATAGTATAGTATGCATACCTAGTATGCAAACTGTTTTGGGATGATTCAGGTTCGGGAATCTTGTTTGCATACCTAATATGCAAACGTTTTTAACTGTTGAAGTCTGGGAACCTTGTTTGCATAATAGTATGTGAACTGTTCTACCTGAACTAGGTCCGGGACGGTTGTTTGCATACCCATTAGAAAACGGATGGACAAGACCAAAGTCCGGATGCTATAGTTTGAGTACCTGTTTGCAAACTTAGTGGTTAAAGTTCTAAAATCGGTTGAGTATGTTTTTCATACTCATAAAAAATACATTTATGAATTAAGGAATGCAATATTTCCAAACCGTGTCTTAATGTTCATGAATTGATTTTTATAAAAGTACTTTGTACGATTACAAATCAATCTGATTTTGTTTCAATTGGTTAATATATATTTCTATGAGATAGTGAACAATTGAACAACTCTATACGAAACATAATTAGATTCATTTAATTATCATTCATAATTGATTGATTATCATATTTGATTTAGATGTGTTAGATGAATGTGGTTAAGACAAAAGTGTACATATGGCTAACTTCGGTTAACTGTTATTGAGCCAACTCTATATACACATTTAGGTACGGTTACCCATATTTAAATGAAGGTATATTTCATTTGTGTGTAACAAGATAAGACCATCTAACGGTGGAGAGATATTGCTATGGTTTTAAGCAAACTTAGCTTGAATCTTAAATTAGGATTTCATCTAACGGTGAATATTGAATGATTTGTTACTAAGCTATCTTAGCTTTGATTATAAGCAAACCCTTATTTGAAAGACTATATAAGGGAGAACTCTAGAAACTGGAAAACCTAATCCTGGCACTTTCCTGTGTCCAAGTTGCGACTAGAGTCGATTCTTCTTTAACCTAGGTATTTCCAAAACCATTATAGGTTACTTGAAGACTTTATTTGGGATTCGTGAAGCCATATCCAACTATTTTCTCTGTAGTTGCATATTCTGGTCTTACTTGTTCTATCGTATTGAGTATTATCTTCTCTAAGATTTGCTCGAGATTTATCTCCGATATGTAATATATAAAAAGTAATCACAAAGCTCTTCATCTCATTCTTTGTGATTCCACAATAACTTCTTTTACTACCATATAGTTAAGTTATTGTGAGGTGATTAATATTTCTAGGCTGCTCTTCGGGAGTATAAGACCGTATTATCAGTTGGTTCCTATTCACCTTGATTTATCAAAAGACGGAACAAAAACTTCGTAGGTACTTCTATTGGAAACAGATTTATCTATTAGAATAGACTTATATGTGGGACTTAGATTTGTTTATAAGTCTTCGACTTTGGGTCGTAGCAACGCTTAGTTGTGGGTGAGATTAGCTAAGGGAATCAAGTGCGCAGAATCCGCGTGGTTCTAGAGGCGTAAGGAACGCGGCCGTACCTTAATCGGTGTGAGACTTGGTTAGGGTTCAACTATATTCTAGTCTGAAGTTAACTTGTAGTAGGCTAGTGTCCGTAGCAGCTTAATACAATGTGGTGTTCAAAACTAGGTCCCGGAGTTTTTCTGCATTTGCGGTTTCCTCGTTAACAAAACTTCTGGTGTCTGTGTTATTTCTTTTTCGCATACAAACCTTACAAGAGTAAGAGAATGGTGATAAACAAGCTACAAACACCACTCCCACTGAATTTCAGATTCAACCACAACATGGAATAAACATGATGATAAACCAAAATCACAATTCCACCGATCTTAGTTAGACTTATCAAATTGGAGGATTCAGTTATTCAAGTCTAATCGAATGCCTTGAAAAGAAAGACTAGTTAACTAACCTAGTGTTTGTCTTGTCTAAAGAGAAAGGTCTAAGTTATTGTCTGAATAATTAGAGAAAGATGAGAGAAAATCTCTATATAAAAACATAGTTTTTTCGAGCGCTCTCATTCACCGGAACTTCTGGTTAATTCTGGTCCAACCAATTTTTCCTAATGGAATTTATTTGACGTGGCTTAATGGAAAAGGTGAAAAATATTTTCTGGTCCCATAAGATTTTTTTAATGGAAAACATAATATATATTTTTTGCCTAAAACAATTATCTCGAAAAATGCATTCAATCAGAAATCAATCATATATTCACAATTTTATTGTAAAAATCAAAATTAAATCAATCATGCATCAATCACTGAATCAATGAATTAAAAAAAATATCCAAAGTCCAATGTCCGTTTACAGTTCCGAGAATCATTCTTTTCCTAATTACAATTTTATTCTATCCATTATTAAAACTATTAAAACTGGAGAATAAGATTACTCTTCCGATGAGGATTAGAAAATAATAAAATTGATCAAATTGATTGTGGGTACTGACCTTTGAATCCAATGTTGTTTCTTTCTTGCAAATAATTTTTTTAATGATCCTGTCCAAATGTAAAAATTAAACAAATGTTAGAATCTGAAACAAAAAATTGAAGCAAAAATTGAAATATAGTATACAAAAATCAAAGCAATAACAAAATAATAAACCTCACTTTCATATTACTTTTCTTAATTTTTTTCATACCATAACTAAAAGTAAAAAAATTCCCAATAAATAAATAAAATAAAATAATGTCGATTTCTTATTTTGTTATCTTTTGATTTGTAATATATTTTCTATACAAAAATATTTGCGACCTTAATTAAAGTTAAAGTACGCCTAAAATAATTTTTTAAATAAAACCATTTTGTCATGTCTTGATATTTCAAATATATTTTGTACAAAAATATCTGCAATCACTAATTATGGTGATATGAGAATAATGTAGCTATCTAAGATTATAAAAGTTTCCTAACTTTTAGATTGTTACTTCCTAAATTAGCGATATTTTTTCTGAACCGAGATTTTCTTCTCTAAAAATCTCGGGCTTGGATGCTCTCTATATAAAGCACTAGAGAAAATGTTAGGTCTCATTGTTTTGTTTTCGTGATGTTTTTTTCTTCTTCTAAGGTATTTATTTTTTTATCAGTTTTTTTAGCAACATGATGGTGATTTTTTTTTTATTTGCAGAGATGTTGGTGTACCTCTTCTCGCTATATTGACAATAGATCAAAGCATGCGATGATCACGAGTACTAATAGAGGTCGGTCTCTCTTCAGCTGTAATAAAATCTTTGGTATCAAGGGAGACAATGCTGATTTTTTTTGTTAGAATATAATTTCACAGGTAATATACTAGGTTACCTGTTAATCTTACTGGGTTTGTTAGTGTTTTGTGATTTGGCTTGGTTTTTTTAAGTAATTTTGTTTGATGGGTATGTTTTATAAAATGCTTTCTCTAATACGTTTGTCTTGATTCAGTTGTATTATTTTGCTTTTGATTTGGTTGGACTTGATTTTAAGTATTCATGAAATTGCTTATGAATGTGCTTTCTTGATTTCCTTTTGTTATGTTTAATTTATTTATTTTCTTTCAGGTCGAGCTTGCATATGGTGGTAATGAAAAAGCATCGTCCATGGGTAAGTTCCGGTATTGTTGTTACGTGAGTTTCATCAATTTTCATGATTTATTTTGAAATTTTGGTATATGATTTATGACTTTAATATACAAAAACATTTATATCTTGGATTTGTCCATCCATTGCTTACAAATTATAAGTGTTTCAAGGTAATCCCAGTACCCCTTCTACTTTACCCGTCAGACTACCTATTAAAAAATATCCTAAACTGTGAAAATGGGTTATATGTATGGAGTTATGACTTGCATTTATGAATCTCAAAATCGTCTTTTGCAACAATTATTTATGTTTTTTAGGATTGCTGCTACAAACATCTAATAGGTAGATCAAAGCATGTGATGATCATGAGTATTGATTCAAGCTATATTTCATGATTTGTAAGATTTTTTATGGCAGGCATTTCCGTTCTTTTTTAGGTATTAAACGTAGTGCAGCGTAACCCATGGAATTGATCATGCATGTTGCTTTTCTCTTTGGAAATCGGCTTAGGTAATCTTTTTCTCTTTTCTTTTTTTCTCTAGGTTTTTGTTGATTTAATTGTTTTGTTTTTTGTTTCTCAAATCTTACAGAAATAAACGAGTTAAAAGTGGCCAAATGCTACATGCATAAATAACTAGAATGAGATGGAAAGATTAATATTATTACAGGTTTTGTCGATGTGTATTGTATAAATTAATTCTAAAAATAACATTTTTAGAGTTCCACTGGAAGCTCTCTGTATAAAATTTTTTAGCAGAATCCAGAACTCATTTTCTTTTTCTGTATGTTTTAATGATACACCTAAATTTTTTGTATTTGTTTGCTTTTGTTTTTGTAGGGTTTATCGATGATTTGTAATTTTTTTGTCTTCGATTTCATTTTTGCAAGATTTATCAATGAATAGCCGAGGTGATATGATATTTTTGTTTGACTTAAATGTAGTTTGTTTTGCAGAGATCGTGGAAAGTGCATTCACATAATTTTAAGATCATCACAAGAATGTCGCAGCTTCTCTCCTTCAAAAACAGCTCGGGTCTTCTTTTATTACCATTTCTAAATTCTCATTCTTCATCCAAATGAAAAGTTGTTAGGGTTTTGTTATCCAGATGAAGGACAATAGTCCCACATCGCTTATTTCCGCATAATTAACTTAAATATAATATGGAAGGGCCTCTCCACTCATTTCCAATTGGTTTTGAGTTGGATGCCCGCAGACTTTAACAGTTGTTTTGATTTGCGTACTTATTGTCGTACTGGTGCTCACATTAATTTATTGCATGATCCATAATTTTCGTTAGTTTTACAAACATCATAGAAAGTGCATTTGATTAATGCTGCTTCCCTCCGTCAAATATATTTGTGGTGATTTTTTCTCTCGATTCAAAATCTTAATTCAAGCACTCTTTTATGTGCAGATCTTATTGGGTGAATGAATGAGTTAAATTAGCTATTACTAAGTGCTGCATAGAGTAGTTTCTCTCATCATGTTTAAAAGTTTTTTTTTTCATTTTGTTCTTAGATGTAATAAGAAATGTAAACATCATCTTTTCTTTACCGTGAATACCTCAGTGAACAGTATATTAAGACTTTCAGGTAATAAACATAAGTGATAATCTTGAGAACTCTAATGTTGCAATAATGAGGCAAGGGATGTGTTGATAGCTTAGAACAACATCCGATCATTATTTATTTTTTTAAATCTGAAAAGCGAGTATTTGATAATGTCGTTGAGTAATATATTATACATATACAAGAATGGCAATAGAAAAAAAAAATCAACATTTATTACATCTCATTTTAGTGTTTTTCTCTTGTAGGTTATGGAGTGACAAGTCTTTGTTTTTGGAACTTGGCAACAAAATTTATACCAACCAAAAAATTATTTGCATAATTTGCAGGTAGTGTAGACTTGGAAGGACACAGTAACTGCAACTCCATAAATAATTGTTGATGTGGGAACCTAAAAATCCAAGGGAATATTTCGAGGAGTTGGGAAGAAATATGCAAACGATTATATGAAAACATGTCATCCATGTGTTAATTTCTGATTAAGTACTTTTAGGTAGTGAAAAACATTTTTCTGACAAGGTCTGGGATATCAACTAGGAATATCTCATTTCAAGTCTTCATGCAAGAGATCTGAAATACCATGTTTGGTGAATCGTTATCCCATCCACCAGAGCATTTTACGAGAAATGAGAAAAATGGGAGATGTTGCAAAACTAAACCCGAAAAATGGAAGATTTTTTTTTTTTGGTTTTGGGTACGGTTGTTGGAGCAACACCTTTAACTGTGAATGCATGATGCAACATTTTTTTTTTGTTGCACCTGTTTCCTGGCTATGTCAACGGTTCTGGCCAGTGAATTGAGGGTTATGCTTATTATGTTGTTCTGGCCAGAAGTTTTGTCATTCTCTTAACATTGGGAGAACCTGAGTTACTTTCCCCTGTTTCCTCAAATATAGCTTAAGAAATAAGATGAAAGTGTTCTTTGCTTTTCCTCAAAAAGCATGTCATGCAAGCAAGTCTAACAACCTGGGTACGAAAATAATGACCCAACTCTAGCCACGTTGTACAATTCGAAAACTCGAGTAGAAAATCTTACAAAGGTAACTCCAGTGAAAGTTTAAGCTCGACATGGTACTCATTAACAAATTTTCACATTTTAATTATCAAATTCAAAATGTGTACAATATTTCATTAATAAAGTCAATCCATATACACATTTGTTGAGTTTGAATCCCATTTCAAATAAACTCAATCGTGGCAGGTGTTGTACTGCACACACATATATATATATATATATAACAAACAAATAAAAACTTTTGATGACATTCATAAGTTATTACAGATTTTGTAGGAATTACTGGCATTTATCTCGGATGTCAAAGTTATAACTTGGTTCGATGAAACCTACATCAGGGGAAACTGATATTGAAAACATGAAGTAAAATTTTATTCCTTGATAATAAAAGGCTTAAATTGATACCGCGGATGATATCTACTATGCCAATGAGTGTATGCAAATTGCTTAAGTCTGAGATGTAAAATAATGAAATTTCTGCAATTATCAGTCTGTATATCCATAGTGTTTGTCATAGTTTATAAGTGGACAGCTCCTGCAAAAGTGCAAAATGCCTTTTAAATGATGTTGCATTGTGCACTAAGTATACAACTAGACTTATAAATTTAAGATGTGGAAAACTCGTTGATTTTGAGAAGAATAACTGACATTTGCACAACATAAGACATTCTTTTAGTTGATAATAAGTAAAATTTATGAGTTCATATACGTGTAATAATTGTATTTGATGCAAGTGGAAATTAGAATTTTAAAAATCTAAAATTTGTGAATTCCTATATGTGTAATAACTGTATTTGATGCAAGTAGAAATTAGAATTTAAAATTTATGTAATATAAGTAGTGGTAGCTAGAATGAAATCTGACTGAGGTAAAATCTAAAAAGGATAAAAATATTAAATTTTATTTATGGTTATAGTGATCCCGTTTGCATCATGTCAAGAACGACATGGCATGGAAAAAGATTAAAGGGGAAAATAAAATAAATTTAGACAGGAAGATTGAGTTAAACATTAACAAATGTGAATATTTTATTAGTTTCTAATTCATATTATCTACTTCTTTTTTTCTGAAATTAATTTCCAAACACAACCTCCCACAATCCATAAGGAAAAACAAACCCGTGCGTAGCACGGGTGTGAAACTAGTTTCTGATATGTATTTTCGTCTTATCAAATTAAGTGATTGTACATACACAATCGATTTAACAAGGGAATTAAGTTTCTTAGTCAATTTTTTAAACTATTAGGAAAAATTGCTTCGGGCAATTGTTTCCTTGATAACATATTAAAACTAAATTACTTGTAGTTTCGGTTTTAATATCGGTTATCTAAAGTGGTGTGTGAAACCTTCATGCTTAACTCTTATAGGTTGTTTACAAGTCTTTCATATTTGTAAGATCTTGTCGGTTTATCCTTTATTTGCTCAAACCTTTATCATTTTGTGATAAAAAGGGGGAGAAATGTATGGAGTAAACAAGTGATTTTCAATCACTAAGGAAAGGACAATTGTTCTTAAACGCCATATCTAACGAAAGAGTAAAGCATTGACTAAGGGGGAGAAACATATCATATTGTTGTTGTAGTAATTCTGACTACAAAAAGGGGAAAAACAAAGATGTTTGGATTGAATATTTACCTAGCCTACATTTAGGGGGAGTAAAAGCTTTTGTTATTCAAATGTCAACAACGTCATTTATTGATTGAATATGTGAAGGTTATTGTGTTTTTGAAACTTGGAATCAAGCGTATGTAAAATGAATTATTTTGTAATTTGTTTATCCATATGTAATAAGAGTTTTTTCACTAAAATTGACAAAGGGGGAGATTTTTAAAGCATAGCTCGGTTGAACTCACCAAGCGGTGTGTACTTTTCTACCAATACGATGAAAAGGGAGACTCTTACCAAGAACGACATGAATGTCCAGGGATTGCTTGAGACTTTATATCGAAGGCACTTTAGAACGATAATGAGAAACTGATTGATCAAATCTGTTAGAGAATAACTCGGTTGAACTCACCAAATATTGGTATGTCAAGTTTGGTTGTCATATTTTAGTATCAAAACTCATCTAGAGTCACTTGATTAAATACTAGGGTCAACTTTGTTTAGGTTAGACTAGAAAGTCTAGGAATGTTGAGACATACAAGTATTACTCCGAAGACCTGAAGAATGTGAAGAAGTAGCAAACTACAATGACGACATCATCCTTCCACTCGAGGTTAGTAATATTGACTTGAATTGTTTCATTCCTAACGTATCTTTCAAGTCGTGCTATATCGAAAAACATAATTGTAAAGCTGTATATACTGTAAATATTATATAATACTCTAGTGATGTGGCATGATCATAGTATTAAGGAATTATACTTGAGCATGCATGACGTTTGGATTTGGAATTTTAGGATTTCTTTCATTGTATTTCAATTCCTCCAAAACGTTTGCAACACTTGCAATCAGTATTTGAATTCAGCAATTTATCAAAATTCAGTTCATATTTCTTCAAAGAAAATCGCTATCAAATCCAAAAGAAAATCCTTAACCGTCTACCAATCCAAAACCATGATATCAAAACACAAATAAAACCTCACATCTCTCAGAAATTCATAAGTTCAAAAGATCATGCAAATCAGAGAAAATCAGCAAAGAAAGAATTTTGCGCCTATGCATCTTTCAAAGCCTGTAAAGCCGCCTTCTCCTTGTTCAGCTCTTCAGTCAACCTGGCGATCTTGTCTTCCTTCTCCATCACAACATTATTGGGAAATGGTATGTTATTTTCACATGAATCCTTAATAGCGTTCATTTTCTTATGAAGCCACTTCACGTTGAAGCCAAGTCTCTCAGAATCCTCCAAGTTGAACTCCCAATCAAAGAGTACATCTGGAGTTACAACATTTCTGGCTCTAGTGCATATGTCGCTTACAACATGCAAGAGTACACTTACCTGCATTTTTTAAAGCATAAGCACCCCCAGGGTTCCAGTCAACAATTACATGGACAAATTCCTCCTATACTTTCTTGTACAAACCAACATATCCAATAGGAACGCTGAATCCACCAACTAACTCATGATATGGGAGTGAGGCATCGAATGGAGGATCAAAAGAAACTCCTGTGTTTGGGTATTCATACACGATTATACGGTTTTCAACTACTGGAGCACTTTCTACAATCAGAGCAGCAGTTTCTTCAGTATCCTCTGCTGGCGTCCTGGGTTATTGTATTACTGAAGCAACAACAATCTGGGTCTCCACGGTTTCATCAACGATGCTTTCATGAATTTGAAGTGCAGAGATAGTTTCCTCCTTATCAAAAACTTTAGGGTTGCTCGTTTCGTCATTTTGGGTTCCTTCATTCTCAACTTCAGTATTTTCCACCTGATACGGAGATTACATGAGATTAGGATCATCCAAGCATGAAACCAAAAGAAACCATGAACTACAGCATGCAAGTAGTTTAATATTATCGAAGCACTTCATTATACATGCTCGGCGTCAGCAAACAATGTGGAAGTCACAAGAAGTACATTTTACAACAAGTCCGTCTGTTCAGATTTTACACTGCCCTGTACGAAAATGCGAACTGGGAGCAATTGGTGAAGAATCAAAGGTTGAGTTATACGCCATTCTCTTCGTATTTGTTTCATCTACAACACGTCAAAATTTCATAGCAATCGGATGAACAAGCAAAAAGATATGGTCGAAACTCGGAACTACGTGACATCTGAAAAAGTTCTGAAAGTCTCCTGGAAGTTCACTATTTCGCCTTTTTCAGGCTTGAACATACTCAAAACTTAAAAAGCTTCTTTGCTAAAGCTTGGAAATTTTCCGGGCTTGAACATGCATATGCGGATCATCAAAATCCGACATCAGGCGAGGACTCTATGACGTTTTTCCTAAAATGCTGAGTTCTGAATTTTTCTGATGACGTATTTTCGACAAAACGTGTCATACATTCACATAAATTCTCATTTATTCACTCATGGGTCAACAAGTTTATACTTCTATGGGTGAAATAAAAGATAAATACTTACTTTGGTGGTCTCGTAAGTGTTCAAAGAACCAGAATTGCTCACGCAGGCGTCGACATCAACATTATTCTCATTCGGTCCTTGACTTTGGGAGCTCTTTTTATCGCCATCCTTCGATCAAGCGTCGACAGTATTCTCCACATCCATGGAGTCATCCTCCTGGACATATCCCCAGAAATCAGCGTTTTATTCATAAGGCGCCATAATTGATATGGGAAGAGATACTTACAATTTCTTCATCACTCAAGTCAGAAATTGTTTGCTCAGGAGCGGAGAAATGAAGTCCATCAATACTTGACGGAGTAAAGTTCTGCAACGAAATAACAATATCAGTTGCGTGATCCTAATTATACGGCCGAGAAAGGGTCATAACAAGGAGAGTACTGGAAACTCACCAAAGCGCCAGCTGGGGACTTTATAGTATTGGGTAACAACTTATCACTCTTGTGCCTGCCTATAACATCTTATAACTCTTGTGCCTTCCTTACGAGGAATGGGCGCATAATTCTTGAAGTGTTCCCACATCAGATCTTGAAGAAACATTGTGTTAGCATAACATTCAATCTTCATGAATCTATTTGACACACTGGAGTCTATAACCAAAGAATCTAAGTTGTAATACAAGGAGCCCAAGAACAAGCTACCTATTGGGATTTTCTCTCCTTGAGCCATCTTAATAGAAAAGGGGATCACGAAAGGTTTCAACAAGTTTCCGTTGTCTTCAAAGATATCTATGGACAACCATAAACACAAGAAAGAATCAATGAGTAACATACCGTCGATAGGCTTATCAAAAAACCTCGTCTTTGGGCCACCAGCGTGTCAACCAGAGAGAATAGCATCCTTTACTACCAACCTTATTTGCTACTTCCATTGCAGCTGTCAAGACATGAGAAACGACCATCTCCTCATCTGAAAGATCCCCAGGAAGATTACCTGTGATTGGGAGATGCATCAAAGCTACCACGTCTTCCAGGGTAATGGTAAACACTCCCCATCTGCATATGAAGGTGTGAGTAGGAATACACTAGCGAGCAAGCAGAGATACAATACTTCTCGTGTCGTGATAGATGAATAGCTCCCCAGAAGCTTGAATAGCTCTTGTCACCTGCGCCTGATCGAGCATAGTCCTCACATGAGGAAAACCCAGCATATGCCTCGCCCATGCAGCAAACTTCTCCAAAGGTCGACGAGAAAGCTTAAATTCTATAATTGATGCAAGGAAGACCCCACATTCGAGACAAAATCGGATGACTGTCTTGGGAGTCACGAATTTCTTCCGAGTGATTGTCCTGGGATTTATCAGCAGACAATACGTTGGAGATTTCAAATGTTTTTCAGCTCCTAAAGGATCTTCCTCAAAAAATGCATCATCAATATTCAGGACGTTTTTAATCCCAGGGATTTCATCTTCATCTTCACCAACGGAAGTTTCATCTGTGCATGTTTCATCTCTGGAGATGTCATCATCAACACGCGTTTCATCTCTTGAAGTGTCGTTAACTTGAGAGCTGGTCACATTCTACTTCGGTACATTATCCGGAATTGAAGGAATACTAGCGTCTAATGGTAAATCTTAACTCTTACCTTTTTACGCTTCCACTAAACAGTAGTGAGAGTAATGCTAGAGTTAATGCTCCAAAAAACGGTTTGTCGTTACTGCTTCTTTAAGACCTACAAAAGACGTTCAAAACTCAGATTTTTCATAAAACCATGAGCTTTTCTACTGAGTGAACATTCACTATAGAATTATGGAAACTAAAACATTATTTCATCATTAATAATTTTATCTCTAAGCAACATCACACAAAACTCAAGTTTTGATTTTAGAGAAACAATATATATTTACATACATATATATAAACAGAACGTTTATTTACTCACGTAAATAAATGAATATTTTTCAACGTGAGCCAGGCTCGCAAAAATAAATCGTGGATACTCCACGGTTTCAAAAAAAAAAAAAAAACTTTTCCATGAACCGACCATGGTTTTACAAAAACTCTTTTCCTTCGTGCCGTCATACGTATTTGAAACGAAGGTTTATTTCAATTTCGTGAAAACTCACGCATTACATGGTAAAGTTTTACATTAAAGCTCATACACAAAATTTTATCAATGGACATAAGTTCATATATACATGAAGAGGAGAACTCGCTTCTCCGCATCATCGTTATTCTTTAAAACGAAGATTTTACTACGGTTTTATGAAAAATTCACTTTTGTTATAAAACTTTGGCTCACATGAAAGCTCATCAACATAGTTTCATCACTGAACTTACATATTCATATATGAAGGAAAACTTCTCCTAAATTAGGGATTATTACTAGTTTTCAAAAACTAACGATCAAACGAACAAACGTTTTCAAAAACGAAGGTTTTCGACGAAACCCACACTCATATATACACGGGTATATAATTTTATCATGAAAAATATGTGAACAACCCATAGAACTCATGAGCATCAGTAAGCAAAAAAAAGAAAAATAAAATAGTTCGAAGCATACCTGTCGGCGCCGGCGAAAATTGGAAACGGTGGCTTCTACGACGACGTCGGACGGTGGCGCTCCGGCGAACTTTCCTACTCCTCTTGATGATGGCATGAAGGTGATGAAGTTATGAAGCTCTGGTCGTGTGAGAAAATTAAAAAAAACGAGCAATTCCTTTTATATCAAACTTTATTTCCAAAACCTAATTTTCCAAGGATTTCCTTACTGGGCCCGGCCCGCGAATCCTGAACGACCAAGATACCGTCATCCAAATAAGCGGTTCAACACCAAATTATGCTCATCAAATAACATTCTATCATGCTAATGGAACCATCTTTCAAGTCATGGTACGCTCGTACGATCGAAATCCGGTAAAATCTTAACTTACGACTGAGTTTAATTACTTGAATTGTTATGACCGAAAAATCACCATTTAATGCTGACTGAGGAACACGACTTTCCTCACTAAGCAGGGGACTTAATGTAGATGGTGGATTTTTGACAAAGGCTAAAATCGTAAACCCATAATTATACAAACCTCTGATCCAGCAATCAGACGTGAATATCGAGACACGGGTTATTCATTGAATCCTCTGATTGAGAATACTTTCTCTAAGAGTGCATATAGATATGTAGTCTCACAGCTGGACAACGCCATATCTCACAAGTAGTACTGAGCACTTCAGTAATTATTTCTATCACGGGATGGACAACTCCCAAACAACTTGCTCTGCTAGTATACATTGATGATGTTTTCAGGATACAAACAACGAGTTTACCCTGGCTATGTAAAATATATGAAGCTCCAGCAAGTTCATATCAGAATAATTAATGCTCCTAGACAGCTTGCTCTGCTAGTATAAAGTCATAAATTAATTATTCCTAAATTCTTGGATTCATCCGCAGAATTTCTGAAAATATTCAAAAAAAATTGCAAAATATTTCATTACGCAAACCATGGTTCTTCCCAGCAGAAATCCATGGATTAGTAATAAATATTGGACGCATGGGCATTAGAGCTACCTTATGAGCGAGCCCTGTCTCAAACTTAAATTCTTGGATTCATCCGCAGAATTTCTGAAAATATTCAAATATTTTCGCAAAATATTTCATTACGCAATCCATGGTCCTTCCTAGCAGAAATCCATGGATTAGTAATAAATATTGGACGCACAGGCATCACAGCTGCTTTCTAAGCGAGCCCTGTCTCAAATGGTGCAAGTGTATTCAACAATGATACATTAATAACCACCGCACGAACGAGCATTTAAAAATACGATAAAACGATGAACCTATGCAAAATAGAATGAAAAATAACAAATAAAAAAAAAAATTGACCTATGCGCTGGGAGCATGGACCCACTGACCGGCCGACTGTGTCGTGGTCAATCCCACGTCAGTTTCATATTTTTATCATATTTTTGTTGTTTTCCCTGAGTTTATGAAAAACCCTTTCATTTGAACGAATATCCTTTATTTTGAGGAAACTCCTCAATTTCATGGTGCTTCCTTCGTGCGGAGGAAATAATATAAAATTAGGGAAAAAACTTGATGGGCGTGACCATTGGCCAACCGGCCATGCCTTGGTCCTAGAAGGCCCCACACCTCATGATTCCTCATTATTTTATTATTATTTCCCTAATTTCATGAAAACTCCTTAATCTCATGATATTTCCTTGGTCCCATGAAAAATAATAAAAATTAGGGAAACCCGTGTGCACGGGCCATGGCCGGTCGGCTAAACCCTAGATGGCTCACACATCCCACTCTTTTATTAGCATATTTTTCATGTTTTCATAATCCCATGAAAATTCCTTGATTTCATGATATTTCCTTCAAATTATGAAAATTCCTTCAAATCATGAAATAATGCATAAAATAGGGAAAACGCACGGGAACGGGCCCTGGCCGGCCAGTCATGCTCCAAGCCGGTCCCATACGCCCACACGTCCCTTATTTTATTGTTTATGATTTTTTATGTTTCCCTTATCTCATGGAAACTCCTTGATTTCAACAAAACTCTTTAATTTTAGCAAAACTCCTTCGTTTTATCATATTTCCCTAAAATCATGAAAAATATTACAAAAATTATGGAAAAACGTGTGGGGTGGATCTCTTGTCAGTCCAGACTTTCCCACGGTCATGATTGGTCCCACACTCCATAATATTTTCATTTTTTCATTATTTTCCTTCATCCGATGAAGTTTTGATGGTTTTATCAGAAAACCCTAATTTTGTCATATTTTCTCAAATGGTCGCTCAAATGAGCACCAGAAAATATCAAAATTCTCAGGACGGAAACACGGACGTCTCAATGACAAAAGCATGTTACCTTGACCGACTAGGGTTAGATTTTTGGTTTGCAATGAGCCAGTCCCACGTGTTTCTCACAATCTGACCTAATATGCACAATTGCGCGTATTGGGTCCTAAACTCTCCGAATAATTTCAGAATTTGACGGAGCAATCATCATTTGATCCCATGACCACCTAGGGCCGGTTTCATAACCCCTTGGTTGGTCCCTCATATTTTAATAATTAATTAGGTTATATCACCTAATGCTGAACCCAGCAGTAATTTAGTAAATGATTAAACCAGCATTTAATCATTATTTCAACAACTCACCAACTCTTCAAAGAGGTATTGGTTTTTTCTCACGTGAGCCATCAATCGGTCATCAATTGATCAAATTAGGGTTTCTGAATCCAAGGATCATGATTCCAGATTCAAACACTAATAATTTTGCAACGATCTCATGATCAATATTCTTATTAATTATGCTCAATTCAATTACCAGCGCTTTAATTAATATTTTATTTTGCTCACGCTGCCAATAATTCATCAGACGAGCAACACTTGCTCAGATGAGCAATATTTACTCAAATCAAGGAATATTGGTTCAACTATCAATATTCAACAAATTATCGAGCAACACTCGCTCACCTCAACGTGAGGATCCTATCACTGTCTCAGCAGACGCGTTCAATTCACGAGTTGCAGAATATTTTACAAAATCGTGTTTAACTCAGCAAATACGTGGACTCATCGTCCCGCGAAGTCATGGAATCAGCAACTGACTAAATAAACCACGAGACATCAATCGTGTCACTTGGGGGATATTAACTAGGGTTTTGGTCTGGCAGTCTACGGAACGTGTGTTCAAACACACGATGGAATGTGAGCAAGTCGTGCAATCAGTTGAAGGAATTAGCAAAGTAGTAGGTGGAAAATTAACCAAGTCTCTGCACGATGAGTAATTGGTTTAACACAATTTCCCACATCCCAACTCTTTGATTCCAGCAAACTGTCACACTTCATGGGATCATGGTGTTTTCATCTCCGGCATTATATAATGTCTATGAATCTTGATTGAAGGAACCACATTCAAAGAGTTTTCAAACATTCGAACAACAATCGTCTGAACGATCAATTTCTCACCAAAGTTCATACATGCACTCTTTTGTCTACACGAACTCACATGAATTACTCTCAATTAGGCAAGATTCAATCATTCAGAGCATTTCACGCTGAATTCATAACACACCTACAATCTCAGATCATTATTGATCTCACACATTTCTCATCTTCCCTCCTACATATCAACCCATCCTCTCTTGTGACCGAATTTACTCTTGAGTACTACAGATTGGTCTCTCGAACTTAAAGCACCCCCTTCATAGCGGTGCATCTGTGTGAGGTTGAACATTTCGCTCGGTTCAAGGAATCTCCTCTGCACGGTCGTCCTCAATTCCGCCAAAACCAGCAAATCGTTTTTCCCCACCTACAATATCTTATGTTTAGTTTTGAGTTTTAGGTACTTTGGATTTATTTGGAACAAAAGAAGAAGAAACAACGCAAAAGTCTCATCTCATGTGCAACTGCTGTTGGTGGCGATTATTTCTCATTATTTGCTTTTATTTATTCATCTCTGTCTGAAAAGCATGTCGGCTTTAGTGATGCGAATTCTGTCTGAAAAGCATGGATGATTTAGTGATGAAGAGAAGATGTGAATCTGAGAAGTAAAAGACGGATGTTGTTGGTGGAAGAATTTGAAGATGAGGGAAGGGTTCATTTAGAGCAAGGAATGCAGAATCGTCTCTGCATAGGCAAGCGTTATCGGGAGCATAGTAGAGGATAAAGAGCTATAATTGGTGGCTTATATTCACCCTTAAGGGTGTAAATAACCATCCCATACATTTTGACCTAGTTCAGGTCGGGAGAAGATCATTTCCAAATTATTTCTTCCTTTCCCGGGTTTTGTGGCTACTGTAAGAGAAATTGACAGAAATTGAAGAGAAGATGATGCTGCTGGTAAAGATTAAGAGATGGTTTTACATAAAAAGGATGACGCATAGAAGGCTCTGTTGCTGTGAAGATGAGGTTGTTACTGGTGACTGAGAACATATCGAGAAAAATAATAGGGTTTAAATCAGAGGAATTGATGATTGTTGATGAAGATTAACGAAGAAATCAGAGAAACTGGAAATGGGTTTATGCAGTTGAAGGGGTTTGGATGAATTTTCTGAAGCTGAGAAGATGACATTAGGTTGATGATTAGAAGTTACAGGGAAAAGAATGAGTTGCTGCTGTTGATATCTAGGGTTTCATGAAGATAAAGATTTGGAGCTGATTCAGAGTTTAGATGAAAGATTATGGATGAATTATAGATGGGTGATGGTCAGAAATCGAATTCAAAGAGAAATTGAGGAGAACTGAAGCCAATAAACACACATAGTTGTGGGTTTGAGTCGTGACTACGTTGTTGGTTTTGAGAATACATAGGTGAATGAATATGAATCAGATGTGGGTCTTATAGTGAAGATGGATGGACAAAGTTTAAGTTGTTGCTGCTGCAACTATGGACAGTACCGGGGGTATGAAAACTGAATTAAAATGGTTAATTGAGTGTGAAATAGGATTTCTAGTTGCCGTTGGTGACTTAACAGGTGTTAGTGGTTATAGCTAACATGGTTTGAAACTTATGGAGTTGCTTAAGCAAATGGTTGTGCTGCAGGTGTAGTGGTTGTAATATTTGGAACTGCAAGAGAGTATTGTAGGTTGAATCAAAATGGTGTAATGGGACTAAGATGGGTTCTGGTGCACCAGAATAGTGGTTCATATGTAGCAAGAAACGCCGGCAGACCAATAGACTGAACTATGTAAATACTGGTTGACGTTGTTGCTTCTGTTGGGGGTGGACGAGTAAAATCAGTGTTGCAATGGATAGATTGAAGCTACATAGTGAGCTTAGATGAATGATTAGGGAAGGTATGAATCTGTGATGAGGGCTTTAATGGCTTGGAGTTACATTTGTAGCGATACTGGGAACTGAACAGATGGTTGAGCGCAGTTTGATTGTGAAGTTGCAGTGGCAGGGTGTGATTAAAGATTGCAGTTTCAATTACTAAGATAGTGTTGGTATGGTGCTATTCGAAGGGGAATTACAGTGACGACTGAATTGGTGATTGAGATGCTGGATTGAGTTAAAATTGCAAGAGTTAAGTGGAGTTACTTCTGAAGTGGTTCGCAGGAATTTTCTATGCTTGAAGGGAGGTTTGAGTGAAGCAATAAAAATGATGATACTGCAGAGTGAGTGGAAGAACTGTAAGTTGAGGTTGCAGCTGTGATGGCGCATCACAACATATGGCCTATGCAAGAGTGCAATGGCTCAGGACTTTGCAGTTCAGCCTAGTTCGCCCACTCAGCTGATCCAGAAGACTAAATCGAACCTGACTCAAAGATGTTGACCGCTAGTCAGTCATCAACTTTGACGTTGACTGTTACTTTGACTCCGAAACATTGATCAGCGACGCGATTCCTGGTCACCTGAAATGCCTTTGCCGACAGTATTCCGGCCAATTTCCAGCGATGAAACCAGTTTTCCGACGATAATTTTTTGAGCATATTTTCTACATGGGTTTTCTCACACTTGCACTTGGTGGACTTCTATCTACTGGACCTTTGAAGACTAGACCTAATTTTGGAACAAGAAGAGCTATTAAAAGAAAAGTCTTCCATAACTTTATAATCACGGATTCTACTTGGAGCTTTTGGGAGATAGCTGTAACTAGGGTTTGCTTTCGGTTTTATCTTTCATCTTCTTTATTTTATTTCAATTATTATTATAATGATAAACTCCATACTTATGAGTAACTAAAAGTATTTTTGATTAAGAGTGATTTCAAAGCACGAAATATAAACTCATGATTGATATGCAATAGCTCATTTTCTCACAAGTTTCGTTATTTGTTTGATTTCTGCTTACCAATAATACTTATGGATTGTTCCTTAATTGTTTAAGTTCGAAATTAAATAGTTATGTCATAATCTTATTGCTAGTTTATATTTTCTTCGACCCGTAATTGTCTGGAGAGAAGATAAACAAAAGTAGCAATATATGAGTATTGATGATGGGACTTTGTTAATTACCCATATGTAGAAATTGACACTAGTAGGTGATTCATGCTTTTGAATTCATCACTAGGAACAATCTTATCTCATAAAACTTAAAGCACTTGTTTAAATCATACCTAGTATGCGTACCTCTAGGTAACTTGGATAAGTAGAAACCGGTAGTCGAGCGCTTCCGTATCCGGTGAGCTTAGGAGATAATAATAGGGTAATTATTCTAGGGTTGTAAGTAACGAGATAATGCGAAGAACGTGGTGATATATCAGTTAGGTTTATATTCCGTGGTCGAGAATGAATCCTTAATCAATTCAACCTCATATTTGAATACAACTTTGTGATTTTCAGAATTTCTACAATAATATTGTCTTTGCTAAAAGTATTTGTATAACAATTTTTGTTTAACATACCTTCCTTGGGACGATACTGCTTTCATTATATTACTTGCTAGTGTAAAGAGAAGTAGAAAATATTATTTGCGAGTTGACTCCTCGTCAAAATTGGCGCCGCCGTCGGGTAGGCAGTGGCAAGTTTAGTTGTTATTTTTATTCTTAGTTTATATTTTTGCTTTTGGGTACAATTTCAGTTTACTTATTCAATCTCTTAGAATATGATTTTCAGGTACTATTTCTCTGGTGAATGCATGGAGAGGTCATACCAAGTCCTATTGGTATACGTCTTCGTTCGGGCACTTTACTAAAAGACTTGATTCGAGCAGTGAATACTCCACTTCCTCCTAGTTCTACACCAAGTGAATTCTCAAACTCGGACAAAGAGGAAGACAACACAATGGGAGGTCGACCACCTGCTCCAAGAACACTCAAGGAGATCACTTCTCCCAACCTTGATTGGCAACCTTTATGTATTCAGCTGAATGGAACCATTAAGTTGAAGCCCCAATTGATTCACTTGCTTCCCAAATTCAGAGGTTTAGTGGTAGAAGATCATAATCGTCACCTGAAATAATTTCATCATCTGACTAGTTTGAATCAAGCAACTGCGGATGCCGATATGGCTATGATGACATCTTTTCCTTTCTCCCTTATAGATGCTGCAGGAGAATGGTTCTTTTGCTTACCCGCTGGAAGCATAACCACATGGAATGGGATGAAGAAATTGTTCATTGAGAAGTATTTTCCAGCATCTAAAGCAGCTGTGATTCGCAAGAAGATTTGTGGTATTAGGCAAGTATCAGGAGAGACTCTCTACAAGAAGATTTTTGCTAGCTGCCCACACCGCCAAATCAGAGATCAACTTGTCATTTAATATTTGTACGAGGGGTTGCTTTCTAATGAGATTTATTTGATCGATGCCGCAAGTGGTGGTGCACTCACCTACAAGACCATTGCTGAAGCTACAAGCTTGTTAGAGAACATGGCTGCAAACATGCATCAATTTTTCACTAGAGATGAATCAACGGTAAGGAAGGTGAATGAAGTTGGCAATTCTTCACACATGGAACAGAGGATGGGTAACATGGAGAAGATGGTGGATCAAATAGCTACGACTGTCATACCATCATCATATACCGAAAATGTTGAGCAAGCAAGTGCCATGTACCAAAATCAGCATAGGCCTAGGTATGATCCGTACTCCAACACATACAATCTAGGTTGGCGAGATCATCCGAATTTCAGTTACGCCAACAAGCAAGATGTAGAAAATCCTACTTTCAATCAACAAGGAGGATACCAATTCATGCAAAGACCACAACAAGAAACTCAAGGGACAAGTGTGGATGACAAGTTTACTCTTATGATGCAAAGTATGCAAGAGATTTCAAAGACATTGCAAAGGTTCAACCAATTCTAGCAGAAATCCGAGATGGCTATGAGAGATGTGAAAAACCAAGTTAGTCAATTGGATATGTAGGATCAGAATATCACCACAACAATATTCTTACGAAATTGTTAACAACATTTCTGTGAGTTCCTCAACAACACACTGCGAGTGTCGCAGAATAATTCAAAGAATGACGTAATAGACAACGACGACATAAAACACGAGAAAGATGTGAAGATTTTGTAGTTGGATAGAATGCTCGCGAGAACAAGGCGGGATCTCGCGAGAACAAGGAAGGAAATGAAGATTTTGTGGTTGTAGAGAAATCTCGCGAGAAGCATAGAAGATCCTACGAGAAGCATAGCCGAGCCTGCGAGAAGCATAGCAGATCCTGCAAGAAGCATAGCAGAGATCCTAAAATATGGGAAATATGAGTTGAATGTGAGCTGTCAACCACCATGAAGATACCTATATAAAGAGAAGAGCAGGAGAGAGAAAGGGAGGACACAATTTTAGGAGGGAGAGAGATATTTTGCAGAGAGATTTAATGAGAGAAAATGTATTTTTCTTAATCATCTTCTTCCCCAAAACTAGATTTAGAACTCCATTAATGGAGATTATCAATGTAAATCAAAATGTAAATTCAAACATTCATAGTGAAGAATCATGGATGTAGATCAAATTGATCGAACCATGTAAAAACCTGTGTGTCTATTTACAATTTTTGGTATTTTAATCATTATTATAATATCAAATGAGTTTAGATCAAGAAATTATTATCAAGATATTACAAGGGGTGTGTTGTGGGATTTCCTACAACTACATGATAATGATATGAATCAACTCAAGGTACAAGGATCTGGAAAACTCCTTTTACAACTACTGAATCATAAAGAGAATGCCAATGCTATTGAGATGCAAAGTAGGAAGCAAGTAGAGAAACCGGCAACATCACCGGTGTCCCATAAATCTGATTTGGAGAAAGAAGAGGGTGAAACAGCCCCTAAAAAGGCTGACCCGATAACAAATTCTAATTCGAAAACTCGTGTTTCTGCTTATGTTACTCCTCCGCCTATTCCTAGCAGGTTTGAAAAGCCGAACAACGAGACATTGTACCAAGAGATTTGGGAGATTTTCAAAATGATTGAGGTGAACATTCCACTAATTGAGGCGATAAGGCAGGTTCCTCGCTATGCAAAGTTCTTAAAGGAATTATGCACTAACAAGCACAAATTGACCGGTAATGAGGTAATGAGTGTGGGGGAGAATGCTTTGGCATATCTTCAAAAAAAAAAATCCCACCTAAGTTGAAAGATCCCGGTAGTTTCACCATACCATGTACTATTGGTAAAATCAGGTTTGAACGTGCTTTGTTGGATTTAGGAGCATCCATTAATGTTATGTCTGCCTTCATTTATGAATCATTGAATCTTGGTCCTCTTAAAGATACATGTATTGTTATAAAACTTGCTGACATGTCTAATACTTACCCGAAAGGGGTTATTGAAGATGTTTTGGTGCAGGTTAATCAGCTCATATTTCCTTCGGATTTCTATGTTCTTGACATGATGGATGAAGAATCACCATCTTATACCCCCTTACTGTTGGGTAGACCATTCATGCGAACCGCAAGAACAACGATAGATGTTTTTAAAGGCGCCTTAACTATGGAATTTGATTATGAGATCATAAGTTTCAATATATTTGAGGCTATCTATCCTAGTGATGTGCATTCATGTTTTTTTATTGATATTATTTATTCTCTAGCTCAACAGATTTTTGAATTGAATGGTGACGATCCTTTAGAAAACACTATAGTGGAAGGTTTAGGTTATGAAAAATACAAAGATCTTGAAAGTGGATTATCTATTTGTGATGAACTCATTACAAGAAGTTCCACAAAAGTATAATGCGTCTTATGTTTCCTTGCCGCTTACTAATGCGAAACTTTTACCATCGATTGTGCAGGCACCTATTCTTGAGTTGAAACCTCTTCCGGATCACCTCAAATACATATATTTAGGTGATAAAGAAGAGTTACCGGTGATCATTTCCAAAGACCTTACCAAGGTGCAAGAGGAGAAACTTGTTCGAGTGCTAAGAGAATACAAGTCTGCCATAGGGTGGACCATCGCCGATATCAAAGGAATCAGTCCTTCCACATGTATGCACTGAATACTAGGCTGAACTTCTTACATGTGACATCAAATGAATCAGTTGTTCCACATGTATGCGCCGAATACTTGTTCGAGTGTCACTTTATGGTGAATCATGGGATTGTGCTAGGCCATGTTATATCCTTTAGGGGGTTAGAAGTGGATAAGGCTAAGATACATTTGATTCGAAACTTACAATACCCCACAATGGTGAGGGAGGTTCGCTCTTTTCTTGGTCATGCAGGTTTTTATAGGAGATTCATCAAGGTTTTGTCCAAGATTGCAATTCCCCTGTGTAGACTTTTGCAGAAAGATGAAGCTTTTGACACCTTGAAAGAGTTGTTGACTACCGCACCAATTATAAAACCACCGGACTGGAGAAAGCCATTTGAGTTAATGTGCGATGCAAGTGATTATGCCGTTGGATCCCTGTTGGGACAATGAGATGGTAAAGTTCCATATGCTATTTATTATGCTTCTAGAACTCTCAACGGAGCATAAATCAACTACTCCACTACTGAAAATGAGCTCTTGGCCATAGTATTTCCACTAGAGAAGTTTAGATCTTATTTAGTGGGTACAAAGGTGGTTGTTTTCTCTGACCATGCTGCACTTCGATACTTTCTAACAAAGAAGGATGCTAAGCCAATATTTATAAGGTGGATACCCTTTCTTCAAGAGTTTAACATGCAAATCAAGGACAAGAAGGGCAATGAGAATACCGTAGCGGATCATCTAAGCATATTGGTTATGTCCGAAGAAGCGATTCCTTTGCATGATCGCTTCCCGGATGAGCAACTCTTTGCGGTTGTTTGCACAACTCCATGGTATGATAATATTGTTAACTTCTTGGTGACGGGATAAGTACCTAGTTCCATGTCTACATTTCATAAACACAAGCTCAAGAAGATTTCTAATCAATATATATGGGATGAACCTTATTTATGGAAGCATTTCTCTGATCAAATGATCCGCATGTGCGCACTCAAATCTGAGTTCCAATCAATTCTAAATTTTCATCACTCATATGCTTGTGGTGGCTATTTCGGAGCTAAGAGGACAACCCTCAAGGTTCTCGAAATTGGTTTTTATTGGCCTACATTGTTTAAGGATGCATATTTATTTTTCAAGGCTTGTCATAGGTGTCAAAGGACAGGCAATCTAGGTGTTAGAAACCAAATGACGCAAACACCAATTCTCGCTGTTGAGATTTTTGAGGTTTGGGGTCTTGATTTTATGTGGCCTGTTGTGAATTTCAATGGGAAATTTTATATACTTCTTGCTGTAGATTATGTTTCTAAATGGGTGGAAGCTAAAAACACCCCTACTAATGATTCTCAAGTCGTTTGTGAGTTTGTGAAGGAACACATCTTATCTAGATTTGGTACAACTCGAGTGGCGATTAGTGATGGAGGTTAGCACTTCAAGAGATCCTTTCAAACTCTTCTAAAGAAATATAATATTTCTCATAAAGTTGGCACACCATATCATCCACAAACGAGCGGTCAAGCTGAAATTTCCAATCGGGAGATTAAGTCCATCCTAGAGAAGACGGTGAACGTTGCAAGGAAGGATTGGATTTTAGACTCAATGATGCATTATGGGAATATAGGACAGCCTACAAGACACCCATCGGTATGTCTCCTTTTCGGCTTGTCTATGGTAAACCTTGCCATCTTCTTATCGAACTTGAACACAAATCTTATTGGGATATCAAGGTATGTAATATAGAATTAGATGCAGCTGGTGAACATATGAAACTTCAAATCAATGGGCTAGAAGAGATACACAATGATGCATATGAAAGTTCACGCATTTACAAAGAAAATACCAAAGCTTTCCATGATAAAATGATTTCCCGAAAGAGTTTTAAATTAGGGCAGAAAGTTCTTTTATTTCATTGTCGTCTTAAATTGTTTCCGGGTAAACTTCGGTCCAGATGGATTGAACCATTTTTTGTTACTAATATATTTGCGCATGGTGCAGTTGAAATTATTAGTCCAAAAACAAGGCTGGTTTCCAAGGTCAACGGCCATCGTTTGAAACCATACTATGAATAATTTGTGACGGAGAATAAGGATATGGTCACATTGAGTGATCCACTCCCTACGGAGGAGTAATTGGAGCTGAAACTCGGGCTGACGACTTTAAACCAAGTGCTAAGTGGGAGGCAACCCATCGGTTTTGTATCTTTATCTTTTTATTTTTAAGCATTTTATCTTTGTTTTTGCATATAATTTGCGGAATTTCCCACCTTGAATTTTACTTTGAATGACTAAATGTACACTGAGGACAATGTAAAGTTTAAGTGTGTTGGAGCATTTATATGTTTGTATAGTTTGTTTTATGCCTTTAGTTAGAGAAAAAAATTTTGCAAATAGAAAAAATCAAAAACAAAATTGCTTTATAAACTCCGAAGTCTAGAGACTTGTGCCTTTAGGATACACTACCAATATAAGTGGATGAAACCATCTTGGTTATAGGAGTTGAGGAACCCATTAACTAAAAGGATGGATAGAGCTCATGTATTAGAAATAACATGATAGTTGTTACCATATCTCGGAATGTCACCATATCACTTTCTGTTTTTATTTTTGCAAACTTTTTGTTTCTCTAAGTGATTTGGTGGGTCACTAACATCGAATTGTCATTACTGCTAGGATGACATAGAGTGATTAAGTTACTGAAAGAAAAAAAGAGACCAGACCAATTAGACCAACCGGTGTATATACCAAAAAAAAAAAAAAAAAAAAACAGATTGACACTTTGATGGCAATATGTGTGTGTTCTCCCTGTATCCGTCGCCTAAACAAGCGTGGAACGCAGGATCCACTGGTAATTACCATGTAATCTGCTGACAAGAAGCATGCGCTTGGATCCAAAAGATTTAATCATGTTGTCAAATAAATTTTATTTTATTTTTAATTATTGTTCAATAAAATCGACTCCTGGTTCCCTTGTGTATGCCAGTTGAGTTGATTTAAAATTAAGATTATTGATCGCTGGTTCCCTTGTATATGCCAGTTGTGTTGACACTAGAATTCAAACCAATATGTCAATCCAATAGGATGCATAGGTTCATCTTGGCGGTGACTTTCAGACAGATATGGGAAACACCGATCACTTGTCAACATTCACAAACATCTACCTCTATATCCATATTCTTAATCTATTCATGTGTGATCGTGGTTAGTTATATTCCGAGTATTGTAGTTTGTTCTACTTTCTAATTAGAGCTTTATTATATATGAATTGGATTTGCATCAAGGTACCTCCTCCTGTAATCATTTTGGATTCATTCATAGATTTTTCACATGTAATTAGAATTTGGAGTAAAATATTTTGTAGGTACACCTCCTGTAAACCTTCATGTAGGATCAGAATATTGTCACAACAATATTCTTGCGAAATAAACAATAGTTCTGCGACGCATCAATGATATTATGCGACATGTCTCAAAGTGACGTTAGGAATGACATATCAGATGAAAACGATAGAAACATGAGTAAAGTGTGACATTTCTGCGACGAACCAATAAAACTTGCGAATGAATAAGGCGGTGCTAACTGCGATTTATCGCAAGAACCTAGATCCGAAATTAAAGGGAATCTTAGCTGTAAATGAGCTGTCATGAGCTGTAATCCACTATGTAAATGCCTATATAAAGAAAATGAATAGTTCCAGAGAGGGGGATGAATTTTTGAGTGCTAAGAAAGTTTTTAGGAGAGAGAAAATCTTATTAAGTGTTATGTGTTCTTGATTTCTGTAATTCTTTTAAGATCATATTAATAAAAAAGATCCTTAATCTTCAAATTGTGTCATAAATATTGATAAATTCTTGAATAGGGTGTAGTGTGGGAATTCCTGCAACTACATTTTGGCGCCCAGAGACAGGGAGAATCAATTTGAGAAATTTCAAATTACAGCTTGAAGATTTGAAGAAATTATTAGAATTGAAGAAATGGCTAGAAGGAGAAGAAATACATCAGAACCACCAACAATAGTGAGAAGAAGTAAAAGAATTTCAGGGGAAGGAACAGGTGAATTGGAAGGATCTTTAAGGAACAGATCAGGAAGAAGTAGAGTGAGAAATGGAGCAGAAAATTCAATCCAACCACCGAATCAACAAACACGAGCACAATATAGAAATGTGGATTATGATAGAGTAAGTGTGCATACTTGGAGGTCGGATTCGATAGAAGAAGCGGAAAATCAAGAAGAGGAAAGAAATCAAGAAATGGATGGAGGACTAATTCATGAAGAGCATGAAGAAGTAGATGATTTGAGACAAAGGATACAGGAAGAAAGAAGATTAGAGGCAGAAGAACGTGCCAATCTTACAAGGCAAAATCATGAATTAAGAATGGAAAATTTGAGGTTGCAAAACAGAAGATCAAGAAGCAACATGAGATCAAATTCAAGATCATATAGAGAAGAAACAAGACAAAATCTCCCTATACAAAATATTGGCGAGAATTTGATAAATGATCGTTATATTCCACGCGGTGAAACTTTAGACATTAGACATAATCAGGATGAGGGAGAAAATCAAGAAGAGAGAAGGAGAATGTTACATGATGAAGAGATTCGAAGAAATCGCAGAATGATCGAAGATGATATTGAGAGGCATTATATTTAGCAAGTACATTTAGCGGGAGAAAGAGAGAGATTGCGAGCAGAAGTAGAAGAACAAGAAATTCAAACAGCGTTGCGTCAGAATAATCATGATAATCGAGAACGACGACGTACGCAAAATCATAATAGTGATAATCTCAATGAGGAATATGAGAGAATTCGCAGAGACATAGAAAGGAAACGAAGAGAAACAGTAAGGGATGAGGAAATTCGCGGAAAAGAGAATGAAAGACAAATTAACTTGCAAGAAGAAGAAAATCGCAGAAGAAGGCAAAACCAAGATGTTGGATAAGAAGCGCGAAACATCGCAAGACAAGAAAGGCATGAACGCAGACGAAGAGAGGCTGCGTTGAAAAGGCCAATGGAGCAAAATTCTGATAGGAATGAACAAATCTTGCGAGAATTAGCAGAAATGAGAGGAATGATAAATAACAGAAGAGAAGGAGGAAGAATACAACTTGATGAGGCAATCGAAGAAGCTGCGAAAACTCCATTTACTCAAGAGGTACAATTAGGAGGGATACCTCCAAAATGCAATTTACCGGTGTTGACCAGTATATTTGATGGGACTACGTGTGTTGTCCAACATATCAAAGCTTATATCCGATGTATGCTACAATGGGAGAACCATGATGTCGATTTGTGCAAATATTTTGCGTCAAGTTTAACTGGCGAAGCACTGAAGTGGTTCGAAAGTTTTCCCAAGAATACAATAACTTCGTTCATGCACTTGCAAACTACTTTCTTAGGAGCATACATCAGCAATAACTTTACGCGACCTGGAATTGAAGATGTGTTTGGATTGAAACAGAGAATTGGTGAGAGTTTAAAGCACTTAACGATAAGATGGAGGACAATGTGTAGTGAAATGGCAGGAAGAGTCGATGAAAGATATCTCATTTTGTCCTTCATAAATGCTATGTTTGCGACGAATCTATTATACATCCAGGTCTTCAGAGTTAAAAACACAATCACCATGACAGAACTGCGAGAATTGCAGGAAGAATATATCGCTTTGGAGGAAAAACAAATGAGATGGAGTCTTATCCAATTCTCGCAGGCACAAATTTAGCAGCAGCAAAGGGAAGTTTGTTACCAAGGATGATTAATACAGTAGCAAGTACTTCCCAAAATCCGCGAGAGAAAATGGAGACTGATAATCAACATAAGATAGTAGCAATGGGGAGTAGAGATCAGGAGGAATTGGAAAAGGAGAGAAATTTTTATAATCGCAATAACAATAATAAGGTCCCAAGGTTTGATTAACCGCAGGAGACTTATGGTGGACAGAGGCAGAATTATTCAAGAGAGCAAAGAGGTCAGAGGAATATGTGGGAAGACATCAAATTGCCACCTTTAAATACCGGTATAGACAAGATTTGGGAGGCGATTATTTTGATGGAGAATATACCCTCACCCTGGAACATGGGGAAAGAACCACATCCCAACAACCAAAATCAAGAATTTTGTCCTTAACATCATTTTCATGGTCATTCTGTGCATAATTGTAGAAATGTAAAAAGAATTATTGTGCGAATGATTGAACAGGGGAAATTAAATCATTTTCTAGCAAGATACTTACAACCGCAGCAATTGCCGCAAGCACCAGAAATTCGCAGAGTCAATGTTGCAAAAGAAGCCGAAACATTTGTTATTGAAGTAGGAGCTACAACAAAGAATCTATTTTGCAATTCAATTGTACATTCGCAAAAAACAATAGAGGATTTCCATGACAATGTGCTAAGCAGAGTATTTGCAAGGGATATAGAGGGAAGAGAGGTGATGAATATTGCGAAGATTACTCCGTTAGAATAATGGCAAAAACAAGTTGTTTCTTTTATTGCAGAAGAGATACCAGAGCCCGGGAAAATGCATGACAACCCATTGGTGGTGAAGTTAGAGATAAATCCAAAATACAGAGAAGAAGGAGAAGAAGATGATGGTGACGCAGCAAGTAATTCTTGGGCAATAGATAAAATTTTAATTGACACTGGTAGCTCGGTAGACATTTTATTTTATCATACTTATCGCACAATGGGTGGAAGAGATGACGAGTTAATCCCTTCAACTTACAAGATCTATGGTTTTAATGGCACTGCAAACAAGCCAAAAGGAGAAATTACTATGGAAATTCCGTTGAACAAGATATCTTCAAAAATCAAGTTTTGCGTAGTGGATATAGAATCTCCTTACAATGCCTTAATTGGAAGACCATGGCTCCATGGGATCTTGGGAATATCATCAACTTATCATCAATACATAAAGTTTCCACATCCTCATGGTATTGGGATAATTAAAGGTGATTGGTTTGAAGGTAAAAAGTGTTATGAAGTTGACATTAATACCTGCGAAGAAAGAAATGCCCGAAATCGTAATTGGCAACATAACAGGAGGCAAACTCAGAGAGCTGAAAAATTGATGGTGGACAATATAGAGTTGCGGGGAAAGGATATATTACAATAATAGTTTGTCCCAAAAGAATCAAAGGTGATTAATCATGCGAATATGGAAAAAAGTTGAAATCTTCATTCTTCCCAGGAGAACAAACAAGTATAAGGTGTTGCGATAAATCAAGTATCAAGAAATTGCGAATAATCATTCGTCACAGAAGAAAAGAAGTGAAACAGTATCATGTTGCGAACAATCGAAAAACAAGAACAGCAAAAAATGTGCACACAGAATATTAAAAGAAAAACTTTGCTTAAAAATAAGAATTTTTCTATTAAAAGAAAAAGATGATGATTTCGAATCATATAAGAATTTTTAATACAAATGCATAAGACGGGCACAAATCGCCTAAAAATATATAAGAATGGGACGAACTTTTATGGCTTACACCTTAGTTCGCGGATTCTATTCCGTAAGAGGCAATGTCCTTAAAGTGCGTCATAAGGGGGGTATCTCTTTGCATGTATATGGGAAAGGCTATACCTCTGCTGGAACCTAGTCATGGAGATTTGGGATTATAGAAAATCCATCCGGGAGAGATAACTTGGATTCCCAACTATATAAGGTTATACCCTGGTTGGGCGCCCGAGAGTTTCTCCTAAGGAATGCAAAGTATTATCAAGGCGTCGAGGTACACGGTTGAGTTGTGGGTGCCCGGGATGGATGAACCTACCCTGGACATCCACGGCAAGTCTTGGCTTATGATGTGTTCGGCCCAAAGAAAACCCCACTTAGGGTGCAATCTTGTAACTATAAGCCGTATAAGGCATAAAGGACAAGGCTGCGAAAACAACTGGTTGTTGGCAGAACCGGATGGGAAAGTGCTAGTCTTGTATGGCCGATGTATAATCCTTGAAGGGGCAACCGGGGGAGAGATAAGGGTGATACCCTCCATTAGGGAGCTGTGTATCAAAAAAGACGGCAATGTCATGGGAATTTATAATCGCAAGAATATTTAGTCCCGTCATATTGTCGCATGACACAGACAGCAATGTCATGGGACTTTATATTCGCAAGAATATTTAGGCCCGTCATATTGCCGCGTGACTGGCCAAAAAACCTAAAGAGAAATGTTAAGATGAGATCAATGGGTTTTTGCGATAAGATCAAAAGATGAGATAAATGAAATCAATAATAAGAGGATATAAATCGCAAAGACGTCCTGCGATTTCATCGAAAAGATGACAATGTCATAAGTCTTAAAAAGCAAAGAGAGATTAATCTCACAAGAAGGCTTAGATTTATCATATTGTCGCAGAGATTAAAATTAAATGATAAGGCAAGATCAATGGATATTATTAAGGATGTCCTGCGATCTTGTCGCATAAAAGTGGCATAATAAGACCTTTAACTAGGAAGGCGAAATAAGACCACAAGAGAGATTATATCTGCGAAGCATATAACAGATTTTTCGCAGAAATATTTGCAATAATTCATTTATCATATTTTGCAGATTAATAACAAGAGGCAGGTATGGGAATGATGCATAGAATGGTAAAAATTGTTATTCATCATTATATGATAAATTCATATAAATAACAGACAGATAGAAGCAAAAAAGAATTTATACATTGAAAGACATCAGGAGCTACAAATAATTTGTAGAAAGAATATTACAATTTGTCGCAGATAATTATTGCAAAAAAGAAAGAGAGAAATACAAGAGAAGATCAAAAAGAAAAAAGAAAACTATTGAGATTTGTCTTCATCATTATCTTCATCTTCGTCTTCATTATCTTCATCATTAGTTCCTTCTTCATCTTCACTTTCATTCTCATCTATATCAGCCTCACTGTCATAAATAACTGGTACTTCAGAACTGGCTGGGATATTATCCAGAAGATAAGGATATAGACTAAGAGGAAGATCATTATCTTTACAAACTTTCTCAATAGCATTATTGCGAACAGTGAGAAGATTACTACGCAAATTGGAGTTGGATATCTTTATTTTATCTCGCAGTCTAAAGATTTTATCATTACGGGAAGCAAGATTTTTCGCAAGATCACTTTTTTCTTCTTCAAGTTCTGTTATCCTTTTGGAATATCTTCCTTCAGATTCTGCGACGATATAACAACAAATTAGAAACTGGTTGGAAATCTACAAGAAATACAAAGATATTAGAGGAGCAATAAATAACCTTCTCTTTCATGGATCATTTCTTGTATCAGTGTTGCTTGCTCGGTATGAAGACTAACATCTATCGCTAAGTTTTTCCTAGCATTATCGAGAATTGTCGCAGCCCATGCGAATTCATCATCACTTTGAATGAGAAGATGGGAACGGATTTGTTTCTCTCTTGTAAGAAGTTTAATGTTTTCATCCTTAAGTCTATCTCTCTCAAGTTCAGTATCAATTAGGGTATTGCGAAATTTTGATAGAGCTTCAGCGCCTTGAAGAGTAATACGTTCTTTATCTTTCTCAAGTTCACTCTTCTTGGCTTTTAAGACTTTGATTTTCTCTCTAAATTCATCTATGCAAGTCTTTAAACTATTGGATGTGCTCAATACAGATCTATAATCCATTCTTATAAGGGAGATATGATATTTAAGTTCATCAATGGACAAAGTATTAATTTTTTCATCTGAATAATTATTTAAAGCATCATTAAGACGCTCAAGAAGAGTAGTTTCATCTATGGGTTCATAAAAAAAATTAAGAATGATGGCTTCATCAGTAAGATTATAAGCATCTGCAAAATGGTTGCCCAAATAAGCTATAAAAAAAAAAAAAAAAAAGGAGACTTATACCAATAACTTGTTTGCAGAATTTCTCCTTATCAATTAACTTCTGTTGAAGAATTTGAATTTCTAATTCAAGCGATTTGTTTTTATTAAGAAGCTCAGTATTCCCAGCTACTTCCAACTGCTTACATTTTTCGCGAAGAATGGAGATTTCAGCTTCATATTGCTTATTTTTCTCGAGAAGTTTCGCAGATTCAGATTGTGAATCAGTAAGCCTTTTCTGCGATGATGATAATCTATTTTTTAATTCTGAAGCAACAGAAAAAGAATCTCTTGCAGTCTGTGACAGAAAAGAGAAAATAAGTAAGATAAGTAAAAAATCTTTGATATTCATGACAAACGCAAAGTTTACTGCAAGAAAAATGAAGGAAAGGGGCATACCAGCGAAGCTAACGCATGAAGAAAACCTGGGTTAATAAATCTTGAGACTCCTTTAAGATCTTTATTATTAGTCAAGATTGAAGCGTCGCAGATCTTTGAGAGATAGTCGCAAGTACGAGTAATATCATCCTCTCCAACACCGTGTAAGGGGTTTCTAAAAATGTTTGACAATTGATCCATTGGAGTCTCAGGTTGAGAAAGACCCATCGCAGACCTAATTCTTGCGGAAGAAATATGTATTAAAGTGCCTACTGAGGCATCATTATTAATTCCACTATCTTTTTCAAGATTTCCCTCTTCAGCGATAGTAGAAGTCTCTTTGAGTTGAGAATTATCAGAAGAATATGGTTGAGTTTTTCTTATCTTCTTTGGAGGACCGTCGGTGGTTTGATTTTTATTGCGGTAAGGAGAAGCACCAGAACTTTCATTTGAAGTTGCTATTCTTTTGCCTTTATCTTTGGCTTCAACCACCGCGACAAATGGAATTTCCTTGAAAACAATCACACATAAAGATAAGAAACAGGGGCAACAATATATTGTTAAAAGATTATAGAAGATTGTTTCTTACTTCATCTGTGAAGGTTTTCAAAATTTGTAGGAGATTGGGATTCCCAGTGTTGACATAGCTAAGCTTCATTCTTTCAATCTGATAAAAGATATTTCAATAATTAGTAAGAATAATACATTTATCCAAATCTGCGAACAATGATATATTTTGCGAGATATACCTCAGAGTTCCTTTCAGACCAATTAAAAACCCAAGGACGATACGCCGCAAAACTCGCAGGATTCGCAGGTAGGTCAAGAATGCCAGAAATATATGTGCCTTCAAGGAGGAGAGGAAATCTGCACCATTTGTCATCTTTTGAGAAGCGTGGACCATGGTTTTTACTTGAATGATAGTCTATATCTTACATAAGAAGTTTATCCTTCGCTACCTTTTTATTCCTATTCAAGCGGACCGCCCAGCACGTGCTATCTTTCTTCATGGGAATCACTTGATAATTCGCAAAGAAATTCTCCACGGTATATTTCGCTGGAATAATTGGGATATCTTTAAAATCAGGATGTTTCGCAGATTCAGGATAGCGAGATCCTTTACCAGCTCCACGAAAGGCATACTCGAGAATGAGACGAATACAATCACCGTTTAATTGGTAGATTGCTCGTGAAAATTTAGTGTGAGAAATAATTTCATAAAAAAAAAGGAAGATCTGGGTTATAAAGAGGGATATGAAGACCAACTTCTAGTTGACCTAGCGAAATAAGGATTTTCTCATTGGAAGAAGGAAATCTGGAAACTAAATCAATGGAGAGATCAGAGTCTGAGGTCTGACCAGGGATCTCAGAAAGTGTGAAACCTAAAGCTTTAGGTTTCTGATGGTGTTTTTGGAAAGTGGGTTGACCTAATTTCTTAGCAGGTGCCATTTTTTAATGGGAGTGATGATTAAGATGAAGAAGAATAAAGAAACGAAATTAAAACGATAATAAGATCCGGAATTTGCGGAAGAAGATGAAGAATAATATAGTTGCAGAGAGAAAATAAAAGGAGAGAGTAAAAAGAAGAGGAGGGATCAGCGAAGGAGATATTTATAAGAGGAAAAGATTCTTGGGAACATCAATGCATTCAATGAAGAAAAGACATGAATGGTCAGAATTCAACGGTTGAAAAAAGACCTTACGAGGAATAAATGAGAGAAGAAACACGTGTAGAATATCAAGCGATGGAAGTAGAAACGTGTCAAAATGAAGGAAGCGCGAAAGGACAAAAAGTTGCGACAAATCAAGAAACTTAAATTCTCATGATCTTTATCTCCTTCGCATAAAAGATATGAGAAGAGGCAAGATGTAGGATCAGAATATTGTCACAACAATATTCTTGCGAAATAAACAACAATTCTGCGACGCATCAATGATATTTTGCGACATGTCTCAAAGTGACGTTAGGAATGACATATCAGATGAAAACGACAGAAACACGAGTAAAGTGTGACATTTCTGCGACGAACCAATAAAACTTGCGAATGAATAAGGCGGTGCTAACTGCGATTTATCACAAGAACCTAGATCCGAAATTAAAGGGAATCTTAGCTGTAAATGAGTTGTCATGAGCTGTAATCCACTATGTAAATGCCTATATAAAGAAAATGAATAGTTCCAGAGAGGGGGATGAATTTTTGAGTGCTAAGAAAGTTTTTAGGAGAGAGAAAATCTTATTAAGTGTTCAGTGTTCTTGATTTCTGTAATTCTTTTAAAATCATATTAATAAAAAAGATCCTTAATCTTCAAATTGTGTCATAAATATTGATAAATTCTTGAATAGGGTGTAGTGTGGGAATTCCTGCAACTACACTTCACGAGACTAAAACTCATCCACTAGGGACACCTAGGGGTTCAAAGTCTTGTTATACGTGCAAAGTGTGACCGTATCCTCGACGAGATGGAGTTGTATGTATGTTTTAGAATTATTTTGTTTGATTTGCTCGAAGACTAGCAAAGTCTAAGTGTGGGGGAATTTGATAGGTGTATAAAACACCTTAATATTTATCTATTGTTTATACTTTCTTTGCTAAGTTTTATTGTGAATATGTATCTTATATTTAGTTTTGAGTTTTAGGTACTTTGGAGTCATTTGGAACAAAAGAAGAAGAAACACAAAAGTCTCATCTCATGTGCAACTGCTATTGGAGGCGATTATTTATTATTAATTTATTTTATTTCTTCATCTCTGTCTGAAAAGCATGTCGACTTTAGTGATGCGAATTCTATCTGAAAAGCATGGCAGCTTTAGTGATGAAGAGACATTGAAGATAAGAAGTGAATCTGAGAAATAAAAGACGGATGTTGTTGAGCGTTCATTTAGAGCAAGGAATGTAGAATCATCGCTGCATACGCAAGCGCTATCGGGAGCACAGTGGAGGATAAAGAGCTGTACTTGGTGGCTCATATTCACCCTTGAGGGTGGAAATAACCTTCCCATACATTTTGACCTAGTTCAGGTAGGGAGAAGATCATTTCCAAATCATTTCTTCCTTCCCCGGGTCTTGTGACTGCTGCAAGAGAAATTGTCAGAACTTGAAGAGAAGATGATGCCGTTGGTAAATATTAATAGAGGGTTTTACATAAATTAGGATGAAGCAAAGAAGGCTCTATTGCTGTGAAGATGAGGCTGTTGCTGGTGACTGAGAACATATCGAGAAGAAGAACAAGGTTGAAATCAGAGGAATTGATGACTGTTGATAAAGATTAACGAAGAAATCGGAGAAACTGGAAATGGGTTTATGCAGTTGAAGGGGTTTGGATGAATTTTTGAAGTCGAGATGCAACTGTTGGTGATGCTGAGAAGATGACATTAGGTTGAATATTGGAAGTTACAGGAAAAAACGTGAGGTGTTGTTGTTGATATCTAGGGTTTCATGGAGATAAATATTTGGAGCTGATTCAGAGTTTAGATGAAAGATTGTGGATGAATTATAGATGGGTGATGGTCAGAACTCGAATTCAAGGAGAAATTGAGGAGAACTAAAGCCAAGAAACACACATAGTTGTGGGTTTGAGCTGTGACTATGTTGCTGGTTTTGAGATTACAGAGGTGAATGAATCTGAATCATATTTGGGTCTTGTAGTGAAGATGAATGGGAAGAGTTTAAGCTGTTGCTTCTACAACTATGGACAGTACTTGGGGTATGGAAACTGAACTAAAATGGTTAATTGAGTGTGAAATGGGATTGTAGTTGCTGTTGGTGACTTCGCAGGTGTTGGTGGTTACAACTAAGATGGTTTGAAACTGATGGAGCGGCTTGAAAAGCTGGCATCTGGTGCCCTGGAATGGTGGTGCATCTGTAGCAAGAAAAGCTGGCAGAGCAATAGACTGAACTGTGTAAATACCGGTTGACATTGTTGCTTCTGTTGGTGGTGGCCGAGTAAAATTAGTGTTGCAATGGGTAGATTGAAGCTACAGAATGAGCTTAGATGAATGATTAGGGCAGGTATGGAGCTGTGATTAGGGCTTGAATGGATTGGAGTTACATTTGCATCGACATTGGGAACTGAGCATATGGTTGAGCACAGTTTGATTGTAAAGTTGTAGTTGTAGGGTATGATTAAAGATTGCAGTTTCAAGGGCTAATACAGTGTTGGTATGGTCTTATTGGAAGGGGCATTACAATGGCGACTGAAGTGGTGATTGAGCTTAGAGCTGTCAACGGGGCAAGCTAGGGTCAACCCGGCCCTAGCTTGTGAACCCGTTGACAAGCTAGGGTCAACCCTAGCCCTAGTGCTATTCATCAACAAGCCCAAAATCCCAACCCTAGCTTGTCCGCGGGTTGGCTTGTAGGGTTCACGGGTTGGCTTGTTAGTTATCATAACAACCAAAAAAAATGTTGAAAGTTAAAAAAAAAAAAAAAATGTTTAAAATTACGTTTGTTAGGGAGGATTGAACCTAGCTCGGCTAGGTGTTCACTTAGCATAACAACCTTTGGACTACAAATGAACACGTTTCTATTAGATAAAATCTTTAAAATAGGTAACTAACAAGCCAACCCGTGAACCGCGGGTTGACCTAGCTTGGCTTGTTTTCTACTAGGGTTAGATATGCCAACCCTAACCCGGCTTGTTTAGACAACAAGCCAAGCCGGGCCGGGTTGAAACAAGCCAAGCTAGGTCCAACCCGCGGGCCGGGTTAGGAATTGACAGCTCTAATTGAGCTGCAGGTTTGAGGTAAAATGAGGAGCTAAGTGGAGTTGTTGCTGAAGTGGTTTGCAGGAATTTGCTATGCTTGAAGGGAGGTTTGAGTGAAGAATTAAAAATGATGATGTTGCAGAGTGAGTGGAAGAACTGTAAGTTGAGGCTGCAGCTGTGATGACATATCACAACATATGGCCTATGCAAGAGTGTAATGGCTCGGGCCTTTGCAATTCAACCTAGTTAGCCCACTCTGCTGATCCAGAAGATAAATCGAACCTGACTCAAAGATGTTGACCGCTAGTCAGTCGTCAACTTTGACATTGACTGTTACTTTGATTATGAAACAGTGATCAGCGACACGATTCCTGGTCACCTGAGATGGCTTTGCCGACAGTATTTCGGCCAATTTCCTACGATGAAACCAGTTTTTCGGCGATAACATTTTGAACATTCTACATGGGTTTTCTCACACTTAGGTTTGGTGGAGTTCTATCTATTGGTCCTTGGAAGACTAGACCTAATTTTGGAACAAGAAGAGCTATTAAAATAAAAGTTTTCCACAACTTTATGATCACAGATTCTACTTGGAGCTTTTGGGAGATAGCCATAACTAGGGTTTGCTTTCGGTTTTATCTTTCATCTTCTTTATTTTATTTCAATTATTATTATGATGATGAACTCCATACTTATGAGTAACTAAAACTATTTTTGATTAAGGGTGATTTCAAAGCCTGAAATATGAACTCATGATTGATATGTAATAGCTCGTTTTCTCACAAGTTTTGTTATTGTTTGATTTCTACTTTGCCAATAATGCTTATGGATTGTTCCTTAATTTAAGTTCGAAATTAAATAGTTATGTCACAATCTTATTGCTAATTTATATTTTCTTTGACCCTTAATTGTCTAGAGAAGATAAACACAAGTAGCAATATATGGGTATTGATGATGGGACTCTGTTAAGTACCCATATGTAGAAATTGACACTAGTAGGTAATTCATGCTTTTGAATTCATCACTAGAAAAATATTATCTCATAAAACTTAGAGCGCTAGTTCAAATCATACCTAGAAGCGTACCTCTAGGTAACTTAGATAAGTAGAAACCGGTAGTCGAGCGCTTCCGTATCCGGTGAGCTGAGGAGATAATAACGGGGTAGTTGAGCGTAATAATTATCCTAGGGTTGTTAGTAACGAGATAATGCGAAGAACGTGGTTATATATTAGTTAGGTTTATATTCCGTGGTCGAGAATGAATCCTTAATCAATTCCATCTCATATTTGAATACAACTTTGTGATTTTCAGAATTTCTAGAATAATATTGTCTTTGCTAAGAGTATTTGCATAACAACTTTTGCTTAACATACCTCCCTTGGGACGATCCCGCTTTCATTATATTACTTGCTAGTGTAAAGAGAAGTAGAAAATATTATTTGCTGCCATGGAGGCAGTGGCAAGTTTAGTTGTTATTTTTATTCTTAGTTTATATTTTTGCTTTTGGTTACAATTTTAGTTTACTTATTCAATCTTTTAAAATCTGATTTTCAGGTACTGTTTGTCTGGTGAATGCGTGGAGAGGGCATACCAAGTCCTATTGGTATATGTCTTCGTTCGTGCACTTTACTAAAAGACTTGATTCGAGAAGTGAATACTCCACTTCCTTCTAGTTCTACACCAAGTGAATTCTCGGACTTGGACAAAGAGGAAGACAACATAATGGGAGGTCGACCACCTGCTCTAAGAACACTCAAGAAGATTACTTCTCCCAACCTTGATCAACAAACTTTATGTATTCAGCTGAATGGAACCATTGAGTTGAAGCCGTAATTGATTCAGTTGCTTCCCAAATTCAGAGGTTTAGCGGGAGAAGATCCTAATCGTCACTTGCAAAAATTTCATCATGTTGTGACTAGTTCGAAGCAAGCAATTGTGGATGTCTATATGGCTATGATGATAGCTTTTCCTTTCTCCCTTATAGATGATGCAGGCGAATGGTTCTTTTGCTTACCCGCTGGAAGCATAACCACATGGAATGGGATGAAGAAATTGTTCCTTGAGAATTATTTTCCAGCATCAAAAGCAGCTGTGACTCGCAAGGATATTTATGGTATTAGGAAAGTATCGGTGGAGATTCTCTATGAGTATTGGGAGCACTACAAGAAGATTTTAGCTAGCTGCCCACACCACCAAATCAGCGATCAACTTGTCATTCAATATTTCTACGAGGGGTTGCTTTTTAATGAGAGACATTTGATCGATGATGCACATGGTGGTGCACTCACGAATAAGGCCATTGTTGAAGCTACAAGCTTGTTAGAGAACATGAGAGCAAACACACAACCATTCTTCACTACAGATGAATCAATGGTAAGGAAGATGAATGAAGTTGGTAATTCTTCACACATGAAACAGAGGATGGGTAACATGGAGAAGATGATGCATCAAATAGCTGCGGCTGTCATACCATCATCATATACCGAAGATGTTTAGCAAGCAAGTGCCATGTACCAAAATATACAAAGGCCGAGGTATGATCCGTACACAAACACATACAATCCAGATTGGCGAGATCATCCGAATTTCAGTTACGCCAACAAGCAAGTTGCAGTAAATCCTATTTTCAATCAACAAGGAGGATACCAATTCATTCAAATACCACAACAAGAAACTCAAGGTATGATTGTTATCCCCACAGCGAAGTTGGACCAGGAGATAGAAACTCTGAGGTGGCGCGATTTGAATGTGTTTTTTAGTTTTAGGTTTTTTGTGGTTGTTTCCTCCTCTCTCCGCCTCTGACGGCGGTATGTTGACTGTAGTTGCAGTATTTCCCACACTACACCCTTGTTAAGATGTTGCTATAATCAACTCACAATTAAAGATGAAAAACGACACTTTATTATTTTGTTCTCAGAAATGTTTACAGAAATGGAAGAATTCAAGATTACAACTATTCTCTTGAAGTTTCTCTCTCCTCAAGACTTTCTTAACTCTCAAAAAAATACATCATCCTTTTCTGGACATATTGGGTCTATATTTATAGGGTAGTTACATAGTGGATGACAACTAAGTTTTCCTCTTATTTCGGGTTGATCCTGCGATTGTACCGCGATAGTTGCAATGTTAAATCTCGCAAGTTTTGTAACCATCGCAGAACAAACATGCTTTTCTCAAGTTTTCTTCAATCGTCAGTTATTACGTCACTCTTTTTGAAGGCTTTTGTGACACTCGTGAAGTGTAGTCGAAGATCTTGCGGTGATGCTCGCTGGGAAGTGTCGTTAATCTCACATAGAATGGATGTAGCGATATTCTGGTCCTACATCTTGCCTCTTCTCATGTCTTTTCTGCGAAGAAGAGAAGATCATGAGAACTAAATGCCGCAACTACTTATATTTTCACATCGATCTCTTTTCTGACACGTTTCTATATCCTTCGCCAGCTGTTTTCATGCATTCTTTCTTCCAATAAATCTTTGACACGTCCTTTCTAACCGCTGCGATTTGACCGTTCATTTATTTTCTTTGCATTTACTGCGTTCATCTTCTCGAGAAACCTCTTCTTTTATAAATACTCCTTTCATTATTTTCTTTTCCTCTTTTTCCTTTCTTCTTCTTTCTCTGCGTAACTTCTCTGCAAGTTTACTGTTCTTCGTAAATTGCGCGTCTGTCATCGCTGTGATTTCTTTCTTTTTTTTCAACCTTTTCTTTCATTCCCATACTAAAAAATGGTTGTTGCTGGTGCTAAAAACTTGAATGCTTTTAATGAGATGCGAGAAAAGCTCAAAAGCAAAGGTTTTACCTTGTCTACAATTCCAGGTCAAAGCCCTAAATCTGAACTTTCTCTCAAACTATTTTCGATCATCAATGCTCTCGCTTGAGAAAATCATAGTATCACTAGGTCAACTTGAAGATGGTCTTCCCCTTCCTCTCTATGACCAGAACTACCATTATTCTATCAAATAATATCTCGACGAGAGGTTCTCATGAGCGATATATCAATTAGGTGGAGATTGTATTAGATTGCTGCTTGAATATGCTTCTCGCGGTGCTGATAAAGGATCTCGCTATCCTGAAGCTGTGAAGAATCCTCAATTTAAAGATGTTCCCATTATATCTGCAGATTATACTGTGGAGAATTTCGTCAAAAATTACAAGATAGTTCCTATGAAGAGGGATAACACTTGCTGGGGTGTCCGCTTGAAGAAAGAAAAGATCGCTGATAATAAGGCTCTTATGTTAGACATTGATTAGCATACACCTACTAATCAAGGTCCTCGCCACTCTAGCGATGACAAGTGGTTCATTTTTCCATTATGTCTTGAAGGTCCTTATATATCTGGTTCTCTCCCATTACCTGTGAATCTCTCAGAGTATGAGCCATGGGTCTTCAACTGGCCTGAAAGATCTAAAGAAGTATATCCTCTCAACTTTTTGCATTATTATTATTCACTATCTTCTTCATGTTTTTATATTCTCGCTAATTATTTTGATCTTTCTCAGATTAATAGAATGAAGCTCAGCTACCAAACTTTTAGGAAACCAAGCACTTTCTTAACTCTTAAATCTTTCACGAATGAAGTAAGAAATATTTCCTCATAAATTTTAACAATATATTGTTGCCCCTATTTCTTATCTTCATCTGTGCTCGCAGGAGATCGAAGAACTAGAACCAATAAAACCCGTGAGAACTAAGGAGAAATCTTTAAAGGATAAATCTACTGTTCCTCCCAAAGGGAAGTCTTTTGCCCCTCGCGGTGAAGAATCTGGCGATCCTCCTTTGAAGAAAAGGAAGACCCGACCTTCTTCTTCTTCTTCTTCAACTCCTCAACCCATTCCAGAAAATCCAAGTGTTGATTTTGACAAGGAAAATAATGACGAGGATTTCAATGATAACAACTTCCCTTCTATAAAGAATTCTTCTTCTTATGATTCTTCGATGGCTCATTTATCCAATTTTTTTGGCAAGAATATGTTTGGTATCCCAAATGAGTATGGAGATGAAGCTATTAATGAAATATCCCAGTCTCTCACCAAAGTCTGCGATGCTCCCATACTAGCTGACAGTGATTCCCTTCGCGGGGTTTCAAGATCGCTGACTCCAAGTCTCTTAAATTCACTTGGCAGCCTGGTATGTTTCTACTTGTTCATCCTTTTTGTGTATCTATTGATATTTTTGTCAGACATTGATTTATATAGTTCTATCGCAGGTTGGAAGAGCCGCTTTTGCTGTTGCTTCTGATTTAGACAATAGGCGTATCACTTATGAAAAGAAAGTTGCTAATCTTTGTCAAGATAAAGAAAAACTAGAAGTTGAAGTTATTGAGCTTCGCAGGAAAAATAAGAAGCTGGAGACTGAAGCTTCAGTTGACAAGCAAAAAATCTCTGATCTTGATAAAGCTAATCAACAACTCTATGGTATGATTTATTTCTTTTCTCTTTAATTCTTCTCACCCTATCGCAGCTTATTCAAGCAACCATTTTTGCAGATATTTATGGTCTTACTGATGAGGCTACATTCTTCCAATCCTTCCTTGAACCTGTAGAAGATAATACCCTTCTTGCTTGCCTTAATAATTCTTAACTTCTCAGATGATAGGATTAGATCTCTCTCTATTGATGAACTTAAATCCAAACTTAATCTCCTAAAAATTGAACATAGATTCAACTTAAATTTAACCAACAAGTTTAAGAACCTTTATCTTAGTTCAAAGGAAGAAGTGAATAGATTAAGAAAAATGAATAGTGATCTTATTGATGAGAAGGATCTTGCTGTTAAAAACGTCTCCAAGACCCTAACAAACTTTCATAAAACTCTTCTTAATGTTCAAACGGAAAGAGATAAACTTATCCGTGAGAATGGAGATCTTCTTGCGAGGGAAACTCAAGTTCGATATCATCTCCTTATTAATAGCGATGATGAGTTTTCTTGGGCTGCGAAGATTCTTGATAACACCAGAACTAATTTAGGTGTAGATGTTAGTCTTCATGCTGAACAAGCGGCTTTAATTAAAGACATGATTTCTGAAAGAGAAGGTTATCACTCTTATGATTTCCCTGAATTATTTCCTAATTGAATCATCCTTATATGTATTAACTTTGTTATCATTTTCTCATGAGATCCGAAAAGAATTATCGTAAAAGATTTGATGAGTTAGAAGAAGAAAAAAGGCAACTCGCTGGAAATCTATCTTCGCAATGAAAAGTATTCTAGATTGAAGGAAAAATTGAAAATCTCATCTTCAAATTTTAGTAATGCCCTTCTCCGTGTTCGTAATGATGCTGTTAAACTAGTCTATGATGATCATGGTATTCCTCATTCTACATACCCCGATATTGCAAAAGAAATTCCAGCTGATTCCCCAAATTTAGTTATCTCTGATAGAGAGGCTGAGGAGTCTAGCGAAGATGATAATGATGAAGAATTATCTGGCGAGGAAGATAAATCTGACGTAGATGTAGATAATAATGATAATGATGAAGAAGAGAAATCTGGTAATGAAGAGAAATCTGAAAAAGAAAAGATCGCTGATGAAGGTGGTGATGGATCTACTTAGTCTTGTTTCTTCTCTTTTTCTTCATTGTAAATTTTGTACATTTATTTCTTGCTTCTCGTAACATCGCTGAGGGCTTATCCAACTTGATGTGTAAACTTCTTTTGCTTTTATCTATATGAATTAGAAAATAATTCTTTTTCTGCAACATAATCAATCAATCATAACTATTATCCTTTAATTATTTGTATAAATGTATCATATATGCAATTTTATCATATGATGGATGAATAATAATTTCATCATTCTATGCATTCCCATACTTGCCTCTATTATTCATCTGAAATATGAAAAAATTGAGTAGAGATTAGATATTAGTTGTGAAACAAATTAAATTTGCCTCAATATCGGCGATGTTATCGCTAGCAATAATTGCATAACTTTATGATTTCTGCGTAGAATCGCAAATCTCATAAATTTTGCGATCATTATCGCATTAATCTTATGGTCTTATTATGCCTTCCTAATTAAAGGTCTTATTTTTCCACATCTTTTCTTTCTGCGACAAAATCGCAGGACGTCTTTACATTTGCATGTATTGACCCATTGATCTTGTCTTACCAATATTTTTTCAACATCTCTGCGACAATATGATAAGTATAAACTCTCTTGCAAGAATTAAACCTTATGACATTGCAGTCTTGCGATGAAATCGCAGGACGTCTTTACACTTGTTAAATGTAAAAACCCATTGATCTCATCTTAAATTTTCTCTTTTGGCTTGTTGCCTTTGTATAACTTTCGTCACGCGACAATATGACAGGCCTAAATGTTCTTGTGATCATAAAGCCCCATGAAATTGCCATCTTTAGACACTTATCAGCTCCCTAATGGAGGGTGCCTCCCTTATCTTCCCCCTGGTTTCCCCTTCAAGGAGGGCACATCGGCCATACAAGACTAGATCCTCCCATCCAGATTTGCCAACAACCAGCTATTTTCGCAGCCTCTTGTCCTTTATGCCTATATGGCTTATAGTTACAAGGCTGCACCCTAAGTGGGGTTTTCTTCAGGCCAAGTGCATCATAGCCAAGACTTACCAAGAATGGCGGGGGGTAGTTTAAGTACGCCCCGGGCACCCTTTGCTCAACCGTGTACCTCGGCGCCTTGGTCATACTTTGCACTTCTTAGAAGAGATTCTCAGTCGTCCAACCAGGGTATAACCTTATATAGTTGGAAATCCAAGATCTCTCTCCTAGATAGGTTTTCTTTAACCCCAACATCTTCATGACTCAGGTTCCAGCAGCGGTATAACCTTATCACTGAGTCATGTAAAGAGATACCCCCTTATATGACGCACTATTAGGTCTTACATTTGCCTCTTGCGAAATTATATCCGTGAACTAAGGTGCACGCCATAAAGGTTCGTACCATTATATTAATCTCTGCGAAATTTTATTCGCGTTTCTCACGAGTATTGTAACTCTGATAAAATTTCATTTCTTTGATTTTCTTGTAAAATTTTGCAATTCTTTCAAACAGAGTACTCTTTTCAATTGCATTTTCTTCGAACAAATTCTGCGTAAGCTTCTTTAAATTTCATCATTTTACCTTTCTACTTACTATCTTCTGGTTCTGCTTTTCTGTTACGTTTTGCTGTTTTTTCTTTATCTGCGAGTTGCTCGTCATCATCTTCCTCTCGCTGCTCTATTGAATCAATCATCAATCTTTCATATCTTTGTCGTTGCTAGATGTTGTACTTCCAATTGCTCTTCTTCTCAGATCTTTCCTCGCAAGATTTTATATCAATCTCATAAAATTTCTTGCTTTCTCCCCAATCTCCCTTAATAACACTAACACCATTAGGATGAGGAAATTTAACGCACTGGTGGAAAGTAGACGCTACACCTAATATCCCATGTAGCCAAGGTCGACCAATCAGGGCATTGTAAGGTGATTCAATGTCAACAACACAGAACAAGATCTTGGAGGTTATCCCTTTTAATGGAATCCGCATTTCAATTTCCCCTTTGGGTTTATTGGCAGTACCATTAAAACCATAGATTTTATATGTTGAGGGAATTAGATCTTTGTCTCTTCCACCCATGGTCTTATAGGTATGATAAAATAGTATATCAACTAAGCTTCCTGTGTCTATTAGAACTCTATTGATAGCCCAAGAATCTTCATTTTCATCACCATTTTCTTCATCTTCTTCTTCTATTTGCTTTGGATTTATCTCTAATCTTACCACCAATGGGTTATCATGCTGCTCGCCAGGTTCTGGTACTTCTTGTGTAGTGAAAGATATAATTTGTTTCTGCCATTCTTCTAATGGCGAGGCTCTCGCGATATTCATTATCTCTCTTCCATCTGTGTCTCTCGCGAAGACTCTGCTTAGAACATTATCATGGAAATCCTCTATAGTTCTGTGTGAATGTACAATGTAGTTACAAAACAAATTCTTTTCTTTAGCCCCAACTTCTATTACGAATGATTCTGCTCCTTTTACAGTATTTACCCTGCAAATTTCTAGTGTTGGAGGCAATCGCTGAGATTGTGGATGTCCTACTAAAAAGTGGTTTAGCTTTCCTTGGTCGATCATCCTTAAAATTATTCTCTTGCCATTCCTGCAATCATTTACTATGTGACCATGAAAGTGATGGTAAGGACAAAATTCTTGACTACGATTATTAGGATGTGGTTCTTTTCCCATATTCCATGGAGATGGTATGTTTTCCATCAAAATGATATCTTCCTAGATTTTTTCTATACTAGCATTTAGAGGAGGCATCTTAATTTCTTCCCATATGATCTTCTGATTTCCTTGGCTTCTGAAATTGTTTTGCCTCTGTCCACCATAAGTTTTTTGCGGCTGATCAAGCCTTTGAATCTTATTATTCCCACCGCGATTGTAATAATTATTCTCCCTTTCATATTCTTCTTGATCTCGAATACCCATAGTTACCAACTTCTGCTGGTTATCAGTCTCCACTTTCTCTTGTTGTGCTTGCGAGCTGCTGGCCACATTGTTAATCATTTTAGGAAGTAAGCTCCCATTTGCTGCTACTGAATTGGTATTCGCGATTGGATATGATTGCATCTCATTTTGTTTCTCCTCCAAAGAAATGTACTCTTCTTGTAGTTCTCGTAGTTCAGTCATAGTGATTGTATTCTTGACTCTGAAAATTTGTATGTACAACAGATTGGTCGCGAATATTGTATTGATAAAAGACAAGATTAGATATCTCTCGTCTACTTTTCCTACCATCTCACTGCACATTGACTTCCATCTTATGGTTAAATGTTTCAGACTCTCGCCAACCCTTTGTTTTAACCCAAACACATCTTCAATACCTGGCCGCAATGAATTGTTGCTTATATATGCTCCCAGAAATGTAGCTTGTAAATGATCAAAATAAGTTATAGTATTTTTTGGAAATCCCTCAAACCATTTTAGCGCCTCGCCAGTTAAGCTAGATGCAAAATACTTGCACAATACAGCATCATGATTCTCCCATTGCAGCATACACCTAACATAAGCCTTAACATGTTGTACGAAACTGGTAGTTCCATCAAAAATGCTGGTTAATGCTGGTAAATTGCACTTTAGAGGTATTCCTCTTAATTGTACTTCTTGAGTGAATGGAGTTCTCGCTGCTTCTTCAATAGCTTCATCAAGTTTCCTTCTACCTCCTTCTCTTCTGTTATTTATTATTCCCCTCATCTCTTCTAATTCTCTTAAAATTTTCTCATTCGCCGTCGAATTTGGTTCCATCAGTCTTTTTAATGTAGCTTCCCTTCTCCTGCGTTCATGTACCTCTTGTCTTGCGAGATTTTGTGTGTCTTCATCTACACCCACATTCCTTCTTCTGCGATCTTATGATTCACCTTCTTCTTGCAATCGCAGCTGTACTTCTCTGCGAATTTCTTCATTTCTCATCATTTCTCTTCGCTGTCTTTCTATTCTCCTTTGTATTCTATCATACTCTTCTTGAATATTATTATTATAATGATTTTGTGTACGTCTTCTTTCTCGATTTTCATGGTTGTTCTGTTGTACTGCCTCTTGGAATTATTGTTCTTACACTTCTTCTCTTAATATTTCTCTCTCGCGAGCTAGTCGTGCTTGTTCAGCATAATGTCTCTCAATTTCTTCCTCAATTATTCTTCGATTTCTTTGGATATCTCGCCCATGTAATATCCTCCTACCTTCTTATGGATTATCTTCATCATTTTGGTTGTCTCTTCCCTCTTGATTTTTGTTGTTAAATCTATTATCCAAATTTTCGCCACGCGGATCATGGCGATCTTCTATTACCTCTTCCTCTCCATGACGTTGTTCTTCATTTGGATTTTGCATTTCCTCCTGGATATTTCCTCTAGCATTTATTATTGGAGAATTTTGCCTTAATTCTTCTATTAATGATCTTGAATTCGATCTAACAGTACTTCTTGATCTTCTATTTTGTAACCTCAAATTTTCCATTCTCAACTCGTGATTTTGTCTTCTTAAATTTGCACGCTCTTCCGCCTCTAATCTTCTTTCCTCTTGTATTCCTTGTCTTGGATCATCTGCTGTTTCATTTTCATCTCCTCCATGAATTAATCCTTCAACCATTCCTTGATTTCTTTCTTCTTTTCTTCCCTCTCTTAATTATTGATCTTCTACATCTTCCATCGAATTCGATCTCCAAGTATGCACACTCACTCTATCATAATCCACATTTCTATTTTGTATCGGTGTTTGTTAATTAGGTTGTGGAATTTGATATTCTCCTTCAATCCTTGTTCTATTTCTTCTTGTTCTTATCCTTGAAGATTCTCCTAATTCATTTGTTTCTTCTCCTGCAAGTCTTTTACTCCTCCTTACAGTTGTTGGTGGTTCTAATGTATTTCTTCTTCTTCTAGCCATTTCTTCAATTCTAATAATTTCTTCAAATCTTCAAATTGATTTTTTTAGCTTGATTCTTCCTGTTTCGGGCACCAAAATGTAGTTTCAGGATTTCCCACACTACACCCTTGTTAAGATCTTGCTATAATCAACTCACAATTAAAGATGAAAAACGACACTTTATTATTTTGTTCTCAGAAATATTTACATAAATGGAAGAATTCAAGATTATAGTTATTCTCTTGAAGTTTCTCTTTCCTCAAGACTTTCTTAAGTCTCAAAAAAATACATCATCCTATTCTGGACATATTGGGTTTATATTTATAGGGTAGTTACATAGTGGATGACAGCTAAGTTTTCCTCTTATTTCGGGTTGATCCTGCGATTGTACCGCGATAGTTGCAATGTTAAATCTCGCAAGTTTTGTAACCATCGCAGAACAAACATGCTTTTCTCAAGTTTTCTTCAATCGTCAGTTATTACGTCACTCTTTTTGAAGGCTTTTGTGACACTCGTGAAGTGTAGTCGAAAATCTTGCGGTGATGCTCGCTGGGAAGTGTCGTTAATCTCGCAGAGAATAGATGTAGCGATATTCTGGTCCTACAACGACGGTATTGGGTAGCTTTCCACCTATGCTGAACGGCTCCGGTGATACAGAGGGTTACCCTAAAGGAGATCTCACTAGTTCGATCCATTCTGATGTTGTTAATGGTGCCTCTGGTACACCAAAGCCTAGTCACACTCCATCTTCCTCTGAAGATACACCAAATATTGGTACAATTACATGGTCGGATTTTTTCTCTGAGAAGAAGACTCAACCAAAAGAGGCTGAACTAAATTTTAGGAACCCTACTATAATGAATGGTAAGAAAGCTGTTTCTCACTCCTTAGCAGATTTCTATGACGACATTAAGAAATGTCAAGATCTGGTTGTGGGAGCTTTTGTAGGTAAAAGGTCATCGTTCTTAGTGGTGAAATATGCTGTTACTAGAGAATGGAAACCTAAAGGTGAGTTTAATATGACTATTCATGGTGATTCCGTTTTTGTATTTGATTTTGCTTCTGAAGAGGATAGGATTGTTGTCTTAGAAAGGGGTTATTTACATATTTCCAGTAAATTATTTGTTATAAGACCTTGGAGTAGAACTCTTGAGAAAGCTTTAGAGGAATTAAGTATTATTCCTATCTGGATAAATATTAGAAAGGTCCCAATCTATATGTGGAATCAAAAGTGTTTGAGCAGTATTGCAAGCTTTGTGGGTGTTCCTATTATGCTTGATAAACAGACATTGAATAGAACTAGAATGATCTATGCTCGAGTCTGTGTGGAAATTGATACTTCTTGTGACTTTCCTAGCACTATTCCTGTATATTTGGATGGAGCTCTTGCTTTAGAGGTGAATGTTGAGTATCCATGGAAGCCATCCATGTGTACACACTGCAAGACTTTTAATCATTCTTCTATTGCTTGTAAAAAAGTGGTAAATCAAGTTCAACAGGTATCCTTACCTAAGAAGAAGAATGTACCTGATAAGGAAGGTTGGGTTGTTAAAGGCTCTAAAAGAAATAAAGATAATATAGATATGAGGGTACCAGTTCTGATATTTCATTTACTTCTGTTTCTGTTGCTGGGGATTCTTCTGGTGTGAGTGCCTATGGTTTGGATTGTCAGATAGTTGATATGGAACATCCTATTCCAGTGACTGAGAAGAAGAAAGGTGCTCCTGATTTATTGAAGACTATGAGCAATGGAATTACTGAGACTATCAATAGATTTGAGGTTTTGAGTGGACATGATCTCAATATTATTCCTTCTCAGTCTAAGAAAACTTCTAGTGTTGAAGATAAAGGTATTGAAAATTCTTCTTAATTAATCAATCCAAAGAACTATGTTGATGCCGATCTTCTAAATTAATCAATCCAATCTACCACAAGGATAAACTGATTATTAATTAGATCCTCTTTTACCAAAACAAGTATTGTGCACACCAAAGATTATAAACACCAAATCAGAAATCTTATATCTCTTCTTTATGTTCAAATCTTCTTAGATCTTCAATAGACACTTGCACACAACTACTTGAATCTCTTGTGATCAACCACACACAGAACGGAGTCTGTTAACAATGGATTATCACAAGATCGTCTTTAGATCTAACAACATTCTAAAGATCCCTGTCGAAACCTTGAACTAGTTTGAGTAAATATTATATCAGAAGAGAAGATTCTCAAGCATGAACAAACTAGGTGCAATCAAAGTTCAACCACTGTTAGTCAATCAAATCAATACGAAAACTAAAGATAAACCGCAATATCTAGTTTCCCCCCAATGGGTCGCGCTAGAGATTCTCAATCCCAAAGAAGACTTTAAATTGAGCGGTCGTAAGAGATTTCACCTAATTAGATTACTCTTCTCTCCGATAGGCGGCTTCACCGAGAATGATTACAACATAGGAAGTTTCTGTGTCACGAAGGATTAGTTTGCTAGAAATGCAAACTCAAAGTATTTATAGACAAGGAAGTTTGGACACCAAGGAATTTCCAAAACCGAAAATATTCTCTAGATATTTTTCCATATTTACCCAAATTCGGTTTTCATAATTCTTGTGAATGCACTGTCCAAATATAATTATCGAAATCTCCTTGGAAAATCTTTAACTAGCAAATGCACATTACTAATTCTTATTTTCCATATATAATTAAAAACCTTAATTAAAAATTCTTAACTTATTTAAATTCGATCTTGGGATTTACTTCCTTCTTAGATGTTAAGGAATATCTTTGAATAATACAAGAATACACATTAATGCGCGTGTTCAAAGTGTGTCGACATCTTTCTCTTACACGTCCTTTTTCATACTTACTCACTTGAAACCGATCTACCACACTTCCAAAGAAGTTTAGAATTGGTTCATCTGACTTTCAAGAACTATGTGATTGATAAAGTAACACTCAATCACAAACCATGGGTGTAACAGTTTTACCAAAACAAGTTTCAGTTCTACCTGTAGTTGCAGGAAATCCTACAACTACACCCTCAGTAGAATTTGTAAAACTTTAAGAAGTTCTTGATGAAGAATGACAATTTTGATTAATATTCTCAACTGATTACAAATAAATATGTTAATGGAGATTAGAACAGTTACAATTTTCTCTGTTCTCTCTCCTAAGACTTTAACATTTGAGAACCCCCCCAAATTTAACATTTGAACTACTATTTATAGTGAAATCTATACAACTGTATATAACCTGCGAAGCATCGCAACCTCTGATCGTAAGTTTGTTCTATATTCGCAAACCCTTCACACTTCTCTCGTGTTTCTTCTATTATCGCTTTATCTTGCGACACTTATCTCTTGTATTTGTTATTATGTTCGTAACCTTATATCATGCAATATTCTGCCCCTACATCTTGCCTCTTCTCATGTCATTTCTGCGAAGAAGTAATGATTGTGAGAATATAACCGTTACTTATTCTTTTTGGAATTCGAACACGTCTTTTGTAACCGTCTTTTCCTAACTATTCCCTTATAAATACTCCTTTTATTCCCTTCCTTATCTTTTTTACCTTCTCTTTTTTACTTCTGCAACTTCATTTTCTTCTCACGTTACATCTTCGGTTATTGCCTTCTCTTCCTGTTAATCCCATCATGAGTTCTCCGAGTAATTTTCTTTTATCTCTTGCATCTTTCACTTGTTTATCTCTTTTATCTCTTTTATTTCTGTTTAATCCATTATTTGACTTTGATTTCTTCCAGCAAAATTGCTTCTCAAATGAAATCTCTAACTAAAAGCTCAAACCCTAACCCTCGAAGAAGAAGATCCGAGAATCAAAAGGTAGTTAAAATACTCTGTCTTCCTTCTGAAACAATATATTGTTGCCTCAGTTTTTAATCTACATTTTGATTTGTAGGTCGGTAAAGAATCCAACCTTACCAAGAGATCTCGTAATATCAAATCCAAGCCATCAATTTCAATCAGTGATTTCCTTCCTGTGATGGATAAAGAATTTCCCTCTCCTCCTCGTGAAAGCACTTCTTCGCAAACTCCTGCCTCTGCTCCATTACCCAGTTTTCAGTCTCCCACCCCTGTCAATTTATCAACACTTCTTCAAGATCAAACTTCGCAAGTTACCTTTTCAACCCCTTCTCGTGAAAAACCTATTTTAGCTCCTAATCCTTTGAGTGCCATTGCTCCAAGAAATTTACAACTTGCTCTGATTCCTTCGAATTCTTCTCCCCTTCCTCAAGAAGTTCGAGATGGAATTTATTCAGCTTTCCAGATGTTATCTGATGTTTTAAGTAATACGGCGAGGTCTTCAAATGTTCGCTCACAGTCTGAATTTTGTGAAATACTCAACAACTTCATCAATCCTGATATTTCTATTTCACGTCAAGCCCTGGAAAAAGAAGTTGAATTGCTTCACCAAACTCAGGAGTCTTTGAAAGCGGAGTGTGAGAATCTTCGTAAAGAGAATCATCAGCTTCAAAATAATTCTCTAGATTGTGCAATCCTTCGTAAGAGGAATGATGCATTAAAAGGTATTGTTATTATCTTTATATTTTCTCCTTTTGTTTGTTTATATTTCTCATATGTTTGAAACACCCATTAAAGCCCATTCCCCTTCATAGAATCAATCCAGGAATGTAGAATGCTGGTACTTCGTCATGAATCAGACGCAGAAGAATCTCAATCCAAGCATGAAAATCTTTTGAACCAATTTTCCCATTTATCTAGTCTTCATTCATGTTCTCTTGATAATTTAGATGCCCTTTTCCAAGAGAATACCCAACTAATTTACGATCAAAATTTTTTGAACGATGAAGTATCTAAGCTCACTTCTTCTTTAACTAAAGCTGATTTAAGAATAGAAACCCTATTAGAAGAGAATGAAACCTTATCAGAAGAAAGATGTTCGTATTTGAATATAATGGCCGTTTCTTCGCAACAATTGAATATTCTTCAAAGTAAATGTTGCGATCAAGAAAATCTCCTTTATTTGTTAAAAGGTGAACTTGAGGAATTAAAGAAGTCTTCAGATGCAGAGAGAAGTTCTTTTGCTGCCGAGAAGAAATCCCTTCTTAATAAGAATATAATCCTGAGCACTAAGAGGAATAAACTTAAAGAAGATTATTCCCAACTAGAAAACTTTAATGCAAAACTTGCGAAGAATAACAAATTTATTCTTTCCAAAGATCAAAAGCTTCAATCTAGACTTGAAGGATTAGTTGGTGATGGTTTTGATAAAGCTATGGATCAGATGAAGAATTGTTGTCTATCTTTAGCTCAATTTCTTACTTCACAAAGAGAAGGTAGTCATCAAAATTTGACTGCCATTGATATACCTTTAAATTTTGTTATATTCGCAGAATTGATTCTTTAAATTTTATTTCACTCGCAGAATCTGAGAACAATCTTCGCAATGCTAAAGCTGGATTGGAGACCACCTGTTCTGAGCTTCGCAAGAAGAACACTTTGCTTTCTACTCGTTTGATCAATTCTCGTGATCGTGCCAATTGGAGATTCAACCATCTTGCTTATGCCAAAGATATTGAAGATATTAACCATCAGAAAGCTCTACTTCGTGAAAGTCATCTGAAAGCTCAAGTCTTCGTAAACAACATTCTCTTATCAAAATCCTTGTCTCCAGTGAAATTTGAACCTCTGGAAATATCTGATGATGAAGTTGCTCGTGATCCTGATAGTGACTTTGATTACGAGAGTTATGATGAAGGACTTGATGGTGAAAAAGAATTTATCCCTCAAAGAGAAGTTCATGTTGAAGGTTCTACAGAGGGTAATGTTTCGCAAGAATTGAACACTGCTGATGATCCTACTCATCTTAAAGATCCAGCACAAAGTGTTGATGAAGAGCATCAAGCATGATAACTTCTTTTCCCAAGTTATCGTTAATCCTCTTTTCTCTCTTTTGAACTCTTTCTCTTGGTTATTGTTGGTTCTCTTTTTACAAACAATTCTGCTTACTATTTATGTTCCTTAAGAAGTATATTTTATATTTTGCGATAATGAATTGAATACTTTCTTGATTTGCATAAATTGTTCATATGAAGAGAAATAACATATCTTAAAGACTTAGCTTAGTATTCCCTTTCCCCTTATTATTTCTCTTCAGGTGATCAATTGTTGTTGTAAGTATTAGAATATCTGCCTCCGTTTAAGTTGCAAAGTTTCAGGTTGTTGCGAAGTAAATAAAAAAAATCTCCCCCTTGAAGTATAAGAAGTATGAAACCTCCTTAAATAATTATGAAACATCCTTGAAGAAGTATGAAAATTATGAAACATCGTTGAAGAAGTATCAAAATTATGAAACATCGTTGAAGAAGTATAAGAATTATGGAACATCCTTGAAGAAGTATAAGAATTATGAAACACCCTTGAAGAAGTATAAGAATTATGAAACACCCTTGAAGAAGTATAAGAATTATGAAACATCCTTGAAGAAGTATAAGAAGTGTTCTATCCTTGAAGAATTTAATGAGTATGAAATATTCGTCCTTGATTGTGAATAAAATTGCCTCTTTTGGTAGGAATTCTTGATACATATTCTTGTTGAGAATACAAAGAATCTCCAATGGTATTGACGGAATTGACTTCATTAGTTTCTGTGGTCTTATCATGCCTTCCTAAGTAAAGGTCTTACTTTGCCACCTCTTTTGCGATAAAGTCGCAGGACGTTGATGCAATCGCATGCCTCAACCCCTTGACTTTATCTTAACAATATTTTTGTGTTTGCGATAATATGACAAGTCTGAATATACTTGCGAATATACAGCCTTGTGACATTATCGTCTTGTGATGAAATCGCAGGACGCTATCACACTTTCATGTAATAACCCATTGATCTCATCTTAACTTCTTTGTATTTAATTCTACGAGTATATATATATATATATATATATTTTTACTCGCATAAATACGATTGTTGCACAAATATGACAAGCCTTTATGTTCTTGCGAACAATAAGCCTCATGAAATTTGCGTCTTATAGCACGTATCAGCTCCCTAATGGAGGGTGCTGCCCTTTATCTTCCCCTTGGTTTCCCCTTCAAGGAAGCGTACATCGACCATACAAGGTTATCTATTCCCATCCGGTTTTTCCAACAACCAGCTTTTGTTCGCAACCTCTTATCCTTTTTGCCTATATGGCTTATAGTTACGAGGTTGCACCCTATGGGGTATCTTTGGGCCAAGTGCATCATTTGCCAAGACTTGTCAAGAATGGCAGATGTGCTTCAAACCCATCCGACACTCTTGAATCAACTGTGTACCTCGGCGCCTTGATCGTTTTCTGCACTTCTTGGGAAAGACAGTATGCCTTAGTCGCCCAACCTAAATCATGTTACATCGCAAGATTAGGTTGAGAATCCAAGGTGTCTAACCCGGATAGGTACCCCATTTTTGGGTTATGTACCCCGTAATGTCCATGTACTCAGGTTCCGTGGCGGTGTTCCGTTTCCCCTGAGCCATGCTTATAGGTACCCCCTTATATGACGTACTTTAGGACTTTGCCTCTTGCGAAATGTTGCTTCGCGAACTAGGGTGTACGTCACAAAGGTTTGCATGTGTAAACTTTCTGCGGTTTTTTTTTTTTTTTGAAATCTGATCACAGTTTGCGGATTTCTTCTATGAAAGCTGATTGCAAATAAACTTTTGCGTCTTTCTTTAATGAAAGCTGATCGCAATAAGAATTTTAAAATTTGTAATTTTGGTAGCTTCTGTGGGAGTAAATGATATTCGCAAAATTATCATGAGTTTTATGGATAATACCTTTTTAAATACAATCTATTCCAGGGTCGACCAAGTCTTAAACCCATGTCTTTCCCTTCTGGATCCATCATCCAATAAGCTCCACTTCCCACAACCTCTTTAATGACATATGGTCCATCCCATTTTGGTGCTAGTTTTCCTCCATTTTATTTCTGGTAAGGAGGTGTTTCTCGCATGACCAAATCACCTGGTTGATACTCACGTTCAATAACTCTCGAGATAATCTTTCCTGATAAATTTTCATATGTCGCAACACCTTTTCCCTTTTTTCTTCCAAATCATCCAGTTTACTTAATATCACCCCTGCACTTAAATTTCTTTCCCAAGCTTCTTTCTTTGTTGTCGGAATTACAACCTCTGTTGGAAATACTGCTTCTACTCCATATGTTAAATAGTAAGGAGACATTCTAGTTGCCTCCCTTCTAGTTGTATTGTATGCCCAGACTGCACTAGGCACTTGCTCGCACCACCCTCTGAGATGTCCTTCTAATTTATTTTTGATTGTATCTGCGATTGTTTTATTTGTTGCCTCTGCCTGTCCATTAGATTGTGGATATAATGGAATTGATTTCCCACATTTTATCCTAAAAGCGCTGAGTAACATCTCTATATTTTGCCCTTCAAATTGTTTCCCATTGTCGGATACTAATTGTGCTGGAACTCCATACCTACAAATGATATTCTCAAATATGAATGTAAAAACATCCTTATCGCGAATATGTTGTACTACTTTTACTTCTGCGAGCTTCGTAAAATAATATGTTGCGACTATTAAGTATCTTCTCTGCCCAGATCCAGGTAAAAATAGACCAACAATGTCCAATCCCCATTTCCTGAAAGGCCAGCAGCTTGTTGAAGAAGTTAGTGGTGCCCCTGGTTCATGAGTTCTTTTCCCATGTCGTTGACATTATTTGCATCGTCTCCCCAACAATTTTGAATCTGTGTGCATATAAGGCCAATAATATCCTTGTATTTTTGCTCTATAATCTAGAGATCTTCCCCCACTATGATTACCAGCTTCTCCTCCATGTAACATCTTCAATATTTTTTCTCCTTCTTCACGAGTTAAACATCTGAGAGGTAGTCCACTGAAAGATTTTCTGTATAAAATTCCTTCTCGTAACTCATAATTTGTTGCACGACTCTTTAATTTATGTGCTTCTAGTCTGTTCCTGGTTATTTCCCATTTTGCGAGATATGCATGAATGTCCTTTCTCCAATCTGCAAGATTTTCTGCGATGCCGTATGGTAGTTCCCTTTCTACTTCCATCGCAACTGCTTCCTCAATTTCTTCTTCTTTATTCACTGATGGATGTTGAATTGTCTGTATTTTGATATTTCTTGTATTAGGGTTTGTCATCATACTTTGAATGAATGCAAAAGCATCTGCGAGTTGATTGTATTTTCTTGTTATATGCCTCCATTTTAATTTTGGTATCTTCGCAGATAATTCATCAACAAGTTTCTTGTATTTCTTCAAAGAAGACTCATTTGTGGTATATTCCCCTTTAATTTGACAAATTACCAGCTGAGAATCACTTGTTATTCTTATATTTTCGTGCTTCTTTTCTATTGCGATCTTCAATGCATGCACTACAGCTTCGTACTCTGTTTCATTGTTCGTGGATGCAAATTCTAATCTGAATGAGAATGCTATTCTTTCTCCTTCTGGTGAAATCAACACAACTCCTACTCCATTCCCCTCACTGTTGGATGATCCGTCTACTAAAATTTCCCATCTATTTGGTTCTGTTAATAGGTCTTTTGGATTCCCAAATTCTTCTTCAATATCCATCATTTCTTCTACTGCCTCATCTTCTTCCAAAGGAAATTCTGCCAAGAAATCTGCGACAACTTGTGACTTTTGCGATGATAACACTTCGTACTTTATCTTATAATGGTTTATTTGTGCATTCCACCTTTCTATTCTTCCTGATATTTTTGTGTTCTTCATGACTGACTCAATCGGGACTTTGGTTACCACTTTTATCACATGCGCTTGAAAGTATATTCGCAACTTAAATGATGCATAAACCAAGGCTAAGATTAACTTCTCCATTTTAGAATAATTTCTCTCTACTGTGTTAAAAGTTATAATGACGTAGTAAATGGGCCTTTCTACTCCTGCATCTGTTCGCAATAGAACTGCACTTAAAGCATATTGAGTTGTTGCGAGGTATACCAATAATTCTTCATCTTTCTCTGTTTTATGTAATATGAATGTTGGTAGGCTTGGAAAAGTACCTACTACTATGTATACTGCAAGTGCACAGTGTCGACAAGCAACACATGGCAATCACATGTCGAACCACAGAGACTTGGTGGGTGTAGAAGTGATTCCAAAATATTACTAAACTGATTTAAATAAAAGTAACCAAAGGAGTTTGTTTTGTCGAAACAACGAGATGATTTTCAAGTAAACTAGTAACAAAGTAAAATGTAATGTAAAGATACAATAAAAAGATTGTAAACAATTGATTGAGAAGCACTAGGGTGATTGAATTCACCACCTAATCCTATACAAAGGTAATACAACTCAAATTAGGTTCTTGTACCTTCCCTTGAAGGCTGCAGATGGATGATTTATCAACTATTTTGACTAACTCACCCCTAGCATAAACTGTCTTCTTACAGTACAACTTATCACAGGTTCATTTGATCAAAAAGCTAACTTCTATTGATTTCACTAATTCTCCCCTAGTATCAACTGTCTTCTTACAGTACAATTGATCACATGCTAATTAGCTCACCACTAGTATCAACTAACTTCACAATCTCACCCCTAGTATTAACTGTCTTCTTACAATACAGCTAATCGCAGGTTAACTTGCGCAGTTAACTAACTAATCATTCCTAAAACCATGAAGCACAGTAAGAACACAAACATGAATATGAATTAACTCAACATAAGATTAGGGGTTTCATCAACACCCTAGCAGAGAGTTTTAGAACATGGTGAAACTGAAAATAAAATTGAACTGATACCAAATATGGTCTCTGATATCTCCCCCAGAAGAAGAGTTCGATCCTATTTATATAGGAAGACTCCCGACATATTTCCCCCGCGTGCATGATAATGTGCTGGGTACATTTTATATTGCACGTTCTCCATTACGAGATCCAACAGCCGTATCATACTCCCATGTTCTCGAGTTCATGACCCGAGCATGTGATGGGAATGGGATATATATTTTCTTTCTCTTTCTTTATGTCGAGCATCATGCTCATCCACTGAACTTCATTATTTTCTTCACGTGATAACCAACAGTCCCGTCATCACCTTCTCTGTTTCGAGCTTCATCATTCCCCGACAACCACTGACAGTTCTTGGCAGCAGCAGCCCATGCTTCACCCTCATCCATGCATTATTACCATCAGCTCCCGACAGTTCGTGCATTCACTTCACACCCCGAGCACGCCATAGAATCACCTCCTTCACGTGTTCGCCTCTGCACTGTCAACATCAAACCATGCTGTGTTCTTCTCTGTTACTGCCATCATTGTTGAGTTCTCTTTCAGCACGTTCTCCTCACTCATCAGCATTTCCAACATCTCTGCCTCCTTCCACTTTCATTACAGCAGCAAAAATTGATCAATGATACGATCAACTCCATCCATGTCGTTCTTCCATGTTGAGCTCGAGTTTGAGTATGACTGAGTACAAAACTCGTCATCCCTGTACTGCTCGGTCTTCAACAGCATGCCATGCTCTCGGCGCTATTGCCAGTTCTCACTTCTCAGTCCTTGCTCGAGATTCACTTCTCTGTTGGAGAAGACGATGGTGGTGGCCTATAGTCAAAGTCCGAGTGCCTTTAGTGTAATTTGAATTTTTACATCCCCACAAGCAAAAGACTGAGTGCCTTTAGTATTTTCCATTGTAAAATAACTATTTTTCCCTTTTCTTATTTTGCACATAACTTCTTCGTACGAACTCCGAATGACTCAGTTCTTTCGCCGTTGGATTCGCCTTCACGTCCTCAATTCATCCAAGCCTCATTTGGTACCTAAAAACACAAAGTTAATTAATACAAATATTTATTCTTGAAAACAGAGAAAATACAAAATTTGGGATAATATCAGATTTTAAAGCGCAAAAGATGAGTTAAATGCCAATAAAAAGGTGTAGAAATATGCACTATTTGGAACTCATCAAATACCCCCAAACCTGAATTTTACTTGTCCTCAAGTGAAACAGAAATTAAAAAATTCTAACTATACCACTGTCGCTGGTCTCTCGAATGCATTTAGCATATGCACTAAGCCTTTAAACCCCTAGGTGTCCCTAGTGGACGAGTTGTAGTCTCGTGAGGGCCTATCAGAGATGTACCCACAAAACCTTCTCCAACTTCAGAGCGTAAAAGAGTCCCAAGCATCCAAGGAGCTATGAGGAAATAGAGTTTCTGCATGCTAGTAACACAAATTTAGAACTACCAAATAATGCATTCTCATCCTTAAGAGTTGAGCGAGAAATAACCATACCATATGAAAGTATTCGGGTTCGAGAATAATCACAAGCCTCGATTTCTGCCTCACCAATAGGGTTTTATGATAATTGCATTCAAAAAGACCGCTTTTTTAGTCTCTCATGTGTGCAGATAGGAATAAAGAGAGAAATCCTGCACACGTTGATGGTGGGAAGGAGAACCTTCCGAAATAATTTCTGGAGACTCCACAAAATTGTGGACAAAAATAATCTTTTCTGATGATCTCTAAGAAAGGAAATCAACCATTAGCAAGGATGGGAGTACTCACTTACCTTCACATCCGATCGTCAATCAACACCACTCTCACAACATCCATAGAAATGTCTTGAATCTTCGGTCTTCAGTCTTCAACTGTTGATGATGAACTTCTGAATTTCAAAAACTTGACAATTTGTAATTTTTCTCTTCAATTTCCTTGTTGCTTGGAATTTTCTTCTTTAATTCTTCTTCTTTACCATGGTGGTATCAAAACTAAACTAAGAAAATAAACTTCAATATTTTTTTTATATATATATATATATTTTTTTTTTATGAAAGTATGAAATGAAAATAACAACAAAAACAATGAAACTACTAACTCCATGGATGAAGGACTTTATTACTCACAACTTGTATTGTATTGATTTCATAAACTTCACTAATTCTCATCTTATTATTATTATTTTTTTATTTTTGCTCTTGTAAAGTACCTCTTCAAATGTGAATAGTATTCTGCTCTTTGTACTGTATTGTTGTATGTAAACCTTGGACTAATTCTGATGTTGCTCTGCTCGTTGATGATGATGTGTTTCTATGGATCTGATGATGTTGTTGAGAGAGATAGAGTGATGCTAATTTCTCATCGAACTACAAGAAGGAGTTTTCATCTTTAGACGTCACCCTCATGATTAACAAAATTAGCACTCAAGAGATCAAAAATAGTGCTAAAAGTGGTGCGAAGTTGAGTAGCTCACCATTCTACCCGAAATTTACGTACGGTGACACACACTCTAAAAGATTTTTTAGAAAGTCACAAATTGAAGGTCGGTACCTCGCTTGATGTAAAAATGGGTAGTCTCCACTATGGGTGATCACAATTCTACTACCGAATATCTTTGCAGCACCTAATTTGCTCTCCGGCATGGTTAAATCCAACTTTAACGCTCTAATAACCTAAGAAACCCGATTGTGTTCTCCAGTACTTCCAAGTTCAGTTATTTCGGTCAGACTCTCTATGTAAACATAGCTAGAAGCATGCTAGTGACTCTAAGATCTCTAAAAGTTGGAGGTTTTATGCAAATATTTGCAAAAGATTTTTGATTTTTGATTTTTTTTTTATAGAAGACTAAAAACTCTATATGCAAAACACACCCCCAAACCTAAATCTAACATTGTCCTCAATGTTTCAAAAGATGATAAGAACACATATCAAGAGAACAAGGCAGAGCAGATTTAAAGGAAAGAGATTACCAAATGCAAAAAGGTTGGTGCTAACCATAATTGAGTGAATGCTATGAAAGCAAACAATATGAGCACAAGACAAAAAGTTTGGTTAGCACACATAAACACTATGCAAAAAAAAAAAAAAAAAAAAAAAAAAAGGAAAAAAAAAAAAAAAAGGGAAAGATAATGGACTATTAATCCATATGTATGTACACGGGTGGACTAGCTTAGTCCACATAGACGGGGTCTTCCAAGTCTACGGTCTCAACTTCTGGGGGAATAGGTTCCAGAAATGGTTTCAATCTCTGACCATTGACCTTGAAGATGTTCTTGGTCGCTGGGTTTTCGATTTCAACAGCTTCATGGGGAAAAACAATACATACTAAGAATGGACTTGACCATCGAGAACGTAATTTTCCTAGGAACAAATGCAAACGAGTGTCGTACAATAAAACTTTCTGGCCTGGAGTGAATGACTTGCGCAAAATGCGCTTGTCATGGGATATCTTCATTCTATCTTTGTACTTCTTTGCACTGTCATATGCATCATTTCTTAGTTCTTCCAACTCATTGAGTTGGAGTTTCCTTTGGGTACCTGCCTTATCAAGATCAAAGTTGAGTTTCTTTATAGCCCAAAATGCCCGATGCTCTAACTCAACCGGTAGATGACAAGCTTTACCGTACACAAGTCTGTAAGGGGACATGCCAATGGGAGTCTTGTATGCAGTTCTATAGGCCCAAAAAGCATCATTTAAACGTAAAGACCAATATTTTCTAGAAGGATTCACATTCTTTTCAAGGATATGCTTAATTTCCCTATTAAAAACTTCTACTTGGCCACTGGTCTGAGGATGATAAGGTGTTTCTACCTTATGAGTGATTCCATACTTGCGTACTAGTGATTCAAAGGGTCTATTGCAAAAATGACTACCTCCATCACTGATTATTGCTCTAGGTGTTCCAAAGCGATAGAAAATGTTTTCTTTAAGAAAAGAAAGAACAACTTTATGATCATTTTTTTTGGATGCCATGGCTTCTACCCACTTAGAGACATAATCAACAGCAACAAGAATGTACAACTTACCTTCAGAGTTAGGAAATGGACCCATGAAATCAATACCCCACACATCAAACAGCTCAACAATCAAAATGGGTTGTAAGGGCATCATGTTTATTTTATATATACTTCCCAATTTCTGACATCGGTCACAAGCAACGCAAAAATCATGGCTATCTTTGAACAATGTTGGCCAGTAAAAACCACTCTGCAAGATCTTTGCAGCAGTTTTCTTGGCACTAAAGTGGCCTCCACAAGCATGGTCATGACAAAAAGAGATGACATCCCTTTTTTCAGAATTTGGGATGCATTTCCTAATAATTTGATCCTGGCAGTACTTGAACAGGTATGGGTCATCCCAAAGGAAGTGTTTAACTTCCGTCAAGAATTTATAATGGTCTTTCTTAGACCAATGAGAGGGCATTCTACCTGTAGCAAGGTAGTTCACGATATCCGCAAACCAAGGCATTTCAGATACAAGAATTAATTTCTCATCAGGGAATGATTCTCTAATAAGTACGGATTTATCAGCAGATTCAGCATTCAACCTAGAAAAGTGATCAGCTACAACATTCTCCGACCCTTTCTTATCTCGAATTTCGAGGTTAAACTCTTGTAACAAGAGTATCCATCGAATTAGACGAGCCTTAGCATCTTTTTTAGATAAAAGATATTTCAACGCAGCATGGTCAGAATATATGATGATTTTAGACCCTATCAAATAAGATCTAAACTTATCCAATGCAAACACAACAGCTAGCAACTCTTTCTCAGTTGTTGAATAATTCATTTGTGCATAATTAAGTGTTTTACTAGCATAGTAGATCACATAAGGGAGTTTGTCTACTCGTTGACCTAAAACAGCTCCTACAGCATAGTCAGACGCATCACACATAAGTTCAAATGGTAAGGTCCAGTCGGGTGGTCTGACTATAGGGGAAGATGTAAGGAGAGCCTTCAATTTCTCCCAGGCTTCCTTACACGCATCATCAAAGACAAATGCAACATCTTTTGCAAGCATATTACACAAAGGTCTTGAAATTTTACTAAAGTCTTTGATGAATCGTCGGTAAAAACCAGCATGGCCTAAGAATGATCTTATGTCCCTCACAGAACGAGGTTGAGGCAAGTGTTGAATGATATCAACCTTGGCTTTATCTACTTATATGCCTTTTTCTGAGATGATATGCCCTAGAACAATGCCTGAGTCAACCATAAAATGACATTTTTCCCAATTCAAAACCAAATTCTTTACTTTACATCTAATCAGCACACGAGTAAGATGATGCAAACATTCATCAAAAGAAGACCCAAAAACAGAAAAATCATCCATGAAGATTTCCAGAAACTCATCTATCATGTCTGAAAATATACTTATCATGCAATGTTGAAAAGTAGCGGGTGCGTTACACAACCCAAAAGGCATACGACGATAAGCAAATGTTCCATAAGGACAAGTAAATGTAGTTTTATGTTGGTCTTCGGGTGCTATGTGAATTTGGTTGTAGCCTGAATAACCATCTAAGAAACAATAATATCTATGTCTCGACAACCTTTCTAGCATTTGATCAATGAAGGGCAGGGGAAAATGATCTTTCTTTGTTGTTGTATTCAATTTCCTATAATCAATACAAACTCGCCACCCTGTGGTCACACGGGTGGGAACAAGCTCATTCTTTTCATTTTGAACTACAGTAATGCCAGACTTCTTGGGTACCACTTGAATGGGACTGACCCACTTGCTATCAAGAACTGGGTATATGATACCCGCATCAAGCAATTTCAGAATCTCACCCTTAACAACATCTCTCATGTTTGGGTTAAGTCTCCTTTGCATTTCCCTGGTTGGTTTAGTGTTTTCTTCCAGGTTTATGTGATGCATGCAAATTGTGGGACTTATACCTTTAAGGTCTGATATGGACCAACCTAAGGCCTCCTTATGCTCTTTTAAGTACTTCTAAAAGTTTATTTTCCTGTTCTATGTCTAAAAATGATGCAATAATCACAGGCAAAGTATCAGAAGGACCTAAGAAAGCATATTTCAATGTATCGGGCAATGGTTTCAAATCAAGTTTAGGTGGTTCAACAGGAGATGGGGAAGATGTGGAATCAGAGAGTGGAAGTGGTTCCACTGTAGTCTTCCATTTAGCAATATCCATGGGTGGAACAGACTCAAGCAAAGAGTGAATTTCACCAATGTACTTAGATTCAAAGAGATCTAAGTCAAAGTTATCTAAACATGCTTGCAAAGGGTCCACTGACAAAATATCAGGCAATGAGTCTTGGATCAGACTCTCAATCATGTTAATCTCATGTAAATCAGTATCATCACAATCAATGGGTTGTTGACTAGTGTTAAAAACATTCAGCTCTACCGTCATGTTACCAAAAGATAATTTCAACACTCCATTACGACAGTTTATGATAGCATTGGATGTCGCCAGGAAAGGACGTCCTAAAATAACAGGAATGTGATTATCTGGGTTTTGCACACGTTGAGTATCCAATACAATGAAGTCCACAGGAAAGAAAAATTTATCAACCTTGATTAACACATCTTCAACAATTCCACGAGGTATTTTCACAGATCTGTCCGCTAATTGTAGCGTAACAGGAGTGGGTTTCAGTTCCCCAAGGCCTAACTGCACATACACAGAGTATGGAAATAAATTCACACTTGCTCCTAAGTCTAGTAAATCCTTTTCGATCACCTGGTTGCCTATGGTGCATGTGATTGTTGGACAGCCTGGGTCCCTAAACTTAGGTGGAATCTTGTTTTGAATTATTGAGCTCACCTGCTCAGCGAGAAAAGCACGTTTATGCACATGAAGCTTTCGCTTTTGGGTGCAAAGGTCTTTCAAAAACTTACCATAGGCTGGTATCTGCCTGATTGCCTCAAGGAATGGAATGTTTATATTGACTCGTTTAAACATCTCCAACATCTCATTGTATTGGGTACCTTTATTCTGTTGCTCTAATCTTTGAGGAAATGGAGCAACAGGTACATGAGATGGTGCAGGGACATTAGCATCAGTGGAATTCTTAGAGTTAGTATCATGCTCAGATTCCTTTTCCACAACATGTGTTTTCTGTGGAGTTGTATACACTGGTGAGTCTGATCTAGACTCACTCGATTGTGGTACACCTACATTGTTTTCGATAGCTTTACCACTACGAAGAGTAGTGATAGCATTCATAGGACTATGTGAAATTCCATTGGAAGTTGAAGTACTTGACTGAAATACATTCTTTGGATTTTGTTGGGGCTGACTAGGGAGCTTTCCCTTCTCTCTCTCACTCAAAGCATCACACATCTGACCCATTTTAAGTTCTAGACTCGTGAAACGTTGGTCGGTCGTCTTTTGAAATTGTGCAAGATTTTGGGTCTGTTGTACAAGATTTTGGGTCAACAGACTGAAACTGTCTTCAAAGCTAGGCTTTTTCTCTACAGGGTACTGAGTGTGTGGTTTTACTTGGGGGTTTCTAGGATATGAGTATCCTTGGTTGTTATTTATTGTTCCCCCTTGGACGGGCCCTTTAGACCATGAAAAGTTAGGGTGATTCCTCCACCCTGGGTTATAGGTTTGAGAGTACGGATTGTTCTCTTGCCTATTGTACAAAGCATTGGATTGCTCGGTTTTAGACTCTTGAAATGCATGGAGGTCTGGACAAGTGTCCACTAAGTGGTCTGAACCATGGCACGCGGCACAAGTGGCCATTTCAATTTGGTTACGGAGAGTAGGGGCATTAGGTTTTACATTCTTCTGCAGCTCTAGCTCTTCTATTCTCCTAGCCATAGATGCCATCTTTGCATTTCCCTCAAAGTCGGACTCAATTCTGTGAACATTAGCTACACGGGTAGTCTCTTTAGGTGCACGGATGGACTCCCACTCTTTGAGTCTTTTCAGCGACTTCGATTAAGAAATCCCAAGACTCATCAGCACTTTTGTCAATAAACAGACCATTGCACATTGCCTCAACTGTAGTTCGGGTCCTGACATCTAGGCCTTCATATAAAATTTGCACAAGTCTCCATTTTTCAAAACCATGATGGGGACATTGGAGCAATAATTCATTAAATCTCTCCAAATATTTTGCAAGAGTATCATCATCCAATTGCACAAAACTATTCAGACTTTGACGAATGGTCGTAGTCTTATGATTGGGGAAAAACTTTCTGAAAAACTCTTTAGTAAGTTCATCCCATGAATTAATTGATTGTGGCTGCAAAGCACACAGCCAAGACTTTTCCTTGTCTTTCAAAGAAAAGGGAAATAGTCTCAGTTTGAGGGCCTCATCCGTCATTTGGTTGATCCGAAGAGTCCACAAATTTCCTCGAATTCTCGCACGTGGTGGTAGAGATTTTCAGCGTCAATCCCTCTAAACTTAGGCAACATATTAAGGATACTTTCCTTTAGCTCAAATTGTCCAACAGCAGCCGGTAAGACAATGCACGAGGACTGGCTTGTCCTCGTCGGGTACATGTAGTCCTTGAGACTACGGGTTTCACCCATTTTCTCAGATTGGTTGGGACTTTCTATTTCAGGACTAGGTATGTCGACTATATCTGCTTGGGGAATTCTAACTAGTCGGTTTGTTTGGTCTCTAAAAGACACAATCATAGCCCAGCTAGCACATCAAGCATGCTAAACACTCATACATCCATAACTAGTCGTTTTTTTTTAATGAAGAAATAAAAATAAAATAAAAATAGAATACCACAAACAAGGAAGGGAAGTTCTATTCAACCAAAAACAAGGCTGACTCCACCATAGTAAACCTAATGATTTCTAGCAAACAAAAAGCATGATGGCTCCACTTAGATTGTTTTCTAGACCAGCTTCTAATCCTTCGAAAGGAAATTCGTTACAATCTGAGCAAACCCCTCTGGAATCAATCTGAGTTAAAGTATATTGAGTAGAGGCGATGGAATCTGCTGGAGCTTTGATACCTAAGGCCTCACCGTATCACAAGGCGGCGCAGTCACGCATTCAATTTACAGAAACTATCATGAACTTCGAAGTATGCTTAAAGAGTAACCAATATTTTCCGAACGACTTTCCTACTAAGCTCGTTACCTTATAGGTCTTGTTCTATTTCAAATTTTAAAGCTTAGGTTCATGTTTAGGTATCGTTTTCCTAATGCGGGCAAGAAGAGAACGGTGATGAAATCCGAACCCTTATCTTATATGGCCAATTCTTGCCCTTTACTAGGAAAATAAAAGCAGCCGTATTCAAGTCCTCAACATATATGCAAACGAAGGAATACAGTAACTCGCTAACATGGGATTCGCGAGTGTTTCGACAAATTTACCTCCCGTACTAGACGGGGGATGAACCGTTGTTGTCGAATCGGGCCACGACTCCTATGTCATGAACGAACCCGAGGGGCCGAGGTGATATTGTAATCACCGTCCTTCTCTGAAAACAATTTGATATTTAATACCACCCTTCCGTAGGGTTTAAAAATAAAAAATAAAATAATGTCCAAGTCCAAAGTCCAAAAAGATAAAATGCAAAAGAAATAGAAAATTACAAGATAGAGAAATCCTAATACAATCTAAAAATAAATAAATAAAATAAACTCTTTTTTTTTTTATGTAAAAAAAAAATCTTCTTCTTTCGCCCCTTTAGCTTCGCCTTTTACTCCAAGACTTTTAAATATTCACCAAAAGCTTTGGCAAATTTTCTTTCGCTCCGAATTCCAAATTCTGTAAGGAAAAGACAAAAATAACAAAAACGTAAAGAAGAACATGTAATTATAAAAAAAAAAATTATTTTTTTATTTTTTTATTTTGTATAATTTTTATAATATTTTTTTTTCAATCAGTAAAGATAGAAACCTCAGCTACACCGCTAACCGAGTCCCCGGCAACGGCGCCAAAAACTTGGTAGGCTTGGAAAAGTACCTACTACTATGTATACTGCAAGTGCACAGTGTCGACAAGCAACACATGGCAAGCACAGGTCGAACCACAGAGACTTGGTGGGTGTAGAAGTGATTCCAAAATATTACTAAACTGATTTAAATAAAAGTAACCAAAGGAGTTTGTTTTGTCGAAACAACGAGATGATTTTCAAGTAAACTAGTAACAAAGCAAAATGTAATGTAAAGATACAATAAAAAGATTGTAAACAATTGATTGAGAAGCACTAGGGTGATTGAATTCACCACCTAATCCTATACAAAGGTAATACAACTCAAATTAGGTTCTTGTACCTTCCCTTGAAGGCTGCAGATGGATGATTTATCAGCTATTTTCACTAACTCACCCCTAGCATAAACTGTCTTCTTACAGTACAACTTATCACAGGTTCATTTGATCAAAAAGCTAACTTCTATTGATTTCACTAATTCTCCCCTAGTATCAACTGTCTTCTTACAGTACAATTGATCACAGGATAATTATCTCACCACTAGTATCAACTAACTTCACAAGCTCACCCCTAGTATTAACTGTCTTCTTACAATACAGCTAATCACAGGTTAACTTGCGCAGTTAACTAACTAATCATTCCTAAAACCATGAAGCACAGTAAGAACACAAACATGAATATGAATTAACTCAACATAAGATTAGGGGTTTCATCAACACCCTAGTAGAGAGTTTTAGAACATGGTGAAACTGAAAATAAAATTGAACTGATACCAAATATGGTCTCTGATATCTCCCCCAGAAGAAGAGTTCGATCCTATTTATATAGGAAGACTCCCGACATATTTCCCCCGCGTGCATGATAATGTGCTGAGTACATTTTATATTGCACGTTCTCCATTACGATCTCCAATAGCCGTATCATACTCCCATGTTCTCGAGTTCATGACCCGAGCATGTGATGGGAATGGGATATATATTTTCTTTCTCTTTATTTATGTCGAGAAGCATGCTCATCCACTGAACTTCATTATTTTCTTCACGTGCTAACCAACAGTCCCGTCATCACCTTCTCTGTTTCGAGCTTCATCATTCCCCGGCAACCACTGACAGTTCTTGGCAGCAGCAGCCCATGCTTCACCCTCATCCATGCATTATTACCATCAGCTCCCGACAGTTCGTGCATTCACTTCACACCCCGAGCACGCCATCGAATCACCTCCTTCACGTGTTCGCTTCTGCACTGTCAATAGCAAACCATGCTGTGTTCTTCTCTGTTACTGCCATCATTGTTGAGTTCTCTTTCAGCACGTTCTCCTCACTCATCAGCATTTCCAACATCTCTGCCTCCTTCCACTTTCATTACAACAGCAAAAGTTGATCAATGATGCGATCAACTCCATCCATGTCGTTCTTCCATGTTGAGCTTGAGTTCGAGTATGACTGAGCTCAAAACTCGTCATCCCTGTACTGCTCGGTCTTCAACAGCATGCCATGCTCTCGGCGCTATTGCCAGTTCTCACTTCTCAGTTCTTGCTCGAGATTCACTTCTCTGTTAGAGAAGACGATGGTGGTGGCCTATAGTCAAAGTCCGGGTGCCTTTAGTGTAATTTGAATTTTTATATCCCCACAAGCAAAAGACTGAGTGCCTTTAGTATTTTCCATTGTAAAATGACTATTTTTCCCTTTTCTTATTTTGCACATAACTTCTTCGTACGAACTCCGAATGACTCAGTTCTTTCGCCGTTGGCTTCGCCTTCACGTCCTCAATTCATCCAAGCCTCATTTGATACCTAAAAACACAAAGTTAATTAATACAAATATTTATTCTTGAAAATAGAGAAAATACAAAATTTGGGATAATATCAGATTTTAAAGCGCAAAAGATGAGTTAAATGCCAATAAAAAGGTGTAGAAATATGCACTATTTGGCACTCATCAGATGTATTCACAAGATATTCTTTGATTCCTTGAAAAGCTTTTTCACATTCATCAGTCCACTTGAATTTTTCTCCCTTCTTAATTATGTTGAAGAAATGTTTGCATTTATCTGACATTCTCGAAATAAATCTTCCAAGTGAAGCCAAGAGTCCATTTAGCTTTTGCACTTATTTTACCGTTGCAGGTGTTGGCATGTCACGAATTGCTTGTACTTTCTCTGGATTGACTTGTATCCCCTCCTTTGATACTATGTATCCCAAAAATTTCCCTGACGCAACTCCAATTACACATTTTTCAGGATTCAATTTGATATTGAATTTTCTCATTTGCTCAAATATTTCCTTCAAATCTTGCACATGATCTTTGGCCTCTTTAATTTTTATCAGCATATCATCTACATACACCTCTAAGGTTTTATGTATCCACTTTGCGAATACCTTTTCGACCATTCGTTGATATGTAGCACCCGCATTTCGCAGACCAAATGGCATCTTCACATAACAATATAAGCCTCTTGGAGCGAAAAAGGCAGTATGTTCTTGGTCTTCTTCTGCGAGTGATATTTGATTGTACCCTTTATATCCATCGAGTGAAGTGACTCTATCATGACCTGCAGCTGATTCCACCATTTTTGGTATGTCTGGCAATGGAAAACTGTCTTTGGGATAGGCTTTGTTTAGATCAGTGTAATCTATACAAATTCTTATCCCTTTATTCTTCTTCGGAACAATGACCATATTCGCAATCCATTCTGGGTATTTTGCTTCTCTTATGATTCTTGCATCCAACATCTTTTGTAATTCTTATTCTATTTGTGCATGATAATTTTGCGAGATCTTTCTTATTCTTTGTTTGAATGGTCTTACGCTTTTATCTATGTTCAATCTATGACACGCCACTGATGGATCAATTCCTGGTATTTCATCTACACTTCCTGCGAATATATCTTTGTATTCTCATAAGAGATCAATAGTTCTTTTCTCTTCTTCTTCGTCCATCTTAGTTCCAATTCGCAAGATTAAAGGTTCCTCTTCAATTCCAATATTTATTTCTTTGGTTGGTTCTGCTGCAACGTAACTAGGATTTTGCTCTCCCATAGGTGTTGGTTCTTTGATTACTTTCATTGGTTCTTCTTCTTTTACTGGGATCTCATTTGGTATTCCTTTTCCCTCTCTTGCTCTTATTGTATACACTCTGAACTCCTCTTCCTTTTTCGCTTCTTTCGCAAGTTTTCTACGAAATTCTTTTTTTCTCGCTCTCCCTCCACACTGTTTTACTTCAATCTGATAACAAAACTTTGCACTATCAAGATCCCCTTTTATTTCTTGTATTCCGCTTGGTGTAGGAAACTTAATTGATTGATGTAATGTCGAAGCAACAGCTTTAATTGCATGAATCCATGGTCTTCCCATAAGCATATTATATGGAGATTCTATATCTACCACACATAAAACTATGTGTGTTTCGATTTCTCCCAGCGGTACTCGTAACATTATTTCCCTTTTGGATTTTGTTGTAGATTTTCCCAATCCATGGATAAGACATTCTGAATTTGTAATCTCTTCATCTTTAATCCCCATCCCCTTAAGTGTATGATAGAATATAATATCAACAGAACTCCCTGTATCAATCAAGACTCGGTTTAATTTCTATTTTTCTATAATTTTTTGTAGTTTTCTTTTCTTCTCGCATGATCGGAATTGTGACTACTAATGGTGAGATGTGATTCAAGTCTTCATTTGGGATTTCTTCTACTGAAAATGTGATTTTCTGCTTTTCCCATTCTTTTAAAGTTGTTATTTTCTCCACTTCCATGATCTTTCTTCCTCTACAATCTCGTTTGTGTATCCTTCCCTCCATGTTGTTATGAAATTCATCAATCATTGTCTTTGTGATCATATTACATTCTTCTCTTTTGTAATCTTCATCTACTGACTCCATTTGATCTTCAAATTTCCAAAACTCCTTCAAATTTCTGTTATAACAACCCATCCATGTTTCTAGCGCCAATTATGTAGTTGCAGGAAATCCTACAACTACACCCTCAGTAGAATTTGTAAAACTTTAAGAAGTTCTTGATGAAGAATAACAATTTTGATTAATATTCTCAACTGATTACAAAGAAATATGTTAATGAAGATTAGAACAGTTACAACTTTCTATGTTCTTTCTCCTAAGACTTTAACTAACACTCACTTAAAGAACCCCCCCAAATTTAACATTTGAACTACTATTTATAGTGAAATCTATACAACTGTATATACCCTGCGAAGCATCGCAACCTCTGATCGTAAGTTTGTTCTATATTCGCAAACCCTTCACACTTATCCCGTGTTTCTTCTATTATCGCATTATCTTGCGACACTTCTCTCTTGTATTTGTTACTATGTTCGTAACCTTATATCATGCAATATTCTGCCCCTACACTACCTCCATGTGAGTACTGTGCATAGTTACACTAGCTTACCATAACTCGGCTGACTAGGTACTAGGATCGGTTACCCACATATATTTAGTATCTAACTTGTATGCACTGCACATGTCCATAGGATCGGTTCCCCCTTGCCTAAAAACGTGTTGCACATGTTCATAAGATCGGTTCCCCTTTCTACTATAAACCTTGCTGCACCTCATACAAGGATAGGTCCCCCCTTGTGATGTACTACACTTCTTCATAGGATCGGTTCCCCTTTCCCAAATTTGGTCAGACACTCACAAACCCGATCATACCCCAGGTGATTACTTAAGATCGGTTTCACTAATAAAAGTCATACCAATACATAAGTCCGGCCTCATGTGAATAGTTTTACCAAGAACACAAACAAGTCATGAGCGGTTATACTAATCACACATATTGATCGTTCATAAGATTTTCAATGAAGAACAACCCCAATAACGCCTGGCGATTTCCTTTTCATTTCACAACACATATCATGAACTTACTTCCATATAACACATGTAAACATTGTTCCCTAGGATGAAATCCTCACCTCATACCCATACATAATCACAATAGAATTCATATGATTATGTCGATGTCTTATATACAAAGTTTAATGGTTAAGCAAGAAACTTCATATTGTATTCCTTAATGCTATGTCTATATAGAGTGTTCATGCTTCACAGTTTTATGTTTTCAATATGCATGACTTAAAAGATACGTTAGGGAATAAAATAGTTCAATTCAAATATCACTATCCTCAAGTGGAAGGATGATGTTGTGGTTGTAGATGCGTACTTCTTCACTTCTTCAAGTCTTCGCAATACTTGTAATGTCTCATCCTAATACTTTCAAGCTAACCTACACAAATTTGACTCTAGTACATTTTAATCAAGCGACTCTTAAATGAGTTTTGGTTCACTAAAATATGACAACCAAACTTAACATACCAACGCTTGGTGGGTTCAACCGAGCTATGCTCTAACAATCTCCCCCTTTGTCAATTTTAGTGACAAAACTCTTACAATCATATGTTTAAACAAATTACAATAATTCATTACACATATGCTTGATTCCCGAATTCAACAACACATAACTTGCATACATTCAATCCTTAAAATGTTGCTGTTGACATTATAATAACAAAGGTCATTCTCCCCCTAAGGTGAGATAGGTATATTTTCAATCCATACGTCTTTGTTATCCCAATCATATGATATGTTACTACCCCTTAGTCTGTGCTTTTCCTCATTCGTTAGATAAACGTTTCAAGCACCATTGTCCTCTTCCCTAGTGACACTAATCAACATAAAATTGATACCAGCATCACCTGTTTAGTCCATATATTTCCCCCCCTTTTTGTCACAAAAATGACAAAGAAACGAAAAAAATAAAGGACAACATGAAAATGATCTTACAAATCTCAAGATAGACTTACAGCCTGTTGAGTCAAGCACGAGGGTTCCACATACCATTTTTGATAACCAATATCAAAACCGAAACTACAAAGTAATTATTTTTGATATGTTATCATGGAAATAATTGACCGAAGCAATTTTCCCAACTAGTTTAGCAAACCAAAAATCAACTAAGCAATTTAGTTCCTTTGCTAAACCGATTGTATAAATACAACCGCTTCATTCGATAAGACCAAAACAAAGATAAACTCCATTTTTCTTATCAGGTTCTAATTATCCATATAACTTAGACCTTTATATTTTAAACAAGCCAAATACTAGGTTAGTTAACTAGCATTTCCTTGCTTAGGAATTCGGATATACTTGAATAACCGAAACCTCCACTTTGATAATTCTAACTAAGATCAGAATTAACTTAGGTTATCTTATCCGGAATCAAATTGGACTAAACAACTCATCCCGTCAACATATTCATTCGTTAAGCAATAAATAATTCATACAAACCAATAAATCAACTTGTATAATTATTCACCTCAACCGGAAGAAATTGAAACAACATATATCATTAAATTTCCACTATTGCATCGAAATTTTGTAAGCCTAAACAATTGATACCATACAATAAAGAAAAATAACAATTGTTTTACTTAACTGGAAGTAATTGAAATAACATAAACATTAAAGCACCGCAATTCCACCAAACTTTTGTAAGCCTAAACGATTGATATCACACAACAAATCAAGATAACAATAGTTTTACTTAACTGGAACCAATTGCATCACACAAACATCCACACATACATAATGGAATAAACACATCAATGGTACCGACAATTTCGTTTAAGCAAAAGCAATATATATATATATATATCAAATAAAAATAGGCTTTTCTTAAAACAGGAAAACAATTAACTGACAAGATTGTTACCTCAATTTCACATCCAACTTCTCCAATATGATCGCATCTTATTCCAGGGAGAATTGATATTGAAATACCATTATGTTGTCAACCTTATGCCAAAAACAAAAGAATAATAACAACCAACCTTTACCAGAGAAAGTTTGAAAATCGGTTTTAACAATTGCAAGCAAAAGTTGAAAACCGTCTTCACAAGGTACTTAATGTACCTTGACAATCCCTATGGATTTCCTTAGATTTTCGAATGTTGCTCTATCTAAGGGTTTTGTGAGAACGTCATCTAACTGGCGTTCGGATGGAACATATTCCAATTTGATAATTTCATTTTCATATAATTCCCTAATAAAGTGAAATCTGATGTTTATATGTTTCGTTCGAGAATGTTCAACATGGTTCTCAGTTAATCGAATATCACTTGAATTATCGCACATGATACTCATGGTGGGAATATTTATTCCAAAATCAATGAGCATTTGCTTCATCCACAAAAGCTGAGTACAACATGTACCAGCAACAATGTATTTTGCTTCACTGGTTGACAAGGCATGTGAATTCTGTTTCTTGCTATGCCAAGCCACAAGATTCTGACCAACATAGAAACAACCACCAGAGGTGCTTTTTCAATCTTCTTTACATCCTGCCCAATCAGTATCAGAATAGGCAACAAGACTGTTGCTTGTGTCCATAGAGTATGATATACCATAATATATTGTACCTTTAACGTATCTAATGATTCGTTTTACCGCCTTGAGATGTGATTCTCTAGGGTCTGCTTGGAATCGAGCACATCATCCCACAATGAAGGCAATGTCTGTCCTTGTTGCAGTTAGATACAACAACCTCCCTATCATAGATCTATAAAGTTTCTGAACAACTGATTTTTCTCCTGAATTGGAAATGACTTAAGCTTTCTAGTAGTTGGCATTGGAGTTGCCATAGGTTGTGCATCCTTTAGTTCAAATTTTTCAACTAAATTTCTAGCATATTTTTCTTGAGAAAGAAGAATACTATCCTTCTGTTGCTATATTTGTAAACCAAGAAAATATGATAATTCTCCAACATTGCTCATTTTGAATTCTCCACTTATAAGGTTCATAAATTCGTCTGTTAGAGCCTTTGAGGTGGAACCATAATCGATGTCATCTACATATATTTGTTCTATGAGCACATTTTTTCCACACCACTTGGTGAAAAGAGTTTTATCAGCACCTCTTCTAGAGAATCCCTTTTGAAGTAAAAAAGGATGTTAGTTTATCATACCAAGCTCTGGGTGCTTGTTTTAATCCATACAAGGCCTTCTTAAGTTTAAAAACATAATCAGGAAATAATGGATATTCAAATCCTTTAGGTTGATCCATAAAAACTTCCTCTTTTAGATCCCCATTCAAAAAGGAAGATTTAACATCCATTTGAAAAAGTTTTATTTTAAGATAACAAGCATAGGCAAGTATTAGTCTTATTGATTCTAAACGAGCAACAAGAGCAAAAGTTTCATCGAAATCAATACCTTTTATTTGCGAATATCCTTGAGCAACGAGTCTAGATTTATTTCTGACGATTGTTCCGAATTCATCTGATTTGTTCTTGTAGATCCACTTTGTTCCAACAATATTTACTCCTGGTGGCTTAGGAACAAGTTTCCATACTTCTTGTCTTTCAAACTGATTGAGTTATTCATGCATTGAGTTTACCCAGGCGGGTTCATTGAGTGCTTCCTCAACATTTTTTGGTTCTATTGAAGACAGAAAACATGAATAGTGATAGGCATTCTGAAGTTCTTTTTGAGTCACAACTCTGGCACTGGAATCTCCAATGATATATGATGTACCCATTTAACAGGTTTTTGAACAATATTTTCAGTATCATTGGGTTGTTCAACAATACTCTCATTATCATCATTTTCATCGGTTTCACTAATTAAAGGAACAACATATGTTTCAACTTCAGTCTGTTTTCCTTTGATAACAGTCTCCGACGGAGGAAGCTCTGATGCAGTATGATTTTCTTGACAAAAAATCACTAATGTCATCAATGATAACATTAATAGATTCCATCATGACTTTGGTTCGAAGATTGTATACCCTGAAGGCACGACTATCCGAAGCATACCCAAGTAAAATTCCTTCATCACTTTTGGAATCAAATTTTCCTCTATGTTCTCTATGTTTGAGAATATAGCATTTACTACCAAAAATTCTTAAGTAGCCTAGATTGGGTTTTCTTCCATACCATAATTCATATGGAGTGTTTAGAGTTTTTGATATTAAATACACTCGGTTTATAAGATAACAGGCTGTAAGAACAGCCCCCCCCCCCCCCCAAAAGGTCAATGGTAAATTTTTGTTATGAAGCATGACTCTTGCCATTTCTTGAATATTTCTATTCTTTCTTTCTGCTACTCCATTTGCTTGAGGTGTAATAGGATCAGAAAATTGATGATTTATTCCAAGACTATTACAGTATTCATATACTTTAGTGTCCTTGAATTTTGTACCACGATCGCTTCTGATCTTCTTAATTATATGACCTTGTTCACCAAATATGTTGATGCCGATCTTCTCAATTAATCAATCTAATTTACCACAAGGATAAACCGATTATTAATTGGATCCTCTTTTATCAAAACAAGTATTGTGCACACCAAAGATTATAAACACCAAGTCAGAAATATTCTATCTCTTCTTTGTCTTCAAATCTTCATAGATCTTCAATAAACACCTACACACAACTACTTGAATCTCTTGTGATCAATCACACACATAACAGAGTATATTAACAATGGATTATCACAAAATCGTATTTAGATCTAACAACAGTCTAAAGATCCCTGTCGAAACCTTGATCTAGTTTGAGTGAATCTTATATCAGAAGAGAAGATTCTCAAGCATAAACAAACTAGGTGCAATCAAAGTTCAACCACCGTTAGTCAATCAAATCAATACGAAAACTAGAGATAAACGAAAATATCTAGTTTCCCACCAACGGGTCGCGCTAGAGCTTATCAATCCCATAAAAGACTTTAAATTGAGTGGCCATAAGATATTTCACCTAATTAGATTTCCCTCCTCTCCGATAGGCGGCTTCACCAGTAACAGTACAACAGAGGAAGTTTACTGTCACGAAGGATTAGTTTGCTTGAAATGCAAACTCAAAGTATTTATAGACAAGGAAGTTTGGACACCAAGGAATTTCCAAAACCGAAAATATTCTCTAGATATTTTTCCATATTTACCCAAATTTGGTTTTCATAATTCCTGTGAATGCACTGTCCAAATATAATGATCAAAATCTCCTTGGAAAATCTTTAACTAGCAAATGCACATTACGAATTCTTATTTTCCATATATAATTAAAAACCTTAATTAAAACATTCTTAACTTATTTAAATTCGATCTTGGGATTTACTTCCTTCTTAGTTGTTAAGGAATATCTTTGGACAATAAAAGAATACACATTAATGCGCGTGTTCAAAGTGTGTCGACATCTTTCTCTTGCACGTCCTTTTTCATACTTACTCACTTGAAACCGATTTACACACTTCCAAACAAGTTTAGAATTTGTTCATCTGACTTTCAAGAACTATGTGATTGATCAAGTAACACTCAATCACAAACCATGGGTGTAACGGTTCTACCAAAACAAGTTTCGGTTCTACCTCCATGTGAGTACTGTGCATAGTTACACTAGCTTACCATAACTCGACTGACTAGGTACTAGGATTGGTTCCCCATATATATTTGGTATCTGACTTGTATGCACTGCACATGTCCATAGGATCGATTCCCCCTTGCCTAAAAATGTGTTACACATGTTCATAGGATTGGTTCCCCTTTTTTCTATAAACCTTGCTGCACCTCATACAAGGATCGATTCCCCCTTGTGATGTACTGTACCTCTTCATAGGTTCGGTTCCTCTTTCCTAAATTTGGTCAGACACTCACAAACCCGATCATACCCCAGGTGATTACTTAAGATCGGTTTCACTAATAAAAGTCATGCCAATACATAAGTCCGGCCTCATGTGAATAGTTTTACCAAGAACACAAACAAGTCATGAGCGATTATACTAATCACACATATTGGTCGTTCATAAGATTTGCAATGAAAAACAACCCCAATAACGCCTGGAGATTTCCTTTTCGGATCACAACACATATCATGAACTTACTTCCATAGAAAACATGTAAACATTGTTCCCTATGATGAAATCCTAACCTCATACCCATACATAATCACAATAGCATTCATACAATTATGTCGATGTCTTGTATACACAGTTTAATGGTGAAGCAAGAAACTTCATATTGTATTCCTTAATACTATGTCTATATAGAGTGTCCATGCTTCGTAGTTTTATGTTTTAAATATGCATGACTTGAAAGAAACGTTAGGGAATGAAACAGTTCAAGTCGAATATCACTAACCTCAAGTGGAAGGATGATGTTGGGGTTGTAGCTCCGTACTTCTTCACTTCTTCAAGTCTTCGCAATACTTGTAGTGTCTCATCATAATAATTTCAAGCTAACCTATAAGAAGTTGACTCTAGTACATTTAAATCAAGCGACTCTTAAATGAGTTTTGGTTCACTAAAATATGACAACCAAACTTGACATACCAATGCTTGGTGGGTTCAATCGAGATATGCTCTTACACTTGGTCCTCTTAAAGATACCGGTATTGTTATATAACTTTCTGATAGGTCTAATACTTACCCGAAAGGGGTTATTGAAGATGTTTTGGTGTAGGTTAATCAACTCTATCTTCTACCCCCTTGTTGTTGGGTAGACCATTCATGCGAACCGCAAGAACAAAGATAGATATTTTCAAAGGCGCCTTAACTATGAAATTTGATTATGAGATTATAAGTTTCAATATCTTTGAGGCTATGAGATATCCAGTTATGTGCATTCATGTTTTTCTATTGATATTATTGATTCTCTTGCTCAACAGATTTTTGAATTGAATGGTGATGATGCTTTAGAAAACACCATAGTGGAAGGTCTAGGTTATGGAAAATACAAAGATCTTGAAAGTGAATTTTCTATTTGTAAAGGAGAACGTCATCTAGCAGAATACTAAGTACATAACAAATAAGTTACGTAACTAGAGAAAAGCAAAGGTTTTACACTCAACACATGCTCCAAATAGGTACAAAGAGGAGAGAGACAGTCTGAAAATCGGCGATCAATTCAGAGGATTTTTCGATCAACTTCTTCAGGTTTTGATTTATTTCTCGTTTATCTTCTGATTCTTCATGATTATTAGTAATACTTAAGTGGTTTGTAATGGAGTCTAGTTCTAAAACTACCTCAATTAATGAATCAAATGAAAATAATTTAGATTTTGAGGTTATAAATAAAGTTCCATCCATTAATTTGCCTGATGATCTTTTTGAAGAAGCTTTGAATCCTTGGAAATTCTCACTTATTGGACGTTTAAATCTACAAAACATCAAGTTTTCAGATGTAACTGCAATTCTTAAAAGTCAGTGGAAGTTGGTTGGAGATTGTAAACTCATCCCACTAGGAAAAGGGTTCTTCACCATTAAATTGGACAATGAAGTTGATCGTAATATTATTAAATCAGGTCAATGGGAGGTCAATTATCAAGTGCTTAGAGTAAGGAATTGGGTATCTAACTTTCGTCCTGCTAATGTAAGAACATCCAAAGCTCAAGTATGGATTAGATTTCCTGGTCTGGGTCTTGAGTTCTGGAAAGAGAAAATTCTATTTGAAATCTGTAAGGAAATAGGTACTCCAATTAAGATTGATGTAGCCACTGCAAAATGTGAAGTTGGTTACTATGCTAATGTGTTGGTTGAGGTGGATTTTGCTCAGCCAATTCCTAGCAAAATATGGATTAATACCAAATTTGGTGGATTCTTTCAGGAGTTAATAATTCAAGACTGTCCAAAGTACTGATCCACCTGCAAAATTGTAGGGCATGTCATCTCTGAATGCTATGTGGAAAAAAAAACAAAAACAAGAAGCCTTCATCTACTGTGAATTCTCATTATGTAACTCCACAAGGTAATGCCTCAAAGGTTAATTCTCATATGGCTACTCCACCCAGTTCTGCATCACCTACTATGATTCCTTTTGATATATGTGGTCCCAGTGAAGAGGATTCTGTTGTTAAATCAATTAATGAAGTGCATATTCAAAGAGAGAATACTGAAATCTTTACTCTTAAGTCAGGAAGATATGATTCTCTCATTATTCAGCAGCCTGGAAAAAGTGACAATTCAGAAAATATGGAAGCTTCAAAAGTGCTGGAAGTTGCAGAATTAAATTCAGTTCAACATACTACTATAAAGTTTGTAAATGGTAGCAATGGAAAGGTAACAGAATAGGTTGTGCCTGTAACATCTTGGGCTTAAATTATGGAAAAAGAAATGGTAGATACAAGTTCTTCAACACCTGGAAAAGATAAGGCTACTAGTTCTTCATCATTCAAAACTACTGAGCAACAAAAGGTAAACAAACCAGCACCTGCTAAGTATAATTTCAGGAAAAATCTAGGAAAAGGGGGTACAAAAAACCCTCCTTCCATTCAATGAAAATAATGTTTTGGAACATAAGGGGCCTTAGGAGAGCTAGGGCCCAAGACAAGTTATGGTATTTAGTAAATCAGTTTAGTCCCTCCTTAATATGGATTGCAGAACCAAAAATAGTTTGCAGTGCTTCTTTTTGTAGTAAATTAAATTTACCTGGTATGCAGAGTATGGTAATTCACAACTCAACTTCTTCAAATAAGAAAGGGAATATTTGGTTATTTTGGAATAAGAGTATTTCAACTCCTCAAGTTATATCAATTTCAAGTCAAATGATTACTGTAGGTGTGGGAGATGTTCTTGTTTCAGGTGTTCATGCTCATGTAGGGGTTAACCAAAGAAGATTCTTATGGTCTGAAATGGAATTAATAAGTGATTTTCAAAAACCTTGGATTCTGTTAGGTGATTTCAATGCCATAATATCAGTTGAAGAAAAATTAGGTGGAAGAGCTCCAAACAAGACATCAATGCTAGATTTCAGTACTTGTCTAAATAAATGTGAGCTTATTCAAGCCCCTAAAACTGGTTTAGACTATTCTTAGTCTAACTGTCAACAAGGTACTAAGAGAATATTATGCAATTTAGATAGAGTTGTTTTTAATCAAAAATGGATGCAATTATATGGTGATTGGGGTTATAAGGTAGGATTAAGAATGGTTTTTGATCACTCTCCCTTGTTAGGAGGTTGTGCTAGTATTCCAAAGCCAAGTAATGTTCCAAAGAAGTTTCAAAAAATGTGGATACAACATCCTGACTTTCTTAAAGTGGTGTCAAAATGTTGGTCTACTGATGTGAGTGGGGATCCTGCCTTTATATTTATGAACAAGTTAAAGCAATTAAAAAAATGCTTAAATGAATAGAACTGGCAAGTTTTTGGAGATGTGAAAGTTAAAATACAAGAAGCAGAATTGAAAGTTAAAAAAGCGATGGAGGATTCAGACAGCAAAAATTTTGATGAAGAAGCATACAAAGTATTAGTTGATGCTCAAAATGAATATTCCAATAGAGAAGTTCAGTATAACACCCTTATGAAGCAAAAATCAAGAACTAAATGGGTTCAAGAAGGAGCTGAAAATACTAGTTTTTTTCATACAAACATTAAGATCAGGCAAGCAATAAATCAAATTTGTGAATTGGAAGATTCTAGTGGTAACATAATATCTGATCAAAAAAAAATTGCAGATGAGTTAGTTACTTTCTTTGAGGAAAAATTTTCCCATAAGGAAGTTAACATTGATGACCAGTTACTTGATGTCATTCCATCAACTATTACAACAGAAGATCAAATGATGCTTGATGCAATTCCTGGTGAAGAAGAAATCAAAAAAATCATCTTTGAAATGGATCCAGATAGCTCTCCTGGTCCAGATGGCTTTTTAGGTATTTTTTATACAACTTGCTGGGATATCATTAAACATGAAGTTGTAGCTGCTATTCAGTTTTGCTGGTCTAGAAGATTTATTCCTAAGGGGTTAAATTCTAGTTTCTTAGTTTTACTTTCAAAATGTCAAGGTGCTAAAAACAGCTGCTCAGTTTAGGCCCATAGGCTTGAGTAATGTCAGTTTTAAAATAATCACTAAATTGATAACAGCAAAAATGAGTACTTTAATGAAAAAGCTGGTCTCTCCTCAGAAAACTGCATATATTAAGGGGAGAAGTATTCATGAGCAGGTATTACTAGCTTCAGAGATGATTAATGAAATGAAGAAAAAAAGGAGAGGGGGAAATGTAGGGCTGAAATTAGATATCTCTCAAGCATATGATGCTGTTAGTTGGGAATTTTTGACTAAAGTGATGATTAAATTTGGATTTTCTCAGTCTTGGTGCTCATGGTTAATGATCATTCTTCAGTCAGCTAAAATATCAGTGATGTTAAATGGAGGCCCATGTGGTTTCTTTTCTGTTGGAAGAGGCTTAAGGCAAGGAGATCCACTTTCTCCCTTATTATTTATTCTCATGGAGGATGTTCTGAGTAGAAATCTATCTCAGTTAGTGCAAGCTGGCAAAATCATACCAATGGTGGTGAGAAAAGGTATTCACCCAACTCATTTATTCTTTGCAGATGATGTCTTTATTTTCTGTAATGGTACTAAAAAAAATTTAGAGAGTCTGGTGATACTACTTGAAGCTTATCAATCCAGTTCAGGGAAAATCATTAATAGGATAAAAAGCAAATGTTTTGTTGATGGTGTGTCTCAAGAACAAAAACATAAAATCAGTAGTAGATTGCACATGGAGATTTCTAAATTTCCTGACAAATATCTAGGAGTAATTCTTGCTCCTGGTAGAGTAACAGTTTCTATGGTGTGGCCTATGGTAGATATGATTCAAAGTAAGCTTGCTGCTTGGAAAGGAAGGCTGTTATCTTTTCAAGACAGAATTGTGCTAATAAAATTAGTTTTAAGCAGTATCCCTCTATATAACATGGCCATATATAAATGGCCAGCTTCAGTCATCAAGATATGTGAAAGAATAATCAGGAATTTTTTGTAGTCTGGTGACAGTGAAATAAGAAAATTTAAAACATTGTCATGGAAAAAAGTGTGTACCCCTTTCTGTGAGGGAGTCCTGGGTATAAGAAGATTAGAAATTGTCAATAAAGCTTTACTCATGAAAATGATGTGGAAGATTATTAATTCAACAGAAGAATGGGCACTTTTTTTCTTGGCAAAGTATACTGACAAAAATGGTCAATGGATTTCAAGCTGGAGGCAGTCTACTGTATGGCTAGGACTTAGATGGGCTTGGAATTCCTTACAAGATGACATTAGATGGTGCATTGGGGATGGTTCCAAAATATCAGTTTGGTTTGATATATGGGTTGGAAATTCTGCTATTATTGATGATATTGGTCTTACTGAATTTGTTAATTCAAATTTATCCATGACAGTTCAAGACTTATTGAATGGGAAAGAATGGTGCATTCCTGCTGAGCTTACCAATTATTTTTCCAAAGTAACTCTGCCAGAAGTAAGTGGAGGAAAGGATACAAGAGTATGGAATGGTGATGTTAAAGGTAATTTTTCATCTTCTGCAGCTGTGGAAAAGATCAGGTTAAGAGAACCAAAGTTAATCTGGCCAGTACATATCTGGAAACCTTTTCTTCATCCAAGCATTGCAAGTAACATATGGAAGATTCAGCACCAACTGTATGTAGATGATGATGTAAAGAGGAAAAATGGATACCATCTAGCTTCTAGATGTTGCATATGCACTGCAGATCAAGACTCAATGCAACACACTCTCTGGAAGTGTGATTTTAGTATGACTGTGTGGGCTTGGATTTGTTCTATCTTTAGATTTCATAAGCCAAACTCTTTTAGTGACATTTGCAAAGCAGCACAACAAAAAAGTCCTATTATAAAGGAAATATGGATGACAGCAGCATGCACAATCATGAAAGATCTTTGGTTCCAGAGAAATAGTAAATTCTTTGAAGAAAAATCACCTCAGCTTAATGATTTTAAAAGAAAAATTTGGAAATCAGTTCATGAAGGGAGTCTGAGAATTAAAGGCACTAAATGGGGGCAGCAATATGATCTAAACATCATTGATTTTTTCTAAATGGGTATCAAATTTACAAAATATAGCAGCATCAAAGAATGTTATTGGAATGTCCCTGAAAGTGGTTGGTTAGTATTTTGTTGTGATGGCTCTTCTCTTGGTAACCCTGGTGCTGCAGGATTTGGAATAATTATAAGAAATCATGAATGTCTAGTGCTTGGAACAATGTCAGGAGGGGTTGGTACTGCAACTAATTACATTTATGAGGTGATTGCTGTAATCTGTGCACTGGAGTGGGCTTTTGTGTTAAAAGCAAGAAAGGTAATTATTAGATCTGATTCTAAAGCTGCAATACATGATTTTTGTTCCAACATCATACCTTGGGCCTTCAAAACAAGGTGGTTGAATGCAAAGCAGAACATAGAAAGTATTGTTTTTCAACACACATACAGAGAAACTAATTTCAGTGCTGATGATCTTGCAAAAAGAGGGGCAGCTTTAAGACCAGGAGAAAGATTAGTTCACACTGGAAGACCATCATTTCTCAAAAGGATTGAAATGCCGCAAGTAGTTTACTACAGATTTTGCTAATTGTGTATTTGTCTTTTGCTGTTCTTTTTTTCTTTCTTTCTTTTCCTTGTAATTCCTTATAATACAATTTGGCCATTCAATTCTTATTAATAAAATGATGTGATTAAGCAAAAAAAAAAAATTGTCTATTTGTGATGAACTTAAAGAGGCTATATTAGCTCTTAACTCATTACAAGAGGTTCCATGAATGTATAATGCGTCTTATGTTTCCTTGCCGCTTACTAATGAGAAACGTTTTCCATCGATTGTGCATGCACCTATTCTTGAGTTGAAACCTCTTCCGGATCACCTCAAATACATAAATTTAGATAATAAGGAAGAGTTACTGGTGATCATTGCCAAATACCTTACCAAGGTGCAAGAGGAGAAACTTGTTCGAGTGCTAAGAGAATACAGTTCTGCCATTGGGTGGACCATCGCTGATATCAAAGGAATCAATCCTTCTACATGTATGCACCGAATACTAGGCTGAACTTCTTACATGTGATATTAAAGGAATTTTTTGTTCCACATGTATGCACCGAATACTTTTTCGAGTGTCACTTTATGGTTAATCATGGGATTGTGCTAGGCCATGTTATATCCTATAGGGAGTTAGAAATGGACAAGGCTAAGATAGATTTGATTCGAAACTTACAATACCCCATAATGGTGAGGGAGGTTCGCTCTTTTATTGGTCATGCATGTTTTTATAGGAGATTCATCAAGGATTTATCCAAGATTGTAATGCCCCTGTGTAGAATTTCGCAGAAAGATGTGGCCTTTGATTATGTCAAGGAATGCAAGGAAGCTTTTGATACCTTGAAAGAGTTGTTGACTACTGCACCAATTATCAAACCACCAGACTGGAGCAAGCCATTTGAGTTGATGTGCGATGCAAGTGATTATGCCATTGGAGCCGTGTTGGGACAGAGAGATGGTAAAGTTCCATATACCATTTATTATGCTTCTACAACTCTCAACGGAGCACAAATCAACTACTCCACTACTGAAAAGGAGATCTTGGCCATAGTATTTGCACTAGAGAAGTTTATATCTTATTTAGTGGGTACAAAGAAGGTTTCTAAGACAAGGCTCATAAGGTGGATACTCCTTTTTCAAGAGTTTAACATGCAAATCAAGGACAAGAAGGGCGGTGAGAATACAGTAGCAGATCATCTAATAAAATTGGTTGTGTCCGAAGAAGCGATTCCTTTGCATAATAGCTTCCCGGATGAGCAACACTTTGTGGTTGTTGGCATAACTCCATGGTATGTTGATATTGTTAACTTCTTGGTGACGGGACAAGTACCTAGTTCCATGTCTACATTTCAGAAACATAATCTCAAGAATAGTTCCAAGCAATATATATGGGATGAACCTTATTTATGGAAGCATTTCTATGATCAAACGATCTGCATGTGCGTACTCGAATCCGAGTTCCAATCAATTCTGAATTTTTGTCACTCATATGCTTGTGGTGGCCATTTCAGAGCTAAGATGGCAACCCTCAAGGTTCTCGAAAGTGGTTTTTATTGGCCTACATTGTTTAAGGATGCATATTTATTTTGCAAGGCTTGTGATAGGTGTCAAAGGACATGAAATCTAGGTGCTAGAAACCAAATGCCGTAAACACCAATTCTCGCTGTTGAGATTTTTGATGTGTGGGGTATCGATTTTATGGGTCCTGTTGTGAATTACAATGGGAAATTTTATATACTTCTTGCTGTAGATTATGTTTCTAAATGGGTGGAAGCTAAAGCCACCCATACCAATGATTCCCAAGTCGTTTGTGAGTTTGTGAAGGAACATATCTTTTCTAAATTTGGTACACCTCGAGTTGTGATTAGTGACGGAGGTTCACACTTCAAGAGATCCTTTAACGCTCTTTTAAAGAAGTATAATATCTCTTATAAAGTTGACACACCATATCATCCACAAACAAGCAGTCGAGCTGAAATTTCCAATCGGGAGATTAAGTCCATCCTAGAGAAGACGGTGAACGTTATAAGGAAGGATTGGAGTTATAGAATCAATGATGAATTATAGGCGTATAGGACATCCGACAAGACACCCATCGATATTTAAAAACATGAAAGATTTGTATTTTAAAATTGAAAGATTTGTTTTTTTATTATTTGGAAATCATAAAAGCATATGATCAGTATTTTAAATTTTTATACAGTATATTAATGTATAAATGAAAGTTCCAATTTTGGTAACAAAAGTTTTTTTTTTTTTTTTTTGAAAGTTAAGGTTATATTAAGAAAAGGTTGGGCAAGACAACATAAAACAAGACCAAATAGCAGAAATCGAAATAAGAAGCTTCCAAAAGAATAATGTTACAGAACCAACACCAATGCCATCCAAACTTAGACTATATGTCATATCCATTGACTGCATTGTATAGCAAGCAATATACAGAACTGAGAAGGCATAACCAAAACCAAGACTGCAACACTCTTTCAGGAACGACCGAGAACTAAACCTTAGAAAAACATGTCAAGACCAAACACTTCATCACACTGCAGAGGAGTCAGAACCCATAAATTTCAAACCTGGGTATTACGAATCAGAATTGTCTATCCAATGACTGCAACACACCGCAAATGCCAGAGAACAAAAACTGTAATTTAGATGAAGTCACTACATAATGGAAGTGGACTAATAATGTTGTTCTTATAATTCCCTCACTATCAGATATTTGAACAAAAAAAACATTCAGAAACCAAAGAAACCACGTCTAACTGCATACTTCCTTCTCAGTTAAGAATGTGTGCAGACCCTGCAATGGGCTAAGATAAACTTCCAGAATGTCTGTGATATACAAACTTGAATGCCACTAATCTGTCCAGATATAAACAGTCATGAGAATCTCGATATCACATAACCAAAGTACCACAGTTTAATTCACTAAATCGATCATATCCGATGAGCTCTTATGTCTTCCTTCATAGTGATGGTTGTTTATTTCCTTCCACAATCTCCAGGAAACCACATAATGAAGAATGTCCCACACTTTTCTACATATTACTCTAAGAACATTAGTCAACCGAGCCTCAAAAATATCATTCAAAGTTCTCGGCATGGGCCAAGATATCTTGACGTCTTAGACTTTGTGATTATTATCTATCTTGCCTGAAAGAGATTACAAAAACCTCGATAATGATCACTGTCGTATGTGTCAAAAATAATTTACACTTTCTTACTACTCAAAATATAAATATAGCAAGGGCAAGAAAGGATCGATCCCACAGAGAGGTCTAGGTTGTCTCGTTGTTTCGGTTTCCTATAAGTAACACCGGGGGTTTTCTGATTTTTATGCAAGTAATAAAAGTAAAAGAAAATAAACAAATAAACAAAAAAATCAAGGTAGTGAAGATATTGGTTAAGGGTTTCGTTTTTATTCACTAACATGCTTTTCACAATAACTAGAATTGATTTTTAATCTCAACTTTTATCAAAAGCCCTAGAATATCTTGATCGCAAGAATATCCCGCTGATCTCCTTTTGTCATCAACAAACACATTAAAAGATGCGAGTATGAAATCTATCTAAAAGAACAACCTAACGTGTAAAAGCACTAATCAAGTTTAATTCCCTAGATGCAATAAGTTCTATGAAATCAGACCAATCAAAGCAATTGAACGTGGAAAGCGCACTAATTCAATTTAACAAAGGTTACGATTCACATATGATCATAAGAATATATCACTACAAACTATAATAAGATTTATGCTACTTGTATTCAAGGAATATCACTTTTACGTATAATAAACCCTAAACTAGCAATAGATGTGATTATAAGTTCTACCAATTTGCAACTTGACAAAACAATCAATCAAATCATGTAACTATATTTTCAGAGAATCGTAAACGATAAATACGAGACAAAACTAATTTATCATATCAAATAATCATGCTTTGTGAAATCCAACTATTCCATAACCAATAATAAAACTCTAGCTCATGTTCATGGAGTTCATAACAAGAAGAAAGAGAAACCCTATCATGTTTCTAAACCCTAGAACAAAAGTAGAAGAAAAGATTAGATATAAGATGATATATAGGTTTTGAGAAAAGACTTCTCTTTTATAGCTCTTCTTGTTCCAAAATTAGGTCTAGCCTTCAAAATCTTCAAGTCCACGTCCATCTACTAGTCCACCAAGCCCATGTGTGAGAAATATGTCTCTGGAATTTTTGGTCCAAAACTGGTCGCCGGAATTGCTGACGTCATTGCCGGAATCCGGTCACCGGAAAATTGTCGTCGGTCCACCTGAATGATCAGAAACTATCACCAGGTAATTCTGCACTCCCAGTAGCTCACTCTGCTTCTCTTTAGTCCACGCATTCACCATAGAACCACTTAAGCCAATTCCTGGTCTTGCGAAAACGCACCCAAAAGCGTAGCTCTAAACTCATATATTCGGCCGCCAACTCTTTCGTTCGACTCATACCCACCTCACGATTCACTGAAATATTATGATTAACACTCTCGGTTCAGAAATCCGATACTCGGAACTAGGCTCACCGGTGCACCAATTCTGCTCCGTTTTTTCACTATTTCTGCATTTTCATATCCACAGCATCAACCACTGACCATTATGCATACCCACAGTTCTCATACCAGCTACAGCTCCAGTTAACTCCTTGCTCTTGTTCCACATCGAACCTACAACTATAATACTGCCATAGACAACATGGCTGTAGCTTATCCTTGCTCCATGTAGGCACTTCTGCAACTCATTCTAGCCATCTCAGTACCTTCCAACCACCAGTTTCAGCTACCACCTATTGTCTCCATTAACTTGACACACAGCTGGATATCTACACCACTGCATTGCAGCAGCCTGTACCATTCAAACTCAGCTCACTGCCACAAGTCATTTGCAGCTACCTCTACCAGTTTCAGTCACCACTCATATCGCCAGAGCCATATCGTCAACACTACCATCACACACTGATGCGTGTCGTAACCACAACAAATTAATTAATATTTTACTACCTAATTAACAAGTAATATAGGGTAGTCAAGATCGATCCCACGAGGAGCAAGAGATTATTAGTTGTAAAATTGTCACAAAAGGGGGGGGGGGGGTATTGGTTCTAGAATTTATTAAGTAAAATAAATAAACAAAGTAATTAAAAGTGTAAGTTGAATTCAATAAGAGAAAATAGATCAAGGAATCCTTCTTCGCTGCAAAAAAATGATAAAGTTATGTTCTTTTCCACTTTTTATTAGTCATAGATTATCACCAACCGTAGGATAGCAGGTTCGCTTAGCTAACCCCAAAATTCCTTATTTCACTGAGTAACATGTTCACTTAGTTATCAGATTCTATTCAAAAGAACCACCTTGAGGTTCGATTACAAGATGTAATTCCCCGAACGCATTAAGATTTATGAACTTAGGTTTAGTACTAGTAGTTAGACTCGGTTCGCTTGGTCCACTTTCTAGCGTGGTTTTCACACATAATTGCTCCACGGAATCCCTCCGCAAGGTCTTGTGTTTTCTACTTGTGTAAAGAGTCAAGAAACTATTACGTATTCCCTAACTTTTACTAGCTTCAGATTAAATTAACAAATCAATTTAGCGTGCACTCCAAACAACCTATTGATCAATCATAAACATTAATATTAGTAAAAACAAACGATAATCATATGAAAAACTTCAAAGTAGAATTGAAACAAAACTCAAACCATATGTTAATAACTAGGAATTCATCCTCAATCAATAAGAAAATTAGCTACTCATAGTTTGGAGTTCACACAATAATAATAATAATTAAGGAAGAAAGAAAAACTTATTGAAAAGATGATGGTTGCTCCTTTCTCCAATCCTTGTGCACTTTAACTCCTTCTCCAAAGTAGATGTGTGTGTAAAAGTTTTAGAGAACTCTTTTATTTATAGGCTTCAATACTCTCCATATCTTTGTAGGAAAAGATTCCACATTCCATAAGAACACCACTTTCCCAATTTGAGCCATATTCCAATTTCTAGTCCAATTCTCCAAAACTTCCAAGTTTTCATCCAATTCCCAATTCTAAGTCTTCACACACATGAGAGAAGTCCACACAAAATTCTGTAATTTTGGCTCGCTGGAAAACTGGGTTTTTGGCCGGAAATCAGCCGGAATCCGTCATCGCCATCCACCTGAAAATTCTGTCCGTCGACGGAATATTCTGTCAGTCCACCGTTAGAGATAACGGTTGACCTAACAGTCTTCAGTTAGTCACCGAGTCAAACTACTGAGTCAGATCGGGTCAAACTCGCCTGACTGGGCTGAGTTGCTAGGTCAACTCAGTTGCTTATCCTTGAGCTTGCTTCCAGCCATGATGGCCATGTATATTCTGTGTTGCACCACTGCATCATAACCAGCCATCATGGATGTGTAATCCATTCCAACCTAACCTTGTAGTACTACAGCTGCCTCCAACTCTTACTGCAATTGCCACCTGCAGTTCCAAAAGCTATTTTCGCTATATGGCCATGTCACTTCTGCTTAGCCAGTTACCAACACCAAATCTATTCCATCTTTCAATCCCAATCTGTAGCTTTAATAGCTCCACAACCAATTCAGTTCTAAAGCTATGACAACCCAAGCACAAGATCAAGCAATTCATTGCAGTATCAACTCATCCTGCAATTCCCATGAACATACCCATTGGACCAAAGCTTCACAGCTGCAGAACAAAAGCAGCACCAATTCCTTCTTTACGGAAGCATCTTGCTACTCATGTAACTTAAGTTGCACACCAACCAACATAATCACAATTCTAGTTCCATGGCAGCACCATCACCTGACTTCCATCAATTTCAGCTGCACTTCATACTTGCCATCACTAGCAAAACACCACACAAACTCAGCTTGACACCAACCCAATCTTCAAGTAAACCACCACATAAATGACCACTTTCTGCAACATAATGAATTCCTGCTTCTGTTGAACTCAGAATCATCTTCCATATCCACAAACCCACTGCTCCCATCACAGTCATGGTCACAGCATAACAAACCTATATTGAATCTTCAACATTCACTTCAATCTCCTCCGTTCAGTGTCACTGACCCATATTAACAGCGGCAACTTCAGATCGGAACCCATGAACTCGTTTTGTAATTCTGCTCAAAACCCCCGAATCTCCTCCATGAATTCCTCTTCTGCAATTTCAACAGCATCAACATCTCCTTGCAAACCCATCTGAACTTCTTACTATCCATTATCATTTTCAAATCAATATCGAATATCAAACCCTAATTCATCTGAGTTCATCAAAAATTCACCAGAACTTGAGCTCAATTTTAGCAATTACCACAAACTCATTTCCTATGTTTCATTGTACCTCTTGAATCTATCGATTCAACCACCAATTTCCCCCACAATTTCATCACAGATGCAACAACATATTTACTGTCTTCAACAGCAACAAATCATCTTTTTTCTTTGATCTATGATCATCATCTTCTCTCTTTTAATCACTCTGACCAACAACAGCAGCCTATGTCTCTCTTTCTCACTTCCATGGCTGCTGCGCATCTTCTGAATTTCAGCTAAAGAAAGAATGAAAACAAGAGACGGATTCTCTAAAATTTAGGTTTAGGTTAATCATTGGGGTGGATGGTTACACCCCAGAGATATTTGCACCCGTTATTTACACCCATTCATAATGATAAGGGATACCCATATAGCAACCCCTTAACCACATCTGGTCTTTGTATAGTACTCCTCCAAAGACCTGTCGGCTCCAGATAGTGTTTTTCCCATGAAATGACAAATTTGCCCTTTTTGCTCAACTTTGGTGATTTCTTCTTCTTTTCTTCTGTGCGACTCCAGAGTACCTAATAACTCAAAAACATGCGTAAAATACATAATTTACAAGAAAAATAGCAAAGAAAGCATAAACTACTAGATAGTAAATTAGGTGTATTCTACACCTATCAAATTCCCCCACACTTAGACTTTGCTAGTCCTCGAGCAAATCAAACTAAAACTTACAACTTCAAAGTGTTCTAGCGTCCCAAGCATCCAAAGAGATATGAGGACATAGAGTTTCTGCATGCTAGTAATAAGAAGTTAGAAATACCAAAGAACATATTCTCATTCTTAAATGTTGAGTGAGAAATAACCACACCATAATGAGAGAACACGTGTTTGAGAAACGATCAATAAGCATTTCGCCTCGACTTTTGCCTCTCTTAAAAGGGTTTTATGATAATTGCACTCTAAAAGACTGATTTTTTATAGGTCTCACATGTGTGCAGGTAGGAATGAAGAGATAATTCATATAACACGTTGAATGGTGGGAAGGATAACTTCCGAAATTTTAAAAAACCCATATCTTTTAACATTTTGAAAAACCATTTTTCTAACGATCTATAAGAAAGGAAATCAACCACTTATATCGAGGATGAGATTACTTACTTACCTTCACATCCGATTGCCAATTATGATAACACCACTCTCACGGAATCCAACAGAAACGTCTTCCTCTCCTCGTCTTCATCTTCATGGTCTTCGGCTTCAACTATTGATGATAAACTTTCGAATTTCGTAGATCCTCGGCAATTTGTAACCTTTTTCCTTAAAATCCTTGTTGCTTGAAACTTCCTTATGAATTTCCCTTCCCCACGGCTTATTAAATAAACAAAAACAGTAATATATATTTCTCTTGTCTCATATTTTTCAATCATTTTTTTTTTTGACAAGAGAAACAAAATACAAATCAAAGTGGAAAATAAAACAATTATGGCCGTGGAAAAGTATTTTACCGCTTGATTCTTCACAACTTGTATTGTCTCGAAATCATAAACTTCAATAATTCTCACCTTTTGATTTTCTTCGCTTTTGTAAATAAGTCTTCAACTTGTATGTAAAAATCTGCTCATTATATGTTGCTTTACTCGGATTTGAAATTTGCTCTTTTCTTGTTCCGTTGCTTGTAAACCTCAAACGTCTTCAACTTTCCTTGTAGATTTTGATGTTTCTCCCTTGTTGATAATGGTGTTTCTATGGACCCGTTGTTGTCGAGAGAGAGAATGGTGCTAACTGCAAATCGAACTACAAGAAGGAGGCTTTCATCCATAGACGTCACCCTCATGATTGACAAAAATTAGCACTCAAGAGATCAAAATAGTGCTGAAATTGGGTAGCTCACCATTCTACCCGGAATTAATGTACGGTGACACACACTCAAAAGAAGCTCTTTAGTCATGGGAGAATTTCTGGTCGGTGCCTTGGTTGATATGAAAATGGGTAGTCTCCACTAATGATTTATCAACAACTTTAATAACGCACTTCTCCTTGCACCATATTTTCATCACCGGCATGATTAAATTCATTATTTAACACTCTAACAAATAAGAAATCCGAACGTAGTTCCCTAACACTTCCAAGTTCAATTATGTCGGTCAGAATTCTCTATGTAAACATACCTAGAAGTATGCTAGTGACTCTAAAATTTCTAAAAGTTGAAGTTTTTATGCAATTTTTTTTTTTTTTTTTTTTAAATATATGCTTAACCACTCCCCCACACTTAAACCTTACATTGTCCTTAATGTAATTGAATCGTCCAAGTAAAGTCAAGGTGGGAAATCCTAATATGATATGGAACAAGAAAAATAAACAAACAAAACAAAAATCAAATAAAAACAAAAGGATAAGAAATACAAAACCGGTGGGTTGCCTCCCACTAAGCGCTTGTTTTAAAGTCGACGGCCCGACATAACTCCTGCTTCACATTACTCCTCTAGAGCGAGCACATCTCGAAGTCCAAGCACGTCCACATGCTCCGTTGGAAAGTTTTCATAATATGGATTCAACCTATGGCCGTTGACTTTCAAGGGTTGTCCTATTTTTTCACTAACAATTTCAAATGCACCATGATCATAAACATTAGTAACAACAAATGGTCCCACCCAATGGGACTTAAGCTTACCCGGAAATAAACGTAAACGAGTATTAAATAAAAGAACTTTTTGCCCACAACAAAACTTTTTTGAGAAATCATCTTGTCATGAAAAAGCTCGGTCTTCCCTTTTTAAGCATTCACCAAAGATATAGTACCTAAAACAAGATTCACAAAACTAAGTTAGATACGGTATAGAATCTAACAAAGCAAGAATAAAGCAAAACGAAAAATAAAAACAACTAAAATCGTCCGTTGCTCCCCGACAACGGCGCCAAAATTTTGATGCGTGTCGTAACCACAACAAATTAATTAATATTTTACTACCTAATTAACAAGTACTATAGGGTAGTCAAGATCGATCCCACGAGGAGCAAGAGATTATTAGTTGTAAAATTTTCACAAAAGTGGGGGGGGGGGGTATTGGTTCTAGAATTTATAAAGTAAAAGAAATAAACAAAGTAATTAAAAGTTTAAGTTGAATTCAATAAGAGAAAATAGATCAAGGAATCCTTCTTCGCAGCAAAAAAATGATAAAGTTATGTGCTTTTCCACTTTTTATTAGTCATAGATTATCACCAACCGTAGGATAGCAGGTTCGCTTAGCTAACCCCAAAATTCCTTATTTCATTGAGTAACAGGTTCGCTTAGTTATCAGATTCTATTCAAAAGAACCACCTTGAGGTTCGCTTACAAGATGTAATTCCCCGAACGCATTAAGATTTATGAACTTAGGTTTAGTACTAGTAGTTAGACTCGGTTCGCTTGGTCCACTTTCTAGCGTTGTTTTCACACACAATTGCTCCACGGAATCCCTCCGCAAGGTCTTGTGTTTTCTACTTGTGTAAAGAGTCAAGAAACTATTACGTATTCCCTAACTTTCACTAGCTTTAGATTAAATTAACAAATCAATTTAGCGTGCACTCCAAACAACCTATCAATCAATCATAAACATTAATATTAGTAAAAAAAAACAATAATCATATGAAAAACTTCAAAGTAGAATTGAAACAAAACTCAAACCATATGTTAAGAACTAGGAATTCATCCTCAATTAATAAGAAAATTAGCTACTCATAGTTTGGAGTTCACACAATAATAATAATAATTAAGGAAGAAAGAAAAACTTATTGAAAAGATGATGGTTGCTCCTTCCTCCAATCCTTGTGCACTTTAACTCCTTCTCCAAAGTAGATGTGTGTGTAAAAGTTTTAGAGAACTCTTTTATTTATAGGCTTCAATACTCTCCATATCTTTGTAGGAAAAGATTCCACATTCCATAAGAACACCACTTTCCCAATTTGAGCCATATTCCAATTTCTAGTCCAATTCTCCAAAACTTCCAAGTTTTCATCCAATTCCCAATTCTAAGTCTTCACACATATGAGAGAAGTCCACACAAAATTCTGTAATTTTGGCTCGCCGGAAAATTGGATTTTTTGGCCGGAAATCAGCCGGAATCCGTCACCGCCGGCCACCTGAAAATTCTGTCAGTCGACGGAATATTCCGTCAGTCCACCGTTAGATATAACAGTTGACCTAACAGTCTTCAATTAGTCACCGAGTCAAACTACTGAGTCATATCGGGTCAAACTCGCCTGACTGGGCTGAGTTGCCATGCCAAATCAGTTGCTTATCCTTGAGCTTGCTTACGGCCATGATGGCCCTGTATCTTCTGTGTTGCACCACTGCATCATAACCAGCCATCATGGCTGTGTAATCCATTCCACCCTAACCTTGTAGTACTATAGCTGCCTCCAACTCTTACTGCAATTTCCACCTACAGTTTCAAAAGCTATTGTCACTACATGGCCATGTCACTTCTCCCTAGCCAGTAACCAACACCAAATCTATTCCAGCTTTCAATCCCAATCTGCAGCTTTAACAGCTCCACAACCAATTCAGTTCTAAACTGCAGCAACCCAAGCACAGTACTGCCATTCATTGCAATATCAACTCATCCTGCAATTCCCATGAACATACCCATTGGACCAAAGCTTCACAGCTGTAGAACAAAAGCAGCACCAATTCCTTCTCTATGGCAGAAGCTTGCTACTCATGTAACTTAAGTTGCACACCAACCAATAGAATCACAACTCTAGTTCCATGGCAGCACCATCACCTGACTTCCATCAATTTCAGCTGCACTATCAAAACACCACACAAACTCAGCTTGACACCAACCCAATCTTCAAGTAAACCACCACACAAATGACCACTCTCTGCAACATAATGAATTCCTGCTTCTGTTGAACTCAGAATCATCTTCCATATCCACAAACCCATTGCTCCCATCACAGTCATGGTCACAGCATAACAAACCTATATTGAATCTTCAACATTCACTTCAATCTCCTCCGTTTAGTGTCACTGACCCATATTAACAGCGACAGCTTCAGATCGGAACCCATGAACTCATTTTGTAATTCTGCTCAAAACCCCCGAATCTCCTCCATGAATTCCTCTTCTGCAATTTCAACAACATCAACATCTCCTTGCAAACCCATCTGAACTTCTTACTATCCATTATCATTTTCAAATCAATATCGAATATCAAACCCTAATTCATCTGAGTTCATCAAAAATTCACCAGAACTTGAGCTCAATTTTAGCAATTACCACAAACTCATTTCCTCTGTTTCATTGTACCTCTTGAATCTATCGATTCCACCACCAATTTCCCCCACAATTTCATCACAGATGCAACAACATATTTACTGTCTTCAACAGCAACAAATCATCTTTTTTCTTTGATCTATGATCATCATCTTCTCTCTTTTAATCACTCTGACCAACAACAGCAGCCTATGTCTCTCTTTCTCACTTCCATGGCTGTTGCGCATCTTCTGAATTTCAGCTAAAGAAAGAATGAAAACGAGAGTCGGATTCTCTAAAATTTAGGTTTAGGTTAATCATTGGGGTGGATGGTTACACCCCAGAGATATTTGCACCCGTTATTTACACCCATTCATAAAGATAAGGGATACCCATATAACAACCCCTTAACCACAGCTGGTCTTTGTATAGTACTCCTCCAAAGAGCTGCCGGGCTCCAGATAGTGTCTTTCCCATGAAATGACAAATTTGCCCTTTTTGCTCAACTTTGGTGATTTCTTCTTCTTTTCTTCCGTGCGACTCCAGAGTACCTAATAACTCAAAAACATGCGTAAAATACATAATTTACAAGAAAAATAGCAAAGAAAGCATAAACTACTAGATAGTAAATTAGGTGTATTCTACACCTATCTCACACCAATTGCCTTTTCACCATATCCCTGCACAGTTCCATCATTCTGCTTCTCAAGCCAAGCCAAACATTCCACCATTTCTCAACCATTTATACAACCACCAACCTGCATACCACCTCAGTTTCATGCCTTGCAAATGCCAAGCTTGAGTCTCGTCTGGCTTTGAACCCATTCCAGCAAAATACCAACACTCTTCCATTCACAGCCATCTAGCCATGGCACCAGCTGCTTCCAGCTTGCAACCTTTCCATCACCTGCGAATCAACCCTGTCCTGTAACATCTCAGTTCTTCTTGCTATATCATGCCATCTAACCATTGAATCAGTCTTGACCACCAATACATAACAGCATCCATTGTCTCCACCTGCAAGTCCTCAGCCAGCTCCTATTGCACTTCCCCTTCACCTGAAGTCAGCTGCTACACGAATCTACACATTCCCTCTGCCAATCACCACTGCCATTCACATACCCATCGAAACAATCACAGCAGCAAACTACTATCTGTTGATTGCTCGGCCAACAATTCACCACACAACCTCCATACAACTGCTATCACCCTGCCATTGTGTTGCTTAGCATCATTGCTTCACATAACGCTATCTCTTACCACCTTCTTGTTATGTCCATGATCACCAGCACACGCCACGGCTCCACTTGAATGCATTCTTTTCATTTCGAAAAAACCTATTTCAGCACTGCCAACACCTAATTCAATCCAACCAGTACCATTCTACTGCCCCAGCGACAACCATTCACCTGCAATTCTTCTTTGAGCCATTGCAGCTGCAATACCTGCATTTGAATCTCCACCAGATGCACCAACAATACCAGCTCAGTCTCATCTTCAGTTTATCTCTTATTTCTTCTTTGACCTGCACCAGCTACTGCTTCCATTCATCTGTTCCTTTCTTATTGCATTTCATCTTCTACAAACCCTTGGTGAAAACCCATCAGAGTCATGGATCGCAGCTGCAAAACTAAGGCAGAAGTAGTTCAGTCATTTGCTCGAATAGTTTATAGGCGTCTTGCTCAATGGTGAAGGCTGTGTGGTGTTTGTATGGAGATCACTCACAACTCCTTCCATACAACTGAGTTAAACTCAACCACCAACACAACATTCATTAGTCACTTCTCTAACAGCTCAACATCACAAAATCCTCCACTTCTTCCCATTTCTGACAACAGCTACAGCTTCTGTTCCATAAATCACCAACACCAGCTTCATCATCTCAGATTCAAATTCTTTAATCTCAATACTTAATTCACCCAACTCAGTAAACAAATCCATACCCATCTCTCCAACTGCTTCGTTAATCTGAAATTTACCATCTTCAAATCAACACAAATATCATCTCCTAACCCTCTTCACTGACTTCATCTATGTCTCAATTTCAAATATCATCATCATAAGGAAATGAAACAATAGCCACATATTCCCTTCTAATATTCTCTCAAGCCTGAACTCAGTAGTTCCTTCCATCCCCTCTCTAGACGCAACCATTTTTGGTTTCAGGTGAAGAAATAAAAACCAATGATTTTGTTATCTCTGAAATTTAGGTTTTCTGTAGTGAAATGAGACTGGATATAGCCACCCAAGTGAAATAGATAAGGGTCAACCTTGAATTCCTCTAGACACCCACTCATTAGATAAAGGATACCAAGGTATGCCATATGCTTCTCTAGACTAAGCCGCCGTGGTTATCTCCTATCATCGGCTTGGTTCAGCTCCACCTCCAGTAGCAGTTGCACGTGAAATGACGCTTTTTCCCTTTACGCTCAAAATAGACGCTTTCTTCTTCTTTGCTCTGAATGACTCCAAAGTAACTTTAACACTCTAAGATACATAATTCATACGAAAACTCGCAAAGAAAGCATAAATACTAGATATAAAATTAGGTGTTTTAGACACCTATCAGATTCCCCCACACTTAGACTTTTCTAGTCCTCGAGCAAATCAAACAAAACAAATATAAAACATACATACAACTCCGTCTCGTCGAGGCTACGGTCACTTTTAGCATAAATAACAATCCTTTAAACCCCTAGGTGTCCCTAGTGGATGAGTTATAGTCTCGTGAAGGTTTACAAGAGGTCTACCTACAAAACCTATATTTCCAACTCCGTCTATTTGTGACAAATCAATGAACGAATCCAAAATGACTACAAGAGGAGGTACCTTGTGCAAATTCAGTTTATATTTAAGTAAATAAAGCTCTAATTAGATAGTCGAACAAGCCACAATACTCGGAAACTAACAAACCACAATCACAATGAAAATATTAAGAAGATGGAAATAGATGTAGATGTTGGCGAATGTTCACAAGTGATTGATGTTTCCCATATCTGTCTGAAGGTCACTACCAAGATGAACCTATGCATCCTATTAGATTGATCTACTGGTTTGAATTCTACATCAACTCACTGGCATATACAAGGGAACCAGAAGTGACTTTATTCAACCAATATAATACTTTCTTTTCTTTTTCTTTTCTTTTTTTTCTTTCACTTTTTTTTCCATAGACATCATGATTAGATATTTTGGATCCAAGCGCATGCTTCTTGTCAGCAAGAATGTGATAGTTTCCTTGGATCCTGCATTCCACGCTTGTTTAGGCGACGGATACAGGGACAACGTTTCACACATACTGCTATCCAAGTGTCTTTTTATTCCGTTTGGTCTAATTGGTCGGTCTTTTTTTCTTTTCTTTTTTTTCTTAGCAACTTAATCACTCTATTTCATCCTAGCAGTAATAACAAGTCGATGTTTAGTGACCCACCAAAACACTTAGAGAACAATAGATAAATATGGAAAATTAAAAATAGAATGTGACATGGTGATATTCTGAGATATGGTAACAACTATCATGTTAATTGTGATTTCTGATCTATGTTCGTCCCTTTTAGTTAATTGGTTCCTCAACTTCTGCAATCAAAATGGTTCCATCCACTAATGGTGTCATCCTAAAGGCACAATTTTCTAGATATCGGAGTTCAAAAAGCACAAATTTTTTCTTGGTTTTTTTCTATTTTTATGATTTTTTTTTTAAACAAACTAAAACAAACTATACAAACATATAAATGCTCCCCCACATTTAAAATTTACATTGTCCTCAATGTAAAATTAAATCGTCCAAAGAAAGTTCAAGGTGGGAAATTCCACAAATGATATGAAAAAACAAGAAAATAAAGATAAAAGAAAATGCGTAAAAATAATAGATAAAGATACAAAACCGATGGGTTGCCTCCCACTTAGCGCTTGTTTTAAAGTCGACGACTCGACTAGCTTCTTGTAAGATTCATTCCCCATACACCAATAATCTGAAAAGTTGGGGATCCTTCCATGGAACCTGTTTTGCAAACACTAGCTTCACACAAATATTAGTAATATAAAACAGAAACGAAGCTATTAACCGATAAAAGCTTCCCCCACACTTATTCTTGTCCACACATGGAAGTGTATAAAGAATATAGGAGTCGGGTACTTCCACGGTTTATTGTTCACAAACCTGAATAGTATGAGAATCAAATATCTCTAATGGCGGATATCGAGAACCAAAGTCATCTAACAATGTTCTCGAAGCACATACATTCAAACCAATAAGAGGTAAAGGAGAAGAAATAATATGCAAAGGGTTAGACAAACCTCGCACAATCTCTTGTAGCACGGAATCCTCTTCATCCTTGAAAAACTCAAGTGAATTATTCACCTCTTGTATATCATGGTCCTCTATCAAACCTTGCAACCATTCTTCGTCCGTTTCTTCCTTAACCAAAGTCTCGACATTAACATCATCGTTACAATCATTCATAAGTTCAATTGGGTCTTCCATAATATTGGTCTTAACGGTCACATTCTCAACACACCCCTATTTATTGTAAGGCACATAATCCACTGCGGATCCAAATTTCGCTATAAGGAACTTTTTTAGAACTCTAACAAATGCTTCATCCTCAAGCTCCACCCTTTGAATAGGCTCTTGATCATTATTAAGATCAATGCTTGAGTCAGCTGCACTAGTGTCATCATCGCAAAAAAGACTCCATTGTACACTCCTCGGGGATGTCACCATAAATTGGTTCAAGCGATGTATTTTCATAGTCATCATCACTATCATAGTTATCATAAGATTGGCTACCACTTCCCAAAGATTGGTCTTTCGCAGAATTTTGCATGTCCTCTTTGACTTCTTCAATGCTTTGTCTTAAATTGGAAACATCTTTTTGAAGCTCTTGGAGTGATCCATTCAAATTTTGAAAATAGGTTTCCATTTGTTGGTAAAACTCATTCGACAAGGAAAAAGTAGAAACACTTACCTCAGTATTTCTAGGCCAATTATCTTCCCTTTGAATGGGTGAATGATCATAACTACAATCATAAATTAGGCCAAACATACTATGAGCACTTTCGGTCTATGAAATTGGTTCCACGCTTGGTTGTCTACAAACTGACTCCATGCTGGCCATAAATCATTGCATTTCATCTACCAAACTAGAGGAAATATTAAGAGAAGCACAAATATTCTCCCCTCTTTGTGGTTGCTCACTTACATACCCACCGTAAGAAGGTTGGAATATATGAGAATAACTCAAAGGGTACGTGGAGTATTGATCATAACCAAAGGATTGGTTTTGATTGTACTCCCCATAAGGGTGATAGTTGTCATAGTGTTGTTTAGGTTGATAACCGTACTCATTATTCCAATATGCGCCGTCCATTGGTACCTGAAACAAGAGTTCTCACAACTATGTTAAAAACCAGAAAATAAGAAAAACTAAAAAATAAATAAAAATGGTGGGTTGCCTCCCATTTAGCGCTTGGTTTAAAGTCGTCAGCCCGACTTGCAAGATGAATTCTCCATACACCAATAATAGGAAAAGTTGGGGATCCACCCATAGCACCTGTTTTGCAAACACTAGCTTCACAAAAATATTAGTACAAGAAAACAGAATTGAAGCTATTAACCGATAAAAGCTTCCCCCACACTTATTCTTGTCCACACTTGGAAGTGCATAAAGAATATAGAAGTCGGGTACTTCCACGGTTTCTTGTTCCAAAACCTGCATAGTACGAGAATCAAATGTTTCTAACGGCGGATATCGAGAAACAAAGTCATTCAACAATGTTCGCGAAGCACATACATTCAAACCAATAAGAGGTAAAGGATAAGAATCAATATGCAAAGGGTTAGACAAACCTTGCACAATCTCTTGTATTACGGAATCCTCTTCATCCTTGAAAAACTCAAGTGAATGATTCACCTCTTGTATATCATGGTCCTCTATCAAACCTTGCAACCATTCTTCGTCCGTTTCTTCCTTAACCAAAGCCTCGACATCAACATCATTTACAAGTTCAATTGGGTCTTCCACAATATTGGTCATACCGATTTCATTCTCAACATACTCATATTCATTAGACTCAAACATTGTTGCAAAGTTCTGTAAAACATTAGTTTCATAATACTCATGTACCTTTTGAATAGGTGCTTGATCATTATAAAGATCAAGAGTTGAGTCAACTACACTAACGTCATCAAATATCTCCAAAGGTTGGTCCTTTTCAACACAATCATCTTCGTCTTCATTTTTTCAGTCTCACCATAATAAGAATTGCCGTCGGTTTCCCAACCTTTATCACGATGTCGTTTAAGTTCCATATGAATGGTCCTACTAATTTCATCGACAAGCTCTTCCGAGGATCCATCATCTTCCAACTTGTATAATTTATGTGCAAGTTTCCTGACGTTCACACGCTTACCACCATTGGCTACAATAGGTTCTCTTTCCCATGAATCTTCCCTTTGAATGGGTGAATGATCATAACTACGATCTGGAGTCGGGTAAGAAGAAATGTTCCAAAAATTGGTTTGCGCGACGTTCTCTCTATCAAGGTCAAGTTGGTCTAGTCTTTGTTGCATGTCTTGTAATCCATTCAAAATATGCATACAACTCGAATGAAGCCAATTAGAAGTAGAATTATCCCACCTAGGTGCTTGACTTACATACCCACTACAAGGTTGTTTTTGGTATGTATGAAAATCACCATAAGGTTCTCTAGGATATGCATCATAGCCAATAAATTGGTTTTGATTACATCCCATAGATGGTGGGATAGTGTCATAGTGTTGAGGAGGTTGAAAATCATATCCATTGCTCCAATATGCTCCTTACATAGAATTGGTACCTGAAACAAGAGTTCTCAAAACTATGTTAAAATAAGAAAATAATAAAAACTAAAAACAAAAAAAAAATTAAAATAAGAAACCAAAAACAAGTGACAACCATTTTTTAACCAAAATTTGATCGCTGTCGTAGGCGTCAAAAATAAATTACACTTTCCTACTACTCAAAATATATAATATAGCAAGGGCAAGAAAGGATCGTTCCCACAGAGAGGTCTAGGTTGTCAATATGTTTCGGTTTCCTGTATAAAACACCGAGGGTTTTTATGATTTTTATAAAGTAAAAATAAATTAAAAGCAAACAAATAAATAAAGCACGAAAATCAAGGTAGTGAAAGTATTGGTTACAGATTTCATCTTCAATTGTAAACAAGTTTTTGGATATATGAATAGAATTCGTATTTAATCTCGCTATCATCAAAATCCCTAGAATACCTTATTGCAAGAATACTCCGTAAATTTCCTAAGTTTATCAACACACACATTAGAGCTGCGTATGTGAACTCTACCTAAAGAATAACCTAACGCCTTGCGCTAATTAAGTTCAATTCCTAGGAGCATTAAGTTTTAGATATAGGCTAATCAATGCAACTATCATACATTGCGCGTGACAATTCAGACAAAGGTCAATTTCTACATATGATTACAAGAGTGTATCACTACAAACTGTAATCATATCATGCTACTCGAAGGTTATCGCTTGATGAAAACCCTAAAATATCTATAGATATGGATGTATGTTCAATCAATTCTAGACTCAACTAAACAAACATTCAATCATATTGCAATACATCAATCATGTAATTATTATACGCAGTAGAAAGTGAACGATGGTTTTGAGAGAAAACTAATTCATAAAGATCATAACTTGTTTTCAAAATCCAACTACATCTTTAACCAATAATAAAAACTTAGTTACTCATGGTATAGGAGTTCATAACAAGAATGAAGAGAAAACCTATCATGTTTCTAAACCCTAGAACACTAAAGTAGCAGCAGCCCCCTAATGGATATATATCCTCTTGGAATATCCCCCTCAGCTGCTTAAATACTTCCCTGTTTTAGGTCACGTCCAAAACTCAGTCGCCTAACAGAGCCCATGAGCGAGGCCCAAAATCCAAGTCCATTAGAGTTTATCCGGGTCAGGTGAGTCAGATCGGGTTGGACCGGTAATCACTGATTCGACTCACTATGAAGGAAATTCAGCAGTCTCATCTGTTTCTGGATGTTCTCCTGGCCAAATTTCAGGCCATTTCTTTGTTTCCCTGCACAACCTAGCATTCATATATTCAAACCCATTCATTCTCTGCTGCAAATTCAGTTCCTCCATGACTTGTTCAATTGCACTTCATAACCTACAAACCCATTGCATCAGACTTTCATACCTCTATTCACTTCATGCCATAACTAGCAGCATCATTCTTTGACAGCAACATCCATCAAATCAATTCTCTCCATCACCAATTCAATACACTCCCTGCACTTGTATTTATTTCACCTACAATTTTGTCACAGGAATGCTTCATATCAACTCCACTTCTCATTATTGTTATTTGCTTTGCACTTTTCCATGCATTACTAACCAGTCCACTTGCAGAAATATCATCCATTGCCTTCAATCCATTGCCACTAATACCATCAAACTACCTCCATGGCTCTCACTGCGCCAACAAGTCCTTCATTACATTGTAGAGTCTTGCAACATCACCATCTGACCCATTGTATCTCCATTTCAGCTTCAGTTCTGCAACCAAAGCCACAGACAACTCTATCTAGCTTGCACTACACATCAGCACTATTCCATAAGTCACACAACGATTCCATTCATCCAACCAACACCAGCTGCAGCTTCAATGTCTTAGCATCACCTGACTCAGCCATTGCATCAATTCAAACCACCAGCTTCTTCACTGAATTGCACCTGAATCACTCAATTGCTCCACTATTTCTCAATTCACACTCCTTTATTCCCTGAGCAGCAACAACACGTCTAAATCGACCACAAACCTATCAGTTCTTCCATTGGAATCAAGATTCAATGGCACCAGTACTACCACTTTCTAATTCTCAACTAACCCTTTTTTTCTTTGCTTTGTTCTTCTTTATCTCCAAAACCAACAGCAGCAGCAGCAGCAGCTGTTCTTCTCTGTTTCAATTCCAACAACAGATCTATCACCTTTTCTCAAATCGCGACAACCCATTTCCATCTAAATCTCAAACAATCAATCGCAACAGCTTCACCGATCTCCTTCTTCATCTCTGAGATTGACAGTCACAATATCAACTCCAGTTCCAGAAACTAATTCCACCCATCAACAAACCCTAAATCGATCACTATCTTTACTGCAATCCACCAGTCCCTTGATTTCTTGATTCCCATAAACACATCTTCTGAGATTTAAATATTTTGCAGAAAACCAGCAACCCTACCTCTGCTTCAGATCCCATTTTTCTGTGTTCTTTCACTTGAGCATCAGCAGAAACAATTAGATGATTAAAACCCTCATTTTTATGCTTCAATTTCTCATTCAGTTTTTAATCTTTCCCTCTGAATTTCATGTGCCGCCATTTCTTTTCTCTCTGAGTTTGAGAAGTAAAGCAAATGATTGAGAACTCTACTCCATTTCAGGGTCATGTAGAAACCACAACTGCTATCGGCACCCAGTTATTGGATAAGGGTAACCCTGAATGGCTTGTATGCCTACTAGCTCCGCATCCATCAATGCGCAATGACTCCGAGCAATGAATTTATCCCTTAATCCCCTTCTTTCGCTCCAGTGACTCCAAAATACCTAATAAACTCACACTCACACATAAGATACATAATTCACACGAAAAATAACAAAGAAAGCATAAATAATAAATATAAAATAAGGTGTTTTAGACACCTATCATTTATAGGAAAAAATAGGTTTACCACAACACTGATTCCTTCGCCTAAAGGTTAGACAATTACAGCATGTAACATTAAGGGGATTAGCCTTAACATATGATCATGGTTTCACAACTTCTTGTGATGCCAAAACAAGAACATCGTGAAGTTTCTCATTCTTTATATGGTAACGACATCTCCTTTCCAGGTGGCCTTTATTCCGCAATAGTGGCAAACATAAGGAATGTTATTACCTCGATCCATATGTGATGACTTTGTAGGTTGATATACTTTGCTCTTTCAAACCATAACTTCCGGTAAAGGTATTTTACTTTTGCCATCAATGGAAACCTTTTGTTCAGAAGAATCACTAGCCTTGACAAATTTTACCTCTTTGCTAATACTTGGAGCATCTATTCCCTTATAGCCCAATCCTCGTATATCACGATGATTTTTACTTGCTCCTAGGATAGAGGTTAATTTGCTTGAACTAGTATTGAACTTTTTCAAGTCATCTTCCAACATCTTGATTTTATCAAGAGCAGCAGCTAAATCAGCCTCAAGGCGTTTTTCTATAGCGAGACAAGCACTTTCTCTGTCATCAAAACTAATTTGTTGAGAGTTAAACCTTGCTTCAAATTCTGCAAGTTTTTCTTCCAACAAAAAATACTTTTGATAAAGATTATCACATTCAAGTGACTTTATACGCAGGTTTTCCTCAGAATCCTTGAGGATCGATTCATTAGAACGATTCGAAACATAAACACCTGCGTAACATCTTCTCAATTTCTTGTTTTCTCGACAGAGAGGAGTCAGAAGAGGTGTGACATGAGAAGTTGTCATCTTCTTCTTTTCTAATGAATTCAAAACCTTAACATGCTCTGAGACTTTCTCATCAACATCAACATCTCTATCAATATTTGAATCACCTTCATCAGAAAATTCATCCAACTATTCTTCTAGGCGTATTTCCCAGACTTCAACAGGTTCTACATTAAGAGAATGTTTATATACTAACCTGGATGTGACAGTTTTCTTAGGTGAATCCAAGCTTTGAAAATCATCTGGTGATTTATGAACTGGTACGTTATTAGAGTTAGACTCGTCCATAATCAGATCACTACAAACACAGACTTATAAAGTCTTTAAACGTGTTTGCCTGCTCTGATACCAATTGAAAATGCGTGGGTCTAACAACCTCACCCAATATTTCGATTAGCAATCTGTATGGAAAACTCCGAGTTGTTTTCTAAAGAATCAACAAGACTCAATCAATAGAAAATATCTCAAGGAGTTATTATCTCAATCTCTCGATTTGATTTACTCAAGTAAATAAGATTCGCGAGTCTAATCAAAGAGAGATAACTTGGATGGTACCAAAGACCAATATCCAAGTGCCAATCGATTTAAATCAACAACCAATAAGGTCGGATATTATAATCGATTGAACAACGCACAACCTGTATTATTTCAATTATATAAAAATATAATGCAGAAAAAAAATAACACAGACACCAGAATTTTGTTAACGAGGAAACCGCAAATGCATAAAAACCCCGGGACCTAGTCCAGATTAAACATACACTGTATTAAGCCGCTACAAACACTAGCCTACTCCAAATTAACTTTGGTATGGACTGTAGTTAAACCCAAACCAATCTCACACTGATCCAAGGTACAGTTATTCTTTTACGCCTCTGATCCCAGTAGGATACTGCGCACTTGATTCCCTTAGATGATCTCACCCACAACCAAGAGTTGATACGACCCAAAGTCGAAGAATTTAGCAAACAAATCTTTCTCACACAGAAAAGTCTACAGGTAATAGATAAATTCGTCTCCCACGAATAAACCTATGAGTTTTGTTTCGTCTTTTGATAAATCAAGGTGAACAGGAACCAACCGATAAAACCCGACTTATATTCCCGAAGAACAACTCAGTTTCATCAATCACCTCACAATAAACCTAATCGACACAGAGAAGAAGATTATTAAGGAATCACAAACAATGAGACGAAGATGTTTGTGACTACTTTTATCTTGCCTATCGGAGATAGAAATCTCAATCCAATTATTACAATTGTACTCGTACTATATAAATAGCAAGATCAGATCACACAACTACAAGAAAAGTAGTATCGGTCTGGCTTCACAATCCCAATGAAGTCTTTTAGTCGTTAACCCGAATTTAGAGAGAAAACTCAAGGGTTAATGGAGATCGACTCTATCTTAAAGAAAACTAGTATCACACAAGAAATATGTGTGGGGATCAGTTTTTCCAATGGCTAGAGTTCTCCTTATATAGTCTTTTAAATCAGGGTTTGCAATCAATGTTAGCTTGCTAACAAAGCATTCAATATTCACCGTTTGATGAAAACCTGATTAGATACAAGCTAATATCTCTCAACCGTTAGATCGAAAACTTAGCTTTCCATACACACATGTACTTGATGTTTTGAGTTCGTGTAACCGTACCCAAACGTGTAAAATGGTTGGTTCAATATTAGTCAACCAAATGGTTAGCCAAATGATAACTTTCATATCAACCATATTATTCTTCACCATAACTAGTCCAAATGACTCAAATGAACTAGTTAGAGAGTTGTTCAATTGCTATGAGATCTCAAGTACTACAAGAGACACAATTGAATCAAAAAATGATGTGATTCTCTCGAATCATTAATCATGAACTATAAATCCACGGTTTGCAAAAGCATTCCTTAGTAATTTAAGATAAGTTCACGAACAACGTTTTTAGACATAACCTATTGAGTTCGCAGACTCAAGCTAACCGGTTGAAATTAATAAATTCCAGCATAATTTCTCAGGATGAGAACTTCCTTCAGTTCGCGGACTGCGATTGAGCTTCAACTTCAGTAGATATTCTCGGGTTCGATAACTTACGCCAGTTCGCGGACTGGGTTCACAGACTGAGTTCGCGGACTAAGTTTCTGCTCACGTTCTGGTTCCACTTGATCAACAAAGTTCACAAACTTCGGTTCAAGTGTTAAGGAATTATACATATATGTGTTTCCACAATAATATTTATATCCCACAATGGTTATATAACCTAAAATATCATTTCAATCATTGAAACATTCTCAGAGGACGTCATATATTTTTTATTCATGAACTAGTTTTCGTCAGAGCAATTTCCAAAGTAATTGAAACATAACATGACTTTCGTCACTAGGCAAAGATGAACTTGGCTAAAGCGAAATCTTTACCAACACTCATTTCGAGAAATAGATAAGCGAGATATACTCAGCTCGAAATGTCACATGTGCATATTCTTATTCTATATAGTAAACCGACTTTTGTCTCAAGATAGGAGATAGAGTAGATAGACTTTTAAGTGATAGATAAGTTCAAGTCTCCACATACCTTTTAGTCGATGAAGATCTACTGGTTCCTTGAGTAGTCATTCGTCTTGTATGATGATTGCCATGGAGTTCTTGAGCTCAACTACACTTTATATCCTAGTCCGAGACCTTAGCTATAGTAGACTAGAAATCAAGACTATATAGTTTTGATCACTAAGATTGACAAACATGCTTGAGATAGCAACGCATGTGAGTTTGACCGGGCAGTGCTCTAACAATCTCCCCCTTTGTCAATTTTAGTGGCAAAACCATTAATACATATGGAACACAAAAATTATATAAATAAACTTTGTAGCTCCTATTCCACATGTGTAATCTTCAACAATACTCGAAATCTTCGTCACTTCCAAGTAGTCCAATGGTCCCGAAGGTTGTAAGTTTAGTATCATCGTTGTTGAAAATCCGTAGCTATAATAATGAGAAAAGCATTGGTTCTTCATCATTTTTATACAGTGTCATAATATTATTACACATCATCAAATTCCAATTGCATCACAACTTCAACAACAATACTATGGTGATACTTCACTCCCCCTTAGTCAATACTCCATCTCACATGGAAACAACTCCCCCTTACATAATGATCCGAAAACCATATGTATTTGTAGTGTGAACTACAAATAGTTCTCCCCATTTTTGTCAATAAAATTGGCAATGGTACAAGAATGGGATCCTAATGAAATTTCTGTAAGAGACATTTCATGACAAAAGGTAAATTTTCTATCATATTATTTAGATGCAATCATAAAGCCGAGGCTAAATGCATTCAGCAAGGAGTTTATAAAGATACAAGTTAACCCCTAAAAATTCCACAGCCGCATTCCTCACAAAGATTTGAAAACTAAGCGCAAGTTTAAAAGAACTCTCCCCCATAAGATGTCATTCCCAAATGAACAACAAGAGCGACCTTAATTTCAAGAGAAAAGAAGGATTTCTTTAGACTCTACAAATTACATACAAGTATGAGTTTGGAATCCAAAATATTCAATCATATTAACCAAAGCAAACCAAGATTAATTTGACTAAATATGCTCAACACAAGTAAACTTATGGAGACTTAATTCATCGATTAGATTATTCACAAGAGAACCCATAAATATTCTAACTGGATTACACAATTAAACTGTGTTCCCCAATTCTTGTGCTTCCCTCACCATATACATAGCAGGGCATTCCTTGGTGATGATGCACTTACAACACAACTAAGTTGTGTTGGGGTGAACAATGTCTTGCTCACCACAAGTGACCTTTGGATTATCATGAAAGGGATCGCTTTTAGAACCTTTCACATTTAGTTCCATTTTTCCAAAAAACTTGTTAAGTTCCAACATCATGGATACTGCCTAAATGGATCCTAACATAATCTGTGTTCCCCAATTCTTGTGCTTCCCTCACCATATACATAGCAGGGCATTCCTTGGTGAGGATGCACTTACAACACAACTAAGTTGTGTTGGGGTGAACAATGTCTTGCTCACCACAAGTGACCTTTGGATTATCATGAAAGGGATCGCTTTTAGAACCTTTCACATCTAGTTCCATTTTTCCAAAAAACTTGTTAAGTTCCAACATCATGGATACTGCCTTCTCCAAATCCATGGAATTTTCTGGAAGATCATTCCTTTTCACACTCAAAGCATTATTGGATTTATTTGGTACCCACTTTTGAGTACGTTTAGGAACAACCGGAACTTTCTTCCCATTACCCTCTTCTAGATTTCTCGAGAGAGAATTGGATTGACTATTCTTTTGCAAGTTAGTCTTTCGCCAATTTGGAGCATCAGATCTTGTCTAAGTCTTTACGAAGCTATCCTTTTGATAACCATTACGATTTTGAAAAGGCTTCATATGACGTTTATAGGAAAAAATAGGTTTATCACAGCACTGATTCCTTTGCCTAAAGGTTGGACAATTACAGCCTGTAGCATTAAGGGGATTAGCCTTAACATATGATCTTGGTTTCACAACTTCTTGTGATGCCCAAACAAGAACATCGTGAAGTTTATCATTCTTTATACGGTAACGACATCTCCTTTCCAGATGGCCTTTATTCCCGCAATAGTGGCAAACATAAGGAATGTTATTACCTCGATCCATATGTGCTGACTTTGGAGGTTGATATACTTTGCTCTTTCGAACCTTAACTGCCGGTGAAGGTATTTTACTTTTTCCATCAGTGGAAACCTTTTGTTGAGAAGAATCACTAGCCTTGACGAATTTTACCTCTTTGCTAATACTTGGAGCATTTATTCCCTTATAGCCCAATCCTCGTGTATCACGGTGATTTTTACTTGCTCCTAGCATAGTGGTTATTTTGCTTGAACTAGTGTATGCGTGTCGTAACCACAACAAATGAATTAATATTTTACTACCTAATTAACAAGTAATATAGGGTAGTCAAGATTGTTCCCACGAGGAGCAAGAGATTATTAGTTGTAAAATTGTCACAAAAGGGGGGTATTGGTTCTAAAATTTATAAAGCAAAAGAAATAAGCAAAGTAATTAAAAGTGTAAGTTGAATTCAATAAGAGAGAATAGATCAAGGAATCCTTCTTCGTTGCAAAACAATGATTAAAGTTATGTTCTTTTCCACTTTTTATTAGTCATAGATTATCACCAACCGTAGGTATAGCAGCTAGATCAGTGCTAACCCCTAAATCCCTTATATCACCGGACACGGATCGACTACCAGATTCTATTTACCAAACCACCTAGTAGTAGATCACTCAAGATGTAATTTAGTTAAACGCATTAAGATTTATGAATTTATTAGGTTGATATTAGTAGTTAGACTCTTAGATCAAGGTCCACTTGCTAACGTTGTTTTTACACACAATTGCTCCACGGAATCCCTCCGCAAGGTCTTGTGTTTTCTACTTATGTAAATAGTCAAGAAACGATTACTTATCCCCTAACTTTCACTAGCTTTCGATAAATTAACAAATCAATTTAGTTGGCCACCCAAACGACCTATCAATCAAGCATAGACACTAATATTAGTAAAAACAAACGATAATCATATGAAAAACTTCAAAGTAGAATTGAAACAAAACTCAAACCATATATTAAGAACTAGGAATTCATCCTCAATCAATAAGAAATTTAGCTACTCATAATTTGGAGTTCACACAATAATAATAATAACTAAGGAAGAAAGAAAAACTTATTGAAAAGATGATGGTTGCTCCTTCCTCCAATCCTTGTGCACTTTAAATCCTTCTCCAAAGTATATGTGTGTAAAAAGTTGTAGAGAACTCCTTTATTTATAGGCTTCAATACTCTCCATATCTTTGTAGGAAAAGAATCCACATTCCATAAGAACACCACTTTCCCAATTTGAGCCATATTCCAATTTCTAGTCCAATTCTCCAAAACTTCCAAGTTTTCATCCAATTCCCAATTCTAAGTCTTCACACACATGAGAGAAGTCCACCCAAAATTCTGCATTTTTGGTCACCGGAAAACTGTGTTTTTGGCCGGAAATAGGCCGGAATTCATCACCGCCATCCACCTGAAAATTGTCTCCGTCGAAAAAATATTCCGTCAGTCCACCGTTAGGACTAACGGTCAAATTAACAGTCTCAGTTAGTCAAAAAAATCAAGTCAAAGGGCGAGTTAGCTTCTTAGTCAGCTGAGTCGCTGGGTCGGATCGGCTCTTCGAACTCGTTCTGGATCGGTCACCGGCGGCTACCGAGTTAACTCGTCGGAGTATAAAATCCAACAGAGCTCCATCTGTTTCTGGGTGTTTTCCCGGCCGAATTCAGGCCATTCTTCTCTTCAATTCCTGCATCAAACCTAACATACATCTAGTTTGAATCATCTGCAACACGAACTCGTCACCTGGAATGAATAGCAGCTACCCGATACTACCAACACAACTTAAATTCTTAAATCACAACCCCTGGCAACAGATTCATACCCCATCGATTCATACCCATCTTCCATCTTTTCTAGCAAACCCATTTCAAAAATCAACAGCAAATCTCCAATTGAACAACAGCGGCATCTTCCTTATCTTGATTTCTTCATCTCGAATTCGAATCCATCTTCGATCTGTGCTTCAGTTCCATTCAATCCCTAATTTCTTCCATGAGATCGTATAATTCTAATTCTGATCTCAATCCACGGCCATCTATTGATTCAATCAACAACAACTTCAATTTCTAACTTCAATCTTCAGACCTCAATTCGTCTCTCAATTTCTCTGTGTCTCGAGTAAATGACATAAAGATAAGTCGCTTTTTCTTTATTTGTTTTGTTTTCAGGTAGAATAGATAATTGAAGAAGAAATATTTCGATTCTAGGGTTGGGTTTTAAATTGAGACAACTATTTGCGCCCCAGTAGAGAGCCACTCCCAAATGGGTGTCCTGAGTAACTTCTTGGGTGCTTTTAATAGGTGGTCACTTCTGATAAGGGCTAGCCATATGGCAGCCCCTTAACCTGTGGTAGCTATCTTTTAATACTTATCCAAAAGAGAGGTTCCCCTTAACCATTACCGAGCTCCAGATAGTGTTCTCCCCTGAAATGACAGATTTGCCCTTTTTGCTCAATTTTGGTGATTTCTTCTTCTTTTCCTCTGTGTGACTCCAGAGTACCTAATAACTCAAAAACACACGTAAAATACATAATTCACACGAAAAATAGCAAAGAAAGCATAACCAATAGATATTAAATAAGATGCATTCTACACCCTATCAAATTCCCCCACACTTAGACTTTGCTAGTCCTCGAGCAAATCAAACTAAAACTTACAACTTCAAAGTGTTCTAGCGTCCCAAGCATCCAAAGAGTTATGAGGAAATAGAGTTTCTTCATGCTAGTAATAAGAAGTTAGAAATACTAAAGAACATATTCTCATTCTTAAATGTTGAGTGAGAAATAACCACACCATAATGAGAGAACACGTGTTTGAGAAACGATCAATAAGCATTTCGCCTCGACTTCTGCCTCACCAAAAAGGGTTTTATGATAATTGCACTCAAAAAGAAGGATTTTTTATGGGAGTCACATGTGTGCAGGTAGGAATGAAGAGAGAATTCCTGCAACACTTTGAATGGTGGGAAGGATAACTTCCGAAATTTTGAAAACCCACATCTTTTAACATTTTGAAAAACCATTTTTCTAACGATCTCTAAGAAAGGAAATCAACCACTATTATCGAGGATGAGATTACTTACTTACCTTCACATCCGATTGCCAATTATGATAACACCACTCTCACGGAATCCAAAAGAAACGTCTTCCTCTACTTGTCTTCATCTTCTTGGTCTTCGACTTCAACTATTGATGATAAACTTTCGAACTTCATAAATCCTTGACAATTTGTAACCTTTTTCCTTAAAATCCATGTCGCTTGAAACTTCCTTATAAATTTCCCTTCCCCACGGCTTATTAAATAAACAAAAGCAAAAACAATAATAGATATTTCTCGTCTCATATTTTTCAATCAAATTTTTTTTTCTTTTCTTTTTAAATTTGTTTTTCTTTTTTTTTAACAAGAGAAACAAAATACAAATCAAAGTGAAAAATAAAACAACCATGGCCATGGAAAAGTACTTTACCGCTTGATTCTTTACAACTTGTATCGCCTCGAAATCATAAACTTCAATAATTCTCACCTTTTGATTTTCTTCGCTTTTGTAAATTAGTCTTCATACTTGAATATAGAATTACCTCATTATATTGTAAGTCTTCAACATATATGTAAAAATCTGCTCATTGTATGTTGCTTACTTGAATATGAAATTTGCTCTTTTTCTTGTTCCATTGTTGCTTGCAAGCCTTTAACGTCTTCAACTTTCCTTGTAGATTTTGATGTCGCTCCTTGTTGATAATTGTGGTGTTTCTATGGACCCGTTGTTGTCGAGAGAGAGAATGGTGCTAACTGCAAATCGAACTACAAAAAGGTGGCTTTCATCTATAGACGTCACCCTCATGATTGAAAAAAATAGCATTCAAGAGATTAAAATAGTGCTGAAATTGGTGTGAAATTGGGTAGCTCACCATTCTACCCGGAATTAACGTACGGTGACACACACTCAAAAGAATCTCTTTAGTAAAGGAAGAATTTCTGGTCGGTGCCTTGGTTGATATGAAAATGGGTAGTCTCCACTAATGATTGATCAGCAACTCTAATAACGCACTTCTCCCTGCACCAAATTTGCATCACCGGCATGATTAAATCCATTATTTAACACTCTAACAAATAAGAAATCCGAACGTAGTTCCCTAACACTTCCAAGTTCAATTATGTCGGTCAGAATTCTCTATGTAAACATACCTAGAAGTATGCTAGTGACTCTAAAATCTCTAAAAGTTGAAAGTTTTATGCAAAAAAAAGTTTTTTTTTTTTTTTTTTATGCAGAAATATATGCTTAGCCACTCCCCCACACTTAAACCTTACATTGTCCTCAATGTAATTGAATCGTCCAAGTAAAGTCAAGGTGGGAAATCTTAATATGATATGGAACAAGAAAAGTAAACAAACAAAACAAAAAGCAAATAAAAACAAAAGGATAAGAAATACAAAACCGGTGGGTTGCCTCCCACTTAGCGCTTGTTTTAAAGTCGACGGCCCGACATAGCTCTTGCTTCATACTACTCCTCTAGAGGGAGAAAATCTTCAAATGGAAGTTCATCCACATTCACATAGGCGATGTTCTCATAGTATGGCTTCAATCTATGGCCGTTGACTTTGGAAAGCGAGTTGTCTCTAAGACTAGTAATTTCAACTGCACCATAAGGAAAAACATTAGTAATAACATACGGTCCAATCCAACGGGACCTTAATTTTCCAGGAAATAGTTTAAGACGAGAATGAAATAAAAGGACTTTTTTCCCCACAACAAAACTTTTCCGAGAAATCATCTTGTCATGAAAAAGCTTGGTCTTTTCCTTGTAAATCTGGGCATTCTCGTAAGCATCATTACGTATCTCCTCTAGCTCATTTAGTTGTAACTTTCTTTGTTTCCCCGCTTCATCATACTCCATGTTGAATTTCTTTATCGCCCAATAAGCCTTATGTTCAAGTTCAACCAGAAGATGACAAGCTTTGCCATAAGCCAACCGATATGGAGACATACCAATCGGTGTCTTGTACGCCGTTCTATACGCCCAAAGTGCATCATTGAGCTTAAAGCTCCAATCTTTCCTTGTGGTATTCACCATTTTCTCAAGAATGGACTTGATCTCACGGTTTGAAATTTCCGCTTGTCCACTAGTTTATGGATGGTAAGGTGTACCAATCTTATGTGTTATGTTGTACTTCTTGAGGAGAGTATGAAAAGAATTCTTGAAATGCGAGAATCATTAGTTTTGGTGGCTCTAGCCTCCTCCCATTTTGAAACATAATCTACGGCAAGAAGTATATAAAAATTTCCATTCGAATTGACAAAAGGGCCCATAAAATCAATTCCCCCACACATCAAAAATCTCTATGGCGAGAATTGGTGTGAGTGGCATTTGATTTCGAGCACCTAGATTGCCCGTTCTTTGACATCTATCACGATTTACAAAAAACATATGAATCTTCAAACAAGGTGGGCCAATAAAATCCACTCTCAAGAACTTTGAGAGCGGTACGTTTAGAACCAAAATGGCCACCACAAGCAAAAGTATGACAAAAGGAGAGAATAGATTGAAATTCGGAGTTAGGTACGCACCTTCGTATTATTTGATCAACGCTATATTTCTATAAGTATGGTTCATACCACACATATTGCTTCGCTATCTTCTTAAGTTTCATCTTTTGGAAGTTGGACATTGTACTAGGTACCTTTCTTGTCACCAAGTAATTTACTATATCCGCATACCAAGGTGTTGATTCTTCCAAGGAGAAAAGTTGTTCGTCCGGAAAGCGGTCTTGTAATGGAAGTTCTTCGTGAGACATAACAAGTCTACTAAGATGATCCGCAACGGTATTCTCCACACCTTTCTTATCTCGAATTTCTATGTCGAACTCTTGTAGTAATAGGATCCACCGGATTAGTCTTGGCTTAGCTTCTTTTTCTTTAGTAAGTATTTAAGTGCGGCATGATCGGAATACACAATAACCTTTGTATCCACCAAGTATGATCGAAATTTTTCCAATGCAAACACTATAGCCAATAACTCCTTTTCCGTGGTAGAATAGTTGATTTGTGCATCATTAAGGGTTCTATATGCATAATATATAACATGGGACAACTTGTCCACTATTTGACCCAAAACGGCTCCAACCGCATAATCACTAGCATCACACATTAATTCAAATGGAAGATTCCAATCCGGTGACTTGATAATCGGTGCACTTGTCAACATTGCCTTCAATTTGTCAAAAGCATCCTTGCATTCCTTGTTGAAGTCAAAAGGTACCTCCTTTTGTAGTAACTTGCACATCGGCATGGAGATTTTGGAGAAATCCTTGATAAACCGCCTATAGAAACCTGCATGGCTAAGAAAAGAACGAACCTCCCTCACCGAAGTGGGGTATTGTAAGTTTCTTATTAAATCTATCTTTGACTTGTCCACTTTGAGCCCTTGAGAGGACACAATGTGACCAAGTACTATGCCATGGTTTACCATAAAATGACATTTCTCCCAATTAAGGACAAGGTTTGTGTCTATGCATCGTTTAAGAAATAGTTCAAGGTTGTTTAAACATCTATCAAAAGAATTGCCATAAACACTAAAGTCGTCCATAAATACCTCAATAATGCGCTCCACGTAATCCGAGAATATACTTACCATGCATCTTTGGAAAGTAGCCGGAGCATTGCAAAGACCAAACGGCATCCGTCTATACGCAAACGTTCCAAACGGACAAGTGAAAGTAGTCTTCTCTTGGTCCTCCGGTGCAATCACAATTTGGTTGTATCCCGAATAACCGTCCAAGAAATAATAATACAAATGCCCCGCTAACCTCTCCAACATTTGATCAATGAAAGGTAAAGGAAAGTGATCCTTTCGGGTTGCGGAATTAAGCTTTCTATAGTCAATGCACACTCTCCAACCGGTTTGAACTCTTGTAGGAACAAGTTCATCGTCTTGATTTCGAACAACTGTAACACCGGACTTCTTTGGCACCACTTGTACCGGACTAACCCACTTGCTATCGTAGATTGGGTAGATTACCCCTGAACTTAGCAATTTGAGTTGTAGTTGCAGGAAATCCCATAACTACACCCTCATGAGATCCTATTAATTTGATTTGATGATCTAATTTATTTGATATTAAAATGAAGATTAAAGTACTAAAATTGTAAAGGAGACACAAGAATTTTTACATGGTTCGATCATTGTGATCTACATCCATGGTTCTTCACTAGTGATTGTATGTAATTACATGATTTTACAATTGAGACTCCATTAAAGAATATTTGGAGCTCTAGATTTTTGGGGAATAAGATCATCAAGAAAATAAGTCTCTCTCTCTCTTTACAAAATTCTAACTTCAAATGTCTCTCCAAAATCTATTCTCCAAAAGAACTTTTTTTTTTCTCTCATGCCTAAATGGCTATTTATATGATTTTACATAAAAGATAACAGTTGTGTTGCCCCGTAATTTCGGATCTAAAATATGTCATGCGAGTCTTCGTAACCTTGCTCGCAAGATGTCTTTTCTCTCTACAATTTCGCAAGCTATCATTTGTTTCGTCGTTAATTATTCGCAAGCATAATAATGATGCGAGATTCTGATCCTACATTTTGCCTCTTTTTTCTTGAATATTGCTTGAAGAGCGATCTTCAGGAAAAAACTAGTTGTTGTAGCTGTTGGAGTAGTCTTTAATCTTTGTTGATGAAGGAACGAGCGAAAGAATACTGGACTTGAAAAGTATATACTTGCCTCTATTCTTTTGCGAAGTTCCAGAATGTTGCGAAGTAAATAAGAAGTCTCACCCTTGAAGTATAAGAAGTATGAAATATCCTTGATGAAGTATAAGAAATATAAAATATCCTTGAAGAAGTATAAAAAGTACTCAATCCTCAAAATATATAAGAAGTATGAAGTATCCTTAGGAAGTATAAGAAGTATTTAATCCTCGAAATATAAGAAGTATTCGTCCTTAAATGAGAGTGATAAATATTGCCTCTGTTCATGTGAAATTATTACTCCATTTTTGGTTAGGATTCTCGTTGAGAAGATAAAGAACATAAAATGTTTTCTTAGTACCCATAGTTGCCTCTGTTCTTTATCTGTGAGAGTAGAATCCTTGAGAGAAATGTTGAATGAACGAATTGTTTCTTTATTCTTATCTTGCCTCTGCCTCATGCGATAATCTCTTTAAGAAAATAATCACATTCTTAAAATTCTGAATACTAAGAATGATCTGGCTAATTTCTGAATATTCCTGCTAGATTCTGACACATTCTTTAAAATTCTGAGTAATTCTGCGAATTTGTAAAGTTCTCTGCGAAATTATGAAGTATTCTGCGATATTCTGAATAATGTTTATGAAATAGTGTTGCGAATAGTACTGCGAATAGTGTTACGAATTGTATTGCGAATAGTGCTGTGAATAGTGTTACGAATAGTATTGCGAATAATGCTGCGAATTTCTGAATATTTTTGCGAAGTTCCGAATATTCTGTAAAGTTATGTAAAATACTTGTGCGAATATAATGCTTATGTGATGATGTTGTTATGAGATGTGTATGCGATGTTTATGCCATGAAATGTTTATGCGATGCTTTTATGATGTGAGTATGATGCTTGTATGATGAGAATGCTTATCTATTGCAATGTATATCTAAAGTTTGTGTTACTTAGATCATTTTGTCGTGGCAAAATTGATGTAGCTTTAAATCGCTTCCATTCCCGCACTATTAGTCTCGCATGATATAATATAATTAAAATATTAAAGATGCATAATCTCAATTTCATTTCAGTATATATGTTTGCAAGATTGCTTGCTTACATATAATCATCTTCGCAAGTTTATTTGCGTATTCTCTTGTGGTCTTATTTTGCCTTCCTAGTTAAAGGTCTTATTTAGCCACGTTTCTTTCTGCGACAAAATCACATGACGTCCTTACATTCGTATGTAGAGACCCATTGATCTTGCCTTATCATTTCTCTTAGTATTATAAACTCTTCAGGATATTTGTAACGCGACAATATGATAGGCCTAAATATTCTTGCGAACGTAAAGCCCCGTGACATTGCCGTCTTGCGATGAAATCGCATGACCTCTTTACACTTTCATGCAAAAACCCATTGATCTCATCTTAACTTCTTTGTATTTAATTCTGCGAGTATATATATTTTATTTTATTTTATTATTTTTTTTAACTCGCAGAAATACGATTGTTGCACAAATATGACAAGCTTTATGTTCTTGCGAACAAAAAGCCTCATGACATTTGCGTATTATAGCACGTATCAGCTCCCTAATGGAGGGTGCTTCCCTTTATCTTCCCCTTGGTTGCCCCTTCAAGGAAGCGTACATCGACCATACAAGGTTAGATCTTCCCATCCGGTTTTTCCAACAACCAGCTTTTGTTCGCAACCTCTTATCCTTTTTTCCTATAGGGCTTATAGTTACGAGGTTGCACCCTATGGGGTATCTTTGGGCCAAGTGCATCATTTGCCAAGACTTGTCAAGAATGGCAGATGTGCTTCAAACCCATCCGACACTCTTGACTCAACCGTGTACCTCGGCGCCTTGATCGTTTTCTGCACTTCTTGGTAAAGACAATATGCCTTAGTCGCCTAACCTAAATCATGTTACATCGCAAGATTAGGTTGAGAATCTAAGGTGTCTTACCCGGATAGGTACCCCGTTTTTGGGTTATGTACCCCGTAATGTCCATGTACTCAGGTTCCGTGGTGGTGTTCCGTTTCCCCTGAGCCATGCTTATAGGTACCCCCTTAAATGACGTACTTTAGGACTTTGCCTCTTGCGAAATGTTGCTTCGCGAACTAGGGTGTACGTCACAAAGGTTTGCATGTGTAAAATTTCTGCGGCTTTCTTTCTTTTTATGAAAGCTGATCACAGTTTGCGGCTTTCTTTTATGAAAGCTGATCGCAAATAAATTTTTGCGTCTTTCTTTAATGAAAGCTGATCGCAATAAATCGTTTTTATTCGTAAAAACTCATCACAAATTTTTCATGTTGCGAAATTTCTCATTTCCTTTTCTTGTTTTTCAAAATACGTTTTATTATACGTTGCGAACAAATATACTGATTACCCTTTTGTTTCAATCCTTGAAGAAATATGAGAAGTATTCATATCGCGTCTTTAAATCAAAACTGTTCTATAGAAATATATAAATTTAATTTTCTCTGTTTTTTGTAACTTTGAAGTCTTTGAAAAAAATTTAGATCTTTAAATTTTTGCTATGAATTCATTTTTGAATCTTGCGATTGTATCGCTTTTCACCAATCCAAAAAATCTTTGAAATGTTTTGAAATCTTAGAAATTTTAGAAATCTTGCGAGTATATCGCTTTTGGTAAATAAAATCAAAAATCTTTTGTCTTCTGTAAATAAAATATTCAAGGAAATGGGACTTACCTTTTGCGGCTTGTTGTTGTCTCTTGCGAAGTATATGATTTGCTTGAAAATTGAGAAGAAATAAGAAATGAAGTCTTGCAAAATTAACTCTTGATCTACCTCTTGTGTAATGTTACACCATACCAACTGTTCTAACCATTTCTTGCGAAATATATCCGCGAAATAATCTCTTATTTTCTTCTTGCGAAATAACCAATGATGTTACATCAAGAAACCAATACTTCCGTCCTGTTATTATTATCCTCGCCTTGGAAAGTTCATATTCATCCTTCTAACCCACTGTGCAGCATCCTCTTGTGTGAATTAAACGCACATCATTTCTCTTTTGTCTTTTGCCTTGTGTGAATTAAGCTGCATGTACATACTCAATCATCCTACATTTATCTTTACCACTAACCACCTGTTCTACATCTTATGCATTGTATAATACATTTGTTTTAATTATATATCTTTGCTTCTTTGCAATTTAAGATTTCTAGTAATGATAAAAATGTAAGTTGTGCCCCGTTGTCCTTTCTTTCCTCTTCGCAGAAATCAAATAGTTGTGGTTGACGAAAGGTGAGCATTCATAGGTGTTGTTCGCAGGTGTGTTGCGAACAAAAGGTACCAATCATGCTAGTTATTATTTCATGTTAGTACGTTAAATTTCTTTGCTTGTAGCTGCCTTCGCAGAAATATTACTTCGCAGATATTTTACAAACTCCCAGTTTATCTATAGCTTATCATCTCTTCATCTTCCGTGTCCCTTCCTAGAAGCTGGTGACGAAGTAAATATCAACTTGTAGTTCTTCTTCTTATATTTTGCGAAGTAGTTGGTCATGAATTTCTCTGGAATTTCTGACGCAGTCTTGTTTGTTGATGAAATAAATTTCCTGGCCAAATTCATTCCATATTTGTTTCCACTTTTCCTTTTCTCTACCGTATGTTAGTTTAACTTCGCAGGGGCTATTAACTTCGCAACTTCTGATTCTTGTGAACTGATGACTGAGCTAATTGCCTCTGTTTAGAGAGCTATTAAATCTCTAAATACATGGCAATTATGTAGATAATTCAAGTTACATCTTCGCTAATTTCCCCTTCCTCTTTAAGTAAATTATTCTTAGTGGTACGTGGGGATTCTTCTGTTGTTGACGAAATAATCATCCCTAATATTTCTTGTCTTCTCAAAGTTGTTCCTTTGTGAACTTCTTGGATTTGGAGAATATTTATACACTAGGACTATCACCTTTGTCTTTGCTGAAATTATATGTTCACCCTCGTGAACTGAAATTGCATGTTCACCTTTGTCTTTGTCTTTGCTTATGACTTTGCTGGTCTATAGGCTTTTCTTCGCAGGCTGTAAATTTCCTTACTTCGCAAGTTATCTTTCTTCATTCTTCATTAGTTGTAAACAAAGAAAAATGTTCTTCGCAGGGGAAGAATCTCTCCGTTCGTTGCAAAGTAATTCTTTCCCGTGAAGTAAGTCCTCCCTTTTTCGAACGGTTGCGTCTTTGACGTTCATTTGCTCTGTGCGTCTTTGAAGTTACATTTACTTTTCCCTTGGTTATTCCTGCTAAGTTTACATAGATAATTCTCAGCGTCTGTATTCTATTTTTGGGAGATCTCTAATCATGCATGGCTGCGAACAACAAATCAATTCAATGAAAAATTTAGAGAAATTTTTACGAAATCTTGTCTCGTGGAATATGAAATTATTTCGAAAATTCGTCTAGTTTTATTTAGAGGATAATCAATTCATGAATCTGGAAAAATTTGGTCAAATTTTTTTGGTTTAAATCATTAGATCTTAAGATATGAAGACTAAAATCATATAATAGGAATAAAATTCACATTTTTCTTTTATAAATCTATAAATCTGAAAGAAAATAGTAATCAGAAAAGGAATGAGTTAAGAAAGATGATTTGTCTTTTGTTGATGTTGATTCGTCTGACTTCATCTTTACTGCTTCTTTCTTCAAAATTCGCTGTTGATGCCGTTTGGTGTCTAAACTTCTATATTTTCCCTTAAAGTTTATAGATCCGAGAGATGGTTGTTATTGCGGCTTCGTTTAATTTTCTTTTTTCTTGATTCCTTCTCCAAGTCTGTTTCTAGTCCAATATTCTTTCGTTTCAACTTTTGTATTTGACCTTGAATCTTATAAATCCAGTTAATCCCAATCTAACAATGGCTAATTTCGTTGAATTTCTTTAAAACCAGCAAGCAGTCCCTGTTTCTAGCGCCAATTATGTAGTTGCAGGAAATCCCACAACTACACCCTCATGAGATCCTATTAATTTGATTTTATGATCTAATTTATTTGATATTAAAATGAAGATTAAAGTACTAAAATTGTAAAGGAGACACAAGAATTTTTACATGGTTCGATCATTGTGATCTACATCCATGGTTCTTCACTAGTGATTGTATGTAATTACATGATTTTACAATTGAGACTCCATTAAATAATATTTGGAGATCTAGATTTTTGGGGAATAAGATATTCAAGAAAATAAGTCTCTCTCTCTCTCTTTACAAAATTCTAACTTCAAATGTCTCTCCAAAATCTATTCTCCAAAAGAACTCTTTTTTTTCTTTCATGCCTAAATGGATATTTATATGATTTTACATAAAAGATGACAGTTGTGTTGCCCCGCAATTTCGGATCTAAAATATGTCATGCGAGTCTTCGTAACCTTGCTCGCAAGATGTCTTTTCTCTCTACAATTTCGCAAGCTATCATTTGTTGCGTCGTTAATTATTCGCAAGCATAATAATGCTGCGAGATTCTGCTCCTACATTTTGCCTCTTTTTTCTTGAATATTGCTTGAAGAGCGATCTTCAGGAAAAAACTAGTTGTTGTAGCTGTTGGAGTAGTCTTTAATCTTTGTTGATAAAGGAACGAGCGAAAGAATACTAGACTTGAAAAGTATATACTTGCCTCTATTCTTTAGTTGAGTGCCGGATCGAAGACGTATTGGACTCGGTCTTCCCTTTTTAAGCATTCACCAAATATATAGTACCTACAATAAGCTTCACAAAACTAAGTTAGATACGATATAGAATCTAACAAAGCAAGAATAAAGAAAAAAGAAAAATAAAAACGACTAAAATCGTCTGTTGCTCCCCGGCAACGACGCCAAAATTTGTATGCGTGTCGTAACCACAAAAAATTAATTAATATTTTACTACCTAATTAACAAGTAATATAGGGTAGTCAAGATCGTTCCCACGAGGAGCAAGAGATTATTAGTTGTAAAATTGTCACAAAAGGGGGGTATTGGTTCTAAAATTTATAAAGCAAAAGAAATAAGCAAAGTAATTAAAAGTGTAAGTTGAATTCAATAAGAGAGAATAGATCAAGGAATCCTTCTTCGCTGCAAAACAATGATTAAAGTTATGTTCTTTCCCACTTTTTATTAGTCATAGATTATCACCAACCGTAGGTATAGCAGCTAGATCGGTGCTAACCCCTAAATCCCTTATATCACCGGACACGGAAGTTCTCGACTACCGGATTCTATTTACCAAACCACCTAGTAGTAGATCACTCAAGATGTAATTTAGTTAAACGCATTAAGATTTATGAATTTATTAGGTTGATATTAGTAGTTAGACTCTTAGATCAAGGTCCACTTGCTAACGTTGTTTTTACACACAATTTCTCCAAGGAATCCCTCCGCAAGGTCTTGTGTTTTCTACTTATGTAAATAATTAAGAACCGATTACTTATCCCCTAACTTTCACTAGCTTTCGATCCATAAACAAATCCATTTAGTTGGCCACCCAAACGACCTATCAATCAAGCATAAACACTAATATTAGTAAAAACAAACGATAATCATATGAAAAACTTCAAAGTAGAATTGAAACAAAACTCAAACCATATATTAATAACTAGGAATTCATCCTCAATCAATAAGAAATTTAGCTACTCATAATTTGGAGTTCACACAATAATAATAATAATAATTAAGGAAGAAAGAAAAACTTATTGAAAAGATGATGGTTGCTCCTTCCTCCAATCCTTGTGCACTTTAACTCCTTCTCCAAAGTATATGTGTGTAAAAAGTTGTAGAGAACTCCTTTATTTATAGGCTTCAATACTCTCCATATCTTTGTAGGAAAAGAATCCACATTCCATAAGAACACCACTTTACCAATTTGAGCCATATTCCAATTTATAGTCCAATTCTCCAAAACTTCCAAGTTTTCATCCAATTCCCAATTCTAAGTCTTCACACACATGAGAGAAGTCCACCCAAAATTCTGCATTTTTGGTCACCGGAAAACTGTGTTTTTGGCCGGAAATAGGCCGGAATTCATCACCGCCGGCCACCTGAAAATTCTCTCCGTCGACAAAATATTCCGTCAGTCCACCGTTAAGACTAACGGTCAAACTAACAGTCTCAGTTATTCAAAAAAATCAAGTCAAAGGGCAAGTTAGCTTCTTAGTCAGCTGAGTCGCTGGGTCGGATCGGCTCTTCGAACTCGTTCTGGATCGGTCACCGACGGCTAACGAGTTAACTCGTCGGAGTAGAAAATACGACAGAGCTCCGTCTATTTCTGGGTGTTTTCCCGGCCGAATTCAGGCCATTCTTCTCTTCAATTCCTGCGTCAAACCTAACATACATCTAGTTTGAATCATCTGCAACACGAACTCGTCACCTGGAATGAATAGCAGCTACCCGATACTACCAACACAGCTTAAATTCTTAAATCACAACCCCTGGCAACAGATTCATACCCCATCGATTCATACCCATCTTCCATCTTTTCCAGCAAACCCATTTCAAAAATCAACAGCAAACCTCCAATTGAACAACAGCGGCATCTTCCTCATCTTGATTTATTCATCTCGAATTCGAATCCATCTTCGATCTGTGCTTCAGTTCCATTCAATCCCTAATTTATTCCATGAGATAGTATAATTTTAATTCTGCTCTCAATCCACGGCCATCTATTGATTCAATCAACAACAACTTTAATTTTTAACTTCAATCTTCAGACCTCATTTCGTCTCTCAATTTCTCCGTGTCTCGAGAAACAGCAGCAGAAGCTGATTTTTCTTTCTTTCTTTTGTTTTCAGGTAGAACAGATAATTGAAGAAGAAATATTTCGATTCTAGGGTTGGGTTTTAAATTGAGACAACTATTTGCGCCCCAATAGAGAGCCACTCCCAAATGGGTGTCCTGAGTAACTTCTTGGGTGCTTTTAATAGGTGGTCACTTCTGATAAGGGCTAGCCAGATGGCAGCCCCTTAACTTGTGGTAGCTGTCTTTTAATACTTATCCAAAAGAGAGGTGCCCCTTAACCATTACCGAGCTCCAGATAGTGTTCTCCCCTGAAATGACAGATTTGCCCTTTTTGCTCAATTTTGGTGATTTCTTCTTCTTTTCCTCCGTGCGACTCTAGAGTACCTAATAACACAAAAACACACGTAAAATACATAATTCACACGAAAAATAGCAAAGAAAGCATAACCAATAGATATTAAATAAGATGCATTCTACACCCTATCAACTAGTATTGAACTTTTTTAAGTCATCTTCCAACATCTTGATTTTATCAAGAGCGGCAGCTAAATCATCCTCAAGGTGTTTTTCTCTAGCGAGACAAGCACTTTCTCTGTCATCAAAACTAATTTGTTGAGAGTTAAACCTTGCTTCAAATTCTGCAAGTTTTTCTTCCAACAAAAAATACTTTTGATAAAAATTATCACATTCAAGTGACTTTATACGCAGGTTTTCCTCAGAATCCTTGAGGATCGATTCATTAGAAGGATTCGAAACATAAACACCTGCGTAACATCTTCTCAATTTCTTGTTTTCTCAACAGAGAGGAGTCAAAAGAGGTGTGACATGAGAAGTTGTCATCTTCTTCTTTTCTAATGAATTCAAAACCTTTACATACTCTGAGACTTCCTCATCAACATATCTATAAATATCTGAATCACCTTCATCAGAAAGTTCATCCAACTGTTCTTCTACGCGTATTTCACAGACTTCAACAGGTTCTACATTAAGAGAATGTTTATATACTAACCTAGATGTGACAGTTTTCTCAGGTGAATCCAAGATTTGCAAATCATCTGGTGATTTATGAACTGGTACGTTATTAGAGTTAGACTCGTCCATAATCAGATCACTGTAATCACATACTTATAAGTTCTTTAAACGTTTTTTCCTGCTCTGATACCATTTTGAGGATGATAGACCAGGGAAAATTAAACCATTTTCCAAGAGATCACCCACAGTCTTAGCAACTACCCCCAGCTCCAGAAATTCGCAGAGTGAATACAACAAAAGGAGGAGAAACATTTGTGATAGAAGTAGGATCAAGAGCGAAGAATCTATCCTGTAACTCCATCATACATTCATATAAGACTATAAAAGAATTCCCCGACAATGTTTTAAGCAGAGTCTTTGCGAGAGATGCAGATGGAAGAGAGATAATGAACATTGCGAAAGCTTTGCCGTTAGAAGAGTGGCAATTGCAAATTATTTCTTTCACAGCACAAGAGGTACCAGAGCCTGGTGAGATGCATGACAACCCACTAGTGGTAAGATTAGAAATAAACCCAAAACAAATAGAAGAAGAAGATGAAGAAAATGAGGATGATGAAGCTGAAGATTCTTGGGCCATTATCAGAGTTCTAATTGACACTGGAAGCTCAGTGGATATCTTATTTTATCATACTTACAAAACCATGGGAGGAAGAGATGAGGATCTAATACCATCGACTTATAAAATCTATGGTTTCAATGGTACTGCCAACAAGCCCAAAGGGGAAGTTACAATGCGTATTTCATTGAAGGGGATATCTTCTAAGATTCAATTCTGTGTGGTTGATGTTGAATCTCCTTACAATTATTTGATTGGCCGACCTTGGATACATGGGATTCTAGGTGTAGCATCGACTTACCATCAGTGCATTAAGTTTCCACATCTTAGCGGTGTTGGAGTCATCAAGGGAGATTGGGTTGAAGGAAAAAATGCTATGAAATTGATATGGAATCTTGCGAGAAAAGGGCTGCGAAGAACAGAAACTGGAAATATAGCATCAAACAAAAGCAGAGAAATGAAAGACTGATGATTGACACAGTAGAGCGGCGAGAAGAAGAAATACTAAGAAGTCAACATGAGCTGAAACACATAGATGGAGAGCGTCTCGCAGATGGAGAAAATGTAGCAAAGCGCAACAAAAAAGCAGAAGCAGAAAATAGTAAGTAGAAAAGGTAAAATCTCTAGATAGTGAAATATAAGAGATGTATGAATGATTTGTTGAAGAAAATTTTCACATAAGTATGTTTTGATTCAATAAAAAATATGAAATTGAAAAATTATGCAAGAGCTGAAATGCAAAAAGAGAAAATCAAAGACTGAAGAGACGCGGAAATTTCGCAGAGACATTAGAATGGGACGAACCTTTATGGCGTACACCCTAGTTCGCGAAAAAAAAATTCACAAGAGGCAAATGTAAGACCTAAAGTACGTCATATAAGGGGGTATCTGTATTCATGGCCCAGGGATAAGGTTATACCGCTGCTAGAACCTGAGTCATGAAGATGTTGGGGGTTAAAGAAAACCTATCCAGAAGAGATACTTTGGATTTCCAACTATATATATATTAACAGTTGGACGACTGAAGGTCTCTTCTAATGAGTGCAAAGTATGACCAAGGCTCCGAGGTACACGGTTGATCCAAGGGTGCCCGGGGCGTATAAAACTACCCTGGCCATTCTTGGAAAGTCTTGGCTATGATGCACTCGGCCCAAAAAAAAACCCCACCTAGGGTGCAGTCTCGTAAATATAGGCCATATAGGCAAAAAGGATAAGAGGCTGCAAAAACAACTGGTTGTTGTTAGGACCAGATTGGAGGAGCTAATCTTGTATGACCGATGTACGCCTCCTTGAAGGGGCAACCTGGGGAAGATAAGGGAGGCACCCTCCATTAGGGAGCTGATAAGTGTCTTAAGACGCAAATGTTTTATATTCGCAAGAATATTTAGGCTTGTCATATTTGTGCAACAATCATATAGAGGCAAAAAGCCAAGAGAAAAAGATAAGATGAGATTAATAAGTTTTTACATGAAAGTGTAAAGACGTCCTGCGATTTTATCGCAAGACGGCAATGTCATGGGGATTTGTTCTCACAAGAAAACTTAGGCCTGTCATATTGTCGTAACAAATTGACAAGATAAGGATAAGAAAAGATCAATGGGTCTTTACATGCAAATGTAAGGACGTCCTGCGATTTTGTCGCCAAAACAAAATGTGGCTAAATAAGACCTTTAACTAGGAAGGAATAATAAGACCACAAGAAATCAAGATTGAATGACTGCGATATTTACGCAGAGATCATGAGAATAAGCAGATTTGACTTGCGATATTTACGCAGATATTAAGGAAAAACTTACAAACAGATCCTATTCGTAACTAGTCAGCTCAATCTTTCATATTGCACATGAATAACAAAGGCAAGTATGGGAATGAACAGAATGATAAAATTATTATTCATCTTTATATGACAGATTTACGCAGATAATTAAAAAATTAGTAAGCATATTGATTAACCATATTTCAAAAAGGAACTATTTTCTAATGTATGCAGATCTATACACCAAAGAACATTAGAAGATGGAGAAATTCGCAGCAATATTTTACAAGAAGAAAGGGATAAGTGTACAAATATTACAAAAAGATTAAAAAGGAAGACAAAACTATTTAGATCCATCATTTTCTTCACCAGATTTTTCTTCTTCTTTAATTTCATCTGTAAGTACTGAATATCGCAAGATAATAGTTCACGAGTATCGTAATAAATAAAGGAGGAAAGAGTTATAAAATGATGCGATGATAGAAGTAGCGCGAAGAAATATGAAGTTTTGCGAGGGTGGAATAATTTTGCGAGTATGAGTTGCGATACTTCTCAATTCATATACAACTGTATAAGTTTTACTATAAATAGGAGTTCAAATGTAAAATTCGAGAGGTTCTTTTAGTGAGTGTAAGAAATTATCTTAGGAAAGAGAATAGAAAAAGTTGTAACTATTCTAGTTCCATTTTGATAATTCTATGTAATCAATTAAGAGAATTAATAAGAAAGTTATCATTCACCATCAAGAACTTCTTGAGTTTTTACTAATTCTATTGAGGGTGTAGTTGTAGGTTATTCTGCAACTACATAATTGGCGCTAGAAACAGGGATTTGAAGAATTCCTGTACCAGAAAAAATGACAAGAAGAAGAAACACATCAGAACCATTAACTGAAGTAAGAAGAAGTGTAAGACTATGCGGAGGAGAAGCAAATATAACAGGAGAACCTAGTAGGAGAAGGAGTAATCGAAGAAATCAAGCTCAACAAATAATAGATCATGATCGAGCGAGTATACACACTTGGAGAACTGATACACCAGGAGAAGAAGATAGAGAACCACAAATCAGAGAAAATGGGAGGTTGATGGGAGGAACAATTCTTGAAAGAGAAAGGGAGATGTTAGAAACATTGATACAAGGAATCCGAGAAGAACGAATGATCGAAGCTGAAGAACGTGCCAATTTAACAAGACAAAATCAAGAATTGAGGATGGAAAATGAGATGCTACAAAGAAGGAAATCTCAAAGTGTTACAAGATCAAATATTAGAACAGAAAGAGAAGGACAAAATTCACCGATAATCAATAATGAAAATAATATTCAAGAACAAGCGCATAATCAAGGTGAAAGAAATCAAGAGAATCGTTTCATTTTAATACCAAACCACGAAAAAAACATGGAGAATTTACGAACAAGGCCAAATCCTAGAGAAAACAATCAGAATCGAGAGGAAGAACAACAACTTATGGAAGAAACTGAGAGACAACAAGCAGTACATCAAAACAATCACGAGAATGGAATAAGAAGACATGAATAGGCTCATAACAAAAAAAATGTTGAGTATGAAAGAACTAAGAGAAGAATTGTAAATCAACAAACAGAAGTGGAGAGGAATGAACCAAACTCTCGAATCAGAGTACAAGCAAATCAAGAAGAAATAAATCACAGAAGAAGGAGAAATGAAGAAGAAGAAATTCCTGATATTCTCACGAGAAGAATGATAAGAATAGAAAGGGAAGAACAAGAATTCCAAGATACTCTGCGACTTAACAATTATGATAATTAGAAAGAAGATATTTGCAAAATTATGCAAATGAAAACATTAATGAAGAATATGATAGAATGCGAAGGATCGCAAGGGAGGAAGTGCAAGAACGTAGAAGAAGAGAAGCTGCATTAAAAAGACCAATGGATGAGAATTCTGAGGCAAATGCATATATCTTTCGAGAATTATCAGAAATGAGAGGGATGATAAACAATAGAAGAGGAGGAGATAGAAGGTAATTAGATGAAGCAATAGAAGAAGCTGCGAGGACTCCATTTTCTAGAGAAGTACAATTGGGAGGAATTCCACCAAAATGCAATTTGCCTACACTTACCAGTATCTTTGATGGGACTTCATGTGCTATTCAGCACATTAAAGCATACATAATATGCATGTTACAATGGGAGAATCATGATGCTGTGTTATGCAAGTACTTCACATCGAGTTTAACAGGGGAAGCTTTAAAATGGTTCGAAGGACTCCCTAAAAACACTATTACGTCATTCAGTCATTTGCAAGCAACTTTCCTCGGAGCATATATCACAAATCACTCTTCACGGCTTGGTATTGAAGATGTATTTGGTTTAAAACAAAGAGTGGGTGAAAGTTTGAAGCATTTGGTAAGACGATGGAAGACTATGTGCAGTGATATGGCAGGGCGCGTGGATGAGAGATACTTGATTTTGTCCTTCATAAACACGATGTTCGCAACTGAACAATTATATGTTCAAATCTTCAGAAGAAAGAATTCCATAATGATGATAGAGTTACGAGAATTGCAAGAAGAATACATTACACTAGATGAAAAACAAAACAGTATGGAATCATATCCAGTAGCAAACACTAGCAATCAAGGTGGAGGAGCAAATTTACTTCCCAAAATAATCAATGTAGTAGCAGGTACTTCGCAAACATCCTCACAAACTTCTTCGCAAATTTCAGAAGAGAAGAAAATCAATGATAGCCAGCCAAAAATGGTAGCAATGGGTAGTAGAGATCAAGAAGAGTATGATAGAGAGAAGAATTTCTATAATCGAATAGGAAATTACCAAATTCCAAGATTAGATCAACAACAAGAAAATTATGGGGGACAAAGGCAAAATTATTTTGGACAAGGGAACCAGAGACAAAATTATAACAATGGTCAAGGAGGTCAAAGAATGGTAAGGGAAGAGATAAAGTTGTCACCTTTAAATACAAGTGTAGAAAAGATATGGCAAGCGATTATCCTGGTAGAGCATATACCAACTCCATGGAACATGGGAAAGGAACCACCAATGGGTCCAAGAAGTCATGAATTTTGTTCATATCATCATTTTCATGGGCATTCTACAAATAATTGCCATAATATCAAGAGGATAATCTTGCGAATGATTGATCAAGGAAAACTAAATCAATTTTTACTTAAGCAGACATAGTCGTAACAATTACCACAGGCTCCAGCCATAACTCGCAGGGAGAACACAACAAAAGAAAAGGGAGAAGAAATCCTACATATAGAAGTGGGATCAAAAGCAAGGAATGTTTTCTGTAATTCCATTGTTCATTCATATAAAACCATAGAGGATTTTCATGATAATGTGTTAAGCAGGGTATATGCGAGGGATGGTGAAGGAAAGGAAGTAATGAACATCGCAAAAATTTCACGACTTGAAGATTGGCAGAAACGTGAAATTTCTTTTGAAGCCACTGAAATTCCAGAAGGTTGTGAAGCACATGATAATCCATTGGTAGTAAGATTAGCAATCTACATGAATATGGAAGAAAACGAAGATGATATGGAGGAAGAATCAATTGGTCTTAATAGGATTTTGATTGATACGGGAAGTTCTGTCAATATCCTCTTCTATTCTGCTTACAAAACTATGGGGGGAAAAGATGCAGATTTAATACCTTCTACTTACAGAATTTATGGTTTTAATGGAACTGCCAACAAGCCCAAAGGAGAAGTAAGCATGCGAATTCCATTAAGTGGAATGCGAACTGAAATTCTGTTCTGCGTTGTTGATGTCGAATCACCATATAATTCTTTGATAGGCAGACCATGGCTTCATGGAATTCTAGGCGTAGCTTCCACTCTACATCAGTGCATAAAGTTTCCTCATATGAAGGGTATTGGAATTATTAAGGGTGATTGGGCTGAGGGAAAGAAATGTTACGATACAGAAGTAGAAGTTTGCGAAGGAAAATTGGAGAAAAAGAGCAAAGGCTGTGAAAAGAAGTGAAAATTTAATGGCAGAGGATTAAGGAAAAAGAGAATAAAATTACGATGATAATCATACAAGAAATTTACGATGATAATAAGGGATTGTGATTTGCGAAGAAATAAGAAGGAAAATAATAAAACAAGAAGGTAATCAGTATGTTTGCTCGTGGAAATGAGGTATGTGGCAAAACAATTTTTTTTATTTTGTGATAAATTTTACAAATATTATTTGCTCGCAGGAAATTGAGAAAAGTTACGAATTTCAAAATCTATATTACAGTGGAGACCGTTCTTTGGAGAGCTACAGTGGAGACTATCTACTCTACCTATCAGATATGGAGGTCTTGGACTTTACACTGCTAGGGAGGTGTCTGAGTATGTTTTTGTGGCTTCACGTGTGCAATCTTGGGGATTACAGGATCACATATTGAGGAGTAGTGGTGTGGACGATATGGATGATAATTTTAATAAGGCTTTGGAAACGTTACAAGTGACTCTTCCTGATTTTGATCTTAACAACTTCACCAATAAAGACAACGCCCCACCTAAAGCACAAAGCATCCTGGCGAGTGCTCTTTTTGGTAAAGTGGTGAAGGACATTGATAGAGTTTACATGCTAACGGAGAGACAGAAAGCGGTTTTTGGTTGTTTGCAAGCAGCACATGCCCAAGATTTTCTTCTGGCTATTCCGATTGAGGGGCTGGGGCAGAAGATGTCTCCTTTGGAGTACCGGTCTATCCTCAAATACAGGTTAATGATCCCGCTTTATCCCTCTGACTCTCGCTGCCTTGCTTGCATCACAGGTTGCTTGGATTCATATGGTGAACATGCAGTTCATTGTAAAGTAGACCCTGGTTATAAATATAGACATGATCATGTGAGGGATATTTTGTATGATGTACTGTGGAGGTCTGGCATTTCGGCAAAGAAAGAAGCACCTGTGCATTTCCTAACAGACCCACTTGAAGGGAGATCGACACTAAGACTAGCTGATGTTCTTATTTTTGGATGGGCTAATGGGAAACACACATGTGATGACCTCACCGGGGTATCTCCTTTGGTAGGCATTGGACATGGCACCTTTACAGTCGGCCGAGCAGCGCTAAAGGCTGCCTTAGGTAAGATATCGAAGAATGAGAAAGCATGTGTTGACAATGGGCATGCTTTCGTCCCCTTTGCTTTTGATACTTTTGGATATTTGGCTCCAGAAGCAGTTGGACTACTCAAGAGGGTCCAGAAAGTCATGCGCAGCAATGTAATGACCCCTGGCTCACGAGATTTTATTTTTAATAGGATAGGTTTTGCTATTCAAAAAGGGCTAGCGGCACAGCTTGTCGCTCGCTTGCCTAGTATGTAATTTTTAACTTTGTAATTATTTAAAAAATTACAAACCACTTTCGAATTAGAATATTACGATTAAACTTTCATTAATTTGCGAATAAAAGACCGCAATCTGTGATCAGCCTCCAAAAAAGAAAGAGAGCCGCAGAAAATTTTATACAGGCAAACCTTTGTGGCGTACACACTAGTTCGCGAAGCTATATTTCGTAAGAGGCAAAGTCCTAAAGTACATCATTTAAGGTGGTACCTATAAACGTGGCTAAGGGTAACCGGAACACCACCAAGGACCCTTAGTACATGGTAAAAATTTAGGGGTACAACCCAATAATGGGGTACCTATCCGGGTTAGACACCTTGGATTCTCACCTAATCTAGCGACATTACGCAATATAAAATGCGGTGTAAGAGGATTTAGGTTGGGCGACTAAGGCATACTGTCTTTCCAAAGAAGTGCAGAAAACGATCAAGGCGCCGTGGTACACGGTTGAGTCAAGAGTTCCGGGTGAGGTTGAACCACATCTGCCATTTTTGACAAGTCTTGGCAAATGATGCACTTGGCCCAAAGATACCCCATAGGGTGCAACCTCGTAACTATAAGCCCTATAGGCAAAAAGGATAAGAGGTTGCGATCAAAAGCTGGTTGTTGGCAGAACCGGATGGGAAGAGCTAACCTTGTATGGTCGATGTACGCTTCCTTGAAGAGGAAACCAGGGGGAAGATAAAGGGTAGCACCCTCCATTAGGGAGATGATACGTGCTATAAGACGCAAATGTCACGAGGCTTCTTGTTTGCAAAAACATAAAGGCTTGTCATATTTGTGCAACAAATGAAGTTTCATGAGCAATAAAAAAAAAAAAAAGGAAAACATACAAAAAGAACTCAAGAATGAAACAAAGAAGTTAAGATGAGATCAATGGGTTATTACATGAAAGTGTAAAAACGTCCTGCGATTTCATCGCAAGACGATAATGTCACGAGGTTGTATGTTCGCAAGAATGTTCAGACTTGTCATATTATCGCAAATACAAAAATTTACTACAAAAGAGGTGGCAAAATAAGACCTTTAATACCACAGAAATTAATGAAATTCATTGCATCAACATCATTGAAGAAATTATACAAGAATATACATTATGAAGATCTGAAAAGAAGACAACTTCGTCAATATCATTGAAGAAATTTTACAAGAATATACATCAAGAAGTTTTGAAGAGAAGACAGCTCTGTCAATATCATTGAAGAATTTTTACAAGAAGTCCTATCAAAGAAGATAACATCATTGAAGAATTTTCACGAAGACTTAACAAAAGATGCGATTTTGATAGCAATCAATTACGATAAGTTCATACTCGTAAATTGTTACGCGAATTAAATACTTCTTATACTTCTACATATATTGAATATTTCTCCACAAATTCAATACTATTTATACTTCTTCAAGAATATATCATATTTATTATACTTCTTCAACGGATATTTAATTTTGCGAAGGTTAAGTACTTATTATACTTCTTCATACAATGAGTAATAATTCTTATACTTCTTCATATATTGGGCAATTCTTCATGAATTAAATGCTGCTAATACTTCTTCAAAGATATTTTATACTTCTTATACTTCTTAAGGGTATTTCATATTTCGTATACTTCATACTTCCTATACTTCAAGGGGAGATTTATTATTTACTTCGCAACATTCCGCAAAAGGCAAAAGGCTTATATTTCTTATACTTCTAAAGGAGAATTTTTTATTCATAATCACAATAAGAAGAAACTTCGTAAGATAAACGAGTGAAGAATATTCTAATACTTCCAGCGATAGTTGATCATTTGAAGAGCAATAATAAGGGGAAAGGGAATACTAAGCTAAGTCTTTAAGATATATTATTTCTCTCCACATGATCAAGTTATGCGAATAAGGGAAACAACCAATCAAAGAAAGATTAATTCAAATTAAGCTTTGAAAAATAAATTGTTGGATTGATTAAAAGTACAATCAAGAAGAAAGTGTTGTATTGAAAAGAAACAGAACAGACATACAAAAAAGAGTGAAGTTACAGAACGGATATACAAAAAAGAGAGAACTTATTTTTCAGGCGATCTATTCCCATCAAAATGATCTTCTTCTTCAACTTCACTATTATCTTCAACTTCACTATCAGAGATTTCCAAATATGGAGTATCTTCAGGAATTTCTTCAGAAAGGAGCGTATGGTACTTCTTGAGAGGAATTTCATTATCTTCGCAAATCTTTCGAGTCATCTTAGCTCGAAAACGCTTGACATATAAACTATGGTTATGCTGGGAAATTAGAAGCTGAGATCTCAAATCAGAAACTTTCTTATTACGATTAGCAAGGATAGTTTCCAGATCGTTATTCATCTTCGCATAATTTTCTGCAGCAAGGAGAGAAATTAAGGAATTGGTTAGAAAATTATGAAGGAAAAATAATCAAAATAATTACCATCGCAAATAATTTACCTTCTAGTTGCTTCTTATCATTACGAAGAGAAGAATTTTCAAGCTTTAATTGATTATTCTCCTCAAGAAGAGAAGAATTATCAATTGCGATGCTCGCAGATTGTGAATTATCTTCGTGACGGGATATTAATTCTGCATTATCAATACTTAAATCCTCTACTTTCTGACGGAGATTTGAATTTTCAACCTCTAACTTCTTACAACGATTCAAAGTTTTCTTCTCAGCAATAGAATGACGTCTTTCCCAATCAGAAGCAGCTGCACAACTAACTCTTCCAACCTAAACAAGAAAAAAGGGGTTAGAAATCAACAAAATAAGGGAAATAAACAACGAATAGAGAAGAAACTTACCATGCTACCTAAAGAATATAATGAAGCAGGAGAGACGAATCTTGAAATTCCTTTGAGGGAGTTATTATCAATTACAGTAGGAACTTTACAAGCCTTCGCAATAAGTTTGCGAGCATTCGCTGTAGGAGAATTTCCTAATCCATGAGAAGAATGGAGGAAAGCCTCAGAGATGCTAACCATTGCTGAGGCAAAAGTTTCTGGGATACTGCAATCTTCATTTCCACCTTCATCAACATCATTATCATCATCTCCTTCGTCAGAAAGGGTATCGGAATTAGAACTAAAGTCCTTCTCAGGAAATTTATCATCTTCATCACCAAGATCTTCCTCAATATTCTCATTAGAAGAAATTACATTGGAATGAGACTTGGTTGAGAGTTTCTTCTTTTCCCTCCTCTCGTAAACAACATCTTGAAGTTTTCTTTTCCCTTTGCGAAGAGCATCATCTTGACTACTAGAAGCTTGGGTAACCTTCGCAGAACTAAGAGTTTGTTGTCTTGCAGTAAACCTTTTAGAAGAAGTAGAACTCTTATTTTCACTCGCATCAATCTCCGGAAGAAGTGGAACCTGTAAATTCAAATAAGGATAAGAAACAGAGGCAACAATATATTGTCTAGAAAAATACAAGAGTGTTTCTTACCTCATTTGAAATTAAAGGGTAACAAAAAGATAAGGAGATGTAAGTACATACATTTCTAAAAACCCAAGGTTGATAATGGCGGTTACGAAGGTTCGCAGGAAGTTCTACTATCCCAGAAATATAAGAACCCGATAATATTAAAGGGTACTTATACCAATCTTCATCATTAGAACGACGAGGTGTCTTATTATTTCCTGAGGCATAATCAATATCGTGCATGAGAAGATCATCAGCTGCGATATTATCTTTACGATGAAGACGAACACCCCAATGATTATTTTCTTTCCTCGCAGGAATTAGTGTGTAATTTTTGAAGAAACCCTCAACTGTATAATTCGCAGCAACAATTTCTATATTTTAAAATCCAGGTTTCCTAAGATCAACTGAATACAAAGATTTCCCAAAAGCGGCACGATTTGCGAAATCAACTAAGAGGCGAATACAATCACCAGTTAATTGGTAAATGGCACAAGAAAAATTGGGGTGGGAAATAATTTCATAGAATAGAGGAAAGTTAACATCATAAAGAGGAAGAGGAAGACCTGCGAGGACTTGACCTCGTGAGATTAAAATTTTCTGATCATCCCAAACATAGTTGGTAAAGAGCTTCACACAGAGAGAAGATTTATTATCATAACCTTCAATCTCATAGAGAATGAGATCCCTATCAGCAAGTTCCGCATTAATCTGTTCAATAGTTTTCTTCTTTGGTGCCATTGAATATAAGAGGGAAAATAGAAAGGAAAAAAGATAAAAGAGATTACAGAGGCAGAAGTGGTGAAGAAGATGAGTAAGATAAGAGAATAAAAAGCAAAAACAAAGGATAATATTTATAAGTAGAGAGAGTTTGATGAAGATAGAAACTCATTAATACGAGTAAGCGCGAACGGTTGAAAAGAACGGTTACGAAGAAACGTGTCAAAAAGATAAGGGAAAAGTAAAAAGACGTGTTGTGAACTTGATGGATGGTAATAACTACACCAAATTTACGAGAATAGGGATTCTCATGACATTTCTTCTTCGTAGAATTGACATGAGAAGAGGAAAGATGTAAGTACTGAATATCGCAAGATAATAGTTCACGAGTATCGTAATAAATAAAGGAGGAAAGAGTTATAAAATGATGCGATGATAGAAGTAGCGCGGAGAAATATTAAGTTTTGCGAGGGTGGAATAATTTTGCGAGTATGAGTTGCGATACTTCGCAATTCATATACAGCTGTATAAGTTTTACTATAAATAGGAGTTCAAATGTAAAATTCGAGAGGTTCTTTTAGTGAGTGTAAGAAATTATCTTATGAAAGAGAATAGAAAAAGTTGTAACTATTCTAGTTCCATTTTGATAATTCTATGTAATCAATTAAGAGAATTAATAAGAAAGTTATCATTCACCATCAAGAACTTCTTGAGTTTTTACTAATTCTATTGAGGGTGTAGTTATAGGTTATTCTGCAACTACATCATTCTCAGACTCTTCAGCTTCGCTATCGGAGATGACAAGGTCAGGAATATTCTTTGGAATTTCATTCGCGAGATAAGGATAAGTAGAATGAGGAATTTTATGATCATCGCAGACCATCTTAATAGAATCATTGCGAACACCAACAAGAACATTGTTGAAATTCGCCAGAGAAATCTGAAGTTGCTTCTTGAATTTGGAACATTTCTTGTTGCGAGAAGACAGAAGTCTTGCGAGATTTCCATTTTCTTCTTCCAACTCTTTAACTCTTTGGCAAAAGTTTCCTTCAGATACTGCGGATAGATGACAACATATTAATAAAATAGTAAAGATACAGCTACAAAATGGATTAGTGGAAAAACAAGAATAACAACCTTCTCTTTGCAAGATCATATCCTTAATCAGGGCAATATGATCAGTTTGAAGATTGACATCTACACCTAAATTGTTTATGGCATTGTCAAGAATTTTCGCAGCCCAAGAAAACTCATCATCATTACTAATGATAAGGCGGGATAAACTTGGTTTTCCCTTTCAACATGAGCTCTATTCTCGCAGATAAGTCTATCTCTTTCAATTTGAACATCGAGAAGAGTCTTATGGAAATCTTCTAAAGCTTGATCACCATTTTTAGCAATGAGGTCTTTTTCGTCAATAAGGTCACTATACTTGGTTCTTAATATGTTAGTTTCCTATTTTGAGTTAATATAAAGGCGCTTAAACTTATTGGTTAAACCCAAGTTGAATCTATGTTCAATCCATAAGAGATGAATTTTGGATCTAAGTTCATCTATGGAAAGAGATTTAATTGCATCATTTAAAAAGTTACTCAAAGAATCATTAAGGCGATTGAGGAGAGTATCATCATCTATTGGATAAAAGAACGAAGGAATACAGCTTCATCAGAGAGGCCGTAAATATTTGCGAAGAGGACTAACTAAATAAGAAAACACAAAGGAATACAGGGATAAAAGAAAAAGAGAAACATTTCTTACCATAAAGTTGATCATTCGCATCTTGGAGACTAGCAACCTTATCTTGCGAAGAAGAGAGTTCAGTTTATAATCATTTGATTTTATCATGAAGGCCAACAGATCCAGATTTTAACTGCTCGTGAAGATTAACAGAATCAGTTTTTAATTCTTCATTTTCTTTGCGAAGAATAAGATATTCAGACTTTAATTCTTCATTCTCTTTGCGAAGATTAACGTTTTTCTTTGTGAGAACTGCATGCAATTTCTTCAAATATGAGACAACTGCAAAGGAAGCTTTCCCATCCTGCGAAATAATACAGCGAAATTTAAGAATTAATTATAAATTCAAAATAAAAATAAAGAGAAGGAAAATGTAAATGTAAATATGGAAATTTACCAAGCTATTAAGTGAATGCAAGAAATTTGGAGATATAGATCTTGATACCCCGCGAAGAGATTCATTGGCATCGCAGATGGCAGCTATAGAATTGCAAGCATTAGTCAGAGGGGTACCAATTACTTGCATGGTATTAGCAAAAATGCCAGATAGATGAGCCATAGAAGACTCAGGATTGGAGGATTCCATCGCGGAAGAGATATCAGCATCATCATTGTCACTATCAGTATTATCACTTGAACTTTCAATAGATTGAGGATTTGAAGGAGAAGGAGATTGAGATTTTCTTTTCTTTAAAGGAGGAGCACCAGACTTCTCCTTACGAGAAGCATCCGATTTATCCTTGCGAGCAACACCTTTGTCTTTTCCCTTGGTCCTTACAACTTTAACATGATATATTTCTTCGATAACCTTCAAACACGGATAAATATAAGAAATAGAGGCAATAATATATTGTTAAGAATCACAAAGGAATATTTCTTACTTCATCTGTGAGTAACTTAAGAGCTGATAAAGTATTGGTTTTCCTAATCTTCTGATAACTTGTTTTTAGCATGTTAATCTGGAAAAAATTGGAGTAGTCAGCGAGAGTATAAAAGCATGAGGAAGATGATAATGATAATTTATCCAAAAAATTGAGAGAACATACCTCTTTATTCCTTTTAGGCCAGCTGAACACCCATGGCTGGTACTCTACGAGATTCGCAGGTAAAACATGAGGACCGCAGATGTAGGGACCCTCTAGAAATAATGGGAAAATACACCATTTATCATCACTAGAATGGCGCGGACCTTGATTATTACCCGGATGCCCAACATGAGAATTTTATCTTCAGCAATGTCATCTTTATTTTATAAGCGGACACCCCAACAAGTGCTATCTTTCCTCATAGGGATTATATCATAATTTGCGAAGAAATTCTCTACAGTATACTTCACAGGAATAATTGGAACATCAGCGAATTTAGGATTCTTCGCTTTATCAGGATAAAGAGATTTCTTACCAGCACCGCGAGTAGCATACTCCAGCATCAGAGAATGCAATCCCCACTCAACTGATATATGTTACGTGAGAAAGTATTTCATAGAATAAAGGGAGCTCAGGATCATAAAAAGGAATGGGAAGACCAGCTTCAAGATGACCTAGCGAGACTATAATCTTCTCGCGAGAACACGGTGGAAAGTTTGGCTTTAGGGTTTTGATCAGGGATGATAGATAAAGCAAAACCTTTGTCCTTAAGTTTCTTTTGCATTTTCTCAAAGGCGATGATATTTTTACAACCAGCTGGAGCCATTCTTAGTAAGTATGGGAATGAAGAAAAGAGTAGAAGATCAAAACAAAAGTTGCAACAACAGCAGATGCAAAATTTACGGAAGAACAATGAATTTGCAGAGAGATTGCAGAGAGAAGGAAGAAGAAAGTAAAAATAAGAAAAGTGAAGAGTGAAGAAGATATAAATAGAAGGTAAAAATTCTCGAGAAGATAAGTGAAATTAATGCAAACAAAAGACGTGAACGGTTGGAGCACATCGGTTGAAAAGAACGTGTCAGAAGTTGAATGGATAAAAAGATACGTGTAATAAATATGGCGAGGGATGCAGATACATGTAAGAACAAAACGTGAATAGATAGACAGCTGCGGCATTTCAAAATATTTTAATTTCTCATGATCTTTTCCCCTTCGCAGAAAAGACATGAGAAGAGGCAAGATGTAGGATCAGAATATCGCCACAGTAGTGCTCTTGCGAAATTTATAGATAACTTTTTTGCGAGCTCTTCAACAACACACTGCGAGTGTCGTAGAATAACTCAAAGAATGACGTAACAAATGACGGTAGCGGAAACACGGTAAGAACATGACGATGCTGCGAAGATTGGAGTATCTTCGAAAGAAGACATTACAATTACTGCGAGCATATCGCGAGTCGGATCCGAAATAAAAGGATAACTTAGCTGTCATCCACTATGTAATTTCCTATATAAAGAGAACTTGTAGACTCAGAAAGAGAGATCATTTTTGGAGTCTGGAGAAAGTTTTGAGGAGAGAGAAAGTTCTTGTGAGCGATTGTATTCTTGATTTATTCTATTTCTTGTAACATTTCTGAGAATTAATCAATAAAGTGTTGTTATTAATCTTCAAATATGTGTTGATAATTGTGAATTCTTGTGAGGGGTGTAGTGCAGGAATTCCTGCAACTACATGGAGATCGACTCTAGCTTAGAGAAAACTAGTATCACACAAGAAAGGTGTGTGGGGATTAGTTTTTCCAATGGATAGAGTTCTCCTTATATGTCTTTCAAATCAGGGTTTGAAATCAATGTTAGCTTGCTAACAAAGCATTCAATATTCACCGTTAGATGAAAACCTGATTATATACAAGCTAATATCTCTCAACCGTTAGATCGAAAACTTAGCTTGCCATACACACATGTACTTGACGTTTTGAGTTCGTGTAACTGTACCCAAATGTGTACAATGGTTGGTTCAATATTAGTCAACCAAATGGTTAGCCAAATGATAAATTTCATATCAACCATATTCTTCTTCACCATAACTAGTCCAAATGACTCAAATGAACTAGTTAGAGAGTTGTTCATTTGCTATGAGATCTCAAGTACTATAAGAAACACAATGGAACCAAAAACGATGTGATTCACTCGAATCATTAATCATGAACTATAAAGCCACGGTTTGCAAAAGCATTCCTTAGTAATTTAAGATAAGTTCACGAACAACATTTTCAGACATAACCTCTGGAGTTCACAGACTGAGTTCGCGGGCTCAAGCTAACCGGTTGAAATTAATAAACTCCAGCAGAATTTCTCGGGATGATAACTTCTGTCAGTTCGCGGACTGCACCTGAGCTTTAACTTCAGTAGATATTCTCGGGTTCGAGAACTTACGCCAGTTTGCAGACTGAGTTCACAGACTGGGTTTACGGACTGAGTTGCTGCCCACGTTCCGGTTCCACTTGATCAACAAAGTTCGCAAACTTTGGTTCAAGTGTTAAGGACTTATACATATATGTGTTGCCACAACAATGTTTATATCCACCAATGGTTATATTGTCTAAACTCTCATTTCAATCATTGAAACATTCTCAAAGGAAGTCATATAGTTGTTATTCACGAACTAGTTTTCGTCGGAGCAATTTCCAAAGTGATTGAAACATAACATGACTTTCGTCACTAGGAAAAGATGAACTTGGCTAAAGAGAAAGCTTTACCAACACACATTTCGAGATATAGATAAGCGAGATATACTCAGCTTGAAATGTCACATGTGTATATCCTTAGTCTATATAGTAAAACGACTTTTGTCTCAATATAGGAGATAGAGTAGATACACTTTTGAGTGATAGATAAGTTCAAGTCTCCACATACCTTTTAGTCGATGAAGATCCACCGGTTCCTTGAGTAGTCCTTCGTATTATATGATGATTGACATGGAGTTCTTGAGCTCAACTGCACTTTCTATCCTAGTCAGAGACCTTAGCTATAGTAGACTAGAAATAAAGACTTTATAGTTTTGATCACTAACATTAACAAACATGCTTGATATAGCAATGCATGCGAGTTCTATCGATCAGTGCTCTAGCAATCTCCCCCTTTGTCAATTTTAGTGGCAAAACTATTAATACATATGGAATACAAAAAATATATAAATAAACTTTATAGCTCCTATTCCACATGTCTAATCTTCAACAATACTCGAAATCTTCTTCACTTCCAAGTAGTCCAATGATCCCAAAGGTTGTAAGTTTAGCATCATCGTTGTTGAAAATCCGTATCTATAACAATGAGAAAAGCATTGGTTTTCAATCATTATTATACAGTGTCATAGTATTATTACACAACGTCAAAGTCCAATTGCATCACAATTTCAACAACAATACTATGGTTATTGCCATGATGAAGCTCTGACTGGTATCAACAAATGAGCAACAACTGTTCTTTGCAGCAACTGTGATCAGAAGAGACTGAGTTTTCGTGGGAACAAACACAAGCTGGCTGGTGCTTGGATGGCTACGGTCACGATCCTTGACAGGGAGGAGTGGTGACTACGGGAACAAATCCTGGCAGGGAAGAGTGGTGGCTACGGCCATGGATCTTGGAAGGAAGGAGTTGCAGCTCCGAGAACTAACCTTGGACGACCACGGCCATGAACATTGACGGGATTTGATAACTCACGTATGTTAATTTATCCCTCTTTTTTTTGTGAAGCGGCGGCTTCGGGAGAGAACGTTGAAGCGGCTACAAAGAGAAATGTTGAATCGAATTCTGGAGCGAACGTTGAAGCGGAGCGGCTTCAGGAGAGAAATGTCGGAGCGGTTACTGGAGTGAAATGTTGAAGTGGCTTCTGAAGCGAACGTTGAAGCGGAGCGGCTTCAGGAGAGAAATGTCGGAGCGGCTACTAGAGCGAAATGTTGAAGCGGCTTCTGGAGCGAACGTTGAAGAGAAGCGGCTTCAGGAGAGAAACGTCGGAGCGGCAACTGGAGCGAAATGTTAAAGCGGAGCCTGGAGCGAAACGTTAAAGCATCTCCTGGAGAGAACATTGAAGCATCTCTTGGAGTGAACTCCAGTGAGGGCGCCATTAACTCATGACTTCGAAAGACGAGTTGACACGATATGGTAGATGGGAAGACGGCCCACAAATAGTGTTGGTCGACAAGTCGTGTTTATTCCTGAGAAATAATACGTTACTTATGTTTGATTTTCCCTTAAAACTCTCAGAGTCTTGATGATTACAACGTTGAGGTCGGAAGCTGCATAAATCAGTACGCTTTCAAACTCGACACCTTTCTGTTGAGTAGTGGTTAGGAGTCCCAAGTTACATTTACCAGTCGGTCCTTCTAAGAGAGACTGAGATTTCAGGGTAGCTTCTCCAATTGAAGACAATTTCCTACTCGACACAACACGGTTGAGGGATGAAAATAGATGCTCCATCATAGATTACACAGTTTTGTGAATAGAGTCCCCAGAAAGTATTAATGCACAACTCCACCAATTGATGTTCAGTCATATTTGGATCATCATAATCTAACGCCCGAATTCTGAATCCCATGACATAATCATTCGGATGTCCGTTGTTTCTCTCCCTCAGATCCGTGGCCATGTCCGTATGTATTTTGGCAAGAACTTCATATCTCTCCATGAAATCAACAATGGTAATGGAAGGTTGGTTTCCTCTAGCTCCTCCAATCTCTCTTCATGATGAAGAAGCGGTAGCAGCCCTTGTGATGATTGGAGGCTCCATGCTTGAAGGAACATCATTAGTAGCGGCGACTCTGGCTCTGGTAATAGGAGGCGTTACGCCAGAGGGTATGCTTCCGGTGTTACTGGTGTTGTTCTAGAGGGTGTAACGCCATGGGATGTATTGACTGCGTTTGAAGATGGTATATTGGTGTTGGTCATTCCCTCTTGCTCTCGTTGGATACATACACATACTCTGTCTGCATCATCGTTGGCGGGGGCATAGACCTCAGACAAGGATTCAACATTTTTGTATTATCTCTGAAATTGGTGGCATTCTCCGAGCGAATATTTGCTGGATCTTGCTACAGTCAGTTCGTCATACTCTTCCATGGTGATTGGATTTCGAGCATCAGCGGGCTTTGGAAGTTCTTCGGATGGATGAGGTAACTCATGAAGCAGAAGGTTGGGATTATTGATTGAAGGTGTAACGCCTGAGGAAACATTTCATGCACCACTGGTGTTGGTTATGCTGACATGTGGTAAATTGATGCCATTGGAAGGGACATTGATACCAAGGACGTTCTCAGTGCTGGTGGTATCAGGGCTTGTTGTTGATCCGGGTCTAAGCTCTACCATCTTGAAATTGGAATTGAAAAAATGAAATCGAAAATTGATATTGCAACCGAGAGATTAATCTCCCACCGTGGTCGCCAATTATTTGTGGGTGAAAACTGTTTCTGCTGTTTTTGGTAAATTTGGGTGTGTGGATGAGAAACAAGTCCAGACCCTAAACAATGCACTGCATGGGAGTACTTTTGATTCGAGAGATCAATATGTACAATCCTGACCTAAACCAATAAATGGTCGTTCCAGGCTTGCTTCGCCACAAAGTGAAGGAGAAGGGTTGGTCTTAGGGAGGGAAGCGAAGAAGGTGTTGAGACCAGAATGGTTAATTCTGAAGGTGTGGATGTTTTATGACTTATATCAGAAAATAGAATTGGCTTGTAGAATGAAAAGCAATCAGTTCTTTGGTGATTTCTGGATACTATGGTGTTGCTGACCAAAACTTGTTGTTTGGTGAAAATAGGTAAAACCTCATAATAAAATGTATCCTGGTCTCATAGGAAGTGGGAACGATTGAGTGATGGAAGAGTGGAGTAACATATAACCGTCAAAAACCATGCTCCATGATGAAGAAAGTGGATCCGTTTACACCTGTTACTTCTTTCCACTACTAAATGTTCTGTTTTCTGACACTTTCTTATAACGGGCGTATTGTACGCCGCACACTGTAAACCGCCTGACCAATATCCTGATGAGTATCCCCCAGTTTTGTGACATGTTTGAAGTCTCGAATGTTTTCTTGGAAAACATGTAGCAGTTTGCTACGTGTGGAAAGTCAAGTTCAAGAGACTTGCCGCAGGAAAATAACATATAGTGTTATTAGGCTTATCTCGGATGGTCGCCTAAAACTTGCCACAAGCCTGTTAGATCGGTGGAGAACTTGGACGACTGAGATTGTATCTCATGATTAAGGGTAGCCATTGATTATGGCCATATCCTGTTGGCGCTTGATAATGGTGTAGTGGCGCCATTGGCATATCCCAATGGTATAGTGGCGCCTTTAGCGCATGCCGGTGGCACTGCGACATGGATAACATTGTTCGTAAATGCTAGTGGCACGGTGGAATGGCTGGCATAGCCTGTGCATGCCAGCGGCACGATGGTGCAAGTAGCGCCTAGCGTAGCCATGGTCACTAGATTTTGGTTTATTGGTGTTAGACTCCAATGTGGTGTGGTAACATCAATTTCAGTGGCCACATTAATCCCAATGCTCTGTGGAACATTATCTGGCTTGGTTGGCGTAATAAATTTTCCTAAATTAGGGTTTGGCATGTTGAAACCCTAATTAGCGCCTATGGAATGCAGTAGGTGGCCGTGGCATGGCGTTTTATACAAACAGTACCATAGTCATGCCATATGATCCATAGGTAGCCCACCATGTAGAAACGGTCACAGAAGCAAATATTTCCACGAGTGGCTGTGGTATGATGCCTTTTTTAGGGTTTCCTAAGTCTGCACGGCTTGTGGCATGTTGTGGGCCTGAGGCGGCATAGTTTTGTGCCACGATTAGAATTTAGGGTTTCATCCACCTCCACTAGAGCGTGGCCGCGCTTATGGTTATGCTAGCAAAAATTGAAGTTTGTTGTGATGATGGTCACGAACAGATAGTGGGTTGGCATGCCACTAGCATGATGGCGCGGTTTTGGGAAGCCGACTTAGTATGGTGACCTCTTGACACAATTTCCACCTCTTTTAAAGCTGTGGCAGGTTTAAAGCAACCTGATTGATCAATAAAAGTAGGGGGCAACCAAGTATGGGTGTGGCCACTTTTTTGGTGTGCGTGGCAGGTTTAGTGCGACCTGATTAGTTTATGGGGAATAGGGCCGGCAAGTATGGTGATAGGTGTTGTAAAACACCTAATTTTATATCTAGTATTTATACTTTCTTTGCTATTTATTTTGTAAAATACGTATCTTATGTTTAGTTTTGAGTTTTTAGGTGCAATGGAGCACTTGGGAGCAAAAGATGGAGAAAAGCGTCTATTTGGAGTGTAAAGGGCAAACAGATCAATTCACATGCGAGTGTAGCTAAAGCTAGCTGAGGTTATGCGGCGAGAAAGGAGCGGAAGAATGAACTGTCAGTTGTGCAAAACTGACAGTTGAGCAAGAAAGAAAATAGACATGTCAGTTCTATGGGACCGACAAAGCCAAAGATGAACTGGGTACCCCTTATCGCTTCCAGCTGGTTGGCTGTATCAATTTGCACTTTCTAACACAAGACCTAAAATTCAGAGAAATCATTTTCTCTTATTTTTGTCCCTCCTATACTGTTTGAAACTGAGAGGTTGGCGGCTCAGAGAGGAAAAGAGGAATTCAGAGAATTCAGAGTTTGTATGGTTGTTGTTGCACAGGGAGAACTGAATTGAGTTGGGTTGATCTCTGATTCAACTAACTGTGGGTTTAACATCATTTTTGGATGCTGTTAACTCCTAAGTTTAAGTTACTGTGACTTTATTGAAGTTTCAGGGTTCAGAAGGAAGAAATCATGGTTTGATGGCTTGATTTAAAGAACTGAATCTAGGGTTTGAAGCTCAAGTGAATAGAATAGAATGGGTTCGATTTGTTGATGATGAATGGTAGTGTTCTTACTATTGTGGATGAGTTATGAACTTCAGAAGTTGTAGCTAATCTGTAATGAGTTACAGATGCTCATGGTGGTTTTATTGCAAAGGGATAGATGGTTGCTGCAGTAGGGTCCCTGATGCTGGCCTGGGATAGTGATTTTTATGAGATGGATTTGGTTGCTATGTCTAGAATGGAGATGGGTTGGAGTGGTTTAACAGGTGGTTGCAGTGCAAATATGGGGCCTTGAGAAATTGCAGGTGGAATGTTGATGCTGTGTTGCTAACAATGCAGTTCAAGTGTGGGTGGTGCCGAGAACGCAGGAGCTGATGGATTTGGTAATGTGCTGCAAGGAATCTTCCCTGAGTTGAACTGCTTATGGTGATTGTGGAATTCAATCTGAATTGCAGAAAGTGTTGCTGTAATATGAAGAATGAGGATGGTGTTGCACGTTGATACTGTGATGTTTTGAAAATGGTTGAAACTGCAGTGAGTAAGTGTTGTAGCTGCAGCTTGTTGTTGGTGCTTTTGTTCCAGCTGTGAAGTTACAGGGGTGCAGCTGAAATGGCTAGTATTGAATGAGAACGCAGGAGAAGCTGGGAGTGAATGGTAGCAGTTATGGTCTGAGGTGCTGCATTGAGCAATAAGAGCATGTGCTATTGGGTATGTGGTGTAGGTGCAAGTGCAAGGCTAGGGATGTTGGATGACTGTGGCATGAAGCATTGCAGGTGCAGCCAAGAAGGCAGAATTGAAGCGCAATGGATTTGTAGTAACTATGCTACTGAGTTGCAGTTGCAGGTTAACATAAATTGGTGGTGGATGAATGTAGATGTATGTCTAGGACACAGGGCAGGAAGTGCATGTGTCGTTGGTGCCGATACAACGGAGAGCTAATGAGGAATGACAGAAATGAACCAAGTGATATTGGTGTGTGCAGTTGCAGCTGGTATTGCAGCTGAATTATAGCTGGAGCTCAATCTTAACTGAGAACTTCAGATGCAGGGTGTGAATATATGCAGTTGGTGGCAATGAATTGAAGATGTGCTGCAGTCGCAGGGAAATGGTTTGCAGAAGAAACTATTGAGTGCAATGAGCTGCAGTAGAGATGGAATTGAATCTGCAGCTGAGAATGAATGCTGTGATCTGATAGTGGTGATGGTCTGTAGCTGTGAAGCTATTGAAGCCACAGATTTTTTGGAGCTATTGTGATTTGAAGAAGAGCAGATGGGTTTTTGTTTGAATCAATGTTGGGATTTTGCTGTGGTGTTAGGTGGTGGTCATGGAGTGAATCTGTGAATTGTTGAGACCTTGTTGCAGCAGAGACGACAGTAAAGCTGCAGTTGATCTGATGGCTTTGATTGAGGGTGGTACTGAGAGCTAAGCAGGGACTGAAGATGTAAGCTATTGTGAGCTGCTGCTAAGATATGGAGGCGGCATTGCAAGGCAGGTACTGGAATATGGGTGATTGTGGCCATGGAGCTTAAGCTTGTGGTGAATTGGTTATGGGTTCAGTCTTGAACCTGGGGTGAAGATGGTGCTGCAATAGTGGTGTTGTGCTTAGCAGCTGAGAGGGGTAATGGTCCTGGCAGCTGGGATATGAATTGAGATGGAATTACAGTGGGTTAAGAGCAGGACTGAAGTTGGTGGTATGAGTACATGCTGCAGAAATTGCGCGAAAATAGAGCGGAATTGGTGCGCCGGTGGTACTAGTTCCGGGTTTCGGATTTCTGAACCAAGAGTGTTAATCATAATATTTTAGTGAATCGTGAGGCGGGTATGAGTCGAACGAAAGAGTTGGCGGCTACACATGAGCTACGGGTCACGCTTTTGGGTGCATTTTCGCAAGAATAAGGAATTGGTTTAGGTGGTATTTTGTGAATGTTTGAATTGCAGAGAAATCAAGTTGAGCTTCTGGGAGTGTGCACTTTCCTGGTGACGTCTTCCAATGCTTCAAGTGATCGGAGAATTTTTTTTCGGTGACAAATTCCGGCGCCGGCGCCGGATTCCGGCCATATTCCGGCAAGAAACACAGTTTTCATTGAGCTCTCTTGGGTCATATTTTCTCATGGGTATTTCACACATGTGCTTTGGTGGACTTCTAGTATTGGACCGTGGGCTTTGAAGACCTAATTTTGGAAAGTTGAAGGCTATAAAAAGAAGAAGTTTCTATTCTTTTTAAAACACAACATATCTTATCACGAATTTTCTACTGGGTTTTTGGAGGAGATCAGCGACTAGGGTTTGCTTCCATTTATTTTTATGTTCTTCATTTTATTTTTAATAATAATTATGTTGAGTTCAAAAACCATGAGTAGCTAAATTCTTTATATTGGTTATGGGATAATAAGTGGATTTCACAAATAAAATCTGATTCAATGCATTAGTTTTGTCTCAAGTTTATTGTTTATGTTTCATTGTTGATATTGATTTATGATTTGATTGTTTATTTGGTTGAGTCCGGAATCAATCCGATTTGCATTCATATCTAGAGCTATATTAGGGTTTTCAATACAAAAACGTTGCTCATCCCTGATTCTAAGTAGCATAAATGTGGGTAGTGCTTGTAGAGATATATCCTACTAGTCACATATGAATCATAACTTGGGTTAAATTGATTTAGTGCTTTTACACATTTCGATTGCCTTGATTAGTCTTATTCCATATAGCTTATTGCTTCTAGGGAGTTAAATCTAATTTGATTTTACACTTTAGGTTGCTTTCTAGGAAGAATTCACATATGCATCTTTTAATGTGGTTGTGATGAAATCAGGGAATTAGCGGAATAGTCTTGCGATCAAGATATTCTAGGACTTTTAGTAAATGAGAGATTAAATATCAATTTTAGTCATTGATGAAAATATGTATTTGGGAATGAAACTATCCCGTGACCAATACTTTCTCCTTATTGATTACTTTTATTATTAATTTGCTTTCAAATTAGTTTTTATTTCTTTGATAAAACAACATCCCCCCTTGGTTACTAAGAAACTGAAAATTTGCATAACAACAAAAGCCTCTCTGTGGATACGAACTCTTTCTTATCACTACTACATTTATTTTAGTTGAGCAAGAAAGTGAAATTATTTCTGCGTCGGCTGACATCCGATCATATGGTTGATAAAGGAATAAGGGCATGTAGGGTAGCATGGGGCGTAACCAAGTGGTGCCGGCTAGCCTATGGCATGGCCACGCTTCCCTCGTTGTTTCTCCCACTCCTAGGCTCTGTTTATTCTTTGCTTTCTGACTGAGTATTTTGTGCAAGGGTCTTAACCTTGGTACTTGGAGGTTCGTGCTACTCTGCTGCGAGTGAACACAAATCCGTCATACCATACCAATAATAATGGTTCTGCCAAGGAACATAAGCCCAAAAAAATACTCAGCAGGCTCCATCATCTGTGAGTAATGTATCTAGGAGTTTATACACTCATTAGGCTCTATACTAGTGGACTAGGAGCTTGAGTTTCAATATAATATGAAGAGAGACATATGCACTTATCATATTTTGATATATTCTCCATATTCCCTGTGGAATATAGACATATCAATGTCTACTACATTTAATGCCGGGTCAGGTAGATAGACTTTTAAAAATTTAGCCCTGAACTAAAAACCACCATCAACAGTGATACAAACATACTTAGATCTAGAGTGTGCTTTGTGATACAAACACACCTAGAGAAGGAGGTTTTTGAGACAAATCACCTTGAGATAAGTTTGTGAGGCAATTAATTATTGTACAAGCAATCTTAGCAAAACAATTAAAGATTATTTACTGTTTAGAGAGATTGTGAGCGTAACAAAGACAGAATTGTAATAGTTTTCTTGTTCATAATCTAGAGAAGATATATTTCTTCGAATTACTTCTTTGTGTTATGTTTTCTAAGTTTTCGTCTATTATTATTATGAATTTCGTCTCTATAATGATAGTCAACCTTTGGAGGAGGCTAGAGGAAACACGTGGGGGTTTAGCATATGGGGGACCCAGATATCGTCAGTCGGATGGATAACCGAGACATCTTCTGTTGTAGGCAATTGCAGTAGATTTTTGAGTCGGCGGCTGCCCCTTATTTCATCAAGCATATAAGTGACGCCCTGGGGGAGCGAATCCAGTCCAGGTGATCTGTCAACCATCACAATTAACTTGTAAAAAAGAGGGGAGAGAGGAAGAGAAAGAAAATCAGAAAGAGAGCAGATTTAGGAAAAAAGAAGCGAGACCTCTCATGTATATAGCGGGTAAAAAGTAGGACAACTACTAGAGGAGTTACTGACCACTGCGCTCCAAGAGTCGTGATGATAACCTCCTGAGAAAGTATCATCCAAGATATTTAATTGAAATATCTTAACCGACGCACAAACATATGACTGTTGACTTGGCTTGTGTTCGGTCAACAGTCAGGGGACTAATGTTAGTACATGAAAATAATTATCCTTTAAAGGGAGATCCCCCTAACCATTTGGGAGTTCCCCTTAAGAGATGGAGACTTTGGGACTAGGCCCAAGCCCTCATAGGGTGATGGGCTATCTGGTCCAAAAGGGGGAAAATATAAGAAATAGGCTTCACCCCAAAGCCTCTTTTAGCCCCATGATGACTTAGGGAAGAGGGAGGTGGTAGTTTAGTAATATATTAGTCTTTTATGGACTTATCCCTTAGAGGGGAGGGGACTGATTATTATAAAATGGAAGAAAATGTACTTAGAAAGACACTTAATCCATTTTATCTCTCTTAACCTATCATTACTTTGGGAGTACTTGATGTGATTAGGACTAGTTTCTCATACCCGATTTTACCCCAATAATAGTTTGTATACCCGTTTCGTATACCTATCTAGTTCCAGATTAGCAGAATCTAACGAACTGTCTTATTCGACTATATTTGCTTTTGCTACAACTCTCATTGACATTTCTTTGTAAACTTTTTTCAAAAAATCTTTTGGATTTTGAGGAACATTGTTTAGTTTTGAGTGTTATTGAACATTGTTACTTCTTGTAAGTTCAAAGGCTTACTTAGACGATATGGACTATCATTGTGCACGGTTTCATAACTCCGGACCATAGTGCACATTCTTCTGTGTAATTTGAAGATGGATTTTCACATGCTTACATGAATTTCTAACTAGGAATTTATGCTTAAGTCTCAAGTGTAAGTGTTTGCTTAAATATCAAGCAACCTTAGCTTGAATTAAAAGATATTTGTAGCCTTGAAAATATATAAATAGAGAGACTCTTGCAGATGGATTTCTCAATCCCTAACACTTTTGTATCCTTGTTTCAAAGGTAGAGTCGTCCTCTATAACCTAGGTTTCTTTAAAGAACTGTTTTAGGCTATAATTTTGAAGATTTCACTTAGGGATTCATGAATCCGGGACAGACTTATTTTTACCTTATTATTCTTTTATTCGGATCTTGTTCTACTGGTTATTAAAGTTCATGAACTTTAGAACATGAACAAGATATATAGAAATCACAAAGTTCTCTGTCTCAGACTTTATGATTCCTAAAGATAGATATCTAAACTCTTCTTTTATTTATTTGGAGTGTTCTTCAGAGGTGGTTGGTGATCTAGGATTCTCTTTGATAAGAGTGTAAGAGTTTCAGATCCGTGAGGTTTTCCAGACTTTGTATACTGTAAACATATTTCAAAACCTAGACTGAAGCATATCAAAAGATAAATCGAATAGGCTTGTCCGTTATAGAAAGAAGATAGGTATTAAAAATCTTTACTAAGGTTGAAGCAACTCTTAGGATATAAAGGATGTCGGCTAAGGGAATCAAGTATGTAAAATCTTGCAAGGTTCAAGAGATGTAAGAAACACGACTTCATATGAATTAATTGGAGGGTAATTTCGGCCTCAACAACATTCCAGTCTGAAGTGTAATAGTAGGATAGTGTTTGGAGCGATTTAATACAGTTTGGTGTTCAAAGCTGGATGAGGTCCTGAAGTTTTTCTGTCAGTGCAGTTTTTCTCGTTAGCAAATTAATACTTTTTATTTATCTGCATTAAAGGTTAATCTTTTGATTATTCAAAATAGTACACAGGTTCATACTTCTATCAAACAAAAAATTTGGTGGTGTACATGGTACCCTCTCGTTTTCATGTCCTGCAGCTGGTTGTTGTGGTTGTGCATAAATACACCATTTTTTTCCAAACAAGTGCTTCATCCTTGATGGCCTTCTTGTTATGTTTTCAACTGAATAGTATTGGCCTACACTAAAACTTTCACTTCTTATCCCTGCAACAACTTTACTTATGCTTCTTCCTTTTGCAGGCTGAGTCTCGGGATAACATTGGTCTTCAACTCTAGCAGACTGAGCAGGGGAACCTATTAGATCATAGCTCGGTTGAACTCACCAAGCGTTGGTGTGTCAAGTTTGGTTGTCATATTTTAGTATCAAAACTCATCTAAAGTCGCTTGATTAAATACTAGAGTCAACTTCGTTGAGGTTACACTAGAAAGTCTAGGAATGTTGAGACATACAAGTATTACTCCGAAGACCTGAAGAATGTAAATAAGTAATGACTACAACAACGACATCATCCCTCCACTTGAAGTTGGTAATATTGACTTGAACTTGTTTCATTCCTAACGTATCTTTCAAGTCATGCTATATTAAAAACATAACATGTGAAGCTGTATATACTGTACATATTGTATATAATACTCTAGTGGAGAGACATGATCATAATAGTATGGCCATAGTATTAAGGAATTATACTACGAAGTATAGCGGTTATCTTTTGAACTTTGTAGATATGACATCGACATAATCTTGTATATAGTTTTATGATTATATATATGAGTGTATGGTGAAGATTTCATCCTAGGAAACAATGTTTTACATTTGTTTAAAGGAAGTACATTCATGAATTTATTTCATGAATCAAAAGGGAAATCAATAGTTTTATTGGTCCGGCTATTCGTTATATATTCTTTGATGACCAATGTGTGTGAGTTAGTAGAACCGATGTTAACTCCGGTTATGTATCTTGGTATAACCGATCACAATACCTAGACTTATGATTTGGTATGACTGGTCTTGGTAATTGGTATAACCGATCCTAAGTAATCACCATGAGATGGTATGATCGATCCTTGTAATTGGTGTGATCGATTCTGATAATTAGTTTGACCGATCATTAATGGTTGTGTGACCGATCCTTGTAATAGGTTTAACTGATCCTAGTGACTGGTGTCACTGATCACAAGTAGATACCATGTATAGGTAGAATGATCCTAGTGATATCTGAACCCATGTATGTGACTTGGTAGGACCGATCACAACTAACCATTGTGACTTGGTATGAACCATCACATAATAGTCTTGGAAGATAGGTGGAACCAATTCTAAACTTGTTTGGAAGTGTGGTAGAACCAATTCCAAGATGCAAATCCATGTAAATACGGAATAAGGATTTGCAGTGAAAATATGTCAACATACTTTGAACACGAGCAATAACTCTTATCATTTATTGTTCAAAGATATTCCTTGGTACTTAAGGTGGTCCTGTGCTGAAATAAATTAAGAATCTTTTAATTAAGGTTTTTGGTTTTATATGCTTTAATTACCAGCAATTAATGCATATATCTATAGAATAAAAAATAGTAATGTGCATTTACTAAATGGTGATTTTCTATGAGAGATTTTGGAAATATTATACAAGCATTTATTGGAATTAGGAAAACCGAATTTGTACAGTCATTGCATATCTTGAGAATATTTTCGGTTTTGGAAATTCCTTGGTGTCCAAACATCCTTGGTCTATAAATACCTAAGTTAGAATTTCTAGAAACTATCCTAAGAGCCAAGCAAACTTCATTTCTTGTTGTTTCTGGTGGAGCCGTCTATTCGGAGAGGAAAGTATCCTAATTAGGTGAAAGCTCTTACGGCCGCTCATTTAAAGACTTATGTGAGATCCAGAAGCTCCACGAGTACCATTGGTGGGAAACTAGATAATTGCAGTGTTATTAGTTTTTTATTTTATTTGATTGACTAACGGTTGTTGAAACTTTGATTGCACCTAGTTTGTTTATTCTTGAGAATCTTCTCTTCTGATATAAGATTCACTCAACTAGATCAAAATATCGACGGGATCTTTAGAAATGTTTTTATATCTAAAGACATCTTGTGATAATCCATTGTTAATAGACTTCATTCTGTAGGTGATTTATCATAAGAGGATTCAAGTGTTGTTGTGCAGGTATTTGAAGGCAATAGAAGATTTGAAGATGAAGAAGAATTCTTATTACTTTTCGTATCTTGTGGATTTAGTGCACAAACCTTGATCGGATGTGATCCAACTAGAATCAGTTTATCTTTGATAGATATGATTGATTAGTTACGTGAGATCGACATTCTTTATAGTTTCTCTTTGAGATCTATATCGATTAATTGCGAATCTATACTTGACTATTTCGGTAGTTATTGAATAGATTGATCTAACCATACAAGGGAGTTTATTAGATTAAACATAAGATCTTTTGTCAACAACTCATCTTATCTTCTAGCAAGATTGATTAGAGTGGTAACCAAACCGATTATTCCTTTGTTATTTGTAATACGATCCAAATGACTTGTTATTCACATGTGTGACTCTTAAAGTCGAAGGCGCAGGGATACTGAGGGAACTAAGTAGCTAGGGGTAGTCTGCTTGGTCTCAACTATACGAAGTTGGTCATTGATTTTGTATAGCGGCTTAATTCTGAGAGTATTCAAAACTGGACTAGATCCCGGGGTTTTTATGCATTTGGAGTTTCCTGTTAACAAAATCTTGCCATGTATTTTACTTTGTTTTCTACATTATAATTATAATAATTATTATAATTAAGTAAAATACACAAGTACGTTAACTCCACAATACTTGATATTGATCCTATATATTTTCGGATATTTCCAAACCTATTATCAAGTACACACTTTGTTAAACCTCAAGGCATAGGTATGTGGAAGGGTATCCTAAAGTCATCTACTTTTTTGAATAATTCTTTGATATTTCAGATGGGAAATGGAAAATCTATAAGATTTTGGAAGGATAAATGGACAACTCAGGGCCCTTTATGTATGAGATATCCAGCAATTTTTAAAGTGTGTACTATGAAATTTGTTACGGTATCTGAAATGGTTCAGGAAGAAAGATTACAATGCAACTTTAGAAGAAGACTGAATGTGAACAACTCGAATGGGATTTACTATGTAATGAACTGGGCCCTTGTTATGGTTTTGGAACATCGGAGGATTCAGTTAATTTGGAGGGGGAGTTTTCTATTAAAAGGTGTTATGAATTGCAAATTACTTATGTTGTTGAGGTAAGCTTTAACAAACACTTTTGGAAATCAGATATCCTTTCTAAGGTCGGTTTCATGTTATGGGCTACATTTCATAATTCTTTGCCAACTAAGGATATGTTATAGCATAGGGGAATTGAAGTGCAAGATGGATTATGTGCTCTATGTAAGAGGGTGGATGAATCTGCTGATCACATTATTTTACATTGTCCTTATGCTTTCAACATTTGGTCTCATTTTATGACGCATTTGGGATGGCTTGGGTTGGATCGGCCACTTTATTAGATCATTTTGAAGCCTAGAAATTTAATGCTCTGGCTGGTAGAAATAAGAAGATTTGGTGGAAAATTTTGTATACGGTTCCGTGGCATTTGTGGCTGGAAAGGAATAGTAGAAGTTTTGGTGGAAGGGCTAAAGAGGAGGAGGAGTTAATTTTACTCATTAAGCAGACTATTGTGCTTTGGTTTTGTAACTCTAAAGTTTTTGATGGCATTACTATGAGCCAAATTTTATTTCAGTGGAATACTGTTGTGCATTTCTCATAACATTCCCTGGGTTGTATTTCTTTTCTTTTAATACAACCTTTTATTTTCAAAAAAAAGTACACACTTTGTTATCGTATTGTCTCGATATCGTATCCATAGACGATCACACGGAGTGTGAACCGAATTTTCGTATTGTCTCGACTCTATCCATAGATGATCACATTCGGTATAGAACTTATAGGTTGAAACAAAAATATTGTGGTGTATTTGGGTACCCTTGCCTTTTCATAAGTACTATTCCTTCCTCTAGCAGCACCGCTTCTTACTCTAGTAGCATTTCCTTTTCTCCTAGCAGTACTACCTCTAACAGGCTGAGTAGAAGCACCACTTATATTTGCACCACCACTTTCTCTTGCAATACCATTTCTTCCTCTACTACCATCATTCATTCATATACTACTACCAATGTTTCCACTTGTCCCAGCACTACGACTTGCACTTCCCTAAAAACCAGTTATCTTATAACACATGCAGTAAATCTTACTGGTCTGATATAGTCCACATGTTTCAGTTATTGTGATTTGTGGCCTTCTAATATGTGGAGTATGGTATATGTGAATACCTGCAATTCACCAATGACAAATGTAATAACTAAGTGAGTAATACAAATATAAATAAATAAGTTAAATATACAAATGTAATTTGAACTTACCAGTAGAAGATTCACATCCATTTGGAGCTCATTTGCAGGTAGTTGTATGGTGCCCATATAGTACATACCTCCCACATATATGTGCATCCATATTGTTGTATCCAGGTTCATATCTAGCTTTGATCATCTGGGGTCTTATCCTTCTGGTTGGGTACAGTGATGCCGAAAGTCCTAACAACATTGAAAGTGAAGCTCCAAAACCCCATAAGTGGTTACATCTTAAGCGTTCTTAAGATCACGTTATTGGTGATGCAAATGAAAGGGTTATGACTCGAGGACAACTTTAAAACTTATGTTACTATCTAACAATTGAACCCTATAATATTGATGAAGCTCTGGAAGATCATGCTTGGGTCAATTCAATGCATGAGTAGCTTAATCAATTTGAATGACAAGGGGTACAAAAACGTGTTCCTAAACCAGTAGGAATTAATATCGTTGTTACAAAGTGGATTTTCAAGAACAAGTTCGATGAGTACGGATCTGTTGTTCCTAACACTGCAAGGCTAGAAGCTTAAGGATATTCACAAATAGAGAATATAAATTTTGACGATATATTCTCTCGCGAGGCTCGACTAGAATCAATTCGACTCTTTCTAGATTATGCATGGAATCTCAAAGTAAACCTTTTTCAAATAGATGTCAAGTCTGTTTTTCTTAAAGAAGATAAAAGGAAATAAGTTTATGTTGCTTAACCTAAGGGATTTTAGGATCATATATATCCTGATCATGTGCTCAAGCTCAACAAAACACAACATGGTCTTTAACAAGTTCCAAAGCATGATATGAAAAATTAACTTCCTTTTTTATTAAGAATTAAGAAAATGATTCTCTAGAAGAGGTTCTGGAAAAACCTTGTTTACTAAGTGGAATAATAAAGATGTTTTAGTTTCATAAATCTACGTATTAATTTCTAAAAATCTCATTGATGAATTTTTTAGCATTTATGAGCAATGAATTTGAAATGAGTAATGTGAAAGAAGTGTCATACTTCTTAGGTTTACAAATTCAGCAATGTAAAGATGGTATTTTTATATGTCAAGAAAAGTATGTTAAAAATATCATTAAGAAGTTCAATCCTAGTGAAGCAACTCATATGTCAACCATTGGAAAGCTTCAATCTGATTACGAAGTTTATCATAAATCACTGCAACCAGACCCAATATTGCTTTCAGTGTAGGATGTTGTGTAAGATTTCAAGATAATCCAAAAGAGTCACATCTAAAATCTGTAAAAAGAATCATACGATATGTGAAAGGAACCGTTGACTTCGGTTTATCGTATTCTATGGATACCAATTATAGTATGATTTCTTACTTAGATGTTGATTAGGCTATATTTGTTAAATATTACAAATGAACTTCAAAAGCATTTTTTATGTCGGTGAAATCTTGTGGCATGCCACAGTAAGAAACAAAATTCTCAGTCTCTTTCTATGTGCAAAGAAAAATACATTACTGTTAGAACATGTTGTATTCAGTTATTGCGAATGAAACATATGTTTATTTTAATGAAGGAAAGTGATCCCTCGAGTGAACACACGGAATCAATATGGCATGTTGGTGGAGCTTCACTGGACTAAGCATTACTAGTACTGTAATGAAGAAGAGGCAAACACTTAAAGCTATATTTAAGTAAGACTCCAAGTAAAGATTTTTTTAAATGACTGTAATACTAATTTTGAGTCAAGTATGTGGTCTTGTTAGCTTTGTTATTGCTAATGTAGGATAAGATGAAAAGGATGGTCGAGGATAAAGTTAGTCTTACAAAGGATATAAAAGTAATAATTACTAAGATGTAGCTGTTGGAGGTGTTTTTCTCGGTCCTGTATTCAGTGATTATGAAATCAATTTAGTAGGAAATGGTTCTCATAGTGATAAACTCCTTTCAGGGATCAGGATAAAGTAAACTATAGATAATGATAAACATCTTCCAAGGATCGGGATAGTGTAAGCGATGGAAATGATGTGTTAACACAACGTGATCAAATATGGTAGTCTATGTATATTTGGTAGTATTTATATATCAGGCAATTGTATTTTAGTTAGGAAAGCTTGTGTTTTAAGCTTTAAGTCTTCTGTGTATATATCGAGTTCCTTGTAAAGTCAGTTAAGAAACTCAATAAAAGTTGTTCTCTTCAAATTCGTTTTTCTTGTCTAGTTCGTCTTCCTCTCTATCTAATCTTCAAGTTAAACATAGTAGTAAACCTAGAACCAATTAGTTTTATCTTGGTATCAGCTAGGTTTAGGTCCTCCAAACTTTATGTCTACCGAACCTTCAACTGCTTCTTCTACCAACGGTGTTTTAATGTCTTCTACTGTCTCTTCACAGTCTTCAGTTATGGCCTCTGCTCAATTCTCTCAACCTCATCATATCATTACTGTTAAATTAGATGAAAACAATTATTCTCTATGGAGAGCTCAGTTTTTTCCATATCTTCAAGGTTACGATCTCGATGGTTATGTTACTGGTACGAAACCTTGCCCAGCACCACCTGTTGATAATGCAGCCCCTACTCCGGATTTTCTTTCATGGACAAAACAGGATAAAATTCTCGTAAGTTGGTTGTTCTCCTCTCTTATACCTTCTGTTTTTCGGCATGTTCATCGTCTTACAACTTCCAAAACTATCTGGGACTCTCTTGAAACTCAGTATGCTTCCAAATCTGATGCACAAATTCATCATCTTCATTGTGAGATCCGTGCTCTTAAAAAAGGGTCAAAAACCATGCGAGAATATATCAATCATGCTCGTGACTTGGTGGATAGTCTTGCTGCTGCCAATACAATGGTTACCGATAAATAATTTCGTCACTGTCTTCTCATCGGTCTTGACAGTTCGTATAATGCTATCGTTACATCTTTGACTACCACTATGATTTCTCTAACTGTGGAAGATTTCATCACTTTTCTTTTAACTTTTGAGTTACGTATGGAGCATCAGGACAAAGAACTACATAATCAACCTGTAGAAAACATTGCTGCTAATTCTCGTGGAGTTTCTTCAAGTCAATTTCGTTTCTACAATCCCGGCTCAAAAAACTCTGTCTCAGCATCCAACAGGCCCAGCAACATAGCAAACAACTATGGAGCGCAGAGCCCAACTCGGCCCAGTCATGCAGAGAACAACACACCTCGGCCCAACTATGGAACTAACAACAGATCTTCCAATTTTTTGAATAGTAACAATCGTTTTTCTACTTCTTCATCACAGCAGCATGTAGTACCAGAATATCGCCACAATGATATTCTCGTGATAAGAACAACATTTCCACGAGAAGGTTGAATACTCCCACTACAAGAATGACATCTTTCACGAGAGCGTCGTGATAATTCTCCAACGAAATTTGGTGAGCAACATGAGAAAGCATCAAGATAGTTGACAATTGAAGAAGCATGATAAAAGAATTTTGTTTCACGAGGATTACGAAAGATGGCGAAAATAAACAATGTAACTGCCACGATGAGATCGCAGAATAGATCCGAAAGAAGGGGAAAGCTTAGATGTCTTCCATTATGTAATTTCCTATATAAGGAGATCAGGTAAGTCCATAGGAGGATGATGTATTTTTTAGAGTTGAGAAAATCTTGAGGAGAGAGAAACTCTAGAAAAGAAAGTTGTAATTCTGAGTTTGAATATTTTCTGTAAACATTTCTGAGATCTAAATAATAAAAGTGTCGTTTAATTCTTTAATCTTCAACTAGTTTCACTTAGATTTTTATAGGATCTTAATAGGGGTGTAGTGTGGGAAATCCTGCTACTACATTTTGGCGCCGACTAAGGGGAACATTGAATTAGCAAAATCGAAGAAAAGGTAAAAAAGAAGACATGAATTATTCAAGATCAAGGAAACTTTGAAGAAGATTGGTGAAATATTCAGAAGAAAAATGATTAGAATTAAAGAAAATTGTAGGAAATTGAAGTATGAATTAGTGTCAAGAGAAATGATCGATAAATTTCATGAAAATATTAATGGGAGGATACATAAACGTGATTTTGAAGGGAGAAAAATTATGATGGTAGAGAAAACGCCATTATTAAAGAATTGGGAAAAGCAGGAAATTACATTTACAGTAACAGAAGTTTTAGAAGAAAATCTAAATCATACATCTCCTTTGGTGATTACGGTACCCATGATACCAATAAGGAAGGAAAAGTCAATAAAATCTGTAGAAAAATGGGCTATAAATAGAACTCTAGTTGACACAGGAAGTTCTGTGGATATAATGTTCTATCATGCTTTTAAGAAAATGGGGTATAAGGATGAAGAAATGTCTATTTCATCATATCATATTCATGGTTTTGGAAAATCTATAACAAAACCAAGAGGAGAAATAATAGTACGATTACCACTTGGATAAATTGAAACACAAGTAACACTATGCATGGTGGATATGGAATCACCATACAACATGATATTGGGAAGACCATGGATACACGCAATTAAAGTTGTAGCGTCAACCTTACATCAACGTATCAAATTCCCTATGCCTAGCGGAATTGGGGAAATTAAAGGAGATATAGATCTTGCGAAGACATGCTATCAAATTGAAGTAAAAAATTGTGAAGAACGTCCTAAGCAGCGAAAATCTCGCAGAAAATTGATGAGAGAAACAAGAAAAGAAGAAGAATTTAAAATTTACATGATAAGAGCAAAAGAGGGAAAAGGGATACCCAATGAATTTTCGCGAGAAGGAGATGAACGTGCGAGAATCATAAAAACACCAGCACCAGAAGCTAGTTACATCTACAATTTGAACCAACAAAAGAAGTAAATGTTGGGAGTGAAGAAGAACCTAAAATACTAAAAATTGGGACTAGAATGGAGATAGACGAGGAAGAAAGAACTATAAATCTTTTGCGAGAATACAAAGACATTTTCGCGTGGAGCATGGATGAAATTCCAGGGATAGATCCATAGGTAGCATGTCATAAATTAGAAATCAACAAAAATGTAAGGCCGTTCAAGCAAAGAATAAGAAAAATCGCAACAACATACCATTCTCAGATAGAAGAAGAATTACATAAGATGCTTGATGCAGGAATAATAAGGCAAGCAAAGTATCCAGAGTGGATTGCAAATATGGTGGTGGTCCCAAAGAAGAATAAAGGAATAAGAATTTGCATAGATTTTACCGATTTAAATAAAGCTTGTCCTAAAGATAGTTTTCCACTACTAGATATTCCTCAAATGGTTGAGTCAGCAATGGGAAATGCAAGGATATCTTCGTTAGATGGATATAAAGGATACAACCAAATCCCTCTCGATGAAGAAGATCAAGAACATACTGCATTTTTTGCTCCAAGAGGGTTATATTGTTATACAAAAATGCCCTTTGGATTACGAAATGCTGGTGCAACATACCAAAGAATGGTGGAGAAGGTATTTGCAAAGTAGATCCAAAAAACACTGGAGGTATATGTAGATGATATGTTAATCAAGAGCAAGGAAGATGAAGATCATGTACAAGACTTGAAGGAGATTTTTGAACAAATGCGGCAATTTAATATCAAAGTAAATCCTGACAAGTGTACTTTTGGAGTGACTTCAGGAAAGTTTCTGGGGTATATTGTATGAAAGTAAGGAATACAAGTTGATCCAGAAAAAGTGCAAGCGATTCGCGATATTCCCACACCAGCTACAGTAAAAGATGTGCAAAAATTGAATGGGCTGTTAGCCTCGTTAGGAAGATTCATCTCGCGATCCTCTGATAAATGCAAGCATTTTTTCGATATACTCAAAAAGGGAACAAAATTCAGATGGACAGATGAATGTGAGAAGGCCTTTCAGGGAATAAAAGAGCATTTAATGGATATAACCATTTTACAGAAAGCTGAACCAGGAGAAGAGTTATTAATTTATCTCGCGACAACGACATATGCGCTAAGTGCGGTATTGCTGCGAGTAGATCTTTGGGATAGAGAAACCAATTTACTATATTAGTAAAACATTCAATTCAGCAGAGAAAAATTATTCAAAGATTGAGAAATTAATCCTAGCATTGGTACATGCAACTTTCAAGCTTCGCATTTACTTTCAAGCACATAAGGTCAAGGTGTTAACAAAAGTGCCAATTGAATCGGTAATGAAGAATTCAAAAAGATCAGGAAGAGTAGAAAGATGGAATGCACAAGTGGGACATTTCGATATCAAATATGAAATTCTATCTTCGCCAAAATCCCAAGTCATCGCAAATTTCTTAGCTGAATTTCCTTTGGAAAATGACGAAGTTGTGGAAGAAATGATGGAGGTGAGAAGAAGAACATGGAGATCCAAAAGAATTATTGACAGAACCCAATAGATGGGAGATATTAGTGGATGGATCATCTAATGGAGAAGGAAATGGGATTGGAGTTGTTTTTATTTCACCAGAAGGAGAAAAAACAGCTTTCTCATTTAGGTTAGAATTTACATCCACTAATAATGAGACAGAATATGAGGCTGTTATCCACGCTTTGAAATTTGCAATAGAAATGAAGTTGGAAAATGATAGAATCACAAGCGATTCTCAATTGGTTATTCGTCAAATAACTGGAGAATATATAACAAATGAACCTTCTATAAATAAATACAAGAGACTCGTGGAAGAATTATCTGCGAGAATTCCAAAGATAAAATGGAGGCACATATCAAGGAAAGATAACCGGCTTGCGGACGCTTTTGCCTTCATATCTAGCATGATGACAAACCCACTTGCGAGATGCATAAAAATTCAAACACTCTTATTACCTTCAATAAATAAAGAAGACGAAGATGTGGATGGGAATTCCGTCGAAATTGACGAAGAAGGAGAGAAAGATGTGATGATTGTAGAAAATGGCGAAATAGAAGCAAAAGAGAGAAACAAAGATTGGCGAGCGGAACTTCTTGCTTATTTGGCGAAAGGAGAAACTCCAAGAAATAGACTGGAGGCACACAAGCTAAGAAGCAGGGCAACTAATTATGAGTTAAGAGACGGAGTGTTATATCGCAGATCTTTTAATGGACCATCGCTAAGATGTTTGACAAGGGAGGAAGGAGAAAAGGTGTTAAAAATCTTTTGCACGGTGGAGATCTTTGGTAATCATAACGGAGGTAGATCTTTGGCATATAGAACGAAGATGCAAGGGTATTACTGGCATTACATGCATGAAGATGCGAAACAACATTCAAGGCGTTGTGAAGAATGTCAGCGATTTGAAAAAAAGATACATGCACCAGGAGCACCACTATCATCCTCAACAAGTGTATGGCCCTTCGGAAAATGGGGATTAGATATTGTGGGACCATTTGTGCCTAGCTCTGGACAAAGGAGATACCTCATTGTGGCTACAGATTATTTCAAAAAATGGGGAGAAGTAAAAGCAGTACAACATATTCGTGATAAAGATATTTTCACATTCATATTCGAGAATATCATCTGAAGATTTGGAATACCAGCACAGTTGATGTACGATAATGGAAAGCAGTTTGAAGGATAGAACATAGAATTACTACTCAATGCATTTAAGATAAAGTGTGGAAAATCTACTCCTTTATACCCACAAGCAAATGGTCAAGCTGAGGCAACTAATAAAACGATCGCAGAAGGGTATCACAAATCATGGTGTGAGCAAGTACATAATGCAATATGGGCCTACAACACCACTAGAAGAGAGGCTACTGGAATGTCACCCTTTTGTTTAACATATGGGGTTGAAGCTGTATTACCAACAGAAGTTGCTATTCCTACAACAAAAAGAGAAGCGTGGGAAAGGAATTTAAGTGCTGGTATGATTTTACATAAACTAGATGAATTGGAAGAAAAAAGGGAGAAGACTCTACAACATATGGAAAACTACCAGCGAAGGTTAGATCGCGAATACAACAAACGTGTCAAAAAACGAGAATTCCAAATTGGTGATTTAGTTCTGCGAGAGACACCGAGATATCAGCGAGAGAATGGTGGAAAATTGGCGAAAAAATGGGACGGACCTTACTTAATTAAAGAAATAATTGGAAATGGGGCATACAAATTAATGGATCCTGAAGGAAGAGATGTTGGCCAACGACTTGATAGACCATGGAATAGACTATTTTTGAAAAGGTATTATCAGTGACAAATACTGTAAGGTAAGAAATATTGGAATAATTAAAGGTTATTATCAGTGACTATTTTTATTTTAAAGATTACGCGAGCAATATCGCGAGAAACGCGAATGAAATTTCGCAGAGATCAAGAGAATGGGACAAAACTTTATGGCATGCAACTTAGTTCGCGAGTACAATTTCGTAAGAGGCAAATGTAAGACCTACAAGCACGTTATAAAGGGGGTATCTCTTTATATGATTCAGGGATAAGGTTATACCGCTACTGGAACCTGAGTCATACAGATGTAGGGGTTAAAGAAAACCTATCCGGGAGAGAGATCTTGGATTTCCAGCTTTATAAGGTTATACCCTGGTTGGACGACTGAGAGTCTCTTCCAAGAAGTGAAGAGTATGATCAAGGTGCCAAGGTACACGGTTTATCCAAGGATTCCCGGGACGGACGAACCTACCCTGGCCATCTTTGGTAAGTCTTGTCTACAATGCACTTGGCCTGAAGAAAACCCCACCTAGGGTGCAGTCTTGTAACTATAAGCCATATAGGCATAAAGGACAAGAGGCTGCGAAAACAACTGGTTGTTGGTAAATCTGGATGGGAGGAGCTAGTCTTGTATGGACGATGTGCCCTCCTTGAAGGGGCAACCAGGGGGGAAGATAAGGGCGGCACCCTCCATTAGGGAGATGATAAGTGTCTTAAGACGGCAATGTCATGGGGCTCTAAGATCGCAAGATCATTTAGGCCTGTCATATTGTCGCGTAAATTATACAGAGGCAAAAATCCATAAGAGAAAAAAGTTAAGATGAGGTCAAGGGGTTTTTACATGCAAATGAGAAGACGTCCTGCGATTTCATCGCAAGACGGAAATGTCACGAGGCTCTGTTTTCGCGAGAAAACTTAGACTCGTCATATTGTCGCAATATAATAAAGAAATATAGATAAGTCAAGATCAATGGGTCAATACATGAAAGTGTAAAGACGTCCTGCGATTTTGTGGCAAAAATAAAAAATTGGCAAAATAAGACCTTTAATTAGGAAGGCAAAATAAGACCAATAGAATAATACCAAAAATTAATTCTTCTTTGTTAAGCATGCAGGGAAGATTTCTTTATCACAAGAAACAAGTTGAATTCAACAAGTCTCAAGAAATTTAATGAGGAGGCAAGCAAGGGAATAAATATGTAGGATTTCATTAAGTTTCTTGAGAATATTATAGTTCAAAAAAGGTTATATCATTTGCGAGAAAGAAGAAGAAAAAAGAAATTAAAAATAGAACTCAAGCTTCAAGCGGTAGTCTCGCCAGATTTAGAATTGTTAGGATTGTTATCATCACCAATATTTCTTTCATCGCGAACATCATCGCCATAGTTCTTTTTGTTACGATCTTCCCCTTCTTTTAGAGGGTTTTCTTCTTTTCCTTGATCATCTTCTTCTTCAGCGTCTTCTTCAACATCTCCTTCAGAAGACGGATATTCTAAATCTTTATCCATAGGAATAGGGACTTCATCATCGTCAACTTTCAAAGGTAGAACGGATACAGGAGAAAGAGAGTTGGAGATCAAAATTCCGTTCATGAGAACTTCAACACTAAGATGAACTTGGCGAAGGAAACCTTTGTCACGATTTCTAATCTCTATATTCTTGAAATACTCAAGATAATCAAGTCTTCTTTCTGCTTTATCATGAATTTCTAAAAGGTTGAGAAGAAGAGTCTTTTTTTCTTTGCGAACACTGTCTAGCTCCTTAGTAAGATTGGTGATAGTAGAATGAAGGATTTTTTCAGATTCTGCGAGCAACAAAATAATGAAAGGTTATAGAAATAAATATATCGTGAGAATATCAACAAGTGAAATATAACATAAATTGTGACAAGGGAAATCAACAAGTGAGGCAGTCATAATTGACTACCTTCTTTTTGCGAAGTTAAGTTTTGGATTAATGAAAAGAGGCAGTTCTCCCATTGGTTCATAGCATCATCAAATTTGTCGCCAACTATGCCTTTTACACGAGATTTCATGTTCTCTTCTTTGGTGCGTAAATATGAATTTTCTTTTGACAATGAGGAATGAGACTCCTTTAGTTGGGAATATTCATCTCGAAGCTTGCTGGCATTCAAACTAAGAGTTAGTCTACCCTTGATAAGTTTGTCTATTTCAATGAGATGATTGATTACTTCGTCAAGTTTATTTTTAAGAGAGCGGAGAGACTGATTTTGGTCATCACATATCCCTTGAAGATTGTTTACTTTCTGCGAGGAGATCGCCAACAAGCTTGATAATTTGTGTTTCTCTTGAGATAAAGTTCTATTCTTGTCTGACAAAGATTCTATAGACAAATTAGTCTTGGATAACGAATATGAGAGGCGAGTAACCTCGTTGTTTAGAAAACTGTGATTTTGCAATAATTGATTATTCTCATTTGTGAGATTTCTTATTTGATCAACTGAATCCGTATAAAGATTATCTAATCTACTATGCTGGTCCATCCAAGAATCTCTTTCAATGCGAGCTTCATCAGCCATGGTTTCAGATTTAAGTTTTTCTATGAAACGATTTCGGTTGGAAACTAATATATAAACCAAGAATTTAAAGGGATGATTAAGTACGAAGAATATGGAAATAGAATAAAAAGATAAAAGGACAGAGGTAAAAAGAAGCTTACTTTTTAGCTCATCAATCTTTCTAGCGAGATTCTCGCGATCCAGTACAGAGTTATTGAGCTTGTGGTTTAGAGTTTCACATTCAGAAGTTTTATCTTGAAGACTTTTTGTCAAAGCAACATTTTTATTCTCTAGAGAATCTCGTGAAACAGAATTGTCTGAGCCAAAATATTTGATCAGAGTTTCGCAAACTCCACTTTGGAGAGAATCAGTAGAAGAATCTCTAGCATTATTTAGAATGTTAGATAAAATTTTGAAAGCAACATCAATTCCTGCGATGGTCTCATTTGATGAAGGAAGGGATGTAGAAGGTGAAATAGAGGAAGTGAGGACAAGTTGATGATTTGAGTCATTAGCAATGGTTGTATCATCAGAAGGAGGATTTTTCGGGAAAGTAACATTTGGAGGAAGTAAAGGGCTAGAGGGAGTTTCAGGTATGATGGGTTCTGCAATTTGAATTGGTGAAGGACCAGTAGAGGCAGTGGTAGTGAAAGCGAGCTTCTCGCCAGAAGAAGGAGGAAGATCAGATTGCACAGGTGTAGATGAAGCTTTCGTAAGATATTAAAGGGAGGAATGACGAAATTACTTCCAAAGGTCTTATTTAATTGGCGAGATCTTTTAGGAGGATTAGCATTACCCTCGTCATTCTGCAAACAATAATCTAGATAAGAAACAGAGGCAACAATATTGTTATTAAGAAATATAATGTGTTTCTTACTACCTTATTGCTCGCAGAATTTTCTTTCCTTTTTCCAGTCGGCCTCTTATGAATAATAGGTTTTTGAGTCGAGGATTGGGAAATAGATGCAGCTCCGCTGAAGAGTAAATAATATGGGGTTATAAAGAATTAAGTAAGAAAAGATCGAAGAATTTTAATAAAAAGTTTGATCTAAGAAAATACCATGATCAAAAATATACCTCGAGGACTCCATTAATACAGTAGCAGAAGAATGAGAAGGAGAAGAAGATGCAGAACAAAAAGCAAAGAAACTAAGTAAAGAAGAAAGAGAGTTAAGAGAAGAAAACTAGAAATGAAATTCGACTCTTCCTTTTATAGGCAAAGAAGGGAGTAAATTATGTGAGACGTGCCAATACAAAAGGACAGATTTACAACACGTGTTAACAAGGAAAGCTGAATTAGCGGAATATTGCCGAAGAAAAAAAGTTCAGATATTCTTGCGGTAGTTAAGGATTCTCATGATCATTTCTTCTTCGCAGAAAAGACATGAGAAGAGGCAAGATGTAGTACCAGAATATCGCCACAACGATATTCTCGTGAAAAGAACGACATTTCCACGAGAAGGTTGAATACTCCCACTACAAGAATAACATCTTTCACGAGAGCGTCGTGAGAATTCTCCAACGAAATTTGGTGAGCAACATGAGAAAGCATCAAGATAGTTGACAATTGAAGAATCATGATAAAAGAATGTTGTTTCACGAGGATTACGAAAGATGGCGAAAATAAACAATGTAACTGCCACGATGAGATCGCAGAATAGATCCGAAAGAAGGGGAAAGCTTAGATGTATTCCATTATGTAATTTCCTATATAAGGAGATCAGGTAAGTCTAGAGGAGGAGGATGTATTTTTTAGAGTTGAGAAAATCTTGAGGAGAGAGAAACTCCAGAAAAGAAAGTTGTAATTCTGAGTTTGAATATTTTCTGTAAACATTTCTGAGATCTAAATAATAAAAGTGTCGTTTAATTCTTTAATCTTCAACTAGTTTCACTTAGATTTTTATAGGATCTTAATAGGGGTGTAGTGTGGGAAATCCTGCTACTACAGCAGCAAACAAAGCTTCCCTGTCAGCTTTGTGACCGCCCAAATCATGAAGCATCGGAATGTTGGAACTGGTTTGATCGTAGTTTTCGTCCTCCATATCGTCAACCACCAGCTTCCGTACCGCGTTCCTATACTGCTCATACTGGATTGTTACCAACTCCTCCATGGACTCCTGACAGTGGTGCTACAGATCATACAACAAATGATCTTTCTAGTCTTCAATTTTCAAACGAGTACACTGGTCCTGGTCAAATTAAGATGGGTAATGGTTCCTCTATTCCAATTTATAAAGTTGGATCTTTTGTTTTGGGTACTCCCAATCGTAAGCTACACCTTCGTAATATTTTTTATGCACCACAAATCTCTCATAATCTCTTTTCAGTTTCTCGTCTTACTACTGATAACAATATCTTATTTGAATTTCATCCGAATTTTTGTCTTGTGAAGGATCGATGCACCGGGAAGGTTCTTCTTCGTGGCAGTAGGAGGGGTGGTCTCTATCAACTTGATGCTTTGTCTAAATCTCCTAAAGTTTGCATAGGTGAACGTGCTAGCTTACAAGACCGACACTCTAGGTTGGGACATCCAATGATGCGTACCGTTCGCAAAGTCATCTCTCAGTTTTCACTTCCAGTTTCCAGTCAAACTATTAAGTTTTGTTCATCTTGTCATGAACATAGGAGTCATAAGTTACCTTTTCATTCTTGTAAAACTATTTATTTGAATCCATTAGATTTAATTGTCTCAGATGTATGGGGACCCTCTCATATTTTATCTAATGAAGGATACAAATATTATATAATTTTTATCGATGCGTTTAGTCGTTTTACTTGGAAGTTTCCTATGTCTCAAAAATCTGATGTCTTCTCTATATTCTTTTTGTTTCAAAAGCATGTTGAAAATCTTTTTAACAGAGAAATTAAATAATTTCAGTCTGATAATGCACTTGAGTATCGCAAACTTACTCAGCATCTTCAGAAACTTGGTATTTTTCATAGATTTTCCTGTCCGCACACTTCTGAACAAAATGGTTTAGTAGAACGTCGTCATCGTCATATTCGTGAAACTGGACTTACGATTTTGAACATGGCTTCTGTACCATCCTCGTATTGGTATGACTCTTTTTATACTTCTTGCTACTTGATGAATCGTGTTCCTTCCACTTCTATTAATAATTCATCCCCATATGCTGCTCTTTTTGGTTATCCGCCAGATTACACTTCTCTTCGTGTTTTTGGTTATTTATGTTATCCTTACCTATGTCCGTATAGGTCTCATAAAATGGAGCCTCTTTCCTCTCCATGTGTGTTTATTGGTTATAGTCCATCTCGAAAGGGCTATAAGTGTCTTCATATTTCTACTGGTCGTATTTATGTAAGTCGTCATGTTGTGTTTGATGAGACTACCTTTCCCTTTGATTTACCTTCACAGGCATTGGCTCCTTCTTAGGTAAGTTCTAGTTCATCCCTACGAGTTTCTTCACCACCTATCTTATCTTCTCAGTTCTTTCCAATTCGTGTAACTCCTATTGGTTACCATAATGAACTACAGCATGCACATATGCGTCAGTTTTCATCTGCCTTTTCACGTCACCGACATGACAGTGTTGCTGCTACAACCGACAGCTCTCCATCCCAGTCTGTACATACCACTTTATCTCGATCTACTTCTGCACCAACTCCTCAGTTCGTACCTGTTCCAATTTGTCAGTCTGCACCTACTACCAACTCCACATATCAGTTGTCCCCTACTACCACGTCTGTTTCTACTATCATGTCTACACCTGTTAACACGTCTACAACAACACCTGCTGCAACAACATCTGCTACACCTGCTACAACGGCACCTGCTACCCCTGCTACAATGGAACCTACTACCGTGTCACCTGCTCTCCCATCTCAGTCTACGTCGCCTGTACCTGCTCCTATCGTGACAGCTGCTGACCCTGCTCTTCAGTCGCATCCAATGATAACTAGAGCCAAATATGGTATTTTTAAACCCAGCTCTAAATATGCCCTGGTATGTGATTCTCTTCGCGAACCCACTTGTATTTCGGAAGCTCGTAAGGATCCATATTGGCGCATTTCCTCAGATGATGAGATCAATGCATTGCTTCGTAATGGTACTTGGTCATTAGTACCATATCATCCTTCTATGAACGTTATTGGCTGTAAATGGGTGTTTCATATCAAACGCAAGTCGAACGGTGAAATTGAATGTCGTAAGTCTCGCTTAGTTGCCAAAGGGTACAATCAACAAGAAGGGATAGATTTCTATGAAACGTTTAGTCCAGTTGTTAAACCTTGCACTATCCGTATTATTCTTACATTGGCTTTATCTTCTAATTGGCCTATTCATCAACTTGACGTACAAAATGCTTTCTTACATGGAGAACTTCAAGAAGAGGTATACATGAAACAGCCACCAGGTTATGTTGATTCTAGATTTCCTACGTATGTTTGCAAGTTACATCAATCTATCTATGGTCTTAAACAAGCTCCTCGTGCATGGTATCATCGACTTAGCACTTTTTTATTACAAATTGGGTTTATCACTTCTAAATGCGACTCATCTTTATTTATCTACAATGGTTCGTATGGAAATATTTATCTGTTGGTGTATGTGGACGATATTATTGTTACAGGTTCCAACTCTGCTGGTATTAAATCCACTCTTGATTGTCCGCAACAAGAGTTTGCAATTAAAGATCTTGGACAGTTGTCATATTTTCTTGGCATTGAAGCAATTCGTACTTCTTCAGGATTATTTCTTTCTCAACAAAGGTATGCTCATGATCTTATTATTCATGCAAAAATGGATGGTGTTAAACCTATTCAAACACCACTAAGTACTTCTGGTGACATTTCTTCTGATCGAAGTACCTTATTATTTGATGCTACTGAATATCGTAGTATTGTTGGAGCTTTACAATATTTGACATTTACTCGTCCTTATTTGGCGTATGCGGTTAATAAAGTATGTCAATTTATGCATGCACCAACTATCTTTCACTGGGGATTGGTAAAACGAATACTTTGTTATCTTAAACATACATCTAACTTTGGTATACTTCTTCGACCATATCCTTCTATACAATTATCATTTGTTGCATTTACTGATTCAGATTGGGCTGGTTCTCTTGAAGATCGTCGCTCTACAGTGGTTATTGTATTTACTTGGGTGGTAATATTATTTCTTGGAGTGCTCGTAAGCAGAAAATAGTATCTCATCCTAGTACTGAAGCAGGATATAGGGGACTTGCAGTTGCTACTACTGAAATTATGTGGATACAATCACTTCTTTCTGAACTTTGTGTTTCCACTCAATCACCTCCTGTTATATGGTGTGACAATCTTGGTGCAACTTATCTCACTGTCAATCCTATATTTCATGAAATAACAAAACACATTGAAATTGACTATCATTTTGTTCGTGATCAAGTCGCTTCGAAACTTCTAGATATAAGGTTTATTTCCTCTAAAGATCAAATTGCATATATATTCACAAAACCATTATCCAGGGATCGGTTTTCTCTTTTTCGGTTCAAGCTAACGGTTCAGGATAACCCGTTACGCTTGCAGGAGGGTGTTAACACAACGTGATCAAATATGGTAGTATATGTATATTTGGTAGTATTTATATATCAGGCAATTGTATTTTAGTTAGGAAAGCTTGTGTCTTAAGCTTTACGTCTTCTGTATATATATATATATATATATATATATATCGAGTTCCTTATAAAGTCAGTTAAGAAACTCAATAAAAGTTGTTCTCCTCAAATTCGTTTTTCTTGTCTAGTTCGTCTTCCTCTCTATATAATCTTCAAGTTAAACATAGTAGTAAACCTAGAACCCAGTAGTTTTATCTTGATGATCCAAGTTAAGGTGTCATGTCCATTGTGGAAATGACAATTTTATGTTTAGCTTTTTTTCTCTCTTGATTTAGTTGTACTTTTCTCATGCATCGCTACACGCCTACACCAATAACTTTGTTTAGATTAATTACAGAGTATGATTGTTATGTTGTTGTTTGTTTCAAGTTCCAAAATCCTAGACTTCATAGAAACTCATGCTGATGAACTTGAGCAGGATAGTGAAAATACTGAAAGTTGTTTAATCTATCATACTTTGTCTGTTTAGTATTATTCTTTGTTCATTGCAATGCGTCTACTTTTGCATAATGTACTTATATTTGAGGAGTTATCTCTGGTGTATCTTTGCCCCTAGCTAGCTTAGTCAAGTACAATCATCCTAAATGTACAATGCTTGTTGCCTACGCTATTTGTTGAAGTTAAACATCGAAGAAAATACTTTTGTTCATGATAATAGTTCACTTTCATTCCGAATACGTGGAATGTGGATTCAGTAGGTCCAAACCATGCATGCATAGAGACCTTAAGAATTTTGGGTATTCGTTAGCCAAAACATCTTTTTTTTTCAGCCAAAACATCCTATAGTGTTAACAATTTAGGGCTTACTTTTGATGACATCAGTGGTCATGGATATATAAGTGTGACTATACTGAGAATGGCTTGCCATGGTTCCATGAGCAGATATTGTAGATGTGATTAAAATGCAAGGTGAACTGTTTGGTTTTTTAAGTTAATCTTAATCTTATTTTTTTTATTGTTTTTTAGGCCAACATATTCTTTGTAGAACACACTCATCTCAATGTAGTTTTATTAGAGTGGGGACATAATGAGGTTTTTTGAAAATAATATTTTTCGCGGTCACTTCGTAAAATCCAGGTATTTATATATGCAACAATAACTATGCATTTGAGCTACTATTAATCTCGCTAAGTTTTAGTAGATTTATTCATTCGCATAAGAAACTAAAAAATTCCCCAGGTTTTAGTACTTTGATTCTCTAATACACAAACGAGAAGTTACGGATTAGACATTAGTCCCTGTGCAAGCGTTTTGGATAGGCTGTCCAAGATGAGATGTTAACTGACACCTCCATACCGATGGATTTTAAATGGAAAAATTATTGCTCAATGGTTTTCAGGTTTCTTATCTTTCTCAATTTTAGTCGTCGGTCATGTGATCTAATTATTATGTGGGATTGCTTCATTTCAACTTTAAGTTAATTTGAAGATTAGTAAGACTAGTCTAAGTAGTTTAGCTTATCGAGAAGTTGTTCGATGTTTTAGAGAAAGAGTCTCCAAATCATTGTATATAGTTCAACGCAAACATAACTGTCAAACTTTAACTTTCGATTTCAACTTAATATTCAGAGGATGAATGATGCTTTGATACTCGGGAATGTAGAAAGCATATTTTGGAAAGGGATCCAACTTTAGATAAGTCTTAAAAATCACAGTTATTCAGATGAGGCCTCAGAAGTTGTTGCAAGGTTATCATACCAGTCTATATAAGGTAAAAATATAATGGCATACTCGATTTCATGCATTTTATTTATATCTGTAATATCACGGAGGGTATCTGAGTTACGTTAATATTAATTAGTTATAACTAATTCTACAATATTGTTGGATCCTCTCTAATAAAGCGATTGACTTGATCGATGAAGTTGGTTCTCGAAGATAAATTAATTTGATATGTACCTATGTGGTAGCTTTAATTTATTTTTTGTACTGGGATAATATGCATGGATATGTATTGCCACATTATGGCTAAAAAACAAATTGATTTATGGTGTCCTTTTTTAATTTATCTCTTTTTGTGGTTATATGGTTTCTTTATAGATTTTATAAATCATACAGATCGTTGATTATGAATTTATCCATTGGATGCGGACTAATATGACGAAAAGAATCATGGCCATAGTATGGATACAAGAAAACAGCTGTAGTACAACTGCTATTGCATAAAGAATGATTTCCCATTCTTGCAGTTACCTTTGTTTCTATTGAATAACTGGAGGTAAATCCTGCTTCTATCTCATACTTAGAAAAGTAAAAAACAGAGTTCTTCAACAATGGTAGCTCATCTCACTCCACGTCATAAAGTTACATGTTCAGTTCACGTTAAGTCCAATAGTGGGCTTTCAACCATGTGCTACAAATAATTGAAGTATTATTTGCGTACAATAATAATTAATGTTTTTCCTATCACGCGTCAATTTTATTGAACATCATCTTTATTTATTTAACATCAAATGATGTAGCTTAAAGGGGTTTATTATTTGTTGTTTTTGAGTATAATCTTTTCCAAACATAGCGGTACGATAACCACAATCCAGAGGCCTTATTTTCAATGTTGTACAATTTATTTATTGTGCGAGAGAATAATAAATCGCACAAAACCATAACTCAAGAATATATGAACTGTTTTTATCGGTGATAATTATTTTTGATAATTAGTTTTGTTAATGTTTTGGTTGCTCATAAAATAGTTTACTTTAATTTTTTACACTTACCCTTTAGGTATTTTGTGTACCAACAATGTTAAACATGACTATTACTCTAAGATTATGGACAACATTAAAGGTTTACACTCTTCTATTATGACTATTATTGTAACATTATTGACAATATTAAAGGTCATGATGTTGTATAATTTAGTTTATCTAAACATGAAAAGTTCGGACAAGGCGACCAAAAAGGACATTGTAGGATCAGAATATTGCCACAACAATATTCTTGCGAAAGTTTTTTAACAATATTTCTGCGAGCCTCTCAACAACACTCTACGAGTGTCGCAGAATAACTCAAAGAATGACGTATCGGATGACGATAGCAGAAACACAAGAAGAGCATGACGATCCTGCGAAGATTACATCATCTGCGATAATTAGCCTTACAACTGCTGCGAGAGCACCGCGAGGCAGATCCAAAATTAAAGGATAACTTAGATGTCATCCACTGTGTACTTACCCTATATAAAGAGAGCTAATAGACTCAGAAGGGAGAGATCAATTTTAGAGTGTTGAGAAAGTCTTGAGGAGAGAGAAAATTCTTGTGAGCGATTGTATTATTGATTTCTTCCATTTCTTGTAACATTCCTGAGAATTCATCAATACAAGTGTTGTTCTTAATCTTCAAATATGTGTTGATAATTGTGGATTATTATGTGGGGTGTAGTGTAAGAATTGATGTAACTACATTTTTGGCGCCCGAAACAGGGATGAATTGATGATTATTTGAAGAAAAAGGTAAAAATTGACATTGTGATTGGAAGGAATTTGGAATAATTAGTGAAGAATTTTACGCAATTTTCAACAGTTTACTAAGATTAATGGATAGAAGGAGAAGAAATACATCAGAACCACCAACAACCGTAAGAAGGAGTAAAAGACTTGCAGGTGGAGAAACAAATGAAATAGGAGAATCTTCAAGGATTAGAACAATAATAAATAGAACAAGGAATGATGGAGAAAATCAGGTTTGACAGCCAAATCAGAAAATACCAATACAAGATAGAACTGTGGATTATGACAGAGTGAGCGTGCATACTTGGCGATCGGATTCAATGGAAGAAGCAGAAAATCGACAATTAAGAAATAAAAGACAAGAAGAAAGAGATCAAGAAGTGGTTGAAGGATTAATTCAAGGAGATGGCGAAAATGAAGTAGTAGAGGATTTAAGACAAATAATACAAGAGGAAAGGAGATTAGAAGCGGAAGAACATGCGAATTTAACAAGACAAAATCACGATTTAAGAATGGAGAATTTGATATTACAAAATAGGAGATCAAGAAGTACTGCAAGATCAAGTTCAAGAACATTTAGAGAAGAACCAAGGCAAAATTCCCCTGTGAGACATGCTGGAGAAAATATCCGAGAGGAAATCCAAAATCCAAATGAAGAGCAGCATCATGGAGAAGAAGAGATGATTAATGATTGCTATATTCCGCGCGGAGAAACTTTGAATGGTAGACGTGATAATAGAAATCAAGAGGGTGGAAATAACCAAGATGGTGAAGAAAATCGTGAAGAAGGGAGAAGAATATTACATGAGCGAGAAATTCAAAGAAACCGAAGAATAATTGAGGAAGAAATTGAGAGACATTATGCTGAACAAGCACGTCTAGCCTGCGAAAGAGAAAGATTGAGAGCGGAAGTGGAGGAACAAGAGTTTCAGGAAGCAATACGACAAAATAATCATGACAATCGAGAAAGGAGACGCACACAAAATCGCCACAATGGTAATATCAATGAGGAATATGATAGAATACAAAGGAGAATAGAAATACAGCAAAGAGAAACGATGAGAAATGAAGAAGATCGTAGAGAAGAAAATAGAAGGCGTAATCAACTGCGAATTCAAGAAGGAGGTGGAAAGGAAAATTGCAGAAGAAGGCAGAATAAAGATGCAGAAGAAGATGCACAAAATCTCGCTAGGCAAGAAATACATGAACGCAGGAAAAGGGAAGCTGCACTGAAAAGACCAATGGAGAAAAATTCAGTTGGGAATGAACAAATCTTAAGAGATCTAGCAGAAATGAGGGGAATGTTAAATAACAAAAGAGAAATAGGCAGAAGGCAACTTGATGAAGCCATTGAAGAAGCTGCGAGAACTCCATTCACTCAAGAAGTACAATTAGGAAGAATACCCCCAAAATGCAATTTACCAACATTAACCAGTATCTTCGATGGGACTACTTGTGATGTTCAACATGTCAAGGCTTATGTTAGGTGTATGCTACAATGGGAAAACCATGATGCTATATTGTGCAAATATTTTGCATCTATCTTAACTGGCGAGGCGTTAAAATGGTTCGAAGGTTTTCCTAAAAACACTATAAATTCTTTCGACCATCTGCAAGCTACATTTTTGGGAGCATATATAAGAAACAATTCTTCGCGGCCCGGTATTAAAGATGTATTTGGGTTAAAACAGAGTATTGGCAAGAGTTTGAAACATCTAACCATAAGATGGAAGACAATGTGCAGTGAGATGGCAGGAAGGGTGGATGAGAGATACCTTATTTTATCTTTCATTAATGCAATGTTCGCAACCAATCTGTTGTACATACAAATTTTCAGAATCAAAAATACAATAACCATGACGGAGCTGCGAGAATCACAAGAAGAATACATTGTATTGGAGAAAAGACAAAATGAGATGGAATCATATCCCATTGCGAACACCAGTTCAGTTGCAGCAAACGCAAATTTACTTCCAAGATTAATAAATACAGTAGCGAGCACTTCGCAGGTGAAGCAAGAAAAGAATATGAGTGATAATCCACAGAAGTTAGTAGCTATGGGAAGCAGAGACCAAGAAGAGTTCGAAAGAGAAAGAAATTTCTTCAGTAGAGGTGGAACTAATAAGATTCAGAGACTCGATCAGCCACAAGAGACTTATGGTGGTCAGAAGCAATATCATTATAGAGGGCAAGTAAGTCAGAAGATAATATGGGAAGAAATTAAGATGCCACCTCTAAATGCTAGCATAGAGAAAATTTGGGAGGATTTAATTCTAATGGAAGACAAACCCGTACCATTGAATATGGGAAAAGAGACACACCCAAATAATCTAAGTTCAGAATTTTGGACTTATCATCAGTTTCATGGTCACTCAATAAATGAATGCAGGAATGTAAAAAGAATCATCTTGAAAATGATAGATCAAGGAAATTTAAATCATTTTTGATAAGACATCCACATCATCAGTAATTGCCTCCAGCTCCTGAAATTCGCAGAGTAAATACAACTAAGGAGGGAGAAACGTTTTTAATAGAAGTTGGACCAAAGTCGAAGAATCTGTTATGTAACTCTATCATACATTCGTACAAAACTATATAGGATTTCCACGATAATGTTCTAAGCAGAGTTTTCGCGAGAGATGCAGATGGAAGATAGATAATGAACATTGTGAAAGCTTCGCCATTAGAAGAATGGAAAAAGCAGACTATTTATTTCACTGCGCAAGAAGTACCTGAACCTGGCGAGATGCATGACAACCTACTGGTGGTAAGATTAGAAATAAATCCTAAACAAATGTAAGAAGAAGATGAAGAAAATGAGGATGATGATGTTGAAGATTCTTGGGCTATTAACAGAGTTCTAATTGATATTGGAAGCTCAGTGGATATTTTATTTTATCATACTTACAAGACCATGGGAGGAAGAGACGAAGATCTGATACCATTAACCTATAAAATATATGGTTTTAACGATACTGCCAACAAGACCAAATGGGAAATTACAATGCAAATTCCATTGAAGGGGATATCTTCTAAGATTCTATTCTGCGTTGTTGATGTTGAATCACCTTACAATGCCTTGATTGGCCGACCTTGGCTACATGGGATATTAGGTGTAGTGTCAAATTTCCACCAGTGTATTAAGTTTCCTTATCCTAGTGGCGTTGGAGTTATAAAGGGACACTAGGTTGATGGAAAAAAGTGCTATGAAATTGATATGGAATCTTGCGAGGAAAGGTCTCCGAAGAACAGAAACTGGAAACATAACATCAAACAAAAGCAAAGAGGTGATAAGTTGATGGTTGATACAGTAGAGCGGCGAGAAGAAGGAATACTGCGAAATCAGTATGAGATGCAACCAATAGATGGCGAGCGTCTCGCAGATGGAGAAAATGTAGCAAAGCGCAATAAAAAAGCATAAGCAGAAGATAATAAGTAGAAAAGGTAAAATTTCTAAAGTAAGAAATATAAGAGATGTATGAATGATTTGTTGAAGAAAAAATCTACAAAAAATATTTTCTTTTATTCAATAAAGAAGATGAAAATGAAAAATTATACAAAACCTGGCGATATTCGCAAGAGATATAAGAATGGGACGAACCTTTATGGCGTACACCCTAGTTCGCGGATAAATTTTGTAAGAGGCAAATGTAAGACCTAAAGTATGTCATATAAGGGGGTATCTGTTTGCATGGCTCAGGGATAAGGTTATATCGCTGCTGGAACCTGAGTCGTGGAGAAGTGGGGTCCATCTCTATGAGAGATACCTATCCATGAGAGGTACCTTGGATTTCCAACTATATAAGGTTATACCCTGGTTGGATGACCGAGGGTCTCTCCTAAGGAGTGCAAAGTATGACCAAGGCGCCGAGGTACATGGTTGAGCCAAGGGTGCCCGGGGCATACGAAACTACCCTGGCCATTCTTGGAAAGTCTTGGCTATGATGCACTCGGCCCGAAGAAAACCCCACTTAGGGTGTAGTCTCGTAACTATAAGCCATATATGTATAAAGGATAAGAGGCTGCGCAAACAACTGGTTGTTGTTAGGACCGGATGGGAGGAGCTAGTCTTGTATGGACGATGTACGCCTCCTTGAAGGGGAAACCAGGGGGAAGATAAGGGCGGCACCCTCCGTTAGGGAGCTGATAAGTGTCTTAAGAATAAAACTATACAAAGGCAAAAATCCATAAGAAAAAAAGATAAAATGAGACCAATGGATTTTTACATGAAAATGTAAAGACGTCATGCGGTTTAATCGCAAGACGGTAATGTCATGGGGCTTTGTTTTCGCAAGAAAACTTAGGCCTATCATATTGTCGCAGATAAATTGACAAAGTATGGATAAGGAAACATCAATGGGTTTTAACATGCAAGTGTAAGTACATCCTGTGATTTTGTCTCCAAAGACATAACGTGGATAAATAAGACCTTTAACTAGGAAGGCAAAGTAAGACCACAAGAGATCATGAGATTATACAGATATGACCTACGATATTTACACAGAGATCATAAAATTATAAAGATATGACCTGCGACATTTACGCAGAAACTGAGGCAACAAATTACAAACAGATCTTATTCAACATTGGTCTGCTCAATTTTTCATATTGCGGATGAATAACAGAGGCAAGTATGGGAATGAACAAAATGATAGAATTATTATTCATATTTATGATAGTTAAAAATTAATAAGCATATTTATTAACCATATTGGAAAAAGGAATTGTTTTCTAATGTATGCAGATAGAAACAAAAATAATCTATATACCAAGAAACTTGAGAAGTTGGAGAAATTCGCAGAGCAATATGTTACAAGGAGAAAAACATAAATGTACAAATATTACAAAGATATTTCAAGAAAAGATAAAGATATTTAGGTTCTTCATCATCTTCGCCAGAGTTCCCCTCTTCATCTTCATCTTCATTATGTTCTTCATCTTCTTAAGATTCTCCAGCTTCGCTATCAGAGATGATGAGGTTAGGGATGTTCTTTGGGACTTCTTTCGCGAGATAAGGATATGTAGAATGGGGAATTTTATGATCATCACACACTATTTTAATAGAATCATTGTGAACACCAACAAAAATATTGCTAAAATTCGCTAGCGTAATCTGAAGTTGCTTTTTGAATTTAGAGCATTTCTCGTTGCGAGAAGACAGAAGTTCTGCGAGTTGACCTTTTTCTTCTTCCAGTTCTCCAATCCATTGGCGAAGATTCTTTTCAGATGCTGCGAACAGATGACAACAAATTAATAAAATAGTGGAGATTTAGTTAGAAAACGGATTAGTGGAAAAACAAGAGTAACAACCTTCTCTTTCAGCGATCATATCTTTAATTAAGGCAGAATGATCAGCTTGAAGGCTAATATCTACACCTAAGTTATTTCTGGCGTTATCAAGAATCTTTGTAGCCCAAGCAAACTCATCATCGTTACTAATGAGAAGGAGGGAGCGAACTTGGTTTTCTCTTTCAACAATAGCTCTATTGTCGCAGATAAGTCTATCTCTTTCAACTTGAACTTCAAGAAGAGTTTTATGGAAATCCGCTAAAGCTTGAGCTCCTTTCCTAGAGATGCGATCTATTTTATCTATGAGATCACTTTTATGGGCTCTTAGAATCTTGATTTCTTCTTTAAAGTTAAGATAGTGACGCTTGGATGTATTAGCCGCTTTCAAACTAGATTTGTGGTCAATTGCTAAGAGATGGAATTTGGATCTAAGTTCATCTATGGAAAGGGATTTAATCTTGTCATTTGAATAATTATTTAAGGAATCATTAAGGCGATTGAGGAGAGTATCATCATCTATTGGATTTGGAAAAGAACGAAGGAATACATCTTCGTCAGAGAGGTCGTAAACATCTGCGAAGAAGAAAAATAAGAAAATGCAAAGGAATACAGGGTTAAAGAAAAAGAGAAAGATTTCTCACCATAAAGTTGATTGTTCGCAGCTTGGAGACTTGCAACCTTATCTTGCGAAGAAGAGAGTTCAGTTTCCAACCGCTTGATATTTTCTTGAAAATCAGCAAACCCAGATTCCAATTGCCCACGAAGATTAGAAGACTCATATTTTAATTCTTCATTGTCTTTGCAAAGATTAGTGTTTTTCTTTGCGAGAACTGCATGCCTTTTCTCCAAATCTGAGATAACTGCAAAGGAAGCTTTCCCAGCCTGCGAAATAATGCAGCGAATTTATAAGAAATTAATTTAGAATAAATATGAATAGAAGAAAGGTAAAAGCATGAAAATTTACCAAGTTATTGAGTGAATGCAAGAAATTTGGAGATATAGATCTTGAGACCCCGAGAAGAGATTCATTGTCCTTCAAGATAAGGGCATCACAAATATCAGCGATAGATTTTCAAGCTTCGGGCAGAGGAGTATCACCAATTGTATGCATGGTATTAGCAAAAATACCAGATAAATGAGCCATAGAAGACTCAGGATGGGAGGTTTCCTTCGCGGAAGTGAAATCGGCATTACCAGCATCGCTATCATCATCATTGCCATAATTCTCGCCAAATTGAAAAGTTGAAGGAATGGAGGATTGCATTTTTCTTTTCTTCAAAGGAGGATCATCAGATTTATCCTTGCGAGCAGCACCTTTACCTTTCCATTTGGTCTTTGCAACCTCAGCGGGTTTTATTTCTTCAATAACCTTCAAACACAGATAAAGATAATAAATAGGGGCAAAAATATATTGTTAAGAATAACAAAGGAATATTTCTTACTTCATCTGTGAGTAACTTAAGTGCTGATAAAGTACTGGGTTTCCTAAGCTTCTGGTAGCTAATTTTTAGCCGTTAATCTGGAAAAATTGTAGTAATTAGCGAGAGAATGAACGCATGAAGATGATGATAATGATAATTTATGCAAAAAATTAAGAGAGCGTACTTCTTTATTCCTTTCAGGCCAGTTAAACACCCATGGCTGGTACTCTGCGAGATTCGCCGGAAAAGCGTAAGGACCGCAAATGTAGGGACCCTCTACAAATAGTGAATACACCATTTATCATCACTATAATGGCGCAGACCTTGGTTATTACCCGGATGCCAGTCAATATCTAACATGAGAACTTTATCCTCAATAATGTCATCCTTCTTTTGTAAGCGGACACCCCAACAAGTGCTATCTTTCCTCATGTGGATTATATCATAATTAGCGAATAAATTCTCTACAGTATACTTCGCAGGAATAATTGGAACATCTTTGAATTTAGGATTCTTCGCAGAAGGAGGGTAAAGAGACTCTTTACCAGCACCGCGAATAGCAAACTCAAGCATCAGACGAATGCAATCTCCACTCAACTGATATATAGCTCGCGAGAAATTTGCATGATAAATAATTTCGAAGAATAAAGGAAGTTCAGGGTCATAAAGAGGAATGGGAAGGCCAGCTTCAAGCTGACTTAGAGAAACTATAATCTTCTCGCGAGAACATGGATGATCAGAAAATAATTTAATGGAAAGTTCGGCTTTAGGGTTTTGATCAGGAATGGTAGATAAAACAAAACCTTTGTCTTTAAGTTTCTTCTGTAATTGATCGAAGGCGATGAGATTTTTACGGCCAGGAGGAGGCATCCTTAGTATGGGAATGAAGAAAAGATCGAAAGAAAAAGAAAGAAATTACAATAGTAGCAGATGCGGAAGTTGCGGAAGAACAGTAAAATTGCAGAGAGAAAGAAGAAGAAAGTAAAAAGAAGAGAAGAGAGGACTAAAGAAGATATATATAGGGGATAAGAAATTTTGATAAGGTAAATGCATTAAATGCGAAGAGACGTGAGCGGTTGAGGCGCAGCGGTTAAAAAAGACGTGTCAAAAATTGAATGGAAGAAAAGATACGTGTAATAAAGCTGGCGAAGAATACGAAACATGTCAGAACATAAGAATACAAAAATACAAACAACTGCGGCATTTTAAAAGGATTCAATTCTCATGATCTTTTCTCCTTCGCATAAATGACATGAGAAGAGGCAAGACGTGGGATAAGAATATTGCCACAGCAATATTCTTGCGAAAGTTTATTAACAATATTTCTGTGAGCCTCTCAACATCACTCTGCGAGTGTCGCAGAATAACTCAAAGAATGACGTAGCGGACGACGATAGCAGAAACACGAGAAGAGCATGACGATCATGTGAAGATTACATCATCTGCGAGAATTAGCCTTACAACTGCTGCGAGAGCACCATGAGACAGATCCGAAATTAAAGGATAACTTAGATGTCATCCATTGTGTACTTACCCTATATAAAGAGAGCTAATAGACTCATGAGGGAGAGATCAATTTTAGAGTGTTGAGAAAGTCTTGAGGAGAGAGAAAATTCTTGTGAGCGATTGTATTCTTGATTTCTTCCATTTCTTGTAACATTCCTGAGAATTCATCAATACAAGTGTTGTTCTTAATCTTCAAATATTTGTTGATAATTGTGGATTATTATGTGGGGTGTAGTGTAGGAATTCCTGCAACTACAGACATACAACAAAAAACAATCAAAAAAATTGAGCCTTGTCCATAGGCCGAGGTAGTACCTAGTATGACCAAATAGTTACGATCCTTTTAATAAAATATATCTCTAATAACAAGTTTAGCTAAAAAAATGGTGTTAATATCTTGTTTTTTTTTTTTTTGTAAGCATTCGACATATTCTTGTGCACATGCCAAAAATTGATATTTGGCATATATGCACCCACTATGGGTATGCCAAACTTCCAAACTAATATTCCTATATGCCAGGAATAACATATAGGCAGACACGACAGAGTTTCCAGCGAGCGATAGAGTCCCCATCGCTAGACAGTCAAGCTAGTGTTCGCTGGTCTTTAAAGCACCATCGCTAGTCAAGCTATCGCTCGGGTATCTGATAATCACTGAACTGATCTTCATCCAACAGATACTATTTTTCCCCTCTATAACCTAATTACAATCTCATTTCAACTCACAAAAGAATTTTTAAATCTCTCTAGAATTTCTCAATCTTCTTCTTCAAATCTAAAATAATAACACCTTCTCTACAATTATTAATTTCTTGTAATATGGATTCACAATCTCAAAGGCAAGACAAAGGCAAAGATAGAAAAAAAAACAAATTCCGTGGTGCAAAATACAACATGATAGAGGATGAATGCATTTGTCATAATTATGTTTTTTTTACCCAAGATTGTATCGATGGTGCACAACAACATGGTAACACCATGTGGGAAAATATATTTCGTAAATATGAAGAACAAACCATGAACATAAATTCTCGTGATGCAAAAGGATTGGCAGAACACATCATTGTAATCAACAGGGAAGTAGCCGCTTATGTTGCATTGATAATACAAGCCAAGAGAGCATGCAAGAAGAGTGGTCAGGTGGATGTTTATTTTGAAAGACAGGTTCGTATAGATTGGCAGTGAAAACATGGTAAACAATTCGCTTTCGAAAGTTGTTATCATATTTTGAAGGTGTTGAACAAATATAATCCAGATTTCTTATCAAATAATCAACAAGTACCTGAAAGGTCACCATATAATTCTTCTCCCTCAACACCAAATTCTTCACCATTTTCACCAGGTCCATCAAATTCTTCACCAGATACTGCAAGAAACCCAAATGGTAACTTAGTTTTTAATAACTATGATAATGGTAAGAGAAAACTGCCAGGGAGGAACAATGCAAGACTATCTAGAAAATTAACTCAAGATAGGAGGGAGTTCCGGTGGATTTAACATGGCGAAGTTTATGGAACATCAAAAGACCGTCGAGAAGCAAAGAGTAGGTGATAGGAAATTTCAAAATAGGGAGAGTAAATAGAGTCGTCTTTCTCAAGAAAAAATTGGGTTTGACTATGATAAGCATAACATTCTTCAAGCTAACACTTCAATTATGAACGCCCAGCAAAAACATATGTAGCAAATTGAATTTGATAGGATTCAAGCAAAGATTGAACAACAAGCTGAATTTACTAACAACAATGGTGATGATGATGAGGATGGAACTGATAGTGAGTTTGATGTAGTAGTTCCTTTAGATGATCGATGTATTAAATATGTTGTTGTTGCATTCTACTTAATATTAGTTTGAAATGAAAAGTTATTTAATTTGAAATGTTGTTGCTCATTAACTTAAGTCTATATTGCTCATTAACTTAAATTAAAATACATAACTCATTGTCTTCCATGCTTTTCCCAAAGATTCAATCTCATATCTTCTCTTAAACTGTCATACAAATTTTGGTTTTGAAAGTAATTAGTCATTTAAGCATAAATCCTTGCAGGGACGCCTCTTGCTGGTTGCATATCCAGCCTGAAATTTTTATCTTCATAGTTAGTCCACTCCGGATCATGACGGGTTTCCTGAATTACCATGTTATGAATAATTATGCAAGTGAGCATAGTTTTGTGAATTTCACAAGGACTCAACCCATGATATGGGCCACAAATGATAGCGAACTTCATCTTTGAAATTCCAAAAGCGCGTTCCACATCCTTTCTCGCTCCCATCTGGGCATCGTTAAAATGCCGATATGAACGGCCCAATGCACCGGCAGGAGGCTGACGGTAGCATTGAACCAAGGTGGACCATTTTGGGTAGATACCATCCGTAAGATAACATCCATGAGTGTACTGGTGGTCGTTGATCATGAAACGGACTTGGCGACAAATTCCATGCTTCAAATCTTTAAATAGAAGCGACTTGTGAAAAACATTGATATCATTTTATGAACCCGGAAGACCAAAAAAGGTGTGCCATATCCAACAATCATAAGAAGCAGCATCTTCAAGGATAACTGTTGGTTTCGGATAATGACCCTTATATTGACCGGCCCAATAAACATGGCATCCTTTCCATACCCAATGCATACAATCGAGACTACCTAGCATTCCTAGGAATCCCCTTTCCTCATTCTCCCTCAATATTTGTCTAACATCTTCCTCGGTTTGGTTTTCGTAAATATGTTGGACCAAAATGATTAATAATTACTTTACAAAACAATGAAAGGTAAGTGAATGTAGTTTTTTTACCCATACGAAGGTACTCATTGTTGGCATCCGTTGGTCTACCATAACCTAAAATCCTTAAAGCCGAAGTAACTTTTTGTTCAAGATTATGACCTCTAATATTCAATGCATCAAACTGATAATTAAATTGAGATTCTACTCGACAAATCTCTTCAATAATATTTCTCACAAGATACCGAGGCATACAAAATCGACCTTGGAAATCTCGATCAGAGTACACACAATTGGGAAGAAAATAATCGTGCATCAGCTTCTGATGGTAAAATTCCCTCCCTCGATACGTATACCTTCTTGAGAATACTTCTTGTGGCTCTATAACTCTAGGTATTTGGCCCGTATGTACAAGCATCAAAGTGTCAATTAGTTTATCATCTTCAGCCTCCTCATCATCAAGTTCTTGCAACCTCCTTCGATGCATTTCTTGTTGTAATCTAAACCGATTCATTTCTTGTTGTAATCTAAACCGATTCATAATAACATTCCTCTCTTCATTGGATCTCTCCGTTGATGATTATGAAATTTAAAATGAAAATAGAGATACAGAAATTAATGAAATATAGGTTGAAGTAGGTGTGAGTATCTTGGAGAAATACGAGGGCGTATATATATGAACTAGTAGGGGAAATATCCGTTACAAAATATCCAGTGGTCGATAATATTAATATCGCCAGTGGTACTATTTAACTCGCTCGATTTTATTTTTATCGCCAGCGATAATCATAATATCACCAGCGTTATTCATAATATCGCTCGCTAGAAGGTCTATCGATTATTGGTTTTCCCATAGCGCATGCCACCTGATATGCCAGACATCATTTTTTTTGGCATGTGCATAGGAATAGGCCTTAGATGTAAAATAAGCATAGTTATAAGCAGGGAACCACATTCAATAAGAAAGCCTAACATATTCATTGAGTAACGTAAGAACCGGTTCAGTAAGGAAGTTGTAGTTTCCTTTCAAACAGTGTTAAGGTTATTAGTTTAGACTTTATAATTTTAATATATAGTGGTTATAACAACGATTGATTATATATAGTTCTCGTCAAAATCTTGATTAAATTCATGTCATTCTTGACTTCCACTTAAGGGAACATTATCTATATACCCATAGTATGATGCCCCTTGAAAAATACCCTTTCAAACTTAATATATACCCCTAAGCGTAATATGTTACTAAAATACCTCGTTTATATAATGTATATACAAATCCACTACCACTACACTATTCAAAATAAAATAAAAAGACACTCTACTGCCCACCACTATTGTCCACCACCTCTAACAACCACCACCACCGTCGCCAACCACCACCACTTTCCGCCACCTCCGCCACCCACCACCACCACTGCTGACCATCAGCCACCATCGCAACCGATCATTATGATACACTTGTTCTGAATTTTCGTTATCAGATTTTGCTCTTCTTTGCCTTTTTTCATTTCTTTTTTCTTCCACTGCAACTTTAGCAAAAAAAATCACTGCAGGCGGCACTTGCATGCACATGGCAACTGTACCTCTTTGTTGTGCTAAGTGCAATTTGAAGCGTGCAATACCAGAAGATATTTCCTTTTCACATAAATTACACTTTAATTTTTTACCATATCAGCCATTACAGTGTAATATGCATGAAAAGTATCTCGTTTGGCAGATTGTGTGGATGTTGATCCTTCCATCGTATACTGTAACTAGAAAATTTCACTAGTACTATTTTTGGCCTTTATATAATTTGTGTCCACAAATAGAAAATTCTAGATGTCTATTTTGTAGCTAGGTAATCAATATGTTCTTATAACAATATGAAATTTGGTTGCATGCATATAAGAACATAGGCTAGCTAAATCTTTTGATCATGAAGACAATTACTTTTTTGTTTTTGCTTTTATGCTTTTAACTTTTGACCCATTTTGAGCATGAATACGAATTAGTTAGTGAGCATGAAGACAATTCATTAAAATGATTACACCCATATAAATCCATAATTATTTAACGAAATTTAACTATATTAGTTATTGTTTAATACTAGAAATAACCCGTGCCGTAACGGCACGACATGAGACAGAATAATTTTTGGTTAGAATGATTTTAAGAATTACCACACACTATGAGGCTTAATTCGGCCCATGAGAAATTGTATACATGTGATCTTAATCCAAATAATTATAACTTCGGTTACACTTAAATAATAGCTTAATAATTCCTCACGATATTCTTTAGACTTCAAAAATAATTTTTGATAAAAATTCCTCGTTGATCATTCTTTGGAGGACGAAATCTTGATTTTTTACGTTTTGATCGATCATTAGTAAATCCAAAGCATTGACTTAGTTGGTCGCCATGAAATCGACATCTTCTCATTTTCTGGAAACACGAAACTTGAGTACCACGGGTTTATTTTCATCGCAATTATGTAAAAAATGATTAGAAGGCGTCACTAATATTTTTATTCTTTAAAAAAAAATAGTTTAATTCGAATCGAAATAACAATATACTCAAGGTTTCATCAACCATTAGTAAATCCAAAGTAGTGACTTTGTTGGTTGCCATAAAATCGATATCTTCTCATTTTCTTGCAACACGAAACCTGAGTACTGCAGGTTTGTTTTCACCGCAATCATGCATTCTTGAAAAGAAAGCAAACACGTTTTGGGCAACGGTTTTTCTGGGGCTGCAGCTAATCATGTTTGCTATGTAGATACTCATAAGCTAAAAATATCACCAAAAAAATAAGTTGGAATGAGTGAATGTGTATGGTTGAAGAAATAAACTCCTTTATTTATATGCTGCTCATTGATAATTGTAATTAGGGACATATTCAATTTTTTGGACGTTTTTTCTTTTGGAATGGGTTATTACGTGCTAGTCATCAAGCAGCAGCTGTTTGCAAGCAGACCTTAGAGCATATACAGTTTTAACTTATTTATGGGTAAGCAACTCTCTTAATCGTGGGAGGATAATAGGGGAGTAAATAGAGGATCCAAAGAAATTCAAAAAATTGGAATTAAAAGAGGAGGAGTTTTTTTTTTTGGTCTAATAAAAAACGTTTCTTTTTTTAGATTCTTTCATCTTTGTTTGTGTTGTGGATCACCAAAAAAGAAAAAAAAAATATTGATTCCATCAGAAGACATTAAAATTTTCAAAAAAAAAAAAATTAATTCCAGAAAAACACATGCGCCATCAAAATTCACATTTATGAGTTTGGAGATTCATTCATCTGTAAGTTTTACTCTAGTAAGTGTGTAAGTGGCATGGAAGCTTATAAGTTTCATTTTTCTTTTTCTTGAAATCAATTGATACGGTGACAGTTCATTTCACCATTTAGTTTCTATAGTGTTATATCTCTATATTTCAATTGCTTGGAAGAGGCTAATCATGATTAATGGATTTTATTTATTTATTTTTTGTGTCGTAGATTTTGATCAAATTATTCATGACTTTAAAATCTGATGCAAAGATAGCCGTGATCATGATCAAGAATATAGGGTTCATCTGTCGATTGGTTAAATATTTCATTCGAAAATAAATTTATTACAGATGCTAAAAAATAATGCTAAAGTTCTTTGTCCTTTGGTTTTACATCGTAAATCTTTTTTTTTTCTTTTTGCAGGAAGATGAAAATAAGATTATTCGATTGCTAAAGTTAAAATTAGGCCCACGGCTTAAGGTTAAATCTTTTGTGAGTCATTTTTTGGATATATATATATATATCATTAGTATAAATCATAGCTAGGATAAGTTTGCCTTTATTAATGGTGGTCAGGATTTGTCCAGACAAAGATAAATCAAGGGCTGTGGTTCCTCAGACCACCCCATACAACTCACACTTGTGGCGTTAATTCCAATATTATGAATGAAAAATGAATACTCAAGTCAAGATATAGAATTTCAAAAATTATAACGGGGAGGTTCGAACTCATGACCTATTGTATCATAAGAGTGGCCTCTAACCAGTGTTCCACCTTGGTTGGAATTGATAGAAAAGATAAATCAACAGTGGTGGTTTGTTCAACTTAAATACCATAATTGCCTTATTAATTAGTGTTTCACTAATTTCACATAATAAATAATATATTCATTATAAAGTGTTTTATTAATTAGTGTTTCACTAATTGCTCATAATAAATGACTAATCATTTTTAATTATTAATGTTTTCTTAATTAATTATAATATTTATTTTTATTAATAAGTAATTTTGATAAATAATATCAATTGACATTTTCTGCGACACTGAGTAGTATAAGAGGTGGGGGCAGTATAAAACATGGCTAGGATAAGTTTGCCTTTGTTAGTGGTGGTCAGGATTTGTCCAGACAAAGATAAATCAAGGGTTATGGTTCCTCAGACCACCCCATACAACTCACACATGTGGCGTTAATTCCAATATTATGAATGAAAAATGAATACTCAAGTCAAGATATGGAATTTCAAAAATTATAATGGGGAGGTTTGAACTCATGACCTATTGTGTCATAAGAGTGGCCTCTAACCAGTGTTCCACCTTGGTTGGAATTGATAGAAAATATAAATCAACATTGGTGGTTTGTTCAACTTAAATACCATAATTGCTTTATTAATTAGTGTTTCACTAATTGCACATAATAAATAATATATTCATTATAAAGTGTTTTATTAATTAGTGTTTCACTAATTGCTCATAATAAATGACTAATCATTTTTTAATTATAAATGTTTTCTTAATTAAAAAAACATTTATAATTAATTAAGAAAACAAGGTGTTGGAGCCCAGCTTGTTGCTATTCAAAAAGGTGTTGGAGCCCAGCTTGTTGCCAGGCTACCCACCAAGGCTTCTGTTCTCTCTTTATAATATAGCAGTTTTTACAAAAAAAAAAAAAATTATGATTTCTTAATTAATTATAATATTTATTTTTATTAATAAGTAATTTTGATAAATAATATCAATAGACATTTTCTGCGACACTGAGTAGTATAAGAGGTGGAGGCCGAAAGATTAGTGGTGGTTAAGGGCGGAGCCAAGCACAATTATTATTTTCTTTTCTTTTATCATAAAATTGGATACAAAGTCCATTTTTCACATGTATCCAACTTACCAAGAATTTCTTCTCCCTCTCTCCTCAAAATCCTGGCTCCTCCCCTGGTTTGTGGTGGAAGAAGTAGTGACGGTGAATGCTGGTGAGTAGATATGGACAATATTAATTTTATGTTTTCGTTACAACATCGATAACATCGTAGTGTGGAAGATGTGGTTGGTTGTTTTTCACACTTTTGATAAATGAAGGTACCATATATTTCAGGGATGATGTCATACAAGACAATATTTTCATGATCGTAGTTGGATCACCCAAATGGTACCCCTGTTATCTTTGGTACTATACCATATAAGTCATGATTTTTTAATGTTAAAATAAAATCGATTGCAATACAAAAAAGAACATATACACGGAAAAAAAATAATGAAACTAATCAATTGACGAAATTTTGCTCAATCTAAACCTCATACATGGCATTTGTGATTGAAAATTAGAATTGCGTCCAACAACCTACATGGGAAGGGCGGCGGTGATGGTGGCAGTGGTGGAGTCAAAAATTGACATTAAGGAGGCGTATTTTTTTTTTAAAAGAAACATGTAAACTTTGGTGGACTAAACCATAAATATATATGGACAATGTATTATTTATAAAATAAACTAAAAAATTTATATAGTTATTAAAAATTTAAGGGGTTAGAGCCAGGTTAGTCAACCCTTGGCTCCGCTACTAGGTGGTGGTGGATAAAAAAAGTGGATTCATATGGTTTTATGGTGGTGGCGGGTATTGGTGAACAAAAACATATTATGCTAATTTCGTAATTCCACAAAATGTGTAACGTTATATTATAAAGTATAAAACGCGGTTGATCATTCTAACGTTAAAATAAACTCGGTAAAACACATGTCCATTTAAAAAAATTGGTGCAATCAATTTCCATGTTATGTAATAACTAAACGAACGACACGAATCAAGATCAGAACATATGAAATTATTTATTATCGATTTGTTTATGTAAAGAGTGGTCAGGATTTGTCCTTGACAAAGATAAATTTACCGTCGGGGTTTGTTCAACTTAACCATTTTTAAACATTTTATTAATTAATGTCTCATTGATTGTTCATAATGATTAATAAAATTTCTATTATAAATGTCCCTTTAATAATCTAACATAAATACATAATTTTATTAATAAATAATTTTACTAAAAACTATATTAATTCTAATGGTGGTAGTGGAAGTAGGGTTAGTATAAGCGGTGGCGGGTATTTGTGAATGGTGGAGGAGGTAACATTACTATTGGTGGAAGAAATAGTGGCGATGGATGGTTTTTATGGTGGTGGGTGGTGGTAATAGTACTATATAATAATAGTTTTTGCTTTTTAGTGAGTTTTATTGACCAGGTAAAAAAATAATCTTCACAAAACATTCAACATTGTATTGTGAAAGATGTAATTGGTTGTTTTTAGCACGATTGATAAGGAAAAAAACCAAATATTTCGAGGATGATACCGGAACGTATAAGACAATATGATCATGATTGTTCGATCACCCGTATTATATAAAGGCAATTGGTGTACCCGTGTAAGATAACATTATCGCTTTCTCAAGTACTATTACATTCTTTTTCCTCAAAGACCATCAATTTTGAGTTGTTTCGCGACAACTACCTACAAAGACAACAACTTTCACTCAATTCCTGATATAAAACCTTATTGACCGGGAAAATGTATTTGCATTCTAAAATATTTGTTTGAAAATTATGTTTGTTCATCAAAATCATCATAAAAAACTCTAAATCATAAATCTAAATTTCGCCACCGATGTTTATAGAATATTTTTTATATTTTACATTCTCAAATCATGCGATCTCTTGATGACAAATCAACAATATCAAATTATGGATCAATATGTATAGGTTTCATTCACTGGGTTAGAAGGTAGAGTAAACACAGATGGGTAGATCACACAATGCAAAACATGACTGAGAATACTTCAGTAATTTGGTCAAGAGATAAGGTCAAAAATTTAAGATTAACTTTCTATAAGACTAATTAGATCGGATTCGATAGGAGCTGACTAAAAATATGGATTAATAATAATTTTCACCTAAGACAGTTGCAAAACATAGTTTGGCTAACTCATCCTATGTAAAGAGTGTTCAAGATTTTTTCTTTCTCAATTGCTATGTTATTTGAGAAGAAGGTGATATCTAAGATTGCGGTATAATTCAAATCTATTAGATTCATACCATTTACAACTGGATGCCTTGAAAAAAATTGACGTGTTGTTATTATTATTACAGGCAAGGGATACATTTACATTGACCACACTTGCGCAAATAGCTCACTTCTCAAATGATTGGTGTTGCATGTACTGTCTAGAATGCAACGAGGAATTTGAGGAAATCAAGCACCAGAAGCAGTGTCCGGAGTATTTTGGATATAGTAACTTAGACCCGATGTAATACTTATGTTTTTTTTTTTGGTTTTTCCACAATCTATTTATTTAATAAAAATGAACATTGCAAATACATAACATCAACAAAAATTAGACAAATTGTGTTTGACAATAATGGCTACAGATGGTCCGGAAACGGCAAAAGAAAGGAATTGTTGGGATATACAACGGATTACTTGATACGAATGAAAGAAGTATAACTATTTCAATTCTGAAATCACATAAAGTTCACAGTAGAAGATGACATCAAGTTTAAAGTTAGTAACAAACATAATATGGCTAACTAAAATGTTATAATAAAAACAAGATATATAAAATTAGAAAGCTGTGGGACTTGAAGAGGCCAATATTGAAAACTAAAATCTTAGAAAGCAACGATCCACAATACCATAATTTTTTTTCATATAAGTATTCAAAGTAGGATATGTCAACTTTTGTTAAAGGATCTATTGACAACCTATTAATTTGAAATAGGATCGGGGAGTACAATATGTGTTCAAGGTTCTTTATGAGGTAATGTGTCACCAGATTTTATTCCAAGTGAAGGTAGGAACATACGGAAGTGATAAAATGTCCAAGACTTTTGAAGTTATTAAAGCCTTCGTTAAGACGAATTGTTGGGCACAATACTTTGTTGAAGATTTAATGGCAGAGGTTCGCATATATACAATCCCTTCGAAAAGGTAATGGGTACACATTTTAAACATTGTCATCTAATGGGTGTTGAAAAATTACAGGAAAATCAAGTCACATTGGATAGTTTGTATCATTCGTTCGATGCAAAAAAAAATACTATTCTCTGCCTATTTGGAGGATCGACAACATGATCATGATAGATGAGTCATCTGGAGCGAAATAGGAGCATGTGGAAACTTTTATGGACGATATTGATTAGTTGATTTCACTGAGATGAGTGTTGTTGACGACATATTTCCAAAAAATATTTAAACTTCCATGTTCATGTAGAACATTATCTCATTATAAGCAATGAACCTAAATAAAAAAGTGTCCGGAAGTTAAGATTATATTTCTTTCTTTTGAGCAAATCTTCGGCGGTAAAATATTAAAGGAAAAAACAAAGAAAAAAAGAGAGGAAAATCCCAACTATTTTTATGACAAACACATATTAAATCATAAGGAGTTGATAAGTATTCGGGACACAAATTATATGATATATTAAAAATAAATTAATATCATGGCCCGTGCCGTTACGACACGGGTTAAGGGCTAGTAATCTATAAAACAAAATCTCTAAGATGATGTATATTAATTCTCAATCATTATTACACTTGTTTGAAAATTATGGCCCAGTGAATGTATATTAATTCTAAATCATGAATTAATATCATGGCCCGTGCCGTTACGACACGGGTTAAGGGCTAGTATATATATCAAGAGTATAAAGCACAGTTTAGCTAACTTTGCCTATCTGAGTGGTGGTCAGGATTCATCCTTGGCAAAGATAAATCAAAGGTTGTGGTTCTCTGTGCCACACACTACAAGTCGCACACGTGGTGTTCATTCCAATATTATGAATTAAAAATGAATACTCAAGTCAAGATATGGAATTTCAAAAATTATAATGGGGAGGTTCGAACTCATGACCTATTGTGTCATAAGAGTGGCCTCTAACCATTATTCCACCTTGGTTGGAATTGATAGAAAAGATAAATCAACGGTGGTTGTTTGTTCAACTTAAATATTAATTAGTATAAGTATTTTATTAATTAGTATAAGAGATTTGTCTAGAGAGAAGATAAATCTATGGTTATGGTTTGTTCAACTTAAATATTAATTAGTATAAGTGTTTTATTAATTGATGTCTCATTAATTTCCCACGATAAATGATTTATTAATTTTACATCATAAATATCCCTTAATTAATATTAATACATATCTCCATCAATAAATAATAATTTTGAAAAAAATTATTTCAATAGATATTAGTGGTGGTGGTGGTAGTAGAGGAAGAAGTAAGTGGTGGAAGGTGTTACTAAGTGGTGGAGGCGGTAACATTAGTTTTGGTGGAAGAAATAGTGGCGCTGGATGGTTTTAATGGCGGTGGTATTGGTTTTTTATTTTTGAATAAAAAATAATAATTTTTTTACATGACGGGTAACATTGTATTGTGAAAAGTATAGTTGGTTGTTTTTGACACGATCAAAAAAGTCGGATAACAAATACTTTTGGGATGATACCAAATCATATAAGACAAAATGGTTGTTTTTGGTACCACTGCTATCTTTGGTAACCGTTTGTACGCATGATTTTCAATATTAACAAAAAACATATAGTTGAATAAATTAATTGACGACCTAAGTTTGTTAAATCTAAACTTTATACATGACGTGTGGGATTAAAAGTTATAAGTGTGCCCAATATTCTACGAGGGATGGAAAATGGTGGTGGTGGAGAAAGAAGTAATATTTGGTGGTTTGTGGTACTGGCCGGTTTTGATGAGTAGTAATTGACTATGTTAATTATGTGCTGCTACAAAAGGATAACACTATAAATTAGAAATGTGGTTGATCGTCTTAATGCTAATATAAACTCGGTTAAAATACATGAAAATTAAGAAGAATAAAAAAACATTTGGATGTCACGTTATATAATAAATAACACTAAAAACTACATATTTAGTATCAAGGTTTCTCCGTCCAATAGATAAATATAAGGTTGTATTGAAATCCCGTAAGCAGAGGGCGAGTTGGTCTTAGATTTCTGAATGATAATGAATATAATGAAATGCTCCCTCTCAATTTCTCCGATAAAAACCGAAACCTTCTTAAAAAAATAATCAATCGAACAACACTTAGATGGAACGCATCACCACCAGTGTAAACTTCTCTGAATTGCTACATATCCAGTGAAATTTCTACAGATTAATCTGGTGATTTCGTCCTACCGTAGTTTTTAATGAGGCATGCAATTAAATATCTAATAATGATTTTAAAGGTATTTAATAATTACAAAATTCTCTTATAAGTTTTGTTTATACAATTATTGATTTAACTTGGGTTCTTTTATATTTTTGTGTTAAGTTGATGACTTTTTAATTTGAATACATGTTTGGTTAACAAACTTTGATACATATAGGGTATTTTCTTTGTAGAACTGATGTTAGTCTCTCATTTTTCCCGTTAGCACTCTGTTTCGATCCCGTATTTGTAAACATTATTTGACTAATGTTGGGGTATTTGTTTAATACCAAGGCCGATTAAACCCAATGTGTGTTGTATACATTGAAGGCGACAGAAGTTTGTGTCGGCTCTACCTTGAAACTAATAATTTTTCTTCGGAAGGTTAGTTGAATTTATGTAGATACAAATATCAATATGACTATGCTCTTTAAAACTCCAAATTACTTGAGTAACACTAGATGTGAGAACGTCATTCATGCACTACTTAGCATAGTTGGTGTGAAATCTTTTTATCCACGAATTTCTTCAATTTTATGTTGTCAATATGATTGAGAAAGAATCTTACACATGTTTTGATTTACTATTATAAGTTTATTTTTTCAACTCACATGTGTATATCTCAGCCTTCCATTAGCCAAGGGTTCTTCATTTTTATAATTCTCACATTTGCAATAAATAAATAAATAGTGTTTATCTATAGTAGGGAAAATATTATGGGTTTTTGCTTCACTCCTTAGAGCCTTAGTTATCAATAATTTCGGAACAAATGTATTCATAAACATCATGGAGTTGGATTGGAAGTTTAGGTATATGTATTGTTAGATGAAATATTCTTTTTGAAGTTTGAAATTATGGTATGATGGAACAATAAATGGAGAAAATTTTTATTTACTGTATTTTTTATTTTATTTTCATGTTGGCACAATATTATTACTCCGTCCAGATAATAAATTGGAATAACATGCTTAAGTAAAAAATAAAAAGATCAGGTAACCCATTTTGTTTCCCAAAACCTATTTAAATATCAAAATAATTACTCACGAATAAAATGAAGCAAGAGGAATGTGAACAATATCGTATTAGAGACAAAACATCTCGTGCCGTTACGACACGGGTTAAGATCTAGTATATATATATTATATTTGTACTATGAGTATAATGAAAATCATTAGTTGTATTTTTTGATTCTTCCCTTTAGACAATGAGTACAATGATCTTTTTTTTATTATTATTTTAAAAAAAAAAATTGTCTGCATATTGCAGGTTTTTAAAAGATGGCTAATTTGTTTTTAAGATATGGTTCAAAGTTTTTTTTTTTTTTTAATTTCAATGGTTGAAACATGATTGTAACATTTATTTTTTAAGTTTATTTTCTTAATGGCGCATTTATTTTTTCAGTTTATTAAGAAGGTTATTAATATATCCATAATGGAATAAGGTTACAAACACCACAACCGCTAGATGTCTTTGGCTTGGATGAGACTGGGATGGTCGGATCACTTGTTTGTCTCTCAAAATGTTATCCGTCCGTCCAAAAAATTGATTCCAGAAAAACGCATGTGCCATCAAAATTCACATTTATGAGTTTGGAGATTCATTCATCTATAAGTTTTACTCTGGTAAGTGTGTAAATGGCATGGAAGCTTATAAGTTTCATTTTTCTTTTTCTTGGAATCAATTGATATGGTGACAGTTCATTTCACCATTTAGTTTCTATAGTGTTATCTCTATATTTCAATTGCTTGGAAGAGGCTAATCCTGATTATTTATTTATTTTATTTTATTGTTTGTGTCGTAGATTTTGATCAAATTATTCATGACATTAAAATCTGATACAAAGATAGTCGTGATCATGATCAAGAATATAGGGTTCATCTGTCGATTGGTTAAATGTTTCATTCGAAAATAAATTTATTACAGATGCTAGAAAATAATTCTAAAGTTCTTTGTCCTTTGGTTTTACATCGTAAATCTTTTTTTTTATTATTTCTTTTTGAATGATGATGAAAATATGCTTATTCGATTGCTAAAATTAAAATTAGGCTCACGGCTTAAGGTTAAATCTTTTGTGAGTCATTTTTTGTATATATATATTCTATTTGTACTATGAGTATACTGAAAATCATTAGTTGTATTTTTTGATTATTCCCTTTAGACAATGAGTACAATGATCCTTTTTTTTTATTATTTAAAAAAAAAAATTGTCTGCATACTGCAGGTTTTTAAAAGATGGCTAATTTGTTTTTAAGATATGGTTCAAAGATTTATTTTTTTATTAAATTTCAATGGTTGAAACATGATTGTAACATTTATTTTTTAAGTTTATTTTCTTAATGGCGCATTTATTTTTTCAGTTTATTAAGAAGGTTATTAATATCTCCATAATGGAATAAGGTTACAAACACCACAGCCGCTAGATGTCTTTGGATGGGATGAGACTGGGATGGTCGGATCACTTGTTTGTCTCTCAAAATGTTATTCGTCCGTCCAAAAAATTGATTCCAGAAAAACGCATGCGCCATCAAAATTCACATTTATGAGTTTGGAGATTCATTCATCTGTAAGTTTTACTCTGGTAAGTGTGTAAATGGCATGGAAGCTTATAAGTTTCATTTTTCTTTTTCTTGGAATCAATTGATATGGTGACAGTTCATTTCACCATTTAGTTTCTATAGTGTTATCTCTATATTTCAATTGCTTGGAAGAGGCTAATCATGATTTTTTATTTTTTTTTATTTTTTTGTTTGTGTCGTAAATTTTGATCAAATTATTCATGACATTAAAATCTGATACAAAGATAGTCGTGATCATGATCAAGAATATAGGGTTCATCTGTCGATTGGTTAAATATTTCATTCGAAAATAAATTTATTACAGATGCTAGAAAATAATTCTAAAGTTCTTTGTCCTTTGGTTTTACATCGTAAATCTTTTTTTTTTTTTTCTTTTTGAATGATGATGAAAATAAGCTTATTCGATTGCTAAAATTAAAATTAGGCCCACGGCTTAAGGTTAAATCTTTTGTGAGTCATTTTTTGTATATATATATTCTATTTGTACTATGAGTATACTGAAAATCATTAGTTGTATTTTTTGATTATTCCCTTTAGACAATGAGTACAATGATCTTTTTTTTATTATTATTTAAAAAAACAAAAATTGTCTGCATATTGCAGGTTTTTAAAAGATGGCTAATTTGTTTTAAGATATGGTTCAAAGATTTATTTTTTTATTAAATTTCAATGGTTGAAACATGATTGTAACATTTATTTTTTAAGTTTATTTTCTTAATGGCGCATTTATTTTTTCAGTTTATTAAGAAGGTTATTAATATCTCCATAATGGAAGAAGGTTACAAACACCACATCCGCTAGATGTCTTTGGCTGAGATGAGACTGGGATGGTCGGATCACTTGTTTGTCTCTCAAAATGTTATTTGTCCGTCTAAAGATCAAAAACCTATGATGTTTTGTATTATAGATGTTTTAACTAACATGGACATTAACATCCTGCTAATTAAATTTCACAACTTTTAGCCTGCATGTATGAAGTTATATTTAATCATCATAAACACTAGCATCATGCTAACTTATTTCATCATGTCATCATGCTAATTAATTTCATCATTGTGCCAAATAAAATGTTAAACTTAAACCTAATGTATATGAAATATTAATACAATAGTTTGATCCTTTTTTTTTTGCATATATTTTATTGATTAATTAAATTCATGTGTCTTGATTTTTTCTTCCTATGATCTTGATTTGAACTTCTCTTCTTTCCTTGATATTCTATTATAAATTATGGCTACATCCTAAATTATTACAATATAATATATATATGTGTGTGTGTACAACATGGAGAAAATGACGAAAACATTACAAAAAAAAGGCAACTACTAACAAAAAAGTTCATATAAGAAAATATAGTTCAAACTTATAGTTCAAACTTCAAAGATAACGTTCGACATCGGCATCAACCGGTATCATGAAGAAAACAAATCAAATTTCCTTATAAATAAACTACATATCTACAAACAATAAATTTATCGGTAAATACTTAATTTAAATGAAAATTCTAATAAAAATACTAAAATAACCTCTTAAACTTGTAGTTGAAACTTGGAAATTTCAAAACACAGAGGAATGAAGAATTTCTCCGCGGAAGAAACAAGGTTATAGAATGTTTGTCTACTACGTCAATACGCCTTCTTGTGTTTTTAAAGAGTGAACATAAAGAAGAGAACGTGAAAAAATAATAGTAAAATCATGATTTTCTTTACTAAAATAAGGAAAATGAAAAGAAAAAAGTAACTAAGGATGCGACATATTGTTCGTTGCCTCCCCCAATTGCATCAAATTGAATTTTCAATGAACCAAGTCCACTTCTTTGTTAAAGTTAAAACTTAAAATGAGATAAAAACTATATATGTATCATCATCTAGTGGCAGTGGGTATACATGATTTGGGAGTCTTGGAAATAATAATCATATCATTTGATCGGAAGTGGAATTTTAGTCGAATCTATTAATTGGTTGATTGATTCTACCCGACTGACCATGCACATGCCTAGTTTATTATGTTTTTAAGCATTCAATGATTTGAGTTTTAGAAATTAGTACCCTATTGATGAGTTAAAAGTTAAAACCATGTCTACTTGTTGACATTGATGAAAATTATGCCATCTAATAAAGGGGCAAGTCTACCTAGCTAGGTTATGGATTTTCTTAAATTGGATCGATGATTGTTTGATTCTTTATTCTTATTACTTGATCGTCACGAATTTTTTCAAACTTTCGTGATTTGTATAGTGAAAAGTCTTTTAAAACACCTACGTAAGGAGTATAAATATGACTATCGAATTATACATATTTCTAGTACTAACAATAATCAATTAAAATGGTAGTTTTAGAAATATCCCATTTTTTAATAATATAGGTCATCTATTAGTGAGACAAAATTTAAAAATGAATATGTCATCTATTTAGGGATGGAGGGAGTATTAAAAAAGAAAACAAAAAAATAATCACAATATTTTTTAGACGCGTTATAACGTTTTCACGCACGTTATAACCGCTACATAGGAATTTCGGATTATAATTTTTTTTAATTTTCTATTTAACCGTTATAACGCCCGTTTTTTATGAAAAAAACGTACAAAAACGCATTTTTCTCTAAACAACACGTTTTTTGCCCTAAACGTGCTCACACCCGTCAAAACGCGTTATAACGGTCCACACCTAGTACCCGTGACCTGAGCCCTGACCCGTTTTTCAAACCTTGGTTGTGAACATAGAAATAACAATGGTACCTTCGTGTCCACAAACAATATTCGCAACGATAGAAAAATTACGAAAATAATTGAAATATATATAAAAATATATACGTAAAATACATGGGAGACTCTGAGCCTTCGGGCTCGTCCTTGCATCTCATCATAGCAGAGCCTATGATGGATTTAAACAATGCACATGACAGATAATAAAAGTATAATCGCAGTATGTAAATAAGACGATGATTTGCGTGGTTCAGCACTAAGGCCTGGTTTTTCACTATGTATTATATGAGATTACAATGGATAGTCGAGTGACTCTGAGTAAGGAACGAAGCTATTATGCTCAATGATAAACTCCAACTTCCTCTTACCTTTTCTCTCTCTTGAACTCTAATCCTTTCTCTCTCTAAATGGTCGACCCCCTTCTCTCTTAGTGGAGTGGGGTATTTATAGATCTCTCAAGTGGGGCCTTCCTTTCTGGGATAGTTATCCTTATTTTCTTGGGTAACACGCCAATCCCAATGATATATTCATTTGGATCCGAAGCTTCTCAACGTTCGTCTGCTATACCGATGATCAATCTCTCTTTGATCCACAGAATATTCGACACGTGCCTTGTACTTGTGGTGTTTAATACGGGTGGTTGGAGCAGAGCGCATGTGTGAGACAGCTGCCACTTCCTCGTCAGTGGTGTCTGTCTCTTCCGTCCATTTTGGATCTATCTTGGGATGGGTTAAAGTATGATCTGGATCTTCTATGGTGCTTCTTGGATCATCGTTCATCGGGTAGCCCTAGGTCATGATACAGTTGGATTTATCAGATGATGTCGATGTGGCGAAAGATGATAAAATGGTTCCTTTTGATGGGAAACATGTGTAATCCTTCTTCCACGTGGGTGTCAGTGTGATTATGTGTATATAATTTACCCATTTTCTTTCTAAGTTTGAATTTAGTCAAAATTTGAAGAAAAGTCTCTATTATCTTCCCGCAATAACTTCTCCTATTTTTTGGGCACGTTTCCCACTTTTTTTAAGTAACTCCCCCTTGAATTTCAGGGCGGTTTTCCTTTTCTTATTAATTATAAATAAGAAAGGGGGGATGAATGCGAGAAATTTTTATTCTCCTTCCTTTTTTTGTTTTTCTATTGTTCTTTGTCTTTGTCTTCTTCACCTGTTTTTGCAGAAAATACTCAAATCTCTTCTTGTATTTTTGTTCTTTACTCCCACTGTTAGCGTACCTACCTTGTATTGAGTATTTATTACTGTCCATGTCTTCTTCAATCGTCTCCAGACATCAATTCCGTCTCAGACTTCGTTATTATTTTAGGTAAGTCTTCTTAACTCACGGAACTCTTGGTGGTTGAAGTTATTGATCTATGCTAGTGCTAATTTTTTATTTTAGCTGCTGTAATCGGGGTTTTTAGATTTTGTGATAGGTAACATGACATACAATAGTATATATACTTGCCCTTTTTCTTCATCACGAAGTCTGAAGTCCCATACCCTGATTTAGATAGTAATGGAGTTCTTGAACAAAAATGATGATTAGGGTTTTGTTTTTAAGTCTTGTTATTTGTTTTTGCCCCTTGTAGATAGCCATGGAGGATAATGAACGTAGAGGTAGCCCTTATAGAATACCTCATTCGAGCCCTTATATATCTCCTAAACATAAAAGCCCTGGTATATCTCCACCTAGAGAACCTCTTCAGCCTCCTCAACCTATTCTTCTTTCCAAAAACACTTCATCTTCTACTCAGAAAGGTTGGGATCAAGGAAAGGTTCTCGCTATCCCGTTGGCCGGTCATCGGGTAAGCCTTCTCTCACAGCGCTCTGAGCATCTGGTTGCTCGACCACTTTGATCAATCCCCCCAACCACACCCCACCTAAGACTCCGTCTTCTCAAAGATCTGGAGTTCCATCGACTGCCCCTCCATCGAAGAAGGATACAGACCTCTCCAAAAAACCAGCGTCAAAGAGAAAATCCGATGATCTGAGTCCTTTGAAGAATCCATCCTCCAAGCTATATATTCTGACGCTTCCCCTTTGGGAAGGGTTGCTCTAGTTCCGAAGAAGAAGAAAAAGGTTTCCTTTAAGCATATCGATTTGGAGGAATTCAAAGTGAGATACGGTCTTGAACATTTCGAGGTTCGATTTTATAATCAAGGAGATGACCTTACATATGAGATGATTATAAATTACAAATACGACTCCCAACATATGTTAACAACCGTTGGCGCCTTTGAATGTGAGACTTCGTGTTTTCGGATCGTAATTTTTTGTACCAAATTAAATTAAAATCAGTAAAACCCAACTCGTGTAGCGTTGGGTGCATATTCCTAATTTTGAGTATTTATAAATCAAATTAATAAAAAGGCTGGCTCTTATCTTTGTGGAGTGGTTTGGAATAAGAATTGTCTTTTAGTAACCCCTTATAAATTTTGGAATGGTAATTAGGACATGAGCTATTTTTCAAAAGGATTAAAACGTGTGAAACAAAATTTAAGGTTTGACCAAGATTTATTCTCTCTCCCTATTTATTCCTTTTTGGTTTTTTCTTCATATATAAAGAAACTTTGTTTTGGAACCCTAGCTAGAAATCTAGCCATCCTTTTGTCCTATATCTCTCTTCCTCTCTAATTTTTCTCTAGGTTTCTACAAAACAAATAATAATAATTTTTTTTTTGTTGCTCCATTGATATCTTGGGAAGCGTGTTGATTACATCAAGTTTATAGATTGCTATTTTGAGGTAGGGGGTTTCTACGTAATATCAAATTAAAATCTATTTTAACATTATTTGTTGGTGTTTTGTTTATCTCTCTAAGAAATTTGATTTTGGATAATAATAATAATACTTGGATGCTCTTTGATCTCCGATCTCACCTTAGGATTTAACATAAAATACGCTCAATCAATTGCTTTTCATTTTTGTTTGGGATCTGATTTTTTTTTTTAAAATCCCGATGCAATTTTAAGAGTAGATCTTGATATTAGTAATTTTATTTTGTATTAAGTCACCGTTCTAGATTTCTTTGTTTGTCACGTCTTTTCTTTGGAAATAAGAAATAAACATTGTCATGTTTATTCGAACCCACATCACCGACGCATCATTAATCCAACGTTTTCACTCTTTTAAGAAAAATAGTGGTACTGGAGTTTTTTTTTTTGAAATAGAAAACTTTATATTAAAGAAAAAAAAACCATCCACATATTACATTCTCCCAATCATGGAGGGAAGATCAAAGAAGAGAGTGTTTACATGTGTACAGTCTCCTAATTGTAGATGATGGATTTTCGACAAAGGCTAAAATCGTAAACCCATAATTATATGAACCTATGATCCAGCAATCGGGCGTGAGTATTGAGACACGGGTCTCATCGAATCCTCTGACTGAGAATACTTTCTCTCAGAGTACATGTAGATATATGGTCTCACGGCTAGACAACAACATATCTCATGAATACTGAACACTTCAGTAATTATTTCTATATAGTATCACAAGATGGACAACTCCTAGACAGCTTGCTCTGCTAGTATAAAGCGATAATGTCTTCAGGATACAAACAACGAGTTTACCCTTACTATATAAAGGATATGAAGCTCCAGCAAGATCATATCGGAATAATTAATGCTCCTAGACAGCTTGCTCTGCTAGTATAGAGCCATAAGTTAATTATTCCTAAATTCTTGGATTCATTCACAGGATTTCCGAAAATATTCAAATATTTTCGCAGATATTTCATTACTCCAAACCATGGTTCTTCCCAGCAGAAATCCCTGGGTTAGTAATAAATATTCAACGCATGGGCGTCTGCGCTACCTCTGAGTAAGTCCCGATTTAAATGGTGAAAGTGTACTCAACGACGATGCACTAACAATCACCGCACGAACGAGTATTTCAAAATACGACGAGACGATGAACCTATGAAAAATAGGAAGGAAAATAATAAATAATTAAAAATTGACTAAGGCACTGGGAGCATGGGCCCACTGATCGGGAGACCGTGTCGTGGTCAATCCCACGCCAGTTTCATATTTTTATCATATTTTTTGTTATTTTCCTTGAGTTCATGAAAATCCTTTCGCTTGAACAAATATCCTTCATTTTGAGGAAACTCCTCAGTTTCATGGTGTTTCTTTCACACCAAAGAAATAATATAAAATTAAAGAAAACATTGTGGGGCGTGACCATTGGCCAACCGGCCATGCCTTGGTCTCATCCGGCCCCACACCTTATGGTTCCTCATTATTTTATTATTATTTCCCCAAATTCATGAAAACTCCTTAATCTCATGATATTTCTTTAATCCCATGCAAAATAATATAAAATTAGGGAAACCCATGTGACCGGGCCCTAGCCGGCCGGCCAAGCCCTAGGTGGCCCCACACGTCCCACTTTATTATTATTATATTTTCATGTTTTCATAATCCCACGAAATTCCTTAATTTCATGATATTTCCTTCAAATTATGAAAATTCCTTCAAATCATGAAATAATACATAAAATTAGGGAAAACGCACGGGACCGGGCCCTGGACGGCCAACCATGCTCCAATTCGGTCCCACACACCACACGTCCTTTATTTTATTATTATTGTTTTTTATGTTTCCATCATCTCATGGAAACTCCTTGATTTCAACAAAACTATTTAATTTTAGCAAAACTCCTTGATTTTATCATATTTCCCTAAAATCATGAAAATATTATAAAAATTTGGAAAAAACGTGTGGATTGGCTCCCTTGGCCAGCCGGCCATACCTTGGACATGGCTGGTCCCACACTTCATGATTCCTTCACTTTTTCATTATTTTCCTTCATCTCATGAAGTTTTGACGGTTTTATCAAAAACCCTAGTTTCTTCATATTTTCTAAAATGTTTGCTCAAATGCACATCTGAAAATATCAAAATTCTCAAAATTGAGATACGGACACTTTGGAGACATGAGCATGTTATCTTGACCGACCAAGGTTGGAATTTTGGCTCTCAATGAGCCGGTCTCACGTATTTTCACAATTTGATCTAATTTGCGCAATTGCACGTATTAGGTCCAAAACTCTTCCAAACAACTTGGAATTTCATAAAACGACCATCATTTGATCCCGTGACCATCCAGGGCCGGTTTCATGACCCCTTGGTCAGTCCCTCATCTCTTCATAATTAATTAGGTTTTATCACCTAAGGCTCATGTAGTTGCAGATTATCTCACAACTACACCCTCATTAGAATCCATTAAAATGATTCCTAAACCTAATTAATTTGATATGAAACTAAGAATTAAGGTACTAAAATTATAAAGAGACACAAATATTTTTACGTGGTTCGATCAATGTGATCTACGTCCACGATGCTTCACTAGTGATTGTATGTGATTACATGATTTTACAATTGAGACTCCATTAATGAATATTTGGAGCTCTAGAATTTTGGGGAAGAAGATGATAAAGAAAATAAATCCCTCTCTAAAATTTTCTCTCTCCTCCTAAAATCATCCCCTCTATCAAAATGTGTCTCTCCCTTTCCTCTCATGCCTAAATGGCTATTTATATGATTTTACACATTGGATAACAACTAATCTTTCCCTTAATTTCGGATCAAAGAATCATCATATGAACCTTCGCAAATTTACTTCACGAACTTCCTTTACTCGTAAAACGTTCTTCGTGATTTCTTTATCTTCGAAAAATATTCTATACTCGCAAAATGTATTTTCTCTCCACAATTTCGTAATTTATCATTTGATGTGATATCCCGCTCCTACATCTTGCCTCTTTTTTCTTGAATATTGCTTGAAGAGCGATCTTTAAGAAAAAATACGTTGTTGTAGTAATCTTTGATCTTTGTTGATGAAGGAACGAGCGAAAGAATACTAGTCTTGAAAAGTATATACTTGCCTCTATTCTTTTGCGAAGTCCCGGAATGTTGCGAAGTAAATAATAAGTATCAACCATTGAAGTATAAGAAGTATGAAGTATCCTTGAAGAAGTATAAGAAGTACTTAATCCTCGAAATATATAAGAAGTATGAAGTATCCTTAAGAAGTACTTAATCCTCTAAATGTAAGAAATATTGCTAACCCATCATGCGAACTCTCATTCCATGTTCTTTGCCTCATGCTATGCTGTAATGCAAATAAAAATTTAGATTAGTATTCAACATTTCTTTTATCAAAATTTCTTATTTTTTATTTATATGCTACTTCAAAATATTTTTGTTTGTTTTGATTTCCTTTGTATTATATATTTCATCTCTCTTGACAAATATTTTTCCATGGAAATGATCCTAATAGGTACCCCCTCATATGACGCACTGAGGTGCTTTGCCTTTTACGAGTATATGCCATAAAGGTTTGCCAGCTACTACTCTCCATGTCGAATATCATATCATTGGAAATAAAGTAAATTTTTCAAGAGAAATATATAAATTGATTTGTGCGAGATGTTTTTCTCGGTTTCTTTTGTAATTGTGAAATCTTGAGATCTTTGTAATTGTATCATCTTTGTAATTGTGTGATTGAATCGCTTTTTGTAAATCAAATCAAAAATCTTTTATTTTTCGTAAGCAAATAAAATGTTTAAGGAAAGAGGTACTTAGCTTTTATGTGAGTCGTTGTTGTCTCTTGCGAAGTATGTGATTTGCTTGCGAAGCTAGCATCGTATTGCATGTTCTCATAGCATACCAATTATTCTAGCCCACTCTTGCGAAATAGAATTCTGCTGTTTTGCGGACTTTTGCGAAGTATACGAACATTTGCGAAGTATTGGTGTTGCGAACGTTCGCAAAGTGAATATTTGCGAAGTGTAAAAGTAGAAATGCTGCTTCTGCGAACGTTCGTAAGATTTGACCCTACGAAGATGATATTCATAAGTATATGACAGAAAATAATTTTGATGGGGAGCATCTTCGTAAGCACCATCTTCGTAAGAATTTTGATGGGGATCATCTTCGTAAGTATATGGGACCATCTTCGTAAGAATTAATGTGGTAACACTAAAGTGGGGTAATATACTTCGCATATACTAAGTATATACTCCAAGTAGTTGTATACTGGACTTCGTATACTCCAAGCTGGGACGTATAATCATTTTCCGAAGTACATAACTTCATATTTCTTCGTGAATTTGACTTATCTTCCTGGATGAGTTGTCAACGAACACATACATGCTTTCTTGGTCGACGACAGAACGTTTAATCAATTACTTGTAGTTTTCACAAGTTGAAGCTGTAATTGATCGACTCGGTGGAATTGAATGATCCGCCATTGATAAATGAACAGATGGAGATCCTTGTACATATCCAAATGAACTCACACGAGTTAGTGAAGCTGATCCCTGGAAAAAAATACTAGATCGAGATGTGAAATTCGAACTAGACGATGCGAAACCGGACGAAAGGCTTGAATTAGCCGATGACGAATTTGTAAACGATGAACCATAACATCTCCCTGAAGATGATATTGAACTAAGAAAATAGTAGAGAAAAGAGAAAAATAGTAGAGAGAGAAGAGGACCAATTATTAAACGAAATGGTTGATCCCGCAAGTTAGGGGGAAGGATAAATCCATTTAATCTTTCCCTGTTTCTAGCGCCAATTATGTAGTTGCGGATTATCTCACAACTACACCCTCATTAGAATCCATTAAAATGATCCCTAAACCTAATTAATTTGATATGAAACTAAGAATTAAGGTACTAAAATTATAAAGAGACACAAAGATTTTTACGTGGCTCGATCAATGTGATCTACATCCACGGTGATTCACTAGTGATTGTATATGATTACATGATTTTACAATTGAGACTCCATTAATGAATATTTGGAGCTCTAAAATTTTTGGGGAAGAAGATGATAAAGATAATAAATCTCTCCTAACATTTTTCTCTCTCCTCCTAAAATTATCCTCTCTTGCTAAAAACATCTCTCCTACTTCTCATGCCTAAATGGCTATTTATATGATTTTACAATAGATGACAGTTGTGTTGTCCCGCCATTTCGGATTTGAAGATTATCTTGCGAACCTTCGTGGTTTCCTTTGCTCGCAAAATGTCCTTCTTGCTCGCAAAATATTCTTTGCTCGTAAAATGTATTTTCTCTTCACAATTTCGTAAGTTATCATTTGCTGTGATATTCCGCTCCTACAGCTCAGACGAGCATTTTCGAATAAATGATTAAACCATCATTTAATCATTCTTTCATCAACAAGTCACCAACTCTTCAAGAGGTCTTGGTATTTGCTCATGTGAGCATATGGCTGTCACATGATTGACCCACGGTCTCATGAAACCGATCTTTCTTTCGTTCCATGGTTCAATTCCTAACAAACCATGAAGTGATCATCAATTGATCAAATTAGGGTTTTTGAGTCTAAGGATCATAATTCCAGATTCAAACACTAATAAATTTATGACGATCTCATGATCAATATTCTTATAAATTATATTTGGTTCAACTACCAGTATTTTAATTAATATTTTATTTTGGTCACGTTGCCAATATAATTCATCAGATGAGCAACACTTACTAAAATCAAAGAATATTGGTTCAACTATCAATATTCAACAAGTCATCGAATGAGCAATACTTTCTCTCCTCAACCATCAATGTGAGAATCATGACCACGTTCAATCCATGAGTTTCAGAACATCTTACAAAATCATGTTCAACTCAGTAAATACATGGACTCATCGTCCCATGATATCACGAAGTCAGCAACTGACTAAACTAACCACGAGACGTCAATCGTGTCTTTTGGGGGGATATCAACTAGGTTTTGGTCTGGCGGTCTACGGCACGTGTGTTCAAACACACGATGAAATGTGAGCAAGTCGTGCAATCCGTTGAAGGAGTTAACAAATTAGAGGATGGAAAATCAACCAAGTCTCCGCACGATGTGCAACTGGTTTCAAACATGGTTTCCATCTCCCCACTATTTGATTCCATCAACTGTCACACTTCATGGGATCATGGTGTCTGCAATTCCAGCAATATAAATAAGTCTCTGAATCATGATGGGATATACAACGATTTCACGTCTCACAGACAATACGATATCAACAACTCATCAATTGAGTAATTACTCTTAATTGAGAAATTTCAATCATTCATAACTTATCTTATTCAAAATTCACAACACACGTACAATCTTTGATTACCATTGATTCCACATATTTCTTAGCTTCCCTCCTATAGATCAACCTATCCTATCTTGTGACCGAATTTACTCTGGAACGACCATTGTCTTGGTTTAGGCCGGAGTACTACAGATTGATCTCTCGAATTCAAAGCACCTCCTTTGCAGCGGTTCATCTGTGTGAGGTTGAATATTTCGCTCAGTTCTAGGTGTCCCCTCCGTATGGTCGTCTCCTCAATTCCTTAAAAACCAGCAAATCGTTTTTCCCCATCTACAGATTGGCGACCGCAGTGGGAGATCATTCTCTCGGTTGAAATTTTAATTCTCACAAATATGGTCGGTCTTAGGAGTAATTCGAAGACTCCAAACTCGATGCAGAATTTCTCAAACGGCAACGCTCCTCCTTCTAACGCTATAACCGGCAGCACGGAAGGTGGAGGAATCCCGACTCTAACTGAGCACGAATCCTAGAGGTTCACGGAAGGAACATGGACCTGATGAAGGATACAATGAACCACATACTCGATTTCCTCATCAAACTCACATCCGAGTTAGGTAGAATCTCCGGTTCATAAGTCCCAGCACCGGGGACTGACTCGTCATACATTGATCCTCAAAGCAACAGTTAGTTGAAGGCATATGCGAACTCTTACACTTTTCCAGGAAGCAGCGAACATACACGTTTGCTGCACTCAACCATATATCATCTGAGGTACCATTAGCTTCCTTATCTCTAGTAGTTGAAGAAACATTCATGATGTCTGAGCACTCGATAAATAATTTCACCTTTGGAGAAGAGGACCGCATAGCAGACGAAGGATATAATCGAGCCTTGTACGTAATCGGTTTTATCAAAGACTCTGAGTTCCAGAGATCTCTCGTGGATATAGGCGCTTCTACAAATATTGTCACTATGAAGACTCTCAAGGCGGCCAAGTTTCCACGAAATAAGATCATTCGTCATTCCATATTGATGACGGGTTTTGAAGGAAGCCAGATCCATACATAGACCTGAAGGTGGGGCCTATTCAATCAAAAACCAAGTTCCACGTGATCGAACAAGATCCTGACTATCACATGATACTCGGACGGCCGTGGATTCATGATAACAAGGTGGTTCCTTCAACATACCATCAATACATGAAAGTTCTAATCAATAACAAAATTATTCGTATTACGGCTTCATAATCTCCTTACGACCCGGTCTATGACGATGAATTCCTTGAGTCACAGAAGAGCATCCATGAACCTCTAAACAAGATTTACAACGCACCACTCCCAAGCTGGGAGTCTATCGAAAAAGATGCAAACAAGCCATCTTCCTCAAACGTCAAGTCAGTTAAGCTACCTGCTACACCAATTAAACGCCGCAAGGATCAGCTCTCAACTCGGGGATCTAATTTCATAAGCAGTCATGATGCGGGGAGTAGAATCATTTATCGGCGCAAGGATTAGCAATTAGCAGGGGAGAACGACGAAGAATCTCCCCGCCCCAAAGAATCATGTCAGAGTGAATCATCACTCAAAGAAAAGGTTCAAGATGCTCCTCGACAATTACAAGACGGCACTGACTCCACCACTGATGATCTTGAAAGGATCAACATCGGAACGGAGGATGATCCAAATCTGATTCTAATTAGCTCAGCATTGTCACCAGAAGAACGTATGGAGTTGATAGCACTGTTTAAAGTGTATCATGATGTCTTCGCATGGACTTACGAAGAAATGCCTGGTCTAGACGGAAAATTGGTTACTCATCATCTGCACATCACCCCTGGCTCCAAAGCTGTCAAAAAATGCCTAGGCAATTCAAACACGAAGTTGAAGAGCAAATCAAGGTCGAGATTCAGAAACTATTAGCAGCAAGGTTCATCAAACCCATTCAACACCCAACATGGCTGGAGAATGTCGTTCCCGTCAAAAAGAAAAATGGTCAAATCAGATGCTGTGTTGATTTCAGGAATCTGAACAAATGTTGTCTGAAGGATGAATTTCCCCTACCCAACATTCATATGCTCATAGATGAAACCAATGGTCATAGTATGTTCTCATTCATGGATGGCTACAGTGGATACAACCAGATCAAGATGTACGAACATGATGCCAACAAGACTGCATTCCGTATTCCTATTGGGAACTTCCACTACACAGTGATGCCTTTCGGACTAAAGAATGCCGTTGCTACATATCTCGATCCATGACCGCCATATTCTATGACATGATGCACAAGCAAGTAGAAGACTACGTTCGATGATGTCGTGGTGAAATCGAAGACTCGAGCATCTCACTTCCAAGTTCTAAGGTAAGTTTTTGAAAGATGTCGAGAATACAAACTAAAGATGAACCCTATGAAGTGCACTTTTGGTGTTTCCTCCGGAAATTTTCTAGGATTCTTGGTCACAGCATAAGGAATCAAAGTCGATCCAGACAAGGCGAAAGCCATAACTACCATGCCTCCTCCACGCACCGTGAAAGAACTCCAAAGTTTCATGGGCAAGGTAAACTATATTCGGCGTTTCATCCCTGGATTACCTCAGCTCATTGCTTCATTCACCCCTCTATTAAAGAAATGAGATAGTTTTAAATGGACTTTTGTACAACAAGAAGCATTCCAGAAAATACAACAAATGATGTTATCAACTGTTATCATGAAGTCACCGGTGCAAGGAAGACCATTAATACTCTACACAGCCTCTAGTGATGTTGTTATTGGAGCACTCCTTGCTCAAGAAGATGACGAAGGCATCGAACGACCAATCTACTACTTCAGTCGTACAATGCGGGATGCTCAACTTCGATACCCAAAAGCTGAGAGAGAATGCCTGGCATTAGTACATGTAATTCAGAAATTCAGATACTACTTACTGTCTAACAGAATCTTGCTCGTTTCCAAGGCTGACCCTATAAAGTTTCTACTATCAAAGCCAGCCTTGATAGGAAGACAGCAAAGTGGATACTCCAGATGTCATAATTTGACATAGCATGTACACCACCCAAAGAAATCAAGGGCCAAACAGTGGCAGACTTACTCGCTGCTTTTCCAGGAGACGATGCAACAGTGTTACATGAAGACGTACCTGGTGAGTTTCCAGATGTCTTACTCATCAAAGAAGAGACATGGATTCTATATTTTGATGGTTTTGCCACCCCTAGCAATGACACTGGAGGAGCAGGCATAATACTGGTCTCTCTATATGGCGAGGTTTTCTCACATTCATTCAATCTGGATTTTCACTGCACCAACAATTTAGCAGAATATGAAACCTTCTTACTGGGATTGTCTCTAGCTAAGCAAGCAGGAGCAACACACCTAGAGATAAGGGGAGATTCAAAACTACTGGTCAATCAAATGAATGGAACATACTCTCTCAAAAAATCACGCTTGCTCCATTCAGAACTAAAGCTCAACGGCTGTTAACTTATTTCGCTGATGCAACGATTGTCCATACTGGACGAACTCACAACAGACACGCCGACTGCCTAGAAACTCTTGATTCTAAGCTGCAATTTGAAGGAGCAGAGAAGAACATCATTGTACAAAGGCGTACTATGTCATCTACCTGGCTTGCTTAAGTAGAAGACATCCAAGCAGATGATTGGCGAGCACCTATTATTCATGAATTGAGCAGTTCTCTTTCAGAAGGGAAAATCAGTCTCAAGGAATTAAGGAATTATTTTCTACTTCATAGAGCTTTATACTATCGAAACTCTGATGGGTCTTTATCAAGATGCCTTGCAACTGACGAAGCGGATGAACAACTCAAGTGCATACATGAAGAAACCTGTGGACAGACGCTGGTGGTAACACTTTACCGAAAGCTTCAAATAATGGGATATTATTGGCCTTCCATGGAGGTTCAATCAAGAACTCTGCAAAAGTCATGTCCCAACTGTCAAACGCCTCTTCATCACTTGGAATCTCTAACGGCCCATCACACTGGGGACTGGAGGGAACCTTACATCAAGTACCTCTGGGACATTGAGTTGCCGCTGGAAAAGAAAGAAATAATCAAGCTCATTCAGAGAGATAAGAGATTTGTTTTTCTCGATGTGATCTTATATCCTAGAAGTTTTGGTGGAAACCTGCTGAGATGCTTAGCTGAGCATGAAATCCAAACAATCTTGAAGGAAATGCATGATGGAGAGCATAAAGGAAAGAGAAAATTATTTCTCCAGATTCATGAGAAATATTACTAGCCGACCATGGAAGATGATGCAGCTGCACATGTTCAAAGATGTCAACAATGCCAAGTCCATGGTAATCTCATCCATACTCCTTGTATCTCATTGAATTATGCGAATAGTCCATGGCCCTTTTATAGCTAGGGACTGGATATCATCGGGAAAATCAATCCATCATCTTCGAAGTAGCATGAATACATCATCACTGCAACCGAATATTTCACCAAATGGGTGGAAGCCATTCCTCTTCGAAGCACCACCGGAATCACGATTGCAGCCTTCATCAAAGAGTACATAATATCTAGATTCGGTGTATTCAAACATATTGTTACCGATAATGGAACCCATTTTGCCAACAAGCACGTGACAGAATTATTCGAGGAATACGGCATCAAACAAGTTTTCTCTACACCATATTATCCCCAAGGAAACGGGCAAGTAGAGAGAACCAAAAAAACTTTGATCCGCATTCTCAGCCAAACAATTCATGATAATCCCCGAACCGGTCACGAATAATTGCCTATGGCTTTGTGGGCTTATCGAACTGCGACAAGAAGCTCGATCGGGACTTCACCATATGCTCTTGTCTATGGGGCTGATGCCATACTGCCGGCAGAAATCAAAATTCCTTTAGCAAGGATCACAACATCCAGTGGAGTGCAATGAGATGAAGCCGAAGTGTCCAACTCAAGAGTTGCTGAACTGGACATGCTCGAGTTAAAGCGGGCTAAGGTGGAAAAATATGTAGAAACCTACAATCAAAGAATCTCCAGATCCTACAACAAAATGGTAAGACCTCGAACATTTCAAGTAGGGGATCTGGTATTAAAGACAGCAAAGCACATTCAACAAGACATGTCTGCTCATAAGTTCTCTCCGAAATGGGATGGACCGTATGTAGTGACCAAAGCAGTATCCAGCGGATACTACAAAATCTTAAAGATTGACGGAGGAGTGGAAGGAAATATAATCAACGACAAATGGCTCAAATCATATTACGCCTAATCCATAGAAAACAACTGCCATTTCATTATTTCATCATTGCAAGCATTTTCAAAAATGTAATTTTCATTCCTCCAAAGAGAATTCAAATTCTCCTTTGTTCATTAAACATTTCATAAATGAGAAAAATTCATTCGCACCATGATCAATTATTCCACCTAACCAGAAACTTAAACCAATTCAAAAACAACAATCATAAATGCTCACTCAGAGCAAACCATATAGCAGTGGATAATCTCTATAATAAACTCTGTCAAGTTTCTTCTGAAAGATCCTAGTCTTTACCTTCAAATCCTCAACTACCTTCTCGACCCTAGAAGATTCTAGAGCCAGTATCTTCTCATCCTCCAATAAAGCAGTGTTCACGGAAATCGCATCAGCAGCCTCCACCGCTTTATGAATCTTGATTATCTCAAGTAGACGACGGATCCAGCTCACGTTAAATCGCAATGTCTCACAGTTTGAGATCATCTCATCCCATTCATGAAGCTCATGGTTTTCGACATCTCGCAAGTGCATCTGGTTCATTTCCTCAATAATTGGCAACAACCCAGCTACCGTGGTTAAGAGAGTTGGAAGAAATCCTTTACATACCTCTGTAGTGGAAATATGGCTATACTTCTTCCAGATCTTAGTTTACATAGGAACATGAGATTTGGGAATGACGAACCCGCCAACCACCTCATTGTACGTAAAAGTATTGATCAAAGGGGATTCGAATGGGAGTCCAGCTGCAGGGTATTCACGGGAATGAACACTGTATCCTATCCCCATGGACTCTATAGAATCTTCACCGACTCGGTCATTTCTATCCTAAACCTCAACTACAGTCACAGACTTTCCGCTTCTTCTTCTGGCATCGACAACGACGCGGACACCGCATGCAATGAAAGAAATGAGAATTTAATTTCAATAGAGCACAATATAATCTCAAGGGTTATAAGATTACTTACAGATGATCCAGCCTCATCACGAGACGATCTATACCGGACAGGAGCTCTAACAGTTCGGTTGAGCCGAGAAGAAGCGTTCTTCTGATTATCCTACAATAAGTCGTTTTCTTAATGATCAAATCATCATATTGATCAGGCAAAGATGAAAAAAGATGCAACTTACTAAGATGGACGCTGCTATTTCACGCTTTGACTGGGTATCATCTTGAGAAGAGGTACCATTGCTTGACATGGAGGCAGCAAGGTATGATCGAGAATTCTCTGCACGATGAAACTAACTCAGGAATGCAAGAAATATTTGCGTAGACGATGGACTCGAAGTCTTGAAAATATATGTTAGACATAGTGGAGGTTTATCTTATGTGGATAGTCAATTTAGTTGCGGGTTTTAATGAAACCCTAAGATTCCAACAAGGACAACACTAAAGATGTGGAGAAAAAATCAACTGGGGACTGCATACGGTCAAGGTTACATGGATTCATGTGTAACACGTGTTCTCTCAACCCATACAACACGTATCTCAGTACTATCTGCAAATAGAAATTAGTGAGGCGAATCGAAGTCCATGGTGAATTATGGGGCGCGAACATTGGTTCGTTTTATTCAATTCAGGAAGAATAAACATTAATGAAAGGGTTTTCTCATTCAAAGAAAATTCCAAATCAGAAGAAAACCTATTTAAATCATCAAAGAAATATCTACCACGAAGCCTAAAGAACATTCAAATGTTTCAAAGAGGAAAAGAAGACGGAAACAAAGTTATTCATCAGACTCATCTGAATCATCAGATTCGTCATCACTGTCCTTCTTGTCATCCGAGTTGTCATCACTATCTTCCTCATCATCAGTTTCGATGGGTTTCAGATAAGCTTTGGGATCATCATCTGAGTGCGAGTCCTATGCTTCAATTTCGGCTTCAATTTGCTTCATGGTCCTTTGGAACTTTCTTTCATGTCGATCAAGCCTAATCTTGCGCTCTGGTACCTCCCATACATCTTCTTCAGAAGCATCAACATCAGAGTCAGAAGGCGTCCCATCCAAGAACTGACGCTTCTCCTAAACCCTTTGTATCTTGCGTCAGATTCGATCCTTTTTACGCTGACGAGCCTCTTTTTCATCATCCTCGGATTTTCTTTTCCTAAGCTCAGCAAAAGTGACCCTTCGTTCATTCAAGTCTATGCTAGGATTCGCTCCTTCATCTTGAGTAGCTCTAGCCTTTGGTTTCGCTGCAGGAGCTTTGGAATCCTCATCAGAAGAGCTAGAAGAAGAGGAATACCAATAACCGCAATCGTCGTTGTCGGACATTTTTCTGAAATCAGAGGCACAAAAGATTACCAACATGCAAACAAATCCATCGGAAAAAATGGTAATTCTTAACTCTTACCTTTTATGCTTCCACTAACAGTAGTGAGAGTAATTCTAGAGTTAACGATTCAAAATCGTTTGTTTCTTTAAAACCTACAAAAGACGAACAAAACTCAGATTTTTCATAAAATCATGAATATTTCTACTGTGTGAACATTCACCATGGAATCATGAAAACTAAAACATTATTTCATCATAAATAATTGTTTATTTCTAAATAGTATTACACAAAACTCAAGTTTTTATTTTAGAGAAAATAATATATATTTGCATATATATATATATATATAAAGAAAACATTTTATTTACTCACGTAAATAAATAAATAAATAATTTCAACGTGAGCAAGGCTCACAAAAATAAATCTTGTGGACACTCCACGGTTTCAAAAAAAAAAAATCCATGAATATACCATGCTTTTATAAAAAAAAAAATTTTGTTTCCTTCGTATCGTCATACGTCTTTGAAGCGAAGGTTTATTTCAATTTTGTGAAAACATACACATTATAAGATAAAGTTTTGGCTTACATGATAGCTCATAAAAAAAAATTATCACTGGACACAAGTTCATATATATATATATATAAATAAAGAAGAAAAACCTCTTTTTCGTATCATCGTCATTCTTTAAAACGAAGGGTTTATTTCGGTTTTACGAAAATTCATCTTTTCATGATAAAAATTTGGCTCACATGAAAGCTCATAAACATAGTTTTATCATTGAACCTAAATATTCATATATGAAGAAAAAATCTCTCCTAAATCAGGGATTATTATTAGTTTTCAAAAACTAACGATCAAACGAACATACGTTTTCAAAAACGAGGGTTTTCGACGAAACCCAGACTCATATATGCACATGTATATAACTTCAACATGATCACATCATGAAACTAATATGAACTCGGCAAACATCAAAAAAAAAAAAAAAGTTTGGACGCTTACCTGGTCGGCGTCGGCGGAAAGTAGCTGGATGGTGACGCGACGGCAGCGACGATGTATTCCGGCGGAAAACTTCTTCTCCCTGGCGTGAATATGATGAAGATGTGATCAAGGCTCTGGTCATGTGGGAAAATTAAAAAAAAAAAAAGGAACAATTTCTTTTATATCAATTTTTATTTCCAAAACCTAATTTTCTAAGGATTTCCTTATTGGGCCCGGCTTGCGAATCCTGAACGACCAAGGTCCTGTCGTCCAAATCAGCGGTTCAACACCAATTTATGTCTACCAAACGATATTCTATCATGTTGCTGGAATCTTCATTCAAGTCATGGTACGCTCGTACGATCGAAATCCGGTAACATCTTAACTTACAACTAAGTTCAATTACTCATATTGTTTATGTCCGGAAAATCACCATTCAATGCTGACTGAGGAACACGACTTTCCTCACTAAGCAGGGACTTAATGTAGATGGTAGATTTTCGACAAAGGCTAAAATCGTAAACCCATAATTATATGAACCTCTGATCCAGCAATCGGGCGTGAGTATTGAGACACGGGTCTTATCGAATTCTCTGACTGAGAATACTTTCTCTCAGAGTACATGTAGATATATGGTCTCACGTCTAGACAACAACATATCTCATGAATACTGAACACTTCAGTAATTATTTCTATATAGTATCACGAGATGGACGGCTCATAGACAGCTTGCTCTACTAGTATAGAGCGATAACGTCTTCAGGATACAAACAACGATTTTACCCTGAATATATAAAGGATATGAAGCTCCAACAAGCTCATATCATAATAATTAATGCTCCTAGACAGCTTGCTCTGCTAGTATAGAGCCATAAGTTAATTATTCCTAAATTCTTGGATTCATCCACAGGATTTCCGAAAATATTCAAATATTTTCGCAGATATTTCATTACTGCAAACCATGGTTCTTCCCAGCAGAAATCCATGGGTTAGTAATAAATATTCAATGCACGGGCGTCTGAGCTACCTCTGAGTAAGCCCCTATTTAAATGGTGAAAGTGTAGTCAACGATGATGCACTAACAATCACCGCACAAACGAGTATTTCAAAATACGACGAGACGATGAACCTATGCAAAATAAGAAGGAAAATAATAAATAATTAAAAATTGACCAAGGCACTGGGAGCATGGGCCCACTGACCGGGCGACCGTGTCGTGGTCAATCCCACGCCAGTTTCATATTTTTATCATATTTTTTGTTATTTTCCTTGAGTTCATGAAAATCCTTTCACTTGAACAAATATCCTTCGTTTTGAGGAAACTCCTCAGTTTCATGGTGTTTCTTTCACGCCAAAGAAATAATATAAAATTAAGGAAAACATTGTGGGGCGTGACCATTGTCCAACCGGCCATGCCTTGGCCTCAGCCGGCCCCACACCTATGGTTCCTCATTATTTTATTATTATTTCCCTAAATTCATGAAAACTCCTTAATCTCATGATATTTCTTTGGTCCCATGCAAAATAATATAAAATTAGGGAAACCCGTGTAACCGGGCCCTAGCCAGCCGGCCAAGTCCTAGGTGGCCCCACATGTCACACTTTCTTATTATTATATTTTCATGTTTTCATAATCCCATGAAATTCCTTAATTTCATGATATTTCCTTCAAATTATGAAAATTCCTTCAAATCATGAAATAATACATAATATTAGGGAAAACGCACGGGACCGGGCCCTGGACGGCCAACCATGCTCCAAGCCGGTCCCACACGTCCCTTATTTTATTATTATTGTTTTTTATGTTTCCCTCATCTCATGGGAACTCCTTGATTTCAACAAAACTCTTTAATTTTAGCAAAACTCCTTGATTTTATCATATTTCCCTAAAATCATGAAAATATTATAAAATTTTGGAAAAAAACGTGTGGATTGGCTCCCTTGGCCACCCGGACATGCTTTGGCCATGACCGGTCCCACACTTCATGATTCCTTCACTTTTTCATTATTTTCCTTCATCTCATGAAGTTTTGACGGTTTTATCAAAAAACCCTGGTTTCTTCATATTTTCTAAAATGTTTGCTCAAATGCACATCTGAAAATATCAAAATTCTCATAATTGAGATACGGACACTTTGGAGACATGAGCATGTTATTTTGACCGACCAAGGGTTGCTTTTTGGCTCTCAATGAGCCGGTCTCACGTATTTTCACAATTTGACCTAATTTGCGCAATTGCACGTATTAGGTCCAAAACTCTTCCAAACAACATGGAATTTCATAAAATGATCATCATTTGATCCCGTGACCATCCAGGGCCGATTTCATGACCCCTTGGTCGGTCCCTCATATCTTCATAATTAGTTAGGTTTTATCACCTAAGGCTCAGACGAGCATTTTCGAATAAATGATTAAACCAGCATCAACTCTTCAAGAGGTCTTGGTATTTGCTCACGTGAACATATGGGTGTTACATGATTGACCCACGGTCGCATGAAACCGATCTTTCCTTCGTTCCATGGTTCAATTCCTAACAAACCATGAAGTTATCATCAATTGATCAAATTAGGGTTTCTGAGTCTAAGGATCATAATTCCAGATTCAAACACTAATAAATTTATGACAATCTCATGATCAATATTCTTATTAATTATACTTGGTTCAACTACCAGTATTTTAATTAATATTTTATTTTGGTCACATTGCCAATATAATTTATCAGATGAGCAACACTTGCTCAGATAAGCAATACTTGCTCAAATCAAATAATATTGGTTCAACTATCAATATTCAACAAGTCATCGAATGATAAATACTTGATCGCCTCAACCATCAACGTGAGAATCATGCCCACGTTCAATCCACGAGTTTTAGAATATTTTACAAAATCATGTTCAACTTAGTAAATACATGGACTCATTGTCCCATGATATCACGAAGTCAGCAACTGACTAAACTAACCACGAGATGTCAATCGTGTCTTTTGGGGGGATATCAACTAGGTTTTGGTCTGGCGATCTACGGCATGTGTGTTCAAACACACGATGGAATGTGAGCAAGTCGTGTAATCCGTTGAAGGAGTTAACAAAGTAGTGGATGAAAAATCAACCAAGTCTCCGCACGATGAGCAACTGGTTTCAAACACGGTTTCCATTTCCCCACTCTTTGATTTCATCAACTGTCACACTTCATGGGATCATGGTGTCTACAATTCCAGTAATATAAATAAGTCTCTGAATCATGATGGGATATACAATGATTTCACGTCTCACAGACAACATGAGATCAACAACTCATCAATTGAGCAATTACTCTCAACTGAGCAATTTCAATCATTCAAAACTTATCTTATTCAGAATTCACAACACACCTACAATCTTTGATTACCATTGATTCCACACATATCTTAGCTTCCCTCCTATAGATCAACCCATCCTCTCTTGTGACCGAATTTACTCTGGAACGGCCATTGTCTTGGTTTAGGTCGGAGTACTACAGATTGATCTCTCGAATTCAAAGCACCCCCTTTGCAGCGGTGTATCTGTGTGAGGTTGAACATTTCACTCGGTTCAAGGAGTCCCCTCCGTACGGTCGTCTCCTCAATTCCTTAAAAACCAGCAAATCATTTTTCCCCATCTACACCAAACATGGAGGATTTGAGAACAGTTGACGAACTTAAATGTATCTTTTTCACAACACCACAAAATCAGAAGTTGCTTAGTGTGAATAATAAGCTCATACACAGATTTATACCTCCCTCAAAAAGCTGTATTGTTCCTTTCATCCCAGATAATCCAAAACAATGCATAGTGCAGAATATTCCAAAGATCCTTGCATCTTCCTTTCAATATGTTCCAGTCCCAAGCTTCAAACAGTTGGAGAATAGAATAATGAAGAGGCCACGAAATATGAAAAGCCTTGATGATGTAGTCCCAAAGTTTAAAAGAAGTTTGACAATAGATGAACATGTGATCTGATGTCTCCTCAACTGTGTTACACATAACACAGGCAGTATTATCGACTTGTACCCCTCTACGAACTAGCATGTCTCTTGTAGGCAAGGAATTATTAGATGCAACCCACATCATGAAACTTACTTTTTGTGGGATGTGTTTCTTCCATAAGAACTTGCTGTAATTGCAGTCCTCAAAAGGACCTGACAATGTATCGTAACAAGCTTTAGAAGAGAATTTTTCGAAAATTTGTACCTCGTCATCAGTGTCAACCAAAGTGGGAACAACTCCTAAGACTCTCCTCAGCAGGTCCCATTCTAGCCTTTCATTCTCATTTAGAGAATGCTTGAATCTTCCCTCCCATCCTCATTCAATGATCATTTCATCTACAGACTCTTGTTTGTTTAAACAAGCTTCAAAAATCACCGAGAACAATCTTTAAGGCAACCATTTATCATTCATCTATCAATCCAGAAGCGAATGCCTCTCCCATTTCCCAGCTTAAAACTGACAAAATTTTGAATTTCAGGCACTAACCTAGTGACATTCTTCCATAAGCTTGTACATTGAGGAGCCCCATCGTCAGCAGGTAATACAACTTTACCTGAAACTCTCGTTTTTTGCTGCACAATTCGCCTCCATATAACAGTTTTTTGTCGAGAGAACTTCCATATCCACTTAACCAACAACGCTTTATTTGTAGTCCTTAAGCTTTTCACACCCAGTCCATCATGCTGTTTAGGCTTACAGATCTTCGGCCAACCCATTCAGACCATTTTTATCTTGTCTTGATTGGAACCCTAAAGGAAGTTTCTCATAAGAGCCACCATTTTCTTCTCTACACTCACCGAAAGGTTAAACAAAGAAAGATAATAGATAGGTAAGCAAGAGAGGCAATGTTTGATAAGAACAAGCATGCCTTCTTTGTTTAGATAATTTCTCTTCCATGTAGCTAATTTTTGCTCCATTTTCTTTAAAACTGAATCCCAGATTGAAATATTTCTAGAACTGAAACCAATAGGCAGGCCAAGATATTTAATTGGAAGTTGTTCAGTTTTACACCCTAGCTCTTTCGCTAGCACATCAATCATCTCGTCAGCTCCCACACTAACCATTGTGCTTTTCTCCAGATTTAAACGCATTCATGTTAAAGCTTCAAATATAGAAAGAATGATAAAAGTCTAGTGACTTCATTAGGATCTGCATTTAGAAATATGAGAGTATTATCAACAAACTGTAAATAAGAGATAGTAGTTCCAGTATATGCCACCTTAAAACCGCTAATTTGCCCTCTTTCAACCGCATCATTCATCAGTTTTGAGAGAATTTCCACCACCAAAAGAAATAGATAAGGAGAAAGAGAATCACCCTGTCTTAAACCCTTCTCTGGTTTAAATTTCTTAGTAGAATTTCCATTAACCAACACTGATAAATAAGAAGAAGACACACACTATTTTATCCAGCTAATCCATTTTTCTCCAAAACCATGTTTCTGAAGAATATAAAAAAGAGCTTGCCAGTTTATGTTTTCAAACGCTTTCTCCATATCAATTTTGCACAAGATACCTGGAATTTTGGATTTCAGCCTGCTATCTACACATTCATTTGCAATGAGAACTCCATCCAAAATTTGTCTCTCATTAATGAAAGCACCCTGAAACACTGAGATGAGTGAAGGCATAACGGTCTTCAACCTCTCAGCAAGCAGCTTTGAAATAATCTTGTAAGCACTCCCTATGAGACTTAGGGGTCTAAAGTCTGTAGGAGTGCAAGAGTCTTCTTTCTTAGGTATGAGAGTAATAAAAGAGAAATTCAACCTCCAATCTAAAGATCCAAACCTGAATAAATCATCCAACATTTTCATAAAATCACCTTTTATTGTACTCCAATATTTCTTGTAGAACTCAACTGAGAAACCATCTGGCCCTGGAGATTTATTAGCTCCTATATGTTTTATCACCTCCCAAACTTCAGCTTCCGTGAAACTTATTTCTAACCATTGTCGTTTCTCCTCCCCCACATTAGGAAAATCTAAAGAGCTTAGAGAAGAATAAACACTATTATGATATGAAAAAATATTAATATAGTAGTTTCTAAGTTCTTCTTCGATAGCAGTTTGATCAAAGCAATCCACACCATCTATTTTCAACTTAGCAATTGTATTTCTTTTTCTCCTAGAGATGGCAATCCTATGAAAATAACCAGTATTATCATCACCCCATTTAAAACCATTCTGCTTTTCTCTTAGTTTCTATTTCCTAGCTTCCATGATCTCAACATTCTTTAACTTAATCTTGAGTTGAAGTCTCTCCTCAAACTGAAATGAAGATAAAGACCCACTTTCCTCCAACGAGTTTAACTCCCCAATTCTTACTTTTAATCGCTTTTATCAGTATTAGTTGCACCAAACTCAATCAAACCCCACGGCTTGACAAAATATTTAAGATTTGAAGTTTAAGAAAGAAAATAGAACTTGAATCACTGTAATTCATTGAGTTCCACCAAGAATCTACCTTTTTAGAAAAATCCTTATGCTCAGTCCATCTCTTCTCCAATTTGAAGTATGGTTTGATGTTTATAACATGCTTAGTAACAACCATAAGAGGATTATGATCTGACACAGTTCTTGTTAGAGAAATTTGCAAGGCATTAGGATAAGCCTCTTCAAATTCAACGTTAAATAAGAATCTATCAATCCTGCAAATGAGAGGGTCAGCGTGATTATTAGACCAAGTGTAAGCGCCTCCAATTAGAGCTTGATCAACCAATTCTTGTTGAAGAATGAAATTATTTAGAAACCCATAGTTTCTACTATCATCCTCTCATTTATTCATTTCGTCATCTGAACTGACTGCATTGAAATCACCTGCAAAACAGATAGGATCACCCCACCAATGTCTTACTTCTTCCAAGTATGACAAAAATTCTCCTCTAGCATTGTAATCACAAGGGCTATAAAAATTAGTAATACCCCATTTAAAACCATGTGTTTTGTTTGTGAGAAGAGTAGAAATATTGTTATACCCTAGTCTCTCATCCTCCTTGATGAATCTGTTGATGTCCCAAATAGACAAAATTCCACCACTTGCACCCACAGATGGAATATAAGACCATTCAAAATGTTTATCGTACCATAGTTGTTTAATAAACCAATTAGAAAACTTCATAATCTTAGTTTCCTGGACAAGACATATAGCACACTTATGATTATTAATGAGATTTTTAAGAGATGTTATCTTATCAAAATCATTAAGACCTCTGATATTGTAGCTTATGATTTTAAAATCCATCACCCTCTATTCTCCCTTCTATCATTGAAACGCCCACCAATTCCTCTTCTTGAAACACTGTATTGTTAGACCTTAGTATCTCATTGTTCTGATCTAAAACTTCGTTCTCCTTCTCTTGACATTTGAATCTCACCTTGTATTGTTGAACAAGCTAAGTCATATTCTTCCTCAAAGAAACAATATTATTCTCACTGATATGCCCATAGCTGCAAGCCAAAGTTATGAAAGAATTAATAGTCTTATCTATAGCTTCCACATAGCCATCTTGAGCTATCTTAGTTCTGTTAAGGTATTGAACAACATCATCTTCCATACTCTTTCTATAACTACCTTCATCTTGAGAGTCTTGGACATCTTCGTCGTTTTCCTCCTCCCCCAAACTCTCATTCACCGAATCTTCCTCATGATGTAGATTCAAAAATCTTGAACCTGAAGTATTTATCTCATTATCGTTTTTACTTGTTGGACTATACGATCTGGGTTTAGACACAAAAATCCAGCTGCCATCTTTATCTTCGCTAATAATTTGCCCTACACCGTTTGCCAGATAACCCTGAATAGTATGCCCGCTCACCACCTTTGGATCAGAGTTACTACAATCGTCCATTCTACTCCGAGAATCAACTGATGAAGAAGATAACTTTGAATTTTCCAGATTTATTGTCGTAAATCTTTCGTTAAAAGATTAAAATTTCCTTTCATAGTCCAAATCTGTTAGATGATCTTTAGGCACATATTCAGGATCCCAACTTATTTGCAACACCGTTTTCTCACCCTCAATATTAGCAACACCGCAGGTACTCTTTCACAACCACCTTTAACAGATAATCTGAAATAATGACATTCTTTTTTATCTTTAATCTGTAATGTTTCTGTAGAGATCTTATGCATGTCTCCCATCTTACCTGCTATCATAGTCATAATCTTTGAGTTCCAGAATTTGAGTGGTAAGCCTTTGATTTTGAACCACTGGACATCCTTATGACAACTCTCAAGATGATTAACAAAGTGAACTCCTCCTGACCCTTTCTGGACCTGATCAATTATAAGACTCTCTTACTTCTTGTAATTAAATATAACACCGGTGTTGTCATCTTCCACTCTGAACCACTTAAAGACTTTTATGATGATATTATTTTGGGACCATATTTTAGGCTTCCAAAGACTCTTCCAATCTTCCTCCTCCATTTCAAAAACTGCAGAAAGAAGTTTATTTATTTAAACTCAATGAATCGAGTAATCTTCATCTTCTTTTTAATGAGTCCCGCAACTTTCCTCCATGGTGTTCTGTGTGAAATCTTTACTAGCCCCCATTTCTTTTCCAAATTCTCCCTAGTTTGTAACCTCAGAAAACTTGAGTCATATTTCAAAGATTCCACATTATTGTTAGTTTTCTTGATTAGAAAAGTATCCAAAACTTCAGATAGCAAAGACCGGCATTCACGTTCCTCACCACCCGGGAAACAAATACTAAACTTTTTTCTCTCACCATCCTTTCTGAATCTCGATAGTCTTAAAAATTCTCCTGCATCATTATACTGTAACTGCATCAAATAAAAATCTTCACCCAGTCTTTCTGACCATTTTTCTTTCCTAGAGTCTCCTACTGAAATTGAAACCAGGATATAAATCATCCAAGATATCATATTTTGACCTATAGCTAGCCAGGATCTATAACCTCCACTACCTCTTTCAGTGAATTTTAGTATTTTCACAGCTCCAACTTTATCATCTTCAATGGTGAAAGATTTTCTATCTAACTGAATAAATCTTCTCAGTGGTTTTCTTCTTTCATCTTCTTCTTCATAGCTAGATCCATTTGTTCCCCATTCACTCGACACATATTGAGATAAATCCAACCCTTTCATCAGATGAGTTGTTCTAGGTTTAGATCTTTCTGTAAATATAAAGTAAAAATAAATAAATAAACTCCTAGCGATAGCAAAACTCTACTAATCAATAAATCTCGGCCCCAAGGGGAAGGATCATAGATCCGTCCTTGGACAGCGAAGAAGTTCAATTAGCACACTCACAAACTGAATCAAATCCTAAGATTGAAACGATTGGGAGGCTGAGTTCGCAGTGGGAAATCTCCATGAGAGAGAAAAAAAATTATTGAGAAATTTTTTAGTGGGAAATTTTTTCAGTGAGAAATTTTTTACTGGAGTTAAATTGCTTTTGCTAGAAAACAAAATGAAAATTAACTTGATCACTTATTTGGATTTTGTTTCGTTTTTATATGAATCAGACTTTTGTCCTGCTTTCCGTACCCGCACAACAATGCAACACTGTTTATCCATCACTATCTTTGCTTTCGTATACTTCACTTCTTATTCCTTCTATTTGTTTAATCCTCCTTGAGAAAGACTTTAAATTATTAGTTAGTCCCCTTTTTGATTTGACAAGTCCTTATGCCCTTTGTACTTTGAATTATTATTATATGTTGTTCTTATAATTAAAAATATAAAGAAGTCCAAAGGTCACATCGTTTGATAATTTTTAACTAGTATCTCTTGTTTTCAGTTTGCTACGCGATACACAACAGTAAGCCATTTCTTCTGTGTTTGGAAAATGCATTATCATCTGAATTCTCCTTTTCTTTGAAAAGGTTTATCCCATTTAGATCGGTCCCGGATAATTTCATTTAAATTTCTCAATGTTCTACCGCCCTATAAATAAAATAGGCCAACCCCTTTTTACCATCCTGTATTATCCCTTAAATCATTAAAGGTAGATGTTTTGTGTGGATAATTTCTGGTTTTGGAGTGTAAATGCTTTTGTCTGTTCCCATAAATATTTTATATAAATACATTGGTTAAGTTTTCCAGCATTATGGACGTGGTTTGTTTTTTGTTTTTTATAAATGATGATTGAGTGCATTAATTAGAAATGAATTATAGATACACACATCTCTCCGTTGCTGCTGAAATGTCAGGATTTTATGTCATCCCACCATTGGTGGCTACCCTGGGAAGATTGTTCGGGGAACAGTAATGGTTTGTTTACCGGAATAACTTTGACAATTAGATTAAGAATTCAATTACTTTTATATTATTTTATGCAACTTTGGAATTCAATTACTTTTATATTATTTTGAATATTTTCAAGAAAGATAATGATATTTTGTTTATCAATTCCCATACTTGCCCCTCATTATCTTTCTTGTAATGGACAAGTGTTTCCTGCATTTTAGTATATTGTCGCGAACAGTGTTGCGAGTAGGACTGCGAAATTATGGATAGTGCTGCGAAATTGTGAATAATCATTTTGAGAGAATTTGAATAATACTTCTGAGAAATTTTGAATAGTACTTGTTTCTCAGTATCTCTCTTGCGATGAACAAATATTTCATGCATTCTTTAAAGAAAATAGTTAATGTTTGGTATTATTCTATTGGTCTTATTTTGCCTTCCTAGTTAAAGGTCTTATTTTGCCATCTTTTTGTTTCTGCGACAAAATCGCAGGACATCTTTACATTTGCATGTATTGACCCATTGATCTTGCCTTATCTTTATTCTTTCAATGTATTGTGATAATATGACAAGTCTAAGCTCCCTTACGAGAACAAAGCCTCATGACATTTCCGTCTTGCGATAAAATCGCAAGACGTCTTTACACTTTCATGTAAAAACCCATTGATCTCATCTTAACTTTTTCTCATGGCTTGTTGCCTCTGTATAATATTTATCACGCGACAATATGATAGGCCTATATGTTCTTGCAAACATAAATCCCCATGACACTGCCATATTTAGACACTTATCATCTCCCTAATGGAGGGTGCCGCCCTTATCTTCTCCCTGGTTGCCCCTTCAAGGAGGGAACATCGGCCATACAAGACTAGCTCCTCCCATCCGGTATTAACAGCAACCAGTTGTTTTCGCAGCCTCTTATCCTTTTTGCCTATATGGCTTATATTTACGAAACTGCACCCTAAGTGGGGTTTTATTCAGGCCGAGTGCATCATATCCAAGACTTGCCAAGAATGTCCAGGGTAGTTTTGTACGCCCCAGGCACCCTTGGCTCAACCGTGTACCTCAGTGCCTTGGTCATATTCTGCACTCCTTAAGAGAGACCCTCGGTCGTACAACCATGGTATAACCTTATATATATATATATATATATAGTTGGAAATCCAAGGTACCTCTCCTGGATATGTATCTCTCATGGATATGGACCCCATCTCTCCGTGACTCAGGTTCCAGCAGCGGTATAACCTTATCCTTGAGCCATGCAAATAGATACCCCCTTATATGATGTACTTTAGGTCTTACATTTGCCTCTTGCGAAATTTTATTCACGAACTAGGGTGTACGCCATAAAGGTTCATCCCATTCTATTAATCTCTGTGAAATTTTATTCGCGTTTCTTGCGATATTTTCGCATTTCTTATTTGCTCTGTCATTTTAAGAATCTCGCAGCTTCTGGATCCATTAACTTGTATGCCCCGGTCCTAACTATCTCTTTAATGATGTACGGTTCATCCCATTTTCTCGCCAGCTTTCCACCATTTTCTCACTGATAATCTGGTGTTTCTCGCAACACTAAATCACCTGGTTGGAACTCATGTATTTTGACACGTTTGTTATACTCACGAGCTAATCTCCGCTGATAATTTTCCATATGTTGTAAAGCTTTTTCTCTCTTCTCTTCTAACTCATCAAGTTTATTTAGAATCATACCAGCACTAAGATTCTTCTCCCAAGCCTCTCTTTTGGTTGTAGGAATAACAACTTCTGTTGGTAACACAGCTTCAACCCCATATGTCAAACAAAAAGGTGACATTACAGTAGCTTACCGTCTAGTTGTATTGTAAACCCATATTGCATTATACACTTGCTCGCACCATGCCCTGTGGTTTCCTTCTAATTCCTTTTTCAATATATCTGCAATTGTCTTATTTGTTGCCTCTCCTGTCCGTTGGCCTGTGGATATAGTGGTGTTGACTTTCCACATTTAATCTTAAATTCATTAAGTAACAATTCTATATTCTGTCCTTCAAACTGCTTTCCATTATCAGATACCAACTGTGCAGGAATCCCAAATCTACAAATTATATTTTCAAATATGAATGTAAAAATGTCTTTGTCACGAATGTGTTGTACTGCCTTTACTTCTCCCCATTTTGTGAAATAATCTGTAGCGACAATCAAATATCTTCTTTGTCCAGAACTGGGCACAAATGGTCCCACAATATCCAACCCCCATTTTCCAAAAGGCCATACACTTATGGAAGATGACAGTAGTGCCCCTGGTGCATGTATCTTCTTTCCATGTCGCTGACAATCTTCGCAACGTCTTGAAAGTTGCTTTGCGTCCTCATGCATGTATGGACAGTAATAGCCTTGCATTTTTGTTCTATATGCCAAAGACCTTACCCCACTGTGATTACCAGCATCTCCACTATGCAATATTTTTAACACCTTTTCTCCTTCTTCCCATGTCAAACATCTTAATGATGGTCCATTAAAAGATTTGCGATATAATACTCCATCTCTTAATTCATAATTTGTTGCTCGGATTTTTAATTTATGTGCCTCTAATCTATTTCTTGGTGTCTCTCCTCTCGCCAAATATGCATGAAGTTCTTCTCGCCAATTTGCAATATTGTCTCTCAGTTCTTCTTCACCGCTTCTATCATCATTACATCTGCTTCTTCTTCTTCTTCCTTATTGATTGAGGGTGATACAAATGTTTGAATTTTTATACATCTCGCAGCTGGGTTTATCATCATGCTAGATATAAAAGCAAAAGCATCTGCGTGTCTGTTATGTTTTCTTGATATATGTCTCCATTTTGTTTTTGGAATTCTCGCAGACAACTCTTCAACAAGTTTTTTGTATTTCTTCAAAGATGGTTCATTTGCTGTATATTCTCCTTTTATCTGGCGAATAACCAATTGCGAGTCACTAGTAATTCTGGCATTCTCCAACTTTATTTCTATTGCGAATTTTAATGCATGTACCACAGCTTCATACTCCGTCTCATTATTAGTGGACATGAATTCCAAACGAAATGAAAAAGTCATTTTTTCTCCTTCTGGCTAGATAAAAACAACTCCAATTTCATTACCTTCCCCATTTGATGATCCATCCACCAGTATTTCCCACATGTTAGGTTCCTTTAATAGATTTTTTGGGTCTCCGTGTTCTTCTTCTATGTCCATCATTTCTTCCACAGCTTCATCATCTTCTAGAGGAAACTCTGCTAAAAAATATGCTACAACTTGTGATTTTAGCGAGGATAGGATTTCGTATTTGATTTCAAAGTGTCCTACTTGTGCATTCCATCTTTCAACCCTGCCTGATATTTTTGAATTCTTCATTACTGACTCAATTGGTATCTTTGTTAATACTTTTACTGTACGTGCTTGAAAATAGATGCGAAGTTTAAAAGTTGCATAAACCAATGCCAGAATTAACTTTTCAATCTTTGAGTAATTTTTCTCTATGGTATTAAATATTTTGCTTATGTAATAAATTGGTTTTTCTATTCCTGCATCCACTCGCAGTAACACTGCACTTAATGCATGCGTGGTTGTCGTAAGGTAGATCAATAATTCTTCTCCTGGCTCTGGTTTCTGTAAGATAGATATGTTCATTAAATATTCTTTAACTCCTTGAAAAGCCTTTTCACATTCATATGTCCACTTGAACTTTGTACCCTTCCTGAGTATATTGAAGAAATGCTTACATTTATCTGAAGATCGCAAGATAAATCTTCCTAGCGAGGCTAAGAGATCGTTCAACTTTTGCACATCTTTTATTGTTGCTGGAGTTGGCATGTCGCGAATTACTTGTACTTTATCTGGATCAACTTGTATTCCTTCTTTTGACACAATGTACCCCAATTTTTTTCCAGAAGCTACTCCAAAAGTACACTTTTCGGGATTCACCTTGATGTTAAAATGTCGCATTTGATCGAAAATCTCCTTCAAGTCCTGCACATGGTTTTTAGATTCTTTACTCTTGATTAACATGTCATCTACATATACCTCTAATGTTTTATGAATCCACTTTGCAAACACTTTTCTCCACCATTCTTTGATATGTTGCACCTGCATTTCGCAAACCGAAGGGCGTCTTTGTCCTCTTGGATCAAAGAATGTGGTGTGCTCTTGGTCTTCTTCAGCGAGAGGAATCTGATTATACCCTTTATATCCATCTAATGAAGATATTCTGTCATTTCCCGGGATGATTCGACCATTTGAGGAATATCTGGTAATGTAAAGCTATCTTTAGGACAAGCTTTGTTTAAGTCAGTAAAGTCTATACAAATTCTTATCCCTTTATTCTTCTTTGGAACCACCACCATATTTGCAATCCATTCTGGGTACTTTGCCTGCCTTATAATTCCCGCATCAAGCATCTTATGTAATTCTTCTTCTATTTGGGAATGATAAGTTGTTGCGATTTTTCTTATCCTTTGTTTAAATGGTTTTACATCCTTGTTAATCTCTAACTTATGACATGCAACTGACAGGTCTATTCCAGGCATAATCAACACATTCCCTGTTTCGGGTGCCAAAATGTAGTTGCAGGATAACCTACACTACACCCTTCACAAGAATTCACAATAATCAACACATATTTGAAGATTAAAAACAACGCTTTATTATTTGATTTTCAGAAATGTTTACAAGAAATGGAAGAAATCAAGAATACAACTGTTCTCTTGGATTTTCTCTCTCCTCAAAACTTTCTTAACGCTCAAAAATCCCTCCCTCCCTCTGAATCTACTGGGTCTCTTTATATAAGGTAGTTACATAATGGATGACAGCTAAGCTATCCTTTAATTTCGGATCTGACTTGCGGTATTATCGCAACAGTTACAATGTTAGTCCTCACAGGTGTTGTAATCCTCGCAGAATCATCATGCTCTTTTCGTGTTTTTCCCATCGTCATCTATTATGTCACTTTTTAAGTTATCTTGTGATGCTCGCAAAGTGTCGCAGAAGTACTCGCAGATGTACACGCAGAAGTGTTATTAATTTCATAGAAATAATGTCATGGCGATATTCTGATCCTACAGACACCAAGGAATTTCCAAAACCGAAAATAATCTCAAGATATTTTTCATTACTCCACCAAATTCGGTTTTCATAATTCCTGTGAATGCACTGTCCAAAAATACATGATGGAAATCTCTTTGGAAAATCTTTAATTAGCAGATGCACATTACTAATTCTTATTTTCCATATATAATTAAAAACCCTTAATTAAAAAGATTTTTAACTTATTTAAATTCGATCTTGGGATTTACTTGCTTCTTAGCCGTTAAGGAATATCTTTAAACAATATAGAATAAGCATTAATGCACCGTGTTCAAAGTGTGTCGACATCTTACTCTTGCAAGTCCTTTTTCATACTTTCTCACTTGAAACCGATTTACCACACTTCCAAACAAGTTTAGAATTGGTTCATCTGACTTTCAAGAACTACTTGATTGATTAAATAACAATCAATCACAACTCATGGGTTTACGGTTCTACCAAAACAAGTTTCGATTCTACCTCCATGTGAGTACAGTGCATATTTACACTATCTTACCAAAGATACGGCTGACTAGGTACTAGGATCGGTTCCCCACATATATTTGGAATCTAACTTGTATGCACTGCACATGTCCATAGGATCGGTTCCCTCTTCCCGAAAACGTGTTGCACATGTTCATAGGATCTGTTCCACTTTCTTCCATAAACCTTGTTGCACCTCATACAAGGATCGGTTCCCCTTGTGATGCACTGCACCTCTTACTAGGATCGGTTCCCCTTCTCCCAGTAATAAGTTCAGACACTCACAACCCGATCATACCTCAGGTGATTACTTAATATCGGTTTCACTAATAAAAGTCATACCAATACATAAGTCAGGCCTCATGTGAATAGTTTTACCAAGAACACAAAAAAGTCATGAGAGGTTATACTAATCACACATATTGGTCGTTCATAAGATATGCAATGAAGAACAGCCCCAATAACACCTAGCGATTTCCTTTTCGGTTCACAACACAAATCATGAACTTACTTCCTTAGAACACATGTAAACATTGTTCCCTAGGATGATATCCTCTCCTCATACCTATACATAATCAAAATTGCATTCATACGATTATGTCGATGTCTTATATACAAAGTTTAATGGTTAAGCAAGAAACTTCATATTGTATTCCTTAATACTATGTATATCTAGAGTGTTCATGCTTCACAGTTTTATGTTTTCAATATGCACGACTTGAAAGATACGTTAGGGAATGAAACAGTTCAAGTCAAATATCACTAATCTCAAGTGGAAGGATGATGTTGTGGTTGTAGCTCCGTTCTTCTTCACTTCTTCAAGTCTTCACAATACTTGTAATGTCTCACCCTAATACTTTCAAGCTAACCTATACGAAGTTGACTCTAGTACATTTAAATCAAGTGACTCTTAAATGAGTTTTGGTTCACTAAAATATGACAACCAAACTTAACATACCAATGCTTGGTGGGTTCAACCGAGAAATACTCTAACAATATCCCCCTTTGTCAATTTTAGTGACAAATTTTTTACAATCATATGGATAAACAAATTACAAGAATTCATTACACATATGCTTGATTCCCGAATCCAACGGCACATAACCTGCATTCAGTAGCTGCATTATAATAACAAAGCTCATACTCCCCCTAAAGGTGAGATAGGTAGGTTTTCAATCCGCACGTCTTTGTTATCCCAATCATATGATATATTACTCCCCCTTAGTCTGTGGTTTTCCTCATTCGTTAGATAAACGTTCAAGCACTATTGTCCTCTTCCCTAGTGACACCAATCAACCATAAAATTGATACCAGCATCACCTGTTTACTCCATATATTTCTCCCCTTTTTTGTCACAAAAATGACAAAGAAACGAAAAAATAAAGGACAACACGAAAAGGATCTTACAAATCTCAAGAATAGACATGTAACCTATTGAGTCAAGCACGAGGGTTCCACATACCATTTTTGACAACCAATATCAAAACCAAAACTACAAGTAATTACGTTTTGATATGTTATCATGGAAATAATTGCCCGAAGCAATTTTCCCAACTAGTTTAGCAAACCAAAAACCAACTAAGAAAGTTAGTTCATTTGTTAAACCAATTATATAAATATAACCGCTTCATTCGATAAGACCAAAACAAAGATAAACTCCATTTTTCTCATCAGGTTCTAATTATCCATATAACTTAGACCTTTATATTTTAAACAAGCCAAATACTAGGTTTATTAACTAGCATTTCCTTGTTTAGGCTTTCAGATAGACTTGAATAACCGAAACCTCCAATTTGATAAGTCTAACTAAGATCAGAATTAACTTAGTTTATCTTATCCGGAATCGAATTGGACTAAACAACTTGTCCCGTCAATATATTCATTTGATAAGCCATAAATAATTCATACAAACCAATAAATCAACTTGCATAATTATTCACCTCAACCGGATTCAATAGAAACAACATATATATCAAGGTTTCACTATTGCACCGAAATTTTGTAAGCCTAAACAATTGATACTACGCAATAAAGAAAAATAACAATTGTTTTACTTAATTGGAAGCAATTGAATTAACATAAACATTAAAGCACCGCAATTGCACCAAATTTCGTAAGCCTAAACTATTTATATCACACAACAAAGCAAGATAACAAAAGTTTTACTTAACCGAAAACAATTGAATCACACAAACATCCACACATACATAATGGAATAAACAAATCAATTGTACCAACTATTTCGTTTAAGCAAAAGCAATATATATATATATATCAAATAAAAATAGGCTTTTCTTAAAATAGGAAAACAATTAACTAACAAGATTGTTACCTCAATTTCGCATCCAACTTCTCCAAATATGATCGCATCGTTTTCTTCTTCCGGGAGAATTGATATCGAAATACCATTATGTTGTCATTCTCATGCCAAAAACAAAAGAATAACAACAACCAACCTTTACCAGAGAAAGGTTGAAAATCGGTTTTAATAATTGCAAGCAAAAGTTGAAAACCGTCGAAACACATATGCTTTTATGCTAAACCAAAACCGATTCAACATATTGTGACTTTTTCACATATTGTTTCTACAAGAACCCCTCGTGATCCTTTGATAAAGCCTACCAACATGGGCTAGAACTTAATCCTGCTAAATCAAAAAGTCACCCAAACCATAAGGGTTCACAACATATTATGAGATCGAATATCAAGGTAGTAAAACCGAAATCAAACATCTCATACACATGCATAGCAAATAAATAAAGCATTAAAGTACCGGCTATGTAAATCAAAAACTATCACAAGAGAAATTATAAATCAAATAAATTTATTCATAATAGTTTTGTTCAATAGACTTATACAATCAATGAAAGCAATCCAAAATTGATGTATATTTTTCAAGATTAAGTATTACAGCATATAACTTAATCTCTAGTGGTGCTCTTGTTGTTCACCGATGTTTCTTCAGTGTTCAAACAGTTAAAGGATGTCTCAAGAGACTTGTCCGCAACCACTTCTTATTTCTCTAGCTATTTAATAAGAACCTTGAGTTCAGCAAGAGCTTCTTTTGTTCCTTCGATTCGTTCTTTTAACCAATCCTGGTGTCGGATAGTCATAACTAGATCAGTTTCCAGTTTTTCAAAACTTTGGATTTATTTATTCATATTGTTTGAACGAATCCAATTGACTTTGGTTGGGTCATGTTAATTATAGGACAACATACATGACTCATCTTGTGATCCAACCGAACCTTTAGAATCATAATCAGACATGATTTTTGATCTGCTTCTTTTCTTCCTCTCAGTATTGATTCCTTGACAATCTTTAACCCTTTGAGCCTCCTCCTTATTAGTCTTTGAGACACTGTGAGTTATTGGAGGCATGCTTGGTTATATAAGATGATTGACCAGGGTATCAATATACTGAAGGTAATAGTTTCTCTTTAAAAGGAGACAACTTTCAGACCAAAAAATATCAGTAGAATCCGAAAATATTAAGGAATATATTTTGTTTCCTTTTGTCCAAACTTCTTGGTTTTATTCAAAAATTCAAAATAAAGTTTCTCTAGAAAATCATGATAATCATGAATGATCTATTGGATTTACAACTATCCAACATGTTACAACCTTTCTGATGATCAATTACACAAATTACATGTGCTCCATATTTATTGTGTCATTCTCATCCATGAATACGAGCACAGATTGGGATGAGAATGCACAATTTTGATACAACTAAGTTGTATCGGAATAAGCTTTTTCAAGTTTATATTGACTATCAGAGACATAATTCATGTTTATCTTAGGGAATTTCTGCCCAATATATTTTCTCCCAAGATGATGATCTTTTCTAACTCTAGAGATATGATCATGTGGAGAAACTGTACCGATGTGAGAATTCTCATAGATTGATATATCTCTCTTAATTCTTTCAATGAGATTTTCATAAGATTTTCTCATTCTAAGGACTTCCTTATGATTCGCATCAGTGTGATTATCTAAAACAATTATTGGAGATCCCTCATTATTTCTTTTGGCAGAGATTCTCTCATTCCCTTCCTTATGGAACCGTTTTTCATCAAAACAAGAATTATTTTGATATGTATGAGGAGGAATCTTCTTCCAGAAGCTATTGTCAACTCTTTCCTCTGATTTTGAGTTGATCTTATAGGGTTGTGACACGATCTTCCTTTCTACTGAGGAATGATCTTTCAGTTTTTTTAAGACAAGAAACTTCCTTCAAAGTTTTTACCACCGTATGTTGAAGAAGTATAAGTTCCTGTCAAGTGACTGAAAAGTGTATTCCTTAAGATCACTATCATGGAATCGATTCAAAGTTTCCTATGGATAAGATTTCATTTGATCATCAATAGATATAGAAGCCTGTTTCTCATCCTCTTCTGACTTGATATAGTTTGGTAAACTACCATCATCTTGATCTGTTTCAGATATGACTAATATAACAGCATCATTTGTCAGAGTCATTGGACTTGTCTCTTTATCAAGAGAATTAACAAGAGCTTCTAATTTGACAGTGATATTCATATTCTCTTCAGCTAGATTATCTAGTTGATTGTCTTTATTTCTGATCTCCTGTTTAAGAAGATTTGACTCTGTCTTTAAAATCATGAGTTTAGAAGACAGAGATTTTATAGGCTTTATGAGTTTTACTAACTCTTTATCAGCATCTTCTTTTTTATCAGGAAAAGACACAGATGTTTTCGCAACTCTTGGATCATGAGTCAACAAAGTAGTAACATCTTCAACCTTTGAGTAGTCATACTCTTGCTTAACGTTAACTGAATCAGACATGGATTCAATTCTTATAGGATGAATCGCACCAAACATAAATTGTTACATCTTTTCGTGTTTGCCTGCTTTGATACCAATTGAAAAGGCGAGGGTACCCCAAATATTCCTCAAGCTATTACTTTTCCTTCCTATAAGTCCTTTCCCCGAAAGTGATTGTCTATGGACTGAGTCGACACAATACAACAAATCGGTTCACACTTTGTGTGATCGTCTATGGATACGAGATAGAGACAATACAATAACAAAGTGTGTTTACTTGATACAAAGTTCAGACTTAACCAAACTCAATAGGATTCATGTATCAAGTAAATAGGAATTAACGTTTGTGCAATTTACTTTAATTATAATAAAAAAATTATAATGCGAAAATATAAAGTAAATGACACAGCAAGATTTTGTTAACGAGGAAACCGCAAATGCAGAAAAACCCTGGGACCTAGTCCAAAATTGAATACTCTCAGGATTAAGCCGCTATACAAAATAAACCAACTTCGTATAGTTGAGACCAAGTAACTAAACCTATAGTTCACCTAGTTCCGTATGTATTCCCACCCCTCCAACCTGTAAACAAGTCACGTACTTGGACCAATTCCTTTGGTTCTTATTCCAAACAGTAAAGGAACAACAAATCTTTTTGGTATCAACTCTATTCAACCAAGTGATATGAGTTGCGCAAAGGTTCCCTTGTTTATCTTAACATAAACTCCTTTGTCAGGTTCCAAGATCTATCTTATGTTCAATCACCCTAAGGCAATCGTTAAGATTAAGCCAATAAATACCTTTAATCACAAGGAAACGTATTGATGTCGATCTTCCTCAATTATTCTATCAAAATACCCAAAAGGATAAATCAATTATAGTCGGATCCTGTTTTTCCCAAACAAGTATTGTGCACACCAAAGATTATAAAAAACAAGTTAGAAATCTTCAATATCTTCTTTGTCTTCAAATCTTCTTAGATCTTCAATAAACACATACACACAACTACTTGAATCTCTTGTGATCAATCACACACAAAACAGAGTCTGTTAACAATAAATTATCACAAGATCGTCTTTAGATCTAACAATAGTCTAAAGATCCCTGTCGAAACCTTGAACTAGTTTGAGTAAATCTTATATCAGAAGAGAAGATTCTCAAGCATAAACAAACTAGGTGCAATCAAAGTTAAACCATTGTTACTCGATTAAATCAATACGAAAACTAAAGATAAACCACAATATATAGATTCCCACCAACGGGTCACACTAGAGATTCTTAATCCCAAAGAAGACTTTAAATTGAGCGGCCGTAAGAGATTTCACCTAATTATATTACTCTCCTCTCCGATAGGCGGCTTCACCAGGAACAAAGACAAAAGAGGAAGTCTGTGTTACGCAAGATTAGTTTGATAGAATTGCAAACTCAAAGTATTTATAGAAAAGGAAGTTTGGACACCAAGGAATTTCCAAAACCGAAAATATTCTCAAGATATTTTTCATTACTCCACCAAATTCGGTTTTCGTAATTCTTGTGCACTGTCCAAAAATACATGATCGAAATCTCCTTGGAAAATCTTTAATTAGAAAATGCACATTAATAATTCTTATTTTCCATATTGTTGATGGTGGTTTTTAGCCTAGGGTTAAAATTGTAAAACACCTTAAACCCTAGTAGACAGTGAGGCCACAACATTTGAGTAATAAGCATTTACTATGCGCATTTATTGAAATCTTTAATGTGTCTGTAAATAATTACCGGGATATCTTTTTCAATTAGGGTTACGACAAGCCAACCCCTAATTCCCACGTGTGCCAATGGAAAACCATGCCAACCACACCTAAGCATGCCAACCATGCTAGCCACACCTCTGTGCCAATGGCAAACCGTGCCATCCACACTAACCGCGCCAAAGCATGCCAACCATGCTAGCCGCACCCCTATGCCAATGGCAAATCATGCCAGCCATACTAACCGCGTCAAAGCATGCCAACCATGCTAACCACACCATGTGCCAACGACAAACCATGCCAGCCACACCTACCGCGCCATGCCAAATGCACCTCGCCATGGTCTCATGACAACTTAGCTGCTCCACCATGGTCTCATGACAACTTAGCTGCGCCACCATGCTGGCCTTCCCTACACGGCTATCAAAATGAAGTCGTGCAAAAATCAACGGTTACCCTTCAATCCGAGGAGAAAATCCTGGCCGTCTAAGGTTACCAAATGACCTTTCGCCCAAAAACCTAGCTTGGTCACGCACCTAGCCAAAGTTGGACATGCCATGCGCCCATGGTAAACCCTTGGCCCCACATGCCAAGCCAAAACCGCACCTAGCTAAATCTAGCCATGCCATGCGCCCATGGAAAACCCTTGGCCCCACATGCCAAACCAAAACCGCACCTAGCCAAAGCTAGCCATTTCACGCGCCCATGGCAAACCCTTGGCCCCACATGCCAGGCCAAAACCGCACCTAGCCAAAGCTAGCCATGCCATGCGCCCATGGCAAACCCTTGGCCCCACATGCCAGGCCAAAACCGCACCTAGCCAAAGCTAGCCATGCCATGCGCCCATGGCAAACCCTTGGCCCCACATGCCAAGCCAAAACCATACCATGCCAACGGCATGCCAACCTAGCCGCGCCACCATGCTGGAATTCTCTACACGGCTACCAAAACAAAGGCGTGCAACAATCAATGGTTGCCCTTCAACCCCAGGAGCAAATCATAGCCATCCAAGGTTACCAGATAACACATGGTAACCTTAGACCCGAAAATCTAAGTTTGGCCACGCCAAACCATGACATGCCAACAGCATGCCAACCTAGCCGCGCCACCATGCTGGCCTTCCCTATGCGGCCACCAACGAACGAAAGTGTGCGACGATCAACGGTTACCTTTCCTTTTAAGATGCAAGATCTCGACCTTTGAAGGTCACCAAGCTACCAAGTCTCCCAAGCTCTACTTTCCAGGCAACCACGACGTGCCACATGTTTTCCACAAAAACATTCGAGACATCAAATATATATCACAAACTGGGGGATCCTTTTTGGGTATTGGTTTGGCGGTTTACAGCGTGCGGCGTACATTACGCCCGTCATAAGGAAGTGTCATAAGGGTGAGGCGGTCAGTAAATGTAGGGAGTCAATGGTGAAACGCTCAACAATCGATTTCATGCATTAACAACCTTATGGAATATCAATTCCATACGTTAACGGTTTTATGGAACATCAATTCCATGCATGCGGTTATCACCTCCTCCCATTTACTTACCCATTTATCTATCCCTTAATGAGACCATAGTACGTTTCACTTCGACTTGTATAAATAGGTCTTACCTATTTCCACATAATAACAAGTTCATTTGGGAATATATAACACTCAGAAAATACTTGTTAGCTTACCACTTGTTAGCCTTCCCACTTTTCCGATACAAGTCTTTTTTTTTTTACTCGGTCAATAATATTAAAAAACGAAAAAACTGTACAGGGAATAAGCCTTACTAATGCATAGCCGTGATGCCATCAATAGTAGAAGACTTATGTGAAACGATAATAAACCTCTCTAGGCCACTCATAAATTTTTGTGGACACTGGTCTACCCTCATAAAACTCAAAGGTATCCTCGGCCAACAAACATGCTTGTTTGGCCGAGGCATCAGCTGAGAAATTAACCTCTCTATAGCTATGCACATATCTAATATTATCATAGAAAGAACTTGCCATTCTCCATTTTGGCATCAGCTGCCAAGGAAGATGTCCCTCTTGAAAAGCTTGTATGCAACTCTTAGAATCCGAACGAACACAAAGATGCTTGATATTCCATCTTCTAGCACACATCGTGCCATAAATAATTGCACAAACTTCAGCGTAATAGTTGGTTTGCCAACCAAGGCCTACCAACAAACTGCCCAAAACCTCCGCGCCTGAACCACGAAAGGTTACGCCACAACCAGCTTGCCCCGGGTTGCCAAGCGACGCGCCATCACAACAAATCATTATCTCGCCCTGGTTTGGAGGCCACCAAACAACCTCCAAAGGAGTAGAAATCCGGGAAGCCCTATGTGCCACTTTGAAGTAGTTCAAAATCCTCAAGTCATCTTCTTTGTTGTACATATAGCCCTTCATGCGGATCGAATTGTCATGAATTAATTGGTAAACTCGGCCTTTGAAACCAAGCCAATTCACATTCGCCTTATCAAAATATATTCTATTCCTCAACTTCCAAAGTTCTGTGGAAATTGCAAGATGAGCAACAAGCCACAAATCCTTAATCATCCTACTACGACCCTTTGCAACCTTATAAGAATCAACGAGATCCTCCATTGGTTGCATATTAAAGATGCCCGCTGCCCAGGCCCAAATACGTCTTGCAAACCTACACTGCCAAGTAATATGACGCATAGACTCGCCATCCCTCCTACAAATGCGACAAATAGTAGTCATAGACCTCTTCGTTTGCTTGATTACATTATCCTCCGTAGAACAACACTGATTATCCCACAGCTTCCAATATTGTACACTCAAAGTTGGGTGCAAAATATTACGAGTAAATAGAACAGCATGTGGCTCAATTGCCGCACGCACTCGAATGGCCTCCTTGGCCGATTTGACCGAGAAGACACCTTTTTTATTCAAATCCCAAATCTTGTAATCATCCCCCTCAGCAATGACTGGCAAGTTATCCACGTCAATATTGCAATGGATCATCAAATCTCTCGTTACCTGCGGGATTGACCATGCACCATCAACAATTATATCACTCACCTTTGTTTTAAATTCATTCCGGCCTGTAGTAAAGATTCCAAGCCTCTTCGCAATCTAAAAATCACCACACCAATTATCAAAGAATAAGGAAGTATTATCACCATTGCCTATAATTGAACGTGTATGTTTTTGAAAAAAATTGTATACCAAACGCACTCCAGGAAAAACCGAAGAACCCAACTTGTAGTCAATTAAAGTACCATTCAGTTTAAAGAACTTCGCTCGTAAGAATCTTGCCCAAGTCTTGTTTGAATCACGAATAGAAATCCATAACTTCATGAGCATAGCCCTATTAACGTCATTCAACTTCCTCAAACCTAGACCACCTTCACGCTTAGGACAACATATAGCATCATATTTAACCGTGAAATACTTACGTTTTTCCGCATCACCAGACCAAAGAAAATTTCTAATGGCCTTCTCCGCTTGCTTAATCATATTACACGGCTATTTATAAATAGCCATTGAATGTATGACATAGCTAGAAATAACAAATTTTATAAGAACCAACCTAGCTTGAAAAGATAAGAGATTACCTTTCCAACCAGCAAGCTTGTCCATAATCTTCTCCACCACTTCACAGACATGTGCATGACGAACAATGCCCGGCTTCAGTTGAACTCCCAAATACTTGTCACATACAAGTCACATAACTACTCTTCTAGAATCAACTATTCTGGTCTCATCACTTTCCTTGCTTCCCTCCCCACAACCAACCCATTCTCCTCCACTTTGTGACCGAAGCAAGTCCGGAACGGCAATTTATTGGTTTAGGCCGGATTTATACAGATTGATATCTCAAAATTAAAGTACTCCCTTGCAGTACATTATTTAGGGTTTAAATTGTTTCTCACCCATACACACTCGAAATTACCGAAATCAACAGAAATTATTTTCACCTACAAACAATTGGCGACCACAGCGGGAGGTTCGATCTTTTGGTTACAATATCAATTTTCGACCATCGATCTCGTTCTTCGACCCAGACGTCAAAATGGTAGAGGAAGATGTCCACTCCGACTCAGTTACCCGACGACTCGATTATCAGTCATGACACGACAAGGGATGACTGGGGACTTCCCAGAGGTTAAAAGCAAAACTATCCGCCCGAGGGTCAACGACGCGGTAAATTAGACAGCTCAGTGATGACTGGGGACTTCCCACGACATCGTTTCTCGTAAAGCTTGGTCTTATACCCGAAAGGTTTACTTTTCATCAGAAGACCTAAGAAACCGAGTAAGTCTTACCTAGAAAAAATACATGGTTTGCTTTTTCAAGTTTCACAAGAATGATAAGACCGATAGCCATGTTATGTTTCATCCCATGTCATCTACCAACACACAGTTCCTTGTTTTCCTGGGATGTTTGCGCCACTTTCAATCACAACCAGAAACAATCCTAAACATTTCATTTCAAAAGAATAATCCAAAACCGTCAAAGTAACATTTATCTATCAACCCCAGAAAACCAGAAAATCAAAAACCATAAACTAGGCGTCTCATTTGCCTTTAAAAAAAAAAACCTAAAGATAAGAGGTTCAAAAGACAGAAATATATTCAAGGAAAGTTTTTCAGTAGCGGCTTGCTCCTCTTAGCAAAGGCCTCACTTGTACTATGAAGAGCCGCCCTCTTCAATTTCAGCTGCCTGCACAACTTCTTGAATTCTACTTCCTACTTCTTCATCATGTCTGCGGAGGGACCTTCAACTGCTTCAGCCAACAACTTTTCAACATCAGAGAGGCCTTCAACGAACCAAGGGATGTTGAATTAGAAGTCCACGCACACGTCACGATGGAACCTCCAACTCGAGATTACATCCTCAGAACTGTATGACCAGTCACGTTGCACATGTCGTCAATCGAAGACAAAGCTTCCTCCACCCACTTGATCAACGCATGTCGACTAGTAATCTTCTTAGTTGTGGCAATATGACCGTAGATTTTCCACATCTTGGAATACAATGTCGCATGGTTAGATGGCACGTTAAATCCACCGATCAACACATGACCCGGGAAAGGGACCAGATACGGAGGATTAAAGATGGCACCTGCAACTGAGTCACCAACCGGCAAGAGATCCCTAACTACAATTTCACCAGCATGCCCCGGAGTGCTCACCACCATCTAAGTCATGACAGCGCCTTCGGGATGATGAATTTCAATGTCCAAGTCACTAGCTGACATGGTTTCCGCAACTGGAAGTACGGTTATGTCTTTACTCTGGCGAATTTCCACTTCAAGACCACTCCCAGGAACGTTTTCCTCCTAGAATATCAAAATGTATTTTTACTTCAAAGAAAAAAAAACATGGAGAAGACTCACTGATTCAGTTTCAGACTGACTAGAGGAAGATTCAACACTGTTATCGGAAGAACTACTCTCACCATCGCTGGACTCTGAACTTTCATCCTTTTCGGAATCCCCATCACCGTGGATAGACTCGGTATCGCCACCCTCCGTTTCGAAAAGCGATGTTTTCTGACTATTTGCAAGTTTGGCAAAGGCGTTAGTGCTGCTGAAAATCTTGGACGAGATACAAGGACTTGTTTTCAGAAAAGAAACAAGAATATAAATGATCCAGCTGAATCCAAGAGGAAAGTCATACGTACCCGCATGTTGGATGAACTAAAAGTCGGTAGATCTGCAGAATCTGACTGGAAACCGCCCGCACGATTCTTAGAGCTTCTCTCCTTCGCTTGGGGACTGTCCACGTCCGGACCAACGGATCTCCTTTTGGTCAAAGAAGTATCCCTCAACAACGAATATTTTGCTAAAATCACGGCAGAAGGCTTACCACGAGTTTTTTCCACTACGACTTTTACAAATTCTTGGATGACGAGGAATTCACCCTGCCAGAATGCGTTATACTTGGAAGTAGTCGAAGGATTTCATTCTGAAAGCAAGAAATGGAGGCTTTTGCCTGGCGCAAGAACGCTAGCATCAATAACGACATGTAATGAGTCCTCTTTATACTTCAGTTGACGAACGAGAGGGACCCCTTGGTCAAAACCCATATACCGAGCTTCCCGATTAATATTGTAAGAGACTGCCTGACATGATCCTCGAAAGAAAGACGATATATAACCAGACGTGTAACTTTGCATGAAGACAACCTCACCAACGCCCAGGTTCCCTTCGTCAGAAAGCAAAGACATGTTTGGAGCAGAAGCAAAAGTATTGACCTGGAATATGGATGTATACACCGGGGCCCATGGATAAAAATTAACGGCGCACGAATTATCAAGGAAATCAGCCAGGTTTGAGCCAGCTCTTGGGCGCCTATTCGACCAACGAAGTATTCTCGAGCCACCCCTAGATGTGGTAAGCGAAGCTAACGGTTTAGGAGCATATTTTTCAAAATGCTCCCATAGCCACGCCTAGAGAAAAACAACATGAACATACGAGTGCACTTTCATGTAACTATTTGAAACACGCATGTCCATAGCCAGATGATCCAAATGTGTGTACAGAGAACCAAGAAACAAGCCGTCGATGGGGAGAACGACACCTTTTGCCAATTTTATGTCAAACTTGATAAGTTCCTATCTTATCTCCTTCTTACCCGAGCCGTCATCGAAAATATCTTTGGATAACCAAAGAGCCAAGAACACCGCAACATGAAGTACGCTATTATTTTGATTTGGCTCCAACTCATCAGGGAACCACTGAGACACCCACCAGCTATAGAAGCACCTCGTCTCGTTCTCTTTCCGAACAAATACTTTTGACTTTGCAACCAGAGCGACGCACATTTCTTCTTCATCTGCAGATAGTTTGACATCAAGGTTTCCAATTACTGTAAGGTTCATCAAGACGACCACACTCTCCAAGGAAATAGTCATTTCACCTCACCTGCATATGGCCGTGTGAGTATCTGGACACCACCTGGAGATGAAAGCAACCAAGCCCGGGATGTATTTCCTAATTTGAAGTGATACAGAAGCCGTGACAACATCAATGATTTGCGCCTTGGTCAAACTAGCTCATACACAATCTTGACTTATCATAAATCGCATCCATTTATCAAAGGAACGAAATGGACTCACGGAGATTTTGAAATCAATAAGAGAGGTGGGATACTCTTTCCTCTGAAGACAAGACTGTATTAAATTTCCGGGCAGAACCGACCGATACCCTCTCTCACTCTCCGGACCGGTCAGAAGAAGCGCACATGCTTAAGAGGACTTCTCCTGGAAGAGACTATCGTGAAGAATTCATCAGCCATGTTTGGCTTGGAATTACCAGCGTCTTTTGGTAAAGCTGAACTTTTCTCGAGTGGCCTCATAATGAAGATTCTCTCACGCTAGATTCACCTTCCAAACAATTACAATGGAACAATACAAATAGAAATTATTACGGAAAGTGCACGGAAATTATTTTTTCACCCAAGACGCAAGCCAGTTTATTTCAAAGGGCGTACCCTGCAGCATAAAATTCTTGTCCAACCGAGGAGGTGCGCCCCACCATGGGAACCATGCACATGGCAACACCAAAACAAGGAGCAAACCCTAAAAACTAGGTTTTCGTGAAAAAGGGATGGCAATTGCGTGCTTACTTTGCACAGTGAGTTGAGACGATCAACATTACTATGGTATTCATGCCTAAGTACTACTACGAGCTCGTGCAAAACCTACATATGGCTAGGATTCACACCAACATTTTCTAAAAGGTCATTAAAAGGTACGCCTACAACTAGGAGTTACACCAACACAAAAGAAAAGAGAAAACAAGTTAAAAGAAGAAGTATTGGAAGGCATACCTGGGATTTGCTCGTTCGCTTTTCTTTACTGCTACCACATGGCTGGGATAAAAAAATATATATATAGGCGTGAAGAAAATCCGGCCCTCCCTTATATACATGGTACGTGGGAGTTTGAACAAGGAAAGGATTTTCTATTTTGAGCCAAGAAAGTAAAAGATGAAACCGGCCCCGCAAAGACCAATTTCCACGCCCAAGTCCGCTCACGCCATGCCTTGGCCCCATGCGCTAAGCCATCCGCTCCATTGCCATGGTCGCACCATGCCAGGCCGCCCATTCCTCCATTGCCATGCCAACCTAGCCGCACCACCATGCTGGCCTTCTCTACACGGCTACCAAAACGAAGGCGTGCAACAATCAACGGTTTCCCTTCAACCCCATGAGAAAATCCTATCCATCCAAGGTTACTAGACAACACATGGTAACCTTTGTCCCAAAAACCTAAGTTTGGCCACGCCAAACCATGCCATGCCAACAGCATGCCAATCTAGTCATGCTACCATGCTGGAATTCCCCATGCGGCCACCAACGAACGAAAGCATGCGACGATTAACGCCTACCTTTCCTCTTAAGATGCAAGATCTCGACCATCAAAGGTCACCAAGCTACCAAGTTGTAGTTGCAGGAAATCCTACAACTACACCCTCAGTAGAATTTGTAAAACTTTAAGAAGTTTTTGATGAAGAATGACAATTTTGATTAATATTCTCAACTGATTACAAAGAAATATGTTAATGGAGATTAGAACAGTTACAACTCTCTATGTTCTCTCTCCTAAGACTTTTTCTAACACTCACTTAAAGAACCTCCTCAATTTAACATTTGAACTACTATTTATAGTGAAATCTGTATAGATGTATATATCTTGCGAAGTATCGCGACTTCTATTCATAGGTTTATTCTATATTTGTAATCTCTTCACACTTTTCCCGTGTTTCTTCTATTATCGCATTATCTTGCGACACTTCTCTCTTGTATTTGTTACTATATTCGTAACTCAATATCTTGCGATATTCTGTCCCTACATCTTGCCTCTTCTCATGTAATTTTTGCGGAGAAGAAATGTCATGAGAATCATTATTCTCGTAAATTTAATATAGTTATCATCACATGTTATGTTCGCAATAAATGTTTTCTCCTCCATTAAATCTTCGACACGTTTTTTCGTAACCGTCCTTCTTAACCTCTCACGTCTAGTCGCATTGATGAATTTATATCTTCATCAAACTCTTTTCTTTATAAATATTATCTTTAATTCCTTCTTTTATTCTTTTATCTTTTTCATCTTCCTCACTACGTCTGCTTTTGCAATTTCTTCCTTCTTTCTTCTACTGCTATTTCTTGCCTTTTTTATTTCTTTTCTCCTCTGTTTTCTATCCTTCATCTAATGGCTCCGAAGAAGAAAACTGTGGAACAACTTAATGCAGAGCTTGCTGATAGAGATCTCATTCTTTCTGAGATTGATGGTTACACCAATAAATCCCATCTCTGTATGGAACTCTTTACTGATCTCCATTGGGATGATCAAATAGTTTTAATCTCACGAGGCCAAATCCTTGCAGGTCTTCCTCTTCCTCTTTATGATGTCAATCTTCCTTTATTTTATGAGATTATTTCTCACCCAAATTTCTCGCGAGCCATTTATCAATTGACTGGAGATTTCATTCGCATTCTGGTTGAGTTCGCAAACCGTGCTGCTACTGGAAAATCTTTATATCCAATTGAACTTAGGAAACCTGTATTTAGAGATGTAGAAATTATCGCTGCAAATTATACAGTCGAGAATTTCTTTAAAAATTACACATTAATTCCTGCGAAAAGGGAAGACAAGCGTTAGGGTATTCGTCTTCATCGTAAAACTGATGTCGCAGAAGCTGATCTTCTTATGCATGATATTGATTATGCTTCTGGAAATAATCGAACCCCTCGCCATCCTCATGATGAAGATTGGTATAATTATCCTCTAGCATTATCGGGTTCTTACATCTCTGGGATAGTAGATCTTCCTGCGAATCTTCGTGATCGTAACTATCAACCTTGGGTCTTTTCTTGGCCTAATAGAGATAAAGATGTATGTATCTTCATCTTCTTATCTTCTTGTTATTTTTCTTCTTTTACTAATCCTTTTGCAATATTTGTCAGGTGAATGAACTTAAGGAAAGTTACCTTAAAACTGGGAAATCCAGTACTCGCGAGGCTTTCCTACTGTTTTCAAATGAGGTAAGAAACATTCTTATATTGTTTTAAACAATATATTGTTGCCTCTGTTTCTTATCCTTATTTGAAATTGTAGGTTCTTCCTGACTTCGGGCTGTTGTGAGTGAGAATAAGAATTCAACTTCTTCTGAAACGCTAACTTCAAGACAAAAAAGACTTCGCTCTGCGAAGAACACCAAGATTTCTGGTAATAAAGAAGATGTTCTTCGCAAAGAAAAAGGGAAACTTGAGGATATTGTTTCTGCGAGGAAGAGGAAGAGACTCCCACTCAGTGCTTACTCCAATGTGATCTCCTCTAGCAAGGATGTTGACGAAGAACAAAGTGATAAAGATGATAGACTTTTTGAGAAGGATCTTAGTTATAATTCTGATACTGACTCTGATAGGAGGAATGATGATGACGATGATGATGAAGAGGATGAAGACTACAGCAATGCGGAAACTTTTGAGTCTGCAATGACTCGATTGTATGAGGCTTTTATTAACTCTTCTCGTGGATTAAGAAACTCTTCTACTGCGAATGCTTATAGGCATATTTCGAAGGCTTGCAAAGTTCCCACTGTAATCAACAATAATTCCCTTAATGGAATTTCAAGATTTATTTCTCCTATTACATTATACTCTTTGGGGAGTATGGTAAGTTTCTCTTCTATTCCTTGTTAATTTCCCCTACTTCATTGATTTCTAGTCCTTTTTATTTGCTCAGGTTGGGAGGGTTAGCTGTGCAGCTGCTTCAGATTTGGAAAGACGTCATGCAATTGCTGAGAAGAAAACTTTAAGTCGTTGTAATAAACTGGAGGTTGAGAATACAAAACTTCTCCAGAAAATAGAGGATTTGAATATTGATAATGCATAGTTAAAATCTCGTTGCGAAGATAATGCGCAATCTGTGAGTATCGCAGCTAAAAATTCTTCTCTCCTTGAGAAGAATAATCAACTGGAGCTTGAAGTCACTTCTCTTTGTAATGATAAGAAGCAATTAGAAGGTAAATTCGCAAATCTTGATCACTTTAACTCTACAATTTGCTAATCAATTCCTTAATTTATTCCCTTATTCTTTATTTTCTTATCTCTTACTTATCCTTTTTCTTTGTAAATGCTGAAGAAAATTATACGAAGAGGATTGAAGAGATGGAAGCTACTCTTGCTGTGCATAATCAGAAGATTTCTGATTTAAAGTCTCAACATCAAATTTCTCAAAACAACCATGGCTTAAACATCAAATGCTTCCGAGCTATGATGACTCGCAAGATTTGTGAAGACAATCAAATTCCTCTCACTAAGTATCAAACGCTCCTTTCTGAAAAAATCCCTGATGATACCCCAGATTTGGATATCTCTGATAGTGAAGCTGAAGATGATATCTCCGAAGAATAAAGAGAAGATCATTTTGATGAAGATAAATCTCCCACAGAGTAGCTTTATTCCTTCCTGTATATTTGCTTTAGTTCTTTTCATCTTGTTTGTTTGAGTACAATCTTTTCTTCTTTCCTGCACTTTTAATCAACTAGCAATTTCTTTTCGCAACTTAATTAGTATCAATGTCTTAATTTGCGATGATGAGTTGATCTTTCTTTAATTGAATACTTTCCTTACTTGCATAACTTGATCATATGAAGAGAAATAATATATTTTGAAGACCTAGCTTAGTATTCCTTTTCCCCTTATTATTGCTCTTCAGGTGATCAATTGTTGTTATAAGTATTAGAATATATGCCTCAGTTTAGGTGATCAAAGTTTCAGGTTGTTGCGAAGTAAATAAGAAATCTCCCCCTTGAATTATAAGAAGTATGAAACCTCCTTGAAGAATTATGAAACACCCTTGAAGAAGTATGAAAATTATGAAACATCCTTGAAGAAGTATAAGAATTATGAAACATCCTTGAAGAAGTATAAGAATTATGAAACACCCTTGAAGAAGTATGAAAATTATGAGACATCCTTGAAGAAGTATAAGAAGTATTCAATCCTTAAAGAATTTAATGAGTATGAAATATTCGTTCTTGATTGCAAATAAAATTGCCTCTTTTGGTAGGATTTTTTGATACATATTCTTGTTGAGAATATAAAGAATCTCCAATAACATTGACGGAATTGACCTCACTAGTTTTTGTGGTCTTATCATGCCTTCCTATGTAAAGGTCTTACTTTTCCACCTCTTTTGCGATAAAGTCGTAGGACGTTGGTGCACTCGCATTCCTCAACCCCTTGACTTTATCTTAACAATATTTTTGCGTTTGCGATAATATGACAAGTCTGAATATACTTGCGAATATACATCCTTGTGACATTATCGTCTTGCGATGAAATCGCATGACGTTATCACACTTTCATGTAATAACCCATTGATATCATCTTAACTTCTTTGTATTTAATTCTGCGAGTATATATATATATTTTATTTTTTTTACTCGTAGAAATACGATTGTTGCACAAATATGACAAGCCTTTATGTTCTTGCGAACAAAAAGCCTCGTGACATTTGCGTCTTATAGCACGTATCAGCTCCCTAATGGAGGGTGCTGCCCTTTATCTTCCCCTTGGTTTCCCCTTCAAGGAAGCGTACATCGACCATACAAGGTTAGCTCTTCCCATCCGGTTTTTCCAACAACCAGCTTTTGTTCGCAACCTCTTATCCTTTTTGCCTATAGGGCTTATAGTTACGAGGTTGCAACCTATGGGGTATCTTTGGGCCAAGTGCATCATTTGCCAAGACTTGTCAAGAATGGCAGATGTGCTTCAAACCCATCCGGCACTCTTGACTAAACCGTGTACCTCGGCGCCTTTATCGTTTTCTGCACTTCTTGGGAAAGACAGTATGCCTTAGTCGCCCAACCTAAATCATGTTACATCGCAAGATTAGGTTGAGAATCCAAGGTGTCTTACCCGGATAGGTACCCCATTTTTGGGTTATCTACCCCGTAATGTCCATGTACTCAGGTTCCGTGGTGGTGTTCCGTTTTCCCTGAGCCATGCTTATAGGTACCCCCTTAAATGACGTACTTTAGGACTTTGCCTCTTGCGAAATGTTGCTTCGCGAACTAGGGTGTACGTCACAAAGGTTTGCCTGTGTAAAATTTCTGCGGCTTTCTTTCTTTTTTGAAAGCTGATCACAGTTTGCGGCTTTCTTTTATGAAAGCTAATCGCAAATAAATTTTTGCGTCTTTCTTTAATGAAAGATGATCGCAATAAATCATTTTTATTCGTAAAAACTCATCACAAATTTTTCATGTTGCGAAATACCTCATTTCATTTTCGTGTGTTATTCGTTGCGAACAAATATACTGATTACCTTTTTTCTTCATTCTATTTTCTTCGCAAACCATATCCCTTTTATATCATCGTAAATTTCTTGTACTCCTTCATGCCTTAGTCCTCAGTCATTAAATTTTCGCTTCTTTTCGCAGCCTTTGCTCTTTTTCTCCAACTTTCCTTTTCAACAGCTTTTCCTTCGCAAACTTCTACTTCTGTATCGTAACATTTCTTCCTTTCTGTCCAATCACCCTTGATAACTCCAATACCCTTTGGATGAGGAAATTTTATGCATTGATGAAGAGTTGAAGCTACACCTATAATCCCATGAAGCAAAGGTCTCCCTATCAAAGCATTGTATGGTGATTCGACATCAACAACGCAAAATAGAATTTCAGTTCGCATTCCACTTAAGGGAATTCGCATGCTTACTTTTCCTTTAGGTTTATTAGTAGTTCCATTAAAGCCATAAATCCTGTAGGTAGAAGGTATTAGATCTGCGTCTTTTCCCCCCATGGTTTTGTAAGCAGGATAGAAGAGAATATTGACAGAACTTCCCGTATCAATTAAGATTCTATTAAGACCAAATGATTCTTCGTCTGTATCATCTTCGCTTTCTTACGTATTCAGACAAATTTCTAATCTCACTACCAATGGATTATCATGTACTTCGCAACCTTCTGGAATTTCTGTAGCTTCAAAAGAAATTTCACGCTTCTGCCAATCTTCAAGTCGTGAGATTTTTGCGATGTTCATTATTTCCCTTCCCTCACCATCTCTCGCATATACCCTGCTTAACACATTATCATGAAAATCTTCTATGGTTTTATACGAGTGAATAATAGAATTACAGAAAACATTCCTTGCTTTTGGTCCCACTTCTATGTGTAAGGTTTCCTTTCCCTTTTCTTGTATTGTGTTCACCATGCGAGTTATTACTGGAGCCTGTGGTAATTGTTGCGACTGTGCTTGCTTGAGTAAAAAGTGGTCCAGTTTACCTTGTTCGATCATTTGCAAGATAATCTTTTTGATATTATTTCAATTATTTGTAGAATGTCCATGAAAGTGATGGTACAAGCAAAATTCATGACTTCTTGGACCCATTGGTGGTTCTTTTCCCATATTCCATGGTGTTGGTATATTTTCCATCAAGATGATTGCTTGCCATATCTTTTTTACACTTGTATTCAAAGGTGGCATCTTTATTTCTTCTCTTATCATTCTTTCACCTCCCTGTCCATTGTTATAGTTTTGTCTATGATTCCCTTGTCCAAAATAGTTCTGTCTTTGTCCTCCATAATTTTCTTGCTACTGTTCTAATCTTGGGATCTGGTTATTTCCTACTCGTCTATAGAAATTCCTTTCTCTATCATACTCTTATTGATCTTTGCTACTCATTGCTACCATTTTTGGTTGACCATTGCCAATTTTCTTCTCTTCTGATATCTGCGAAGATGTTTGCGAGGATGTCTGCGTGGTACCTGCTACGATATTGACTATTTTAGGAAGTAAGTTTGCTCCTTATCTTGAGTGTTGGTGTTTTTCACTGGATATGACTCCATATTGTTTTTCTTTTCCTCTAATGTAATGTACTCTTGCAATTCTCGCAACTCTGTCATCATAATGGAATTCTTTCTTCTGAATATTTGAACATATAATTGTTCAGTTGCGAACATCGTGTTTACGAAAGACAAAATCAGGTACCTCTCGTCCACACGCCCTGCCATATCAATGCACATAGTTTTCCATCTTCTTACCAAATGCTTCAAACTTTCGCCAATTCTTTGTTTTAAACCAAACACATCTTCAATACCAAGTCGCGAGGAATGATTCGTGATATATGCTTCTAAGAATGTTACTTGTAGATGATTAAATGATGTAATAGTGTTCTTTGGTAGTCCTTCAAACCATTTTAGAGCTTCTCCTGTTAAGCTTGATGCGAAATACTTGCATAATACAGCATCGTGATTTTCCCATTGTAACATGCATCTTATATACGCTTTAATGTGTTATATAGCACATGAATTCCCGTCAAAGATGCTGTTTAATGTAGGTAGATTTCATTTTGGTGGAATCCCTCCCAATTGTACTTCTCTAGAGAAAGGAGTCCTCGCAGCTTCTTCTATTGCCTTCTATCTCCTTCTCCTCTACTGTTTATCATTCCTCTAATTTCTACTAATTCTCGAAAGATCCGTTCATTTGTCTCAGAATTCTCATCCATTGGTCTCTTCAACGCAGCCTCTCTTCTTCTACGTTCTTGCATTTCTTCTCTTGCGATCCTTCGCATTCTATCATACTCTTCATTAATGTTTCCATTTGCAAAATTTTGCAAATATCTTCTTTCCAGATTGTCACAGTTGTTTTGTTGTAGAGCATCTTGAAATTCTTGTTCTTCCATTTCTATTCTCCTCATCCTTCTTATGTGAATATCAGGAATTTCTTTTTCTTCATTTCTCTTCCTTCTGCGATTTACCTCTCTCTGATTTGCCTGAATTCTGTTTTGAAGATTTGGTTCATTCCTTGCTATTTCTGTTTGTTGATTTCCAACTCTCCTCTGGATTCTTCCATACTCAAGATCTTGATTGTTGCGAACCTGTTCATGTCTTCTGACTCCATCTTCGTAATTGTTTTGATGCATTACTTGTTGCATCTCAATTTCTTCCGCAAGTTGTTGCTCTTCCTCTCAATTTTATTCGTCATTCTAGTTATTTTCCCTTGGAAATGGTTCTGTTCGTAAGTTTTCCATGTTTTGTTCGTTGTTTGGTACTAAAATAAAGCAATTCTCTCGATTTTTTTCAACCAGATTATGTGCTTGTCCTTGCATAGAACTTTCACTATTGATTGTTGGCGAATTTCTTTCTTCTCTCTCTGGTCTAACACTTGATCTCGCAGCACTTTGAGATCTCCTCCTTTGTAACATATTATTTTCCCTCCTCAATTCTTGATTCTGTCTTGTTAGATTTGCACGTTCTTCAGCTTCAAACCTTCGTTCTTCCTAAATTTCTTGTCTCAATGTTTCTAATGCCTCCATTTCTATTTCATGAATTGTTCCTCCCATTAGTCTCCCATTTTCTCTGATTTGCGGTTCTCTATATGCTTCTACTGGTGTATCAGTTCTCCAAGTGTGTACACTCACTCGATCTTGATCTATTTCTCTTTCTTGTGTTACTGTTTGTTGAGTTTGATTTCTTCGATTGCTCCTTCCCCTACTAGGTTCTCCTGTTACGTTTGCTTCTCCACCTGCGAGTCTTACACTTCTTCTTACTGCAGTCAATGGTTCTGATATATTTCTTCTTCTAGCCATTTTTCTGACGCCAAATTCTTTAATTATTTCCTCAATTTTCCTTGTTTCTAGCGCCAATTATGTAGTTGCAGGAAATCCTACAACTACACCCTCAGTAGAATTTGTAAAACTTTAAGAAGTTCTTGATGAAGAATGACAATTTTGATTAATATTCTCAACTGACTACAAAGAAATATGTTAATGGAGATTAGAACAGTTACAAATTTCTCTGTTCTCTCTCCTAAGACTTTTTCTAACACTCACTTAAAGAACCTCCTCAATTTAACATTTGAACTACTATTTATAGTGAAACCTGTATAGATGTATATATATCTTGCGAAGTATCGCGACTTCTATTCGTAGGTTTATTCTATATTTGTAATCTCTTCACACTTTTCCCGTGTTTCTTCTATTATCGCATTATCTTGCGACACTTCTCTCTTGTATTTGTTACTATATTCGTAACTCAATATCTTGCGATATTCTGTCCCTACACAAGTCTCCCAAGCTCGAATTTCCAGGTAACTACGACGTGCTGCACGTTTTCCACAAAAACATTCGATACATAAAACATATATCACAAACTGGGGGATCCTCTTTGGGTATTGGTTTGGCGGTTTACAGCGTGCGGTGTACACTACGCCCGTCATAAGGAAGTGTCATAAGGGTGAGGCGGTCAATAAATGTAGGGAGTCAATGGTGAAACGCTCAACAATCGATTTCATGCATTAACAACCTTATGGAATATCAATTCCATACGTTAACGGTTTTATGGAACATCCATTTCATGCATGCGGTTATCACCTCCTCCCATTTAATTACCCATTTATCCATCCCTTAATGAGACCAGAGTACGTTTCACTTTGACTTGTATAAATAGGTCTTACGTATTTCCACAGAACAACAAGTTCATTCGTGAATATACAACAATAAGAAAATACTTGCTAGTTTACCACTTGTTAGCCTTCCCACTTTTCTGATACAAGTCATAGTAACACAACTACTCTTTCGGAATCAACTATTCTGGTCTCATCACTTTCCTTGCTTCCCTCCCCAAAACCAACCCATTCTCCTCCACTTTGTGACCGAAGCAAGTCCGGAACGGCCATTTCTTGGTTTAGGCCGAATTTGTATAGATTGATCTCTCGAACTAAAGTACTCCCTTGCAGTAAATTGTTTAGGGTTTAAATTGTTTCTCACCCGTACACACTCGAAATTACCGAAATCAACAAAAACTATTTTCACCTACTAACACATATATAATTAAAAACCCATAATTAAAAAGATTCTTAACTTATTTAAATTTGATCTTGGGATTTACTTCCTTCTTAGCCGTTAAGGAATATCTTTGAACAATATAGAATAAGCATTAATGCACCGTGTTCAAAGTGTGTCGACATCTTACTCTTGCAAGTCCTTTTTCATATTTTCTCACTTGAAACCGATTTACCACGCTTCCAAACAAGTTTAGAATTGGTTCATCTGACTTTCAAGAACTACGTGATTGATTAAGTAACACTCAATCTTTTTTTTTTTTTTTGCTCAATCACATATTTTTATTAATAGAATAGCACAAATTATGCCAAAATTACAAGACTCTCACAACCAAAATAAAGGGAACTAAAAAATCCCTAACAACTTAAGGAACAAAGATTTTAACAAAATATATAGTAAACAATGCCTGGCATTTCAACTCTTTTCATAAAGTTTGGCCTTCCAATATGAATAATTCTTTCTCCAGCTTTAATTACTTCCCCTCTTTTTGCTAAATCATCTGCACTAGAATTGGTTTCTCTATAAGTGTGCTGAAAAATAAAACATTCCATCTTTTGAACATCATTATTCCATCTTGACTTGAGTGCCCAGGGAATGCAGTTATTCAGGCAATCATTAATCACAGATTGTGAGTCTGATCTGATGATTAGTTTTGTTGCAGAAAAAAAGGAAGCCCATTCAATAGCACATAATACTGCAAAAACCTTAGCCATGTAGTTAGTTGAAATACCTATACCACCTGACAGAGTCCCCAGAACTTGATTTTCATGGTCTCTAGCTATAATGCCAAAGCCTGCTGCTCCTGGATTACCAAATGAAGATCCATCACAACACATTAGCAGGAAGCCATACTCTGGTGTATACCAAAAACACTCTTTGATGCAGCTGAATTTAGTAAATCTGGTGCCCAAATGGAAGAAATCAATAATGTTTTGATCATAACCTTGCCCCCATTTTGTACCTTTCATTCTCAAACCTCCTTCATGAACTGTTTTCCAAATCTTATTTTTGAACTCACATAATATAGGAGACTTTTCTGTAAAGAGTTTTTGATTTTTTTGGAACCATAAGTCTCTCATAATGGCACATGCTGCAGTCATCCAAATTTCTTTTATGAGAGAACTTTTCCTTTGAGCAGCTTTGCAGATGTCAGAGAAGGAATTTGGATTATTAAAACCAAAGATTGCACTGATCCAATCCCATATCTCAACACTGAAATCACACTGCCAGATAGTGTGAGGCATGCTATCTTGTTCTGCTATACAGATGAAACATCTAGAAACCATGTCATATCCATTTTTCCTCATTTCTTCATCATCCACATATAACTGATGATGGATCTTCTAGATATTACTTGCAATGCTTGGATGAAGAAAAGGTTTCCATATAAATGAAGGCCAATACACTTTGGGCTCCTTCAGTCTGATTCTTTCCACTGCTGCTGAAGTAGAAAATTTTCCTTTGATATCTCCATTCCATACCATTATATCATCTCCTCCACTTACTTCTGGAAGAGTAGTATTAGCAAAATAATTAGAAAGCTCTTCAGGAATGCACCAAGTTTTACCATGTAACAATTCTTTAAGCTTCATATCCAAATTGTTTTTAACAAATGGAGTTAGACCAATGTCATTTATGAGTGGAGAATTGCCTACCCATGTATCAAACCATACTGAAATTTTTGATCCATATCCAACACACCATCTGATATCCTCTTGAAGAGCAGATAAATCCCATTTCAGACCTGACCATACAGTTGATTGTCTCTAATTTGAGACCCATTGACCATTTTTATCAGTATATTTTGCTAAAAAGAACAAGGCTCATTCTTCTTGAGAGTTCAAGATTTTCCACATCATTTTCATGAGAAGAGCTTTATTAACAGTTTCTAATCTTCTTAACCCCAGCCCCCCTTCACAGAAAGGTGTGCATACTTTTTTCCATGCCAATGTCTTGAACTTTCTAACTTCACTATCCCCAGACCACAAAAAAATTCTGATGATCTTTTCACAAATCTTAATAACAGAAGTAGGCCATTTGTAAATTGCCATATTATATAATGGAATACTACTCAAGACTGATTTTATTAGAATTACTCTGTCTTGAAAAGATAATAACCTCTCCTTCCATGCTGCTAACTTGCTTTGGATCATTTCCACCATAGGCCATACCATAGAAACAGTTACTCTTCCAGGAGCTAACATAACTCCTAAATACTTATCAGGGAATTTAGAAATCTCCATTTGAACTTTTTCACTTATTTTTTGGTTTTGCTCATGAGATGTTCCATCAACAAAACATTTGTTTTTTATCTTATTAATAACTTGCCCTGAACTTGCTTGATATTCATCTAATAATGTCATTAATTTTGTCAAACTCCTCTTGTTACCATTGCAGAATATAAATACATCATCTACAAAAAATAAATGAGTTGGATGTATACCTTTTCTCACTACAATTGGGGTTATTTTTACAGATTGCACTAACTGGGTTAGGTTCCTGCTAAGAACATCTTCCATTAGAATGAATAATAGAGGAGAGAGTGGGTCTCCTTGCCTTAAGCCCCTTGCAACTGAGAAGAATCCACATGGGCCACCATTTACCAACACATAAATTTTTGCAGATTGAAGAATTGCCATTAACCATCTGCACCAAGATTCAGAAAATCCATATTTGAGCAATACTCTTGTCAAAAATTCCCAACTGACTACATCATATGCTTGAGATATATCAAGATTAAGGCCAACATTTCCACCCCTTATTTTCTTTTTCATCTCATTCACCATTTCTGAAGCTAAAAGCACTTGTTCATGAATACCTCTTCCTTTAATATAAGTTGTTTGTTGAGGAGATACAAGCTTATTCATTAAAGTACTCATTCTAGTTGTGATTAATTTGGTGATGATTTTGAAACTAAAATTGCTCAATCCAATGGGTCTGAACATTGAAGCTGTTTTAGCACCTTGACATTTTGGGAGCAGAACTAAAAAACTAGAATTTAACCCTTTAGGAATAAAGTGTCTGGCCCAACAAAATTGAATAGCTGCAACTATGTCTTGATGAATAATATCCCAACATGTTCTATAGAAAATACCTGAGAAGCTGTCAGGACCAAGAGAGCTATCTGGATCCATTTCAAAAATAGTTTGTTTGATTTCCTATGCATCTGGAATTGCATCTAGCATTCTTTGATCTTCCTCAGTTATTGACTGTGGGATAACATTAAGCAATTCTTCATTAACCTTGAAATTCTGGTGGGCAAATCTTTTTTCAAAGAAATCAAGTAATTCATCTGAAATTTTTTCTTGATCAGTTATGATATTTCCTTTAACATCTTCTAGTTCACTAATTTGATTGAAAGCTTGCCTGATCTTCAAATTTGTATGAAAAAAGCTAGTATTAGCTGCTCCATCTTTGATCCATTTAGTTCTAGATTTTTGCTTCATAAGGTATTATATTGCACTTCTCTACTGGAATATTCATTTTGAGCTTCCACTAGTGTGTTATATGCCTTCTCATCAAGAGCATTTTTGTCAGATTCTTCCATTGCAACTTTAACCTTATGCTCAGCTTCTTTAATTTTAACATTAACATCTCCAAACACCTTCCAATTCCACTCATTTATACATTTCTTGAGATATATAAGTTTGCTCATAAACACAAAAGCTGGATCACCAGTTACTTCAGTTGACCAACACTCTGCCACTACTTGAAGGAAATTTGGATGTTGTATCCACATTTTTTGGAATTTTCTTGGTACATTTTTTGGTTTTGGCACACTTGCACAACCTCCCAATAATGGTGCATGATCTGATACCAGTCTTAATCCAACTTTATATCCCCAATCACCATATAATTGCATCCATTTTTTATTGAAAACTACTCTGTCCAAGTTGCATAATATTCTCTTCTTACCCTGCTGAAAATTTGACCAAGAGTAATCTAACCCTGTTTTTGGAGCTTGAATAAGCTCACAGTTATTTAAGCAACTTACAAAGTCTAACATTGTTGTTTTATTAGGAGCTCTTCCTCCAACTTTCTCTTCAATTGATGTTATTGCATTGAAATCACCTAGAACAATCCATGGCTTTTGAAATTCGCTGATAAATTCCATTTCTGACCATAAGAATCTTCTTTGATTGACACCAACATGTGCATGAACTCCAAAAATTAATGTATCACCAACACTTACTGTAATAATTTGACTTGAAACAGATATAACCTGAGGAGTCAAAATGGTTTTATTCCAAAACAACCAAATGTTACCCTTAATATTTGAAGAAGTAGAATTGTGAATTACCATACTTTGCATTCCAGGAAAATTCAATTTAGTGCATAAGGAAGCACTACAAGCTATTTTTGGTTCTGCTATCCAGATTAAAGAAGTACTGAATTGATGAGCTAAAGACCACAACTTATCTTGAGCCCTAGATATCCTAAGGCCCCTTATATTCCAAAAAATTATATTCATTGTTTGTTTGGGGGATTATTGATCCCCTCTTTCCCTGGATTTTTCTAAAATTGTATTTGACAGGAGCAGGCTTACTAAATTTATGTTGTGTAGGACTGCAATTTGAAGAATTTGCATCATTATCCTTATTGCTTTCCAAAATAGCCTGAGAAGTATAAGGAGTTACCATTTCTCTATTAACAATATTGGCCCATGATGTTACAGGGATGATCTCCTCTATTACTTTACCAGAGCTTCCATTTATAAATTTAACCATACTGTTTGGCACAGAGTTTTGGTCTACAACTTCACTGACTTTTGAAGCCTCCATAATTACTTCTTCTTCTTCTTCCGATTCTTCAGTAATGAGATTACTAAATCTACCAGAAGTTTAAATCACATCTTCCACTTGATTCTTGCAAGGAGTAATAGTAATTGATTGAACTATAGTATCTTCTTCTCTATCACATATATCAAAGGGAATTCTAGTTGGTGTAGATTTGTTGACTTCCTGAAATTTCTTAAATGAAGCTGCTCCTTTATTCTTGTTTTTTTCCACATAACATTCAGTTACTAAATGCCCTACTATTCCACAGGTATGACAGAATTTAGGACAATCAGGTATTAGAATATCTTGAGAGAAACCTCCATATTTTGTGTTAATCCAAATTTTACTAGGAATTGATTGAGCGAAATCCATCTCAACCAAAACGTTAGCATAGTAACTAACTTCACATTTTTCAGTCGCAAAATCAATTTTAATTGGATCCCCCAATTCTTTGCAGATGGCGAACAAGATTTCCTTCTTCCAAAATTCAAGACCTAATCCAGGGAAACGAATCCATACTTGAGCTTTTGAAGTTCTCTGAAAAGATAGACGAAAATTTGAAACCCAATTTCTAACTCTTAATACTTGATTTAATACTTCCCATTGACCAGCTTTGATGTAGCTTCTATCTATCTCATTATCCAGCTTAATAGTAAAGAAACCTTTTCCAAGAGGTATAAGTTTAACATCTCCAATCAATTTCCATTGTTGTCTAAGGATAATAGCCGCATGTACAAATTTAGTTTTCTGTAGTTGTAATCTACCTATGAGGGAGAACTTCCAAGGATTTAAAGCTTCAGTAAACAATTCATCTGGTAAATCAATCGATGCAACTTTTTTTGGAATATCTTCATTACTAGAATTAGGTGAAACTGGGTTCATATTGATGTTAATGGAAGTAATTTTAGGACTATTATTAATAAAATAATACCTCAATCATCTGTAATCATTGAGGGAGTTAGAATTAACACTCAATCACAACTCATAGGTTTACGGTTCTACCAAAACAAGTTTCCGGTTCTACCTCCATGTAAGTACTGTGCATAGTTACACTAGCTTACCAAAGATACGGCTGACTAGGTACTAGGATCGGTTCCCCACATATATTTGGTATCTAACTTGTATGAACTGCACATGTCTATAGGATCGGTTCTCCCTTCCCAAAAACGTGTTGTGTAACACCCCGAGTTCCGGACCAGGGTCAAACCCATATGGGGATCCGAACTCGAAGCGTTACGGGTCGGAAAGAGACTTATGCATATATTATCTTTTCTAATTTACTTTTATACTAAACATAATTGAAACTTTTATACATGAATTGAAGCATATGAATACATTAAACATCGCTCAAAACATTTTCAACTAAACATTTATTTTACTTCAATTTACACTTCAAACAATACAAGAGAACAATGCAATCACTAATTTACTCATTTTTAGCTTCCACTTCCAACTTCCATGAATCTGCAAGGATTATCAATTGGGGTGAGATGACAGCTCAATATAATGCATTCCCTTTCTCAAAACATGTGAGCAAATATCAATCAATCAAAGAGCACATAAAACATGAAAATTCAACACAACTTCAAGTATTTATATATGTTCATCAACTTAACTCACAATCTGCCAAATCCTCTTAAATGCACGAGTATCCTCGGTTCGTGCCCCACCTACCTCATTTGCACGAGTATCCTTGGGTCGTGCCCCACCTATCCGTATATCCTCGGTAAGGGCATCGCCATTCAAACAAGTATATCCATTCATTTATAAATCACACTACTTTCACACGAGTATCCTTGGGTTGTGCCCCACCTATACGTATATCCTCGGTACGGGCACCGCAATTCAAACAAGTATCCATTCATTTATAAATTCACACTACTGTCGCACGAGTATCCTTGGGTCGTGCCCCACCTATCCGTATATCCTCGGTACGGGAACCGCCAACCAAACAAGCATATTATACATTCCAAACCACTTCATAGACAAGACATAACTTCACAACCCAACTAACTATGTAATTATTTCAACCATTTAAGCAAACACACTAACTGCAGAATTTTACGTTATAGGTTTCGTAATTATAACTTTGTCTGATATATCTCAAAATTTTAGTGAACATTCCTGACACCATAATGTATAACACATACAAATTTCACATGAAATTAACGGCTCAATCAAAAGATATTGATTTTACAAATGTATCACAATACCTAGGCAGACAACATCATTTTACCAAACTATTCACCAAAAATTCATATTAATCTCAAATTAAGCAAACCCAAAGCACAATGAAATATAATACATTTATCTACAACTTTTGTTAAGATCTAAAATAATTCTAACATCATTAAGACTGCCTAAGAACATGAACAACACAGCAAAACGAAACTGTCCAGAATTTCAGAAATCACAATTCAAATTACAAGGAACATTCAACGGTGAATTTGCGTAGGACAATTCTCAAATTTTAACAAGAGATACCTAATAATGTCATAAATCAAAAAAAGAATCCTGATCATCAATAAGAGACATATATTTATTCAATTAAATTGCATAAACCTAACAATACAAAGGCATATGAAATAAACAAAAAAGAGAAAGAGTTTCACATTCTACCTCTCAATTGCTACAAACTCCTCTTGATTTTCTTTATCCTTTTTCTCCAAAAATCTCTACCTCTATCTCCTTCTTTTTCTCCTTGCCTTTCTTTTCCAACTTCTAAAAATTACTTCAATTTACATTAAAACCTAACTATTTTATTTATTATTTATCTTTTCATTTTCCCTTAATTTTATTTATTATTGATTATTTTATTTCCACCATAACTTGTAGCCTTTATAGTTCAATCCACTCACCTAGGCTAAGGCTAAGGAACAACAACCTAAGCCACAAGGTTAACTAATTCGGGTATAACCCGACCCGAAACAGTAGCTAAAAATACAGGGTATTACATGTTGCACATGTTCATAGGATCGGTTCCCCTTTCTTCCATAAACCTTGCTGCACCTCATACAAGGATCGGTTACCCTTGTGATGCACTGCACCTCTTACTAGGATCGGTTTCCCTTCTCCCAGTAATAAGTTCAGACACTCACAACCCGATCATACCCCAGGTGATTACTTAAGATCGGTTTCACTAATAAAAGTCATACCAATACATAAGTCAGGCCTCATGTGAATAGTTTTACCAAGAACACAAACAAGTCATGAGCAGTTATACTAATCACACATATTGGTCGTTCATAAGATATGCAATGAAGAACAGCCCCAATAACGCCTGGCGATTTCCTTTTCGGTTCACAACACATATCATGAACTTACTTCCTTAGAACACATGTAAACATTGTTCCCTGGGATGAAATCTGCACCTCATCATTAGTATAAAACATAGCTATGATAAGTTTTCCTTTGTTAGTGGTGGTCAGGATTTGTCCAGACAAAGATAAATCAAGGGATGTTGTTCCTCAGACCAACCCCTACATCTCGCACGTGTGGCGTTAATTCCAATATTATGAATGAAAAATGAATACTCAATTAAAGATATGGAATTTCAAAAATTATAACGGGGAGGTTCGAACTTATGACCTATTTAGTTTCTATAGTGTTATATCTCTATATTTCAATTGCTTGGAAGAGGCCAATCATGATTAATGGATTTTTTTTATTTATTTTTTTGTGTCGTAGATTTTGATCAAATTATTCATGACTTTAAAATCTGATGCAAAGATAGCCGTGATCATGATCAAGAATATAGGGTTCATCTGTCGATTGGTTAAATATTTCATTCGAAAATAAATTTATTACAGATGCTAAAAAATAATGCTAAAGTTCTTTGTCCTTTGGTTTTACATCGTAAATCTTTTTTTTTCTTTTTGCATGATGATGAAAATAAGCTTATTCGATTGCTAAAGTTAAAATTAGGCCCACAGCTTAAGGTTAAATCTTTTGTGAGTCATTTTTTGGATATATATATATATATATCATTAGTATAAATCATAACTAGGATAAGTTTGCCTTTATTAGTGGTGGTCAGGATTTGTCCAGACAAAGATAAATCAAGGGCTGTGGTTCCTCAGACCACCCCATACAACTCACACTTGTGGCGTTAATTCCAATATTATGAATGAAAAATGAATACTCAAGTCAAGATATAGAATTTCAAAAATTATAACGGGGAGGTTCGAACTCATGACCTATTGTATCATAAGAGTGGCCTCTAACCAGTGTTCCACCTTGGTTGGAATTGATAGAAAAGATAAATCAACAGTGGTGGTTTGTTCAACTTAAATACCATAATTGTCTTATTAATTAGTGTTTCACTAATTTCACATAATAAATAATATATTCATTATAAAGTGTTTTATTAATTAGTGTTTCACTAATTGCTCATAATAAATGACTAATCATTTTTAATTATTAATGTTTTCTTAATTAATTATAATATTTATTTTTATTAATAAGTAATTTTGATAAATAATATCAATTGACATTTTCTGCGACACTGAGTAGTATAAGAGGTGGGGGCAGTATAAAACATGGCTAGGATAAGTTTGCCTTTGTTAGTGGTGGTCAGGATTTGTCCAGACAAAGATAAATCAAGGGTTATGGTTCCTCAGACCACCCCATACAACTCACACATGTGGCGTTAATTCCAATATTATGAATGAAAAATGAATACTCAAGTCAAGATATGGAATTTCAAAAATTATAATGGGGAGGTTTGAACTCATGACCTATTGTGTCATAAGAGTGGCCTCTAACCAGTGTTCCACCTTGGTTGGAATTGATAGAAAAGATAAATCAACAGTGGTGGTTTGTTCAACTTACATAATTTCTTTATTAATTAGTGTTTCACTAATTGCACATAATAAATAACATATTCATTATAAAGTGTTTTATTAATTATTGTTTCACTAATTGCTCATAATAAATGAATAATTATTTTTCAATTATAAATGTTTTCTTAATTAATTATAATATTTATTTCTATTAATAAGTAATTTTGATAAATAATATCAATAGACATTTTCTGCGACAATGAGTAGTAGAAGAGGTGGAGGCCGAAAGATTGTGGTGGTTAAGGGCGGAGCCAAGCACAATTATATTATTTTTGTTTTTTTATCGTAAAATTGGATACAAAGTCCATTTTTCACATGTATCCAACTTGCCAAGAATTTTTTCTCCCTCTCTCCTCAAAATCCTGGCTCTGCCCCTAGTTTGTGGTGGAAGAAGTAGTGACGGTGAATGATGGTGAGTAGTGATGTACACTATTAATTTTATGTTTTCGTTACAACATCGATAACATCGTAGTGTGGAAAATGTGGTTAGTTGTTTTTAACACTTTTGATAAATGAAGGTATCATATATTTTAGGGATGATGTCATACAAGACAATATTTTCATGATCGTAGTTGGATCACCCAAATGGTACCCCTGTTATCTTTTGTACTATATCGTATAAATCATGATTTTTTAATGTTAAAATAAAATTGATTGCAATACAAAAAAGAATATATACACGGAAAAAAAATGAAACTAATCAATTGAAGAAATTTTGCTCAATCTAAACCTCATACATGGCATTTGTGATTGAAAATTAGAATTGCGTCCAACAACCTACATGGGATGGGTGGCAGTGATGGTGGCAGTGGTGGAGTCAAAAATTGACATTGAGGAGGCCTATTTTTTTTTAAAATAAACATGTAAACTTTGGTTGACTAAACCATAAATATATATGGACAAAGTACTATTTATGAAATAAACTAAACAAATTATGTAGTTATTAAAAATTTAAGGGGTTAGAGCCAGGTTAGTCAACCCTTGGCTCCGCCACTAGGTGGCGGTGGATAAAAAAAGTGGATTCACATGGTTTTATGGTGGTGGCAGGTATTGGTGAACAAAAACATATTATGCTAATTTCGTAACGCCACAAAATGTGTAACGTTATATTATATAAAGTATAAAACGTGGTTGATCATTCTAATGTTAAAATAAACTCGGTAAAACACATGTCCATTTAAAAAAAATGGTGCAATCAATTGACATGTTATGTAATAACTAAACGAACGACACGAATCACGATCAGAACATATGAAATTATTTATTATCGATTTGTTTATGTAAAGAGTGGTCAGGATTTGTCCTTGGCAAAGATAAATTTACCGCTGGGGTTTGTTCAACTTAACCATTTTTAAACGTGTTATTAATTAGTGTCTCATTGATTGTTCATAATGATTAATTAAATTTTTATTATAAATGTCCCTTTAATAATCTGACATAAATACATAATTTTATTAATAAATAATTTTACTAAAAACTATATTAATTCTTATGGTGGTAGTGGAAGTAAGGTTAGTATAAGCGGTGGAGGGTGTTTTTAAATGGTGGAGGCGGTGACATTACTATTGGTGGAATAAATAGTGGCGGTGGATTGTTTTTATGGTGGTAGTTTTGGTAATAGTAGTGTATAATAATAGTTTTTGCTTTTTAGTGAGTTTTATTGACCAAGTAAAAAAATAATCTTCACAAAATATGCAACATTGTATTGTGAAAGATGTAATTGGTTGTTTTTAGCACGATTGATAAGGACAAAAACTAAATATTTCGAGGATGATACCGGAACGTATAAGACAATATGATCATGACTGTTCGATCACCCGTATTATATAAAGGCAATTGGTGTACCCGCGTAAGAGAACATTATCGCTCTCTCAAGTACTATTATATTTTTTTTCCTGAAAGACCATGAATGTCGAGTTGTTTCGCGACAACTACCTACAAATACAACAACTTTCACTCAATTCCCGATATAAAACCTTATTGACCGGGAAAATGTATTTGCATTCTAAAATATTTGTTTGAAAATTATGTTTGTTCATCTAAATCATCATAAAAAGCTCTAAATCATAAATCTAAATTTCGACTCCGATGTTTATAGAATATTTTTTATATTTTACATTTTCAAATCATGCGACCTCTTGATGACAAATCAACAATATCAAATTACGGTTCAATATGTATAGGTTTCATTCACTGGGTTAGAAGGTAGAGTAGACACAAATGGGTAGATCACAAAATGTAGAACATGACTGAGAATACTTCAGTAATTTTGTCAAGAGATAAGGTCAAAAATTTAAGATTAACTTTCTATAGGACTAATTAGATCGGCTTCGATAGGAGCTGACTAAAGTATGGATTAATAATAATTTTCACGTAAGACAGTTGCAATACATAGTTTGGCTAACTCTGCCTATGTAAAGAGTGGCCAAGATTTGTTCTTCCTCAATTGCTATGTTATGTGAGAAGAAGATGATATATCTAAGATTGAGGTATAATTCAAATCTATTAGATTCATACCATTTACAACTGGATGCCATAAAAAAAATTGACGTGTTGTTATTATTATTACAGGCAAGGGATACATTTACATTGACCATACTTGCGCAAATAGATCACTTCGCAAATGATTGGTGTTGCATGTACTGTCTAGAATGCAACGAGGAATTTGAGGAAACAAGGCATCAGAAGCAGTGTCCGGAGTATTTTGGATATAGTAACTTAGACCCGATGTAATACTTATGTTATTTTTTTTATAGTTTTGCCACAATTTATTTATTTAAGAAAAATGAACATTGCAAATACATAACATCAACAAAAATTAGACAGATTGCGTTTGACAACAATGGATACAGATGGTCCGGAAACGGAAAAATAAAGGAATCGTTGTAGAAGAATTATTGGCATATACAACGGATTACTTGATACGAATGAAAGAGGTATAACTATTTCGATTCTAAAATCACATAAAGGTCACAGCAGAAGATGACATCAAGTTTAAAGTTAGTAACAAACATAATATGGCTAACTAAAATGTTAAAAAAAAAACAAAAACAAAATATATAAACTTAGAAAGCCGTGGGACTTGAAGAGGCCAATTTTGAAAACTACAATCTTATAAAGCAACGATCCACAATACCATAATTTTTTTTATATAAATTTTCAACGTAGAATATGTCTACTTTTGGTAAAGGATCTATTGACAACCTATTAATTTGAAATAGGATCAGGGAGTACAATATGTGTTTAAGGTTCTTTATGAGGTAATGTGTAGCCAGATTATATTCCAAGTGAAGGTAGGAACATACGAAAGTGACAAAATGTCCAAGATTTTTGAAGTTACCAAATCCTTCGTTAAGACGAATTGCTGGGCACAATACTTTGTTGAAGATTTAATGGTAGAGGCTCGCATATATACAATCCCTTCGAAAAGGTAATGGGTACACATTTTAAACATTATCATCTAATGGGTGTTGAAAAATTACAGGAAAATCATGTCACATTGGATAGTTTGTATCATTTGTTCGATGCAAAAAATACTATTTTCTGCCTATTTGGAGGATCGACCACATGATCATGATAGATGAGTCAGTTGGAACGAAATAGGAACATGTGGAGACTTTTATGGATGATATTGATTAGTTGATTTCACTGAGATGAGCGCTGCTGATGACATGTTTCCACAAAATATTTAAACTTCCATGTTCATGTAGAGCATTATCTCATTATAAGCAATGAACCTAAATAAAAAAGTGTCCGGAAGTTAAGATTATATTTCTTTCTTTTGATCAAATCTTCGGCGGTAAAATATTAAAGGAAAAAACAAAGAAAAAAAGAGAGGAAAATCCCAACTATTTTTATTCCTAACACATATTAAATCATAAGGAGTTGATAAGTATTCTGGACACAAATTATACGATATATTAAAAATGAACCAATATCATGGACCATGTCATTACGGCACGGGTTAAGGGCTAGTACCCATACATAATTACAATAGCATTCATACGATTATGTCGATGTCTTATATACAAAATTTAATGGTTAAGCAAGAAACTTCATATTGTATTCCTTAATACTATGTTTATCTAGAGTGTTCATGCTTCGCAGTTTTATGTTTTCAATATGCACGACTTGAAAGATACATTAGGGAATGAAACAGTCCAAGTAAAATATCAATAACCTCAAGTGGAAGGATGATGTTGTGGTTGTACCTCCGTTCTTCTTCACTTTTTCAAGTCTTCGCAATACTTGTAATGTCTCACCCTAATACTTTCAAGCTAACCTATACGAAGTTTACTCTAGTACATTTAAATCAAGTGACTCTTAAATGAGTTTTGGTTTACTAAAATATGACAACCAAACTTGACATACCAACGCTTGGTGGGTTCAACCTAGCAATGCTCTAACATAAGGAGATCCAGGAGTTGAAAGAAAGTCTAAAAGAAAAAGATCAGGCTGGCACTACCGAAGAGAAGCTTCGTCAGGAAGTGGCTTTTTTTCGTGGAGATTTGGATAAAGAGAGTGCTAAAGCTTCGTCTTCCAGAGGTTCTTTTCTTCTTTTCGTAACCTTCCCTTACCTTCTAAGTGTTTTTTCTGAGTTATCCGGATCTGTCTTCAGCGGGAGATGCCAGAGAACTGATATGGCTTCGGGGTGAGAGGACTCGTCAAACTTCCCGAATTAGAGAGTTGGTAGGCCAAGTGATTGAAGCATCTGAAAAAATGGAATTCTCGGGCCGATGAGTATAACCAAATGTCTGCTCATTATAGGGAAATGCGTGAGCAGATGGTCGGCATGCAAAACACTATGAATGTCAAACGTCGTCAGTTCAATGGTACCTTGCTTTGGACTCATGATAATCTTAATAAGGCTTATGATATGGTATCCCAGTTAGAGGTTAAGGTAGAAAATTTAGAAACAGAGCTTCATCAGGCTCAATCGTCCCATGAACCAGAGGTTCGTGTTTAGTACATCATCTTGTTCGTGAGAGGGATGATGCAAGGACCGAATAGTATGCTCTCAGCAAAGCCTTATCAAGCCAATGTTTCCCACTTGGTTGAGTCTGAGAAAGATTTAGAAGTAAACCTGTTGTTTATGGGAAAAAATCGCCTCTCCCGAATTTGGTAAATTTGATGGTGGAGAGACTGGTTTAAACCCTGAAACAAATATGTTGCACGTGAGCACTTTTTATTCGAGATATCAATCTGTACAACTCTGGCCTAAACCAAGAAGATGGCCATTCCAGATTTGCTTCGGTCACAAAGTGGAGGAGAAGGGTTTATTTGGGGAGGATAACGAAGAAGGGTGATGAGACCAGAGAGTTCTGGCTAGGTAGTATCTCGACTTGTATCAGAAGTGTAGAAGCTTGCGGAAGCTTGCTAGTGATGGAAGCTTTTGAGAGAGCTTGCAAAGTGGCTATCTGATAGTATTATATTTTTCCTGACCAAGACTTGTGTGTTTTGGCAGAATAGGTGAAACCTATTTATACGAGTGAGATTGAACGTACCCTGGCCTCATTAAGGAATTGAGTAAATGTGCCACTTAAAACAGAGGAGGTGGAAACCGTTGGCTTTATGGTGAAAAACGTTTTCACCATAACTTTCCTTATTTAATTGACCGTATTCATTCCTTGCACGTCGTGCTTTATTGCGAGCGTAGTGCACGCTGTGACCGCCAAACCAAAACCCCAAGAAAGCATCCCCCAGTTTGTGTTGATGTCTCGAGAGTTGGGCGCAAGTGGTAATGCCAAAGTTGCTAGTGAAGAGTTGCGGCATGTGCGGGATGTCTCGACCGCAAGTTGTACTTTGAGTGCGGATGGCAATGCCAAAGTCTCTTGGTGGAGCATTTGGCATTTTCCAATGGCATGTTCGGAATGCCTTGGCCGCGATTTGTACTTTGAGTGCGAATGGTAATGCCAAAGTCGCTAGTGGAGCATGTGTGGCATGTGCGGAATGCCTTGGAAATTGGCTAGCAAGTTGGGGATAAAAGTGGCTAGTGGTTGCGTGTTGGCATGTGCCAATGGCACGCATGGCCACTTTTGCCAAGTCGCGGGCGCTACAATTGGATAGCGGCTTGGGATAGAAAGTGGCTAGTGGTAACGTGTTGGCATGTGCCAATGTCACGTATTTCCACCTTGGCCAAGTCGCGGGCGCTACAATTGGGTAGCGGCTTGGAATAGAAAGTGTCTAGTGGTAACGTGTTGGCATGTTCCAATGGCACGCACGGCCACTTTGGCCAATTTGCGGAAGCTACAATTGGATAGCGGCTTGGAATAGAAAGTGACTAGTGGTAACGTGTTGGCATGTGCCAATGGCATGCGCGGCCACTTTGGCCAAGTCGCGGGCGCTACAATTGGATAGCGGCTTGGGATATAAAGTAGCTAGCGGTAACGTGTTGGCATATGCCAATGGCACATATGGCCACCTTGGCTAAGTCGCGGGCGCTACTTTTGGGTAGCGGCTTGGAATAGAAAGTGGCTAGTGGTAACATGTTGGCATGTGCCAATGGCACGCACGACCACTTTGGCCAAGTTGCGGGCGCTAGCTGGGCATAACGGCTTGAAGATAGAAATTGGCTAGTGGTAACGTGTTGGCATGTGCCAATGGCACGCACGACCACTTTTGCCAAGTTGCGGGAGCTAGCTGGGCATAGTGGTTTTAAGATAGAAATTGGCTAGTGATGCGTGTTGGCATGTGCCAATGGCACACACATCCAAGTTGACCTAGTTGCACGGTTTGCAAGCCAAGGGCGCTATTTTTGGCATGTGCCAAATGGTATAGCGGTTAGTTTTGCATGGTTTCCTATGAGTGCAGTATGTGGTTTGGTTTTGGCGTCGTTGCCATGGTGCGCAGTATGCGACTTGGTTTTGGCGTCGTTTCCATGGTGCGCAGTATGCGGCTTGGTTTTGGCGTTGTTTCCATGGTGTGCAGTATGCGACTTGGTTTTGGCGTCGTTGCCATGGTGCGCAGTATGCGGCTTGGTTTTGGCGTCGTTGTCATGGTGCGCAGTATGCGGCTTGGTTTTGGAATTAGGGTTCTGTGTCGAAAACCCTAATCTGGTATTTTGAAAAAATACTCCCATTAATTGTTGACACCTGAATTAAATGCTCGTAGTTAATGTGTTGCTGGTAACACTAGGTCATGGGGTTTTACGATTTTACCCCTTATCTAAAATCCACCATCGACATTAAGTCCCCTGCTTATCTCGGAACAGGATATTTGTTATGAGGTAAGCATAAGATGGTGCCAAGACAAAATCCAAAAGAGAAACGAGAGATTTATCTGACCTTTTTTCTGAGATGCGGACTGGATTCGGAATCCTCGTCCTTGGCAGTTTTGCATGGAGCGGGAGATTGGCACAATCTGGCGGAAATGGACGGTTGGGAAGTATTGAGCTGCAGGCGCGAGTTGAGAAGCTGAGCGTGCGCTGGCTGGTGGGGCCGATGGGAGATAGACGTGATAGTTGGTGCGACTTGGGAGACATTGACAGGTCGGCGCGATTGGTGGGACCGGCACAAAAGGAGCATGCTAGCTTGGGCGGTACTGGCGCAAGGTTGAGAGGCTGGTGTGGTGAGACCGGCGCAAAGGGAGCGTGCTTGGTAGGTATTGGCGCCGTTGATGGGGATTGAGCGGCCGTTTGGAAGTTGGGTGATTTTGTGGGCCCAAACTTCCCTTATACACGCGGCTTTGGGAGAAAAGGAACCCTTCCCATTGAGTAAACCGCTCACATATATATACATGAAGTCCTTTCTTTTATCTTACGCTTTGTTCCTTCCTTCTTCCTTGCTAGCGGTAAAGTGATAAAGGAGAAATTGGCTACCCAGGTGTGTCTTCTAGTACTTCTCTTGTTTCCCTTTGTAGGTGCAAACCCTAGCAGTAGGTGTTTTTTCTTTCATAAGTCTTGTGATGCGTGTCGTAACCACAACAAATTAATTAATATTTTACAACCTAATTAACAAGTAATATAGGGTAGTCAAGATCTTTCCCACGAGGAGCAAGAGGTTTTAATTGTCTTATAATGTCACAAAAGGGGGGTTTTGGTTTTAGATATTAAGAGCAAAAGAAAGTAAATAAAATAAATAAACAAAGCAATTAAAAAGATAAAGGAATTTAATAAAGATAAAGTAGATCAAGGAATCCTTCTTCGTAGCAAAACAATGATTCAAGTTATGTTCTTTTCCACTTTTTATTAGTCACAGATTATCACCAACCGTAGGATAACAGGTTCGCTTAGCTAACCCCAAAATTCCTTATTTCACTGAGTAACAGGTTCGCATAGTTATCATATTCTATTCAAAAGAACCACCTTGAGGTTCGCTTACAAGATGCAATTCCCCGAACGCATTAAGATTTATGAACTTAGGTTTAGTACTAGTAGTTAGACTCGGTTCGCTTGGTCCACTTTCTAGCGTCGTTTTCACACACAATTGCTCCACGGAATCCCTCCGCAAGGTCTTGTGTTTTATACTTATGTAAATAGTCAAGAAACGATTACTTATCCCCTAACTTTCACTAGCTTTAGATTAAATTAACAAATCAATTTAGCGTGCACTCAAAACAACCTATCAATCAATCATAAACATTAATATTAGTAAAAACAAACGATAATCATTTGAAAAACTTCAAATTAGAATTGAAACAAATTAAGAACTAGGAATTCATCCTCAATCAATAAGAAAATTAGCTACTCATAGTTTGGAGTTCACACAATAATAATAATAATAAATGAAGAAAGAAAAACTTATTGAAAAGATGATGGTTGCTCCTTCCTCCAATCCTTGTGCACTTTAACTCCTTCTCCAAAGTAGATGTGTATCAAAGTTGTAGAGAACTCCTTTATTTATAGGCTTCAATACTCTCCATATATTTGTAGGAAAAGATTCCACATTCCATAAGAACACCACTTTCCCAATTTGAGCCATATTCCAATTTCAAGTCCAATTCTCCAAAACTTCCAAGTTTTCATCCAATTCCCAATTCTAAGTCTTCACACACATGAGATAAGTCCACACAAAATTCTGCATTTTTGGTCACCGGAAAACTGGGTTTTTGGCCGGAAATAGGCTGAAATCAGTCACCGCCGTTCACCTGAGATTCTTCGTCGTCGACGGAATATTCTGTCAGTCCACCGTTAGGACTAACGGTCAAACAGGTAAAACCGTCAGTATTCGTTAGTCAATTAGTCAAAGACGAGGAAGTCAGCTCAATCAGCTGTCTTAGTCAGAGATGAGTCGGCTGAGTCACTAAGCTGGATCGGTCATCGAACTCGTATGGATCGGTCATCGCCGGCTACCGAGTCAACTCGTCTGAACCAAAATCCGGCCGAGTTTCGGCTGTTTACAGGGCATTTCCGGCCAATTTTTTAGGCCATTCTTTCTTCACTTGTGACACACCTAGCATACATCTAGTTTCTTCGACACATAGTTTCTTTACTTCCTATGCAGCAGCAGCAAATCATCACCAGCTCCAACCCATTTCTACACCTCTTGAGTCTGAAAGATCACAAGATAAAACTCATCTTCTCTTCTCGATCTACTGAATGGTCTTTTCAGTTTCTCGATCTGAAACCCATTTCTCTGAAATCGACAACAGCCACACAAACCCTAAAATACAACCTCATAGCAATATGTATCTTCACAGCAGCGTAATCAATTCAAACTCTACCGATTCAACCAGATTCCATTATAGCGACAACCCATCTATTCATCTTTGTTTCGCTCAACAACAACACCATCATCTTCTCTGAAATCTTTACAGAAAAACCCTAATCAGTTCCATCATCACAAATCCAACTCCTTCCATTTCTGAAATAGACAGCAACTATAACTTCAATTTCGAGTTTCATCTCTCACCCTAATCGAACCCGAGCTTTTCCATCTCTCAATTTCGCGTTTCTTCTGTGGATTTCATGGAATTTTATTCTTTGTCTGAAGAACAGTGGAGAAGAGAGAAAGGGGAATAGATAAATTATCCCTCTCTCGACCAGTTTGGACTTTAACAGTGGGACGGCTATTTGCACCCACTGTGCTTGGATACATCCATTGGTCGCCCCTCAATCCTTAGCTGGCTGGTTTCAGTGCTCTTCCAAAAGAGTTTCCCCTTAACATTAACTCATATCCTTATATTGTTGGTGTATGAAATGACATTTTTGTCCTTCTATCTCAAATTTGGATGATTTCTTCTTCTTTACTTCAACGTGACTCCAGAGTACCTAATAACTCAAAACACACATAAAAAACATAATTCACAAGAAAAATAGCAGAGAAAGCATAAACAATAGATAATAAATAGGATATATTCTACACCCTATCAAATTCCCCCACACTTAGACTTTGCTAGTCCTTGAGCAAATCAAACTAAAACTTACAACTTCAAAGCGTTCTAGCGTCCCATGCATCCTAAGAGTTATGAAGACATAGAATTTCTGCATGCTAGTAATAAGAAGTTAGAATTACTAAATAACATATTCTCATTCTTAAATGTTGAGTGAGAAATAACCACACCATAATGAGAGAACACGTGTTTGAGAAACGATCAATAAGCATTTCGCCTCGACTTCTGCCTCACCAAAATAGGATTTTATGATAATTGCACTCAAAAAGACGGCTTTTTATGGGTCTCACATGTGTGCAGGTAGGAATGAAGAGAGAATTCCTGCAACACGTTGAATGGTGGGAAGGACAACTTCCGAAATATTTTAAAAACCCACATCTTTTAATATTTTGAAAAACCATTTTTCTAACGATCTCTAAGAAAGAAAATCAACCACTATTATCGAGGATGAGATTACTTACTTACCTTCAAATCCGATTGCCAATTATGATAACACCATTCTCACGGCATCCAATAGAAACATCTTCCTCTCCTTGTCTTCATCTTCTTGGTCTTCGGCTTCAACTATTGATGCTAAACTCTTGAATTTCGTAAATCCTTGACAATTTGTAACCTTTTTCCTTAAAATCCTTGTCGCTTGAAACTTCCTTATAAATTTTCCTTCCCCACGGCTTATTCAATAAAAACAAAAATAAAACAAAACAATAATAGATATTTCTCTTGTCTCATATTTTTCAATTTTTTTTTTTTTTTTTTTTTTGAAACAAGAGAAACACAATACAGATCAAAGTGAAAAATAAAACAATTATGGCCGTGGAAAACTATTTTACCGCTTGATTCTTCACAACTTGTATTGTCTCGAAATCATAAACTTCAATAATTCTCACCTTTTGATTTTCTTCGCTTTTGTAAATAAGTCTTCAACTTGTATGTAAAAATCTGCTCATTATATGTTGCTTTACTTGGATTTGAAATTTGCTCTTTTCTTGTTCCGTTGCTTGTAAACCTCAAACGTCTTCAACTTTCCTTGTAGATTTTGATGTTTCTCCCTTGTTGATAATGGTGTTTCTATGGACCCGTTGTTGTCGAGAGAGAGAATGGTGCTAACTGCAAATCGAACTACAAGAAGGAGGCTTTCATCCATATACGTCACCCTCATGATTGACAAAAATTAGCACTCAAGAGATCAAAATAGTGCTGAAATTGATGTGAAATTGGGTAGCTCACCATTCTACCCGGAATTAACATACGGTGACACACACTCAAAAGAAGCTCTTTAGTCAAGGAAGGATTTTTGGTCGGTGCCTTGGTTGATATGAAAATGGGTAGTCTCCACTAATGATTGATCAGCAACTCTAATAATGCATTCTTCTCTGCTCCTAATCTGCATCACCGGCATGATTAAATCCATATTTTAACAGTCTAACAAGTAAGAAATCCGAACGTAGTTCCCTAACACTTCCAAGTTTAGTTATGTCGGTCAGAATTCTCTATGTAAACATACCTAGAAGTATGCTAGTCACTCTAAAATCTCTAAAAGTTGGAATTTTTATGTAATTTTTTTTTTTTAAAAGCTTAACCACTCCCCCACACTTAAACCTTACATTATCCTCAATGTAATTGAATCCTCCTAGTAAAGTCAAGGTGGGAAATCCTAACATGACATGGAATAAGAAAAATAAATAAAATAATAAAAAGCAAAATAAAAGGATAAGAAATACAAAACCTATGGGTTGCCTCCCATTAAGCGCTTGTTTTAAAGTCGACGGCCCGACTTGGCTTCTTGTAAGATTTATTCCCCATATACTAAGAATCGAAAAATTTGGGGATCCTCCCATTGTACCTGTTTTGCAAACAATAGCTTCATACAAATATTAGAACAAGAAAATAATAGTAAAGTTATCGCCCGATAGAAATTTCCCCCACACTTATTCTTGTCCACACTTGGAAGTGTATAAAGAACATAGAATCTGGGAATTTCTATGTATTCCTCTTGGAAAACCTGCATAGTCTTAGAATCAAGTGTTTCCAATGGTGGATATTGAGAAACAAAGTCATCCAAAAATACATTCGAAGCACATAAATTCAATCCAATAAGAGGTAAAGGAGAAGAATCAATATGCAAAGGGTTAGACAAACCTTGCATAATTTATTGTATTACGGTATCCTCCTCATCCTTAAAAAATTCGAGTGAATTACTTACATCTTGAATATCATGGTCCTCTATCAAACCTTGCAACCATTTTTCATCATTTTCTACCTTAACTAAAGTCTCGGCATCATTCAAATCATTGGCAAGTTCAATTGGGTCTTCCACGAATTCAATCAATTTGGTTTCATTATCGAGCATCATCTCTTCAACATCTTCATCATTGGAATCGGGCCATTCTTCTCTCATAAAATCTTCATCGGTATAAATTGTAAGATCTTCTTGTGAGGGTGTTACACCATTTATAACAATAGGAAAGTCACACCCAATCTCCTCCTTTTGAATAGGTGAAGGATCCTTATTATGATCCGGAGTTGGAATAACTTCCTCATTGTTGCAACGCACATACACTTCTGCGGACTCATATCTTTCCCTAAGGAATTGTTTCCAAGCACTAAATGCATCTTCCTCAAGCTCTACCTTTTGAATAGGTGATTTATCATTATTAAGATCAAGGCTCGAGTAAGCAACATTAGTGTCATCAAAAGTCTCCAAAGGTTGGTCCTTTTCCACACAATCATCTTCATTTTCGGAATCACCATAATATGAATCTTCATCGGTTTCATAACCTTTATCCCGACGTTGTTTAAGTTCCATATGAATGGTCCTACTAATTTATGCGACAAGCTCTTCCGAGTCTCCATCATCTTCCAATTTGTATAATTTCTGTGCAAGTTTCCGGACGTTCACACGCTTACCACCGTTGGCTACAATAGTTTCTCTTTCCCATGACTCTTCCCTTTGAATGGGTGAATGATCATAACTACAATTCAGATTCGGGTAAGAAAAATTGTTGCCGAAATTGGTTTGTGCGACGTTCTTTCTTTCACGGTCTAGTATTTGTCGCAAGTCTTGCAATTCATTGATAATCTGTATACAACTCGAGTGAACCCAATTAGAATTATATTTATCCCACCTTGGTGCTTGACTTACATACCCATTACAAGGTTGTAGATATGTATGAGAGTATCCATAAGGTTCCGTAGGATACTAATCATAGCCAAAAGATTGGTTTTGATTGTATCCTAAGGATGGATGGAAGTTGCCATAATATTGAGGTTGAAAACCGTATTGATTGTTATAATATGCTTGCTCTTGTCCACCATACATGGAAAACTGGTACCTGAAAAAAAATTCTCAAAAACTAAGTTAGATACGAAATAGAATCTAACAAAGCAAGAATAAAGCAAAAATAAAAATAAAAACAACTAAAATCGCCCGCTGCTCCCCGGCAACGGCGCCAAAATTTTGATGCGTGTCGTAACCACAACAAATTAATTAATATTTTACTACCTAATTAACAAGTAATATAGGGTAGTCAAGATCGTTCCCACGAGGAGCAAGAGGTTTTAATTGTCTTATAATGTCACAAAAGGGGGGTTTTGGTTTTAGATATTAAGAGCAAAAGAAAGTAAATAAAATAAATAAACAAAGCAATTAAAAAGATAAAGGAAATCAATAAAGAGAAAGTAGATCAAGGAATCCTTCTTCGTAGCAAAACAATGATTCAAGTTATGTTCTTTTTCACTTTTTATTAGTCACAGATTATCACCAACCGTAGGATAGCAGGTTCGCTTAGCTAACCCCAAAATTCCTTATTTCACTGAGTAACAAGTCCGCTTAGTTATCAGATTCTATTCAAAAGAACCACCTTGAGGTTCGTTTACAAGATGTAATTCCCCGAACGCATTAAGATTTATGAACTTAGGTTTAGTACTAGTAGTTAGACTCAGTTCGCTTGGTCCACTTTCTAGCGTTGTTTTCAAACACAATTGCTCCACGGAATCCCTCCGCAAGGTCTTATGTTTTCTACTTATGTAAATAGTCAAGAAACGATTACTTATCCCCTAACTTTCACTAGCTTTAGATTAAATTAACAAATAAATTTAGCGTGCACTCCAAACAACCTATCAATCAATCATAAACATTAATATTAGTAAAAACAAGCGATAATTATATGAAAAACTTCAAAGTAGAATTGAAGCAAAACTCAAATCATATATTAAGAACTAGGAATTCATCCTCAATCAATAAGAAAATTAGCTACTCATAGTTTGGAGTTCACACAATAATAATAATAATAAATGAAGAAAGAAAAACTTATTAAAAAGATGATGGTTGCTCCTTCCTCCAATCCTTGTGCACTTTAACTCCTTCTCCTAAGTAGATGTGTGTCAAAGTTGTAGAGAACTCCTTTATTTATAGGCTTCAATACTCTCCATATATTTGTAGGAAAACATTCCACATTCCATAAGAACACCACTTTCCCAATTTGAGCCATATTCCAATTTCAAGTCCAATTCTCCAAAACTTCCAAGTTTTCATCCAATTCCCAATTATAAGTCTTCTCACACATGAGAGAAGTCCACACAAAATTCTGCATTTTTGGTCACCAGAAAACTAGGTTTTTGGCCGGAAATAGGCCGGAATCAGTCACCGCCGTTCACCTGAGATTCTCCTCCGTCGACAGAATATTCTGTCAGTCCACCGTTAGGACTAACGGTCAAACAGGTCAAACCGTCAGTCTTCGTTAGTCAATTAGTCAAAGGCGAGGAAGTCATCTCAATCAGCTGTCTTAGTCAGAGCTGAGTCGGCTGATTCACTAAGCTGGATCGGTCATCGGACTCGTATGGATCGGTCATCACCGGCTACCGAGTCAACTCGTCTGAACCAAAATCCGGCCGAGTTTCGGCTGTTTACAGGGCATTTCCGGCCAATTTTTCAGGCCATTCTTTCTTTACCTGTGACACACCTAGCATACATCTAGTTTCGTTGAAACACAATTTCTTTACTTCCTGTGCAGCAGCAGCAAATCATCACCAGCTCCAACCCATTTCTACACCTCTTGAGTCTGAAAGATCACAGGACAAAACCCATCTTCTCTTCTCGATCTACTGAATTGTATTCTCAGTTTCTCGATCTGAAACCCATTTCTCTAAAATCGACAACAGCCACACAAACCCTAAAATACAACCTCATAGCAATATGTATCTTCACAGCAGCGTAATCAATTCAAACTCTACCGATTCAACAAGACTCCATTACAGCGACAACCCATCTATTCATATTTGTTTCGCAACACCATCATCTTCTCTGAAATCTTTACAGAAAAACCCTAACCAGTTCCATCATCACAAATCCAACTCCTTCTATTTCTGAAATAAACAACAACTATAACTTCAATTTTGAGTTTCATCTCTCACCCTAATCGAACTCGATTTTTCCATCTCTCAATTTCGTGTTTCTTCGGTGGATTTTACGGAATTTTCTTCTTTGTCTGAAGAACAGTGGAGAAGAGAGAAAGGGGAATAGATAAATTATCCCTCTCTCAACCAGTTTGGACTTTAACAGTGGGACGGCTATTTGCTCCCACTGTGCTTGGATATAGCCATTGGCCGCTCCTTAATCCTTAGCTGGCTGGTTTTAGTTCTCTTCCAAAAGAGTTGCCCCTTAACATTAACTCGTCTCCTTATATTGTTGGTGTATAAAATGACCTTTTTGTCCTTCTATCTCAAATTTGGATGATTTCTTTTTCTTTACTTCAACGTGACTCCAGAGTACCTAATAACTCAAAACACACATAAAAAAACATAATTCACAAGAAAAGTAGCAGAGAAAGCATAAACAATAGATAATAAATATGATATATTCTACACCCTATCATCTTGCGTTGATATTGCGCGTACGATTGGTTGGCGTGCTTCTTACAGAGAATTTTGTATGATTTGATTCCGTAGAAAATATTGAAGTAGGATACTGTATATGCACTTGAACCCGAGAAAAATATTGCACATGAATCCCGAAGAAAAATACTGTATGCGTCCTTCATATGAACCCAAAAGAATTACTGTATATGAATCCCGAAGAAGAATACTGTATATGCTCTTGAACCCAGAAAATATACTGCGCATATAATTTTGAACCCGAAGTAGGATACCGCATATGTATTTCGAAACCATACTATTCTCCCATGTGTCGGGGATTTTTCTTCTTGTCGAGCGCGGTTATGTGTTTGGGAGATCATTTCATAATTTCCTTGTTTTGTTTTGTGCAAATATCTTGTTCTTAAGCGAGAAAAACCCGACAAGATGTTATCTGAACAAGGCTCCATTTCGTCCAAAGATGTTGATAGTTCGAAACCAAACATAGATGATGAGTTCTTTACCAAACCCTTTGCTCCTGCTCGGAGTAATCTTCCAGACTTCGAGCCAACTTTATTGACTGATGGTGAAAATGAAAATAAGACCCGCACAGTTCAGCCGGAGCATACCATACGGTTTTGTCTTCATAAAGGAGTGTATGCCTCTACCAGTATTGACTTCAGGATGTGTCAAATCCCATTGCGTTCTTTTGATGTGTGGGTCGAATTTATGGTGGGTAGGGAGAATATAAATTTCAACTTGACTCGATCGAGGATTATTAATGCCGTCAGAGCTTCAGTGAGTCTCCATATTAGGAAAGATGTCACGGGATTGGTTGCTTTCCTCTCTAGGTGGTGCTCGGACACTCACATAATTATCTGTAGATGGGGAGAAATAACTTTTACCTTGGAGAGCGTGGCTCTCTTGTTGAATCTTTCGGTAACCGGGGATCTTAACATCCAATTATCCAGAGATGAAAAGAAGATGTGAAATGACCTTGCTTCTAAGTTGGGAGATTTTGCCCGAAAAGACTCTACTGCGAAGTCGAAGGATTCAGTATGGAAGGAGGATTAAAGGTGCTTTTAAAGCTGGTGGATATCTCAGTGGTTTTCGGAATAGTTGGAGGCTAGACAGAAGAGCAGCGATCTCCATGTTGCATCATTTTTGGCCCTCTGGTTGTCTAGAGACATTCTTGACGACGGTTCCGGCAAGAAGGAGATAAGGGCAGAGCTGCTACCAATTGCTATGAAGTTGGCGAAAGGTGAAGTCCTCCCTATTTTCAGGCTATTCCTTGGCTCCTTTCACGCGCATCTGGATTACTTAGTCGTGAATATGCGAGTTTCGAATGGTTTCATGAAAGTGGATTCGTATGTGCACGTCGTTTTTCTACAAGCGTGGCTATGGGATCATTTTGAAAAGTACACTCCAAAGCCGTTGCCTACGATTCCTACGAGTTGGGGTGGCTCTCGAATTCTTCGATGGGTGAATAAGCGTCCAAGGGTTAGTGTGAGCTTGGTTAGCCTCATTGATAAATCACACGAGATCAATTTTTGCCCGTGGGAGCCAGTTCATAGGTCCGTGACTCAAATTGATACTTTTTCTTCTTCTCCGGATGTGATTTTGTCTTCAGATGACGATTTGAGCGTTGGTGAAAACTTGTTTATTCAAAGTTTTATCCCCGGTCACATGCCGTCTTTCTTTAGAGGGGCTTTCCAGATTTCTGAGTACAATATTGATCGCGCAGCTTACCACATGGGTTTCGATTAGGGGGTGCCCCTTGCTTGCCGGCTGGAGCTTCCTGAGAATTCATTGCATGCTGCCTTCGATGCCAGTGCCCTTGGGCCAGGTATTCATCTTCCCTTCTTTCAACCGGAAAGATCACCCTTGATGACCTTTAGTTACAACGAGTTCTGGTGCCGTGAGCATCTCATAATTCGCAAGTTTGTGGATGACGCGGTGGAGAATATTCTTGGTAAGCCTTCCCAAGAAGTTTTGAAGAAGTACCCAATGTTGAGAGATTTCAAGCGAAAGTCGTCTGGAAATTCTGAAAGTCCCCAAGTGAAAGAGAAGAGGACAAAAAACCATGCTGGTGGGTTTTGGATGGATTCAAAGGGTTCTCCTGCAGCCCTTGTGTCTTTAAGTTCTTCCAATAACCAGGTATGTGTCGCCTCTTTGCTGGTTTGTTTCCAAATGTGTGAATTTCTGCTGAAAGTATGTGTCTCGTTTCTTCTAGGGCTTTGGTAGTGTTAATGCTTTTGCTGCTCTTGCTCACTGTCAAGAGACGGTAACTCCTTCGAGTAATTCTGGCGGTATCGAGCCTTCTCACAACGGTAATGCGCCAGAGAAATAAGAAAGTTCGGAAGGTGAAGGTAATTCTTCCGATAGCAGCGCTGGATCCCTTTCGAAAAGTGGCTCGATAGGTTTTGCGCCTCTTTTTCTTCCTCTTCCCTTTGAAAATGTCTAACTCAAATCTTGCAGGAGGAATCTGACTCGGGAGATAGATCTGAGGTGGAGACACATGAAGACTTGCCCTTGGTGACAACAACCGTCAGTGATGACCTGGAGATGGAAGTTGAAAATACGCCTGTAGTGACTATGACCGCTGATGATGGCTTGGGGATGGAAGTTAATCAATCACAAAGCATGAATACAGTTCGACCGGGAAATGATTCTCTAATTGCTGGAGCAGATACGAAAGGGAACCCTTCGCAGATTGCGGATCTTGTTGCAGGCGCCATTTTTGATGCTTTGTACTTGGTTCCTTACCCAGGTCATGTGTTGGTCGGTGGTTTCAGCGTGCTAGCCAAATATGAGGCGTTGTATACCAAAATATGGAAGAAGTATGGACACATGGATACGACCAGGAAGATCAATAGTCATATTGTGTTGGTTAAACGTGTGGAAGAAGCTTTACCTTCTATTGAGGACATGTGCGGGGTGACTGGCCACACCGTTTCTGAAGACGTCATTGCTAACTGGGAGCATCACCGCGATATATGTGTGGAGAAGGAATTCAATGCTTTGTGATTCGTCGAAAATCTTGCTGAGATTCAAAAATTTAAGGATAAAGTAGTCCAAATCCCTTCTGCGGAGGAGATCACACGGCAAGAAACGGAAGCTGAGGAGTTGTCCAAAGTGTTAGCTATGAAGAGATCAGCTATTGAAGATGCGAAGGACCGTCTTGCTAAGAAGAGTAAACCGCTGTTGGACAACTTCCCTTGAATGTTTCTCCTTTAGATTCCTTTTTGTTTATTTCGAGGAACATCTTGGGTGCTTGATGTCGGAGTCTGACTGATTTTGGTAGTTGGTTGATGTTTTTGAGATGTTGGATTATTTTCTGGGATGAATGGTTTTAATATATAACTTTGATTATGCCTTGTGAAGGGAATATTGTTTTTATGAAAGTGTGTGCTAGAAATAACACAAGAAGTAATGGTATGATGGTTTTACTGAGAACCCAAAAACAGATCAGATATCTTGCCCGGTCTAGACTTACTTGTTGTATGGATCTTTCGTCGCAAATATTCCTATTTTCGTATAAGAAGTGGTTTTGCCGGTGACTTTGCTAGTAAGTCCCCAGTTGCTAGTAACCGTTTTTTGCTGAAAAAAGCCGCCATCCAGTCCCTAAATCGGAGTCCCCAGTTTTCCGTGTAGTTTTTACGGCTGGCAACTGGGTTGTCTGGTAGTTGAGTCGCAGATCTCCAAACCGATTATTGGATGCTTCTGCTGTTGGTGCTTGTATCGAGACGCGAGATCGATTTCTAGGAGTAGATATTGTAACCGAGAGATTGAAACTCCCATTGTGGTCACCAATTGTTTATGGGAGAAAATCGCCTCTGCCGAATTTGGTAAATTCGATGGTGAAGAGACTGGTGTAAACCCTTAAACAAATATGCTGCACGTGAGCACTTTTGATTCGAGATATCAATCTGTACAACTCTGGCCTAATCCAATAAGATGGTCGTTCCATACAAAGTGGAGGAGAAGGGTTGATTTGGGGAGGATAACGAAGAAGGGTGATGAGACCAGAGAGTTCTGGATAGGTAGTATCTCGATTTGTATCAGAATTGTAGAATCTTGCGGAAGCTTGCTAGTGATGGAAGTTTTTGAGAGAGATTGCAAAGTGGCTATCTGATAGTATTGTATTTTGCCTGACCAAGACTTGTGTGTTTTGGCAGAATAGGTGAAACCTATTTATACGAGTGAGATTGAACGTACCCTGGCCTCATTAAGGAATTGAGTAAATGTGCCACTTAAAACAGAGGAGGTGGAAACCATTGGCTTTATGGTGAAAAACGTTTTCACCATAACTTTCCTTATTTAATGGACCGTATTCATTCCTTGCACGCCATGCTTTATTGCGAGCGTAGTGTACGCTGCACGCTGTGACCGCCAAACCAAAACCCCAAGAAAGCATCCCCCAGTTTGTGTTGATGTCTCGAGAGTTGGGCGCAAGTGGCAATGCCAAAGTTGCAAGTGAAGCGTTGCGGCATGTGCGGGATGCCTCGACCGCAAGTTATACTTTGTGTGCGGATGGCAATGCCAAAGTAGATTGGTGGAGCATTTGGCATGTGCGGAATGCCTTGGACGCGATTTGTACTTTAAGTGCGAATTGTAATGCCAAAGTCGCTAGTGGAGCATGTGTGGCATGTGCGGAATGCCTTGGAAATTGGCTAGCAAGTTGGGGATAAAAGTGGCTAGTGGTTGCGTGTTGGCATGTGCCAATGGCACACACGACCACTTTGGCCAAGTCGCGGGCACTACAATTGGATAGTGGCTTGGGATAGAAAGTCGCTAGTGGTAACATGTTGGCATGTTCCAATGGCATGTATGGCCACCTTGGCCAAGTCGCGAGCGCTACAATTGGGTAGCGGCTTGGAATAGAAAGTGGCTAGTGGTAACGTGTTGGCATGTGCCAATGGCATGCACGGCCACTTTGGCCAAGTTGCGGGCACTAGCTGGGCATAGCGGCTTGAAGATAGAAATTGGCTAGTGATGCGTGTTGGCATGTGCCAATGGCACGCACGGCCAAGTTGACCTAGTTGCACGGTTTGCAAGCCTAGGGCGCTATTTTTGGCATGTGCCAAATAGTATAACGGATTAGTTTGGCATGGTTGCATGTGAGTGCAGTAATGAGGTTTGGTTTTGGCGTCGTTGCCATGGTGCGCAGTATGCGACTTGGTTTTGGCATCGTTGCCATGGTGCGCAGTATGCGGCTTGGTTTTGGCGTCGCAGCCATGGTGCACAATATGCGACTTGGTTTTGGCGTCGTTGCCATGGTGCGCAGTATGCGGCTTGGTTTTGGCGTCGTTTCCATGGTGCACAGTATGCGGCTTAGTTTTGGAATTAGGGTTCTGTGTCGAAAACCCTAATCTGGTATTTTGAAAAAATACCCCCATTAATTGTTGACACCTGAATTAAATGCTCGTAGTTAATATGTTGCTGGTAACACTAGGTCATGGGGTTTTACGATTTTACCCCTTATCTAAAATCCACCATCGACACCTGTATAGACTCACCAAGGGGATCGAGGAAATGACTAATGAGGTCAATCGTCTTCACTATTCGGATTCTATGAAGCAGGTAGAGTTGGATCAGTGCCAATTCGCTCTCACAAACCTTTGACTGGACTATAAGAAAATCTCCGATGAATATGATTTCCTTGACGAAGCTCAAGACGCTGTAGTTAATGAGTTTGAGATAGCTTCAGCTAATGTCGAAGGTATACGTTTGTTTGATCGTGGGTAACTTTCTAATGCCTTTATTCTAACCAGTTTTCTTCTTTTGTTTTAGATCTCGAGAAGTAACTTAGCCACGCAAATTAAAAGCTTGAAAAAGCTTAATATGAGCTAATGAATCAGCAGGAACATGCTAGGTATTATGAAGGACTAGCAGGGTCCCGAATATGGCGGCGAAGGAAATATCAAAAGAAGTTGAGAGGTTGTCATCGTTGCTAGGTTAGTATGATCTCAAGGTTGCCATTATCACTGTAGTTGCAGGATTTCCCACACTACACCCTTGTTAAGATTTTGTTATAATCAACTCATAATTGAAGATGAAAAACGACACTTTATTATTTTGGTTTCAGAAATGTTTACAGAAATGGAAGAATTCAAGATTACAACTATTCTATTGAAGTTTCTCTCTCCTCAAGACTTTCTTTACTCTCGAAAAATACAACATCCTTTTCTGGACACATTGGGTCTATATTTATAGGGTAGTTACATAGTGGATGACAGCTAGGTTTTCCTCTTATTTGGGGTTGACTCTGCGATTGTACCGCGATTAGTTACAATGTTCACTCTCGCAAGTTTTATAACCATCGCAGGACAAACATGCTTTTCTCAAGTTTTCTCCACTCGTCATTTATTATGTTGCTCTTTTGACTGCTTTTGTGACACTCGCAAAGTGTAGTTGAAGATCTTGCAGTGATGCTCGCTGGGAAGTGTTGTTAATCTCGCAAAGAATTATTGTAGCGATATTATGGTCCTACATCTTGCCTCTTCTCATGTATTCTTCGCAAAGTGGAGAGGATATGAGAATCTTCAATTCTTCAAAGTGCTCGCAGCCTCTCTTCTTTCCATATTTTCTTCTCGACATTGCTTCGTTAATTTAGCTTTAACCGCCTACACGTGTTGTAAATTCATCTTTTTACTGACACGTCTTTCCTCAACAGGTTATTCCCTTTTGCCTATAAAAGGTAGAGTTAAACTTCAAAACTAATTTTCTTCTTCTACTTCTCTATCTTCTTCATATGTTTATTTTATCTTCCGTCTACAACTTTTCTTCTTCTTCATATTCTCCTGCTACTGTTCTAATGGAATCATCAAGGTATGTTTTTTTATTATAATCTTTATTTGATTCAATTTTTACTCATATTCTTCGATCTTCTCTATTTGATCCTTTATAACTCCCGTATTATGTCTTCTCTTCAGTGGAACTATCCCTAACACCCAATCCTCAGGTCAAAACCCTAATGCTCGCAAAAGACCGACTGAGAAGAAGAAGAGAAGTTCTACGAATGATAAGGTGGTAAGAAACACATCCTATTTCTTAATAACAATATTGTTGCCTCTGTTTCTTATCTAAGTTATTATTCGCAGAATGTCGAGAACATCGATAATCCTCCCAAAAGACCTCGTCAGTTTAAAGCTCTTGAGGCTGATTTCTCCATCCCCACATTAACATCTGCAAGAGTTACTCCCACACCCTCGCAACTGGATCCTCTTTCTTTTACCTGCGAGAATATCGCTGCCAACACCTCTACTTCTTTTGATTCATTGATAAATTAAGTTCCTGAAATTGCTGTGACTGAAGTTCCTTCTAGCCCTTTATTGCCTTCAACTGTTATTTTTCCCAACACTCCTCCTTCTGATAATACAACCATCGCAAATGACTCAAATCATCAACTTATCCTCGTTACCACTTCACCCTATGCATCTCTTCCTCCATCGAATGAAATCTTAGCTGGAGTTGATGTTGCTTTTAAAATTTTATCTAATATTTTAGACGATGCTAGAAATTCTTCTACTGACTCTCTCCAATATGAAGCTTGCGAGACCTTACTTAAATATTTTGGCTCTGATAATACTGCTTCACGAGCATCTTTAGAGAATGAAGTTGAAACTCTTAGAAAAAGCCTTCAAGTCAAAAAATTTGAATGTGATACTCTGAACCATATGCTTCGCAACTCTTCTCTTAACTGCGAGAACCTTCGCAGAAAAAATGACTAGCTGAAAGGTACAATTTTCCTACCTCTACCCTTTTGTTTTTCTGTTTTGCTTTTATATCCCCTGTACTCAAGTCTCCTTCTTAAATTCTTGATTCATATATTAGTTTCAAATCGGACTCGTTTCATGGAGAGACTTAAATTTGAATCTATTGCTGACGAATCTCGTGTTGAAAGAGATTCTTGGATGGACCAGTATAATAGATTAGATAATCTCCACACATATTCGATCGATCAAATAGATAATCTTACTAATGAGAATAACCAACTATCGCAAAGTCAAAATTTATTAAGTAACGAGATTACTCGTCTCTCATATTTGTTAACCAAGTCTAACTTGGCGGTAGAATCTTTATCAGATGAAAATAGAACTTTATCCCAAGAGAAACATAGATTTTCAAGCCTGATAGTGATTTCTTCTGTAATGACCCTCAAGCTCGTCAACGCTATTAGACCAGTCCATAGACGTTTTAGTCGATAATAATCCGATTAGTTTAACATGAACGTTAATTAATAAGAATTAATCTAACAACGATTTAGATACGAAATTAGTACCCTTGGATATATCTCGATAAGTTATGCGGAATGGACTACTCGAGCGTGCCATTCTAATACCGGACGAAGAAGAATTTATCAGATACGCGTGAAGGACAAAATCCGAGTGGCTGCCCATAGTAATTTTGTGGGTGCCTTAATAGTTTTGGTCGGCCTTATCCACCAGTTCAACCGAGAGGATTAACTCGCTCTCTTTCTCTTTTCTTTTTCTCTATTCTCGTTCTTCTTCTTTCTTCTTCTCTTTCTCTTCTTCTTCTGTTCTTCCTTCTCCGGCGAATTCGAGAGATCGAATGGAAGATTAGTTGTTGGTAAGAGGTAGAGAAGATCTTGGGGTAGTAGTAGTGATGATGTTGTTATTTTTTTTTGATCCAGATTCGAAGAAAGTAATGAATCAGAGTTAGGGTTTCTGCGTTTTGGAATTGGTTGAAGATTATGAGAGATTGAAGATGGAATTAAGAATTAATTGAAGGGTTATTAACGAATTGATAAAATGAATCTATTATGAAGTTGAATCGAAAGGGAAATATAACTTAGGGTTTCTGGATCTTGTATTGGAGTTAGAATTGGGAAAAGATTGAGAAGATTTATATAGAGTTGTAAGATGGGTTTTGATTATTGAGAACAAGGAAGAAGAATTGATTGTTAATTTTCAAATCCCAGAGATGAATTGAGGAATTAGGGTTCCTGGTTTTGATTGAAGTTATGAATTCAATTTGAAGAAGATGAGTTCAGTGGTAAAGTTCAAACAAGATGCAGACATTTGAGGTAATTGTCTTACCCTATAATTTTAGTAAAATTATTAATTGGTGTTTTGGTTCAGTTCAACGTTGTTGAGTCTGAATGGACTCTAGTTTTAGATTAAGAACTTATGTTGTTGCAGAGAGAATGCGTATTGAAGTGTTGTTGTTTGATTCAAGTTGTTGTTGAGCCAGGGATGAATGTAATGGTTAGTATTTGAGTTACAGATTGTTGGTGATATAGCTGGAGTATGAATTAATGTTATATAGTGGCTGTTAAGATGGGTTTAAGTTGATTTGTATCAGAAAAAGATTTGGTGTTTGAAATGAAGAACTTGTTTGTGTTGTTGATGTCATTACACATTAGTGGTACTGAAGTTGCAAGTAGAGGTGTCATGTCTCATTAGTTGAAATGGAAAGTGATTGTGTTGGTGGAGTTGCTAGTGGATACTATAAGTGTTTGTAATGTTATTGCTGAGATAGTTATGATGGGTATGTGACAGTGAAGATGTGTTGAATGACAAAGAGAAATAGGATTGCAGGTGGAATGAGGTGGTGAGGTTGTGAGTGTAGCTGGATTTGAAAGTGGAGGTGCATTATGGCCTGATGTGGATATAATTGTGACCTCCAGATGGTTTGTGGGTAGCAGCTGCAGTTTAAATTGAAAGTGGTGGTGCAGGTTGGGATGAGATGGAGTTGCAGGTGTTGTTGGTTTGACAAGTACAGGGTCATGGAGTGGTTGGGAGTTGAATTGCAAAGTTTATAGGGGTAAATGTGATGTTGCAGAGAGTGTGTGCGTGTGTGTGTGTTATCTATATTGAGAATTAGCTGTGCTATTGTGGGTGAGTGATGGGAATCACAGGGCTGAGTATAAAATGGATAAGTGTAGGTGAGTGTAGTTGCAGGAATTCCCACATTACACCCTTGTTAAGATTCTATGGAAATCAATTAAACTTCAAAGATTTAAACGACACTTTACTATTCAAATCTCAAAAATGTTTACAGAATTGGAAGGAATCAAAGATTACAAATATTCTCTTGAAGTTTCTCACTCCTCAAGACTCTTTCAACTCTCAAAAATACATCATCCTTTTCTAGATCTATCGAGCCATTTATATAGGGATTTACATAATGGATGACAACTAAATTTTCCTCCTATTTCGGATCTAATCTGCGATCTCATCGCGATCGGTACAATATTCTCTATCGCAAGAATGATGACCATCGCAGGATCAACATATTCTTATTTTATTTCTTCCATCGTCAGTTTCTTTTGGATATTCTGTGACGCTCGTGAAACGTTGTTAAAGAATTGGCAGTGACGCTCGCAGAAACGTTGTTAATATCGCAAGAATAGCGTTGTAGCGATATTCTGGTCCTACATCTTGCCTCTTCTCATGTCTTTTCTGCGAAGGAGATAAGATCATGAGAACTTAAAATTCCATAACTGCTTATCTTTTCAGACTTTCCCGTTCTGACACGTTTCTATGTCCTTCGCCAGCTGTTTTCACGAATTCTTTCTTCCAATAAATTTTTGACACGTCTTCTCTAACCACTGCGATATGACCACCCACGTCTTTTCTTTGCATTAATTACCTTCATCTTCTTCAAGAAATTTATTCTTCTATAAATACTCTTCTCATTCCTTTCCTTTTTCTCTTTTACTTTCTTCTTCTTTCTCTCCGTTCCCTCTCTGCAAATTTTACTATTCTTCCGCGAATTGCGCTTCTGTTACTGTTGTGATTTCTTTCTTCTTTTCAACCTTTTCTTTCATTCCCATACTCAAAAATGGTTGCTGCTAGTACTAAAAACTTGAAGGCCTTTAATGAGATGCGCGAGAAACTCAAAATTAAAGGTTTTAACTTGTCTTTAATTCTAGATCAGGATTCTAGATCTGAACTTTCTCTTAAATTATTTACTGATGATCAATGCTCTCGCAAAAAAATCATAGTATCACTAGGCCAACTTGAAGCTGGTCTTCCCTTTCCTCTCTATGACCCAGAACTCCCATTATTCTACCAAATAATATCTGACGAGAGGTTCTCGCGAGCAATATATCAACTAGGTGGAGATTGCATTAGGTTGCTACTTGAATATGCTTCTCGTGGTGTTGGCAAAGGATCGCGCTATTCTGAAGATGCTCAAAATCCTCTTTACAAACATATTCCCATTAACTCTGCAGATTATACTGTAGAAATGTTTTTCAAAAATTACAAGATACTCCCTATGAAGAGGGATAGCACCTGTTGGGGAATTCGCCTGAAGAAACTCGCTGTCGAAGAAGCTCTCATGATAGAGATTGACTTTCACACGAAAACTAATCATGGTCCTCGCCATTCTAGTGATGACAAATGGTTTATTTTTCCGTTGTGTCTCGAAGGTCCTTATATTTCTGGTTCTCGCGAACTTCCCGCGAATCTTGCAGAATATCAACCTTGGGTCTTTAATTGGCCTGAAAGAACTAAAGAGGTACTAATCTCTCTGAATTTTCATATTATTATTACTCATTATCTTCCTTGCGTTTTTATATTCTCGCTAATTATTTTAATCTTTCTCATATTGAAAGAATGAAGCTCAGTTACCAAACTTTTAGGAAGCCTAGCACTTTCTTTGCTCTGAAATCTTTCACGGATGAAGTAAGAAATATATCTTCATAAATTTTAACAATATATTGTTGCCCCTATTTCTTATCTTCATCTATGCTCGCAGGAAATTGAAGAGTTAGAACCATTAATACCCGCAAAAACCAAGGAGAAATCTTCAAAAGAGAAATCTGGGAAATTTTCAAAGGAGAAATCTACTACTCCATCCAGGGGAAAGTCTTCTGCCCCTCACAATGAAGAATCTAGCGATCCTCCACTAAAGAAAAGGAAAACTCAACCTTCTTCTTCTTCAATTCCTCAACTAATTCCAGAAAATCCAAGTGTTGATCTTGATAAAGATAATAATGACGAGGATTTTAATGTTAGCGGTTTTCCTTCAATAAAAAATTCTTCTGATTCTGATTCTTCAATGACTCGTTTATCCAGAATTTTTAGTGATATTTCCCACAGCATAACTTGTAATGACGAGGATGAAGATATTAACAAGACATCCCAAGCTCTTGCCAAAGTTTGCGATGCCCCTATTCTGGTGGACAATGATTCTTTCCAAGGAGTCTCACAATCGCTGACTCCTAGTCTCTTAAATTTTCTTGGTGCCTTGGTATGTTTTCATTTCTTCAGTTCGTTTATATATTTTCTCCAACGCTAGATATTAATTTATATTTTTTTCTCGCAGGTTGGAAGAGCTTCTTTTGCTGTTGCTTCTGATTTAGATAAAAGACGTGCCAACTCTGAAGAGAAAGCTGCTAAACTTCGCCATGATAAAGAAAAATTAGAATCTGAAGTTACTGAGATTTGTAAGAAGAATAAACAGCTGGAGACTGAAGCTTCAGTTGATAAGAAAAAGATCTCTGATCTTGATAGAGCTAACCAACAACTCTATGGTATGACTGACTTCCTTTCTATCTTAATTCTTTTTACTCTATCGCAGCTTATTCAAGCGACCACTTTAATCTTGCAGATATTTATGGTCTTACTGATGAGGCTATACTCTTTCAATCTTTCCCTGAACCTGTAGATGATCATACTCTTCTTGCATGTCTTAATAATTCTTTAAGTAATTTCTCAGATGATAAGATTAATTCCCTCTCCATAGATAAACTTAGATCCAAGCTTAATCTCTTAAAAATTGAACACAAATTCAATTTAAGTCTGACTGACAAATATAAGCATTTTTACCTTGATTCAAAGAAAGAAATAGATAGATTAAGACAGAAGAATAGCGATCTTATTGACGAGAAAGATCTTGCCATCAAAAAGGGATCCAAGACCCTAGCATACTTTCATAAAACTCTCCTTGACGTTCAAATGGACATAGATAAACTTATCCGCGAGAATAAAGATCTTCTTGCGAGGGAGACTCAAGTTCGATCTCGTCTCTTTATTAATAGCGATGATGAGTTTGCTTGGGCTGCGAAGGTTCTTGACAATTCCAGGAATGACTTAGGTGTAAATGTTAGCCTTCAAATTGAACAAGCGGCCTTAATTAGATATATGATTTCTGAAAGAGAAGGTTGTTTGATGTTCTTCTTCTCGCTATTTTCCTGTTTTTATTACTCTTATTTACAAAATTTCTAACTTGTTGTCATATATTCTCGCAGGAGAGCTGAAATAAGATATCTTAAAAGAATTGAGGAACTTGAAAATGAGAAGAATCAGCTCGCGAATACTCTTGCTGCTCGCAATAATAAATATTCACGATTGAAGGAGCAGTTTGACATTACCACCGCGAATTTCAATAGATCTCTCATTGTTGTTCGTAATTATTCCGTTAAGTTGGTCTGCAATGATCATGGACTTTATCCTTCTATATATCCTGATCTTGCAAAGGAAATCCCCTCAATAATCCCAAATCTTAACATCTCTGATAGCGAAGCTGAGGATTCTGACGAGGATGAAAATGATAATGATAATGACGAAGGAGAAAGATCTGGTGGAGGAGAAGAATCTGATAAGAATGAAGATAGTGATGATAATGATGAAAGGGAGAAATCTGGAGATGAAGAGACGTCTGATAAAGAGGATGGCGATGGATCTAGCTAGTTCTTCTTTTTCCTTCTATCTTCCTTGTATATTTATTTTCTTCTTTCTGTAACATTGTTGTTAGTTTCTCCAATTTTGTGAATTTCTTTTGCTTCTACCTGTATGAATTAGAAAACAGTTCTTTTTTTGCAAGTCAATCAATCAATATAATTATTATTCTTTAATTATCTGCGTGCATTTATCTATGCAATTTTTATATGATAGATGAATAATAATTTCATCGTTCTCATGCATTCCCATACTTGCCTATATTATTCATCTGCAATATAAAAATTGATTAAAGATTAGATATTAGTGGTAAATAAAATTTGGCTTAATACTGGCGATCTTATCGTTAGCAACAATTGCGTGAAATCGCAATTCTCATAACATCTGCGAGTATTATCGCAGTAATCTTGTGGTATTATTACGCCTTCCTAATTAAAGGTATTATTTTGCCACACTCTTTCTTTCTGCGACAAAATCGCAGGACATATTTACATTTGCATGTATTGACCCATTGATCTTGCCTTATCTGTATTCTTTTGATTGTATTGCGACAATATGACAAGTCTAAGCTCCTTTACAGGATTAAAGCCTCATGACATTGTCGTCTTGCGATGAAATCGCAGGACGTCTTTACACTTTCATGCAAAAACCCATTGATCTCATATTAACATTTTTCTTGTGGCTTGTTGCCTCTGTATCATTTAAGTCACGCGAAAATATGACAGGCCTAAATGTTCTTGCGATCATAAATCCCCATGACATTACCGTCTTAAGACACTTATCATCTCCCTAATGGAGGGTGCCGCCCTTATCTTCCCCCTGGTTGCCCCTTCAAGGAGGGCACATTGGCCATACAAGACTAGATCCTCCCATCCATATTTACCAACAACCAGCTGTTTTCGCAGCTTCTTGTCCTTTATGCCTATATGGCTTATAGTTACAAGACTACACCCTAAGTGGGGTTTTCTTCAGGCCAAGTGCATCGTAGCCAAGACTTACCAAGAATGGCAAGGGAGTTTCGTACGCCCTTGGAACCCTTGGCTCAACCGTGTACCTCGGTGCCTTGGTCATACTTTGCACTTCTTGGAAGAGATTCTCGGTCGTCCAACCAGGGTATAACCATATATAGTTGGAAATCCAAGATCTCTCTCCCGGATAGGTTTTCTTTAACCCCAACATCTGCATGACTCAGGATCCAACAACGATACAACCTTACCACTGAATCATGTCAAGAGATACCCCCTCCTATGACGCGCTATTAGGTCTTACATTTTCCTCTTGCAAAATTTTATTCGCGAACTAGGGTGCACGCCATAAAGGTTTGTCCCATTCTTTAATCTCTGCGAAATTTTATTCGCGCTTCTCGCAAGTATTGTAACTCTGATAGAATTTCATAACTTTGATCTTCTTTCTTTTTGTAAAATCTTGTGATTCTTTCAAGCAGAAAATTCTGTTCAATTACATATTCTTCAAACAAATCATTCATATAGTTCTCTAAAGTTCATCATTTTACCTTTATACTTACTATTTTCTGATTCTGCTTTTCTGCTACGTTTTACTGTTGTTTCTTTTTCTGCGAGACGCTCGCCATCAACTTTCACATCCTCTTTCTGCTCTATTGTATCAATCATTAACCTTTCACATCTCTGTTGTTGTTTGATTTTGTACTTCCAATTGCTATTCTTTTCAGCTCTCTCTTCGCAAGACTTCATATCGATTTCATAACATTTCTTGCTTTATCCTCAATCTCCTTTAATAACTCCAACACCTTTAGGATGAGGAAATTTGATACACTGGTGATAAGTGGATTCTACACCCAATATCCCGTGTAACCAAGGTTGTCCTATCAAAGCATTGTAAGGTGATTCGATGTCCACAACACAGAATAAGATTTTTGAAGATATTCCTTTTAACGATATTTGCATTTCAATTTCCCCATTTGGTTTATTAGTTGTACCGTTAAATCCATAGATTTTATACGTTGATGGTATCAAATCTTCATCTCTTCCGCCCATAGTTCTATAGGTATGATAGAATAAGATATCAACTGAACTCCCGATATCTATTAAGACTCTGTTGATGGCCTAAGAGTCTTCAATTTTACCATAATTTTCTTCATCTTCTTCTTATATTTGCTTTGGTTTTATCTCTAATCGTACCACCAATGGGTTGTCATGTTGCTCGCCAAGCTCTGGTATATCTTGCGCGGTGAAAGATAGAGTTTGTTTCTGCCATTCTTCTAATGGCGAGGCTCTCGCTATATTCATTATCTCTCTTCCATCTGTATTCCTCGCGAAGACTCTACTTAAAACATTATCATGGAAATCTTCCACAGTTCTGTATGAATGCACAATGGAGTTACAAAACAAATTCTTTGCTTTAGTCCCCACTTCTATCACGAATGTTTGTGCTCCTTTTACAGCATTCACTCTGCGAGTTTCTGGTGTTGGCGGTAATTGATGAGGTTGTGGATGTCCTACTAGAAAGTGATTTAACTTTCCCTGATCAATCATCCTCAAAATTATCCTGTTTACATTCCTACAATCATTTATTGAATGGCCATGAAAGTGATGGTAAGGACAAAATTCTTGACTTTGATTGCTTGGTTGTGGTTCTTTTCCCATGTTCCATGGCGATGGTATATTCTCCATCAGAATATTATCTTTTGATTTCCTTGCCCTCTAAAGTTATTCTGCCTTTGTCCGCCATAAGTTTCTTGCGGCTGATCAAGTCTTTGAATCTTATTATTTCCACCGCGATTGTAATAATTCTTCTCCCTTTCATATTCTTCTTGATCTCGACTGCCCATTGCTACCAATTTTTGTTGGTTATCAATTACCACCTTCTCTTGTTGTGGCTGCGAGGTGCTCGCCACATTATTTATCATTTTAGGAAGTAAACTTCCACTTGCCGCTAGCGAGCTGGTGTTCGTGATTGGATATGATTCCATCTCATTTTGTTTCTCCTCCAAAGCAATGTACTCTTCCTGTAGTTCTCGCAGTTCAGTCATAGTGATTGTATTCTTGACTCTGAAAATTTGTATGTACAGTAGATTGGTCGCGAGCATGGCATTGATAAAAGGCAAGATAATATATCTCTCATCAACTCTTCTTTCCATATTACTGCACATTGATTTCCATCTTACGGTTAAGTGCTTTAGACTATCACCAATTCTCTGTTTTAACCCAGACACATCTTCAATACCCGGCCGCGATGAATTGTTGCTAATATACGCTCCTAAAAATATAGCTTGTAAATGATCAAAAGAAGTTATGGTATTTTTTGGTAATCCCTCGAACTATTTCAACGCCTCGCCAGTTAAGCTGGATGCAAAATATTTGCATAGCACATCATCATGATTCTCCCACTGTAGCATACATCTAACATAAGCTTTGACGTGTTGAACAGCACAAGTAGTTCCATCAAAAATGCTGGTTAATTGAATTTTGGAGGTATCCCCCTTAACTGTACTTCTTGAGTAAATGGAGTTCTCGCAGATTCTTCAATAGCTTCATCAAGTTGCCTTCTACCTCCTTCTCTTCTATTGTTTATCATTCCTCGCATTTCTGCTAATTCTCTCAATATTTTCTCATTCTCAGCTGAGTTTTGTTCCATTGGCCTCTTTAATGTTGTTTCCCTTCATGTGCGTTCTTGCATTTCTTGTCTTACGAGATTTTGGGTATCTTCTTCTTCATCTTCATCTATTCTTTCTCTGCGATTTTCTCTTTCATCTTCCTCTTGATATCGTAACTGCCTATCTCCTTCTCTGTGGATTTCCTCATTTCTCTTCGCTGTATCTCTATTCTCCTCAGTATCCTATCATACTCCTCTTGAATATTACCATTGTAGCGATTTTGCGTACGTCTCCTTTCTCGATTTTCATGATTATTTTGTCGCACTGCTTCTCGAAATTCATGTTCTTCTACTTCTGACCTTAATCTTTCCCTCTCGCGGGCTAAACGTGCTTGTTCAGCGTAATGTTTCTCAATTTCTTCTTCAATTATTCTTTGATTTCTTTGATTCTCTCGCCCATGTAATATCCTCCTACCTTCTTCTGAATTTTCTTCTTCAATTTGGTTGTTTCTTCCCTCTTGATTTCTATTGCCACGCGGATTATAGCGATCTCCAATTATCTCTTCTTCTCTAGGACGTTGTTCTCCATTTAAATTTTGAACTTCTTCTCTAACATTTCTCATTGGGGAATTTTGCCTTGGTTCTCCTCTGAGTGATCTTGAATTTGATCTAACAGTACTTCTTGATCTCCTTCTTTGTAACCTCAAATTCTCCATTCTTAGCTCATGATTTTGTCTTGTTAAATTCGCACGCTCTTCTGCCTCTAATCTCCTTTCTTCCTATATTCTTTGTCTCGAATCATCTACTATTTCACGTCCTTCATGAATTAATACTCCAACCATTTCTTGATTTCTTTCTCCTTCTTCTTCATTTCTCAATTGTCGATTTTCTGCTTCTTCTATCGAATCCGACCTCCAAGTATGCACACTCACTCTATCATAATCCACATTCCTATCTCGTGTTTGTGTTTGTTGATTCGGTTGTTGAATTGAACTTTCTTCTTCATTTCTTATTCTATTTCTCCCTGATCTTATCCTTAAAGATTCTTCCAATTCACCTGTTCCCTCACCTGCAAGTATTTTACTTCTCCTCACAGTTGTCGGTGGTTCTGATGTATTTCTTCTTCTTCTAGCCATTTCTTCAACTCTAACAATTTTTTCAAATCTTCAAGTTGTAATTAGAGATTTCTTAGCTTGATTCTCCCTGTTTATGGGCGCCAAAATATAGTTGCAGGAATTCCCACATTAGACCCTTGTTAAGATTCTATAGAAATCTATTGGAAATTAATTAAACTTCAAAGATTTAAACGACACTTTACTATTCAAATCTCAGAAGTGTTTACAGAATTGGAAGGAATCAAAGATTACAAATATTCTCTTGAAGTTTCTCACTCCTCAAGACTTTTTCAACTCTCAAAAATACATCATCCTTTTCTGGATCTATCGAGCCCTTTATATAGGGATTTACATAATGGATGACAGCTAAGTTTTCCTCCTATTTTGGATCTAATCTGCGATCTCATCGCGATCGCTACAATATTCTCTATCGCAAGAATGATGACCATCGCAGGATCAACATATTCTTCTTTTATTTCTTCCATCGTCAGTTTCTTTTGGATATTCTGTGACGCTCGTGAAACGTTGTTAAAGAATTGGCAGTGACGCTAGTAGAAACATTGTTAATATCGCAAGAATAGCATTGTAGCGATATTCTGGTCCTACAGTGAGTTACAATTAATGAATTTGGTAATGATTGTTTAACTAATCATAATGTCTGTTGAAGTGTAGATAAGAAGAGGAATCTAAATTAGTTTATGTTGAATTGAATCTTCTCAGTGGAAGCTTGCAACTTCATTTGTAGGTAAAGCTAAGTTTGTAGTTGAAGTTAAATCATGAAGTTTATTTGGAATGTATATGTTTTTGTTATAATGAGGATGGTTTTTTAATTTAGTTGAAGTTGAAATAATAAGAAGAAGGTTATGTGGTAGGAATTGAAGCTGTAATAGCTTAGGTCTTGTACTGTTAGTCATCCCAGTCAGTGTCTGACTTAGCTGACTTAGTTAATCTGATTGAGTCTGTGAACCTGACTCACTTGAATCAGTCTTGTAGACTGAGTTAACTCACTGAGTTTTTCCTTGTCTTGACCTGAGTTGAATCGTTGAACGATTCATGTTTGATTTATTTGACCATTGACCTCGGACGTTGACTGTTAGTTGACCATTGACCGTTAGTTTGACAGTTAGCTACTGTTAGTTGACTTTAATGGACTTGGGCTTAGGGTAGTTTTCTTAATTAGATGTTTTGGACCTCTCGTGGTCCGAATTAGACTTTGACTTCTTCTACAAAGTTGTAGATACTCATAAGACTTAGCTATTGGACTAGAAAACCAACCCAATGAATTGGTAAATCTTTAGATATGCAAGATATGGATTATGAAGATGTGAAGAACCTTAGATGGGATAAAGATAGATAATAAAAGGTATAAAAATGTAAATGGGCCTAGAATAATTAGATAGACTTGTATGATTCATGGGTGAGCCTCTTTGGCTAGATTCTTAGAATGCTTCTTTGATTAACAATTAGTATTAACAACGACCTATTCAAAGGACGAACCAGTGGATCGTGGATCTCGAGATAGGCGTGGCTTGTCATCAAAAGGTGTGGGAATGCATTTGACTCTTTGTATTCATTATTGTTGCTTTTATAAAAGTTTATACTTAACAAACTCATGCATTGTCTGTTTCTGCATTCCATGTTTTGTTTAAAATGCATTATGTTAATCATGTTGATTCTGTGAATCTTTCCACGATGTGGAAAGGACTTGTATTGTTTCGTCGTCAACATGAATTGTTATGGGAAATGACAATTTCCACTTGTGGTATATAGGATACGCTCCTTCACATTTATACCTACTTTAATTCATCTTTTATTGTTTAGAGTACCGGTCACCATGGTCTTGGTGGCGTCCATATCTATTAGGTGTGAATTGTCGGGTAGGGATTTACAACCATATTATACATTGTTTGAAGAAGGATTTTGTCCATATGCATGTATGATTATCTCAGTGACTTAGTCACTGTTTAATACTTTCGGAAAAACATTATTGTTTTCCAAATCTTGCATATGATTACTTAGAAGGTTAAATGTTAATTATTCCCACTTCAGTTTATGTGACAGATCAGGGTTGCGCATCAAAAGCTTCACGGTTTGACTTCGCTAGTTGATTAACTTCTGTTATATTTATTATGTTGTATATTTTATTTAAAAACCAAATGACTATTATATATGTATCATTGATAGAAGATCTTGTATATATATTTCTGAGCGGGTTTAGCTTTGGGTTAAGTTTTTGTAGCAGATTTCTTAATTGAAAGTTTAAGTATTTAATTTGGATTCTTAGTGCCTCTATTTTTAGTTAATCTCTTGGATTAGTCAGCTGTTAGCTTAGGGGGCGCTACATCTTCGCAGCAATTGAGTAATCTACAAAGAATATGTGATAATCAAGAGAAATCTCTTCGTTCCCTTAAAGATGAACTCAAGGAAGTAACTGAACTCATCTGCTGCTGAGAAGGATAAACTTATCAAGGGTAGGTTAACTCTTAGTTTGAAGGCCATCAAGCTTCAAGACCAATACTCTCAATTTAAGAAGTCTCATTCTTTACTAGCAAAGGAAAACTCGTATCTACACACCAAAAAAAAAAAACATGAAATATCGTCTGAAGGGTGTGGTTGGCGATAAATTTGATGACGCTATGAATCAATGGGAAAACTGTTTCTTTACATTAATTCAAAACTTAACCTCGCATAAAGAAGGTAGTCAATTGACTGCCTCTCTTGTTGACCTTTCTGTCAAATTTTGTGTTATATTTCTTTCAAAATCTTTGACTGAATGATCTTTTATCACTTTTGTTACTCGCAGAATCTGAAAGAAGTCTTCATTCTACCATCGCTGATCTTACTGATAAATTGGATAAAGTTCGCAAAGAAAACAAGACTCTTACTTCCAATTATATTGAAGCTCGCAACAAAGCATAAAGAAGACTTGATTATCTCGAGTACTTTAAAAATATAGAGATTAGGAATCGTGACAGAGGTTTCCTTCGCCAGGTTCACCTCAGTGCTGAAGTTCTTGTGAACGATATTCTGCTCTCCCATTCTCCCCCTCCTGTATTTGTTCCTCCTTTAAAAGTTGATGATGATGAAATTCCTCTTCCCATGGATAAGGAATTAGAATTCACTAATGAAGAAGAAAATACCACTCAAGAAGATGATGAAGAAGAAAGAAGTCCCCCTAAAGAAGTAACTACAAGCTGTGAGAAGAATACTGATGAAGCTGACAATTCTGGCAAGAATAACGAATCTGGCAAGCAAGAATAGTGAATTTGGCGAGATAATCGTCAAAACTTGAATTTCATTTTTTCTTTCTTTTTCTTTTTCTTTCTTGCGAATAATGTAATTTTTGAAAATTTTAGAATTCAACTTTTGATTTCGTTTACTTTGAATATCCTCAAGGAAGATAATGAAATCTTATTTCTCCACTCCCCTACTTGCCCTTCATTATCTTTCTTGAAATGGTGAATTATTTCCTGTATCTCCTTTTTGTGAACTGTGTGGCTATATTATTCATGAAAGTATGAATATATCTGAGATGTAATGAGTACAGCTGCGATATTTCGAAAATTTTTGAAAGAATTTATGATGTTATGAATCTGCCTTCTTATATATTCTCATGCGATGAACAAATCTTTCCTGCATCTTAAAATAGAATAGTTATTTTTTTAAGATTATTCTGTTGGTCTTATTTTGCCTTCCTAGTTAAAGGTCTTATTTTTCCAAAAAAGTTTTTCTTTCTGCGACAAAATCGCAGGACGTCATTACATTTTCATGTATGGACCCATTGATTTTGTCTTATCAATATTTTTTCAGCATCTCTGCGACAATATGATAATTTAAATTCTCTTGCAAGAATTATAGCTTATGACATTGCCGTCTTGCGATGAAATCTCAGGACGCCTTTACACTTTCATGTAAAAACCCATTGATCTCATCTTAACTTTTCTCTTTTGGCTCATTGCCTCTGTATAATTTTCGTCACGCGACAATATGACAGGCCTAAATGTTCTTGCGATCATAAAGCCCCATGACATTGTCGTCTTTAAACACTTATCAGCTCCCTATTGGAGGGTGCCGCCCTTATCTTCCCCATGGTTGCCCCTTCAAGGAGGGCACATCGTCCATACAAGACTATCTCCTCCCATCCAGATTTTCCAACAACCAGTTGTTTTCGCAGCCTCTTGTCCTTTATGCCTATATGGCTTATAGTTACAAGAGTGCACCCTAAGTGGGGTTTTCTTAAGGCCAAGTGCATCATAGCCAAGACTTACCAAGAATGGTCAGGGTAGTTTCGTACGCCCCGGGCACCCTTGGCTCAACCGTGTACCTCGGCGCCTTGGTCATACTTTGCACTTCTTAGAAGAGATTCTCAGTCGTCCAACCAGGGTATAACCTTATATAGTTGGAAATACAAGATCTCTCTCCTGGATAGGCTTTCTTTAACCCCAACATCTTCATGACTCAGGTTCCCGCAGCGGTATAACCTTATCCCCGAGTCATGTAAAGAGATACCCCCTTATATGACGCACTATTAGGTCTTACATTTGCCTCTTGCGAAATTGTATCCGCAAACTAAGGTGCACGCCATAAAGGTTTGTCCCATTCTATTAATCTCTGCGAAATTTTATTCGTGTTTCTCGCGAGCATTGTAACTCTGATAAAATATCATTTCTTTAATTTTCTTGTAAAATTTTGCAATTCTTTCAAACAGAGTACTCTTTTCAATTGCATTTTCTTCAAACAAATTCTGTGTAAGCTTCTTTAAATTTCATCATTTTACGTTTCTACTTACTATTTTCTGGTTTTTCTTTTTTGTTACGTTTTGCTGTTTTTTATTTATCTGCGAGCCGCTCGTCATCATCTTCCTCTCGCTGCTCTATTGAATCAATCATCAATCTTTTACATCTCTGTCGTTGCTTGATGTTGTACTTCCAATTGGTCTTCTTCTCATCTCTTTCCTCGCAAGATCTTATATCAATCTCATAACATTTCTTGCTTTATGCCCAATCTCCCTTAATAACTCCAACACCATTAGGATGGGGAAATTTAACACACTGGTAGAAAGTAGATGCTACACCTAATATCCCATGTAGCCAAGGTCGACCAATCATGGAATTGTAAGGTGATTCAATGTCAACAACACAGAACAAGATCTTGGAAGTTATCCCTTTCAATGGAATCCGCATTTCAATTTCCCCTTTGGGTTTATTGGCAGTACCACTAAAACCATATATTTTATATGTTGAGGGAATTAGATCTTCGTCTCTTCCACCCATGGTCTTATAGGTATGATAAAATAGTATGTCAACTGAGCTGCATGTGTCTATTAGAACTCTATTGATAGCCCAAGAATCTTCATTTTCATCACCATTTTCTTCATCTTCTTCTTCTATTTGCTTTGGATTTATCTCTAATCTTACCACCAATGGGTTATCATGCTGCTCGCCAGGTTCTGGTACTTCTTGTGCAGTGAAAGATATAATTTGTTTTTGCCATTCTTCTAATGGCGAGGCTGTCACGATATTCATTATCTCTCTTACATCTGTGTCTCTCGCGAAGACTCTTCTTAGAACATTATCATGGAAATCCTCTATAGTTCTGTGTGAATGTACAATGGAGTTACAAAACAAATTCTTTGCTTTAGCCCCAACTTCTATTACAAATGATTCTGCTCCTTTTACAGTATTTACCCTGCGAATTTCTGGTGCTGGAGGCAATCATTGATATTGTGGATGTCCTACTAAAAAGTGGTTTAGCTTTCCTTGGTCGATCATCCTTAAAATTATTCTCTTGACATTCCTGTAATCATTTACTGTGTGACCATGAAAGTGATGGTAAGGACAAAAGTCTTGACTACGATTATTAGGATGTGGTTCTTTTTCCCATATTCCATGGTTATGGTATGTTTTCCATCAAAATGATAGCTTTCCAGATTTTTTCTATACTAGCATTTAGAGGAGGCATCTTAATTTCTTCCCATATGATCTTCTGATTTCCTTGGCTTCTGAAATTGTTTTGCCTCTGTCCACCATAAGTTTCTTGCGGCTGATCAAGCCTTTGAATCTTATTATTCCCACCGCGATTGTAATAATTCTTCTCCCTTTCATATTCTTCTTGATCTCGACTGCCCATAGCTACCAACTTCTGTTGGTTATCAGTCTCCACTTTCTCTTGTTGTGCTTGCGAGCTACTCGCCACATTGTTAATCATTTTAGGAAGTAAACTCCCATTTGCTGCTACTGAATTGGTATTCGCGATTGGATATGATTCCATCTCATTTTTTTTATCCTCCAAAGCAATGTACTCTTCTTGTAGTTCTCGTAGTTCAGTCATAGTGATTGTATTCTTGACTCTGAAAATTTGTATGTACAGCAGATTGGTCGCGAACAATGCATTGATAAAAGACAAGATAAGATATCTCTCGTCTACTCTTCCTTCCATATCACTGCACATTGTTTTCCATCTTATGGTTAAATGTTTCAGACTCTCTCCAACCCTCTGTTTTATCCCAAACACATCTTCAATACCTGGCCGCGATGAATTGTTGCTTATATATGCTCCCAGAAATGTAGCTTGTAAATGATCAAAAGAAGTTATAGTATTCTTTGGCAATCCCTCAAACCATTTTAGCGCCTCGCCAGTTAAGCTAGATGCAAAATACTTGCACAATACATACCCTTTACTCTATCCATATTTACACATTCACCTTCCTATAATCACATCAACCTGAGTTGCTACCAATTTCTCTTTTCTGTCCAACTACAACACCATCTCTAATCAACCCTTCCCTATCTCGAAAGCTTCCAATAAAACCCAATTTCAATTGATGCCAAACCCCATAATTACTGTTCAATCCAAAATCCACTGTTAGCCTGAAACCCAAGCCTCTTATACAGCCACCGATGTTCACCATTCATCCATGTGCAATAATCCTCAATTTCCCTGGATACGGTTGACATTTCATGGCAGCATCATAAGATTTTGTACATGTCTTCTCGTTGATTTCTTGTCTTAATTTCACACATAAACTCTCACTTCTCGAACACTAGTTCCCTCTCTGTGTTGTCTCGATCTTGCACCAACTTATTCCCATTTGCTGTTTGAAATCCCTGAGACAGAAAACTTCGATCTTTTAAAATTGAAAGAAATCCCAAATCAAAGACACAGATAATATTACATATTAACAAGGATAGCAATAAAAATAATCAAGCACCCACTTCAGTAATCATCTTTTTCACAACAACAACTTCATGTTCTTCGCCGACTTCTCATTATCACCTGTTAAAGAAAGATGTCTACTTACAGTTACAGCATGTATACAGTATTCTTCAATCACACCGATTTAGTCAAAAATGATTAATTTAGAAGAAACCCTTTTGATTTACTGATGAAATTGAACCTAATTTTTTGAGTAATTAGGGTTCTCTTTATGTTCTTCATATATCATCTCTTCGATCAACACCAAATAAATGGAATCAATAGGGTTATGTGGTGGAGAAGGATGATGAGAAGGGTTATGGTAGTGGTGGTTGAATAGAACAACCAGAAGATACGGAGGAGGAGGAAGAAGAGCAGAGAAGTAAGATTTTTCTTTTTTCTGTTTCCAGATTAATGAATTTCGATCTCACCTAGGCTAAGGAGTTTATTAAACCCGTTGGTTCCTAGCCAGTTTGAGGGTATAGTTGTAAACTCGGTATTTTTATTTTATAAAATTAATTAAAGCTTGGTCAACGAATATCAACGACATTCAACGTTGGGTCCAGGTACCAATCCCTAACATTGGACAAATGTTAAACCAAAGCCTAGTGTTGGTCAAAACCGAAGTACTAAACTCCAATTATCCCTTTTGCATTTCCTCTTGGACATTTCCTCCATCATTTCTTATTGGGGAATTTTGCCTTAATTCTTCTTTTAATGATCTTGAATTTGATCTAATAGTACTTCTTGATCTTCTATTTTGTAATCTCAAATTCTCTATTCTCAACTCGTGATTTTGTCTTGTTAAATTTGCACGCTCTTCCGCCTCTAATCTTCTTTCCTCTTGTATTATTTGTCTTGGATCATCTGTTGTTTCGTTTTCACCTTCTCCATGAATTAATCCTTCAACCACTCCTTGATTTCTTTCTTCTATTCTTCCGTCTCTTAATCGTTGATCTTCTACATCTTCCATCGAATCCGATCTCCAAGTATGCACACTCACTCTATCATAATACACATTTCTATTTTGTAACGGTGTTTGTTGATTCTGTTGTGGAATTTGATTTTCTCCTCCGATCCTTGTTCTATTTCTTCTTGTTCTTATCCTTGAAGACTCTCCTAATTTATTTATTTCTTCTCTTGCAGTCTTTTACTCCTCCTTACAGTTGTTGGCGGTTCTGATGTATTTCTTCTTCTTCTAGCCATTTCTTCAACTCTAACAATTTCTTCAAATCTTCAAATTGTAATTAGAGATTTTTTAGCTTGATTCTCCCTGTTTCGGGCGCCAAAATGTAGTTGCAGGATTTCCCACACTACACCCTTGTTAAGATTTTGCTATAATCAACTCATAATTGAAGATGAAAAATGACACTTTATTATTTTGGTTTCAGAAATGTTTACAGAAATGGAAGAATTCAAGATTACAACTATTCTCTTGAAGTTTCTCTCTCCTAAAGGCTTTCTTAACTCTTGAAAAATACATCATCCTTTTCTGGACACATTAGGTCTATATTTATAGGGTAGTTACATAGTGGATGACAGCTAAGTTTTCCTCTTATTTCGGGTTGACTCTGCGATTGTACCGCGATTAGTTATAATGTTCACTCTCGCAAGTTTTGTAACCATCGCAGGACAAACATGCTTTTCTCAAGTTTTCTTCACTCGTCATTTATTATGTTGCTCTTTTGACTGATTTTGTGACACTCGCAAAGTGTAGTTGAAGATCTTGCAGTGATGCTCGCTGGGAAGTGTTGTTAATCTCGCAGAGAAGTATTATAGAGATATTCTGGTCCTATAATCACGCATGAAGCACGTCGTTAGCTTGCTAATGAGGTGAACAAGACACTGGTTCAAATATAATAGTCTCTCTTGAAAGAGCATAGTCTTACGAAGAAGTATAAGCGTCGTCCTATGCTTGAGCCATTCAAACCCTCTTCTGGTCCATCTTCTGGTGGAAGGTTTCCCTCATCTCAAGTGGAGCGTCCTGTTGATAACGATAATCCCTCGGGATATAAATATCTCCTTCTGCGAGAATTATAATTGTATCCTTGTTGATTATGTAGCCTTTGGGTTATTTATTTTTGCACATCTTTTTGCGTTTCTTGTATTTGTGTTTTGATTGTCCCCCCACATTTGTAATCAACTTTCATGTAATGGATCATTAACTTTTATAAGTATGTATAGTTTTTGTTTTACCTGTATTGTAAACTTGTTTTAGTTTAGATAAATGGAAAGTGTATGGTGTATGGTGATAGTAACGATGGTATGACGTATCGATGGTACCTTCGTTATTATTTATGGACATGTCACCCCGCTGGCTAACCTTGGGCCAGAAGATTGCCGGACGGTGGGGGTTGATGCAGCGTCCTCGGACATATGATGCATTATTGAACTATGTACAAGCATTCATTCCGCCGAACCGTTGCTTTATTGTTTGGTTGGGTATCCCTTTCTGCTGGAATCCTTTACCATGGTCATACACTCATAGACACTGATAGGGGAGTCCCGAGGGATCGTATTCAAGTACTTTCCCCAATAGAATAGCTCAAAAAGATTGTATTTGATTAATGTGGTGAGGTCTGCTACTCCTCAACCAGAGATAAAAACATATCTAGCGGGTACGCTATCTTCTTCTTCTAGTACTCTTCACACATATATAGAACTATATTGCTTCATGGATAGTATGGCTTGAGGTATTTTGCATTCCATGGGTGCCTCAGGACTTATCTTTTTAAGTTACGCAGGTAGTACGATCCCTTTCATGCGATATCGTGTATGATGAACGGTCCTCCCCATGTGGGTGCCAATTTGCCCTATTTTCTTTCTCAGTGATATTGCGGTATTATTCGTAGCACGTACTGTCCTTCTAAGAAGTTTCTAAGTTTAACCTTCTTATTGTATTCTCTTGATAGCCTTCGTTGGTAGTTCTTCATTTTTTGCAGTGCTGCCTCCCTTCTTCCTTTTTAGATCATCAAGTCTTTCCAGCATCATGTCCACCGTGAGTTTTTTCTCCCATGCTTCAGTCTTTGTGGTGGGCATGATGATCTCTGTGGGGATGACTTCTTTGGTCCCATACGTGAGAAGGAAAGGGGATTCTCCGGTTGCTGACCTTCTTGTGGTTCGGTACGACCATAATGCATTATGTAACTGTTCACACCATCGACATTTATGCTCGTCCAACGATTTCTTGAGGACAAGAGCCAGAATTTTGTTTATAGCTTCGGCTTGGTCGTTGATTTGTGGATAGATGGGAGTGGATTTGTTCTTCCGGATCTTGAACGTGTCGAACAACATATCGATGTTCTTTCCTTGTAATTTCTTGCCATTGTCGGAAATAATTTCTTCAGGAATGCCAAACATGCAAATAATGTTTTGAAAAATGAATGTGAACATATCCACGTCTCTAATTCTTGCAAGAGACTTGGCTTCCACCCATTTTATGAAGTAATCTGTGGCCATGATCAGGAATTGTCTTTTCCTTGTTCCTTCGATTAGGGGTCCGACGATGTCTATACCCCATTTTGAGAATGGCTAGGGACTATCTACCGAGTTTAGCTTCATTGCCGGGGAATGAATTCTCTTAGCAAATCTATGACATTCTTCGCATCTTCTGGAGATCCTGGCAGCGTCTTGTATCATCTGTGGCCAATAGTATCCCTGGATTTTAGCTTTGTCGGCCAACGATCTCATTTCACTGTGTTTTCCATCATCTCCGTAGTGAATGTCCTTTAGGATACGAGACCCCTCATATCTGGATAAACAATATAAGAGTGGTCATATCTCCCTGCCTTTGATTGCACCTTCCGGGCTTGCTTCACATCTATAGGCATCGTTCCTTCTTCAAGGAAAAGATAAACTTTGGTTCTCCAATCTTCATCGTTACTGAAATCTTCGTCTTCATTGGCTCTTGTTAGGATGTCATCTTCGGTAAAATCCTCGGCGATGTCTTCTCCTGCATCGTCCTCAGCAATGCCCTCTCCTACATCGTCTTCACGATTGGTTGTAGCGAGGACTAGCTAGGGAGAGATTGAAGGTTCGTATACCCTTGATATCTTGATGGCCTTGACGTTCTCATCTTTCAGCATTGATGAAATGTAGGCTAAGGCATCGACGTACCTTAGATCTTTCCTGCATGGATGTCAGACATTTGGTATTTGGGATGCTAGAGTCTGAACCAGAGCCATGTATGCCGATAGAATCTCGTCGTAGGTGTTATATTCCAACTCTATTTGTCGAATGACCAACTACGAGTCGCTTGTTAGGCGTACGTCGGTTATTCTCATCTCTATGAGTAATTGATAAGTGCATATTTCACATATATTTGGTGTCAATTATATGCTAGTATTTGTTGATTTTCTTGCAGGTTATTGTATGTTACGCTTGTTTTCTCTTATTTGTGTTTTATTAGGTGAATCATCCAAAAAGAAGTGAATTTGTGCTTAATTGTCCAATAAAAGAAGCTAGCTACAAGTGGAGAAGGGCCAAAGACCAATGGCGAGAAGACAAAGGCAATGGCGAAAGAACGGAGTCATTCTGAGTCTATATGAAGAAGTTATGAGCAAAACAAGAACTTAGAATACTAAAAGGGCAAAATAGTCATTTTCTAAGAGAAGTGCTATTGGCACCCAACCGAATGTTAATGGACACCTTCCGGTTAAGGGGCAGTCATGTTCAAGGGAATTGCTAAAGGAAGTCCGGTCTTTTACTTAAGGAGCTGTCAAAATTCAAAGACTGTTAAAGGCACCTAGATTATTACTCAAGGCACCTCTTCTTCTTCCTTGTTATCAACATGAAGAACATGAGTTGTTCTTAATGGTGGTCATCATGATGATCACGATGGTGATGGATTTGAACAGCAATGATTTTCAAATTTGAATACATCACTAGATTCCTAGGGACGATAGAAAGAATGGGTACTATCCAGATTTTGATAAATCGATCATACTCGAGTTTGGCAGAGGATTATTGGTTGATGCCATTGAACCCGAGCTTGGAGATTCTGAGATGAAGAACAGAGAGAATGCAGAGAAGGTGATGCTCCAGTTTATCCGGGTTATGATGAAGTTGGGTTGCTTCCGTTGTTGGAAGAGAAAACATGGTAATGAACTCGGGTGATCAAAATAGAGAATAATGAGAGTTCATCTCGTTCAAACATGGCAGAGACGATGGATGATGTTGATGATTGTGCTGCTGGTGATCGATGGAAGGCAATGTTGATTACTGGATAATCATGATGCAATAATGGAGTTATAAGATCGATGTTTGTTGTAATCAGTGGAGTTCGAGAAGAATATATAGTTGTTGCTGCTATTATCGGAAGTCGTGATTCATATTCGAAGACGATAGAAGTGAGGGAGGATATGAAAAGCAGCCATTGACGTAGTTGAGCTGTGATGATCATGCACAACAGATGAGGACGGATTGGTATTGTTGTTGTGATGTGTCACCGGTAGGACCCATCTGGCTTTTGCTTTCACGTGCAGTAAAAAGAAAGGAGGAAGATAACGTGTGGTGGGGACAGATCGCAGTAATTCTCAGAAGATAAAACACATCTCTGACGTGTCTTGGGAAAGGTAGTGATCTACTATAACACAGCCTATTGAAGTTGAACAGATGGACGGATTAAATGAAGACACGTGTAGTTCTTGGATGATCGAACGGATTTGGAATGATGTACACATTTCCTATGTGCACTCTGTTAATCTGAATCAGCACCAATTAATTTCAACTGAGCGAAACAGTTTTTGGCAGGCGCTTTACTTCTTATCGAATCCGGATCCCAAAGAGGAATTAGTGGAATGTTTCCGGTGAGCTTTATGTATAAATAGAGATCAAGTGGGAGAGAAAAGGGACACTGCTTCTTTTACAATTCTTCTCCACGGAGAAAGATAGAAACACATAGAGGATAGAGCTTTTGTTTTTAATTCCTTCTTCTTTAGTTTATTTATTTTCCAGTGTTTTTCTTTTAGCTATGAGTAGCTAAACTTCTAATTGATTAGGGATGATTTCAAAGTCCTGAACCATGAAGCATTATTTTCTTGAATCACGTTTATTTCAAGTTTTATTTTATTGTTGATTATCTTATTATTTTTAATGTCTAAGAATATTGAGGGGTTATTTAAAATGATCAATTAAATTAACCAATCAATATTTCTTCTACTAGTTTAGGGTTGTGTGATACGTGTAATTGTCACATCAACTCTTTACACAAGTAGTAAATCGCTAGAGCTGATAGAGGGATTTTGTTAAGCAATTGTGTGTAAAGATAACAATAGTAAGCAGGACGAGCCTATGCGTCTGGTGCTGGGATCAACCTGATTCACAAAGTGTAAAGCATTCGACTAATTTACACCTTGAGAGCTTATTCTTGGTGGGTTGGTTGGATAAAATCTGGTAGTCGAGCACTTCCGTATCCAGTGACAGTAGGAATCCGGGGGATAGCAGAGCTTATTACTATTCTACGATTGGTAACAATATAAGTTCAACAAGAAATAAATTAATATTTAATTAAGTTTCGGTTCAGTGACGGCGAATGATTCCCTAGTCATCTTTCTCCTTATTAATTTAGACCAATATTTATTAATTTCGTTTTATTAGTTACTTTTATTAAAATCTAAAAACCCCCCTTTAAGTTACCTTTTAACAGCTAGAAACTCCCTGCTCTTCATGGGAACGAACTCCTTGCCATTATATTACCAGTTAATTGTGTGGAAAGGTGTAATTGATTTGTTGCGTAAACGACGCGCACCATTAATCGAAGAGCATGTACCACAGCTTCGTATTCCACGTTGTTGTTGGAGTGCCCTTAAAATTCAATCTAAATGCGTGCACGATCCTGTCCCCTGTGGGTGTTGTGACTACGATCCCTATGCCTGCACCTTCTTTATTCCTGGACCCATCGACGAAGACTTCCCATCTCCTTTGGCTTGATGGCTCGGGTACGTCTTTCGGATCCTTACCATCTTCTTCAGTTCCTGGTATATCCTCCACTTTTTCGTCATTGTCCAGAGGTAGATCCGCTGAGAAATCCGCCACTTGTGACTTTTGTGCAGTTTGGATTTCGTGAATGATGTTGAATTGCTCCAACTGCGTATTCCACTTTGCTATTCTTCCTACTTTTCCGGCGTTTTTGAGAACAACCTCTAATGGTGCTTTGCATGGTATATGAACATAATGAGTCAAGAAGTATGTTATCAGCTTCTGGGTCGCCCATACTAATGCTAGTATGAGTTATTCAATCTTTGTGTAGTTCCTTTCCTCTGTATTGAGAGTCTTACTGACGTAATAGATCGGTTGTTCAACCTTCGTGTTGGTTTTGCCCAGAACTGCGCTGAATGCATCTTCGGTAGCTGTTATATAAAGGGCCAACACTTCGTCGGGATCGGGCTTCTAAAGGATTGGGATCGTGGCCAGGTATTCTTCGATCTTCTGGAAAGATTTTTCGTACTCCGTGGTCCATGCAAACTTGGTTTCTTTCTTGAGAATATTGAAAAAATATTTACACTTGTCCGATGACCTGGAAACGAACTTTCCTAGTGCCTCTATGAAGCCGTTGAGTTTCTGAACTTCTTTTAAATTTCTTGGGGATGACATCTCCACGATTTCTTGGATTTTAACGAGATCGACTTCGATGCCCTTCTTCGTTACTAGGTATCCGAGAAACTTTCCTGATGTGACACCAAAGGTGCACTTTTCTGGATTTACCTTCATGTTATATTTTCTCATTGCACTGAAGATATCTCTCAAGTCTTGATGGTGATCCTTGCGCAATTTTCTTTTGACTAGCATGTCATCGACGTAAACTTCTAGAGTTTTTCTAATCCACGTATTGAAAATAGTATCAACCATCCTCTCATATGTTTCCCCTGCATTCCTCAGTCCGAAGGGCATTCGGGTATAACAGTAAAGGCCGTGTGAAGTGAAGAATGACGTGTGTTGTTGATCTTCTTCTGCCAGAGCAATCTGGTTGTAGCCGGAATATCCATCCATAAACGATAATTCCCAGTATCCTTCTACAACTTCTACCAATTGATCAATGCTTGGGAGGGGGTAGCTATACTTCACGCAGGCCTTATTTAGGTTGGTGAATTCGATGCATATCCTTACTCCGCTGTTCTTTTTTGGTACAATGACCATGTTTGAGATACATGTGGGGTATCTTACCTCTCTTATGAATCCTGCCTCCATCAATTTATGAATCTCCTTTTCAACTGCTAAATGATATTCCAGTGCTATCTTGCGCAATTTCTGTCTGAAGGGATTGGTGCCTGGTTTTATCGAAAGTTCGTGTTATATTATATTTGGATCGATCCCTGGCATATCACCTAGCTTCCATGCGAAGATGTCTGCATATTCCTTGAGTAGGTTGATCAGCGATTCTTCTCGATCTTTGTCCATCAAAGTTATTATCTTGATCATCTTGGGATATTATTCTGCCCATATGTTGATTTCCTTTGCGGGCTCTAATGGCGCGAAGATAGGCTTCGGTTCTCCCAGGAATGGAACATTCTTTGATTGCTATTTGGTGGGATCTTCAGTCTCTTTTTCCCGCGAAGTACCTACTTCGGTAGTTAGTACGATGCTATCTTTCGTCAAGCTTTTCCCCAAGATTTCTTCGAGATAAAGGTCAATCACTTTGTCTTTTGCGGCTTGCCTTGTTTTTGCTTCTTCGGATTTTTCGTAGCTCCTCTTGTTCGTTGTTAAGCTAGTTTTGTAAAGCATGGCATTCTCTTGTTGTGACTTGATCACCTTTGATCTTCATTACCCATTCGGGTGTTGGGAATATAAGGTATTGGTGATATGTTGCTGCTACTCCTTTGAGTTTATGTACCCATCTTCGTCCAATTATGGCGTTATAAGGGGATGGCACATCCACTACGCTAAACCTGGTGTTCACCTTCATTGGTCCTGCCTTGACTTCTAATACGATGTCTCATAATGGCTTCGTTAGAGAGCCGTTGAATCCGTAGATAGTGAAATAAGAAGACATCAGCTGCTCATCATTTAATTCCATCCGCTTGAACGTATCATAGAATATAACGTTGACTGAGCTTCTATCGTCGATCAAAATCTTCTTAACGTTGCGCACCATGCTACTGGTAACGTGAGGACCAAGGGATCATTGTGATACACCATGTTTTCTTCGACATCATCCGCATCAAATACTATTGGTACGTTCATCCACTCTTCATGCTCATCAACTTCGACTCCATCGATCTTATATAGCTCGCAATTGTCCTCAAATTGATTCCTCAATCTTTTTCCTATCTGGGCAGTCAGTGAAGGGCCGTTGGGTTCAGAACATGAAATAGTGTTGAGCGTCCGATTTCCCTCAGGTAGTTGGACTTGCTTGTTTCGTTTGGCCCTGTCATGGATTTCTGCCTTCTGGATATATTGTTTGAGGTCACCCGCATCAATCAGTTTCTGGATCATGATCTTGAGATTCTTGCACTTCTCTGTTTGGTGTCCATTGAAGCAATGGTACTCGCAGTAATCCATGGATTTCTCCGTCCTTGGTGGTTGCTTTCCCTTGGACCATGGACACTCTAGGTTAGTTTGATCTTTGATTTCTCTCAGGATGCGAGTGTGGATTGTGTTAAGCTTCGTATAGACTTGATCTTCGAATTTATTATCACTGCGTCGATGATCATCTATTCGTCCTTCTTTATCTCCGTTGAAATGTTTGGTCGAATTGGTTCATTTTGATCCGAGACTTGCACTATTGAATTGGATCGATGAGACTTTTGCACATATGCCCTTGGGTTCTCACGATGTATCTCTTCCAACCTGGCGTGCTTTTCGATGATTACTCGAATATCTCCTTTAGTTGTGGGAATACTTCCGTGAATCTCAATGAATAATGGGCTCATCATGTCCAACCCCCACTTATAGCAGTTGATGCTAACCACCGGATCAACATTTCCTATTGCTTGATAGATTTTGTGCCACCTATCAGTATACTCCCTGATCATCGCCTTGTAGGCGACCGCTAGCGAGAAGAGCTTGTCCATCCCTACATTGACAGTCTTGTTGTACATATAATTTCTTAAGAATTTCTCAGTGAGCTGGCTGTAGGAGTCGATTGAGTTAGGTGGTAGGTTGTCAAACCTAGATAGCGCCGATCCTTTCAGGCTTGAAGGAAAATATCTACAGAGGACTATATCATCTTGATCCCACCAGGCCATGGTTCGGTTGTAGTATCGAAGGAGAGCTGCGGGGTCGCTGTATCCGTCGTAACATTCAAACGCTGGGATTGGGAATTTTTGGGGAATGAGAGCTTTGGATAGGTGGGCCGTCAGTGGTGTAGTAGCGGCTTCTCTCATTAATTCCACTAGTTTTCCCCCTCTCTGTCTTGCTTTCAGTAGTCTGATTCCTGCCATTATTTTGGCACGAAGATTTTCCATTGTGAGGTGATGTTATTCCTCTACGGTTGATCATCCTGATCTTCAGTCCTCATCATCGAAGTAGTATGAGTCATCGGGAATAGAGTCTGGGTTGGAAAATCTATTGCCCCTAACAGCTCTTCGATTTAAGGGCTCGGGATTATGTGTGTTAGCCACCATCATCTTTCGGTCCCGATTTGGTGGAGGTGCCTTAGAATTTGCTTCATTGTGTTGATTCTCCACTTCTGCGCTCCTGGAGATTCTATCTTTGAGTTCTTGGTTTTCTTGCGTGAGCGATGCTACGGCATCCGCATACACCCTTTGGTTTCTTCTCACCTCTTCAAGCTCTGCTATTAATTGGACAAAATGGTTCGATCCTTGGTTCGGAGCCCCCACTTGCATTTGTCCATCGGCGGCTACAGTGTGATCTTCATCAACAGTCTGTATCAGAGGGACCGACGGATGGATGAGTAGGACCTGAAGTTCTGGGGGTTGTTGCGCTGGATGGTCCGCTATCAGAGGATGATGAATGGTCAGTAGTGGTTGGTTGTTCGTTAGTGGGTGGCATTCCATAATTGGGTTGTTGCGTTATTGACTATGCCATTCCCTCTCTTTGTTCGTTTGCACGAGTTACGGCTGATGCTCTGGAAGCATCGGCTTTGGTGGCTGCAGCTTTTAGGGTTGCTGCTGCTATTGCGCTAGCATCTATAGGCGTCGTGCTTTCTGCTCCATTTGGCCTCTTGGTTGCTTTTTTAAGCTTTTCACCTTTTTGCTTGATGCGTGTCATAACCGGTGTAGTCCTGGGTGTTTCCTTTGAAGATGCCTTGGTTTTTCCTGCATCTTTCGTTTTGTCCATGTTTTCTTAACCTACAAAAATAATATGTTGACAAGGAAGGTAAATCCACCCATGCTTCATTAGTAACGGCGATGTCGATGAAGAAAAAATAATCATATCCATTTTTTTAGGCATAAAGGAAAAAAGAATGGGTTTAAGCATAGATCTAGATAATTTTCCGAAAGAAAGTACAGATACGAAAACAGACCCGAAATCATCCTTGATAGAAGACATGGATCCGATCATTATGAACATAGATCCAAGGATTTTACAAGTGAAAACTAGAGTTTGAAGTAGCTTCTATCATTTTTGCGGTGAAAAAGGATTTGTTTTGTAAAATCGATCCTTCTTAAAATGGCAAGGTTCGTCACCCAAAATCGGCATTGAAAATCAACGTTAAGTAATAAATAAAAGTTTTCACATGGAAATATAAATCTTTTACCAGGACATAAATGTCCATGTTTCTAGTGCCAGATTGTGAACACAGAAATAACGATCGTACCTTCGTGTCCACAAACAATATTCGCAACGATAACAAAATTACGGAAATGATCGAAATATATATAAAATTATATACGTAAAATACATGGGAGACTCTGAGCCTTCGGGCTCATCCTTGCCTCTCATCATAGCAGAGCCTATGATGGATTTAAACGATGCACATGACAGATAATAAAACTATAATCGTAGTATGTAAATGAGACGATGATTTACGTGGTTCAGCACTAAATCCTACGTCCACGGGGGTTAGTTTTTCACTATGTATTATATGAGATTACAATGGATAGTCGAGTGACTCTGAGTAAGGAACGAAGCTATTAAGCTCAATGATAAACTCCTACTTCCTCTTACCTTTTCTCTCTCTTGAACTCTAATCCTTTCTATCTCTAAATGGTCGACCCCCTTCCTCTTAGTGGAGTGGGGTATTTATAGATCTCTCAAGTGGGGCCTTCCTTTCTGGGATAGTTATCCTTATCTTCTTGGGTAACACGCCGATCCCGATGATATCTTCGTTTGGCTCTGAAGCTTCTCAACGGTCGTATGCTATACAGATGATCCACCTCTCTTTGATCCACATAATGTTCGACACGTGCCTTGTACTTGTGACGTTTAATTCAGGTGGTTGGAGTAGAGCGCATGCGTGAGACAGCTGCCCCCTGCAGCTGTCACTTCCTCGTCAGTGGTGTCCTATTCCGTCCATTTTGGATCTATCTTGGGATGGGATAAAGTACGATATGGGTCTTCTATTGTGCTTCTCGGATCATCGTTCATCGGGTAGCCCTAGGTCATGATACCGTTGGATTTATCAGATGATGTCGATGTGGCAAAAGATGATAAAATGGTTCCTTTTGATGGGGAACACGTGTAATCCTTCTTCCACGAGGATATCAGTATGGTTATGTGTATACATTGGTTTATAACATTCCCACTTAACATAATGCTCTATATGAATGCTTATAAAACAGGAGTGTTTGGTGTGTCACGCAACGACCGAGATACATTCCTTTTTCTAACTGGCGGCTAGGATTTCTCATGCCCACCCGAGTGTAATCTGCTTTTCTAGGATCGTAACGGTTTGTAATCTCTTTCACACGTCAGCTTTAATCAAGTCGTTCTCCACCATTGTAAATTAATGTTCCCTTTTTTTCCTCATCTCGGTTCCTTAATGCATTTTGATCTGAATCCACGATAAAACTTCTACTCAAACTCTAAGAATGAACAACCCTCTCATTGATTTATGAAAGTTAAATTAAAACTCTCATCTGTACATTTAATGTATTCTCCATATATAATCTATCAGTCCAATCGGATTCCCCACTCGAACAAATGGGTTTCCTCTCATTCTTTTCTTCATTTTTTCTGATGTAACTTGATTTGTTATTGTGGTTGAATGTTTAATTGATTAATTTGATATATATTTTGTTAATCACGTTTGGGTTCAATTTTATTTTATTTTTTCTGATTTCTTTGTGTTGTTTATTTGCTGTTGAAGATTGTCCTTCATATCTTCAAATATTTTGCCGATTTTTTTCTCTGTAACACTTTGAAAGCCTAAAACTAGATTATAGTGTTCAATTGAAGAAGATTTGATTCCTCTATAATGGAGAACTTTGGATAATGAAATCATGTTTTTTTCATGTTTGAAAATTTTCCCAAGTCAACCAAAATGTTTGGTTTTTCAGGTTAGATAGACCTGTAACATGTATTATTGGATTTATATCTCCTTTTACCAATTTAATTCTACCTCATGATGTAATAAGAGACATGGTATAGTTGGTTTATCTTCAAGAGAGATCCCGATAAAAATGAAAAGGAGGAAATTCTCAGTATAGTTAGCATACCCAATCCAATTTCAGTGGAAGGCTGTGAAATTCGTTGGAATCGATTTAAGAATACCAGTTATCAGTCATGGTCAGCTGTAGCAGTTGTGCGTGTCATTTTCTAGATGCATCGCGAAGAGGAGATTAAGGTTGCTTATGCCAAAAAACGATGAGGGAACATATAACATGAATTTCGTAAGTTGGAAGTTCTACTTTAAATAATATCGAATGAGATCTTCCTTATATTTAAGTTTCCATGTACTCTTCATTTTCTGTAATTTACTTTTATAGGTTATTTCTAATTTAGGGGGATTTCGCCATGACTCAATTTCAGAAACTACCTCAGTGGTTGTATGTATATCCATTTTGGAACACGGTTTTCATAATGTTCGCAATAGATTTAAACCACTTCCTGGCCTATTATTTTCTTATTTTGGTGGTACAGTGACTTTGAAATTAAAGAATCATGTTAAGGAAAACCAATTACATTTCTTGCCAATGTTCGGAATCATGTTAAATATCTGAAACGTTGTATGTACTTTCAGTTTGAGAACATATGAACAATATTAGCATGTATAGTAAATGATTTTGCTTCTGCTTTTGACTCTCCAGGCAAAAAGAAGTGGTGAATTTGAAGCAAAGGCAATCTGAGCATGTAATTAAATCTTCTGACTTTTGTAATTTCTGAGTGTCTATGTCACTGATATCTTGGAGGTATGAAGGTTTGATTTAAACATCCGTAGTTCATGCTGTATTTGTGGTTATATTATTACCACTCAAAACGACTTTCGATTATACTAGGGTGCAACATGTAAAGCTTAAACTTCTATTTTTCACATGGCCAGGAGAGATTTTAACATGTACAATATAAGTTAAATTACTGAATGACGTGTGCACATATTAACAAATATCTGAAGTACCTAGCTATCAACTAAATAATATGAGCAACAAAAAATTCTGATGTTTCTCTTGAAAATGTACAGGGGTTATAAAATACCGAATTTAGTATAATGTAGTTCGGATATTTAGTTCTTGCTAATCAACTAAATAATATGATCCACAATTATTTCTGATGTTTCTCTTGAAAATGTACAGGGGTTATAAAAGACTGAATTTAGTATAACGTAGTTTGGGTATTTAGTTCTTGCTAAATTCTTATTCAGTAGATTATACGTTCAGCTTGAATAAATAGCATTTTATCTGTTAACACTTTGAGATATATGTGAGGATCTGTCATATGCCAATTCTCTATATTCGTTAGAAAATCAAGATTTTACTATATACAACTGTGCTTTGTTACATTGTTTTATAACAACCTGATTTTAATAGTTTGTTTCTTTGCATATACTTGCAAAATCAAAATTGACCTGAAAATTTTAACTTATGTCGCATCTTACTTACCTTTGATGCTGATGCAAGCAGGAAAAGGGTATGGAAGATGATAACAAATAAATTACGAGTACAAAAAGTTCGGTCTTATTATCATTGCACCACTAAGAATCTGAGCATTTTCATTGCAGTTAAGAACAATAAAGCTTCAAACAAATTCATTTTTTTTAATGGTGACTACGGTAACAATGCGGAAAATTCTATCTTCTAGGATCTCTTTTTGAGTTTTGAAAATTGTTATTCGTCAAGTGTATGGCAGGTCGGTTAGGAAGTGGACATGGATGATATTTAACCATAATGTTGTTTGGACAGGAGTTGGTCACATGATAATTTAGTTGAGATTATGTAGGTATATTGACTACCAGGTGCTTTATATATGCATTCAATTGTCGTTCTCGAGCTCATGAATTGTTGTGGCCCTATGAGAATGTTGATTTATTACAAGTGGTAATCGTCAGTCAATAATTGTAATTGACTATGTACTTCAAAGATAGTGTTCAGAGTTATCAGAGGCTATTGTACAAAAAAAAAAAAAAAAAAAAAAGTTGTCGGAGGATCTTTGGTGGGAGCATTAGTATAGATTGCTCTAGGTATACTAAGTGATGTCATTATGAAGAAAGTGTTCATTATTTTGACAGACAAAAACATGTCTTGGAGCAAGGGCTATGGAATGAGTGTTTTTAACACTCATTCACTACCAAATTGAGTGAGGGTTGAGTGAAAGTGTGTTTTCCTGACCGTGGACGTTAAAAATAACCAGACTAGGCGGCTAATGTTTATCCGCTTGGAGAGAATTTTTCTCTCCAAGCGGCTGATTATATGCCTCTTTGTAGTTTTTTTTTTTTAATAATAAAACCCAATTGTGGGTCCCGCATCAAAGAGTTTTCAATTAATAAAGTTGGAATTATATAATTGCCCTCAATTCTGACGGGCTACACAACTACCCTTATCCTACAATAAAAATACCCCTCTCCATCCAAAGCCCATCAGGGGTCCATTAAGGATTAGATAACATTACAAATATACCCTTACACCCATGATATCATCTCCTCTTTTATTTCAATTCTCTCTCTATTTCCGTTTTTACTTCTTCGATCTCAGAGAAATTTCATCGCTCCAGCCACCGTCATCTACGTCGCCTCCACCACCATTTCAATCGCCTCCACCGTAACCAACATCACCACCTTCGTCATGTCCTCTTATATGGTGATTCGTTCTTCTTCTATGTTGATCCAAAAGATTGCGGCTATGGCGATTCGTTCTTCTTCTTCTCTGTTATCGAATCTCAGAAAATACCAATCCAAAACCCCATCCTTTCTCTCCTTTTCTAGAGCACCATTCTCATCATCATCAGGATCTATATCATCAATAACGAATCACATCGAAGAAGAAGAATCATCAGAAAATGATGATAATCTCAAAACCAGATTATTCAAACTCTGATTCCCCAAACGAAGTGCAACTACTGCAATTAAAAATTGGATTAACGGAGGAAATCAAGTCACTCTTCCATAATTGCGTCAACTCGCTAAAGATCTTAACAAATCTCACCGATTCAAACATGCACTCGAGGTAATCAAATCACTCACTCTCAGAAATTCATTTTGCAATTTCAATTTTGACTTTGGTATTTGTTCGTTGACTGTGGTCATGGATTTTTGTCTGCTGCAGATATCGGAATGGATAGTTACTCGGAAAAAAATTGAGTTATCGGACACTGATTACGCGACGCGGATTAATTTGATGACCAAAGTGTTTGGTGTTGATTCCACGGAACGGTACTTTGAAGGGCTGCCTAAGGCTTCGAAAACTGGTGAGACTTATACTGCATTGCTGCATTCTCATGATAGTGCAAAATTTACTGACCGAGCCGAGAGTTTTTTTGAGAGGATTCAGAGGGAAAATGTTAGTATAAGTGCGCTTGTGTATTTGTTAAGATCTTTAGCGAGTCAACAACCAATGTTGGATTGGTATTTTCTGATATTGGTATCATCTCTTCTTTTGTGTATCAACAATAGAAATTGACCTTAGTTTAGGGAGTCAACAACCAATGTTTATGTATCAACAATGGAAAAATAGAATCAACAACCAATATTTGTGTATCAACAATAGAAAAATGGAGTCAACAACCAATGTTTGTGTATCAACAATGGAAAAATGGAATCAACAACCAGTGTTTGTGTATCAACAATAGAAAAATGGAATCAACAACCAATGTTTGTGTATCAAAAATAGAAATTGATCTTAGTGTAAGGAGTCAACAACAAATATTTGTGTATCAACAATAGAAATTGACCTTAGTTTAGGGAGTCAACAACTAATGTTTGTGTATCAACAATAGAAAAATGGAATCAACAACCAGTGTTTGTGTATCAACAATAGAAATAGATCTTAGTGTAAGGAATCAACAACAAATATTTGTGTATCAACAATAGAAAATGGAATCAACAACCAATATTTGTGTATCAACAATAGAAAAATGGAATCAACAACCAAATTTGACAATTTTTTTTGAACTTTTGATTTTTTTGATCAATTTCAGTAGTTGACACCTGGTGGTGGCGACAGCGGCAGTAGCGGCGGCAACAACAACAATGGTGTTGATGTGTGGTGGTGGTGGTGGAATATTATTGGTGGTTGTATTTAGTAAGTGGTGGTGGCGGAGTGGTAGTGGTGGCGGCGGAGTGGTGGTGGCGGCAGAGGTGCTGTTAGTGGATGTAAAATTTTTTTTTTTTTAATGGATAAGATTTTTAAATGGAAAATAATATTGTAAGTGAGGGTATTAAGGTAATCTGTTTTTTAAGGGATAAGGTATTTAAATGATATGGGTATTTATATTGTTGTATAAGGGTATATTTATTGGGTGTCAAAACTAGGGGTATTTAATAAATATACCCATTAATAAAACTCTAAAAATAGGTTTAAGGGGCAGATTTTCTGCCGCTCAAGGTGTTTTCTTCCCAAACGGCTGATAATTAGCCGCTTGGTCTCCCCTTTCTTCCACTCTTTCATTCCAATGAGTGTATGAGTGATTATTGGTGAATGAGTGAGTATTCTCACTCCATAGTAGCACCTAATTTGAACAAATCCAGTGATACTCATTCATATTGAATGAGAACACTCACTCCATAGCCCTTGCCCTTAGAAGAGAATCAAAGAAGAGTTGATTGTAGGTCTGCACCGTAACAGTAGTCCACAATGAAAAAGAAAGCAACCTCCCCTTCGGTTTGAAATGTTAAACGTAAGCCTTTATTTGGTCACAGTCACAATTGTCATCTAAGTCATCTAAATGATTTAAAAGAGAACTTCCGGATAGACCATATTCGTCATAGATGCTCCTTCGTTATTTTTTGATATCAAGAACCTTAGTGTGCCCCCTTCGTCCATCTAAACAATGCCACATACAGTTGTCCATGACTAAATGTCAACGCTCTTAAGTCGATTCCTACGGATTTTATAGACTGTCCCTGTGATTTGTTTATCATCATAGTGTATGCCATGATGCAAATTTTACCGAAACGGCAATGCCTATTTTACTATCTCATAGTGTCCCTAGCCCTGAGATCAATAGTGTTATGTGATACATAATCAAGCGTGCAGAATTTTATTTGTATTAATTTTATTATTAACACCTTTTTTTTTCTTTAGGGTGGGTGATTGCTAAATGGTAAAAAGGACTAAAGACAAAATCTTTGACCTAAAGTTCATCTTCAACTCCGAAGCTTTATCTAACAAATTTTATTTAAATTTTAATGATGTGGACTCAAGAACCAAGACCACGAAAAAAGTCTAATCTAGATTTTCTCCTTCATTTAAATGCATGACAAAAAAATTAAGATGAAATTCAAATACGAGAATATAAATGAAAATTTATTAACTTATCAATCGGTGTTTATAGAATGTATGCTGTCCCAGCTTAAGATAATGTGAAATAGCCCGTGCCATTCCCTAGTTTTCTATATTTTCTCACTTACCTAAGGCTAAGTGCGAATGTCGAACGGAGCACCCAAAATCTTATTGGATTTTAAAAACCCACCCGTATCCAATCGGGCATGAACGGGTTGGGTGCCCACCCGCCAAAATGCGGATGGATTGGGTCGGGTTTACGGGTTAGATCAGAAATGCACAGCCCTCTTATCAAGATCAAACGGCAGTTCCGGCACTTTAAGAACAATTTTAGATTTCTAATTGCTAGTCCGAGTCCTTGAGATGATCATAATTTTTTTTTGCAAGTCCTAACCTCGTAATCACAAATAAGTTGGGGTAAATTGTACTAGATCTTTGTTTGGAAAATGCATAACATCCTTCAATCAGATTTTCGATCAGCGCTGCAAATTGCGGCCACAGCAACCCTCTGTTACCTAAACCCTTCCAATTCGTTAGGGATTTCATATAAAGAATCTCGAAGATTTACCTCACCTCTTCTTTATTATCATCAGAATCGCTCCTCTAAGTCTTTAAGTTTGAGAATTAGGTCTCTTTCTTCATCTTCATATTCTTCTTCCCCTTCTTCTGTTTCTTGTGATGTAGGAGGAGAAACCCAGCAGAGGAAGAATACAATTAAACCTTCAATCTGTACAGCTGATGAACTTCATTATGTCTCTGTTCCAAATACTGAATGGAGACTCGCTCTTTGGCGTTACCTTCCATCTCCCCAGGTAAACCTAACAATTTCTGGTCTTTCTTTGTATTTGCTTCCTGTTTTATTTTGTAAAGAGTTAATTTCAATTATTTTCTTATTAGGAGTATGTTAATTCTTAAATTGATATGTGTTTCTGGGTTATTTGTATAGGCACCTCCCAGGAATCACCCTCTTTTGCTCTTGTCTGGAGTTGGTACCAATGCCATTGGTTTTGACCTATCTCCTCAGGTGTGACGTCTCTCTCTCCCTCTTTCTCTCGTCCTTGTTTTTCATCATTGTATGTCGAAAAAGGAAAATTTTGTAGATTTCTGTTATCTTCTGATTGATTAAGATACTTATTTTAGTCTATGGCTCTAAGCTAGAGCCGAAATCTATAGATATCCTGGGGATAATTTTCCCTACATAATTAGTTGGTGTGTCTTCTATGTATCATTGCACCAAGTTGGGTTTACTGGGATTATAATCACATGATGTCAGTGCCAGTAGCACATAGCTGAATGTGCTACACATAGGTGAATACAAAATTTCTCTTTAACCTATCATATATGTAATAAGTGTTATCCATGACACGCGATATGGGCAACATCGTCGTAACTTCATTCACTAATTTGTTCCGTTGGACTTAATTTCAACTGTACGGCACACACAAATGCTGTCTTGTTTAGTTTTATTGATTTAGATAAGGCTGTGCCAGGTTTGCTGAGATTGCAGAATACTCAGTCGAAAACTATGGTTGAATGCCTTTTGCTATGACAGTTGAAGTGCAATCTTATTAATTTGATGTTGTTATCTTATAGGGTGTGTGCATCTGATGTTATTTTATTTTATTTTAAATAGAGGCATATCATTATTTCATTACGATACCTTGTAGATAGATATGTCCTGGCCTAGTCTTAGACAACTAATAATGTTATCTTCCAAAAACTAAAACAAGAGGAATTACCCCAAAAAAAAAAAATCAATTCTCAACTCTTCCCCACTTAGCTAATCTACCCGCTTATCGTTTTGCTGCCAATTCACATAACTGAATTGGTTACAGTCTAAAAAACCAAAAACACCAGCCTTGACATCATCCAAAATATTTTTATCCCTCCACGAGTAGCTTGACCTGTCTCCCTTCATATATTTCATCACCTCCTAACTCCTTACAGTCACTTTGAATGGCCACCCCGCATAGACGTCAAAGAGGCCCATTCCACCACCTTCCTTCCTGCAATGGCTTCTGCTGCATCACTCCTGTTATATAACTGAATCAGTTCAGAAAAGCAACTAGGCCCTTCTACTTTTCATACTGTTTGTGCTTGCTCCATCTCTTATTTGGAAAGAAAACCACGACGCTTAGTTTTTAAACATAATCATGAAAGAAACTAGGAAAGAAAGTAAAAGAAGGGATGGAGCAAGCACAAACAGTATGAGGAGTAGAAAGGCCTAGTTGCTTTTGCCAGAACTCTGTAAGCTTGTATAAATTGGTTGCATGTACCCTTTTCCGTGGTCTTTGCTCCACAAAACGTTTTCTCTTAGCGTTTCATTGATTTACTAATGACTTTTAATCTTTTTAAACTGGTTTATTTGTATATAAGACGTCTTTTGCCGAGGCCATTTCTCCAGTTTCAGTTGCTTGCTTTTGTTACTTAACATTTTTATTGCTTTAATGCAGTGTTCATTTGCACGCCACATGTCCAACCAGGGATATGATATATGGATTCTTGAAGTTCGAGGTGCTGGGTTGAGTGCACAAGGAGCAGAAGCCAGTGCAATTGAACAGTCTGTACAAGATGGAATTGCGTCTGAGCTCATAAAATCCACTAGTGGGGTTCCAGATGGTGATTTGCCTACAGAACTGCAGCCAGCTGTCAAGGACCTAGGTGCTTTGGCCGAGGCAGCAATCTCTGCTGTGCAAAACAAGGAGGAGTTGGAAACAGTCTGGGATGAATCACTACTCGTGTCAAAATTGACCGACACTTTTATGTGTTTATCTGAAAGACTTTCTGGCTTTCTTAATGATGGTCAATCAAGGATCATCTCTGCTAAACTGTTTGACCAAATATCGAAACTCTTGGAAGATTCTCAGTTGTCTGAACGCTTTAACGAGATCAGGGGAAAACTTTCAGGTTTGTTAGAAGCAAGACAAAATTCTGCTATTGTCACCCAAGTTAGGGAATTGAGTCAGAGGCTTGTAAATACTATTGAGGAAGGTCAACGTTCTGTTTCTCCACAACTATTTGACTTACAAGAGCGTCTGTCCACTACTGTTGAGGATTTTCAGAAACAGCTTGACTTGATTGTGAAGTATGATTGGGACTTTGAAAATTACCTGGAAGAAGACGTACCTGCAGCGGTGAGGTGATATTTTATTATGCTACGAATGTTTATAATTATATATCTTCTCTCTGAAAACTGTTTCTTTAGTCTTTGATACTTTTTCGTTTTTCTCTCTTTCCTGGCTAACAGAAGTAAAATGCCTCCAAAGTAACATGTCCCCTGAACTTTATGATTTATTGATAGTCTTTATCTTTAAAAAAAATAGATGGAGTATGTAATGGCTCAAACCAAACCCAAGGATGGTAAGTTGCTTGCTATTGGTCACTCTATGGGAGGGATCTTGCTGTATGCTATGCTCGCAAAATATGGTAATGTCATCCCTAATCCTGTTCTCTTCTACAACTTTTTTTGTTTTGAATATAATGACTTGCGGAGGCTGCAAATCAACTTTGTCATGTGGTTTACTGTTTTTATCTCTTCCTCTGTTGTTTTTGGAAGTTTAATTATGGCAGAATTGTTGGCTATATCTTGTGGTTTAGCAACAAAGTATGATCAGTTTAAGTTAAATTATTGATTAGCTTAAGTTAAATCAGATTAGTGATAGTCCCGATTATGGTGTGGTTGTAGTTCTTAATCATGTGTTTAAGCTAAAATTTTGGTTAGCATCGATTTCAAATACTAGGTGTCTTTCCAACTCTTGGTGGCAAGGTTGGAGGACACAGCACGACAAAGGACTCTCTTCTTGCCTCTTGCATACATAGAATTTTTGTCTTTTTTCCATTACTCAAGCAAGAAGTAATAGTAGTTGTGCTCCAAGTTGGAAAACCCAGTACCAATCTGATTCCTCTCTAATTTTTCCTTTTTAATACTGTAGCTTCGTGCCTGTTCATTTTTGTGGTTAATTCGAAATGTAGCTATAGAGTTCTGAGGATTGTGATGGATTTTATGGTGTTGTGTATCTTGTAGAATTTCATAAGTCAAGGGCATAAATCTTATTCAGCATAGAGTAAAGTTATTTTCATACGTAAAAACTTAGTTATGATAATTTAGGAGCTGAATTTCGACCAGGAATTACTTAAATATATATATTTTTTTGAGTATTTTTTTGTTTCATACTGCTAGGTTCTGAAGGAAGAAACTCCAATTTGGCAGCAATTGTTACATTGGCATCATCGCTTGACTACTCAGCTTCCAGATCTTCGCTCAAACTTCTGTTGCCCCTTGTATGTATCCACATGTTGTTGAATACATGCTACTGCCCCGGATAAGAATTGTTCTAGTATTTCAGAATTCGTTTTTATTTAACAATGTGTCTCATGCAGGCGGATCCTGCTCAAGCTCTGAATGTCCCAGTTATTCCGTTAGGGGCGTTGCTTGCGGCTGCTTACCCTCTTTCTTCTCGCCCTCCTTATGTTTTGTCTTGGCTTAATCATCAGATCTCAGCTGAGGACATGATGCATCCAGAGTTGCTCAAAAAACTTGTCTTGAACAATTTTTGTAAGTTGAAATAGTTGCTCATATTAGGATTACACTTACTAAAACTACAAGAGCACAAGTCAAGATCAAATTATAGGTTAACATGGGTTGAAACTTATTTAGCATTCTTGTTGATGATCCATCCACATATAATGGTTGTCAAAGTTAGAAATCAACATGACAAGCAAGTCAATTCACAAAGGATTAGGGAATTACCATTGGCTGATCAGACTGACTGCTTTTGAGGATTTTGTGAAATATCGGTGCGAGTTCCACATACCTTATTAATAGTTTAATATTAGGAGATGTAAACAGTAGAGAGAAGGGTTATTGAGAATAGAACTTCAGGTTTAAGTAAAACCTGATTGTTGTTTGCTGAAATAGTTTATGCCGAAGAAACAAACTAGGTCATTTCAAGTATGGTAAACTTCTAGCACTTGTTTGTGATCACTCTAGGATGACTATAGTGCATCTGCTAAAGGCTTATTTTTCAATTGTTCTGGATAATGAGCTTTTTACTTTCTGTGCACTAATTTTACTTATTAGCCCGTGGCTGGTCAGTGCTCCTGTTTTTGTCATTCGCGAGTCATAATTTTGGCATGTTCATAACTAGTTGGGGCACTTTGAGCCCAGAAGGCAGTCAATATTGCATCCATTATCTCATCTACCCTCCCTGCAGCACTCTCTCTGACTGGAAGTGGAATCTTGATTTTCTTTAGGCTAAGTTTTAGCTGATGCCTGTTCAAATATTTGTGGTCACCTCTTCTGTTGACTATTTGCTTGCTTAACATGTTACAGTAATAGTTTGTTTGATTTTAACAGGTACCATACCAGCTAAGCTTCTTTTGCAGCTAACGACAGCTTTCCGGGAGGGTGGGTTACGTGACAGGAGTGGCACTTTCTTTTACAAGGATCATCTTCAAAATGTCAATGTTCCTGTTTTAGCACTCGCTGGGGACTTTGATATGATCTGCCCGCCTGATGCCGTTTATGGTAAAATATTTGTAATATTGTATTGAGTAAAATCTGGTTTTCCAAAACAATCTCTCCTTTATCATGTTCCATTTTTTCTCTCTTCTGCTGATGAGGTGAATTTAACAGAAACGGTCAAAATAATTCCTCAACATTTGGCAACATATAAAGTCTTTGGAGAAGATGGGGGGCCGCATTATGCTCATTATGACTTGATTGGAGGACGTTTGGTACTCTCTCTCTCACACACACACGCACATGCACTCTATTTCTTCGCTTTCTTAATTTCTGATTGCCAATTATATATGTTTCCTTGTGCAGGCAGTGGATCAAGTATATCCATGTATAGTTGAGTTCCTAGGTGTCCATGATACTGTGCGACAATAAACCTCGATAGAGATTTCAGTTTGTACGTGGACAAGCTCCTAGATTGGTACAGACACACGGAGAGAGACAGATCCATGCATGTTGGAAGAGGTTGTTTATTGGTGTACATAAACGGCAGTGTCGAATCTAAATTTCCTTTTCATTACATTACACATTTTGATCAAGTGCACAGGTGTTATTTGTTACTGGGTTTGCGTTCGTGCTATGCCTGGCTTTGTCTATGAACTATTGGAGGCCATGTCACCAAATATATTTCATCAAAAAGTATCTGTAAAAGTAAGAATGACTCCAAAATAGCAGTAGTTATCTGTGAAAATTAAAATCAACAAAATACATTAAAAGAGACGCTTAGTAATGTGTAGCGGCAATTGAAAACTCGGCAATGTGAACCTCCAATCAAAAGGAAAAACTTTGCTTCAGGAGAAAAAAAAACAAAAACCGAAGGAATGAGGTTCTCCATTAAGCTTCTTTGATCCTCTCTTGCATGGCTGTTCTTTACATGCTTTCCCCTGTAGAGAATCCTGTAATTTAGGTGTGATTATTATATACTTTCCGTTCATATTTTGGAACTCCCTTGCCATTTGGTAAAGTTTGCCTCACCATAAATTTCAAATTCAACTTGGTAACTCTTAAATACTAAGAATTCATTGGATAATGCTTTTGTTATAAAAGAAACCATTCTCTATATAAAAATAGAGTTTTTTTCGAGCGCTATTACTAACCGGAGCTTCTGGTTGATTCTGGCCCCACCATTTAAAACTTCGGCCAATAAAATTAAAGTAGAATCTTTGTTCCCCATAATATATATTTTCAACCGATCACATTCAAGAAAAATATTACCTAAAACAACTAAATCTTAAAAAATCTTATAAATTACCAAACTCGTTATATCAAAATAATAAAATAAAATCACATCATGATATATCCATCACGAAATCATACCAATTATAAATGAATCACAATTAAACTATATTTTTTATCATGATTCTATCACAGAAAATAAATATCAAATGTCCAGTGTCCGATTACACTTCTTAAAATCAAATTAATCCTAATTACAATTCCAAAGCCAATAGTTAAACTAATTCTTATTACATACTTACAATTGAGATGAAAATAAAAAATGCTCTCCAAATTTAGAAATAAAAATACCTGGATGGTTACCCGATGATCAAAGTATACTTCTCTTGTGGCAAAACAATTGGCAAATCCTGTCAAATAATCAAAATATATAATCATTAAAAGGAAAAAAAAAATACTAAGCAAAATATTAAACAGCAATCCCAAGCAGCAGCAGCAGCAACAACAACAAAAACAAAAATTATGGCTAAAATAATAAAACGAGTTTCAAGATTATTTTTCTTAATATCATTTATTTCAAAGAAATAAAATAGTAACTATTTGTGACGTGCAGGATATGCTAAGTATTTTTTTTATCGACAAAAATATACCAAAATATAATTGGGGGCTAAGTAAATTCGTAAAGTTATAGATTTCCATTATTATTTTTCGTTTCCATTCCATTAGAAAAAAAGATAAGATACTCAATATAATTTATTTTTTGGAAACTTTTTGTCCAAACATAGAAAAACTTTCGATATTATTAGAACTTTCAATATTATTATTTTAAGGTTTTTAACAAATTCAGTTTTTATTATTTTCAGTTAATTAAACAAAGCTTTTTGTTGGCCACCTAGCAACAAGCTGGGCACCAACCCCCTTTTGAATAGCAATGCCAAAACAATGCACCAGCCGGGAAAAGCCAAACCCTATTATGGAATTTGTCGGTCGGGTGTCTCTCAATATAAAGAATTCGATGCAAAAGCCAAACTCTATTATCCACTGTGCTTCTCTTCCTAAATTTTGTTTTGTTCACGCGGTTCATGATTTTATTTGTTTTGCAGGTACCCTCAATCATTCGCTTATTTTACACCTTTTTTGCTCGATCATGCGCCTGTTGTAACCGAGCATACATCAAGATCAAGCAATATCAAGGTATAAACTCATAACGATTTATTTTTATTGAAGCAATTTCAATTACAAACGTGATGACTGTTTTATGATCTGCAGGTCTTATCGATAATCGATGCATCAAAATGAGTTTCAGAAATCTTAATATTATTTATTAATTTATGCCCTCACAGCTATTGCTAAATCAGGAAAAAAAGGTTCATTCAATTTTCACTGATCGTGCTCATATGATGTTTATTTTCTCTTTTCATGTTCTTTTGTTGTTGCCTGACTAAAAGCAAGGTAATTTACTGATTGCCCAAATGGTTGTTATATGTTTATTTACTTTTTCATGTTTTTCAATTGTTGGTTTGGTTGACTAAAATCAAGTTAACTAAAGTGAACAGACTTGAACACAAGGGTGTTTTTCCCATGGTTTAGGAAAATCAAAAGGAATTTTTTCTTGGATAGTTTTTTTTTTTCCAAAAGGATTTTTTAATTAGCTAAAAATATACTTATGATTTAATTGGCATGAAATCGAGAGCATTTGAAAATGCCAGTAAGAACGAGAAAATAAAAAATGTGCTATAATAATTTACGAGTGAGTTTTCATATTATTTTCCTTAATATTGCTCATTACATTAAAAAAACATTTATAAAAATAGGCATAAGAGATAAAACGAGATGGTCATTTAGATTATATTTTTGTCAAATAAAAAGATTTTATTTTATTTTTCACTCTAAACATAGTTATTTTTGTGAAATAAGTAGATTTTATTATATTTTCACTCCAAACATAGTTATATTAGACAAGAAATATTATTTTCCCGTTTTTAAAGCAAACTGTTAAAAAAAAAATATCATCGGTCTTTTTCTCCCAGTTTTTAATTATTTTATTTTTCTTTTGATCATTCAGGTTAATGGCCGGAAAAACTTTAGCTAGGCTTCTCCTTCGGAAACATCTCATTGGTTTTTTGTTCCAGATACTGACGATGCAGAGACGCGGTAGATTTATCTGGTAATGGTTTTTGTTTTGTTTTCTTTTCTTTTCATGTTGCCTCTGCAATGTTCCATTAGTATCGGTACTAGAATCAAGCCAAAAGAACAAAAAGTCCCAAAATCAAATCATGGATCCCCCATGAACCAGTATTCAACCCACACCAAATATGCAATTTTTTTCTTAAATACTTACTACGTGCTCCAGTGAGGACAGTATAAGTCAAGCCCAAAAGGGTCCAGTTTCTTCTTCTTAAGTGCTATGATGAGCAGTGAGGACAAAATAATGGAAGAACAACATTTGAAAATTTGAGAGAATAATAGCCGGAATGGTTCCTGCTTTTGCTTTTGGTATGCTGCTTCTCTGGGCATTTAAACTTTTTTATTAGACCGACCGAGCGAAGCGAGGGAGGACTCTATATATGGTGGCTTAGTGTCACATAGGACATGACATTTTTTTTTTCCAATTTGAAGAAAAAGATTGGATTTTGGTGTAACCAAAAGGACGTAGGTGTAATTTTTCAATTTGTCACATAGGTGTAATTCGTGGGGTCGAATCCGACCACGTCCAAAAAAAAAAAATTCTTTCTTTTTTTCCCTTTCTTTCTTCTTCTTCTTATTCCTTCTCTCGATTTCTTCTCAGAACATCTAAATCAAGGAATCAACAAATGATAATTCGACCTCAATTCAATACAAATAGAACATGGAAGTCCCTATTTAATCGACTATGGTAGTTGACGACGTCTTATCTCATTAAACATTCTCAAAATATCCTCCACCACCAGCAGCCCCTCCACCTCCACCACCACCATAGACTCTGATTCTAAAAATCTCAACTTTTCAGATCTTCAATAACTAATCAAGAAAATTAATCACATCCCAGTGTTAATTCCAATCCAGAAAACAAACCAAGATTACAAATACCTCGATCTACCAATCAAATTCAAAATCCACATAATTAAAGTACAAATTCAAAAGAGAGAAATTAGATAAGTTGAGATGTGTAACTACAACTGCATTAGTAACCAATTTTGGTGAAGAAGGATCTTAGTTGTTAGATGGTCCCAAAGTTATATCTCTTGAATCAGATCTGATAGCAAAAACTCTTCCTTCCCTTGATGCAATTCAAATGATAAGTCTGTCTCAGAGATACCAAACCCAAATACATGGTTTAGAATGAGGAATAAAATCCGTTTGAATTGGAAGGGATTTGAGAGAACAAACCTCAAATATCTTGTAATCCAAAGAAGTTGAGGGTAAAGCAACCGCGGCTCAGATTTCTTGTAAAAGTGTTGCCATTTCCTTCTCTTTCTCTGGATACCACTAGCAATTCATATGAACCGTTGTGGATAATAATTAAAAAAAAGACAGAGAGATTGAGAATAAGGTTTTATCAGTATTTTTATTTTATCGTCTATGACTTGATAAGGCATGTCGGACACTTGGACTTGGGAAGTGAACACGTGTTCCATAGAATTCATACTGATATAAAGAAATCTATATTTGGTCGCATTTGTTTCACTGGGGCATTAGTGCTACCCGGTGCATAGGTCTATCTTGTTTCTACAGGTCCAATTCTCATTGTAGTTGTGTTCATTTTTTGTTCGGTCGGTCCTACCAACCGTGGCAGCGGTGTAAGGAGATGGGTTTGAATTGTACCAAAGTTGATGCTGAGAAACAAGATTGGTGGGTTCCATTTGAGAGAGGTTTTGAGCAAGGTTAAGAAACTGTTGTTTGTTGTGAAGTTTAGATGAATGTTAGGATTGAATTTTGCAGGAAAAATGGTCTGGAATTGGCCGACAACAATCAGATAATAGGTAAAACTCGGTCGAGATCGGAGTCCGGCGAGTTAAAATAGTAAACCAAGCGATCTTTACAATTTTTCTTTACAAATTTACAAGTCTGATTCCGTACCATTATGGCGGAACTAAATTGTGAATAAAAAGTTTTGTTTTGCGTCAATCTTTTCGGTCGACCTTTCCACCGTGTCAGCGGTCATCTAGTTAATAGGTTTTTTTTTTATAGCTTTTTTATTTTTCTTTTTGTAAAGTTGATATTTTTATGTGTTTTTTGGTGGTAGTCATTGAAGATTTATTTGCGCGGTATGTACGCAGGGTGCAATCTTGGTTGAATGATATTAGCATTAGATTTGTTTACAAAACTAGAATTTTATTTAGCATAGAGTAGCATTTTGTCGCCGTATACTAGCATGCATGTTATGTTTGGGGTACATATGATTTTTAGGTTCTTATAAAATCTCCATAACATAAATTTATGCCGTTACTCTATTTTGTTGCAGTTAATGATTTTTAGGCTCCTATAAATTGGCGTTCTATCAGTACAATGATGCGAAACAAAATCATTTTTCAATAATATTTTTTGAATGAGCAGCATCCCTACACCCAATATGATTCTTCCCCTCACATAATTTTTTTAAAATACATCCATTAAACTCTCGACCAAAACCTATATGATTGTGTCCATTAGTGATGAATTACTTTGTTTCAATTTCGATTGGGTCAATAACTGTAAAAGTGTTGAGTTAGTATTTGTCGATATAGTAACAATATCGTTCCTGCATAAATAGAATCTTTCGTGGTGTGCTTATGTGTGTGATATGTACGGTAGGCAAGGAAATGTCATGCCCAAACCCGGATCATAGAGTGAGCTAATGAAAAACAAACGTGTCGCTCGGGATGATATACGAGAAAATATTGCTTTAATATGAGCGACTAAATGGAAAAATAAGCAGTAATGCTAAATACATCGGGCGATAATCCCGTGGATTCTCCCGATAGAGAGAAAAGTACGGTGGATCCCACCATAAAAACTGCCCCATGTTAACTCCCCAGTGGGCTCCACCCAAAGTTTCTCTCTACCGGGAGAATCCACGGGATTATCTCCCGGTATGAGCAGCATTACTCGAAAATAAGTGGGAAAAAGTTACCCCTTCTAACGTGCCTACATGTGTCTCTAGCTTGCCGCTTTGGCAGTACAAATTTACATGATAAATAAGCTACGATAAAGTTTACAAATTTACATGATATATAAAAATAGAATTTTTTCGAGCGCTCTCATTAACCGGAACTTCTGGTTGATTCTGGCCCCATCATTTAAAATTTCGACCAATAAAATTAAAGTAGAATCTTTGTGCCCCACAATATATATTTTCAACCAATCACATTCAAGAAAAACAAATATTAGCTAAAACAACTTAATTTATTAAAATCTCCTAAAAACCGCAACTTAATATATTATCATTATTTAGACATTAAACCTTTTATCACAAGATCAAAAAATTAAATCAATCATAAAAATAATTCAGTGTCCAATGTCCGATTACACCTTTGATAATTATAATCTCATCTTAATTACAATTCCGAGCTACCGATAAATAAACTAATTACAATTACAATCTACAATCTACAATTACAATTCCAAATTATTATATATTATAACGAATAAAATTAATAAACCCTTGAGAAAATTAAATTACATAGAATTTTGCATGTGTACTTGTTGATCGTAACGTGCTTCCTCTTCCACAAAAATAAATAAACGATAATCCTGTAAAATAGTCAACATACCAAACGATAATCCTGTAAAATAGTCAACATACCAAACGATAATCCTGTAAAATAGTCAACATACCAATCAATCGAAAATCGTGGAGATAATACAACAAGGTATTAAATAATTAAACTTTTGAGAAGAAGAAAAACAAAGTTTAAAAAAAAACAAATCTTAATATTACTCATTCCATAAAAAAAAATTAAAGAATTTTTATTCTAGACGTGTTATGATGTCGATGTATATTTTTGGAGTAAAAATATCGCAACAGAAAAATATGGAGATATATCCAAAAATATGGTGGATATCCAATTTTTTTTAAATTGCATGAATTTTAAGATATTGTCTTACATTATTTCAATGTTATATGATTTTAAGATATTGCTTGATATTATTTCCAAAATGATTTTTTTTATTTTTGTGGTAACTTAATGCTGGTGACTCTCTATTTAAAGCTCTCGAGCGAAGGCCATATTTTCTTATTTCCGCGTTGCTTCTTTGTTATTTTTTTTTCTTTCGGTTCTGTTTCTTGCGCTTTAAAGGTTTTTATGTCTGATATTTTTCTCTTTTGTTGTTGTTTGCTTTGCATGTTCCTCAAAAGTAGTAGTTTGGCAACGGGAGATGGTTCTTTTGGAGCTTTATGGCGATGAAAAAGACTGATACGAGGTATAATTAAATCATCTTAAGTTAGTGTTGTGATTTTTCGTTGATTTTGTTTATTGCAGTTGTTGGTGATACCTATACTTGAGCGAATGAAATTGGTAAATATTTGTGTATATATATATAGTTTTATTTTTTAATGCAATTGTGTATGCAAGAGAAACCAAATTTTATCTCTTTAATTATCATAAAATAAACGAAGGGTTTAGTTCTAGTTTGCAGATTTTTTTTCTCCAGATCCATGGATTTCGTCGAGATTGTTTCTAGCTTTCTACTTCTCTCATTCGAAATCAGTTTAGGTGACTTTCTTTCTTTTTTTCCTTTTTATTTTACTTTAAGCTCTATTGGATGCAATCTTCTTTCCTACAATCGCCTTCTTTCATCCGAAATAAGTTTTGGTGAATTTTTTTTTCCTTCATAGATCCAGGGTAAGAATTATTTTGGATGCTCTGTTTTCTTTTGCTTTTTAGGATTTATTACTTTTTTAGGGTATACAAAAAAGAATAAAATTGGGAGAGATAACAAGTTGATGGAAAAAGACGATGTACATTTTAGATTAATTTGTAGAGACGCATATTAATTTGGAGAGACACATCCATAATGGGAATGGTTGCGTTGTTTCAAAACGGAAAGATTATTGGAGTTGCCTAATATTTTGGAAAAGGTCAAACAACATATATCTTGATTGTTTAAAACATTTTAAATTCTCTCTCAGCAACATTCTTTCTCTCGACGGATAGATCAGCTCACATGTAAGATTTTTTATTGGATTCTCAATGATGTGATTAAATGTTTGGTAACAATATTGAATCATACAGTTCTTCGTTGTTTTATCAGTTATGAACATCATGCCCAGATCTTTCTTTCTCCGTTGTCCAGTGATTTTTTGATATATGATGCTACAAGTCTTAAAGTAGGATTTCGAAAATCCTTGAGCATGAGTGAGATATATATGTGACTCTGCTGTTAAAGAAAAGGTTTGTGGATCCCGCACATAAAAACTAAAGGCAACATATCGGGTGGAATCTTTGGGTAGTGAAAATTGGCACTACATTTTACTTTGGTAACATTTGTTTAATTTGAATGGATGTCATGATAATCTATACTAATATGGAACTGTATGGAATCATACCTCTCTAGGTCTTTGTAATTATGTGTTAGTAGTCTACACGGTTCTTATTTTTAATATGTTTATTAAATTTTTTGACAATGAAACGAAACATCGCTACCCATATAGATCTGATCAGTCCTGGAAAGTTAATGTTTTTTGCAGATCAAATGATCAATAGGTCGTCAAGAAAATGAAGTATAATTCATTAAAAGAAATAGCTTTTGCTTAAATTAACAACGCCAAGAGGTTCAAAATCGTAGAAGGGAAGATAAAATCTATAAAAAAATATATATATTCTCATTAACGATGCAGGATATTTAGTTGCAAAAAAAAAAAGAACAATCTTGACGTCATTTTACTGCTCTCATTAAATGGATAAGAAGTATATTATATATGGTACCATGCTAAAATATTTTATTGCCATGTTAAAAAAATATTAAAAAAATATCTATTGTCTCTAATAAAATGATTTCGAATAAAAGGAGTAAGGAAATAGGAAAACTTTGTAAATTTGGAAAATAACTCATTTGGAAGTTAATCTCCTTAGAAAAGATTTGGTTCCTTCGGGGTACTTTTTTAGAGTTTTCCTTTCATTTTTTTCTTACGAATAGATTTGTTTAACTTCTAGGAAGATATTTTAAAAGTCACAAACAGTTCCAAGTTTCCCTTTTAAATGTCTTGGTTCTTATAGTTTTGCAGTTTTGCACTTATGCTACCATTTTCTTGCTTGCAAGTTTTTCAGAACAGAGAATAATTTGTTTTACTTGATGTGTTACAGTGAAAAGTCCTCGCAATGCAATGACCCTTATTAATGGTTAAGTAACGAACTGATGAAGACTACTATTGACAACGCTGCATCACTCAAATAATCAGTTTTGTCCGGAATATTTTCAAACTGATCGTAGGGTAATCAATCTTCCAATCATGGGATTATTATTACCATATGAATGTAGATCTTTGCTGCTATAAATCTTGTTAATCATCGCAACGTGTGGGAATAAGTAATCAATTTCAATAGCCGTGTGGGAATGTTTTCCATGTAAACATAGATCTTTCTTACCATAAATATAAATTAGGGTTGATCAGTTTAAGGCCGAATTCTACTCCTCAAAACCCTAATTGAACACATCTCATGTTTTGCATGAAATGGTAGTAACGAACAAAAAGATTGATTTTTTAACCAAGATATCTTCGGAATCTAACCAAAATTTAAACAAAATATGAGATACATAAAAAAAAAAAATTACATTAAACACTAATTATCCTCTATGTATATAAACCAAATGTAAGCGATCTTTAACCCCAAAAAAAAATCACATGATGAAGCTAAAAGAACTTTGCAACAGATACAAGTATGTAACTACCTACATGCAGTAATAAAGAAAAAAACAACAAATTAAACAAATGATAAAAAAGAAAAAAGAAAAACAAATTCACAAAAAGAAGAATAGAGAAGACTTACAGAACAATATGAGAAGGCAAAGTATACTTATCTCTACCTTGAAGAACTTCACGTCAACAAAAAAACAAAAAAATGACATACAAAAACAACAAGGATATACCATAGGAGACAGAGGTGTAAATCTTCATTTGATAAGAATGGTATGGTTTTATCCAACCAACCAAAAGAAGTTTAATTCCTAGCAAATAATTTAAATTTTCATTGCTTAAGAACATGTTTGCTATTTTCAATCAATTCTTTATTGTTCGCAGAACTAAAAAAGTAATAAAATTTTATTTACTATTAACAATTTTGAATTGGAGATTGAAAACATGTTCACCAAGGCAAACATGGAACGAAAGAATGATAAGAGGAAGTCATTTTTCATTGCATTGTCTCCCTTTGTATTAGCCCTTTTTCATTTTTGTACACTCACTGATTTTTGTAATATTATTCTATCATAACTAGTCTTAAAACACTAAGGTGAACAAACTTGTGGTACAAAAACTCCACCCATATGTTGAGAGTTACAATAATTCCATTTCCCCCAAAAGTGATACAAAAACCTCAATTTTTTTATAAAGTTTAAATTATGTATCATTCAAGTTTTCTAATAATTCCATAACAGCCCTCCCATAGTTTATTTCTTCTTAATTTTTGTCGTCGCCTCCTCTTCTTCATTTCTTTTTTCCACCGCCTCCTCTTCTCCAACTACTAGCAACACTTCATCTTCTTCCTTCTGCACCACCACCAGATCGACGACTATATCTTGATCTTTCGTCTCTTTTTTTCCCCACCACCAACAGCAACACCTCCTCCTTTCACTCAACGTATATAAAATACAGATCGAGTATGCGAATTGGGGAAAATAAAAAGGTAAAAATTAAATTAAATCTAGAGATCTGATTTTTAGTGTAAGATTAATGTAATTTTTCTTCTCAATCTATCTATTTTAAAGTTGAATGTCAAAAAAAATTTGGTATTTATAGTGTTAGATCTGATCTTTGACTACTAGTGCGAAGTTTTAATTCAAAAACATGAATCAAAGTAAAGCGAGTTGAGATCAGGTTTACCTGAAGAAGGTTGTTGTGGAAATAAAATATGATAATAAGCGAGGATTTACTGTTTGTTTACGGACCAAGAGAGTACCTAGTGCAGCGGATTTGACCAAAAGCAAACTATGGTTCATTTCTTGTTTCCACCATTGTAATTGTGTTGGAAAGAGCACGGAGATATTTAAAGAACATCGTATAGTTGGGACTGGGAGTGCCGTTAAATGCTTATATTGGGTTTACAATACTGCACCTAAGCAAAATGATCTTTTTGGTTAATTTTAAAAGGAATTAATCTAAGTTCTGGGAAGATGCTACGGTCTAAATATATAAATGGTTCATTTTTTGTGCAACTGTGCTTGACAAGGAATATGAATATTTAGAATGAAATGTATAGTTAGACTTAATTAGCTTTTTGTGCGAAGGGCAGAGATGAATCCTAGACTGTTCTGAACGGGAATAGACAATAAGTCAAGTTTAGGAAATCTTCTTGAGTACTGTAGTTCATTTTGGTTAACTTGGCATGCCTATTTTAATAATGCCTGCATATGAATTTCTTACTTGTCATATTCTTTATCCGTGTTTTACATGTATCTGCCTTCTTTTTTTGCTATATAAACATGTATATATATTTCTATTGTTGTACTGCTAGCGGCATCTATGGTACTGGCAACAGTATTACAAAAGAAAATTCACGTATTCAACTATGTCTTTCATTAGGTCGTATTCAACTATGTCTTTCATTAGATATGATGTCTAGTTTTGTGCTTCTCTTGAACCATTTAAATGTCATCTGAACTTCTATAATACCTCTTGTAATTTATCTTGCAGGTACAAGACAAGTCGATATGCGTTCACTAGAGACGCTGTTAAGGTATTTGCACGAAGCCAATTTTGGTTTCATCTGTTTTTTTTTCTTTCATTTTGATGAAACCAAAATTGGTTTCATCTAATTTTTGTTAGTTTTTGTCAACGAAACCAATCTTTTGGAGATATGATGTCTTTTTTTTTGTTGTAACCAGTTCTGGTTTCATCTAATTTTTATTTCTTGTTTTCAAGTTTATGTCGTTGAAAATCAATCTTATTGGTTATACTGCGAAAAGATACCGAGAATTTTTACTTAGGGATCATTTATGTGTATGTTTGTTTGCTGCGGAAATTGATCATCGAGGAGGACGAAATGTTGAAAGGCTTGAAGAATGAACAAGGTGAGGAAGTATATACTACAGTTGTTCATGCTCTTGTGGAGCTCAATGAGTTTAACCCAGACGGTAGATTTCCAGTTCCAACATGTATTGTTCATGGTATGTTACCAACGTGTGCTACCTTATCTTTTTTGATATCAAGATAACAACAAAAGAAGGTAATAAATTCTTGCACATTAACCACTTTCGATTGATATAGATTTTCATTCTGTTTAATAAGTAAGTTTCACTCCTTAACATATTTTACTGATTCGAACAGTAATATTCGGGTTGTCGCCATCTGCCATGCTGCTTTATTAAGCATATCTTAGTCTTTGGGTAGCGCCACTGTCGTATCATTCCCATAACCAGCATGGTGTTCTTTTGATTTGTGTGTCTTTATCATCTTTGATTTTTTTTAATGGACATGTAGGCATGCTATGTCAATCAGGACATTTCAATGCGTCTTTTTTATCAATGGACATGTATAATACCTCCTGCAATTTTCCTTGCAGTTGAATATAAATTTTCACGAAACTAATTATGGTTTCATATTATTTATGATGAAACCAAAACTGGTTTCATCGTATTTATGATGAAACCGAAATTGGTTTCAGTGTACTAATCATTTTTCAGGTATCAGATTTATAGAAAATGATTAATACAACCCGACTCTTGTTGTGTTCTTATTGTGCATTTTAATGTCTTTTATGTGGCAGTCAACTGTTGGCTCTAGTGGAATCTCTTTGGGGGACATCCTGGATGATGTTGTGCGCTAGAGACACGGTGAAGATTCAGATTCCTATGAACGTGTTGATTACGGATTGATCATGCCAGATTCACAAATTTCATCAGTTGCTTAGATGGGGTGCTTCCTATTTGTTCAGACTATTGGTTGAGTTCCATAGTTCATCTTCATCCTCTGGTTGTAACTTCTTTTCTGAACATTTGGTGACAGAATTATTTGGTGATGATTCCTCAATGGTTGTGAAAGTTAATCGGACTTGAAGGACATATTCCAGAGATATTTCTTTACCTGGTGAGATGGAGATGCAGTCAGGTTATGAAGATCCGTCTCATGTCTTTTGGACAAAATTACTGAATATGAAGACCCCAAGGTGGAGATATTTGCCTGCTGCATCCTCACCTCAGAGGATCCGTAAACGAGTTCAATATTTCCAAGGCTCATTGGAAAATGAGAATTTTGACAGTGATGATGTCACGAAGAAAAGAAGGAAGGTTCTCACCGGTACCATTATTGCAGGAGAATCTGAGACTCCAGATTTTGATTGCTCCAAAAAAGTTGACGGTGGTGGTAGGTTTCATCCTATTGTGTTTCTTTTATGATGAAACCAAATTTTGCTTTCACCTGATTTTTCCTAGTTTATTCGGCCCGACTTGGAAGTCGGCGTGTTTGGTTTCATCATTGAAGTTTGTGTTGATGAAATAACAATATGTGGAAAAATGATGAAACCAGTTTCGGTTTCATCTAGTTTTGGTGAAACCAATTTTGGTTTCATCATTTTTTTTCATGTTTGGTTTCATCATTTTTTTCTCATTTTGTTGAATATTGATCAATGAAATTCATTTTTTGTGGCGGTGGCGGCTGGTTGGTGGTGGTGGTCGGCATCGACGATGGTGGCGCGATGGTGGTTGGCGGCGACATCGATGGTTAGTGGCGCGGTGGTGGTGGTTGGTGGCGGTCATGGTGGTGGCGCAGTGGTGGTCGACAGAGGTGGTTGTGGTGGCGCGATGGTGGTGCTGCTGGTTGTGGTCGACGTCGATCAGTGGTGGTCGGCGGCAAGTGGTGGTCGGTGGTATTGCTAGTTGCTGGTGGTGCGTTGTTGGTGGTGGTGATAATATAATAAAAATTAAAGGTGGGGTTGATTTTCGTTTTTATTGGGATGATTTAAACTAGAATGGTAATATATACAGTTTATGTTAAATGGGGTTTTTGTGAACAATTTGTTTTGTTGGAGTTTTTGTGCATGGATAGTGACACATTTGTTGTTGTAACTCGCGGGCTACTATCTATATATAAAAGGGCATCCAATATTCCATAAGCAATAATCTTGCAATTATCAGTAATAGGTCGGCTCTTCACATTGTTGGAAGGGTAAAAACTTAATTTCCCGGAGTAACTGTCTAACCATTTTGTAACTGTCTTAACCATTTTATGCTCGTAACTTTACTGTTTCCCCAGGAGAGATTAGCAACGACTTTTACAGTATCTTAATCTAAGGTGTTGATAACTTTACTGGTTTCCCATGAGAGATTAGCAACGATTTTTACGGTATCTTAATCTTTCATGTTTTCTCAAAGAAATAAAATAAACTAGATGACCGCTGCCACGGTGGAACGGCCGACCGAAGAAAACGACACAAAAATATGATTTTTCATGACAGGGTGCGAAAATATGATTTTTCCTGACATGGTATGGAAGTATCATTATTTTCTCAAACACCGGGTGAAAGTATCACTTTTCCTAAAACGGAAAATTAGCCGATACATAAAGCCATAAACCAAAATATGGCTACATAATATGTCATGCATCATTTGTGGTGGTTTGCATAATGACTATGCATTCAATTTTCGAAAATTATGCCTAAAGTGAAAGTATCACTTTTCTTGAGACGGAGGAAGTGCATCGTTTTATTAGTTGCAACGGAGAAAAAGTTGATGCATAAACCAAAATATGACTACATAAAGTATTATGTATCCTTTGTGGTGGTTTGCATAATGAATGTACATTTAATTTTTGAAATTGTGCCTAAAATGATAAACACCTCCGAATTTTTCGTAAAAACTCAAAATTTGATATTGTTATTTGTACTCATTGCGTAGAGTTTTTTAATACCATTCCAACGAGATACAATTTACAAAACTCCAAGGCACAGATTTTTAGATATGTTATATTAAAGTTTGCTTGTTAATTATACCCTTGAAAAATAAGATACATAAGAAGTTATAGTAATTGGAATAAAATTGAGGGACAATTTGGAAATTTCGGGGGTATGATCTTTTTTGTCAAATTGGAAAAAAAAATTATGTCCCATGTGACAAAATCACCGTATATAAAGTCATCCCTCGCTTCGCTCGGTCGGCCTAATAAATGAATTGAATTCTTTTGGAGCAATGCAAAGACGAATGTATGTGGTGAACACTACTACATCATTAAATTTACTTATTTTCTCCAACCAACAACAAACCAAGTGTCTCAGGTGAGATGATCAAAATTGGAGCATAAGGTTAGACCTATATCTATATTCTATATTAGCATAATCACACCTACCACCCTCAGTTCAGACGTGTTGGTCAAGTACTTGATACAAAAATTAGTTTCTTAAAGTTCTGGACCATAAACAGAGGTATAAATTGCTTGGATTGAAAAGAATCAGATAAATACATTTTGCTTATATGATGATATCAAACTAAGCATATAGTACATCTAGGTTTGCAAGAGAATTACAACAAAGGGGAGCGGGGGGAGGGGCTAATGAATTTGATAAAGAAGAAATATGTTGATGCCGACTTGTGATTACTAAGGAATTTCCTTTTATACATATCACCAGCACTATATTCTACTTACTGGATAGTTGTTGACTAGTTTATAAGTGAAAGAATGTGTTGAGCAATCTCCGCAGAGGCTTCAGGACATCCGGATTTCAAAGCCTTCTCACACATCTCTGCCATCTGTTTCTCGTCCCCTGCCACAACAAATCATCATGAGATTAATTTGAGAACCCAAACAGGTACACATCAAGAAATTGATACACAAGCTTGTCCTAACACCAGATGAGCTTGGATTAGTTGATCCTCACATAATTATAGGACATCAATTTCGTTTTTCTCTAATTTAGAAAGAACTGGTTCAAGTTGAAGTGCATCCAAGGTAAAATCAAATTAAGTAATCAATATATCTGCATAATTTAAACAGGCTTGGCTATGGACTTCTGCAACAGAAAACCCTGAGAAGATCTCATAACAGACTCATTTAATTCAGCGAAAAAATCAATTACAAAGACCAAATTTTATGTTGACATTATTAGGGTCACACTCAAATAAGAATCTGATTTACTATCAATCCATTTGAAAAATTATACTATAACTAAGAATACTAATTACTAAATTAGACGTATAAAATTTCGAGATCAGAAGAAGATTGATGTTAATTCTACAACTTTTAAACTTTTATACCTAAGATCTCTTCAATTGCAATTCCAAGTGTAGTTGAATCAAGTTCATCCTCGGTTATCACCTTAGAGCCTGCTATGTCTTCCATAATGAATGCATTTTTCATTTGATGTCCTTCAGCAACATATGGAGATGGAATCTACAATGTTAAACAGAAAAGAAAAAGAAATCATCCAGCAACATAGAGAATGTCGACTAATCACACCACATACTAGTTTTTAAGAAGCAAGTGCATGTAGGGATCAATTGCAATGGCCATTCTTATCACGTACCGGAAATCTAGGTAAACACAAGCCTGGGTTGTTCAGTATCATAATATCAGATATCAACTCGTAACAAATCCAGTTGTTCGATGACTAGAAAGTCATTTACACTCTACAAAATCGAACAAAATGAAAAACTATTATTCCGAGAGTATATTTTTTCAGAAAGAATCTCAACCCCAAAATTTTCATCCAGCGATTAACAATGTACTAATGATTTATTTTGCCACTTGTGAAACTGAAGGGACGGTTCCCAAGTGGTCAGGTTTCGACGCAGAATCTCCACCCCTCAAATTGAAGGATCGGGATTCTGAGAGTACATTTTTCAGTAAGAATCTCAACCCATTGATTTCACTCTTCCAGTTGTTAAAACTGTACTGGTAACTAAATTTTACCACTTCGAAAAGATAATTCCTAGTGGCCAGGTTTTGTCACAAAATCTCAATCTCAACCCTTGACCTCAAACATTCAACAGTTACAAGCAATTGATTTTATTCCTAAACTATAGCACCGATAAATGAAATGAACACAGCAGCAATTCAATAAGCAACAAATTGTTACATCCCAGCCTCCCAGAATCCCGACCAATACAACATATTGTGAAAATAGCAAGTCAATTACTTACGCACACTTATTCATGTGTGTATATGATTATGAGTATTACTCCATGAGTTTGGTTTGTTAGTTGAGAATAATACTCAATGTGCATGATACTGCATACAATTCTTGCAACCAGTCAGTTGCCCATCCAGTTAACTTGGTGTACAAACAATGTTGTTTTCTTTAATTAGTAAAACAAATAAAAACTCACACTAAGCTTCTGCTATAATGTCTGCATTAAATTTATTTTTTACGTCGAGTGGTTTCCTTCTCAAAGCTACTTATTTTTCAAGTATTGACATGGCATAGTTGCTTACCAAATCCAGTACGGCACTGCATCACGAAAGCGTAAACATATTGCATGTTTAAAAGTTGTTTTATGAAATCATATAGATCACATTAAATGCTTAACACACACACACACACACACATATATATATATAGGACAGTTCGATAGGTAATTCAACAGCAGAAACAGTATCTGACATGGTGGCATGTCCTTGTTACGGAATTGTCCGTTTACTTACATAATGTCAATTTCATCTCCAGCTTTTCTTTAGTGATTTAAGTTGGATGTTTATTCATTTAACAACTGATTTTCATTATAAGTTTCTAATCTGGAATCAACTGAACCAATTAACTGTAGCAAACTTTAAAACAGCAAATTTTTTATTATGCGTGTCTCTTGATATCTGGTGAGATGGTACTAACGTTACGTAGTTGGTTCTCATGCTTGATAAATTTCCATGTAATTTCGAAGTTCAGAGAATTACCAGAATAGAAGGTTTTCCTGTGGCCATGATTTCGGAGCAAGTCACTGCACCAGCCCTTGAAATAACAAGATCCGCAGCTGCATATGCCAAATCCATTTTATGCATAAACCTACAGGAAAATCAGAATATATGAAACGTAATACCCCACTATACTAGTTTTTCCAAAATGCATGAACTGAAAAATGTTTTTTTTTCCGATATAAACCTCTAATGACAAAAGCCATAGCACAATAGCAAAAAAAAACTCGCTAAGAAATCAAAGACAACATTCCCCAGCAGGGAAGTCCACAATCCACAGCGTTATTCTCAGCTTAACTTAAGAAGATCTTTGGGCAAAAATTCAATAATTACAGGTGTGAGTAAGGCTTTGTGATGCTTTTCCACCCCTTAATTAAGGAAATTCAATAATAGTATGGCTTGCAAGTATGTACATCCTGTTTAAAAAGTAAAGTCGACCACACTAAATGGACCATAGCGAAAAGTGCCTGGGAGTTTGAGAATTTGCAGGGTTTGCAAGTGCGGAAGACGGAATCATCGACATCATTTTTAATCAGGTTGGTAGGTCCAATCTGGCATATTGCAGAAATAATGCTACAAACTGATATGTACAATCATACGCTATTTGTGTTGCTAAAGACATCGACACAGATGGTAATATGTGGTCATGCTGTAGGAGACATCAGAAAGCCTTCGGGGACATCATTATTCAAATATTTCTAACTATCCTCTATGTAATTATCAGAATGACGCTACTTTTAGACAGTAATTTATGCCATTTTTCTGCATATTTTTCATGTATTACTCTGGAGTGTCCTCTATTTAATGAAACCTTTTATTTTCCAAACTTACTCCGCCAGCATTTGTTCTTTACACCTGGCAGTATAAAACTAGCATGCATCCAGAACATATCGACTTCACAGTGTGTAAAATACATGCAAAACTCTATTCCCCTTGTTTACTCAGCCTGCCACATATAATTTTGAGGATAATTTAACTGTCCACGTGTTACCACAACATTATGAGAAGGACTAGGCACATTGTCAAATCAAGACCAAATTTCATAGAAGACCTCTCTATAGATGCCAATCAAAAGTTAAGTAATAAAAGCAAACTCACGGTGTCAATACCAAGCGAGGATGATTCTTAACAAGGCTCTCCATCTCATTGAATGAGTCGACACCAGTCTGCCAGATGATAAATCTGTTCTTGTGCTCAGATAACATTCGAGAATACATATTTAGCACTGCAATGTTAATGGCATTTGCACCTAATGAACCTCCAAGAACCAACACTATCCTAGATTCTAAATCCCAAGTCTTTACAGCCCTAGGAAAGAAATGCATCCTCGCCACAGCCTTTGACATATATTTCCTCAAACATAACCTAATAGGATTCCCACTTATAATACATTTACTCTTATTTGGAAAATACTTCACTGATGATGGAAAAGCAACAAAAATGAAATCAGCAAAAAAGGAAAGAAGCCAATTCGCAAGACCTGGTACAGAATTCTGCTCTTGAATTACTAATTTATATAACCCACTTCGAAAGAGGGCTGCAGTAAGACAAATTGGGGCAGATACGTATCCGCCAGTACCTACAATGATCTGAGGATCAAAAGTTTTTAACACCTTCCAGCTTTTCACCATAGATTTGATCAAACGGTAAGGGAAAAGAAGGTTGGTTGGAGAAAATAAAATTGGGCGAGCTAAAGGAAAGCAAGGTATGGAAACAAAATCATATCCAGTGGAAGGTACAGCGATGCTTTCCATTCCTTTGTGATTACCAACAAATAGTATCTGGATGTTAGGGTTTATAACCTTCAGATCATCAGCAATGGCAACTGCAGGGTAGATGTGACCACCAGTTCCACCAGCTGTAAACATGATACGGATTTGATCAGTTTTATTAGTTGCTGCAGTGGTAGCGGTGGTGGTGGTGGAAGATGGGAGATTTTTATCATCTTTTTTACAACTTATTGATAAACAGCGGTGGATTTTCTTGAGATCCCTGAACACAAAGAAGATACACAATCAAAAATAAAGATATATGTTACTATTATTATCATTATTAATATATATAGGGAGAGGGAGAGTACCTGCCTTGATGGTGCAGTGTAGAGGTAGCCAGAAGGAGAAAAAGAGGTGTTTTTCTGTAAGTTCGAGAAGACGAGAGTGAATGAGGGATGAGTGACAGAAGCCATTAAAGTTGGGTGCTAATTCAAGAAACGAGGGGATCATTTGCAACTCTTCTCAGTTTTGAGAAGGAGATACAGTAGAAAGAGACCGACAGGGTTTTTCTACAGTTCTAAACAAACCGTCACCTAGTTTCAAGTGAAAACTACTAGAAACACCCCAGATACTATATGGGTTTAATATTTTGAAGCCCCACCAAATGGATCATACATTGTCAACTCCATACTTTCATAAAATACTACTAGGCCTAGAATATCAATATTTCTTCAGATCTGGCCCATAATTAATTATTATGAATTTTAATAATGACAAAACTACCCTTTACATATCAGAGGAATCCCAGAAGATATTTTTCATTTCTCATTTTTGTTTCTCTCTCTTCTCTCTCTCCCGGTTCATCTCTCTCTCCCGGTTCATCTCTCTCTCTCAGTTGCAGAGAAGAAAAAAAATCTAAGGTTTGTTTGTTTCTCATCTCTCTCTGTTTGTTTGGTGCGATTACAACCAGAAAATATCAACTGCATCTGAAGATCAGAGCTCTGACGATTTTTTTTGTGTGTTTCTTCTTCTGATTCTATTGGTTTTGTGGATCTGGATCGATTTGATTCAATTTTATGTTCTCAGTTGATTCGAAGATGCATCAGGTTAGCTTTTCTCCATTCTTACTTTTCTTAATTAGATCGATTAGTTTTTGATTTGATTGATCTATTCAGATTTAAGAAGATGAATAACCTGATTTTTCCTGAATCAATCGAAGATCTTCAATGTCCGATTTTGAAGATTTTGAAAATCGAATCTAAGTTTCAGTTGATTTGATTATCAAACTAATACTATTCAGATATTCGGAAAGGATCTGTGGTTCAAAATCGTTGATTAATGTGTAAGTTTCTCTAAATTCTGATCTAATTTGAGGTTTGATTTCAATTTTTTGGTGTTACGAATCTTTTGAAATGATTATCAGTGAAAGTGTTTTGTGTTGAATGATTTTATCATTGTGTTTTGTGTTGGATGTGGAATTGTTGTAGGGAAGGTGATACAGAGAGGCTCGGAAATTACTGGAAAAGTTGTTTCTCCATTTACAAGAAGAAGAGGTAAAAGTAGAACTAAAAACCAAACACAATCAATTGAAGGGGATTGTAAGAAAAAATTGGATAACCCATTCCATTTTTGTTGCTGATTTGCTGATCATTTGTTTTTGGATTATAATTTTCTATGACTGCTTTATTGGTTTGTTTAGTTTGTTTGGTGTTTTGATTTTATTACTATCCAAGTGGCTATAAATGAACCAATTGTTGCATTTTCCTGAAAAATTTGAGAGCTCTGATTCATTCTTATCACCAGGTTCATCTGTGTTGACATATATGAAAGAAACCAGAGCTGAAAAATAGAAGCCAACAGATGAAGATGATTAAAGGTACTTCAGCTCAGATGCCATGCTACCAATATTTTTCTCTTGAAGTTAAGTATCTTGGTTGTTTCACACTGGATATATCTGAGTAATTTGTTTATAGTTAGGTACTACTTCATTTCCGATGTCATGCTGTAAATGTTTTGGTTACTCTGTAAATGTTGGAATTTCTGAATTCGTTGCAGTAACAGTTGAAAATCCATAGTTAGGTACTGGCTATATCCAACTTAACATGTTCATTTTTATAGTTAGGTACTGGCTATATCCGAATAATTTGTTTATAGTTGCAGTAGCAGCTACATTTCAGCTGATTAAGTGTCATTTGATATATTTATTAAGTATACTTCACAGTTTAAGAATCACAAGTATCATTACGTGATGTCCCTGTTTCTAGTGGTAATGAAGATAACACATGATTTGGGTCAACAAGCCACATGCATGTGTAACTGCAGGTTACACAAGCATATGCATGTGTAACTGTAGGTTAAACAAGTCATATGTATTGCTTTTCGTAACTTTTTGACTGTGGTTACCATACTATACTTGAAGGTACGAAGATAAGCATAATATTGTAGGGTTTTTGGATACTTGCCTTCCTCTTACTTATCCTACAAGGAAGCTGCAGGAACTATATGACAAGATGTTGTTGAATCAGGTGTTCTTTATGCTAGCACAAGGTTTGTATATACCTTGTACAATCAGGTGTTCTTTGATTATCTTCTCAATTCTCAACATTTTGTCTGCATCTGTAAATCTTAGTTACATTGTTTTGATTAGTTAAATTTTGTTAGATGACCCAATATGCATCTTACTCCAAAATAAAAGTCCATTCAGTTTCCTAGGAAATATATATCGATATACATCGTATTTTAAATATGTTAGCCAGCTATAAGCTCAACTTCTATCTACTCTGAGAAGGATATTCTGTGATTTCTATAACCATATCCTTGCTTATCAGTTTGCATCCATGTGTACTATGGATGTGTAACTAGTAGTTACACATGCTAATTAAATGTGTAACTTCTAGTTACACAATATAAACGGATATGTATCGACAAGTTACACATGCTATTTGATGGGGTATGCATACGCAGTTCTTAGAGGCATACCTACTGATCTAATTGAAACTCGTCTTGTTTTGTGTTGTTTTATGCAGGGAAACACATGCAGAAGTTAGTTAAATATGGATTCATCAGCTGCAAACCAACCTTGATTCACTCTCGATCTCATGCACGAAGAATGACAAAAGCCATGCGTTAGTTTAGGCGCTGCAAAAATGTCTGAGAACCTTTCAGACTATTGGTAAATTTCTTACTCTTAACCTTTTCAGACTATTGACCCATTTTCTAGATGTTGCATATATTGCTATGAGATTCAAACCTGATCCATGTGTCTTTAATATTGATATATGTTGGTGATGTTAAGAGGATATATGAACTGTTACAGGTGCGCAGATTGTTGGTGGTATTGAACTGGAGTGAGGTTACCGTTTAGGAGATGTTAGTGCAGTTCAAGGTGGTTGTGTTGTTCAAGATGAGATGTTGAACCTCAGATGTAACTACTAATTACACATGCTAATTAAATATGTAACTTCTAGATACACAAGCTAAATGAATGTGTATCCAATAGTTACACATACAAATTAGATGTGTAACTTATAGTTACACATGCTAAGTTGATGGGATATGCATATGTAACCTAATATGAATATGAAACTTATATCTGTTAATTCTTTATGTCTTTGTTTAGGTTGTTTTTGATCATATGTTATCTCGTGTTAATCTTTTATTGCATTGATTCTAATGGTTAATTTGATGAAATCCTTTGTCTGGCAAATAGTGGGGGACGGGACCTCAGTGGCAATAAAAGCACAAACAAAGAGCAGTCATTTAATAAAAAGCTTGAGAAATATAATGAATCAATGTGTGTTAGTTGCCGAAAATGATATCCAGTACGATTTGTGAGGTATGTTTTATATTTTCTTACTGTTCCTTTTCCTTTCCTGGGAATTAAAATCCATTCAAATTCAAACGAAGATAGTGAAAAGTTATTCTACCCACTTAGGCATGTGGTCTTGTTGTAGTGGCCTTGTTGGAGCCAGATAAACATGTTATGGTGCTATGAGGCAATAAGGTATGTAACTTCCATATGTGTAACTTCTAGTTACACAAGCTAAATGGATGTGTAATTTTTAGTTACACATGCTAATTAGATGTGTAACTTCTAGTTACACAAGCTAAATTGATGTGTATCTACTAGTTACACATGCTAAACGGATGTGTAACTTATAGTTAGACATGCTAATTTGATGGGATATGCATATGCATACGCAGTTCTTGGAGGCATACCTACTGATCTAATTGAAATTTGTATGCTAATATACTAGTTTTGTGTTGTTTTGTACAGGGAAACTCATTAGGAAGTTGGTTACCGTTGGATTCATTAGCTACACTGACAGGACACTTTAGTAGTTTATGACTAGATGGATAAGGATGTTGGCTACTTTCAAGGTGATTAGTGATGATCCTTCGCTCATGGATGATATCGTTGACTATGTTAAGTACTTACAGCTTCAGATCAAGGTACTTGTCCCTCTTATATCGTTGACTAGAACTTTGTACTACAGAACTATGTTATATCAGTTGAGAACATTTAGCAAAGTTAGGTGTTGGCTTGTTTTTCATATTATGGCTGTAATGGTCTGTTGGAATTAACAATCAGGGGATTCAATTATAACCAAATGTTGTTTGCGCAATGACTTGGTAATTGATGAAATATCATTTCTTTCTAATTATTTGGTGTCATTTTGTGCTCGCAATGCTTGTTTCCTTGAAAAGTCTTAGTGTAAGGTCTGGAACACATGCGTCACGCAGTTGAAGTTGTGTCAGGTTCAGTTCTTTTCTTACATTTTCCTATCCTATTTTCCCCTATATCTTAAAATATTTTTATTATTTACATTACTCAACTAGAATTAGGCTAGGTGATCTTGGATGCTACCAAGATGATTCAGTAAATTACTTTGTAATAATTTTCCTTGTTGCACTGTAAGTAAATATTTAGTGTTTTTTCTTTATATGTACACAGAGATTTCAAGTTTACATGCCACTATATATGTGTAACTACTAGTTACACATGCCACTATGCATGTGTAACTCTTAATTACAGATACAACATGCATGTGTAACTCTAAGTTGCACTACCCATGTCCATGTGTAAGTCCTAGTTACACATGCTAGAAATGAATAACAAAATTGTTTTTTGCATCTCTGAATCTAAGTACATTTAACCTTATATGTATGTGTAACTCCTAATTATACTAGTCACATGCATTTGAAAGTGATCATGCATTTTTTTGTATGTCTTTCTTTTAATCTCATAAAATATGTTTGTTTGTTATTATTTAGGTTGCAGATAACTGTTGATTACACATTTCATATGCACGTGTAACTCCAAATTACACATTTTATATGCATTTGAAATGAAGCTGGTTGGTGCTGAGATTTGTACTCAGTTGATGTTGGTTGCAGTTGCATGGCATGGGTTACGATGGAATTGATATGTGGTAAGTTATGGCCTGAGTCTGAGAACTCAATATTGCATGCTATATGCATGTTAGGATAAACAGGTTTAGAGTTGCCAATGTATGTTGCTATTGCAGTGGATTTGTCAGGAATTGATGCTGGTAGAGAATGATGAAATGAGCCATGGTGATAGCTGTAGGATAAATGTTTTTTAAAGTGTGCATAGTGTTGTGCAAATTTCAATTACACTAGATAGATGCATATGTAACTCCCAGTTACACTAGACAGATGCGTGTGTAACTTTTAGTTACACATGCTAAGAAATTATTGTAAATTTATCTTAAAGTGTAATACATGTATTTTTTTTTATGTTTACTTTTTTATGTCTTTTTTTTTATGTGTAACTTCTCATTACACATGCCATATGGATGTGTAACCTTTGGATACACATGTTATATGCATGTGTAACTTCTGCTTACACATGTGTAACCCTTTCATTCCATACCCATGTATAACTTCTGGATACACATGCTCGTTGCATGTGTAACTTCAGATTACACATCCATATATTATTGGTGAGAGGCGGTGGTGGTTTCCGGCGGTGTTGGTTTCTGCTTCTGATGGTGGTCATTGGCGGAGGTGGTTGGTGGTGGCAGTAGTCGGAGGTGGTGGATTAGGCGGTGGTGGTCGGAGGCGCTGGTGGTCGCCGACGGAGGTGTTTGTTTGTGGTGGTGGTTGGTGGCGGCGGTCGTCGGAGGTGGTGGTTGGTGGCGGCGGCGGTCGTCGGAGGTGGTGGTTGGTAGCGGCGGTCGTCTGAGTTGGTGGTGGTGGCGGTCTTAAAGATGGTTGTGACATCATGTTTGCTATATTTTAATATTTTGATTCTCTCTCTTCGACTAGGGTGACAACTCAGTGTCCAAATCGGAGAATAACTAAGTTTTTGATTTTCGTTCTTTTTCATTTCAGAATCTCTATCAATCATTAATCTCAGGTGTTTTCATTTATTCTTGATGATTAGTGTTCAATGTTATTGTTTTTTCGATCATTAACTCGGTTTTATGTTGGAAAATTCATCTCAGAATTTAGGACAAACTTCTGAACCTAGGTTGAACCCTAATATGGATTTTTCCATCAATTCTGATAATTCAGAAAATGGATCTTCACCTTCTCTCTTCATACCTGATGATATTATCGATGAATGTTTAGATGAATGGAAATTCAGCTTAATTGGGAGATTAAATCTAGTAAAGCTCAAGATGGAAACAGTTGCAAACTCCCTAAATGCTCAATGAAAATTAAAAGGTACTGTACAATGTATCCCTCTAGGAAAAGGTTTCTTTATTATTAAATTGGATAATATTGAGGATATGAATTATATCTGGAAAGATCTATGGATTGTTGAATCACAAAACTTAAGTCTCAGAGCTTGGGAACCAAATTTCAATCCATCTGCTCAAAAAACTACTTCAGCTTTTGTTTGGGCTATCTTTCCTGGATTAAGCATAGAATATTGGAAAGAACATATCCTTATGCAAATGGGGAAAACTCTGAGAAGACCTATTAAAGTGGATGAAATAACTTTAAAGAGAACCATTGGATATTATGCCTGTGTATTATTATTATTATTATTATTATTATTTTTATTTTTTTTAGGGAGGTCAAGATTTAATTTAGGGATGATCATAAATCCCTAAATTTTTGGTTTTTGTTTTCCAAATCCATTCCAAACACAATCTGGGTTAACTCTAAATATGGAAAATTTGAGCAAGTAGTGCATATTCCTAATTTGCCAAAATTTTGTAGCCACTGCAACTCTTTGGGACATTTTGCTTTTAGTTGCAGAATCAAAAACAAGGTACCCCCTAGCTTTGATGGTTTTGTTAAACAAAAAAGGAAACAATGGCAGCCAAAAAAAGCTCAACATCAAAAAGTTGGTTTTGATATTTGTGGAATTGATTCAACTCAAGTTTTAGAAAATAATGCTATTCAAATTACTTCTGAGGTTGGTATTACTCATCAAGCTGCTACATATCAGGGTGAAGTATCTTCACGGAGGTTTCACATTTTACAAGTGTATACTGAATACAGTGGTAACCTGCAATCTACTGAAGAGTATCCTAGTTTATCTACAACAAATACTTTGGTGGAAGGTCATTCTGCAATTGGGGAATCTAGTGGTGTTATCAAGGAAGTTCAATATCCTCAAATTACCTTTACTTCCCTGGATCATCCCACTATTACTGACGCTTCTAGTGAATCAGAATCTGAGGATGGAGAAATTAAAGAAGTAATCTCATCTTCTCTTTTACATAATAGTACTTTACCATCTCCTGTGATTATATTAAGAAATGAGCCTGATAATTTGTAACCAAGAAAATTATTGCTGAAAAGAAAAAAGCTCCAGCTAAACCTAGCAAGCAAGCTCCCCTCACCAGGAAAGCCCGTAAAGATATTCAGAAAGTTATGAATAACAAAGGGGACTCTTCCCCTAAAATTTCTAAATGAGAATAATTTTTTGGAACATTAGAGGCCTTAAGAGGGATAAGGCCAGAAATAAACTTTATTCTTTAATCAAAAAAATAAATCCATCTTTAGTATTGATTGCAGAACCTAAAATTCATTTCAATTCCAAAAATAGAATAACTTTCCCTGGAATGCATCATCAAGTAATTCATAATACTTGTGACCATAGAAAAGCTAATCTTTGGCTATTCTGGAATTCTTCATTACCTACTCCATCTGTTATCTCTTCTTCAAGACAATATATTATTGTTGAAGTGGGAGGTGTTTTAGTAACAGGAGTACATGCTGATATCCTTACAGTTAATAGAAGAACTTTATGGACTGATTTACTTCAATTTAGCATTCTTAATAAACCTTGGATGGTGATTGGTGACTTTAATACTATTACTTCTGTTAATGAGAAAAAAGGTGGTGCTAGCCCTTTATCTACAGATTTATATGAATTCAATGACTGGATTGATCAGTGTAATCTTATTCAAACTCCAAAAAGTGGTCTTCATTTTTCATGGTCTAATGGAAGATGTGGGAGGAAAAGAATATTATGCAACCTTGACAGAGCTCTTTTCAATTCTCAATGGCTGAATTTATATAATGGTTGGAAATATCATGTATCTGCAAGGGGGATTTCTGATCATAGTATTCTAATTGGTTCTGAGTTAGACTGTCCAAAACCAATAAATTCTCCTTTAAAGTTTCAGAAAATGTGGATTACTCACCCTGATTTCCTTCAATTAGTTAAGAATTCTTGGGAATAAGCTATTTGTGGAAATCCAATTTTTATTTTTATGAACAAGCTAAAAAGGCTGAAGACTATTCTAAAACAATGGAACTGGGAGGTGTTTGGAAATATTCAAATTAAGTTGAACCAAGCTGAAGCAAAAGTAATAGAGACAAATATTATATCAAATGAAGATCCATCTAATCTGGAATTATTGAATAACTATGTTATAGCTAGAGGGGAAAGAGATTTAGCAGCTGAAAACTATCATACATTCTTAAGCCAAAAATCTAGAACTAACTGGATCAAATATGGTGATGCTAATACTTCTTTTTTTCATACTTCAATCAAGTTAAGACAATCTTAGAATTCTATATCAGAGCTGGTAGATGAAAATGGTTTCATTATATCTAATCATCAAGGTATTTCAAACTTTCTTATTGAATATTTTAGTAAAAAGTTTTCAAGAACATTAGTGCAGATTTTAGACTCCATTTTGGATGCAATCCCTCATTTAGTCATTTATGAGGATAATATATTTTTGGAAAAGATCCCCTCCAGTGAAGAAATAAAAAAGGTTGTATTTGAACTCAACCAAGATGGATCTCCTGACCCTGATGGTTTCACAGGGATTTTCTATAGAAAGGTATGGAGCATAATTTGTGAAGATTTGGTAAATGCCATTCAATTTTGTTGGAGCTACCACATTATTCATAGTGGATTAAATTCCAACTTTTTAGTCCTTATCCCAAAAGTCAAAAGAGCAAAACAATCAAGCCATTTTAGGCCTATTGGGCTGAGTAATTTCTGCTTCAAAATTTTCACTAAGATTATTACACTGAGGATGAACTCTCCGATCCACAAGATTATATCTGTAGGACCAGAATATCACCACAACGATATTCTCGTGATGGAAACGACACTGCTGCGAGGAGCCCAAACATTTCTACAAGTATTAACAACACTTTGACGAGAATGTCGCAAGATTCTCCAATGACATTTGGCGAGTGTCACAAAAGAATGATATAACGGTTAACGATTGAAGATATGAGAAGAATAAGACTGTTTCACGATGGTTATAAAGTTGGCGATGGTGAAGACTAAAGTTATGGCGATGATATCGCAGAGTAGATCCGAATTAAGGGGAAATCTTAGCTGTCTTACACTATGTATTTTACTATATAAAGGGTTCAACTAAATCCAGAAAATGATGATGTATTTTTGAGAGCTGAGAGAATTTTTAGGAGAGAGAAACTCCAGAAAGAAAGTTGTACTTCTGAGTTTTGATATTTCTTGTAAATCTTCCTGAAAGTGAATTAATAAAAGTGTTGTTGTTCATCCACAATTATGACTTAGTTTTCATAGATTCTTGACAAGGGTGTTGTGTGGGAAATCCTGCAACTACATTTTGGCGCTAGAAACAGGGAGAAACAAGCTAAGAAATCTATAATTACAACTTGAAAATTTGAAGAAATTGTTAGAATTGAAGAAATGGTTAGAAGAAGAAGAAACACATCAGAACCACCAACAACTGTGAGGAGGAGTAAAAGACTTGCAGGTGAAGGAACAGGTGAATTAGAAGAATCTTTAAGAATAAGATCAGGAAGAAATAGAACAAGAAATGAAGCAGAAAATTCAATTCACCAACCGAATCAACAAGCACAAACGCAAGATAGGGATGTGGATTATGATAGAATGAGCGTGCACACTTGGAGGTCGGATTCAATGGAAGAAGCAGAAAATCGACAATTAAGAAATGGAGAAGAAGGAGAAGGAAATCAAAGAATAGCTGGAGAATTAGTTCACGTGGGACGTGAAAACGGGACAATAGATGATCTGAGGCAAAGAACACAGGAAGAAAGGAGACTAGAGGCGGAGGAACGTGCGAATCTAACAAGACAAAATCATGAGCTAAGAATGGAGAATTTGAGGTTACAAAGAAGGAGGTCAAGAAGTACTGTAAGATCAAATTCAAGATCATTCAGGGAAGAGCTAAGGAAAAATTCCCCAATGAGAAATGTTAGAGAAGAAGTGCAAAATTCAAATGGAGAACAACGTCATAGAGAAGAAGAGATAATTGGCGATCGTTATAATCTGCGTGACAATAGAAATCAAGAGGGAAGAAATAACCAAATTGAAGAAGAGAATCCAGAGGAAGGTAGGAGGATATTGCATGGGCGAGAGAATCAAAGGAATCAAAGAATAATTGAAGAAGAAATTGAAAGATACTATGCTGAACAAGCGCGCCTGGCTTGCGAGAGAGAAAGATTAAGAGCAGAAGTAGAAGAGCAAGAATTTCGAGAGGCAGTACGACAAAATAACCATGAAAATCGAGAAGAAAGACGTACAAAAAATCGTTATAATGATAATATTCAATAGGAGTATGATAGGATACAAAGGAGAATAGAGAGACAGCGAAGAGAAATGAGGAGAAATGAAGAAATTCGCAGAGAAGAAGATAGGAAACTGCGATTTCAAGAGGATGGTGAAAGAGAAAATCGCAGAGAAAGACAGGATGATTATGGAGAAGGAGATACGCAAAATCTCGCAAGACAAGAAAGACAAGAACGCAGAAGAAGGGAAGCTGCATTAAAAAGGCCAATAGAACAAAACTCAGCTTAGAATGAGCAAATTTTGAGAGAATTAGCAGAAATGCGAGGAATGATAAGCAATAGAAGAGAAGGAGGTAGAAGGCAACTTGATGAATCTATTGAAGAAGCTGCAAGGACTCCATTTACTCAAGAAGTACAGTTAAGAGGAATACCTCCAAAATGCAATTTACCAGCATTAACCAGCATTTTTGATGGGACTACTTGTGCTGTTCAACACGTCAAAGCTTATGTTAGATGTATGCTACAGTGGGAGAATCATGATGCTGTGTTATGCAAATATTTTGCATCTAGCTTAACTGGCGAGGCGTTGAAATGGTTTGAGGGATTACCAAAAAATACAATAACTTCTTTTGATCATTTACAAGCTACATTTTTAGGAGCGTATATTAGCAACAATTCATCGCGGCCGGGTATTGAAGATGTGTTTGGGATAAAACAGAGAGTTGGCGAGAGTCTGAAGCACTTAACTATAAGATGGAAATTAATGTGCAGCGAAATGGCTGGAATAGTGAATGAAAGATATCTGATCCTATCCTTCATTAATGCAATGTTCGCGACCAATTTACTGTACATTCAGATTTTGAGAATCAAAAATACAATCACCATGACAGAATTGCGAGAACTGCAGGAAGAATACATTGCTTTGGAGGAAAAACAAAATGAGATGGAATCATACCCAATCGTGAACACCAGCTCGCTGGCGGCAAGTGGAAGTTTGCTCCCTAAAATAATAAATAATGTAGCGAGCACCTCGCAATCACAACAAGAGAAAGTAGTCAATGATAACCAACAAAAATTAGTAGCGATGGGCAGTAGAGATCAGGAAGAATATGAAAGGGAGAAGAATTATTATAATCGCGGTGGAAATAATAAAATTCAAAGACTCGATCAACCTCAAGAAACTTATGGTGGACAAAGGCAGAATAATTTTAGAGGACAAGGCAATCAGAGGATAATATGGGAAGAAATAAAGATGCCAGCTCTCAATACCAGCATAGAAAAGATTTGGGAAGCTATCATTTTGATGGAAAATATACCCTCTTCGTAGAACATGGGAAAAGAACCCCATCCAAACAATCGAAGTCAAGAATTCTGTCCTTACCATCATTTTCATGGCCACTCAGTAAACGATTGTAGGAATGTGAAGAGAATAATCTTGAGGATGATTGATCAGGGAAAGTTAAATCATTTTTTAGTAGGACATCCACAATCTCAGCAATTACCACCAGCACCAAAAGCTCGCAGAGTGAATACTGTAAAAGGAGCAGAAACATTCGTAATAGAAATTGGGGCTAAAGCAAAGAATTTGTTTTGTAATTCTATAGTGCATTGACATAAAACTATAGAGGATTTCCATGACAATATTCTGAGCAGGGTCTTCGCGAGAGACATAAATGGAAAAGAGATATTGATTATCGCGAGAGTCTCGCCACTAGAGGAGTGGCAGAAACAAACTATATCTTTCACTGCACAAGAAGTACCAGAGCCTGGTGAGCAGCATGATAACCCATTGGTATTAAGGTTATAGATAAATCCCAAGCAAGTAGAAGAAGAAGATGAATAAGATGATACTGAAAATGAAGATTCTTGGGCTATCAATAGAGTTCTAATAGATACAGGGAGCTCAGTTGATATATTATTTTATCATACCTATAAGACCATGGGCGGGAAAGACGAAGATCTAATTCCATCAACATACAAAATCTATGGTTTTAATGGCACAGCTAACAAACCAAAGGGGGAAATTGAAATGCAGATACCGTTACAAGGAATATCTTCAAAAATCTTATTCTGCGTCGTGGACATCGAGTTACCTTACAATGACTTGATAGGACGACCTTGGTTACATGGGATATTGGGTGTTGCCTCCACTTATCACCAATGTATCAAATTTCCTCATCCTAAAGGTGTTGGAATTATTAAGGGAGATTGGGGAGAACTCAAGGAATGTTATGAAATCGACATAAAGTCTTGTGAAGAAAGAGCTGAAAAGAATAGCAATTGGAAGTACAAAATCGAACAACAACAAAGATGTGAAAGGTTAATGATTGATTCTATAGAACATAAGGAGGATGTAACAACTGATGGCGAGCGTCTCACAGAAAAGGAAATAACGGTAAAACGTAGCAGAAAAGCAGAATCAGAAAATAGTAAGTAGAAAGGTAAAATGATGAATTCCAGAAAACTCTATGAATGATTTGTTTGAAAAAAATATGTAATTGAACAAGAATATTCTACTCGAAAGAATCGCAAGATTTTCAAAGTTATGAAATTATATCAGAGTCACAAAACTCGCAAGAATAACGAATAAATTTTCGCAGAGATTAAAAGAATGGGACGAACCTTTATGGCGTGCACCCTAGTTCGCGAATAAAATTTTGTAAGAGGCAAATGTAATACCTAATAGCGCGTCATATGAGGGGGTATCTCTTGACATGACTCAGCGATAAGGTTATACCGCTACTGGAACCTGAGTCATGCAGATGTTGGGGTTAAAGAAAACCTATCCGGGAGAGAGATCTTGGATTTCCAGCTATATAAGGTTATACCCTGGTTGGGCGACCAAGAATCTCTTCCAAGAAGTGTAGAGTATGACCAAGGCGCCGAGGTACACGGTTGAGCCAAGGGTTCCCAGAGCGTACGAAAATCTCTTGCCATCCTTGGTAAGTCTTGGCTACAATGCACTTGGCCTGAAGAAAACCCCACTTAGGGTGCAGTCTTGTAACTATAAGCCATATAGGCATAAAGGACAAGAGGCTGCGAACACAACTGGTTGTTGGCAAATCCGGATGGGGGGGAGATAGTCTTGTATGGCCGATGTGCCCTCCTTGAAGGGGAAACCAGGGGGAAGATAAGGGCGACACCCTCCATTAGGGAGCTGATAAGTGTCTTAAGACGACAATGTCATGGGGCTTCATGATCGCAAGATCATTTAGACCTGTCATATTGTCGCGTGACGAAAATTATACAAGGAAAAAAGCCTAAAGAGAAAATGTTAAGATGAGATCAATGGGTTTTTGCATGAAAGTGTAAAGACGTCCTGCGATTTCATCGCAAGACGGAAATGTCACGAGGCTTTGTTTTCGTTAGAGAACCTAGACTTGTCATATTATCGCAGAGATGTTGAAAAGTACTGATAAGACAAGATCAATGGGTCAATACATGCAAATGTAAAGATGTCCTGCGATTTTGTCGCAGAGAAATGAAAAAGTTGGCCAAATAAGACCTTTAACTAGGAAGGAATAATAAGACCAACAGATTATTGCGATATTGCTCGCAGTATTTATGAGATTTGGCCAGTACTGAGGCATAATTTAACGCCAGTATTGAGGCATAATACATTTTTACTTCAACTAATATTTAATCTTTATGCAATTTTCTCTTATCACAGATGAATAATAGAGGCAAGTATGGGAATGCATAAAATGATGAAATTATTATTCATCTATCATATGATAAAATTGCATTGATAAGTAACATACTTATATAGATCATTAAAAGATAACAGTTATATTGATTGTTTTGCAAAAGAGAATTGTTTTCTGACTCATACATGCAGAAGCAAAAGGAATTTTATATTGGCGAAGAAACTCGCAGTTAATTACAAAAAAGAGGAAATAATTATACAAAGAAGACAAAAGAAGAAGAAAACTAATTAGACTGATCGCCATCTTCATTGTCAGATTTCTTCTCTTCATCATTGTCAGATTTTTCTTCTTCGTCAGAGTTTACCTCTTGTTAATCATCACCAATACTATCTTCATCGCCAGAATCCTCAGCTTCACTATCAGAGATACAGTAAAAACTCCATATATTGATACTCCATATATTAATAAACTCTATATATTAATAAAAAAATCATGGTCCCAACTTGGGCCAGTTACATATAGTAATAAACTCCACATTTTAATATTAATAGATTTTTCTAGTCCCACCTTAATGAATTTACCTCCATATATTAATAAAATCAACATTATAGGAAAATTATAGAACTTGTTACATCAAAATTTAAGATGAAGAAAAATATTTATCTATAGTTAGTTGAGAAAATGATGTAATTTTTTGGATTATTATGACATCTTTTGATTTGCGTATGCGTAAGACCTCGTTGCTATATGCACCATCTTGTTGAATCCAAAACATTTCCAACTTGTCGAGCATGTTTAAAGCTTCTTGGCATGAAACTTTTGGTATCTCCATACTATCATCATCGGGATTATCTGCATCCGCTTATTGTCTAATTTCATCGATTATTTCTTCTTCGTTTGAAGCATATACGACCTGTTGCTCATTGGGATGATTAAGGAAGACCTCCATATCCATTCGATTAGTGTAGTGCAACTGTTCAATTTGATTACTCATAAGTATCTTTTAACCATTTCGCAAGATCTTTTTGCGTCCAATTTGGATGTGATTTTTTCTTTTCACACAACTCTATACGAATTTTATCACTCATATGAGTTCTTTCCTAACATTGGATGCCATTTTGATTTGGTTGAGAAGAAGAGAATACTAAAAATAATGAATTATCTTCTAATATATCTAGTACTATTTATTTAATATTATAGAGAAAACATTAAAAATTCTTAATAGAATATATTATTCAATATATTAAAGGATATTCAGTATATAATAAATGATATACATTATTCAACTTTTTTTTTGTATACCTCCTTATATTAATAAACTCCATATATTAATAATTTTTTAAAGTCCTAAAATTATTAATATATGGAGTTTTTACTGTAGTAGGTCTTGGAATTTCTGCTGGGATTTCTTCTTCTAGATCAGGATATACAGAATGAGGGATATTATGATCATCACAGACCAACTTAATGAATTTATTGCGAGTAATAACAAGATATCTGTTAAAATTCGCAGTAGTAGCGTTGAGACGGTCCTTTAATCTTGAATACTTCTCATCGCGAGCAGTAAGTTTGGTCGCGAGTTGATGTTTCTTATCTTTAAGTTCTTGAAGTCTCTCGCGACAATTCTTCTCAGCAGCTGCGAGAACGTGACAACGAATTAGAAACATTATCAGGAAGAATATTAAAATGAAAAGTTAGCAAGAATTGAACAAATTAACAACCTTCTCTTTCAGAAATCATATCTCTAATTAGAGCAGCTTGTTCAACTTGAGGACTAACATCTACACCTAGATTGTTTCTGGCATTATCAAGAACTTTTGCAGCCCAAGCAAACTCATCATCACTATTGATAAGAAGACGAGAGCGAGCTTGAGTTTCCATCGCAAGAAGATCTTCATTCTCGCGAATAAGTCTATCTCTTTCCACTTGAGTATCAAAAAGAGTTTTATGGAAATCTGTTAGAGCCTTGGTACCCTTTTTAACAGCAAGATCCTTCTCGTCAATAAGATCACTATTCCTTTTCCTTAATCTATTTATTTCTTCTTTTGAGTCAAGATAAAGACGTTTAAATCTGTTGGTTAAGTTTAAATTGGATCTGCGCTCTATTTTCAAGAGGTTAAATTTGGATTTAAGTTCCTCAAAGGAGAGAGATATAATCTGATCATCTGAGAAGTTACTTAGAGAACTATTAAGGCGATCAAGAAGAGCATTATCATCTAAAGGTTCGGGAAAATATTGGAGGAGTATTGCCTCATCAGTAAGACCATAAATATCTGCAAAATGGTTGCTTGAATAAGCTATAATGGGGTGAGAAGAATTAAAAAAGAAAGAAAATAGATCATACCATATAATTTTTGATGAGCTTTTTCAAGATCAGCGAATTTTTGCTTGTCAGCTGAGGCATCAGTTTCCAACTGCTTATTTTTTCCACGAAGATCAGCAACTTCTGCCTCCAGCTTTTCCTTATCCTGACGAAGGTTATTAGCTTTTTCTTCTTGGATAACACGTCTAGTGTCCAAATCTGAAGCAACATCAAAAGAAGCTCTTCCAACCTACGAAAGAAGAATATAAGTTGAGATCTAGCGATGAAGAAAATATATAAACAAGCTGAAAAAATGAAAAATTACCAAAGCACCAAGAGAATTCAAGAGATTGGGGGTTAGCAATTTTGAGATTCCTTGGAGAGAATCATTATCCACCAGAATAGGGGCATCGCAAACTTTAGCGAGAGCTTGGGATGTTTTCTCAATAAATTCATCCTCATCATTAGAAATCATGCTATGGGAAATATCGCTAAAAAATTTAGACAAGTGAGTCATTGAAGAATCAGAAGAAGAAGAATTTTTTATTGAGGGAAAACCATTAACATTAAAACCCTCGTCATTAATATCTTTATCAAGATCAACACTTGAATTTTATGGAATTGTTTGAGGAGTTGAAGAAGAAGAATGTTGGATTTTCCTCTTCTTTGAAGGAGGATCGCTAGATTCTTCACCACAAGGAGCAGAAGGTTTCCCTTTATGAGGAATAATATCTTTATCTTGATCGCCAGATTCTCCATCATGAGGGGTAATAGGCTTTCCTTTAGCAGAGGCAGCAGACTTTCCTTTGCGATCAGTGGAAGATTTTCCCTTGGGTTTTGGTTCTAAGGGTTCAAGTTCTTCAATCTCCAGCGATCACAGATGACGATAATAAATAGGGGCAACAATATATTGTTAAAATTTACAAGGAAATATTTCTTACTTCATCCGTGAAAGATTTAAGAGCTAAGAAAGTGCAAGGTTTCCTGTGAGTTTGATAGCTGAGTTTCATTTTATCAATTTGAGAAAAATCAAAATAGTTAGCGAAAAATATAAAAATATGAAGAAGATAGTGAACAATAATAATGCAAAGGTTGAGAGGATATATACTTCTTTAGATATTTCAGGCCAATTAAAGAACCATGGCTGATACTCTTGAAGATTCGCGGGCAATGCGAGAGAACCAGAGATATAATCTCCTTCAAGAAGTAATGGAAAAATAAACCACTTGTCATCGCTAGAATGGCGAGGGCCTTGATTGGTCTTTGTATGAAAATCAATATCTAACATAACAATTTTATCTTTAGCGATTTTATCTTTCTTCTGTAAGAGGAATCCCCAGCGAGTGCGATCTCTTTTCATAAGAATTATGTCATAATTGATAAAGAAATTCTCCACAGCATACATCGCAGGAATGATGGGAACATCTTTGAATTCAGGATTTTTCGCATTATCGGGATAGAGAGAACCTTTATTAGCACTGCGAGAAGCATATTCCAAAAGAGTGTCTGATACAATCTCCACCTAGTTGATATCTTGCTCATGAGAATCTTTCATCGAAATTATTTGATAAAACAAGGGACGTTCTGGGTCATAAAGTGGAACGGGGAGGCCAGCTTCAAGTTGACCTAGCGATACTATAATTTTGTTGATATTCAGAAAATAACTTGACAGAAAGTTCAGATTTAGAATCTTGACCTGGAATTGTTGACAAAGTAAAGCCCTTGTTTTTGAGATTTTCTTTCATCTCGTTAAACGCAGTTAAATTTTTAGCACCAGCAGCCACCATTTTTGAAGTATGGGAATGAAGGAAGAAGTTGAAAAAGAAGAAAGAAATCGCGAGAATAATAAATGTGCAATTTACGGAAGAACAGTAAAGTTGCAGAGAAGAAGAGTGAAGAATAAAGTAAAAGAGAAAAAGATAAGAATGAGAAGAGTATTTATAGAAGAAGAAATTTCTCGAAGAAGATGAAATTAATTAATGCAAAGAAAAGACGTGGGTGGTCAGATCGCAGCGGTTAAAGGAGACGTGTCAAAAATTTATTAGAAGAAAAGATTCGTGAAGACAGCTGGCGAAGGACAGAGAAATCTGAAAAAATAAGCAATTATGGCATATTAGGATCTCATATCTTATCTTCTTCACAGAAAAGACATGAGAAGAGGCAAGATGTAGGACCAGAATATCGCCACAACGATATTCTCGCGATGGAAACGACACTTCTGCGAGGAGCCCAAACATTTCTACAAGTATTAACAACACTTTGACGAGAATGTCGCAAGATTCTCCAATGACATTTTGCGAGTGTCACAAAAGAATGATATAACGGTTAACGATTGAAGATATGAGAAGAATAAGACTGTTTCACGATGGTTATAAAGTTGGCGATGGTGAAGACTAAAGTTATGGCGATGAGATCGCAGAGTAGATCCGAATTAAGGGGAAATCTTAGCTGTCTTCCACTATGTATTTTCCTATATAAAGGGTTCAACTAAATCCAGAAAATGATAATGTATTTTTGAGAGATGAGAGAATTTTGAGGAGAGAGAAACTCCAAAAAGAAAGTTGTACTTCTGAGTTTTGATATTTCTTGTAAATCTTCCTGAAAGTGAATTAATAAAAGTGTTGTTGTTCATCCACAATTATGACTTAGTTTTCATAGATTCTTGACAAGGGTGTAGTGTAGGAAATCCTGCAACTACAATATCTCCACAGCAATGTGCTTTCATCAAGGGGAGAAATATCCATGAACATGTGTTATTAGCTTCTGAACTTGTTAATGATATGAATACTAAAAGAAGAGGTGGCAATGTGGGCTTAAAGATAGATATATCACAAGCCTATGATACCTTGAGCTGGGATTTTTTAATGGCTGCTATGTTGAAATATGGTTTTTCTGAAAAAAATTTCTAATGGATCAAAGTACTTCTTAATACTACAAAAATTTCCATTCTGCTCAATGGTGGACCTGTTGGATATTTTGGAGTAGGGAGGGGTGTTAAACATGGTGATCCCCTATCACCATTACTATATATCTTGGCTGCTGATGTTCTGAGTAGAAAAATTACTCAAACTATTGAAAAAGGAAAAATTCATCCAATGATAATCAGAAAAGGTATATACCCATCTCACCCCTTTTTTGATGATGATATTTTTATCTTTTGCAATGGTTGTAAAAAATCTTTAGAGAATCTCAAGAAACTTCTCTTAGACTATCAACAAGCTTCAGGTCAACTAGTTAGTGACTCGAAGAGCAAGTGTTTTGTAGATGGAACTTCTACTTCTAGACAACACCAGATTGCAGAATTTATGGATATGAAATTGTCATTCTTCCCAGATAAATACCTTGGTGTAATGTTGGTAAAAGGGAAAATAAAATCTGAGCATCTATGGTCCTTTGTTGATATGCTTCAAAGAAGATTAGCTGCATGGATTGGTAGATTTCTAAATTTTCAAGCTAGGGTCATTCTCATTAAATTTGTACAAAGTAGCATCCCTATTTACAACATGTCTATATATAAATGGCCTAGGAAGATTATTGAAGCCTGTGAAAGAATCCTCAAAAAATTCTTATGGAGTGGAAATGCAGATGAAAGAAAGTACATTACTATATCTTGGGAGAAAGTTTGTGCACCTATTGAAGAGGGGGGTCTAGGTATTAGAAGACTTGAAGATGTAAACAAAGCTCTATTAATGAAATTGTAGGACCAGAATATCGCTACATCTATTCTCTGCGAGATTAACAACACTTACCAGCGAGCATCACCGCAAGATCTTCAACTACACTTCACGAGTGTCACAAAAGCCTTCAAAAGAGTGACGTAATAACTGACGATTGAAGAAAACTTGAGAAAAGTATGTTTGTTCAGCGATGGTTACAAAACTTACGAGATTTAACATTGTAAATATCGCGGTACAATCGCAGGAATAAACCCGAAATAATAGGAAAACTTATCTGTCATCCACTATGTAACTACCCTATAAATATAGACCCAATGTGTCCAGAAAAGGATGATGTATTTTTGAGAGTTAAGAAAGTTTTGAGGAGAGAGAAACTTCAAGAGAATAGTTGTAATATTGAATTCTTCCATTTCTGTAAACATTTCTGAGAATAAAATAATAAAGTGTCGTTTTTAATCTTCAATTGTGAGTTGATTATAGCAAGACCTTAACAAGGGTGTAGTGTGGGAAATCCTGCAACTACATTTTGGCGCCCGAAACAGGGAGAATCAAGCTAAAAAATCTCTAATTACAATTTGAAGATTTGAAGAAATTGTTAGAGTTGAAGAAATGGCTAGAAGAAGAAGAAATACATCAGAACCACCAACAACTGTAAGGAGGAGTAAAAGACTTGCAGGAGGAGAAACAAATGAATTAGGAGAATCTTCAAGGATAAGAACAAGAAGAAATAGAACAAGGATTGAAGGAGAAGATCAAATTCCACAACCGAATCAACAAACACCGATACAAAATAGAAATGTGGATTATGATAGAGTGAGTGTGCATACTTGGAGACCGGATTCGATGGAAGATGTAGAAGATCAAAAATTAAGAGACGGAAGAAGAGAAAAAATAAATCAAGGAGTGGTTGAAGGATTAATTCATGGAGAAGGCGAAAATGAAACAACAGGTGATCCAAGACAAAGAATACAAGAGGAAATAAGATTAGAGGTGGAAGAACGTGCAAATTTAACAAGACAAAATCACGAGTTAAGAATTGAGAATTTGAGGTTACAAAATAGAAGATCAAGAAGTATTGTTAGATCGAATTCAAGATCATTAAGAGAAGAATTAAGGCAAAATTCCCCAATAAGAAATACTAGAGGAAATATCCAAGAGGAAATGCAAAATCTAAATGAAGAGCAACGTCATAAAGAAGAATAGGTAATAGAAGATCGCCATGATCCGCGTGGCAAAAATTTGGATAATAGACTTAACAACAGAGATCAAGAGGGAAGAGACAACCAAAGTAATGAAGATAATCCAGAAGAAGGTAGGAAGATATTACATGGGCGAGAGATCCAGAGAAATCGAAGAATAATTGAGGAAGAAATCGAGAGACATTATGCTGAACAATCACGACTAGCTTACGAGAGAGAAAGATTAAGGGCAGAAGTAGAAGAACAAGAATTCCAAAAGGCATTACGACAGAATAACCATGAAAATCGAGAAAGGAGACGTACACAAAATCGCTATAATAATAATATTCAGGAAGAGTATGATAGAATACAAAGGAGAATAGAAAGACAACGAAGAGAAATGATGAGAACTGATGAAATTCGCAGAGAAGTACATCTGCGATTGCAAGAAGAAGGTGAAGCAGAAGATCGCAGAAGAAGGAATGTGGGTGTAGATGAAGACACACAAAATCTCGCAAGACAAGAGGTACATGAACGCAGGAGAAGGGAAGCTGCATTAAAAAGACCGATGGAACCAAATTCGACGGCGAATGAGCAAATTTTAAGAGAATTAGCAGAGATGAGGGGAATAATAAATAACAGAAGAGAAGGAGGTAGAAGGAAAATTGATGAAGCTATTGAAGAAGCTGCGAGAACTCCATGCACTCAAGAAGTACAGTTAAGAGGAATACCTCCAAAGTGCAATTTACAAGCATTAACCAACATTTTTGATGGAACTACCTGTGCCGTACAACATGTTAAGGCTTATGTTAGGTGTATGCTGCAATGGGAGAATCATGATGCTGTATTGTGAAAGTATTTCGCATCTAGCTTAACTGGCGAGGCGCTAAAATGGTTTGAGGGATTTCCAAAGAATACTATAACTTCTTTTGATCATTTACAAGCCACATTTCTGGGAGCATATATAAGCAACAATTCATCGCGGCCAGGTATTGAAGATGTGCTTGGGATAAAACAGAGGGTTGGCGAGAGTCTGAAACATTTAACCATAAGATGGAAGACAATGTGCAGTGAGATGGCAGGAAGAGTATACGAGAGATATCTTTTCTTGTCTTTTACCAATGCAATGTTCACGACCAATCTGCTGTACATACAAATTTTCAGAGTCAAGAATACAATCACTATGACTGAACTACGAGAACTACAAGAAGAATACATTGCTTTAGTGGAGAAACAAAATGAGATGGAATCATATCCAATCGTGAATACCAATTCAGTAGCAGAAAATGGGAGTTTACTTCCTAAAATGATTAACAATGTGGCGAGCAGCTCGCAAGCACAGCAAGAGAAAGTGGAAATTGATAATCAGCAGAAGTTGGTAGCTATGGGAAGTCGAGATCAAGAAGAATATGAAAGGGAGAAGAATTATTACAATCGCGGTGGGAAGAATAAGATTCAAAGGCTTGATTATCCGCAAGAAACTTATGGTGGACAAAGGCAAAAAAATTTTAGAAGCCAAGGAAACCAGAAGATAATATGGGAAGAAATTAAAATGCCACCTCTAAATGCTAGTATAGAAAAAATCTGGGAAGCTATCATTTTGATGGAAAATATACCATCACCATGGAATATGGGATAAGAACCACATCCTAATAATCGTAGTCAAGAATTTTGTCCTTACCATCACTTTCATGGTCACACAGTAAATGATTGCAGGAATGTCAAGAGAATAATTTTAAGGATGATCGACCAAGGAAAGTTAAACCACTTTTTAGTAGGACATCCACAATCTCAGCGATTGCCTCCAGCACCAGAAATTCGCAGGGTAAATACTGAAAAAGGAGCAGAATCATTCGTAATAGAAGTTGGGGCTAAAGCAAAGAATTTGTTTTGTAATTCCATTGTACATTCACAAAGAACTATAGAGGATTTCCATGATAATGTTCTAAGCAGAGTCTTCGCGAGAGACACAGATGGAAGAGAGATAATTAATATTGTGAAAGCCTCGCCGTTAGAAGAATGGCAGAAGCAAACTATATCTTTCACTGCACAAGAGGTACCAGATCCTGGTGAGCAGCATGATAACCCATTGGTAGTTTGGTTGGAGATAAACCCCAAGCAAGTAGAAGAGGAAGATAAAGAAAATGATAACGAAAATGAAGATTCTTGGGCCATTAATAGAGTTCTAATAGACACAGGCAGTTCAGTTGACATATTATTTTATCATACCTACAAGACCATGGGTGGAAGATACGAAGATCTAATACCATCAACATATAAAATCTATGGTTTTAATGGAACTTGCAATAAACCCAAAGGGGAAATTGAAATGCGGATTCCATTAAAAGGGATAACTTCCAAGATCTTGTTCTATGTTGTTGACATTGAATCACCTTACAATGCCCTGATTTGTCGACCTTGGCTACATGGGATATTAGGTGTATCATCTACTTTCCACCAGTGTGTTAAATTTCCCCATCCTAATGGTGTTGGAGTTATTAAGGGAGATTGGGGATAAAGCAAGAAATGTTATGAGATTGATATAAAATCTTGCGAGGAAAGAGCTGAGAAGAAGAGAAATTGGAAGTGCAACATCAAGCAACGACAGAGATGTGAAAGATTGATGATTGATTCAATAGAGCAGCGAGAGGAAGATGATGACGAGCAGCTCGCAGATAAAGAAAAAACAGCAAAACGTAATAGAAAAGCAAAACAGAAAGGTAAAATGATAAAATTTAAAGAAGCTTACGCAGAATTTGTTTGAAGAAAATGCAATTGAAAAGAGTACTCTGTTTGAAAGAATTGCAAAATTTTACAAGAAAATCAAAGAAATGAAATTTTATCAGAGTTACAATACTCGCGAGAAACGCGAATAAAATTTCGCAGAGATTAATAGAATGGGACGAACCTTTATGGCGTGCACCTTAGTTCGCGGATACAATTTCGCAAGAGGCAAATGTAAGACCTAATAGTGTATCATATAAGGGGGTATATCTTTACATAACTCAGGGATAATGTTATACCGCTGCTGGAACCTGAGTCATGAAGATGTTGGGGTTAAAGAAAACCTATCCAGGAGAGAGATCTTGGATTTCCAACTATATAAGGTTATACCCTAGTTGGACGACTGAGAATCTCTTCTAAGAAGTGCAAAGTATGACCAAGGCGCCGAGGTACACGGTTGAGCCAAGGGTGTCCGGGGCGTACGAAACTACCCTGGCCATTCTTGGTAAGTCTTGGCTATGATGCACTTGGCCTGAAGAAAACCCCACTTAGGGTGCAGTCTTGTAACTATAAGCCATATAGGCATAAAGGACAAGAGGCTACGAAAATAGCTGGTTGTTGGTAAATCTGGATGGAAGGAGCTAGTCTTGTATGTACGATGTGCCATCCTTGAAGGGGAAACCAGGGGGAAGACAAGGGCGGAACCCTCCATTAGGGAGCTGATAAGTGTCTAAATACGGCAATGTCATGGGGATTTATGATCGCAAGAACATTTAGGCATGTCATATTGTCGCGTGACAAAAGTTATACAAAGGCAACAACCCAAAAGAGAAAAGTTAAGATGAGATCAATGGGTTTTTACATGAAAGTGTAAAGACGTCCTGCGATTTCATCGCAAGACGGCAATGTCATAAGGTTTAATTCTTGCAAGTGAGTTTATACTTATCATATTATCGCAGAGATGTTGAAAAAATGTTGATAAGACAAGATCAATGGGTCAATACTTGCAAATGTAAAGACGTCCTGCGATTTTGTCGCAGAAAGAAAAAATGTGGCAAAATAAGACCTTTAATTAGGAAGGCATAATAAGACCATCAGATTATTGCGATAATGCTCGCAAAATTTATGAGATTTGCGATTCTACGCATAAATCATAAAGTTATGCAATTATTGCTAGCGATAACATCGTCGATATTGAGGCAAATTTAATTTAATTCACAACTAATATCTAATCTCTACTCAATTTTTTCATATTGCAGATGAATAATAGAGGCAAGTATGGGAATGCACAGAATGATGAAATTATTATTCATCCATCATATGATAAAATTGCATAGATGATACATTTATACAAATAATTAAAGGATAATAATTATGATTGATTGATTGATTATGTTGCATAAAAAGAATTATTTTCTAATTCATACAGATAAGAGCAAAAGAAGTTTACACATTAAGTTGGAGAAGCTCGCAGCAATGTTACGAGAAGCAGAAAATAAATGTACAAAATTTACAAGGAAGAAAAAGAATTATTTGGATCCTTCACTTTCTTCATCAAATTACTTGTCATCGCCAGATTCCTCTTCTTCATCGTTATCATTATTAACTTCATCTCATCAGATTTCTTTTCATCGCCAGACTTTTCTTCATTACCACTATTATTGTCGTCTTCATCTTCGCTAGATTCCCCAGCTTCGCTATCAGAGATAACTAGATTTGGGGTATCAGCTGGAATTTCCTTTGCGAGATCGGGATATGTAGAATGAGGAATACCATGATCATCACAGACTAGTTTAACAGAATTATTACGAACATGGATAAGGGCATTACTAAAATTCGAAGATGATACTTTCAATTTTTCCTTCAATCTAGAATACTTTTCATTACTAGAAGATAGATTTCCAGCGAGTTGGCTTTTCTCTTCTTCTAACTCATCAAATATTTTACGATAGTTCTCTTCGGATACCGCGAGCAAATGATAACAAAATTAATACATATTAGGATGATTCAATTTAGAAATAATTTAATGAAATCATAAGAGTGATAACCTTCTCTTTCAGAGATCATGTCTTTAATTAAAGCCGCTTGTTCAGCATGGAGACTAACATCTACATCTAAATTATGATAATTCTTCATTAATGTTTTCATTTGCACAATTTTGCAAATATATTATTTCTAAATTATCACAATTGTTTTGTTGCAGAGCATCTTGAAATTCTTGTTCTTCCCTTTCTATTCTTCTCATCATTCTCATGAGAATATCAGGAATTTATTCTTCTTCATTTCTCCTCCTCCTGTGATTTATTTCTTCTTAATTTGCTTGTATTCTGTTTCGAAAGTTTGGTTCATTCCTCGCCATTTCTGTTTGTTGATTTCCAACTCTTCTCCTAATTCTTTCATACTCAATATTTTGATTGTTACGAGCCTCTTCACGTCTTCTTACTCCATTCTCGTAATTCTTTTGATGTACTGCTTGTTGTCCCTCAGCTGACTCTTCCCCTCGATTTTCTTCACCATTCTAATTGTTCTCTCTAGGATTTGGCCTGGTTCTTAAATTCTCCATGTTTTGTTCATGGTTTGGTACTAAAATGAAGCGATTCTCTTGATTTCTTTCAACTTGATTATGTGCTTGTCCTTGCATAGTACTTTCATTATTGATTGTTGGTGAATTTTGTCCTTCTCTCTCTGGTCTAACATTTGATTTTGCAACACTTTGATATTTCCTCCTCTGTAACATCTCATTTTCCCTCCTCAATTCTTGATTTTGTCTTGTTAGATTAGCACGTTCTTCAGCTTCAAACCTTCGTTCTTCTTGAATTCCTTGTCTCAATGTTTCTAATACCTCCCTTTCTCTTTCAAGAATTGTTCCTCCCATCAGTCTCCCATTTTCTCTGATTTGTGGTGCTCTATATTCTTCTGCTGGTGTATCAGTTCTCCAAGTGTGTATACTCACTTGATCATGATCTATTGTTTGTTGAGCTTGATTTCTTCGATTACTCCCTCTCCTACTAGGTTCTCCTGTCATATTTGCTATTCCTCCTGCGAGTCTTACACTTCTTCTTACTGCAGTTAATGGTTCTGATATATTTCTTCTTCTTGCCATTTTTCTGATGCAGGAATTCTTCAGGTCCCTGTTTCTAGCGCCAATTATGTAGTTGCAGAATTACCTACAACTACACCCTCAGTAGAATTTGTAAAACTTAAGAAGTTCTTGATGATGAATGACAATTTTTCTTATTAATTCTCTCAATTGATTACATAAAAGTATCTAAATGGAACTAGAATAGTTACAACTTTCTCTATTCTCTTTCCTAAGATATTTTCTCACACTCCTTAAAAGAACCCCCTGAATCTTACATTTGAACTCCTATTTATAGTAAAATTTGTACAACTATATATGTGTTGCGAAGTATCGCAACACATCTTCGTGAGATTATTTTATCTTCGCAAATCTTTCATACTTCCCCGTGCTTCCTCTATAATCGCATTGTTTTGTAACTCTTTCCTCTTATATTTATTACGATGTTCGTAAGCTAATGTCTTGCGATATTCGGTACCTACATCTTGCCTCTTCTCATGTCAATTCTGCGAAGAAGGAATGTCATGAGAATCTCTATTCTCGTAAATTTAATATGGTTATCACCACCTTGTTAGATTCGCAACACGTATTTTTCTCTTTCATTGAATTTTTAACACGTTGCTTCATAACCGTCCTTCTCAACCGTTCACATCTAATCGCATTGATGAATTTTCTCCTTCGTCAAACTCTCTCTTCTTTATAAATACTATCTTTAATTCTTCTTCTTATTCTTTTATTCTATTCGTCTTCCTTATCACTTCTGCTTCTGTAATTTATTCCTTTTTTCTTCTATCGTGATTTCTTATTTCTTTCACCTCTTTTCCTTTCTGTTTTCTATCTTTTACCCAATGGCTCCAAAGAAGAAAACTATTGAACAAATTAATGCGGAGCTTGTTGATAGGGACCTCATTCTTTCTGAAATTGATGGTCATGACAATAAGTCTTCTCTCTGTATGGAGCTCTTTACTGATCTTACTTGGAATGATCAGAAAGTTTTAGTCTCACGAGGTCAAATCCTCGCAGGTCTTCCTCTTCCTCTTTATGATGTCAATCTTCCTTTATTCTATGAAATTATTTCCCACCCTAATTTTTCATGTGCCATTTATCAATTGACTGGTGATTGCATTCGCATTCTGGTCGAATTCGAAACTCGTGCTGCTACTGGAAAATCTTTGTATTCAGTTGATCTTAAGAAACCTGGATTTCAAGATATGGAAATTATTGCTGCAGACTATACAGTTGAGAGTTTCTTTAAAAATTACACATTAATTCCTGCGAAGAAGGAAGATAAACGTTGGGGTGTTCGTCTTCATCGAAAAGCTAATATCGCAGCAGATGACCTTCTCATGCACGATATTGATTATGCCTCTGGAAATAATAGAACCCCTCGTCGTTCTCATGATGAAGATTGGTATAATTACCCTCTAGCATTATCGGGTCCTTACATTTCTGGGATAGTAGATCTTCCTGCGAACCTTCGTGATCGTAACTATCAACCATGGGTCTTTTCTTGGCCTAACGAAGATAAAAATGTATGTATCTCTATCTCCTTATTTTCTTGTTATTCTTCAACTTATTTTCAAATGAGGTAAGAAACACTCTTATATGCTTTCTAAACAATATATTGTTTCCTCTGTTTCTTATCCTTATTTGAATTTGTAGGCTCTTCCTGATCTTCCTGAGCTTGTTGCGAGTGAGAATAAGAACTCTACTTCTTCCAAAAGATTAACTGCGAGACAAAAAACACTTCGCTCTGCGAAGAATACCCAAACTTCTGGTAGTCAAGATGATGCTCTTCGCAAAGGAAAAAGGAAACTTGAGGATGTTTTTTTTGAGAGGAAGAAGAAGAAACTCTCAACCAATGCTTATTCCAATGTGATTTCTTCTAGTAAGGATGTTGACGAAGATCAAAGTAATGAAGATGATAAATTTCCTGAAAAGGACTTTAATTCTAATTCTGATACCTTTTCTGATAAAAGAGATGATGATGATGATGTTGATGAAGATTATAGTAACGCGGAAAATTTTGATTCAGCAATGGTTCGAGTATCTGAGGCTTTTCTCCACTCTTCTCGTGGATTAGGAAACTCTCCTACTGCGAATGCTCGTAAGCTTATTGCGAAGGCTTGCAAAGTTCCTACTGTACTCAATAACAGCTCTCTTAATGGAATTTCAAGATTTATCTCCCCTGTTACATTATATGCTTTAGGGAGTATGGTAAGTTTCTTTTTTATTCCTTGTTTGTTTCCCTTATTCCATTAATTTCTAACCCTTTTTATTTGTTCAGGTTGGAAGAGTCAGTTGCACAGCTGCTTCTGACTGGGAAAGACGTCATTCCATTGCTGAGAAGAAAACTTTAAACCGTTGTAAGAAGTTAGAGGTTGAAAATTCAAGACTTCGTCAGAAAGTAGAGGATTTAAGTATTGATAATGCAGAATTAACATCCCGTCACGAAGATAATCCACAATCTGCGAGCATCGCAGCTGATAGTTCTTCTCTTCTTGAGGAGAATAATCAACTAAAGCTTGAAAACTCTTCTCTTCGTAATGATAAGAAGCAATTAGAAGGTAAATTCTTCATAATGGTAAGTGTTTTGATTACTTTTCCTTCGTAACTTACTAACCTATTTCTTAATTTCTTCCCTTACTGTAGAAAAATATGCGAAGATGAGTGATGATCTGGAAACTATTCTTGCCGGTCGTAACCAGAAGATTTATGATTTAAGGTCTCAACTTCTAATTTCCCAGAACAACCATAACTTATATCTCAAGCGTTTCCGAGCTAAGATGACTCGCAAGATTTGTGAAGACAATCAAATTCCTCTCAAGAAGTACCATACGCTCCTTTCTGAAGAAATTCCCGAGGATACCCCATATCTAGAAATCTCTGATAGTGAAGTTGAAGATGATCTCTCTAAAGAAGAAAAAGAAGATCATTTTGATGGGAATAAATCACCCGAGAAATAGCTTTACTCTTTTTTGTATATCTGCTCTAGTTCTTTTCATACAACACTTTCTTCTTTCCTGCACTTTTAATCAACCAACAATTTCTTTTTGAAGCTTAACTAGTATTAATGTCTTAATTTTACGATGATGAATTGGTCTTTCTTTGATTGAGTGCTTCCCTTATTCGCATAACTTGATCATGTGGAGAGAAATAATATATCTTAAAGACTTAGCTTAGTATTTCCTTTCCCCCTATTATTGCTCTTCAGATGATCAAATATTGTTGGAAGTATTAGAATATCTGCTCCAATTTAACTTACGAAGCTTCAGTTTGTTGCGATTGTGAATAAGAAATCCTCCCTTTGAAATATAAGAATGGATTCTTATGAAATATCCTTAAGAAGTATAAGAAGTATAAAATATCTTTGAAGAAGTATTCAATCCGTGAAGAATTATCCAATGTATGAAGAAGTATAAGAATTACTCAATCCGTGAAGAATTATTCAATGTATGAAGAAGTATAACAAGTATTTAACCTTCGCAAAATTTGATAAACATGAAATATCCGTTGAAGAAGTATAATAAATATGAGATGTTCTTGAAGAATTATAAGAAGTATTCAAATTGTGGAGAAATATTCAATATATGAAGAAGTATAAGAAGTATGTAATTCTCGTAAAATTTAATGAATACGAACTATCTGTTTTTGATTGCGAGTAAAATCGCATCTCTTGTTATATCTTCGTGATATATATATTCTTGTAAAATTCTTCAATGATATTGATGGGATTGCCTTCTTTGTTAGGACTTCATGATATATATTCTTGTAAAAATTCTTCAATGAAATTGATGGAACTGCCTTCTGTATCAGAATTTCATGATATGTATTCTTGTAAAAATTCTTCAATGATATTGATGGAATTAATTTCATTAATTGTTGTGGATTTATCATGCCTTCCTAAGTAAAGGTCTTATTTTGCCACCTCTTTTGTGATAATATTTTTGTATTTGGGATAATATGACAAGTCTGAACATTCTTGCGAATATACAACCTCGTGACATTATCGTCTTGCGATGAAATCGCATGACGTTTTTACACTTTCATGTAATAATCCATTGATCTCATCTTAACTTCTTTGTTATGTTCTGCGAGTTCTCTTTTTCTGTATTATTATTATTATTTTATTTTATTTTATTAGAATGCTTGCAGAAATTCAGTTGTTGCACAAATATGACAAGCCTTTATGTTTTTGCAAACAAAAAGCCTCATGACATTTGCGTCTTATAGCACGTATCAGATCCCTAATGGAGGGTGCTGCCCTTTATCTTCCCCTTGGTTGCCCCTTCAAGGAAGCGTACATCGACCATACAAGGTTAGCTCTTCCCATCCGGTTCTGCAAACAACCAGCTTTTGATCGCAACCTCTTATCCTTTTTGCCTATAGGGCTTATAGTTACGAGGTTGCACCCTATGGGGTATCTTTGGGCCAAGTGCATCATTTTCCAAGACTTGTCAAAAATGGCAGATGTGCTTCAAACCCATCCGGCACTCTTGACTCAACCGTGTACCTCGGCGCCTTGATCATTTTCTGCACTTCTTGGGAAAGACAGTATGCCTTAGTTGCTCAACCTAAATCATGTTACATCGCATAATATTGCGTAATGTCGCAAGATTAGGTGAGAATCCAAGGTGTCTAACCCGGATAGGTACCCCGTTATTTTGTTGTACCCCGTAAAGTTCCATGTACTCAGGTTCCTTGGTGGTGTTCCGGTGTCCCTGAGCCATGCTTATAGGTACCCCCTTAAATGACGTACTTTAGGACTTTGCCTCTTACGAAATGTTGCTTCGCGAACTAGGTTGTACGCCACAAAGGTTTGCCTGTGTAATATTGCTGCGGCTTTCTTTCTTTTTTGAAAGCTGATCACAGATTGCGGTCTTTTCTTCGCAAATTAATGTTTGCGTCTTTCTTTCATGAAAGTTAATCGCAATAAATTGTTTTAATTCGTAAAATTTTATCACGACAAATTTTGTGTTGCAAAATACCTCATTTCAATTTCTCGTTTCTCAACGTATATTTTGTTATACTTTACGAGCAAACATATTGATTACTTTCTTGTTTCATTACCTTCTTTCTTCTTTCTTCGCAAATCACAATCCTTTGTTATCATCATAAATTTCCTGTATGATTAACATTGTAATTTTATTCTTTCATGTTTTAATCCTCTGCCATTAAATTTTCACTTCTTTTTACAGCCTTAGCTCTTTTTCTCCAATTTTCCTTTTCAGTAGTTTTTCCTTCGCAAACTTCTACCTCTGTATCGTAACATTTCTTTCCTTCAGCCCAATCACCCTTGATAACTCCAACACCCTTTATATGAAGAAACTTTATGCATTGATGTAGAGTGGAAGCTACGCCTAGAATTCTATGAACCCAGGGTCTTCCTATCAAAGCATTATACGGTGATTCGACATCAACAACGCAAAACATAATTTTAGTTCGCATTTCACTTAAGGGAATTCGCATGCTTACTTCTCCTTTAGGTTTATTAGTAGTTCCATTAAAACCATAAATCATGTAGGTAGAAGGTATTAGATCCGCGTCTTTCCCCCCCATGGTTTTGTAAGCAGAATAGAAAAGGATATTGACAGAACTTCCCGTATCAATCAAAATTCTATTAAGACCAATTGATTCTTCCTCCATATCATCTTCGCTTTCTTCCATATTCATGCAAATTGCTAATCTTACCACCAATGGGTTATCATGTACTTCACAACCTTCTGGAATTTCAGTAGCTTCAAAAGAAATTTCACGTTTATGCCAATCTTCAAGTCGCGAAATTTTTGCGATGTTCATTACTTCCTTTCCTTCACCATCCCTCGCATATACCCTGTTTAACACATTATCATGAAAATCCTCTATGGTTTTATATGAGTGAACAATAGAATTACAGAAAACATTCCTTACTTTTGATCCCACTTCTATATGTAGGGTTTATTTTCCCTTTTCTTGTACTGTGTTCTCCCTGCGAGTTATGATTGGAGCCTGTGGTAATTGTTGTGACTGTGTTTGCTTAAGTAAAAAGTGATCCAGTTTTCCTTGATCAATCATTCGCAAGATAATCCTCTTGATATTATTGCAGTTATTTGTAGAATGTCCATGAAAATGATGATACGAACAAAATTCATGACTTTTTGGACCCATTGGTGGTTCCTTCCCCATATTCCATGGAGTTGGTATATTTTCTATCAGAATAATTGCCTTCCATATCTTCTCTACACTTGTATTCAAAGGTGGCAACTTTATTTCTTCTCTTATCATTCTTTGACCTCCTTGACCATTGTTATAATTTTGTCCCTGATTTCCTTGTCCAAAATAATTTTGCCTTTGTCCCCCATAATTTTCTTGATGTTGATCTAATCTTGGGATCTGGTTATTTCCTCCTCGATTATAGAAATTCCTCTCTCTATCATACTCTTCTTGATCTTTGCTACCCATTGCTACCATTTTTGGCTGGTTATTATTGATTTTCTTTTCTTCTGAAATTTGCGAAAAAGTTTGCGAGGATGTTTGCGAAGTACCTGCTACGACATTGATTATTTTAGGAAGTAAATTTGCTCCTGTATCTTGATTGTTAGTGTTTGCTACTGGATATGACTCCATATTGTTTTGCTTTTCCTCTAATGTAATATACTCCTCTTGTAATTCTCGTAACTCTGTCATCATTATAGAATTCTTTCTTCTGAAGATTTGAACATACAATTTTTCAGTTGCGAACATCGCATTTATGAAAGACAGAATCAAATATCTCTCATCCACGCGCCCTGCCATATCACTGCACATAGTCTTCCATCTTCTTACTAAATTCTTCAAACTTTCACCAATTCTTTGTTTTAAACCAAACACATCTTCAATACCAAGCCGTGAGGAATGATTTGTGATGTATGCTCCAAGGAAAGTTGCTTGTAAATGATTAAATGATGTAATAGTGTTCTTAGGAAGTCCTTCGAACCACTTTAGGGCTTCTCCTGTTAAGCTTGATGCGAAGTACTTGCATAATACAGCATCGTGATTTTCCCATTGTACCATGCATCTTATATATGCTTTAATGTGCTGAATAGCACATGAAGTCCCGTCAAAGATACTGGTAAGTGTAGGCAGATTGCATTTTGGTGGAATCCCTCCCAATTGTACTTCTCTAGCAAATGGAGTCCTCGCATCTTCTTCTATGGCTTCATCTAATTGCCTTCTATCTCCTCCTCTTCTATTGTTTATCATCCCTCTCATTTCCGCTAATTCTCGAAAAATCCGTGCATTTGCCTCAGAATTCTCATCCATTGGCCTCTTCAACGCAACCTCTCTTCTTCTACGTTCTTGCGTCTCTTCTCTTGCGATCCTTCGCATTCTATCATATTCTTCATTAATGTTTTCATTTGCACAATTTTGCAAATATCTTCTTTCTAAATTATCACAATTGTTTTGTTGCAGAGCATCTTGAAATTCTTGTTCTTCCCTTTCTATTCTTCTCATCCTTCTCATGCAAATATCAGGAATTTATTATTCTTCATTTCTCCTCCTCCTGTGATTTATTTCTTCTTAATTTGCTTATATTCTGTTTCGAAAGTTTGGTTTATTCCTCGCCATTTCTGTTTGTTGATTTCCAACTCTTCTCCTAATTATTTCATACTCAATATTTTGATTGTTACGAGCCTCTTCACGTCTTCTTACTCCATTCTCGTAATTCTTTTGATGTACTGCTTGTTGTCCCTTAGCTGACTCTTCCCCTCGATTTTCTTCACCATTCTGATTTTTCTCTCTAGGATTTGGCCTGGTTCGTAAATTCTCCATGTTTTGTTCGTGGTTTGGTACTAAAATGAAGCGATTCTCTTGATTTCTTTCAACTTGATTCTGTGCTTGTCCTTTCATAGTACTTTCATTATTGATTGTTGGTGAATTTTGTCCTTCTCTCTCTGGTCTAACATTTGATTTTGCAACACTTTGAGATTTCCTCCTCTGTAATATCTCATTTTCCCTCCTCAATTCTTGATTTTGTCTTGTTAGATTAGCACGTTCTTCAGCTTCAAACCTTCGTTCTTCTTGAATTCCTTGTCTCAATGTTTCTAATACCTCCCTTTCTCTTTCAAGAATTGTTCCTCCCATCAGTCTCCCATTTTCTATGATTTGTGGTGCTCTATATTCTTCTGCTGGTGTATCAGTTCTCCAAGTGTGTATACTCACTTGATCATGATCTATTGTTTGTTGAGATTGATTTCTTCGATTACTCCCTCTCCTACTAGGTTCTCCTGTCATATTTGCTTCTCCTCCTGCGAGTCTTACACTTCTTCTTACTGCAGTTAATGGTTCTGATATATTTATTCTTCTTGCTATTTCTCTGATGTAGGAATTCTTCAGGTCCCTGTTTCTAGCGCCAATTATGTAGTTGCAGAATTACCTACAACTACACCCTCAGTAGAATTTGTAAAACTTAAGAAGTTCTTGATGATGAATGACAATTTTTCTTATTAATTCTCTCAATTGATTACATAAAAGTATCTAAATGGAACTAGAATAGTTACAACTTTCTCTATTCTCTTTCCTAAGATATTTTCTCACACTCCTTAAAAGAACCCCCTGAATCTTACATTTGAACTCCTAATTATAGTAAAATTTGTACAACTATATATGTGTTGCGAAGTATCGCAACACATCTTCGTGAGATTATTTTATCTTCGCAAATCTTTCATACTTCCCCGTGCTTCCTCTATCATCGCACTGTTTTGTAACTCTTTCCTCTTATATTTATTACGATGTTCGTAAGCTAATGTCTTGCGATATTCGGTACCTATAGATTAAGTTTGGATTTAAGTTCATCTACAAAGAGGGACCTAATTTGATCATCTGAGAAACTACTTAAAGAATTATTAAGGCGGGCAAGAAGGGTACTCTCATCTACAGATTCGGGAAAAGATTGGAGGAATGTAGCCTCGTCAGTAAGACCATAAATATCTGCAAAAATGGTTGCTTGAATAAGCTGCGATAGAGTGAGAAGAATTAAAAGAGAAAAGAAATAAATCATACCATAGAGTTGTTGATTAGCTTTATCAAGATCAGAGATTTTTTGCTTGTCAACTGAAGCTTCAGTCTCCAGTTGCTTATTTTTCCTGCGAAGCTCAATTACTTCAACTTCTAGTTTTTCTTTATCTTGGCGAAGATTAGCAGTTTTCTTTTCATAAATGATACGCCTATTGTCTAAATCAGAAGCAACAGCAAAAGTGGCTCTTCCAACCTGCGATAGAACTATATAAGTCAATGTCCGACAAAAATATCAATAGATACATAAAAAGGATGAACAAGTAGAAACATACCAGGCTGCCAAGTGAATTTAAGAGACTTGGAGTCAGCAATCTTGAAACCCCGCGAAGGGAATCACTGTCAGCTAGTATGGGAGCATCGCAGACTTTGGCGAGGGACTGGGATATTTCATTAATAGCTTCATCTCCATACTCATTTGGGATACCAAATATATTCTTGCCAAAAAATTTTGATAGTTGAGCCATTGCAGAATCAGAAGAAGAAGAATCCTTTATAGAAGGAAAATTTTGGATAGTTGAGCCAACGCCGAAATTATCATCATCATTGTCCTTATCAAAAAAATTTGGAATAGGTTGGGGAATTGGAGAAGAAGGGAGTTGGGTTTTTCTTCTCTTTAAGGGAGGATCGTCAGATCCCTCACTGCGAGGAGCAGTAGGTTTCCCTTTGGGAGGAGCAGTAGATTTCCCCTTGTGATCAACTGTGGACTTCACTTTGGTTATCGCAGGTTTTATTTGTTCTAATTCTTCGATTTCCTGTGAACACAGATAAAGATAAGAAATAGGGGCTACAATATATTGTTAAAGCTAATGAATTGATATTTCTTACTTCATCTGTGAAGGATTTAAGAGCTAAGAAAGTGTTGGGTTTCCTAAAAGCCTGGTAGCTGAGTTTCATTCTGTCAATCTGGAAAATATTGGAGTAATTAGCGAAAATATAAAAACATGGGGAAGATAGTGAATAATAATTATACCAAAGATCGGAGAGAACATACCTCTTTAGTCCTTTCAGGCCAGTTGAAAACCCAAGGTTGATATTCTGAAAGATTCGCGGGTAATGCGCAAGAACCAGAAATATAAGGACCCTCAAGATATAACAGAAAAATGAACCACTTGTTATCGCTAGAATGTCGAGGGCCTTGGTTAGTAGATGTATGCCAATCAATGTCTAGCATAAGAGCTTTATCATCAGCGATCTTTTCTTTCTTCACGCGAACACCCCAACAAGTGCTATCCCTCTTCATAGGGATTATTTTGTAATTTTCAAAGAAATTATCCACAGTATAATCTGCAAAAACAATGGGAACATCTTTAAATTGAGGATTCATCGCAGCTTCAGGGTAGCGAGATCCTTTATCAGCACCGCGAGAAGCATATTCAAGCAGCAATCGAATACAATCTCCACCCAATTGATATATCGCTCGCGAGAATCTCTCGTCAGAAATTATTTCATAGAATAGTGGAAGTTCTGGATCATAGAGAGGAATAGGAAGACCAGCTTCAAGTTGACCTAGCGATACTATATTTTCTCGTGAGAGCATTGATAATCAGTGAATAATCTGAGAGAAAGTTCGGATTTAGGGCTCTGATTTGGGATTGTATACAAAGTAAAACCTTTGCTTTGGAGTTTTTCTTGCATCTCACCAAAAGCAACCAAATTTTTAGCACCAGCAGCAACCATTTTTTAAGTATGGGAATGAAGAAAAAGGTTGAAAAATAAGAAAGGAATCACAGCGTTAACAGAGACGCAATTACGGAAGAACAGTAAACTTGCAGAGAAGTTACGGAGAGAAAGAAGAAGAAAGTAAAAGAGGAAGAGAAAAGAATGAAAGGAGTATTTATAGAAGAAGAAATTTCTCAAAGAATATGAATGTAATAAATAAAATACATGAACGGTCAGATCGCAGCGGTTAGAGAGGACGTGTCGCAAATTCATTAGAAGAGAGAATGCGTGAAAACAGCTGGCGAAGGATACAGAAACGTGTCAGAACAGAGATTAATGAAGAGATAAGTAGTTGAGGAATTTTAAAAGTTCTCATGATTTTCTCTTCTTCGCAGAAAAGACATGAGAAGAGGCAAGATGTAGGACCAGAATATCACTACATCTATTCTCTGCGAGATTAACAACACTTCCCAGCGAGCATCACCACAAGATAATCAACTACACTTCACGAGTGTCACAAAAGCCTTCAAAAGAGTGACGTAATAACTGATGATTGAAGAAAACTTGAGAAAAGCATGTTTGTTCTGCAATGGTTACAAAACTTGTGAGCTTTAACATTGTTACTATCGCGGTACAATCGCAGAATCAAACTGAAATAAGAGGAAAACTTAGTTGTCATCCACTATGTAACTACCCTATAAATATAGACCCAATGTGACCAGAAAAGGATGATGTATTTTTGAGAGTTAAGAAAGTCTTGAGGAGAGAGAAACTTCAAGAGAATAGTTGTAATCTTGAATTCTTCCATTTCTGTAAACATTTCTGAGAATAAAATAATAAAGTGTCGTTTTTAATCTTCAATTGTGAGTTGATTATAGCAAGATCTTAACAAGGGTGTAGTGTGGGAAATCCTACAACTACAGAAATTATTGTGGAGAATATTGAATTCTGAAGATGAATGGGCAAAAAATTTCCTGGCAAAATTTCAAGATCAGCATGGATGTTGGATCTCTTATCACAAACAATCTTCAATCTGGCCTGGGATCAAATGGATATTGCAGGATTTTAATAATAATACAAGATGGTTAGTAGGCAATGGACAACACATATCTGTGTGGAGAGATTCCTGGATTTATGATTCTAATCTTACAAGGCAATTCCCAGATGATATTTACATTCAACAACATTCCAATATGAGGGTAAATGAGCTAATTCAGGATAATACTTGGACCATTCCAGAAGAAATGCTCAGGTATATCAATACTAATGATCTGCCTATTCTTTCATTGGAGAAAGACAAACTTATTTGGACTGCAACTCATTCTGGGGATTTCACATTTCAAAGTGCAATTAATATTATCAGGAAAAAATACCCAAAATTGAGGTGGTTTAAGAGATTATGGAAATCTTGTGTTCATCCTTCAACTGCAGGGAATGTTTGGAAAATAACAAGAAATGTTTGTAACACTGATGAAAATGTTAAGAAAAGAGGTATGTCACTAGCTTCCAGATGTTACTTATGTCATCAAGATCAATATTTACGGAATCATCTTCTTTGGGATTGCATTATGGCCAAATATTATGGAGTTGGATTGGTAGCATTTTTGCTTTCAAAAATCCTAAGTCTTTTGAAGACATTATGGACTTGTGTAAGCACAACAGCCCTGTAGTTCAAGAGATGTGGCTTATTGCAGCTTCTAATATCATGGTAGATATCTGGTTTGCAAGAAACTAAGTTTTTTTTAGAACATTTTACCAAATTTGGATAAAGCTAAGAAGAAAATTTCAAATATGATTCATGACTATGAGTTCAGGCTGAAAGGTAATATGAATAATTCTTCCCATGACCTTCAGATCTTAAAATCTTTTGATCTAAAATGCAGGAGGGTTAAATATGTAAGAGCTATTGAATACTACTTCTACCTTCCAAAAGATGGGGAGATTCTTCTATGTTGTGATGGAGCTTCAAGGGGGAATCCAGGTTATGCTGGTTATGGATTTATAGCTAGAGATAGTATTGGTGTTTTTGTCACAGCTGAATCTGGTGGACTGGGTATCACAACAAATTCTGTTGCACAAATTATTGGAACTATCTGTTCAATGAATGGGCTATTCAAAATAACCAAGACAAGCTGATCATCAACTCTGACTCAATATCTACTATAAATGCTTTCATGAAAGACAATTTACCCTGGTATGTCTTACACAAATGGAAGTTTATCTGCAAGAAAGTTAGGTCTATCCATTTCAACCATGTCTATAGAGAAGTTAACTTCTCAGCTGACTTTTTTGCAAAGAAGGGGGTCTTCCTGAACAAAGGCCAAACTATCAATTTCCCTGTGAGACCAGCTGGTATGCATAGAATGGAATTTCCTGATTATACTTACTACAGATTTGTGTGATCATATGCTTTCAGGAAAAGCCTTAATTCTATCTACTAGGTTTGATCTTTTTTCTTCTGAACTGGGACATGTTGTCCATTTTAGTTCTATGAATTTTTTTCTTTCTTATTTGATTTTTACTCCTTTTGTAAAAAAATAAAATAAAAAACTGATTTTGAATGCACCTGCAATATTTGTTTTTTGCAGCGTGTTCGAATACAAATCTTCTTGACTTTAAAAAAAATAAAAACTATATTTTAATATTTTGGGCTTAAATTTAAATTTATTTTATTTGAGGCTTGAAAATATACAAAAGGTAAAATTACTCTCTCTGATCTAGGAATGATGTTTCAAAGGAGCAGCGAACATCCTGATGATTATGTGAAATGGTTCACAGTTCAAGCCTTGGACTGCCACGACCCAAACGTCACATAGCAGCAACTTGTAGACTTGTGCATCAACATAATGATCCCGGTCTACAGAGCCTCGCTAGAAAACCTCCGGTTCCACACTTTCTCATAACTTTATGAAGTAGCCAAACGATCAGCGACTACTACACCTGCTTTACTGAGCAAAGTCTACAAGGTCGAGGAACCTCGAAGAAGCCGATGCCTGATCAACAAACAGTACAATGTCCAACCTTCCATGAACGTTGTTGCTCAAGGAGGAACCATAATTGATATAGGCACCCTACAGATTAATACAGGCCACCAGAGTGACAGTCACTTGAACAAAACTCATCTTGGCTTGGCATGGCTTGGCTCCCATATCTCCCGCCTGTGAATCGACGGTTTTTATCTTTCCGCTCCAAATGAATGATTTTTCCTTATTTTGCTCATAATGACTCCAAAATACCTATGAAACTCAAAAGCGAACATAAGATACACAATTCACACGAAAAATAGCAAAGAAAGCATAAATACTAAATATAAAATAAGGTGTTTCAGACACCTATCAAATTCCCCCACACTTAGACTTTGCTAGTCCTTGAGCAAATCAAACAAAACAATTATAAAACATACATACAACTCCGTATCGTCAAGGCTACGGTCACTTTTAGCATAAATAACAAGCCTTTGAACCCCTAGGTATCCCTAGTGGACGAGTTATAGTCTCATGAAGGTTTACAAGAGGTCTACCTACAAAACCTATATTTCCAACTCCAGCTACCTGTGACAAATCAATGAACGAATCCATAATGGCTATTGGAGGAGGTACCTTGATGCAAATTTAATTCATATATAAGTAAACAAAGTTTTTCTTAGAAAGTCGAACAAACCACAATACTCGGAATCTGACTAACCACAATCACAATGAAAATATTAAGAAGATGGATATAGAAATAGATGTTTGCTAATGTTAACAAGTGATCGGTGTTTCCCATATCTGTCTGAAGGTCACCGCCAAGATGAACCTATGCATCCTATTGGATTGAGCTGCTGGTCTGAATTATAGCGCCAACACACTGGCATATACAAGGGAACCAGTGGTCAATAATCTTAATTCTACATCAACTCAACTGACATATACAAGGGAACTAGGAGTCGACTTTATTAAACAATAATATTTTATTTTATTTTATTTTTCACTTATTTTTTTTCTTTTTTCCAGACAGCATGATTAGATCTTTTGGATACAAGCGCATGCTTCTTGTCAGCAGATTACATGGTAATTCCCTTGGATCCTGCATTCCACGTTTGTTTAGGCGACGGAGACAGGGAGAACACACACATATTGCTATCCAAGTGTCATTTTTATTCCGATTGGTCTAATTGGTCGGTTTTTTTTTAGCAACTCAATCACTCTATTTTATCCTAGCATTAATAACAATTCGATGTTTAATGAGCCACCAAATCACTTAGAGAACAATAGATAAATATGTAAAAATAAAAATAGAACGTGATATGGTGATATTCCGAGATATGGTAACAACTATCATATTATTTCTAACACTTGAATAATTCTGTCATTTTAGTTTATGGGTTCCTCAACTCCTTCAACCAAGATGGTTCCATCCATTTAGATTGATAATGTCATCCTAAAGGCACATATTTCTAGTTTTCGGAGTTTATAAAGCAATTTTTTTTATTTTTTTAATGAACACAAGGGAAAACTAACAAGGCTAAAAACTCTGTATGAGAACACAAGGGAAAACCAACAAGGCTAAAAACTCTATATGAGAACACTCTCCCACACTTAAACTTTACATTGTCCTCAATGTAAACTTTAGTCAATCAAATTAAAGTTCAAGATGGGAAATTCAAATCATGATATATATACACAATGAAAATAAAATGCAGAATAAAAAACGGATACTCCAACTCATATCTATTTTTGAACAATAGAGGATAAACACTAAACAAGCTATTTAGTTGGCATCTAATCCCAACTCAGCCAATATATATACCTCATCGTCAAGAAAAAATTCCATCTACTTAGAAAGGCTAGTGTTTATTCTAAATTGTTCAAAAATCTCTAAAAGCTGGAGTTTTGATATGCAAATATCCAAAATAAGAAAATAAAGATAAAAGACTTAAAAAATAAAAAGATAGAGATAGATACACAAAACCAGTGGGTTTCCTCCCATCTAGCGCTTGGTTTAAAGTCGTCAGCCCGACTTGCAAGACGCATTCCCCATACACCAATAATCTGAAAAGTTGGGGATCCTTCCATAGAACCTGTTTTGCAAACACTAGCTTCACACAAATATTAGTAATATAAAACAGAATTGAAGCTATTAACAGATAAAAGCTTCCCCCACACTTATTCTTGTCCACACTTGGAAGTGCATAAGAATATAAAAGTCGGATACTTCCACGGTTTCTTGTTCCATAACCTACATAGTATGAGAATCAAGTATCTCTAATGGCGGATATCGAGAAACAAAATCATTCAACAATGTTTTCGAAGCACATACATTCAAACCAATAAGAGGTTAAGGAGAAGAATTTTTTTTACTCGGTCAATAATCGGTCTATTATGAGCAAAAAACGTAACCAACAAGATTACAAAAAGGGACCCGTAGGCCCCCGACCCCCATAGACCAAAGGGGTGCAAGAAAAGAAAAAAACTTCAAATTATGGGAAACATGCCCTGAGAGCTAGAAAACAAAAAACTAAAAAACACAAAGGCTTTAACAGGAGCTTCAAGGTTCCCAATGGCTGCATCAAGAAGGAAGTTAAACACCCATCTGCTCTAGACTTCCGAATCGAGACACCCACTTCGCAATAGCTTCAATGTTCTAAAGATGCTCAAAGAAACCTTGAAAAAAAAAAGGCCCAGCTAGTTAATTATCGCGTCTGCACCTTTAAATGAGCTCATAAGAACTCCGACTTCGAAACAAACTTCAATTTGTAGCAAAATACTTCCGCTTCCAATCGAAAATAAAATCACTTTGTCCGCCAACATCTAAAAAATCGCTTGATTCAACTTCCAACCGAAAAGCAGACCAATCTTATAGAGAACAAAAAAGCAAACAAAGGTCACTGCTTGTATAGTTGTAATCAGGACATATCGCAAAGACTAATGGCCAACCATAATGCAACCCCCGAAATCTTCAAAACACTCCAACAGCAAGAAAAACTCACTGCACTCAGGGGATTAAAGCAACAGAAAACCAAAGTGTCCACATGCAGCACCTTCAATATGCTTCCAGGCTTTGGAAAATAATTCTGCCGCTTACAAGTTGTGACACAGTAAATAAATCCACCGCGTACAAGAATCAGGAAGGCAGTACCACGGTTTCCACATGCAACAAAAGCTGTCAGGCCATGAGAAATAACCCTACTAGCGGTGTGGAAAAGCAAGAAAAACTCTCCATCCACGAAGAAAAGCAAAGTATTACAATATACCTTACTAATCCCATGATATATCTTCATAAATTTGTAGCATATAGCTACAACAAGCAAATCACCAAAAAATATGCAACAAAATCCCCCAACTTCACGAAAAAACATCACAAAGTAGTGTGTGATTGGCTTTGAATCACTGCTACCATCTTCAGAGAAGGTCATATAAAGTATAGCTCGAAGCGACGAATTGTTGGAGTCAAATTCAACAACAAAAAGTCGTTCATATAATCTCAAAAAAGATAGAATAAAGAGCATCAAAAACAGCATCAAAACCTCAAACGATTCACTGTAACCCAACAACCAAGAGTAAAACCCTAATTCTGTTGACAACCATCGATATCAAAATCAAAATCTCATATTTGCAATCAGCAAACATCTTCAAAGGAAATAATCCAAGAACCAGCGTCAGATTTATCTTCCAAAAAATGTCACCTCCAAAAAAAATTCAATCCATGGACATCCTTTGCTGACTCTACGTGCTCCAGGAGGATGTAAAAACGCTTAGGCTTTGCTATCATATCATCACAAGCTACGAAACTAATAGCTTGAATCACGAAAAAATCATTAACTTCAACTGAATAATCTCGGGAATCATGTGATTGAAACATAGAAACCCTAATAATAATTAAGCTCTCACCATCAACAAAAACCACAAACTTAGTGAGAGTACACTCTTTATATGTCTGTTGGTAGCCCTTATAGTTGGTTGAGTGTTGTTAGTGTATATGACAGCTTGTCTCTAACTGCCTCTGTCTGTCTGTGTATAAATATGGTTGTTTGTATCTGTATCTAGTAAGTTTGATTTCTAATAACAGATACCTTTCTCTATGGTATCATAGCCAGCTCTTGGCCTGATAACCCTTTTTCTTTGCTTCCGCCATTAAAACTCTGAATTTTCTTTTCAATTTCTTATTTTTCTTTCAATTTCTTGATTTGATTTTCATTCCTTATTCATGGAATCTTCAATAACCAAAGTTCCTTTACACACAATTTCTAGTCTTGTTACTGTTAAACTTCAAGATCATAACTACATCACATGGAAAGCTTTACTTCTCCCTTTATTCAAAAGATATAATGATTTAGGTTATGTTGATGGTTCAAAACAATGTCCTCTCAAATATGTATATGCAATTCGAGGATCAAATGAAGAGGCAACGATCAATCCTGCATACACTCGTTGGTTTGAAGAAGATCAGACGATCATATTATGGATCCAATCAACCATTTTTGAAAGTGTTATATCCTATGTTGTTGGTCCATCTACATCCTATGAATTATGGAAGTCTATTGAAGAAAGATTTGCTGCTACTTCTTCAACTCACATCATACAACTGCGCACCAAATTATCAACCATCAAACAATGTAACTCCTTCATTCTTGGTTATTTGAATGAGATCAAGAAGATTTCAGATCTTCTTTCTGCTGCTGGATCTCCTGTTAACAACAGTGAAATGGTTGTGAGTGTATTGAAAGGACTGAATTCTTCTTTTGATTCTTTTTTTACTTCAATTAGAATTAGAAATCCACCTGTTACTTTGGGAGAACTTCACAATCTGTTAACAAGTGAAGAAATTATACTCTCGGAGAGATCTAAACATGTCTCTGAGGAAGCTAAAGCTTTTGCTGCCTTTAGGTCTAGACAACCTTTTCTCAATTCTTCTGTTATACCTAATTCCTCAAGACCACATTATAATTTTAGACCTCCTCCTTCACAATATCCATTTGTCTCATCTTCATCTCAATTCCCTATGAGACCTCCACCACCAAATCCTTTTCATTCTGGTGCTAGTTCTTCTACTGCTTTTAGACCACCAAGGCTTCTTTGTCAAATTTGTCAAAAAGGAGGACATACTGCTCTTGAATGCACTTACAGGATAAAATTTTCATATCAAGGAAGACAAGTTCCTTCTAATATTCAAGCTATGATGGCTACTGCTAATCTTCATGGAGAGAATCCCTGGTATGATGATTCAGGTGCCACTCAACATATTACCTCAGATATTACTGATCTTTCAGATTATCAGTCCTACAATAGAGATGAGCAGATACAAATTGCTAGTGGTGAAGGTATGAATATTTCTGATATTGGTTATTCCACGAAGTTCTTGTCACATAATCCAGTTAATTTACCTAGGATCCTTCATGTTCCATCTGCATCTCAGAAATTACTATTTGTTCATAAGTTCACTAGTGATAACAATTGTAACATTACTTTTGAAAGTGAAAAATTTTGTGTGAAGGATATCTCTTCTGGGAAGACAATTTTCCAAGGGAAGAGTAGGAATGGACTATATCCACTCAACTTTTCTTCTACATATTCAACCTCAACTACATCAACAACTACAACTGGTTCTACTGCTTTTTCAGCAAAGTATGTTAGTGTTCATATGCTACACAAGAGATTGGGACATCCTTCATTTCAATCACTACAGCGGATTTGTCATTCATTGTCTCTTAATCTGTCTAGCAAACCAATTTTTTGTAATGATTGTAATTTAGGTAGATCTCATAAATTACCTTTTACTTTGTCCAGCACTGTGTCCATCAAACCACTGCAATTACTTCATATGGATCTTTGGGGACCCTGTCCTGTTGTTTCAAATGATGGTTATTATTACTACTGTAACATCATTGATGACTATAGTAAATTTTGTTGGATCTTTCCATTAATGAGAAAATATGATTTCATCAATATCTTTCAGTCTTTTAAATATCAAGTAGAGAATGTCTTTGATTTAAGCATCAAGATGATCAGAACAGATGGAGGTGGTGAATTTATCAATATTGAATTAGGTTCTTTTTTAGCTACATGTGGTGTTCTACATCAGTATACTTGTCCATATTCACCTGAGCAAAATGGAGTGGCAGAATCTAAGCATAAGCATCTTGTTGGTTTAGGCAGAACTTTACTTATTCAATCCAATTTAGCTGATTCTTTCTGGGTTGATGCTATCAAGACATCCAATTATTTGATAAATAGATTGCCTACAGCTTCCTTGTCCTTTGTGTCTCCTTATGAGAAACTTTATGGCTCAAAACCCATTTATCAAGATCTCAGGGTGTTTGGGTGTGCCTGCTATCCATGGCTAAAACCTTATACTCATTCTAAACTAGAACAGAGAAGTAGATTATGTATTTTCTTGGGGTATGCTACATCGCAGAAAGGATATAAGTGTTATGATCCATATACTAAGAAAGTGTATATTTCAAGGCATGTTACATTTAATGAAGACTACTTTCCTGCACTGGCTTGTAATCTTTTTCACACATCCAAATTGGACTCTCAGCAAGTTTTGTATTATCAAGATCAGAATGCTACACACACTTCACCTTCAGTCTCATCTTCACCAAATTTATCCACTGCATCTTCACTTCAAGATAATTCTCCTGTTTCTACATCAACTCCAGTGTCAGATATCTCACCTGCTACTTATATTGCTACATTAACTACAGTGTCAGATCTTCCAGCTTCTCCTTCATCTACAGTGTTAGATATCTCACCTGCTACTTCTACTGCCATCATTCCTCCATCTGCACCTGCTACTTCTCCACATATCACTGTTAATAGTCATTCTATGCAAACAAGGGGAAAGAGTGTAATTTTTAAAACAAAAGCTTTCTTTGCTACAAGGTATCCATTGTCTTTAGCTTTATTATCTCAGATATCTGCATCTATTCCTTCTTATTACAAACAAGCTATGAAACATCCAGACTGGCTTCCTTCTATGATATCTGAGCATTATGCTCTTCAATCTGCTGGCACTTGGAGTTTAGTTGATCCATCTGAAGCTACTAACTTAGTAGGTTGCAAGTGGGTTTTTAAAATCAAACATAATCCTGATGGCAGTATTGATAAGTTCAAATCTAGATTAGTGGCTAAGGGGTACAATCAACAAGAAGGCCTAGATTATGATGAAACTTTTAGTCCAGTAGCAAAACCTACTACCATTAGATTGGTTTTATCTCTTGCAGTTCACAATGATTGGCATGTTAAACAGTTGGACATCGGTAATGATTTTATGCATGGAGATCTTCAAGAAGCAGTATACATGTCTCGGCCTCCTAGTTTTGAAGACAAAGCTTATCCTCATTTTGTGTGTAAACTTCACAAGTCCATCTATGGGTTGAAGCAGGCACCCAGAGCATGGTATGAGAAGCTCATGGATCCATCTCAGTTTTGTTGGTAGCCCTTATAGTTGGTTGAGTGCTGTTAGTGTATATGACAGCATGTCTCTAACTGCATCTGTCTGTTTGTGTATAAATATGGCTATCTGTATCTGTATCTAGTAAGTTTGATTTCTAATAACAGATACCTTTCTCTAAAACTGTTCAAGCATCAAATCATAAAGTTCAGCCATGAACATGCAAAACATGCTCACGTAAGTAATCCATATAGGATTAGGAATAACCACAACACCTGTCACAAAAATAAGATAGTGGTAATTGAACTTTTGTCCCTCCTTTTGATGGGTCTTCACAAATATCCCTGACAGACTTTACAAATGTCCCTGATGGCATATTTGAAATTTTATTAAAAAAATTTATTTAGATGATTTCCATTTTTAACCCGTATGTGTTAATATTTCATCATCTTCTTCAATTCTGAGAACAGAACCATCAAAATCATTTTCGACACCATTACCATCTCCATCGTCACCACACCAACACCACCAGTACTATCACCATAACCACCACCACCACCACCACCTCCTTAATCACCATCTAAATCTCCAACTTTCCAGATCGAAAATTCTTTCTCCTTCTCATCTTTTCTCCGTCACCATTAACCCATATGTGTTCTGTGATTTATTTTAGTAGATGCTGATGTTCCAGACCAACACCACCAGTAATATTTTAGATTGAGAGAGAGATGAAGTAACCATGATTATGACGACGGTGTCTCTGGCGGCGACGACGATTTTAGGTTTCAGATTTTTTTCAAAATTGATTTTGTGTTGATTTCAATTGGGAAGAACACAAGTAATGGTGGATCTAAGATGAGTCATGAAGATGATGTCACTGTTGTGTGTCGATTCAACTTGATTTCATGACCTTGTGTTGAAGTTGAGAATGAAGAAGAAATGGGAATTTGGTGAAATTAGGATATGATTCTGTGAGTTTGAAGAAATTGAAGCTAGAAAATAGGATTTGATCGCCACTACAACTAGCACGACCACTAGTATCAACATATCTGTCACAATTTTCTTTTTTGATTTCAACTGATTCCATACAGATTTAACGATCGATTTTCTTTTGATTTCATACAGATTTAGAGATCGATTTGAGTTTTTGGTTTTCAATTTTTGGTAATTTCGATTTTGGATTCAATTAAAAGTGGATTTTGAGTTAGAGATTTGAACTCATTGATTAGAGCTCATTTGTTGATTTAAACTGGTAAGGTTCGACTTTATTTTTAGGTTTTAGGTTTCGCAACTCCTCTTTCTATCTATATCCTCAATTACTTATCTTCTCTAAATTGTGTGGTGAATGGTATTGTAAATCTATGTGTTGTTGTGGTGTTTGTTGCGGATGAAATATAACAAACAGAAGATGATGTTGGTGGTTACTACAATGAAGGAGATGAAGCTGTTGTTGTTTATGAAGTCATTGTTGTGGTTATCGGGTTGAAGCAGCGGTGATATTGGATCAACTATGGTTGTTGATCCATATATGTTGGATCAACTATGGTTGTTGATCCATATATTTTGGATCAACTACTGTTGTTGACCCATTTTTTTATTGGATCAACTATGGTGTTTTTGGTTGGAATGATGAAATTGGTGTAAGATTTTGGTTTTGGTTGTTTTGGTGGTTGTGGTGGTCTTTGGAGATGTGTGATTTGTTGGTGGCGATAATGGTGGAGAGGTACGAATGAGAAATTAGTCATGGAAATAGTAGTAGAATGGTGGTTCGGTTGTTTGTAGTTGTCGAGGTTGGTTTTGAAGTCTGGTCTTGGAGCTATTGGTGTTTATGAAGCTACGGGTAATGAAATATGGTGGTTATCCGGGTTGAAGCAGTAAGTCATATTGGATCAACTATGGTTGTTGATCCATCTATATGGGATCAACTATTTTTTGTTGATCCTTTGAACTCATGCTTTTGTAGTTTAAATCATGTAAATTTGTCTCAATGTTGAACTTGTGGTGCAATGGTAGCATGACTGACTCCATGTCAGATGATGCGTGTTCGACTCACGCCAAGTTCACACCATTTTACATGGATCGACTATCATTATTGATCCAATTTTACATGGATCAACTTCCATTGTTGATCCACTAAAATTGGATAAACTTCTACTGTTGATCCTTTTTTCTTGGATAAACTAGATAAAATTCTCTTTGTTGATCCTTTTTCTTGGATAAACTAGATAAACTTCTACCGTTGGTTCTATTTTTATTTGGATCAACTATTGTTGTTGATACAAAAATATTTGAACCAGTGGCGGCGGCGGTGGTGACGGTGGTGGCGGCGGCGAACTTGTGGTGGTGGCGGACTAGTGGTGGTGTAATGGTGGCGGTGAAGGAGTGGTGGTGGAATATTGGTGGTGGTGGCGGTTGGTAGGTGGTGGTTGTTGAACGGTGGTGGTGGTGGAATGGTAGTTGAATGTAGGTGGTGGTGGTGAAGTGGTAGAGGAAGAAATTTGTTGTATTTTGAAATAAAGAAAAATATTATATGAGTGAGGGTATTAAGGTAATCTAATATTAAATGTATAATGTTATAAAAAAGAAGGGACATATTTATTGTTGCATAAGGATATATTTATTGTGAGTTAAAAGTAGGGACATATAAATAATGTACCCGATAAGATATAACGTCACGAAATCTTCAAGTGAAGAAAAATGGTCCGCTTGATCATGTTGAAACATCTTCTTCACATATAGATGCAATACAGCATAGGCTGCAACTGGATAAAACCACCAAGAGAACTGATCACCATCAATCACCGAGGAAACTATGCCTCTTGTATCATCAAATATAATCACATCAACCAAAAAGACCCTAATCTGTGTAGCATCTTCAGTCGTGAACAAAAAGTTCATGAATATCCTCTTGGAACCTCCAAAAGAAGGATCGAAAACGAACACAGCCATGACCTCTGTGTACAGCTTATAACCATCGTTTTTGATCTCCATCAGGTTAAAAAACATATACAAATCATTGCAAAACAAATCGAAAAATATGAATACCGTACAAACGGCATACATTTCATTTAAAAATATTGGACAACCAAGCGTGATCATTACATCGTGATTAAATATCATGTCCAACGTACGAACATTAATATTCACTTCTTTGTTTAAGCAGGACCATAAAATATAATAATCAATTAACGCCTCATCATGATTTACCATCATCACGTAATGTGTGGTTTCAATATAATAATCAATTAACGCCGCACTAACAACCTCACTTGCGTTGATTAAAAAACTATTGATCTTCAATGAAACGTGGAGTCTGTTTATGCAAGGTGACACACGAATACAAACAAACTCATCAACTCCCCGAATATTCTTATCAAACTTCAACGAATCATGATTTAAATCGTGAATAATCAGCCAATAGGTGTGATCATCAACGAAAAAAGCAAGAGAAAAAGACTTGTCAGGAGGATCGGTTGCTGGATTCACCATTTCTAAGCTTCGTTGGAAGGTCAGAGAAGATGAAACCAACGAAAATTCTCTAAACCCTAGAAGCTAGAAAACCGGAGCTCTAAGGGTTCCAATTGGAAAACGTTTTTTTCAAAGGAGAAGAAACAATATGCAAAAGGGTAGACAAACCTTGTATAATCTCTTTTAGCACGAAATCCTCTGCATCCTTGAAAAACTCAAGTGAATTGTTCACCTCTTGTACATCATGGTCCTCTATCAAACCTTGCAACCATTCTTCGTCCATTTCTTTTTCTTTTTTTTTTTGATTGGTAAAGAAAGTTATGTTAATGTTAGTTTTTAGTTTGAGCGGAGACTCGAACCAAAGTCTCCGCTCAAACTCAATTGGGTCTTCCACAATATTGGTCCATTGCAACCATTCTTCGTCCATTTCTGCCTTAACCAAAGTCTCAACATCATCATTACAATCATTTGCAAGCTCAATTGGGTCTTCCACAATATTGGTCATAACGGTCACATTCTCAATATACTCCTCTTCATTATAAGGCACATACTCCACTGCGAATTCAAGTATACCATAAGGAACTTTTTTAGAACACTCATTGCATCATCCTCAAGTTCTACCTTTTGAATAGGTTCTTGATCGTTATAAAGATCAATTCTTGAGTAAGCTCACCTTGATCACAAAAAGATTCCATTGTACACTCCTCATTTTTGTCCCCATGAGTTGTTTCAAGCAATGTATCATAATCACCGTCACTTCCATAGTTAACATAAGGTTCTTCGTCGCTGAATTTAGTGTTGCTAATCTCTAATTCATCCTTTTGAATAGGCGAATGATCATTATTATGATCAAGAGTTGAGTTAGCTACACAATTATCAACACAAGTGCCCAAGGATTGGCCTTTCTCAACATTAGCATCAATCAAATATTCATCACAAACCATATGCACAATAGAATTATCCATATCTTCATTGCATTGATTAGTGCCTCTTCGCAAGTTAGCAATACCTTCACGAAGTTCTTGGAGTTGCTCTTCTCTAGTCTCTTTATCTTTTTGAAACTCTTGTTGTACAAAGTTGGAAAATTTTTCTAGAAAGTTAGAGACTTGTTGTTCACGAGCATAAGAATCCTCCCATCCTTGTAGTTTTTCACACACATACCCGCCATAAGGTTGTTGATATGTATGAGGACCACAATATTCCGTAGGATATTGATCATAGCCAATAAATTGGTTTTGATTATACCCATGGAATGGTTGGAAGTTGTCATGTTGTTGAGGTTGTTGGAAACCGTATCCGTTGTTCCAATATGCTCCATCCATGAGAAATAAGACTCAGTGGAAATGGTTGAGTTACAATGACGCATAATTTAATACTACTCAAAATATATAATACAGGCCACCAGAGTGACAGTGCCTGAACAAAACACATAATTGATATAGGGATTGCAGGGAAGTGACAGTGCCAGAACAATGCTGCAGAAATTGTGCGAAAATTGAGCGAGAATGGTGAGATGGTGGTACTAGTTCCGGTTGCCAGATTTTGGAACCGAAAGTGGGGATCACAAATATTCAATGAATCATGAAGGGGGTATGAGTCGGATACGGAAGTTGGTCATTGGACATATGAGCTACCAGTCGCGCTTTTAAGCACGTTTTCGCAAGAACAAGGAGTTGGCTTAGAAGATTTATATGAATATATGAACTGCAGATAACTAGAGTCGAGCTGCTAGAAGTATGCAAATGCTTGGCGACAATGTCTGATATTTCAGCTTGGCAGAGTCAGTTTTCCGGTGATGACGTCAGCAATCCGGCGAACAATTTTGGAAACGGGTATTTTCCATACATGGGCTTGGTGGACTAATCGGAGATGGGTTTTGAGAAGACTTGACCTAACTAAGGAAAGAGTATCCTTTTTAGAATGGGAAAAGCATATAAATAGAAAATTATTTCTCTAAACCTGGATATATCTCCATTAGGGAGACTTCTACTTTCTTTCTAAGGTTTGCATGATAGTTTGATTCTCCAACTTTTATGATGAACTCCATAAACACAAGTAACTAAGTTTTATTATTGGTTAAAGATGTAGTTGGATTTTGCAACCAAGTTACTGATTTGATGAATTAGTTTTCTCTCAATATTATCGTTTGATTTCTTATAGTAATTGCATGATTGATGTATTGCAATATGATTAAATGTTTGTTTAGTTAAATCTAGAATTAATTGAAATCACATCTTGTCCATAGCTATTTTAGGATTTTTCATCAAGCGATAACCCAAATACAAGTAGCATGATATGATTATAGTTTGTAGTGATACACTCTTATAATCATATGTAGAGTTTGACCATTGTCCGAATTGTCATGCGCAATGTATGACAATTGCATTGATTAGCCTATTTCCCAAACTTAATGCTCCTAGGAATTGAACTTAATTAGCGCAAGGCGTTAGGTTATTCTTTAGGTAGAATTCTCATATGCAGCTCTAATGTGTGTGTTGGTGAACTTAGAAAATTATCAGATTATCTTGCTCTCTTGATATTTTAGGCTTTTGATAATAAAAAGATTAAATTGTAATTCTAATCATATATGCAAGCACATGTTTAAGATTGAAAATGAATTCCTTGGCCAATATCTTTCTCTCATTGATTACTTCCAACTATTTACTTTGCTTTTATTTTACTTTTATTTTATAAAAATCAGAAATCCCCCCTTTTGGTTACTAAGAAACTAGAATTTGATAACAACAATCGCCTCTTTGTGGATACGAACTCTTCCTTACTCTATACTTCATTTATATTTTGTTGAGTAAGAAAGTGAATTATTTTTTACAACTACGACAACGATCAAATTTTGGCGTCGTTGCCGGGGAGGCATTCGGCTTGTTATTAAGTTTTTAGTTTCTTTTATTATTTTTCAGCTTGCATATTTGTGTTCCGTTTCTTGTCTTGTTTCTCACTTGTTTGCGAGAATTGTTTTCAGGTACCTAATCCCTGGCTTCTAAAGATTGGAATTATCCAAGGTACGGGATAGCTACTCGAAAAGGCACAATACTCTAACCAAGGCAAGGCACAACGGAAGAACAAAACTTAGAAGTAGAACACGAAGCTCTTCAGCAAGAAAGAGAAGTTCTAGAACACGAGATTCCAGTTGAACAAGAACCACCTTTTGAAGAGGAAGAAGAAGAAGATGCAATGGATGATGCAAATTGTACACTCAAGGACTTAGCTTCTCATAAGATGGATACACAGCAGGGTTGTATTCAAACAAACTCTACTTTTGATATCAAGACGGGGTTGCTTAGGGAATTGCCAAAGTTCCATGGCATGGTGAATGAAGACCCAAACAAGCATCTTATGGAATTCCACACCATTGTCACGGCCATGCTTCCAGCTAATATAGAAGCGGATGGTGCAATGTTAAAAGTTTTTCGATTCTCTTTGGAGGATAGTGCTAAGGATTGGTTATACTATTTGCCTCCCGGAAGTGTCACAACATGGAATGGGCTGAAGAAACTCTTTCTAGAGAGATATTTTCCTACATCAAAGGCTACTCAAATTCGCAAGGAGATTTGCAGAATGAAGCAATATGTGGGAGAATCCTTATATGATTATTGGGAACGATACAAGAGTTTGGTAGCAAGCTTCCCTCATCACCAATTCAGTGACGCGATGATTATCCAATAGTTATATGAAGGACTCCAATCAAGTGATAGGAATCTTCTTGATGCTGCGGGTGGTGGTGCACTAGTGAGCAAGATGGTGGCACATGCTAGAGAGTTGATTGAGAACATGGCAGCAAACTCCCAACAATTTTTGAGTCGTGGTTCGGATATGCTTCTTAGGAGAGTCAATGAAGTGAGCGAGGTCGAGGAACTTCGTCAACAAATGGGTAACATGACATCCATGATGCAACAAGTTGTAGCTGCGGTGATAACAAATTCTCATCAAGGATATGAAAAATCCAATGAACAAGCTAATGTGATCTTTCCAAATCAGCAAAGACGGTATGATCCTTATTCCAACACTTACAATCCGGGATGGAGAGATCACCCCAATTTTAGCTATGCAAACAAGCAAGGAGCGGTTCAACAATTTAATTTCAACCATTCGAGTGGATTTCAACCTCAACAGCAACAATTCCAGCCGCGTCAACAATTTCATCATCAACAACAACAACCTCAAAGTCAGGGGTCAAGTATGGAAGAGTTGCTGAAATCTTTTATGCAAAGAACGGAGAGTACGGTTAAGGAGTTGCAAACCCAAGTGGGCTCCATGGCGAATGATTTGAACCAATTGAAAGCACAAAATAGTGGGAAACTCCCTTCTCAACATATTAACCCAAAAGGATATGTGAATGCTATTACGTTGAGAAGTGGTACACAACTTGTGCAACCCAAAGTTACTGATTCGGGCAAGGTAGAAACACCAAAGGAACCTGTTTTGGAGGAGAAGAATGAGGATTCTCTCCAAACTTCTGAGGTTTCTATTCCTAACTCTAAAACTTCGGTTTCTACTTATGTTCCTCCTTTACCTTTTCCTCGCAAATTGAAAATTCCAAGAAGGAGGCACTAGAAAAGGAGATTTTAGATATTCTCAAGAAGATTTATGTGAACATACCACTCATTGATGCTATAAAGCAAGTTCCAAAGTATGCAAAGGTGTTTAAGGACTTGTGTACCAATAAACAAAGGCTAAAATATAATGAAGTGCTAAGTGTGGGGGAATTTGATAGGTGTCTAAAACACCTTAATATTTATCTTTTGTTTATGCTTTCTTTACGAGTTTTCGTGTGAATTATATATCTTATGTTTACTTTTGAGTGTTTTAGGTACTTTGGAGTCATTATGAGCAAAAGAAGGAGAAATCATTCAATTGGAGCTAAATGGAGCGAAAAGGTTAATTCACATGCGATATTTGGAGCATGATAGGTTGCGCATGAGGAGTTATGCAGGAAATTGAGCTGTCAGTCTCCTAGAACTGACAGTTGAACTAAGAATTAGTCTGTCAGTTTTCTAAAACCAACAAGCCATGTTTGAGCTGGTTGGCCCTTAACCACCACAGCTGGGTGCACATAGCAGTTCTTGTTATTACCTAACCCTAGACTTCAGAGAAAATGATTTCTCAAATCATTCTTCCCTAACTCAGAGGAGATAATGAAGTATATGGTTGAGTTGCTGCTAATGGCGATGTTGGTGCTCGATCAAGGAATTACCAGAGAAATTGGTGAGGAATAATTCAAATATTATACTTCTGATGAGTAGAAATTGAATCAAAAGAAGGTGACGCTCAAGGTTTTGTGGGAGATCTGAAATGGAAGAATCGAAGATGGGTTGAATTTGAGTTATCAATGGTGAAGATTATCCAGCAGATTCGATGATACAGTCTCTGTGTGATGATGTTGAGATAGGGTTTGAGCAAAATTTGGGGGTTATGAAACTGGGTTTAATTCGAAGGCTATGTTACTATGACTGAGATGAATTTCAGATGTGGTTTGGTGCTTGAGATAGAAGTGGGGTTACAGATGCTCATGGTAGTGATGTAGGTGATGGATTATGGATTGGAAGCTGACATTGCTGTGGTATTGAGGAGATAAAACTGAGATATGGGTTATGGAATAGAGGAATGAAGATGACTGGGAGAAGTACAAGGAACTGGATGAAATTGGTGCTATGGGTATTTGATGACTCAGATGTATGTTAGGGTCAAGAACCTACATATGGTTGTATTGGAATGCAGCTGTAGGTGAAGCAGGTTCTGGAACTGTGTAGTGTGGCAGGGAAGACTCAGTGGAAATGGTTGGGTTGCAGCTGTTGTAGGTGGTGATGAATGAAAGGTTAAGCTTAGATAAATGCTTAGGAGTTGCTGCTGGAATTACAGAGAATGGGAAACTGGAGTTGCAGTTGGTAATGCAATAGCTATGTACAAAGTTACAAGGCATCGGAGGTGTTAGTATGTTATAAAACAACAAGGACATGTTGGTGATTATGAGAGCAAGGGACTGAAATTGGAAGTTCTGGTGAGACAGTGATAAACTGAAGCTGCAGAGATAGTGGAATGGGGTTGTTGCAGGCTGGTATGAAGGCAGAGGAGGTGCTGTATGGAGTGTTGCTGCAAGGGGTTTTCTGCGAATGAATGAGTCTCTGGTGCTGAAATGAGTCTTGATGTTACTGGTGGAGATCATGGAAGGTTGCAACTGAAGTTTGTAATGCTGGTAGTATGTTGTTGATATGCAGGGATGAGAAGACTTGACCTACTTTTGGAAAGAGTATCCTTTTGGAATGGGAGAAGCATATAAATAGAAAAGTCTTTCTCTAAACCTATATATCTCCATTAGGGAGACTTCTACTTTTGTTCTAGGGTTTACAACATGATAGAATTTCTTTTTCTCCTTGTTATGAACTCCTATGCCATGAGTACTTAATTTTATTATTGGTTAATGATTAAGATGATTTCACATAACATGATTTCTTGTTTGATATATTAGTTTTGTCTCATATTTATCGTTCATGATTCTCTGCGAATATAGTTGTATGATTGACGTATTACAACATGATTTGATTATTTGTTTTGTCAAGTTGCAAATTGGTAGAACTCATATTCATATCTATAGCTAGTTTAGGGTTAATCATTAAGCGATAATCCTTGAACACAAGTAGCATAAATATGATTGTAGGTTGTAGTTAGAGCTGTCAATTTATAACCCGGCCCGCGGGTTGACCCTAACCCGGCTTGTTTCAACCCGTCCCGGCTTGGCTTGTTGTCTAAACGGGCCGGATTAGGGTTGGCATATACAACCCTATTAGAAAACAAGCCAGGCTAGGGCTAACCCGCGGGTTACCCGTCAAAATTAATAAATATATCCTTCATCCCTGTCAATGCTTTAAAATCCCTGATTTGCATACATATATTACAATTTAGGCCATTTTAAATCAATAAATTTAGTTAATCTAAGAACTAACCAAATATATATTACAATTTTAGGTTTCAAATAATTAATCAATATATCAAATAACAACTTAGATTCATCAATCGCATATCTATTAAGGATGCCCCAAATTTATAAGAAGACTAGCATAACAAAGTAAGATCTAAACAAACATATAAGCATACATTTTATTCTTTTTATGCATGCGCTTTCAATATTCATGATTCCTGATAGTTGATTTTAGTAGGGCGAAGGAGTGATCAATGGCAAGGAATTATCAAATGATGAAAAATTGATGCGGATCTTGCTGCTATATATATATAATTATTGATTGTAAAAGTTGAAATATAAAATTGAGATATACATGGAGATGAGGAGTGTTTGTTTCTAGATAAATACTAAGTGATGGAGGATTTTTTACAAAAGAGAAAAAGACAACAACCACAGGAAAGAAAAAAAGAGAGGAGCAAGACTTCTTAAACAGTGGTTAGTCTCATCGATGTTAAATTTATAAAATGATAGAAAAATGAAGTGTTCAGTAGATATTAGGGTTTCGTGCCTAGGAAACTAAAGTGCACCGACTAGTTATATTGTTGATGAATTGGGACTATGTTATGGACTTATGGACGTCCACTTCACAAGTTAGTGGTTGGGCTGTTAGCTAAACACCAAAATGACCTAAACCTAAGTTCGACCCTTACCAAACAAACAATCCTTACATTTCATTTTTATTTCGACCCTTACCACTCGAACAATCCTTAATTTTCATTTTTATTTTTAAATCGAAAACATTAACCAGCCAACCCGTCAACCCGATATGGCTGACTCGCCTAGGGTTAGGGTTGGGGTTTTGAGCTTGTTCATGAATAGTACTAGGGCTAGGGCTGACCCTAACCCTAGTACGGGTTGGCAAGCTAGGCCCGGGTTGACCCTAGCTTTCCCCGTTTGACAGCTCTAGTTGTAGTGATATATCCTTGTAATCATATGTGAACCATGACCTTTGTTAAATCGGATTAGTGCTTTTACACGTTCGATTGCTTTGATTGGCCTGATTTCATAGAACTTAATGCTCCATGGGAATTGAACTTGATTAGAAAAAGGCGTTAGGTTATTCTTTTGGTAGAATTCATACTTGCATCGTTTTACATGTATGTGTGATGAAATCAGGAAATTGCGAGATATTCTTTTGACTAGGTATCTTAGGGATTTTGATAATGAGAGATTAAATATCAATTCTAGTTATTAAGACAAGAACATGTTAGTGAATGAAAACGAAATCCTTAACTAATATCTCTTCTACTTGATTTGATTTGTTTACTTTTCTTTCTTTGTTTGCTTTTATTTTAGTTTTACTTTATAAAAATCAGAATATCCCCTCATTGTTTTATATAGGAAACCGAAACATTTTGACAACCTTAGTCCTCTCTGTGGGAACGATCCTCTCTTGCCCTTGCTTCATTATATATTTTGAGTAGTAATAAAGTGTAATTTATTTTTGACGCCTACGACTGCGATCAAATTTTGTTCCTACTTCACAGAAACACCAAGCAATGACAACTATTCATATATGCATGTTAGGGATTGCATGGAAGTGACAGTGCCTGAACAATGCTGCAGAAATTGTGCGATGACAACTATTCATATTTTGAGTAGTAAGAAAGTGAAATGGTTGGTTCCCCGGCAACGACGCCAAAATTTGATCGCAAAAAGACTTCATTGTACACTCCTCGGGGATGTCACCATAAATTGGTTCAAGCGATGTATTTTCATAGTCATCGTCACTATCATAGTTAACATAAGATTGGCTACCACTTCCCAAAGATTGGTCTTTCGCAGAATTTTGCATGTCCTCTTTGTATTCTTCAATGCCTTGTCTTAAATTGGAAACACCTTTTTGAAGCTCTTGGAGTGATCCATTCAAATTTTGAAAATAACGTTCCATTTGTTGGTAAAGCTCATTCCACAAAGAAAAAGTAGAATTACTTACTTCAGTATTGCTAGGCTAATTATCTTCCCTTTGAATGGGTGAATGATCATAACTACGATCACAAATTGGGACAAACATACTATGAGCAGATTTGGTCGATGAAATTGGTTCCACACTTGGTTGTCTACAAACTGACTCCATGCCCACCATAAATTGTTGCATCTCATCTACCAAACTCGAAGATATATGAATAGGAGTACAACTAGTCTCCCCTCCTTGTGGGTGCTCACTTACATACCTACCATAAGAAGGTTGATATGTATGAGAATAACTCAAAGGGTACGTAGAATATTGACCATAACCAAAGGATTGGTTTTGATTGTATTCCCCGCAAGGGTGATAGTTGTCATAATTTTGTTGAGGTTGATAACCGTACCCATTGTTCCTGTAGGTATTGAATATCGCAAGATAATATTTCACGAGTATCGTAATAAATAAAGGAGAAAAGAGTTATAAAATGATACGATGATAGAAGTAGCGCGGGGAAATATGAAGTTTTGCGAGGATGAATTGCGATACTTCGCAATTCATATACAGCTGCATAAGTTTTACTATAAATAGGAGTTCAAATGTAAAATTCGAGAGGTTCTTTAAATGAGTGTAAGAAATTATCTTAGGAAAGAGAATAGAAAAAGTTGTAACTATTCTAGTTCCATTTTGATAATTCTATGTAATCAACTAAGAGAATTAATAAGAAAGTTATCATTCACCATCAAGAACTTCTTGAGTTTTTACTAATTCTATTGAGGGTGTAGTTGTAGATTATTCTGCAACTACATAATTGGCGCTAGAAACAGGGACTTGAGAATTATGGTAGCCTAAATTTAAGGGAATTGTGGAAAATTTGAAGATCAAATGAAGTCAGTAGATGGAGATTTCAAAAAAGAAGAATGTAATATGATCACAAAGACAATGATTGATGAATTTCATAGTAATATGAAGGGAAAAATATACAAGCGAGATTGTAGAGGAAGAAATATCATGGAGGAAGAAAAGATAACAACTTTAGAAGAATGGGAAAAGCGGAAAATCACATTTCAGTAGCAGAAATTCCAAATGAAGACTTGAACCACACTTCACCATTGGTGATCACAATTCGATCATGCTAGAAGATAAGAAAGCTGTAGAAAAATGTAAATTAAAACGAATTTTGGTTGATACAGGAGTTCTGTTAATATCATATTCTATCATGCACTTAAGGGGATGGGAATTAAAGATGAAGAAATCACAAATTCAAAATGTCTTATTCATGGATTAGGAAAATCTACAACAAAATCTAAAGGGGAAATCGCGCTGCGAATATTACTAGGAGAAATCGAAACACATGTAATCTTGTGTGTGATAGATATGGAATCTCCATACAACATGCTGATAGGAAGTCCGTGGATTCATGCGATCAAAGATGTTGCTTCAACATTACATCAGAAAATCAAATTTCCTACACCAAATGGAATACAAGAAATAAAAGGAGATCTTGATAGTGCAAAATTTTGTTATCAAATTGAAGTAACGCAATGCGGAGGAAGAGCAAGAAAGAAACAACTTCGTAGGAAACTTGCGAAGGAAACAAAAAAGGAAGAAGAATTCCGAGTGTATACAATAAGAGCAAAGGAAGGGAGAGGTATACCAAATGAGATTCCAGAAAAAGAAGGGGAACCAGCAAAAATAATCAAAGAACCAACACCTATGGGGGAGCAAAGTCCAAGCTATGTTGCAGCTGAACCAACTAAAGAATTAAATATTGGAATTAAAGAGGAGCCTTTATTCTTGCGAATTGGAACTAAGATGGATGATGAAGAAGAAAAAAGAACTATTGATCTTTTGCGAGAATATAAAGATATCTTCGCAGGAAGTGTATATGAGATACCAGGAATTGATCCATCAGTGGCGTGTCATAGATTGAACATAGATAAAAATGTAAGACCATTCAAACAAAGAATAAGGAAGATATCACAAAATTATCATGTACAGATAGAAGAAGAATTACAAAAGATATTGGATGCAGGGATCATAAGGGAAGCAAAATATCCATAATGGATTGCGAATATGGTCATTGTTCCGAAAAAGAATAAAGGAATAAGAATTTGCATAGATTTCACTGATCTAAACAAGGCATGTCCCAAAGACAGTTTTCCATTACCAGATATACCACAAATGGTGGAATCAGCTGCAGGTCATGATAGAGTCACTTCACTTGATGGATATAAGGGGTATAATCAAATATCACTCGCAGAAGAAGATCAAGAACATACTGCCTTTTTTGCTCCAAGGGGTTTGTATTGTTATGTGAAGATCCCATTTGGTTTTCGGAATACGGGTGCTACATATCAACGTATGGTTGAAAAAGTGTTCGCGAAGTGGATACATAAAACTTTGGAGGTATATGTAGATGATATGTTGATAAAAAGCAAGGAATCTAAAGATCATGTGCAAGATTTGAAGGAAATATTTGAGCAAATGAGAAAGTTCAACATCAAATTAAATCCTAAGAAATGTATAATTGAGGTTTCGTCTGGAAAGTTCTTGGGATACATAGTATCAAAGGAGGGAATACAAGTTGATCCAGAAAAGGTCCAAGCAGTTCGTGACATGCCAACACCTGCAACGGTAAAAGAAGTACAAAAGCTAAATGGACTCTTGGCTTCACTTGGAAGATTTATTTGCGAATGTCAGATAAGTGCAAGCATTTTTTCAACATACTTAAGAAGGGAGCAAAATTCAAATGGACTGATGAATGTGAAAAAGCTTTTCAAGGAATCAAAGAATACCTCGCAAATACATCTATACTACAGAAACCAGAGAGAGACGAAGAATTATTGGTATACCTCGCAACAACTCCATATACTCTAAGTGCGGTTCATTGCAGAGCAGACGCAGGAGTAGAAAGGCCCATTTACTACATTAGTAAAACCTTTAATGCAGCAGAGAAGAATTATTCTAAAATGCAGAAGTTAATCTTATCCCTGGTTTATGCATCATTCAAGTTACGAATATACTTTCAAGCACATGTGATAAAATTGGTAACCAAAGTCCCAATTGAATCAATCATGAAGAACACAAAAAGGTCAGGAAGAATAAAAATGTGGAATGCACAAGTAAACCATTACAAGATAAAATACGAAGTATTGTCATCACAAAAATCACAAGTCGTCGCAGATTTTTTGGCAGAATTTCCTTTGGAAGAAGATGAAGCAGTAGAGGAAATGATGGATGTTTAAGAATAATTTGGAAATCCAAAAGACTTGTTAACAGAACCAGATAGATGGGAAATTCTAGTGGACGGATCATCCAATAGTGAGGGAAATGGAATTGAAGTCGTGTTGGTTTCACCAGAAGGAGAAAGAACAGCATTCTCATTCAGACTAGAATTTGCATCCACGAACAATGAAACAGAGTACGAAGCTGTAGTGCATGCATTAACGATCGCAATAGAAAAGAAGCTTGAAAGTATAAGGATAACAAGTGATTCGCAGTTAGTGATTTGTCAAATTAAAGGGGAATATACCACAAATGAATCTTCTTTGAAGAAATACAAGAAACTCGTTGAGGAATTATCTGCGAAGATACCAAAATTAAAATGGAGACATATATCTAGAAAATATAACCGTCTCGCAGATGATTTTGCATTTATTCCAAGCATTATGACAAATCCAAATACAAGAAATATCCAAATACAGACAATTCAACACCCATCAGTGGACAAAGAGAAAGAAATTGAGGAAGCTGTTGCAATGGAAGTAGAAAGAGAGTTATCAAACAACATCGCAGATTGGAGAAAACAAATTCATGCATATCTCGCAACAGGAGAAATATCCAGGAACAGACTAGAAGCACATAAATTAAAGAGTCGTGCAACAAACTTTGAGTTGCGAGAAGGAATTTTATATAGAAAATCTTTCAATGGACCACCTCTCAGGTGCTTAACTCGCGAAGAAGGAGAAAAAATATTGAAGATGTTACATGGAGGAGAAGCTGGTAATCATAGTGGGGGAAGATCTCTAGCATATAGAGCAAAGATACAAGGATATTACTGGCCTTATATGCATACAAACGCGAAATTGTTCGTACGAAGATGCAAGGAATGTCAACGACATGGTAAAAGAATTCATGCACCAGGGGCCACATTAACTTCTTCAACAAGCTGCTGGCCTTTTGGTAAATGGGGGTTGGATATTGTTGGACCATTTATACCTGGATCTGGACAAAGGCGATACTTGATAGTTGCAACAGATTATTTCACGAAGCTCATAGAAGTACAAGCAGTACAGCATATTCGTGATAAAGATGTTTTTACATTCATATTTGAGAACCTCATTTGCAGATACGGGGTTCCAGCACAACTAGTATCTGATAATGGAAAACAATTTGAGGAGCAGAACATAAAGATGTTACTCAGTGCTTTTAGGATAAAATGTGGGAAGTCAACCCCGTTATATCCACAATCTAATGGACAGGCAGAAGCAACAAATAAAACAATCGCAGATACAATCAAAAAGAAATTAGAAGGACATCTCAAAGGATGGTGCGAGCAAGTACCTAGCGCAGTTTGGGCATAAAATACAACTAGAAGAGAAGCAACTGGAATGTCTCCTTATTGTCTAACATATGGAGTATAAGCAGTATTACCCACAGAGGTTGTAATTCCGACAACAAAGAAAGAAGCTTGGGAAAGAAATTTAAGTGCGGGAGTAATATTAAGTGAATTGGATGATTTGGAAGAAAAAAGAGAAAAGGTGTTGCACCATATGAAGATTTATCAGGAACGATTAGCTCGAGAATACAACAAGAGAGTAATTGAACGTGAATATAAACCAGGTGATTTGGTCATGCGAGAAACACCTCGATATCAAAAAGAAAATGGAGGAAAATTAGCACCAAAATGGGATGGACCATATGTTATTAAAGAAGTTGTAGGAAGCGGAGCTTATCGGCTGATGGATCCAGAAGGGAGAGACATGGGTTTGAGGATTGGTAGACCTTGGAACAGACTATAATTGAAAAGGTATTATCCATAAAACTCATGAAAATTTTTACGAATATTGTTTGCTCGCAGGAAATTGGGAAAAGTTACGAGTTTCAAAATTTATATTGCGATTAAACTTTCATTAATTTGCGAATAAAAGACCGCAATCTGTGATCAGCCTCCAAAAAAGAAAGAGAGCCGCATAAAATTTTTTACAGGAAAACCTTTGTGGCGTACACCCTAGTTCGCGAAGCTATATTTCGTAAGAGGCAAAGTCCTAAAGTACGTCATTTAAGGGGGTACCTATAAACGTGGCTAAGGGTAACCGGAACACCACCAAGGGCCCTTAGTACATGGTAAAATTTTAGGGGTACAACCCAATAATGGGGTACCTATCCGGGTTAGACACCTTGGATTCTCACCTAATCTAGCGACATTACGCAATATAAAATGCGGTGTAAGAGGATTTAGGTTGGGCGACTAAGGCATACTGTCTTTCCCAAGAAGTGCAGAAAACGATCAAGGCACCGAGGTACACGGTTGAGTCAAGAGTGCCGGGTGAGGTTGAACCACATCTTCCATTTTTGACAAGTCTTGGCAAATGATGCACTTGGCCCAAAGATACCCCATAGGGTGCAACCTCGTAACTATAAGCCCTATAGGCAAAAAGGATAAGAGGTTGCGATCAAAAGCTGGTTGTTGGCAGAACCGGATGGGAAGAGATAACCTTGTATGGTCGATGTACGCTTCCTTGAAGGGGAAACCAGGGGGAAGATAAAGGGCAGCACCCTCCATTAGGGAGCTGATACGTGCTATAAGACGCAAATGTCACGAGGCTTCTTGTTTGCGAAAACATAAAGGCTTGTCATATTTGTGCAACAAATGAAGTTCTGCGAGCATTCTAAAAAAAAAAAAAGAGAGAGAGAGAAGGAAAACATACAAAAAGAACTCGCAGAATGAAACAAAGAAGTTAAGATGAGATCAATGGGTTATTACATGAAAGTGTAAAAACGTCCTGCGATTTCATCGCAAGACGATAATGTCACGAGGTTGTATGTTCACAAGAATGTTCAGGCTTGTCATATTATCGCAAATACAAAAATTTACTACAAAAGAGGTGGCAAAATAAGACCTTTACTTAGGAAGGCATGACAAGACCACAGAAATTAATGAAATTCATTACATCAAAATCATTGAAGAAATTATACAAGAATATACATTATGAAGATCTGAAAAGGAGACAACTTCGTCGATATCATTGAATAAATTTTACAAGAATATACATCATGAAGTTTTGAAGAGAAGACAGCTTCGTCAATATCATTGAAGAATTTTTACAAGAAGTCCTATCAAAGAAGATAACATCATTGAAGAATTTTCACGAAGACTTAACAAAAGATGCGATTTTGATAGCAATCAAATACAGATAAGTTCATACTCGTAAAATTTTACGAGAATTACATACTTCTTATACTTCTCCATATATTGAATATTTCTCCAAAAGATGAATACTTCTTATAATTCTTCAAGAATATCTCATATTTATTATACTTCTTCAACGGATATTTCATTTGGTGAAGGTTAAGTAATCATTATACTTCGTCATATGTTACGTAATTATTCACAGATTGAATACTTCTTATATCTCTTCATTTGGTGAATTGAGTACTTCTAATACTTCTTATATCTCTTCATTTGGTGGATCGAGTACTTCTAATACTTCTTATATCTCTTCATTTGACGGATTGAGTACTTCTAATACTTCTTCAAAGGTATTGTATATGTAGTATACTTATTAAGAATATTTCATATATTTTATTTCTTATACTTAAAAGGGAGGATTTCTTATTTACAATCGTAACAAGTTGAAACTTCGTAAGATAAATTGAGGAAGATATTCTAATACTTCCAACAATGTTTAATCATTTAAAGAGAAATAATAGGGGGAAAAGGAGATACTAAGCTTTATCTGTGAGTTATATATTATTTCTCTTCATATGATCAAATGGGGAAAAATAAGGAAAACATTTAATTAAGGAAAGGTTAAATTATCTTCGCAAAATATCAGATATACTTCTTAAGAAAGGTTAAATCATCTTCGCAAAATATCAGATGTACTTCTTAAAAAAAAGAATTGTTCGCAAAAAAAAAACCAACAGTAACTAAGGGAAGGAATTCAAAAGAAAGGAGAACAGGAGAGTCAATGATAAATTGAAAAAATAATGTTATCATGCTTCATCAACACTCTGTCTTTGGATCTTTAAGATGAGTAGGGTCATTAGCGACTTTCGACTTTTTGCGAGATATCATCCTTTGAAGAATATGCAACAGGAACATCTCCTTGAGGAATAGATTCTTTCTCGTCATCAAGATCTTCATCATCACTCTCATAATCGAAATCACTATCAGGCTCACGAGCAACTTCATCGTCAGATATTTTCAGAGGAGTAATTTTCACAGGAGGCAAGGCTCTTGATAAGAGAATGTTATTCATAAAGACTTGAGCTTTCAGATGACTTTCACGAAGTATAGCTTTTTGATGGTTGGTATCTTCGATATCTTTGGAATAAGCAAGATAGTTGAATCTCCGAGTATCACGGTCACGAGAGTTGATTAAGCGGGTAGAAAGCAAAGCATTTTTCTTACGAAGCTCGGAACAGGAGGCTTTTAATCCAGCTTTCGCATTACGAAGGTTGTTCTCAGATTCTGCGAATAAAACAAAATTCAAAGGATAAAATTTACGAGTATAACGAAATTTAAAGATATACCAGAGGCAGTCAAATTTTAATGACTACCTTCTCTTTGCGAAGTAAGAGATTGAGCTAAAGATAGACAACAGTTCTTCATCTGATTCATCGCATTATCAAAACCATCACCAACTAATCCTTTAAGTCGATATTGAAGCTTTTGATCTTTAGAAAGAAGAAAATGTTTATCCTTCGCAAGTTTGGCATTAAGACTTTTTAATGACGAATAATCTTCTTCAAGTTGATTCTTCTTAGTACTCAAGACTATATTCTTACTAATAAGGGAATTCTTCTCAATAACAAAAGAATTTATTTCTGCATCTGAAGACTTCTTTAATTCCTCAAGTTCACCTTTCAACAAAGAAAGAAGATTTTCTTGATCGCAACATTTATTCTGAAGAGTTTTTAATTCTTGCGAAGAAACAATCATTGTATTCAAAAACGAACATTTCTCTTCTGATAAGGTTTTGTTCTCTTCTAATAAGGTTTCTATTCTCAAATTAGCTTTAGTTAAGGAAGAAAAAAGTTGAGATATGTCATCATTCAAAAATTTTCGATCATATATTAGTTGAGTATTCTCTTGAAAAAGAGCGTCAGAGTTGTCAAGAGCACACGAGTAAAGATTAGATAAATGGGAGAATTGGTTTGAGAGGTTTTCATGCTTGGTTCGATATTCTGCTGCATCTGATTCATGGTGAAGTACCAATCTTCTACATTTCTGGATGGATTCTATAAAGGGGAATGGGTTTTAATGGATGTTTCAAGCATATGAAGAATATAAGTAAATAAAAGGGAAAATATGAAGATAGTAATCATACCTTTCAATTCATCATTTCTTTTGCGAAGAATTGCGCAGTCGAGAGAATCATTTTGAAGATGATAATTTTCTTTACGGAGATTCTCGCATTCTGCTTGAGAAGATTTCAAAGATTGGCGAAGCAATTCAATTTCTTTTTCCAACGAATGACGTGAAGAAGAAATGTCTGGATTGACGAAATTATTTAGCAGTTCGCAAAACTCATATTGCGAACGAACATTAGTAGACTTCGCAGTATTGGTCAAAACCTCAGATAACATTCGAAAAGTTGAATAAATTCCATCTCGAATTTCCTGAGGAAGAGGAGAAAAATTTGAAGGAATAAGAGCAAGCTGCAAATTGTTTGGAGAAATAGCACTCAAAGGATTTGGGGACAAGATAGGTTTTTCAAGAGAAGAAGTTGAAGAAATATTTTGCGAGGGTTGATCTTGAAGAAGTGTTGATAAATTGACACTGATGGGAGATTGTAAGGTAGGTAATGGAGTAGAGGCAGGAGTGTGTGAAGAAGCATTTTCACGAGGAGGAGAGGAAAATTACTTATCAACTTCAGGAAGGAAATCATCAATCGGAATTAATGGTGTGGGTTTAGTTACTCGAGATCTCTTACCAGGGTTTGGTTTTTCGCCAACCTGCGAATCAAAATGTAGATTAAAAACTGAGGCAACAATATATTGTTCAAGAAAGAAGGCAAAGTGTTTTAACTACCTTTTGATTCTCAGATTTTCTTCTTCGTGGATTAGGGCTTGAATTTTTTAGTTGAGGTTTCATCTGAGGAGTTATTTTGCTGAAATAAACCAAAATCAGATAACAAATTATACAGAAATTAAATAGGAGAACAAATGAAATGCGCGGAGATAGAAGGAAATTACCTTGGAGAACTCATGAAGATATAATAGAAGAAAAAATTGCAGAGAAAACAGTAATGGAGAGTATGAACAGAAGATAAAATTGCAGAAGTAAGAAGAAGAAAAGGAAGAGAATATAAAGGAGTTATATAAGGGAATAACTAGAAAAGGACGGTTACAAAAGACGTGTCCAAATTCTAAAAGACTAAGTAACGGTTATGTTCTCACGATCATTTCTTCTTCGTAGAATTGACATGAGAAGAGGCAAGATGTAGGTACTGAATATCGCAAGATAATAGTTCACGAGTATCGTAATAAATAAAGGAGAAAAGAGTTATAAAATGATACGATGATAGAAGTAGCGCGGGGAAATATGAAGTTTTGCGAGGATGAATTGCGATACTTCACAATTCATATACAGCTGCATAAGTTTTACTATAAATAGGAGTTCAAATGTAAAATTCGAGAGGTTCTTTTAATGAGTGTAAGAAATTATTTTAGGAAAGAGAATAGAAAAAGTTGTAACTATTCTAGTTCCATTTTGATAATTCTATGTAATCAACTAAGAGAATTAATAAGAAAGTTATCATTCACTATCAAGAACTTCTTGAGTTTTTACTAATTCTATTAAGGGTGTAGTTGTAGATTATTCTGCAACTACAGTTCCAATATGCTTCGTCCATAGAATGGTACCTGAAACAAGAGTTCTCAAAACAAGGTTAAGAACCAAAGAATAAGAAAAACTAAAACAAAAACAAAAAATAAGAAACCAAAAACAAGTAACAACCGTTGCCTCCCCGGCAGCGGCGCCAAAATTTGATCGTTATCGTATGCGTCAAAAATATTACACTTTCTTACTACTCAAAATATAAACATAGCAAGGGCAAGAAATGATCGTTCCCACAGAGAGGTCTAGGTTGTCAAGTTGTTTTGGTTTCCTATATAAAACAATTGGGGGATTTTCTGATTTTTATAAACTAAAGTAAAATAAAAAGCAAAACAATAAAAAGTAAACACGCAAATCAAGATGTGAGAATATTGGATAAAGGTTCCATCTTCAATTGTAAACAAGTTTTTGAATATATGAATAGATTTCGTATTTAATCTCGCTATCATCAAAAGCCTTAGAATACCTTATTGCAAGAATACTCCATAAATTTCCTAAGTCATCAACACACACATTAGAGCTGCGTATGTAGAGATGTCAATTTATAACCCGGCCCGCGGGTTGACCCTAACCCGGCTTGTTTCAACCCGGCCCGACTTGGCTTGTTGTCTAAACAGGCCGGGTTAGGGTTGACATATACAACCCTACTAGAAAACAAGCCGGGATAGGGCCAACCCGCGGGTTACCCGCCAACCCGTAAAAATTAATAAATATATCCTTCATCCCTGTCAATGCTTTAAAATCCCTGATTTGCATACATATATTACAATTTAGGCCATTTTAAATCAATAAATTTAGTTAATCTAAGATCTAACCAAATATATATTACAATTTTAGGTTTCAAATAATTAATCAATATATCAAATAACAACTTAGATTCATCAATCGCATATCTATTAAGGATGCCCCAAATTTATAAGAAGACTAGCATAACAAAGTAAGATCTAAACAAACATATAAGCATACATTTTATTCTTTTTATGCATGTGCTTTCAATATTCATGATTCCTGATAGTTGATTTTAGTAAAGCGAAGGAGTGATCAATGGCAGGGAATTATCAAATGATGAAAAATTGATGCGGATCTTGCTACTATATATATATAATTATTGACTGTAAAAGTTGAAATATAAAATTGAGATATACATGGAGAGGAGGAGTGTTTGTTTCTAGATAGATACTAAGTGATGGAGGATTGTTTACAAAAGAGAAAAAGACAACAACTACAGGAAAAAAAAAGAAAGAGGAGCAAGACTTCTTAAACAGTGGTTAGTCTCATCGATGTTAAATTTATAAAATGATAGAAAAATGAAGTGTTCAGTAGATATTAGGGTTTCGTTCCTAAGAAACTAAAGTGCACCGACTAGTTATATTGTTGATGAATTGGGACTATGTTATGGACTTATGGACGTCCACTTCACAAGTTAGTGGTTGGGCTGTTAGCTAAACACCAAAATGACCTAAACCTAAGTTCGACCCTTACCAAACGAACAATCCTTACATTTCATTTTTGTTTCGACCCTTACCACTCGAACAATCCTTAATTTTCATTTTTATTTTTAAATCGAAAACATTAACCAGCCAACCCGATAGGGATGACCTGCCTAGGGTTAGGGTTGGGGTTTTGAGCTTGTTCATGAATAGTACTTGGGCTAGGCCTGACCCTAACCCTAATACGGGTTGGTAAGCTAGGGCTGGGTTGACCCTAGCTTGCCCCGTTTGACAGCTCTATGCGTATGTGAATTCTACCTAAAGAATAACCTAACGCCTTGCGCTAATTAAGTTCAATTCCTAGGAGCATTAAGTTTCAGAAATAGGCTAATCAATTCAATTGTAATACATTGCGCAAACAATTCGAACAAATGTCAATTTCTACATATGATTACAAGAGTGTATCACTACAAACCGTAATCATATCATGCTACTCGTATTCAAGGTTATCGCTCGATGTTGAACCCTAAATTAGCTATAGATATGGATGTGAGTTCAATTAATTCTAGACTTAACTAAATAAATATTTAATCATATTGCAATACATCAATCATGTAATTATTATAATCGGTAGAAATCAAACGATAATATCGAGAGAAAACAAATTCATCAAATCAATAACTTGGTTGGAAAATCCAACTACATCTTTAACCAATAATAAAACTTAGTTACTTGTGTTTATGGAGTTCATCATAAAAGTTGGAGAATCAAACTATCATGTAAACCCTAGAAAGAAAGTAGAAGTCTCCCTAATGGAGATATATCCAGGTTTAGAGAAAGAATTTTCTATTTATATGCTTTTCCCATTCTAAAAAGGATACTCTTTCCTTAGTTAGGTCAAGTTTTCTCAAAACCCATCTCCAATTAGTCCACCAAGCCCATGTATGGAAAATACCCGTGTGAAAATCTATGTCCAAAATTGTTCGCGGGATTGCTGACGTCATCACTGGAATCCGGTCACCGGAAAAATTACTCTGCCAAGCTGACATATCAGACCCTGTCGCCAAGCATTTGCATACTTCCAGCAGCTCGACTCTAGTTATTTGTAGTTCATGTATTCATAGAAATTATCTAACCAGCTCCTTGTTCTTGTGGAAACGTGCTTAAAAGCGCGATCGGTAGCTCATATGTCTAATGACCAACTTCTGCATCCGACTCATACCCCCTTCATGATTCATTGAATCTTTGTGATCCCCACTTTCGGTTCCAAAATCCGACAACCGGAACTAGTACTACCGGCTCACCATTCTCGCTCACTTGTCTCACAATTTCTGCAGCATTGTTCAAGCACTGTCACTTCCCTTGCAATCCCTAACATGCATCTAAGCTCCTTACAAGCAGGTACGCCAACCCATTCATTTGACCTGAAATCCTCATTCTCATCCATTAAACAACAGCTACAACCAGCTTCTCCTTGTTGAACAACGACCAGGATTTCCATTCATCTTGCAGACCTTCTCAAGCCATAACCCTTGCTGTCTTGCACCAGGCCTGTTCTTGTAGCAACAAACCACAGATGCCAGCGACTCTCTCATGCCAAACTCCCTGCAATCATTCATCTCAGCTTCAGTTGTCTAGCACCAACACATTAGCTGTAGCTCCCCTTTCTTTACTGCAAATTACAACATATTCTCTTGCACAACAGTGGCCGCAGATCCCACGTGTTGGCTATTTCGGCTGCACAAAAACGGACTGAAATCATAACATTCCAACTCCCATTCCTGTAAATCCATCTCAACTCTGGCCATTGAAAACTTCAACTGCATCAGAGCCATGGAAGCACACACAACAGCATCAGTTAAACCCCATCACCTGCACCTATACCACATTCCATACATCTGCAATCACAGTACCATTATCAACAAGCACCAGTCACCGCATCTCATGGAACTTGTACTTGGCATAGCCAAAATCATATGCTACACTAGCTCTTCTAAGTTACCTCCAACCCATCTTTTGTGCGCTGCATACCACCAATTCCAGCTTCACCTCGAGTCATTCTTTCATTCTCCATCCTGCCATTGCATCACCACCAAACTCTGTCAGCTCACATTGATTCTCCATCTCACCAATTTCTTTCATCTTCTCAATCTCTCCCTGAATTCTCTTCCCCTCTCTGAATACCACTGGTGCCGCCATCTCTCAATTTCAGACAGATTCAGAGAAATAAACATGAATGATTATTCCTTTGAATTTTAGGTATAAGTAAGGAATGAAATTACTCAAGGCGCCTTAGTATTTAATAAGGTCCACCTAATGCAGTAATCCTTATATTGTGTAGCAGTAGGCTTCCCATTATCCTCCATTATGCTTCCGCTAGTGCTTGCATACGAACGGACGCTTACGTCCTTCTTGCTCCAAATGAAGTGATTTATTCTTTTTTTACTCCAAAACACCTATAAAACTCAAAAGCAAACATAAGATACATAATTCACACGAAAAATAGCAAAGAAAGCATAAATACTCGATATAAAATTAGGTGTTTTAGACACCTATCATAGGAAAAAGGAAAGCTTCTGCTCAAACATGCGATATCCAACATTTCATTCTATAAAAGTATGACGGAAAGATAACTAATCTTGCCCAAACCTCGACCCGGCATCGATCGGGAAATGATCGGACATACTTAAACTTCTCTCTTCTCATGAAGGAGTGATCGAGTTACTGGAAGTTTGGGTTCAAGATGGTGCGATCAAGTTGTCGTTCATCAGGAGAGAGCCAATAGAAGAAGAAATGGAAAATCCCAATAGTACACAAGAATCCTCTCCAGTCAGAACCTTGCGCTCTCTGAATTCAAAGAAGCAGTTCAATCGTTGCTCGAGCAAATCTGTAGAATTGCTCTATCTGCCGAAGGCACAAAGGAGAGACATGTTCACTGCACTGAACCACATCGTGTCAAGAAATCCATTCCGGGAATAATTCTTGAGCCACAGACCAAGATATTTATAACTTGGGACTGCCTACCAAAGTCAATCTCAGAAGAAACGAATTTGGAAGAACGTTGATCGATGGTGGCATCGCCATCAACATCATTCCACTGAAAACCCACAGAGCCGCAGACATCAATCGACAAGAAGCTACTCATGCTCTCATCTCAATCAGAGACCTTGAAGGAGCGCTAGGAAATACTCATGGCTACATCACTCTCAAAGTGAACATAAGTCCAACCTGGACAGAAACCAAGTTTCGCATAATCAGGAAGATCCAGGATATGACATGTCCTTCAGACGAGCGTGGATCCACGCTAAAAATATGGATACTTACAAAGCGCCTTTGGTTACACATCTCTCCAACTAAGAAAGTTCTGATTCAGAAGGTTTGACGGACATTCCATGATCAGAGTACTTTTAGGAATCTCAAACTTTGACGAGGTTGAAGCAAGAACCTGCAAAAAGATGCATAGACATTCATCAAGAGGTTCCACATTTAGGCAAGTCTTGTCCTATGTCTATGTCATTTTTTCCTCACATGCTATCCTAGCATGGGGACTTAATTATGCTAGCAACTCTACAAGATGTTATGAAAGGTAGCTTTATCGCATTAGTATTTTACCAAGTGGTTGAATCTGACGTTTCTCTGAATCTAGCAGTGAAAAATTTATTACTGAGATGATGTCCAAACATGGCAAAAAATACTTTGGGAGTTTCTCCTGCAAGTCCATGTGTTCCACAAAAGCAGAAGGCTCTGATGTCTGCACAAGTTTCGAATCCCACTACCACAACGAAAGGGATGCTAAATCAACAGAAGAAACTCCAGGGCCGAGATAATCAAACCCCTATGGACTTTGATGCTTAAGGACTATACGCTTCAACGCTCAAGAATCTGAGAAGCCATCAAATTATACTCACAATCAAAGGGTACAGATTCAGCACAAATATCTAGACGATGACACATTGATTCAACACCAGCACGATCAAAGTGTTACTATACTACAATCGATAAGTCTTCATTATCCCATGATAAGACATCTGAAGCATATGCAACATCATTCGTACATGGATGACACTAACTCCTTCAATGTATACTGGGTAACCTAAGGCGATTCTGTGAAACTTCATCAATGGGATTTCTCTACATCACAAGCCCCTGCATGATTAAGGAACTTTCTCTCTTCACCAATAACATCCAGTACGAAAATTGCTGATGCTATCTACCGCAACAATGACGACTCACTGACAAAGCCAGTTCGTGGTAAAGTTATGCTTTCAGGAACATTCAGGTTGAAATCTCAGTACACCTTCATCTTACAGACGCTCAACTCATCAACTAGTTTGTGAATGTAAAAGGCTCACTGAAAGAAGGAGCAAAGATTATATCTGTAATCATGGTTCTAACCTTTTCGGTCTTTAGAGAAACTTCAACTGTGGTATTAGCATCAACAATAATCTCTAGGGGAACACCATCCATGATCTCAGCATCGACAAGGATCTCTGGAGCATGATCATTCATAGTCTCAGCACCAACGACGGTCTCAGGAGCAACATCCTCAGGGCTTCATCAACTAATCATTCTCTGAAGTGTCACACATGAAGCGGATTTCTCTAAGAACCAATGATTCATATCAAGATGTGTAGACCTGATAACATGCTCACATGAAAGACTTCCCGCACGACTGGGGGACATAATCCAAAGTCTTTTACAAGATGTTCTCATCACCTCTACAAATGAGATACAACACACTTCAGGTCATTGGTTTGCAAAAACGTACCAATGGGTGAGGAATGGGACAATGTTTCATCAACGAAAGATGTTCGTATATATCTCTTCTACAACATACCAAAAGGGGGAATTAATCGGACATACGAGCTGAAAGATATGGCCTTTACCGTCAGGTCTACGAAAACTGAAAATTTTGTACGGGATTACAAATTGCAAATGTGCACACTTCGTTGGAGGACTTCTATAACTCCAAATTGAGTGATTCTTCTATAGTGTAATAATTCAGTCTCTTAGCTTCAAAATTTGGGGTCAAGCATCGAATTCCGACGTCGTGTGAGTTTCCTACAGCTTCCAGAGCATACTACATGCAAGCAGAAATTCGTGGATGGGATTCCTAACCTCTACATTCGATCGATTTCCACCAGGTATTTTCGCTAAGTCCTTCATCAAGGTACCTCCAACTTCTACCACATGGGTCTTTACATCAATTTTCCACCCGGGTCCTCTACCTAAGTCTTGCCAGAAGAAGAGAAAACGAAAAGGAGATATTTAACAAAATACTGGGGATTGACGGTCCACAGATCATGACGATCAATTTCACAGTCCAAGACTCGTGGAACCAGACTCTCATGTGCTAATTATTCATCATAAAAGTAATGCTACCACCAGGACATGAGACCATGGTCATTACATCATCCCATCTCGAGAGCAGCCTCGGCTATGGTCCCATTTCAAAAGTGATGTTTCTACGACTGACAGAAGCAAGATGGCACTGCAATCACCATGTATCAATCAAGGGGTCCTGATCACAAATGAATCAATGACAATAAAATTATTCACCAACCGTTCAAGACACAAGCGAATGGTCTAAAGACACAACATGAGTGTTTTACAACAAACTCGTCGGAGATGATTTTACACTGTCATGTACAAACCGACACGCTGGTAGCAATTGGTGAAGAATTCGGGGATGATTCATACACCATTTTCTTCGTATGGATTTCCTCTATAGCATATCCAAAATTCACAGCAATTGGAGATACGAGCAAAGAGTTGTGGCCAAAACATTTGACCGCATGCCAGCTGAAAATTTTCTGAAGGTCTCCTGGAAGTTTACTGTTTCGTCGATTTCGGATCATAAACATGCTCAGAACCCAAAAATATTCTTTGATAAAGTTTGAAAATTTCCTGGGCATGAGGATACATGGGTAGACCGCGAAAATCAAACATCGGACGAAGATTCTACAACAATTTCAATGAAGAGCTAACTTCTGAATTTCTTGATGACGAAATTCTTCGTTCATCCACATATGAATCAGGATCAACACCATCAACGCAAATCCTGCCTTCATCTTCAGCTGATAGTCTTATTTGCTGAAGTCGGTGGTGCTTATGCTGACAAGGGATGACTCACAGATGATCGAGAGACATACAAAGTACCAGCTTTCCAGCGTCTCTGAAAGGTTGATTCATCCCAGGATGAACATCTACAAAAGTCTTAATGTTTGACTTGATATTTCTGGAGAGTTCTCCGGAAGATACAGAAGGGTGGTTGTAACCAGAAGTCATCACTATCTGAGGCGAAATACAGGGAGTCATGGATATATCAATAACAAGCACGTGCTGAAACGGTAACAATCCAACTCTTGCCTATTTACAATTTCACTAGATATAGTGATTATAACGTCAAAATTTTGAAAAACTTGCTCGTCCCTTCAAATCTGCAAAGACGAGCAAAATTTATTATTCAAAATCATGACTTGATTTTCATCAAACCGTGAACAACCCACGTGAATTTTAACATCCACTGTTTTTTCAAAAATTATACAGACGTCCATCTTACAATTGTGAAAACTCACATACATACATTATTTCACCATGTATAATTGTCTACTTTCAACAGTTGTTCAAAATCAAAATATTGATTTTACAAAATACATATATTTAACGTGAAACGCATGTAAATTTAAAAATATATCTATATATTTTTCTCTCTCGCACGAGCATCTGTATTTGAAGCGAGAGTATATCTTCAAAATTTTGTGAATGCTCACATATCGAAAATAAAAAAATTCATAAAAGCTCATAGAGAAAAAATTTATTAACAGACGCACGTCTTTCAAAAAAAAAACTTTTCTCTCGTACGAGCATTCACCTTTGGAACGAGAGTTTATTCCATTTTGTGAAATCTCACAAAGATAAAATTTTGGTTTTCGTGAAAGCTCATAGACAAAATTTTATATCATTAGACTCAGGTCTATTTTGTTTGTTCCTTAAACTAACGAACAAACGAGCGTCTATTCCTAAAATAAGGATTATTTTTTTGGGCCCGGCCCGCGAATCCTAAACAACCAAGGTCCCGTCATCAAGATCAGCGGTTCAACACCAATCTATGCTCATTAGACGATGCTCCATCATGCCACTGGGATCCTCATTCAAGTCATGGTTTGCTCGTACTATCAAAATCGGGTAATGTCTTAACTTACGACTAAGTTCAATTACTTATATTGTTTATGACCGGAAAATCACCATTTAATGTTGACCGAGGAACACGGATTTCCTCACTAAGCATAGTAATTAATGTAGATGGTGGATTTTCGACAAACGCTAAAATCGTAAACCCATAATTATACGAACTTCTGATCCAGCAATCAGACGTGCGTATTGAGACACGGGTCTCTCATCGAACCTTTGACTGAGAAATACTGTCTCTCAGAGTACATGTAGATATGTAGTCTCACGGATGGATAACGACGTATCTCATGAATACTAAACACTTCAGTAATTATTTCTATATAGAATCACAAGATTGATGGCTCCTAGACAGCTTGCTATGCAAGTATAGAGCGATAACGTCTTCAGGATATAAACAACAGTTTTCCCTGACTGTATAAAGGATATGAAGCTCCAACAAGCTCATATCGGAATAATTAATTCTCCTAGACAGCTTGCTCTGCTAGTATAGAGCCATTAATTAATTATTCTTAAATTCTTGGATTCATCCACTGAATTTCTTAAAATATTCAAATATTTTGTGAAAGTATTCAAATACTTTTGTAATATTTCGTTACTTCAATCCATGGTTCTTCCCAGCAGAGTTCCATGGGTTAGTAATAAATAGTCAATAACACCGGCATCTGAGCTACCTCCGAGTAAGCCCCGACTCAAATGGTGTAAGTTTACTCGACGATGATGCACTAACAATCACCGTACGAACAAGTATTTCAAAATACGACGAAACGATGAACCTATGCAAAATAGGAAGGAAAATAATAAATAATTAAAAATTGACCAAGGCAATGGGATCATATGCCCACTGACCATCCGGACGTGTCATGGTCAATCCCACGCCAGTTTCATATTTTTATCATATTTTTTATTATTTTCCTTGAGTTCATGAAAATCCTTTCACTTGAACAAATATCTTTCGTTTTTAGGAAACTCCTCAGTTTCATGGTGTTTCCCTCACACCAAAGAAATAATATAAAATTAAGGAAAATATTATGGGCCGTGATTATTGGCCTACCGGGCATGCCTTGATCCCAGCCGGCCCCACACCTCATGGTTCCTCATTATTTTATTATTATTTCCCTAATTTCATGAAAACTCCTTAATCTCATGATATTTCCTTGATCCCATGAAAAAATAATATAAAATTAGGAAAATCCGTGTGACCGGGCCCTAGCTGGCCCCACATGTCCCATTTTATTATTATTGTATTTTTCATGTTTCTATAATCCCATGAAATTCTTCAATTTCATGATATTTCCTTCAAACTATGAAAATTCCTTTAAATCATGAAATAATACATAAAATTAGGGAAAACTCACGGGACCGGGCCCTAGCCGGCCAACCATGCTCAAGCCGGTCCCACACATCCCCTTATTTTATTATTATTATTTTTCATGTTTTCCTCATCTCATGGAAACTCCTTGATTTCAACAAAACTCTTTGATTTCAACAAAAACTCCTTGGTTTTAACAAATTCCTTGGTTTTATCATATTTCCCTAAAATCGTGATAATATTAAAAACCTGTGGGATTGGGCCCTTTGGCCGGCCGGCCATGTCCAAGGCATGGCCGGTCCCACACTTCATGATTCCTTCACTTTTTTATTATTTTTCCTTCATCTCATGAAGTTTTGACGGTTTCATCAAAAAACCCTGATTTATTCATATTTTCTCAAATGATTGCTCAACTGCACATCTGAAAATATCAAAATTCTCAGAACTGAGATACGAACACTTTGGTGACATGAGCATGTTACCTTGATCGACCAAGGTTGGATTTTTGGATCGCAAGGAGCCGGTCCCGCGTATTTACACAATTTTACCTAATTTGCGCAATTACACGTATTAGGTCCAAAACTCTTCCAAATAATTTTGGGATTTTCATTGAACGATCGTCATTCGATCCCGTGACCACCCTGGAATGGTTTCATGACCCCTTGGTCAGTCTCTCATCTCTTCATAATTAATTAGGTTTTATCACCTAAGGCTCAGACGAGCATTTTCAAATAAATGATTAAACCAGCATTTGATCATTATTTCATCAACGAATCACCAACTCTTCGAGAGGCCTTGGTATTTTCTCACACGAGCATATGGGAGCTGCATGGTCGACCCAAGGTCCCATAAAATTGGTTCTCCTTCATTCCATGGTTAATTTTCAAATAAACTATCAATTGGTCATCAATTGATCAAATTAGGGTTTCTGAGTCCAAGGATTATAATTCCAAATTCAAACACTAATAATTTTATGACGATCTCATGATCAATAATCTTATTAATTATGCTCGATTCAACTACCAATATTTTAATTAATATTTTATTTTGGTCATGCTACCAATAATTCATCAGACGAGCAATATTTGCTCAAACCAAGGAATATTGGTTCAAATATCAATATTCAACAATTCATCTAATGAGCAACACTTGCTCACTTCAACGTCAGAATTTTATCTTTGTCTCAGCAGACACGTTCAATTCATGAGTTTCTGAACATTTTTGCAAATCATGTTCAACTCAGCAAATACATGGACTCATTGTCCCATTAAATCATGAAGTCAGCAACTGACTAATTAACCACGAGACGTCAATCGTGTCACTTGGGGGGATATCAACTAGGGTTTTGGTCTGGAGGTCTACGGTACGTGTGTTCAAACACACGATGGAATGTGAGCAAGTCGTGTAGTCATTTGAAGAAGTTAATAAAGTATTGGATGGAAAATCGACCAAGTCTCCGCACGATGAGCAACTGGTTTCAAACACGATTTCCATTTCCCCACTTCTTGATTCTATCAACTGTCACACTTCATGGGATCATGGTGTCTATAATTCCAGCAATATAAATAAGTCTCTGAATCATGATTAGAACAACAATGTTCTCACATCTCACATACAACACGAGATCAACAACTCATCAATTGAGCAATTACTCTCAACTGAGCAATTTCAATCATTCAGAACTTATTATATTCAGAATTCACAACACACCTACAATCTTTGATTACCATTGATTCTACACATTTCTCATCTTCCCTCCTACAGATCGACTTATCCTCTCTTGTGACCGAATTTACTCTGGAACGGCCATTGTCTTGGTTTAGGCCAGAGTACTACAGATTTATTTCTCGAATTCAAAGAACTCCCTTCTTGCGGTGCATTTGTGTGAGGTTAAACATTTCGCTCGGTTAAAAAGTCTCCTCCATATGGTCGTCTCCTCAATTCCGTAAAAACCAGCAAATCATTTTGCCCCATCTACACTCTGCAACCTACTTTTTTCACTAATTTGACCGAAATTAACCTAGGTTATAAATTCTTGTTCTTAGTTTGCTTGACTATAGTTGATCTTGAATGATCGGAGGATGTTGTTGATCATCGTCACTGCAACCTTTATCAATACTTAATCTACGAAATGGTTTCGATGGAAAAAACATGAAATGTGATAATTTGTTAGGCTAGAGAGGAGATGAAGGGGGAGAAGCAGCTGAAGTGAATGAATTAGAGTTAGTTTTTTTTTAATATATTTAATAGACGGAAAGGTAATTTATACTTTCTATATGCCTTTGTACTACACTTTAGCCAACTACCTGGTCATTATGAATCATGGAGAAACCCCTCTATTGGAATGTGAAGCCTCTATATTAGGTTTCATTAATTATTTTATTGATTCCCTGACCTTTTTTATTGGACCTTAATTTATTTATTTATATGAAATACATCTAATGTAGTAGTACGTTGTTGGAGCTTAGCTTGTTAGTGAAAAAATGGGGGTCTAACAACCTCACCCAATATTTCGTTTAGGCAATATGTATGGACAAACTCCAATATAATTCAAGAGAATCAACTAGACAGTCAGACTCAATCAATGGAAGTATATCTAAGAGTTGTATCTCTATTTCACAATGTAATCAGCAAATCAAACAATTAGAAAATTCGTGAGTCTGATTATTATATGAAACAACTTGAACGGTACCAAAGACCAATGTTCAAGTGTCAATCAATTTATATCAACAATCAAAGGTTGGATTATCTAATTGATTGAACTACGCACAAACTGTGATATTTCAATTATATAAACAAATATAATGTGGAAAAGAAATAACACAGACACCAGAAATTTTGTTAATGAGGAAACCACAAATGCAGAAAAACCCCGGGACCTAGTCCAGATTTGAACACCACATCGTATTAAGCCGCTACAGACACTAGCTTACTCCAAGTTAACTTCGGACTGGAATGTAATTGAGACCTAACCAATCTCACATTGATCAAGGTACAATCGTGTTCCTTACGCCTCTGAATCCCAGCAAGAATTTGGGCACCTGATTCCCTTAGCTGATCTCACCCACAACTAAGAGTTGATATGACCCAAAGTCGAAGACTTGATAAACTTACCTGTCTCACACAGAAAAGTCTATTGAATAGAAAAATCTGTCTCCCACAGAAATACCTATGAGTTTTGTTTCGTCTTTTGATAAATCAAGGTGAACATGAACCAATTGATACACCATACTTATATTTCCGAAGAACCACTTAGTAATATCAATCACCTCATAATAATCTTAATCGTATGGTAGCGAAACAAGATACTGTGGAATCACAAATGATGAGACGAAGATGGATGTGACTACTTTTTATCTTGCCAATCGGAGATTAAATCTCGAGAAAATCTTAGAAAAGATAGTACTCAATACAATATAAAACAACAAGATAAGAACACGTAACTACAAAGAAAATATTTTGGTTTGGCTTCACAATCCCAATGACGTCTTCAAGTCGTTAACCTACAGGGTTTTGGAAAAGAACCTAAGGTTAAAGGAGAATAGATTCTAGTCACAACTAGTATCACACATGAGGTGTGGGGATTAGGTTTCCCAGTTGCTAGAGTTCTCCCTTATATATTCTTCAAATTAGGGTTTGCAATCAATGTTACCTTGGTAACAAAGCATTCAATATTCACCGTTAGATGAAAACCTGATTAGACTCAAGTTAATATCTTTCAACCGTTAGAACGATTTTAGCTTGTTACACACAAATGAAAAGTGACTTCATTTAGATATGAGTAACCGTACCTAAATTTGTACACCTTGTTGGCTCAACAATAGTTAACCGAAGTTAGCCATATGAACACTTTCATATCAACCTTGTTCATCTTAACCATAACTAGTTCAAATGACTCAAATGAAACTAGTTCTAGAGTTGTTCAATTGTTTATATTCTCATAGAAGTATACAAGACACAATTGAAGAAAAATCGATTTTGATTCACTTGAATCAATTCATGGACATTATAGCCACGGTTTGCAAAAGATTGCATTCCTTGTTATAAAAATATATTAGTTCATGAACAAACCAATTTTAGAACATAACCTACTCAAGTATGCAAACGGGTATGCATACCTAGGCCGGACTAAGTTTGGGTTCGCCAGTATGCGAACGGGTACTTATACCTTACAAACTCAGTTGAATTTCCGAACATGAACTTTACGCCAGTATGCATACGGGTATGCATACTAAGTTCCCGAACTTTCATTAAACCAACTAGTACACACACGGGTATGCATACTATGGTTCCCGGACTTGGAATAACTTGTAACAGTTAGCATACAGGTACGCATACTGTGCTATATCCAATCATGGGTAATAGTTCTAAACTCCCATGTCAATCATTAAAACTTAGAAGATGACAATAACTGCGTTACACAAACTATTAGCTTCGAAGCAATTTTCAAGTGATCAAATGATTAATACAAAACATTCCGAGTCTACATCAAATGACTGTCTCACACAAATCATGTAAGATGTTACCAAGCGATTTTCACATGATCATCTTTTGACTTTCATCAAGAACATAAGATAAACTTGGTTAAAGCGAAAGATTACCAACACATATTTCGAGAAATATGTAAGCGAGTTAAACTCGGCTCGAAATATCAAATGTGTATAATCGAAGTTTATATAGTTATATGACTTTTGTCTCAAATAAGAGATAAAGTAGATAGACTTTGAGTGACAGATGAGTTCAAGTCTCCAGATACCTTTTTTTGATGAAGTTCCACAAGATCCCCTTAGTAATTCTTCGTCTTCAATCGATGAACGCCGTGAATTCTAATGCTCAACTACACTTTTTATCTTAATCCGAGACTTGGTTATAAGTAGATTAGAAATCAAGACTTATAGTTTTGGCAACTAAACTTGACAAACAAGCTTGAGATAGAAACGCTTGCGAGTTCGACCGAGCAGTGCTCTAACAATTAGGCTTCCAACTAGTTTCTTGTAATAATACTCTTTATCCATTATTTATAAAATATATTTTTATTATTTATAAAATTGATCTAATAAATATTATATTCATTCCACAAACACCTTGGACTTTTGGGATTATTTTATCAAAAACTCTTAAACAACCCAATAATAACACTCTCACATAACTTCCAATTGTGAGGCCTAAAAGTGGACCCATGCTAACTCCAAGGATGATAGAACCATCCTATGTGAGGAGGTTTTTTTTGTGTTGGGGGTAGAATGTATAGAGCTACTGTTCTTTTATCATCATCTTGTGTTAATCCTACATGAAAATATACACGGTCGTGACTCGTGTCATCCTTTTAACCCATGTTCTTCCTACCTTCTTCGTTTTTCTAGTATCTACCGTAAAACCCATTCAAACCTAAACCAAATCTTTTTGAAAATCATCTCTTTAAAATTAAATTTTTTCTTCAACCTTGAACACCAAAGCAAATTGATATCGTGACATTAACTAATTTCAAACTTATAAAGGTACAACCATTCAAATCAAGGTTGCTTAAAAAGTAAACTCCCATAGATCGATCTTGCTAAAATCCAAGAAAAATCGATTAGTAACCAACTGCAGTTCTTCATTCATCTTGTATTCATTTCTACTTCCCTTTTTTTATGATATTCTTGTCCATATCTATTTATTTATTTTAATAATAGATCGCTCGAACCGATTGAATCCAGTAATGGCAAAAATTAGGGGTCGATAATGTTGCAATAAGTATTGTTAATGTAATGAATTGATCGATATTATAAGATCTTATTCATGTTGTACAACGATTAAAATATTTTAAAAAAATGTATGGGCTTTTGCATAGTTACAAAGGTAGAAAATGATTATTGTAATGGTGGGATTTAGAGGAACTAGGTATTTATTTTATTTAAGCTGTTTTGAGATGGGTCTAGATTTCATCTGTTTTCGCTACCCACCCATTAGTATTTAGAAGAGATAACAGGATTAAGAAACAAATTAATGGAGGAAAAAAAAACGATTGTTTTTGACCTAACTAACACCTAGACCCAGCCATAAAAATAAGTTTTTAGTATATATATTATATAAGGAGAAGAGGGTAAAAATATAATTAACGTTTACTGACTTACTTACCGGTTGTTTTCCCAAAAATACAACAAGTCCGATGGTACTTATCGATTTCCAAGACAAAAAGTAGGTTATTAATCACTCATTAACTTGTATACAGGGATACAAGTTAAAAAGATCGTTTTTATTCTTTATTTTGTAATTTTCTATGAGTTGTTCGAAACAAATCGTGGAGAAAAAGTACCTCTAAAACCCCATAAATTCAAAGAGAAATGGAACTAATGAATCCGTTTTAGGAGTTGATGAGTCATACCTGAATATTACTTGACCCACTAAAAAATGTTTTATGTGTCCCTACTATTTTGGAGGAGTTTATTCTCCACGGCTCGTCTATAATTTTTATTTTGATATAATTGTTGATATTTGTTATATTTCTATGTACCAAAGATGTTGGACTCAAGTTCCGACACGACCTTGTATGATGTAATTATTGATATTTGTTACAAGGTCGGGGTTCCTGCACGCTAAAAGGTTACGTTGGGGTTCTTGTCAGATGATAATAGAGGTTTACGCCCTGCAGAATTCTCGTTTATAATTGGGAAAATGGCCAAGATGTTTGTATAGATTTCACGACCGTCTCTCCTTTTACGGGGGGGGGGGGCACCCATGCTTTCATCGCAGTCCAGGCTATCTCCAATGTTGTTTTGTGTAAACGTATTAAATACTTGGATAAATGCGTCTCTCATAGTTATGGTTTGGGAGTGCTGGCTTTCTTCACTTTGAGAGAACTCAGTGAGGACACTGTGTGCCTTCTAAAAAGATTGAATTTTTTTTTAGCTAATAATGATGCTAGCATTGGCATATGTAGTTTTATCTTTCATAGACTAGGTGTTGCTATTCAAAAAGGGGTTGGTGCCCATCTTGTTGCTAGGCTACCAACCAAATCTGTGTATGATCTCAACAATGATTAAATACTATTGACCATCTTGCTGATGTGGTGGAAACATTAAATAGCCCTTTAATATGGTATTACAAAAAGTAGATTTTAGAAATTAAGAAGAGGAAATGATAATTGATGTTACTTATTTTCTTTCTTCTCCGCAAAAAAATGGAGATGTTAGAGCACTGCTCGGTCGAACTCGCAAGCGTTGCTATCTCAAGCTTGTTTGTCAATTTTAGTGATCAAAACTATAAGTCTTGATTTTTAGTCTACTTATAGTGATGTCTCGGACTAGGATAAATTGTGTAGTTGAGCATTAGACTTCACGACATTCATCAATTGAAGACGAAGAACTACTAAGGAGAGCTTGTGGAACTTCATCAACAAAAGGTATGTGGAGACTAAAACTCATCTATCACTTGGAAAGTCTATTTCTACTCTATCTCCTATATTGAGACAAAAGTCATATTACTATATAGTATTCGATTATACACATTTGAGATTTCGAGCTGAGTTTAACTCGCTTGGTAAGCTTTCGCTTCAACCAAGTTCATCTTATATTCGTGACGAAAGTCAAAAGATGATCATGTGAAAATCGCCGAGTAACATCTAGCATTGTTTGTGTGATATAATTATTTGGTGTAGTCTTGAAATGTTTTGTTATGATTATTTCAATATCTTGAAAATTGCTTTGACACTAATAGTGTGTGAAAACGGTTATTGTCATCCTCTAAGAAAGTTTCAATGATTGAAATAGAGTTTAGAACTATTGGATTATGAACATAGTATGCATTCTTTCATGTATGTGATCCATGACCGGAACTATAGTATGCACACCCGCATGCGTACTTGTAGTTGTGGAATTCCGGGTACCAAGTACACATACCGGTGTGCCTACTTACGTAAGGTATAAGTCCGGAAATTTCTGCTGGGTTTTGGAAGTGTACTTAGGTATGCATACCCGTTCGCATACTGGCGAACCCAAACTCAGACCGGCTACTTAGGTATGCGTACCCGTATGCATACTTGAGTGGTTAAAGTTCTAAAATCGGTCGGCTCATGAACTAATTCATTTATATATTACAGAATGCATTATTTTCAAACCGTGGATATAATGTTCATGAATTGATTAGAGTGAATCAAACCGATTTTGCTTCAATTATGTTCTTGTATACTTCTATGCGAATATAGCAATTGAACAACTCTTTAACTAGTTTCATTTGAGTCATTTGAACTAGTTGTGGTTAAGATAAATAAGGTTGATATGCGAGTGTTCATATAGCTAACCTTGGTTAACTATTATTGAGCCAACATGGTGTACACATTTAGGTACGGTTACTCAAACCTAAATGAGGGTACATTTCATTTGTGTGTAACAAGATAAGTTCGATCTAACAGTTGAAAGTTATTAGCTTGAGTCTAATCAGGTTTTCATCTAACGGTGAATATTGAATACTTTGTTACCAAGGTAACTTAGATTGCAAACCCTACATTGAAAACTATATAAGGGAAAACTCTAGAAAATGGGAAACCTAATCCCCACACCTCATGTGTGACACTAGTTGCGATTAGATTCGATTCTCCTTTAACCTTAGGTTTTTCACGAAACCATGTAGGTTAACGACTTAAAGACTTTATTGGGATTGTGAAGCCAGACCCAACTATTTTCTCTGTAGTTGCGTGTTCTAATCTTGTTCTGTTCTATCATATTGAGTATTATCTTCTCTAAGATTTGCTCGAGATTGATTTTCCGATAGGCAAGATAAAAAGTTGGCACAAACATCTTCGTCTCATCATTTGTGATTCCATAATATCTTGTTTCGCTACCATACAATTAAGATTATTGTGAGGTGATTGATACTGGGCTGTTCTTCGGGAATATATATGTAGTTGCAGGAAATCCCACACTACACCCTTGTTAATATCTTGCAATAATCAACTCACAATTGAATATTAAAAACGACACTTTATCATTTAATCCTCAAAAATGTATACAGAATTGGAAGAAATCAAGAATACAATTATTCTCTTGAAGTTTCTCTCTCCTCAAGACTCTTTCAACTCTAAAAAATACATCATCCTTTTCTGGACATATTGGGTCTCTATTTATAGTGTAGTTACATAATGGATGACAGCTAAGTCTTCCTTTTATCTCGGATTTACACTGCGATCATCATCGTGACAACCATGATTTTCCAACTCGCTAACTTTATAACTGTCGCAGGTCAACACATGCTCTTTACATGTTTCTTCATTCATCAGTCATTATGTCATTCCTTAAGCAATTTTGCAACACTCGTCAGATGTTGTTGAAGTACTCGCGATGTCCTCGCAGAAGTGTTATTAATATCGCAAGAATGTCGTTGTAGCGATATTCTAGTCCTACATCTTGCCTCTTCTCATGTATTTTCTGCGAAGAAGAGAAGAACATGAGAATTCCAGACTCTTCATAGCGCTCGCAACTTCTTTTCTTTCCATATTTTCTTCTCGACAAGACTCCCTTAATTGAGCTTAACCGCCTACACGTGTTGTAAATTCATATTTTTACTGACACATCTCTACTCAACGGGTCATTCCCTTTTGCCTATAAAAGGTAGAGTTAGAATTCAAAACTAATTATCTTCTTTTATTTCTCTATCTTCTTCATCTGTTTATTTTGTCTTCCGTCTGCAACTTTTCTTCTTCTTCATATTCTCCTGCTACTGTTCTAATGGAGTCATCAAGGTATGTTTTTTTATTATAATATTTATTTGAGTCAATTTTTACTCATATTCTTCGATCTTCTCTATTTGATCCTTCATAACTCCCATATTATGTTTTCTCTTCAGTGGAACCATCCCTAACACCCAATCCTCAATTCAAAACCCTAATGCTCGCAAAAGGCCAACTGATAAGAAGAAGAGGAGTTATGCGAATGATAAGGTGGTAAGAAACACATCATATTTATTAATAACAATATTGTTGCCTCTGTTTCTTATCTAAGTTATTATTCACAGAATGTCGAGAACATCGCTAATTCTCCCAAAAGACCTAGTCAATTTAAAACTCTTGAGGCTGATATCATTATTCCCACATTAACATCCGCGAGAATTATTCCCACACCCTCGCGATCGGATCCTCCTTCTTTCATCTGCGAGAATATCACTGCCAATACCTCTATTTCTTCTGATTTTTTGACAAATCAAGCTCCTGAAATTATTGTGATTGAAACTCCTTCTAGCCCTTTATTGCCTTCAACTATTGTTTTTCCAAATACTCCTCCTTCTGATAATACAACCATCGCAAATGACTCAAATCGTCAACTTGCCCTCATTACTACTTCACCCTATGCATCTCTTCCTTCATCAAATGAAACCTTAGCAGGAGTTGGTGTTGCTTTTAAAATTTTATCTAACATTTTAGACGATGCTAGAAAATCTTCTACTGACTCTCTCCAATATGAAGTTTGCGAGACTTTACTCAAATATTTTGGCTCTGATAGTACTGCTTCGCGAGCATCTTTAGAAAATAAAGTTGAAGCGCTAATAAAAAGCCTTCAAGTCAAAACTTTTGAATGTGATACTCTGAACCATATGCTTCGCAACTCTTCACTTAACTGCGATAATTTTCGCAGAAAAAATGACGAGCTGAAAGGTACAATTTTATTGCCTCTACCCTTTTGTTTTTCTGTTTTGCTTTCATATCCTCTGTACTCAAGCCTCCTTCTTAAATTCTTGGTTCATATATTAGTTTCAAATCAGACTCGTTTCATGGAAAGACTTAAATTTGAATCTATCGCTGAAGAAGCTCGTGTTGAAAGAGATTCTTGGATGGACCAGTATAATAGATTAGATAATCTCTACACATATTCGATCAATCAAATATATAATCTTACTAATGAGAATAATCAACTATCGCAAAGTCAAAATTTATTAAGTAACGAGGTTACTCGTCTCTCATATTTGTTAATCAAGTCTAACTTGGCGGTAGAATCTTTACTAGATGAAAATAGAACTTTATCCCAAGAGAAACATAGATTTTAAAACTTGATGGCGATTTCTTCACAGCAATTGAGTAATCTACAAAGAATATGTGATAATCAAGAGCGATCTCTTTGCTCCCTTAAAGATGAACTCAAGGAAGTAACTAAATCATCTGCCGCTGAGAAGCATAAACTTATTAAGGGTAGATTAACTCTTAGTTTAAAGGCCAGCAAGCTTCAAGACCAATACTCCCAATTAGAGAAATCTCATTCTTTATTAGCAAACGAAAACTCGTATCTACGCACCAAAGAAGAAAACATGAAATCTCGTCTGAAGGGTATGGTTGGCGATAAATTTGATGACGCTATGAACCAATGGGAGAACTGTTTCTTTACATTAATCCAAAACTTAACCTCTCAAAAAGAAGGTAGTCAATTGACTTCCTCATTTGTTGATTTTTCTGTCAAATTTTATGCTACGTTTCTTGCGAGATCTTTGTCTGAATAATATTTAATCATTTTTGTTGCTCACAGAATCTGAAAGAAGTCTTCATTATACTATCGCTGATCTTACTGATAAGTTGGATAAAGTTCGCAAAAAAAAAATGATTCTCACTTCCGATTTTATAGAAGCTCGCGACAAGGAAGAGAGAAGACTTGATTATCTCGAGTACTTCAAAAATATAGAGATTAGAAATCGTGACAAATGTTTTCTTCGTAAGGTTCACCTTAGTGCTGAAGTTCTTGTGAACGATATTCTGATATCCCATTCTCTCCCTCCTGTATCTGTTCTTCCTCTAAAAGTTGATGATGATGAAATCCCTCTTCCCATGGACACGGATTTAGAATATGTACCTGTTGAAGAAGATATTTCTCAGGATAATCCAGAAGAATAAAAAAGTTCTCCCATAGAAGGAGAAACTCGTAATGAGAAAAATGTTGGTGATGCTGAAAATAATGGCAAAAATCCTGAGTCTGGCGAGACCATCGCTGAAGCTTGAATTTCATTCTTGCTTTCTTTTCCTTCTTCTTTCTTGCGAGCAATGTAACTTTTGCAACTTTTAGAATTCAACCTTTAATTTTGTTTACTTTGAATATTCTCAAGGAAGATAATGAGATCTTATTTATTCATCCCCCTACTTTCCCTTCATTAACTTTCTTGAGATGTTGAATTATTTCCTGTATCTTCTTTTTGCGAATTGTGTGACTATACCTCTTGCAAAAGTAGGAATATATCTGCGATGTAATGAATTCTTGCGATATTCTGAAAAAATCTGAAGAAAGCTGCCTTCTCATATATTCTCATGCGATGAACAAATATTTCCTGCATTCTTATAATAGTTAATGTTTAATATTATTCTATTGGTCTTATTTTGCCTTCCTAGTTAAAGGTCTTATTTTGCCAAATTTTTCTTTTTGCGACAAAATCGTAGGACATCTCTACATTTGCATGTAAAAACCCATTGATCTTGCCTTATCCATTTTTCTTTGAATTTTTTGCGACAATATGACAGATCTAAATCCTCTAGCGAGAATAAAGTCCCATGACATTGCCATCTTGCGATGAAATCGCAGGACGTCTTTACATTTTCATGTAAAAACCCATTGATCTCATCTAAACATATCTCTTATGGCTTGTTGCCTCTGTATAATTTACGTCACGCAATAATATGACAGGCCTAAATGTTCTTGCGATCATAAATCCCCATGACATTTCCGTCTTAAGACACTTATCAGCTCCCTAATGGAGGGTGTCGCCCTTATCTTCCCCATGGTTGCCCCTTCAAGGAGGGCACATCGGCCATACAAGACTATCTCCTCCCATCCAGATTTTCCAACAACCAGCTGTTTTCGCAGCCTATTGTCCTTTATGCCTATATGGATTATAGTTACAAGAATGCACCATAAGTGGGGTTTTCTTCAGGACAAGTGCATCATAGCCAAGACTTACCAAGAATGGCCAGGGTAGTTTCGTACGCCCCGGGCACCCTTGGATCAAACGTGTACCTCGGCGCCTTGGTCATACTTTGCACTTCTTAGAAGAGATCCTCGGTCGTCCAACCAGGGTATAACCTTATAAAGCTGGAAATCCAAGGTCTCTCTCCTGGATGGGTTTTCTTTAACCCCAACATCTCCATGACTCGGGATCCAGCAACGGTATAACCTTACCCCTGAATCATGTTAGCAGATACCCCCTTATATGACATACTTTAGGTCTTATATTTGCCTCTTGCGAGATTGTACTCGCGAACTAAGGTGTACGCCATAAAGGTTCGTCCCATTCTTTTAATCTATGCGAATTATTATTCGCCTTTGTTGCGATTATTATCGTAGATCTTGCTTGCTTTGTAATAGAGAAAGAAGAATTTATTATCTATTTCATCATACAATATACCAGTATCTCTTACCTCACAGAAGCTGTCATTGATAATACCTTTTCAAATATAGTCTATTCCATGGTCTATCAAGTCTTTGACCAACATTTCTCCCTTCAGGATCCATTAATTTGTATGCCCCAGTTCCAACTATCTCTTTAATGATGTACGGTCTATCCCATTTTCTCGCCAATTTTCCACCATTTTCTCGCTGATAACTCGGTGTTTCTCGCAGCACTAAATCACCTGGTTGGAATTTTCGTTCTTTAACACGTTTGTTGTATTCGCGAGCTATTCGTCGCTGATAATTTTCCATATGTTGCAAAGTCTTTTCTCTTTTCTCTTATAATTCATCCAATTTGTTTAGAATCATTCCAGCACTTAGATTTCTTTCCCAAGCTTCTCTTTTTGTTGTAGGAATAGCAACTTCTGTTGGTAACACATCTTCAACCCCATATGTCAAACAAAAAGGCGACATTCCAGTAGCTTCTAGTCTAGTTGTATTGTAAGCCCATATGGCATTATGCACTTGCTCATACCATGTCCTGTGATATCCTTATAGCTTATTTTTTAAGATGTCTTCTATTATCTTATTAGTTTCCTCAGCCTGACCATTTGCTTGTGGATATAAAGGAGTAGATTTTCCACATTTTATCTTAAATGCATTAAGTAGCAATTTTATATTCTGCCCTTCAAACTGCTTTCCATTATCAGACACCAACTGTGCTGGAATTCCAAATCTGCAAATTATATTCTCAAATATGAATGTAAAAATATCTTTATCGCGGATATGTTGTACTGCTTTTACTTCTCCCCATTTTGTGAAATAATCTGTTGCGACAATTAGATATCTTCTTTGTCCAGAACCAGGTACAAATGGTCCCACAATATCTAATCCCCATTTTCCAAAAGGCCATACACTTGTTGAAGATGATAATGGTGCTCCTGGTGCATGTATCTTATTTCCAAATCGATGGCAATCTTCACAACGCCTTGAGAGTTTCTTTGCATCTTCATGCATATATGGCCAATAATAGCCTTGCATTTTTGTTCTATATGCCAAAGATCTTCCCCCACTGTGATTACCAGCATCACCACTATGCAACATTTTTAACACCTTTTGTACTTCTTCCCTCGTCAAACATCTTTACGATGGTCCACTAAAAGATCTGCGATATAATACTCCAACTCTTAGCTCATAATTTGTTGCCTTACTTTTTAATTTATGTGCTTCTAATCTATTTCTTGGGATTTATCCTCTCGCCAAGTAAGCATGAAGATCTGCTCGCCAATCTGTATTATTGATTTTTGATTCTTCCTCGCTAGCTTCTATCATCATCACATCCGTCTCTTCTTCTTCTTTGTTTATCGATGGTAATAAAAGTGTTTGAATTTTTATGCATCTCGCGTCTGGGTTTGTCATCATGCTGGATATGAAAGAAAAAGCATCTGCGAGCCTATTATCTTTCCTTGATATGTGTCTCCATTTTATTTTTGGGATTCTCGCAGACAATTCTTCAACAAGTCTTTTGTACTTTCTCAAAGATGGTTCATTTGTTGTATATTCTCCTTTTATTTGGCGAATAACCAATTGTGAATCGCTAGTGATTCTAGCATTTTCCAACTTCATTTCTATCGCAAATTTTAAAGCATGAATCACAACCTCATATTCTGTCTCGTTATTAGTGGATGCAAATTCCAATCTGAATGAAAAAGCTATTTTTTATCCTTCTGGTGAAATAAAAATAACTCCAATTCCATTTCCTTTTCCATTCGATGATTCGTCCACTACTATCTCCCATCTGTTGGGTTCTGTTAATAGCTCTCTTGGATCTCCATGTTCCTCTTCTACATCCATCATCTCTTCCACAGCTTCATCATCTTCCAAAGGAAATTCAGCTAAGAAATCTGCGATGACTTGTGATTTTGGCGAGGATAGAATTTCATATTGGATATCAAAGTGTCCTAGTTATGCATTACATCTCTCAACTCTGCCTGATTTTTTTGAATTTTTCATTACTGACTCAATTGGCACTTTTGTTAACACCTTGACCTTATGTGCTTGAAAATATATACGAAGCTTGAAAATTGCATGCACTAATGCTAGAATTAATTTCTCAATTTTTGAATAATTTCTCTCTGCAGAATTGAATGTTTTACTGATATAATAAATTGGTTTCTCTACCCCCGCATCTACTCGCAGTAACACTGCACTTAGCGCGTATGTGGTTGTCGCGAGATAAATCAATAGTTCTTCTCCCGGTTCAGCTTTCTGTAAGATAGTTATGCTCATTAAATGTTCTTTTATTCCCTGAAAAGCCTTTTCACATTCATCTGTCCACTTGAATTTTGTTCCCTTCTTGAGTATATCGAAAAAATGTTTGCATTTATCTGAAGATCGCGAAATGAATCTTCCTAGCGAAGCTAAGAGTCCATTCAACTTTTGCACATCTTTTACCGTCGCAGGCGTTGGCATATCGCGAATTGATTGCACTTTTTCTGGATCAACTTGTATTCCTTCTTTTGATACAATATACCCCAGAAATTTTCCTGAAGTTACTCCAAAAGTACACTTATCGGGATTCACTTTAATATTAAATTGTCTCATTTGATCAAAAATCTCTTTCAAATCTTGCACATGATTCTCAGCTTCTTTTATTTTGATCAGCATATCATCTACATACACTTCTAATGTTTTATGGATCCACTTTGCAAACACCTTCTCCAGCATTCTTTGATATGTTGCACCAGCATTTCGTAAGCCAAAGGGCATCTTTGTATAACAATATAATCCTCTTGGAGCAAAAAATGCGGTATGTTCTTGATCTTCTTCAGCGAGAGGGATTTGATTATATCCTTTATATCCATCCAACGAAGATATTCTTGCATTTCCCGCTGCTGATTCAACCATCTGTGGGATATCTGGTAACGGAAAACTATCTTTAGGACAAGCTTTGTTTAAATCAGTAAAATCTATGCAAATTATTATCCCCTTGTTCTTCTTTGGGACCACCACCATATTTCCAATCCACTCTGGATATTTTACTTGCCTTATAATTCCTAAGTCGAGCATTTTCTGTAATTCTTCTTCTATTTGAAAATGGTATGTTGTTGCGATTTTCCTTATTCTTTGCTTAAATGGTCTTATATTTTTGTTGATTTCTAATTCTTGACATGTTATTGATGGATCTATCCCTGGCATCTCATCCATGCTCCACGCGAAGATATATTTATATTCTCTCAAGAGATTTATAGTTCTTTCTTCCTCATCTGCCTCCATTCTAGTCCCAATTTTCAGCATTTTAGGCTCTTCTTCACTCCCAATATTTACTTTCTTTGTTGGTTCTGCTGCAGTATAACTGGCTTCAGGTTCTCCCATTGGTGTTGGTGTTTTCAAAGCTCTCGCGAGTTCATCTCCTTCTCGCGAGATTTCGCTGGGTATTCCTTTTCCTTCTTTTGCTCTTACCATGTAAACTTTAAATTCTTCTTCCTTCTTTGTTTCTCTCGCCAATTTTTTGCGAGCCTTTCGCAGCTTTGGACGTTCTTCACAATTTCTTACTTCAATTTGGTAACACAATTTCGCAAAATCTGTGTCTCCTCTAATTTCTCCAATTCCAATGGGTATAGGAAATTTGATGCATTGATGTAATGTTGATGCTACAGCCTTGATTGCGTGTATCCACGGTCTTCCTAATATCATGTTATACGGTGATTCCACGTCTACCATACATAATGTTACTTGTGTTTCAATCTCTCCTAGTGGAATTCGTACCACTATCTCGCCTTTAGGTTTTGTTAAAGATTTTCCAAAGCCATGAATATGATATGTTGAACAAGATATTTCTTCATCCTTATATCCCATTTTATTAAAAGTATGATAAAATATTATATCCATAGAACTTCCTGCATCCACCAAAGTTCTATTCATAGCCCATTCTTCTACATATTTTATTGATTCTTCCTTTCTCATTGGTATAGTGGATACCGTGATTACTAAAGGAGATGTATGACTTAGATTTTCTTCTGGTATTTCTGTTGCTGTAAATGTGATCTCCTGCTTTTCCCAATCTTTCAATGATGATATTTTTCCACCGTCATAATTTTCCTTCCTTCAAAATCCTGTTTGTGTATCTTCCCCTTAATATTTTCATGAAATCTATCAATCATTGTTCTTGTTACCGTACCACACTCCAATTTTATACAATCCTCTTTGATTCTGACCATTCTTCCTTCAAATATCTCACCGATTTGTTTTAAGATTTTCTTAATCTTGAACAATTCTTATCTTCTTCTTCACTTTTTCTATGATTTCGCTAATTCAGTCCCTGTTTCGGGCACCAAAATGCAGTTGCAGGAAATCCCACACTACACCCTTGTTAAGATCTTGCTATAATCAACTCACAATTGAAGATTAAAAACGACACTTTATCATTTAATCCTCAAAAATGTATATAGAATTGGAAGAAATCAAGAATACAATTATTCTCTTGAAGTTTCTCTCTCCTCAAGACTCTTTCAACTCTAAAAAATACATCATCCTTTTCTGGACATATTGGGTCTCTATTTATAGGGTAGTTACATAATGGATGACAGCTAAGTCTTCCTTTTATCTCAGATTTACACTGCGATCATCATCGTGACAACCATGATTTTCCTTCTCGCTAACTTTATAAATGTCGCAGGTCAACACATGCTCTTTACATGTTTCTTCATTCATCAGTCATTATGTCATTCCTTAAGTAATTCTGCAACACTCGTCAGATGTTGTTGAAGTACTCGCGATGTCCTCGCATAAGTGTTATTAATATCACAAGAATATCGTTGTAGCGATATTCTGGTCCTACAATATATAAGTCAGGTTTATCAATTGGTTCATGTGCACCTTGATTTATCAAAAGACGAAACAAAACTCGTAGGTATTTATGTGGGAGACAGATTTATTTATTCATATCGACTTTTCTATGTGAGACAAATTTGTTTATCAAGTCTTCGACTTTGGGTCATAGCAACTCTTGGTTGTGGGTGAGATCAGCTAAGGGAATTAAGTGCGTGGAATTTTGCTGGGGTTCAGAGACGTAAGGAGCGCAACTGTACCTTGATCAGTGTGAGATTGATTAGGGCTCAACTACATTCTAGTCCGAAGTTCACTGATAGTAGGATAGTGTCTGTAGTGGCTCAATACAATGTGGTGTTCAAAGATGGACTAGGTCCCGGGGTTTTTCTACACTTGCGGTTTTCCTCGTTAACAAAATTCTGGTATTTGTGTTATTTCTTTTCCACATTATATTTTGTTATATAATAGAAATATCAAAGGTTGTGCGTTTAATCGATCAATTAGTAAATCCAACCTTTGGTTGTTTATTGAAATTGATTGATCCTTGAACATTGATCTTTGGTACCGTTCAAGTTATTTCTCTTATATTCAATCGGGCTCGCAAATTCCTATTTGTTGATTGCATATTGAATTGAGAGATATAGATACAAAATTCTTTGATATACTTTTCTCTAGATTGAGTCTGACTGTCTAGTTGATTCTCTTGAAAATATATTGGAGTTTGTCTGTTTAGATTGCCGAACGAAATATTGGGTGTGGTTGTTAGACCCCTACTTTTTCAATTGGTATCAGAGCAGGCAAACACATTAAAGACCTCATAAGTCCGTGTTTGTAGCGATCTGAATATGAACAGAAGTGCTATCTCTATAAATGTACCACCATTCTTCGATGGCTCAAATTTCTTATGGTGGAAAATTGCTATGCGTGCCTTTCTTCAAGCGCGTGATTTTCAATCATGGGTTTATGTGGTTAATGGCTATGATCCTCCGGAAGTTACAGAAGGTGAAGTAACAGTTCCAAAGGATATTGGTAAATATGTTGCTGCCGAGATTCTTATTGCAAAGAAAAATTCTGACGGATTAAATGTTATCATCCATGCCATTACCCAGAGCTACAACATCATGTGACTACTTGCACAACGTCTAAAGATGCTTGGGATATCTTAGAAACCGTGTTTGAAGGGAATATCTGTGAAAAGGAAGCTAGGCTTCAAAACCTAAATTCTGATTGGGAAAACCTTTATATGGCGGATGAAGATTCATTTGATGAGTTTAATCACAAAGTGTTTGAAATTTTTAATGCATATTTTGCATTGGGTAAGACTGTTCCTGAAAAGGATATTGTGATGAAAATTCTCAGATCGTTGCCATCCAGATACGATTCTAAGAAGCATACCATTGTTGAGCGTAATAACCTTGCAACTCTTTCCAGAAATACTCTATTTTAGAAGTTAAAGATCTTTGATCATGAGCATACATCCAAATCCGGAAAGGATGTTGCTTTCAAAGCACAAAATCCACTAAATTACTTGACAAAAGTAAAATTGTTTGCATCTCTAAAGATGATATTTATGATGCTGATTTATCAGATGAAGTTCTTGACTAATCAGTCTCTTTGATCACAAGACAAAATGAAGTCATAATTGTAATTCTTCCAAAATGATCGCACTGCTTGCATTCATAATTAGGATTTCATTTTATCAATTAAACTAAATATCATTTCTTCACAAAACCATTACCCGTCGATTCAAAAAAAAGAAAAAAAATCAAACCATGAAAGAAACACCTTAGATCTTTCAGTAAATACTTAAGAGGGGAATATGTAAAGAAAAAAGAAAGAACAAGATATTCAAGGGAAATCATCAAGCAGCAACATATTTTCCTTGGAAGGCACAATATCCCAAAGAGCAGCCTACTTCAACATTGAGACGGTTTCTCAATCACCACCTCTTTTGACCGACGTGATCCCTAGAGGAGTTTTTGTCCACTTCAATATGCAATTTTCGGATTTTGAAAATCATTTCACGGACCGGGAAGCAAGGAATCTGAAGGTGGTGCACGTACCTAGTGACACTCCCAGTTCGCAATTGCTTCTTCAGAAATCACGTTGCATAAGTTTTCAATTAAATATAAGGCCTCTATCATCCATTTAGCCTACAATATGCCACTTATTGGGTCTCTAGATTCGTGGCAAAGCTCTCATGCTTCTACATACCTAGCCGACATGACACAAACCTCCAAGAAGCGTGTAATCTGCAAGAGGAATATCAAACAGAAGGTTGGTCGAGCCATAATTTTTATTTTTCCCTACTCTAAATTGTTGTTACTAGCGTTACATGTGTGGGAATATTATTGTGGAAGAGGCGCATCTTCCCATGAGAAGAAAACACAGACTTGCCAGCCATTACTATATGTGTGTTGTCTTCCTATCCGCCATGCCGCGTCAATATAATGGGAAGAGATCGGATTAAGAAATTGCGTTTTAGGAATGAATATCATGAATACAGGCTACGAGAGAGTGCTACATCTAAAGTTTCAACATATTGCAAGATCTTTCTAAGAATCTGGATTTCTTAGTCGGGATATTTCATTCAGTCATCTAATTGGAAACATAAAATCATGAAAGAAGCATGAATGAAGGATTATTATTTGATGAAGCCCTGGCTCCAGCTACATAAAACAAAAGACTACTAAATATCAAAGAAGTATCATCAACGCCAGGATCAATAGCACCTTCACTGAAACCCTCTCAAAAAGCCGCTTCAACATCCTCTATGGAAGCTGCACCAACATTCACTTTGGATCCCACTTTAACATCCTCTCCAGAAGCCGCTTCAATATCCTCTTCGTAAGATGCACCAACATTCACTTCGGAGACCGCTTCAACATCTTCTCCAGATGCCACTCCTCCTATAAACTCTTCGGAAGTTTCCCTAACATCCTTTTCAGAAACTGCTTCAACATCCTTTTGAGGGTATTCCTATTCGTCCACGTCAGAGTCGAGGATTATAACGCCGTTATGAATAGGGTGTTCATGTTTATCCATGGGTTCACGTTCACCCGAGAGCTTCTCATGCTCTACCCTCCGGTACTTTAGCCAAGCAGTAAACCTTGCAGTCCTAGCATTTGTTTGCTGAGATGCTTCATCGTGCCTTTATTTTCCCTCAATACCAACCGAAGCCAGGAAAACTTGGACACGTTCTCAGACGATGCTCAGATATACAAGGGACTTGGAATGTAGTTTGAGATACCAACCAACTGTTAGAGCACTGCTTGGTTGAACCCACTAGCGTTGGTATGTCAAGTTATTTGTCAATTTTAGTTGCCAAAATACATTCTTTATTTAGCATACTAAAGATAGTTTCGGACTAGAATCGAATCTATTCTTAAAGGATGAATATTGAAGACTACAAGAAGACATCAACAAGTACCTCATCAACAAAGGTATGTGATTGATTTCATTTGGATTCTTGTTAAATTCTTCCTTTCTAATCTATCCAAACAAATGCTCACTCTATGGAACAATTCCTATGACTGTAAGTGTACATTTATGTATATATACTTGAGGTTATTTGATTCATGACCTTGGATACAATAACCTTTATCCTTATAAATATTCTCATGTTATAGTGAATTAGCTTACGAATCCAACGATCCAAGAATCACTCAATTCCGAGTTATAACGATGAAGTTATGAGTGATTTATTAAAGTTCGTTTGTAAGAAACAATCCATGGGTTGTTTGTAACGGTTCATGGACTTGGGCCCAATTACGTGACTAAAAGTTATTTTTGGTCAAGTTAGTGATGTTTCCTTGTCTAGGGCAAGATGGTTATTAATCCAAACATATTTGATTACCATATTAAAGTGTTTCTGATAAATTTTAATTCTTGCCTAAGTTAAAATGTGATTTATTCACATAAATAAATATTTGCTAATTAATTATATAATTATTTATGCATAATATTTATAACTTAGGAAAGACTCCCATAATTAGGAGAGTCTTGAAAAAGGAAAATAGCCTAAACCCTAGCTTAGTTTTCAAGCTAACTTTTCTCTATAAATAAAGGGTTCGTGAGTTTACACAGTTTTCATACCCTTTGGAAAATTGGCGTAAGCTTTGCAGGTTGTTTGCATGTCTTCTGTTCTTCGTGAACAAGAGTGAGATAAAAGTCTTTGTATTGGGGATCACAAAGCCAAATTGGATTAAATCTTCGTGATTGATTATAGAACTTGTAATATAGGTTTTTCACCTCTTGTCTATTATAAGGTTTTCTCTTCTGATATAAAACCATTCAAGAGTTGTTGATCATAAACCCTAGGTTTTGATAGATTTCAGTTTCCGGTCGTATACCAACACTTGTTAGTCGAAATTGGAGACTAGAAAGAAAAACTTCTATTGAGGCATCTCGTAAAAATACTTGAGAAGTTTTAAACAAGATATCTCTAGATTTATTCTAGTTGTTCTTGTGGTAGAATAATTAGGTTTCTCTTCTTTTATTGAATCCCTAATCTACACCTTTGTTTTGATATTACTTTTATATAGTAATTTTTTTAATCAAAATAAACACAAGATTTCCAAAAACCTTGATTCACATCTAAAGGGAAATCAAACCGTGTTTTGTGCAAACAAAATATCGAATCGTATCAATCGTGTTGTTGTATCTTCTAAAAAGAGCCTTGGGTTCTGCTAGAAGATTTACGAGAAGAATTCCTAAAGACAATCAGTGTTGTGTTTGGAGTTATATTTGTGCTGAAGCAGTTTTTACATCTAGTCTAAATAGGTATTAGGAAATTGGTGTAACAACTTATAATCAGTGTGTGTTTATTCTGGACTAGGTCCCGGGGTTTTTCTGCATTTGCGGTTTCCTCGTTAACAAAATTTCTGATGTCTGTGTTATTTCTTTTCCGTATTATATTTTATTTATATAATTGAAATAATATAGGTTGTACGTTAATCAATCATAGTTATTGAATCCGACCTTGTTTGTTGGATAAGACTTGATTGATCTTGAACAATTGATTTTGTTATATTCATATTGTTAGACCAGTAACCCTATTTCAAGTGGACACTGTGTTGAAATATTCCTTTAGTGATTGTTGCTTAAAGAGGTTTATACACGGTGGATATTGAATAGGTTGTGATTAAAACAAAAGACTTTGTTTCAAGAGATTCACACTAAAATCAAGTTTACAGACTTGTTTTTGTTTAACTTTGATTGTGTTGAAATAGAGATATTAAAGAACGCGCAATTGGGGGATATGGGAATTAATTGGGGGATATGAATTACTTCCCCCAACCAAAGGTGGCTGCTAAGGGGTGTTTTTTGGGGCGAAAATACTAAAACACCCTTCCCTCAAAATAAAAATCAAAAAACTTAAAATCAAAAAACAAGATCATATCCCCCATTTCCATCTCCACTTCTTATTAATCTCTTTTAGGGTTAAAGATTTGAAACCCAAATGTTCCCCATTCTCTTTCAAATTCTAAATTTTCCCCACTTCCTTTCAAATTCTCTTCTCCTTCTCTGCTGGCTCCTCACTTTGAAAACGAAGTGATGAAGACCACGCCGGAAGTGATAAAGACCACGCCGGAAGTGATGAAGAACATGTCGAAAATGATGAAGGTCACGCCGGAAGTGATGAAGACCATGCCGGAATTGATGTAATTCAATTCTGGAACTAAATTCCGGCATGCTCGATATAAATCTATTAATGCCGGTAGTCAAGTGAAAAAAATATCAATTTTCTGAATACTTTTCATCATGCCGGCATAGAAATATAGGATTAAGACCACGCCGGAAGTGAGTTCCGGCATGGTTATTTAGGATGAAGACCACGCCGGAAGTGAGTCCCGACATGGTTATTTAGGATGAGGACCACGCCGGAAGTGATGAAGAACATGTTGTAAATGATGAATACCATGCCGGAAGTGATGACATTCAATGCCGGAACTAAATGCCGGCATGCTCGATATAAATCTATCAATGCCGGTAGTTAAGTGAAAAAAAAATCAATTTCTGGATACTTTTCATCATGTTCCGGCATAGAAATTTAAGCAAAAACTATGCCGGAAGTAGTTCCGGCATGCTCGAAAATCAGATAATTGTGCTGGAAGTGGACTGATTTAAACCAGAAAAAATAGGTTTTGAAGATCAAAACCTGAAAAATTTTGTCCGGATAGTGGCAAACAATTTATGAAAATTTCCAGCAAATCCCGGCATGGTTTTTTGGTTGAATACCATGCCGGCACCGAGCTTTTTCAGCTGCATCAATGGTGGATTCAAAGAAAAAAAATCAAAATTTCAACCTCTTAGCAGCAATTCTCTCATCACAATCATCTTCCATTTTCAAAAAAAAAATTCCACTCAAAAATATTTTCCCCTCCTTCACTCTCAACTAACCCACACAAATTCAAATAAAAATAAATACACACTAATTTATCCCCCAAATACTTAACATTTTACTAATTATAATTAATCACTAATCCTGATTAGCGTGGGCTAGATTAGGAATTAAAAAAATAATTACATAGGGTGTCACCCAGAATTTCTATTGGGATACCGTTTTTGTCCTGTAGCTATATCCCCCAATTAATTCCCATATACCCCAATTGCGCGTTCATATTAAACTCTTTGATATACTTTATTCTAAATTGAGTCTGACTGTCTAGTTGATTCTCTAGATAGTGTATTGGAGTAAGTCCTCTCAGATTTCCAAATGAACTTTTGGGTGTGGTTGTTAGACCCCCGCTTTTTCAATTGGTATTAGAGCAGGCAAATACGCTAAGACCTCATAAGTCTGTGTTTGAAGCAATCTGATCGTTATGGACAGAAGTGTTATCTCTTTAAACGTACCACCAGTCTTCGATGGCATGAAATATTTATGGTGTAAAATTGTTATGCGTTCTTTTATTCAATCGCGAGATTTTCAATCATGGGTTCATTTTGTTAATAGATATAATCCTCCATTAGTTACGGTAGACGGTGTAACTGTTGCAAAGGATATTGGTGAATATAGTGATCTTGAGATTCTTGCTGCAAAGAAAAATTCTGAAGGATTAAATGATATCATCCATGCCATTACCCCAGATCTTCAGCACCATGTTACTACGTGTAATAAGTCTAAAGATGCTTGGGATATCTTAGAAACCGTATTTGAAGGGAATGCCGCAAAGAAAGAAACAAGGCTTCAATACCTAGCATCTGACTGGGAAAACGGTCGCATGTCTGATGATGAAACACTTGATGAGTTTAATCACAAAGTGTCTGAAATTATTAATGCATCTTTGCATTGGGTAAGAATATTCCTGCAAAGGACATTGGGATGAAATTCTCAGATCATTGCCATCTAGATACGACTCTAAGAAACATGCCATTGAAGATGCAAACGTTCTTTCTACACTCTCCATAAATACCTTTGTTGGAAAGTTAAAGATCTTTAATAATGAACACGCATCTATAAAAGAGGTGATTTCTCTTAAAGCTGCAAACAATTCTGAATCCTTTAAGGATAAATCTAGCTTGCCAGATACTAAGGATGTTACTCCTCGACAATTTATAAAATTCTTGAGAGACATGAAAAAGAGTTTTTCTAAAGGTGCAACATCTCCTAATGATGATGTACAATGCTATAACTGTCGTGGTTTCGGGCACTTGTCTTCAGTATATCTTCACTGGAGCCATAGACAATCAGCATATGCAGCATCTTTGCCTACTCTTAATGATAGAACTGAATATTACAATCCCCAAGAGTACATAGGCGAGGTTGCATTAGCTTCTGGAAAAAATTCTTTCGGATACTGATTATGATTTTGACGAAGAAGTATTCCATGTAGATCCAGTTGCTAATAATCTTCTTAAGGAATGTCATAAGAAATTATCAGAGATGAAAGCACCATCTTCAGTGAGAAAGTTAAATATGACAGACTTCGTAGTTGGAATAAATACTTGCAAGACCAAATTGATTCTATTGGTGCAAGGGATTATCTCACTGAAATACGAAATCTTAAAGAAGAAATTGCCGAAGGTCGAGATCGGGAAATTACTTTTCAAGCAAAACTAGATAACTTGGAAAACATTGAGACGAACTTGTTATTTGATTCAGAATGAGAAGATCTCAAAGTTCAATATGAATTATCCAAGAATGATCTAGTTATTGCGTTTGAAAAGGTCAAAAGGTTGGAAGAAGAAGAAAACTCGAGCTTAAAAGAGAGTTTGCCTAGAAATTTCAACTCAGATAAATTAACCTCAATATTGGGAGCATGTAGAATTCATCGTGATACACGAGGATTGGTCTGTGAATGAATAGACACTCCTAGTATTTGCAAAGAGGTAAAATTTGTCAAAGCTAAATATTCTTCCAAACCAAAACCTTCCACGGTTGACAAAAATGAAGTATCTCTACCAACTGCCGATGACGAAAAGAAGAAATCTTGTCAAGCTCCAAAGCAAGCACATACACATTTAGGTAACACTAAACATAACTTTTTCCATTCTACTAAAAATTGTTTTTATTGTGGAAAACCAGGTCACTTGCAAAGGAGTTGCAGATATCTTAAACGAGATAAAACCAGATATGATTATGTTAAGATGACAAGATCTGATGTTCCAAACTGGAGAAAAACTGAGTCTCATAATATCAGTTCTTCTAGTATTCCCTCCAAGAAATTTTATAATTATATTGGGGAGAAAAAGAAATAAGTTGCTCCAAAAGTTACTCAAAAATGGGTACCAAAGAAGATCAATAAAGCAACGAGTACCTTTAAGAAGGATCTCCTAGACAAGAGTTTGACAAGGGATAACATCTTAAAAAGGTATGGAACAGTTATTGAAAGTTTCAAGGGAGTTTTTAAATTCCTAGAGTCCATGTATGATTTTGTTTCGAATACCTGTGGTGAGCAAGATTTTGTTCACCTCAACACAACCTAATTGTGTTGAAAGTGCATCCTCACCAAGAAGCCCTTGTAAACACGGTGAGGATTGCAAAAGAATTGGGGCACACATATTATGTTGGTAAACTTTCGCTTTGGACAAGTTCATCTTTACCTAGTGACGAAAGTCATGTTAAGTTTCAATCACTTTGGAAATTTCTTTGATGAAAAATGGTTTGTGAATAACAACTATATAACATCCTCTGAGAATGTTTCAATGATTGAAATGAGAGTTTAGACTATATAACCATTGGAGGATATAAGCATTATTGTGGAAACACATATATGTAAAAGTACTTATTGCTTGAACCAAAATTTGCGAACTTTGTTGATCAAGAAAACCGGAGAAGTGCGTGAGCTAAGTACGCGAACCCAATCCGTGAACTGTCAGAATTTCCCGACCCGAGAATTTTTCCTGGAGTTGGTGAACTCCATCCGGGAACTTAAGTCCGCGAACCCAGTCCACGAACTTGAGTAGGTTATGTTTAAAAACGATGTTTGCGAACATATCTTTATAAACTAAGGAATGCATTTGGAAACTGTGGCTATATAGTTCGTGAACCGATTCGAGTGAATCAAATCGTTTTTTCTTCAATTGTGTCTTGTGGAGTACATAAGATTTCCTTGAAATTGAATAACTCTCTAATTAGTTCATTTGAGTCATTTGAACTAGTTATGGTGAAGAAGAATAAGGTTGATTTGAAAGTGCTCATATGGATAAATACCATGCGTAGGATTCTTAATTACCTAACTTGATTTGTGATTGAAATTCTTAAGGTTAGATCAAAGCCATTGGATGTTGGTTTTTATTGTCAAAGAAACTTTTTCATACACTTATGGTAACCATCCTTGGTGTAAATCCTTGTGGAAAAGGTTATTCTTCCTTCTAAGCATATCAACTCTTGTTTGTATCTTATAAAAGATGATCACAATGCTTGATATTTATGATTACATATTGTGTATTGTTACCATGAGATAGTTCTAATTTCTTAGTAACACAATCTCATGAGAGACTTTCAATGATTGGTTCTTAAATCGTATCTCCTTGTAGGATTTCTAAAATCCAATATATAAATCCATCTACCTGGAGAAAGGTCACTCTTGTTGTTCTTTTGGGAATGACATCTTATGGGGGAGAGTTATTATATGAACTTGTGCTTAATTACTATATGTTTGAGGGGAGAAGTTGTTGTGGAACATGTAGGGGTTAACTTGTATCTTAATAAACTCCTTGATGAAGTCACTAAGTTTCGACTCTGTGATATCATCTAAATAAGTTGATATGTTTTCCTTTGGTCAAGAAGTTCCTCTATGAAAATTTTATTATGATCCCACCAGCTTTTCTTACCTTTGCCAATTTATATTGACAAAAAGGGGGAGAATTATTATAGTTCATACTACATATACATATGATATACGGATCATTATGTAAAGGGGAGTGGTTTTTCATGTCGAGATGAAGTATTGACTAAGGGGGAGTGATACATATCACCGTAGTATTATTTTCAAAGTTGCGATACAATTGAACTTTAATGCTGTGTAATAATACTATGATGGATCTTCAACAAGTACAGGATGAGCACACTCACAGTTGAAGAACCAAAGAAATCAAGCATGTAGGATTTTGGTTTAGTCAAGTACAATCCATATGTAAAATGGTTTGTCACTAAAATTGACAAAGGGGGAGATTGTTAGAGCACTGCTCGGTTGAACCCACTAACGTTGGTATGTCAAGTTAGTTATCAATTTTAGTTTCCAAAATACATTCTTGATTTAGCATACTAAAGATAGTTTCGAACTAGATTAGGTCTAAGAAGTTGAACTATTCTTAAAAGATGAAGATTGAAGACTACAAGAAGACATCAAAGAGTACCTCATCAACAAAGGTATGTGATTGATTTCATTTGGATTCTTTTTAAATTCTACCTTTCTAATCTATCCAAACAAATGCTCACTCTATGGAACAATTCCTATCACTGTAAATGTACATTTATGTATATATACTTGAGGTTATTTGATTCATGACCTTGGATACAATAACCTTTATCCTTATAAATATTCTCATGTTATAGTGAATGAGATTACGAATCCAACGAGCCAAGAATCACTCAATTCCGAGTTATAATGATGAAGTTATGAGTGATTTATTAAAGTTCGTTAGTAGGAAACAATCCATGGGCTATTTGTAACGGTTCATGAACTAGGACCCAATCACGTGACTAAAATCTATTTTTGGTCAAGTTGGTGATGTTTCCTTGTTTAGGCAAGATGGCTATTAACCCAAACATATTTTATTACCATATTAAAGTGTTTGTGATAACTTTTAATTCCTTCCCAAGTTAAAATGTGATTTATTCACATAAATAAATATTTGTTAATTAATTATTTATGCATAATATTTGTAACTTAGGAAAGACTCCCATAATTAGGAGAGTCTTGAAAAAGGAAAATAGCCTAAACCTTATCTTAGTTTTCAAGATAACTTTTCACTATAAATAAAAGGTTCGTGAGTTTACACAGTTTTCATCCCCTTTGGAAAATTTACGTAAGCTTTGTAGGTTGTTTCTATGTCTTTTGTTCTTCGTGAACAAGAGTGAGATAAAGTCTTTGTATTAGGGATCACAAAGCCAAGTTGGATTAAATCTTCGTGATTGATTATACAACTTGTAATCTAGGTTTTTCACCTATTGTCTATTCTAAGGTTTTCTCTTCTGATATAAAACCATTCAAGAGTTGTTGATCATAAACCCAAGATTTTGATAGATTTCAGTTTACAGTCGTATACCAACACTTGTTAGTCGAAATCGGAGACTAGAAAGAAAAACTTCTATTGAGGCATCTCGTAAAAATCCTTGAGAAGTTTTAAACAAGATATCTCTAGATTTATTCTAGTTGTTCTTGTGGTAGAATAATTAGGTTTCTCTTTCTTTATTAATGAGTATAATAATTCCTAATCTACACGTTTGTTTTAATATTACTTTTACATAGAATTTGTTTTTATCAAAATAAACACAAGATTTCCAAAAACCTTGATTCACATCTAACGGGAAATCAAACAGGTGTTTTGTGCAAACAAAATATCGAATTGTATCAATCGTGTTGTTGTATCTTCTAAAGAGAGCCTTGGGTTCTTGTAATATATTTACGAGAAGAATTCCTAAAGACAATCAGTGTTGTGTTAGGAGTTATATTTGTGCTGAAGTAGTTTTTACATCTAGTCCGAATAGGTAGTAGGAAATCGATGTAACAACTTATAACCAGTGTGTGTTTATTTTGGACTAGGTCCCGGGGTTTTTCTGCATTTGCGGCTTCCTCGTTAACAAAATTTCTGGTATCTATGTTATTTATTTTCCGCATTATATTTTATTTATATAATTGAAATAATACATGTTGTATGTTAATCAATCATAGTTGTTGAATCCGACCTTATTTTTTCGATAAGACTTGATTGGTTGAACAATTAATTTTGTTATTTTCACATTGTTAGACCAGTCTGGACTGACCCTATTTCAAGTGGACACTATGTTGAAATATTCCTTTAGTGATTGTTACTTAAAGAGGTTTATACACGATGGTTATTGAATATGTTGTGGTTAAAACAAAAGACTTTGTTTCAAGAGCTTCACACTAAAATCAAGTTTACTGACTTGTTTTTGTTTAACTTTGATTGTGTTGAAATAGAGATATTAAACTCTTTGATATACTTTATTCTATATTGAGTCTGACTGTCTAGTTGATTCTCTAGAAAGTGTATTGGAGTAAGTCCTCTCAGATTGCCAAACGAATTGTTGGGTGTGGTTGTTAGACCCCCGCTTTTTCACTAACCATCTGCCTGATCTACCTGAGGCCAACCGACATCATGCTAGGGGAACGCTCATCTGGACGCCTCGTGCCATGTTCCAAGGACAAGTCGACTCACCTCTCCTGGTAACATCTGTATACTTTACCTCATAAATTTTATCTTTATTTGTCACCATCTAGTGCTTACCCCGCAACAATGTCACTCTTACGTACTAAGCAGGGGACTTAATGTTGATGGTGGTTTTCGGTTCAGGGTCAAAATTGTGAAACCCTGTTTTTAATGCGCTGTCATCCTGCAAAGGAATAAAATCCATTTGAAAGTGATGAGTGCATAAACCTCTTCGCTTACAGATGTATTCAGCAATTAATTATATATATATAATTCACTCAGAATGGTGCATATCAACAATCCCAAATATTCTATGAATTTTATTTTCCACCAGCATTATACCAGCATTATTCACTAATGCATTGCCCGCATAGTATTTTTCTATGCTATGTTACCCAGCTGAACTCTCAATATTGGCATGACATGACGATTAATGTTCACTCGCAGTGGAGTAACACGAATCTCCCGAAGTGTCAGTATTGAGATCTGCATGAAACACTCACACATGCTGCACCACTCTCTAATAAAGAGATTTTCGTGGCAATACGCTTTTAATTAAAAGTCAGCACGATCGCGCTTAAATTCCTTAGGAAAAACCTAGACTGTCCATGACATTCTTAATGAGCAATCACGGCCACATGATTTGGCCAGACAATTCAACGAGCTTAGCCTCTTCCCAGCAGAACTAGGCGACCTCCATAACGTCCACCAGCGGGCCCACTAGCATCCCTGCAGATCAGAATTCTTTTAGGTTACCCGCAACACCCGCGAACGTTAGCCAGAATCAGAGTGATCGCGTTGTTGAAAAAGAACTCAAACGAGCTAAGACCGACCATAACGGTCTCAAAACTACCGCATCCGTCCAACTTAGCCAGCCAAGTTGAACGACTTAGATTGTGTTTTGGACGATCAAAGAGGTGCCTGTGTGTTCACCGACAACTCACCTTCATCCCTAGATGGTCGAACTTCACACGGCAATCCATAGGCGCGTCAAAACGATTGCCCAAAGTAGAGTGATCGCACATGTTTTAAAAACCCCAAAGTAGAGTGATCGCACGTCGAGCAATGAATTTGCAACAATACTTACCCCATTTTTAACCATAAATTATTAGAATTTTCTTACTCAAATCTTCAACCTTAAATTCTAGTTATCATGGTTGTTCCGGATACCACCCCAAACGTTCCCAGAACGACCTCTCGTGAGATTGCCAGCTGTCATGGACTTTCTGACAATTCAACGTTTTTGTTTCTTCTTCTTTCAAAAACTAGTTAACCCATGTAAGATCCGATCACCAATGCATTAAAATCATTTTCTCAAACTAAACTCAATTCCTTTTACAAATGCATTTAAACCATACTCGAAATATAAATTCAATAATAATACATCAATACATCCTCGAATAATTATAAAATAAATGCAATATACATGTGGTCCAAGTAGAAACCCCAAAATATTTATCTAAAATCAACGTATAAAAATTGCAAAAATAGGGCAAAACTAAATCAATTGTACCAAAGCAACATAATAATTATCAAAAAACATCAAGATTATTAACATTAAAATTAGAAATCAGTCAATATAATTTAGATGATAAAAATACGTTTTAGTTTTGATATTAGGTAGAAACCCCCCTATACATCAAAAGATAGAGATATGATGCGAACAAAAACCATGAAAATAGTTTAGTTTTTAGTATTATGTAGAAACCCCTACCTCAAAAGCTTTCCAAAAATCTTAATGCAACACTTTTTTTCCCCAATGAATCATATGCTTTTATTTTTGTCTTCTTTTATAGATAAAATCATGAGAAGGAGAGTGATGGGTAAAAAAGTTTAATTTTCTTTTGTTATTTTGAAACAAATAATCAGGGAGAGAGAAAGGTAAAAGTGATAGATAACTTCTTTTTTTTTTTTTTTTTGTGTAATGGAATCGAAAGAAAGAATCAAAGAAACACAAAAAGAGAAGGTTAAAAAGGACACAAGGATATGGTTCATTTATTTATTTTATTCATCTTTTGTATCTTTTGCACAAAAATAAGGAAACGTGTATGGGAGTAGAAATAACCCGTGCCGTAACGGAACGACATGAGCCGGAATAATAATTTGTTATAATGATTTTAATAATTACTGCCAACTATGGTAAGACTTATTTATGTGAACTTGTAGTTATAAAAATCAGCATAAATACAGACAATATTGTCAGGTTTTTCTTACAGACTATATTACAAACAAATTCGTTTGATATTTGATGATGACAAACTCAGCATGAATTATCTGGTTAGGCTAAATCTAGCACATTTTGTATTAGTGTTTTATGATATTTTTTTGGATTAATTCGGATGTTATGTACGTGTATATACAATTACTTATACTTCCGCTTTTCCTATCATTCCAAAATTAAAATGTGAAAAAATTAGAAGAAAAAAGCTATGCACATAAGGTTTTAAAATAAATACGATATGTCAGCACGAAATTTACGCGAGTCTGTATTTTCTTTCTCCTAAAATTACTGACTTTCTCAAAACTAATAACTTTTGAAAAGTCGAGGGTACCCAAATATACCTCAAGCTAAAACTTTTCCTTCCTATAAGTCCTTTCTCCAAAAGTGACTATCTATGGACTGAGTCGAGATAATGCAACTAATCGGTTCACACTTCGTGTGATCGTCTATGGATACGAGATTGAGACAATACAATAATGAAGTATGTTTACTTGATACAAAGGTTCGGACTTAACCAAACTCAATAGGATTCACGTATCAAGTAAATATAAATTAACGTTTGTGCAATTTACTTTAATTATAATAAAACAATTATAATGCGGAAATATAAAGTAAATGACACAGCAAGATTTTATTAACGAGGAAACTGTAAATTGAGAAAATATAGTAATGTGATTGTTATCAATCATGAAGGAAAAATAAAAATGTCAATTGCCTCCAACTTTGAAAATAAAAAGAAGGAATGTGAGAAAGCCAAGAGCCGTTCCTTCAAATTCTCATAAGTTTTCTGACGTTCTTGATGGGTTGAAGGAGATGTGAAAGGAGATTCAACAAATAAAGGCTTCTGTGTATAAGACTCATGAGATTCAGAAGGCCATGGTTAGACAACAACAATCTAGAAGGTTTATTGATATAAACTCCTACCTTAATGAACCTTATGTTCCAATGGTTGTTGACGAAAAGGAGTTCGGGGACGATAAAGAATTCTTCAAAGGTCTTATTGACTAGTAAATCTTCTATTTTTCTTGTTTTGTTTAGAAAAATAACTAGTGTTTGGAATAGCCGTTATTGTGATTACACATAGCCATGTCCAAAGTTTTCATCTTCTTGTTTTTAGATTTATTTGTTTAAATTCTAAACATGCTTGGAAGATGATTTTTGCAGTATTAATCTTTATGGTTTTATATATTGCAATATTGTTATAGGATATGTATGTTTACGTCTGTGAACTTGATTATCCCATACTTTGTCCAAAGTAAAGTAGTTCGTGAATTGATATGCTAGTATTGATAAAAGAATGAATAAACTTTTGATAAACACAAAAGTTAAGCCTCTGTTGTCAATTATTGATGTAAGATAGGTTAAAATATTTTGTGATTCAAGGATTATGTCTATTGTATGTCATTGTGCAAATGGTGATAGAAACATAGAATGAATCCTTGTGTATTCCGCAGTAATTGATCTTCCCTGATCCATTTTTTGTGTATTAGTGTGAGATTCCGTATTAAGTCTTATATCGAGCACTAGACAACCGAGTTGATTATTTTTGTGATTAGCTTAGTTGTGTTCCATTAGGTACTTTACGTCGAGTATATTGAACTAAATTAATCATCTTGTGTGATTATTTAGTTATGACTCCATAAGTTTTCTCATGATCGAGCATGATTGACTAGGTTTGTTGTTCTTATGATTAACTTAGTCATCGCTCCATAGATTTTCTTATGTGAGTATAAACGATTAAATTGATTACTTTTGTGATTAGTTTAGTTGTGTATTATGGTTAGATTAATTATGGGTTCTCTTGTGATTAATCTGATCGAGTTATTAAGTCTCCATAAGTTTACTTGTGTTGAGCTTATTTAGTTAAATTAATCTTAGGTTCGCTTACGGTTAGTTTGATAGAATATTCTTTTTGGATTCCAAATTCATACTTGTGTGTGATTTGTTGAGCCCAAAAGAAATCCTTCTTTTCTTTTGAAAATAAGGTCACTCTTGTTGTTCCTCTGGGAATGACATTTTATGGGGGAGAGTTCTTTTGAACTTGTGCTTAATTGCCAAATCTTTGTGGGGAGTGCGGTAGTAGAATATTATAGGGGTTATATTATATATTTATGAACTCCTTGATGAATGCATTTATCTCCGGCTTTATGATTGCATCTAAACAAGATGATATACATTTACCTTTGGTCATAAACCATCTCTTACAGAAATTTCATTAGGATCCCGTTCGTGTACCTTTGCCAATTTTATTGACAAAAGGGGGGGAAATTAATATGTAGTTCACATTACAAATACATATGGTTTTCGGATCATTATGTAAGGGGGAGTGGTTTCCATGTAAGATGGAGTATTGACTAAGGGGGAGTGACGTATCACCATAGTATTGTTGTTAAAGTTGTGATCCAATTGGACTTTGACGCTGTGTAATGATATTATGACATTGTATAACAATGATTGAGAATTCTTGTTTTCTCGTTGTTATAGCTATGGATTTTTAACAACGATGATGCTAAACTTACAACCTTTGGGATCATTGGAGTACTTGGAAGTGACGAAGATTTCGAGTAATGTTGAAGATTAGACATGTGGAATAGGATCTACAAAGTTTATTTATATATTTTTTGTTTTACATATGTATTAATAGTTTTGCCACTAAAATTGACAAAGGGGGAGATTGTTAGAGGACTGGTTGGTCGAACTCGCATGCGTTGCTATCTTAAGCATTTTTTTCAATGTTAGTGATCAAAACTATAAAGTCTTGATTTCTAGTCTACTATAGCTAAGGTCTCGCACTAGGATAGAAAGTGTAGTTGAGCTCAAGAACTCCATGGCAATCATCATACAAGACGAAGGACTACTCAAGGAACCAATGGATCTTCATCGACTAAAAGGTATGTGGAGACTTGAACTTATCTATCACTCAAAAGTCTATCTACTCTATCTCCTATTTTGAGATAAAAGTCGTATTATATATAGACTAATATTATACCACATGAGGTATTTCGAGCTGAGTATATCTCGCTTATCTATTCTTAGAAATATGTGTTGGTAAAGCTTTCTCTTTAGCCAATACATCTTTACCTAGTGGCGAAAGTCATGTTATGTTTCAATCATTTTGGAAATCGCTCTGACGAAAAATAGTTTGTGAATAACAACTATATAACGCCCTCTGAGAATGTTTCAATGATTGAAATGAGAGTTTAGACATTATAACCATTTGAGGATATAAGCATTGTTGTGGAAACACATATATGTATAAGTCCTTATTGCTTTAACTAAAGTTTGCGAACTTTGTTGATCAAGTGAGACCGGAGCAGCACGTGAACTTCAGTCTTCGAACTCAGTCCGCGAATACAGTCCATGAACTGGCATAGTTCTTGAACCCGAGAATTTATGCTGGAGTTTGTGAACTCCGTCCGAGAATATAAGTCCGCGAACTTGAGTAGGTAATATCTAAAAACGATGTTTGTGAACTTATCTTAATAAACTAAGGAATGTTATTGCAAACCATGGCTTTATAGTTCATGAATCGATTCGAGTGAATCACATCGTTTTTGCTTCGATTTTGTCTTATGTAGTACCTAAAGATCTAAGCAATTGAACAACTCTCTAACTAGTTCATTTGAGTCATTTGGACTAGTTATTTTGAAGAACAATATGGTTGATATGAAAGTTATCATATGGATAACCATTTGGTTAACTATTGTTGAACCAACTAATGTACAAGTTTGGGTACGGTTTTCACAAGCCTACAAACGTGCATTTCATGTGTGTGTAACAAGCTATGTTTTCGATCTAACGGTTGATAAATATTAGCTTGAATCTAATCAGGTTTTTATCTAACGGTGAATATTGAATGCTTTGTTAGTAAGCTAACATTGATTGCAAACCCTGATTTGAGAGACTATATAAGGGATAACTCTAGCAACTGGGAAACCAATACCCACACATTACGTGTGATACTAGTTTGCTAAGCTAGAGTCGATTCTCCTTTAATCTTTGGTTTTCTTCTTCTAAAACCAGGTTAACGACTTAAAGACTTCATTGGGATTGTGAAGCCAAACCAATACTACTTTTTTTAATAGTTGTGTGATCTGATCTTGCGTTTTTATTGTACGACTATAATTATAATAATTGGCTTGATATTTCTATCTCCTATAGGTAAGATATAAAAGTAGTCACAAACTCTTCGTCTCATCGTTTGTGATTCCACAATATTTTTTTTCGCTGCGTCGTAGAATTTTCTGTTACTGTAGACTTTTCATGGGAGAAGGATTTATCTATTACTGTAGACTTTTCTATGTGATACAGATTTTTTTATTAAAGTCTTCGACTTTGGGTCGTAGCAACTCTTGGTTGTGGGTAAGATCAACTAAGGGAATCAAGTGCCTAGTATCCTGTTGGGATCAGAGGCGTATGAGCATAACTGTACCTTGGATCAGTGTGAGATTGATTGGGGTTCAACTACAGTCCAAACCGAAGTTAGATTGGAGTATGATAGTGTTTGTAGCGGCTTAATACAATGTATATTTAATCTATACTAGGTCCCGGGGTTTTTCTGCATTTGCAGTTTCCTCGTTAACAAAATTCTGGTGTTTGTGTTATTTCGTTTCCGCATTATATTTTGTTATATAATTAAAATAATATAGGTTGTGCATTGTTCAATCGATTAGAATATCCGACATTTTGGTTGTTGATTTAAATTGATTGAGACTTGGATATTGGTCTTTGGTACTATCCAAGTTATCTATCTTTGATAAAGACTCGCATATTCTATTTGATTGAGTAAAGATCAAATTGAGAGATTGAGACAATAACTCCTTGAGATATTTTCTATTGATTGAGTCTGAATGTCTAGTTGATTCTCTAGAAAGTAACTCGGAGTTTGTCCATACATATTGATCGAAATATTGGGTGTGGTTGTTAGACCCCCGCTTTTTCACACTAGCTTACCAAAATTCGGCTGACTAGGTACTAGGATCGGTTCTCCACATATATTTGGTATCTAACTTGTATACACTGCACATGTCCATAGGATCTGTTCCCCCTTTCCTAAAAACGTATTGCACATGTTCATAGGATTGGATCCCCTTTATTCTATAAACCTTGATGCACCTAATACAAGGATCGTCCCCCCCCTTGTGATGTACTGCACCTCTTACTAGGATCGATTCCCTTTTCCCAAAATTTGGTCAGATACTCACAAACCCTATCATACCCCAGGTGATTACTTAATATCGGTTTCACTAATAAAATTCATAATAATACATAAGTCAGGCCTCATGTGAATAGTTTTACCAAGAACACAAACAAGTCATGAGCGGTTATACTAATCACACATATTGGTCATTCATAAGATTTGCAATGAAGAATTGCCTCAATAACGCCTGGCAATTTCCTTTTCGGTTCACAACACATATCATGAACTTACTTCCTTAAAACACATGTAAAAACATTGTTTCCTATGATGAAATCCTCACCTCATACCCATACATAATCAAAATAGCGTTCATACGATTATGCAATGTCTCATATATAAAGTTTAATGGTTAAGCAAGAAACTTCATATTGTATTCCTTAATACTATGTCTATCTAGAGTGTTCATGCTTCGCTGTTTTATGTTTTCAATATGCACGACTTGAAAGATACGTTAGGGAATGAAATAGTTCAAGTCAAATATCACTAACCTCAAGTGGAAGGATGATGTTGTGGTTGTAGCTCCGTACTTCTTTACTTCTTCAAGTCTTCGCAATACTTGTAATGTCCCATCCTAATACTTTCAAGATAACCTATACAAAGTTGACTCTAGTACATTTAAATCAAGCGACTCTTAAATGAGTTTTGGTTCACTAAAATATGACAACCAAACTTGACATACCAATGCTTGGTGGGTTCAACCGAGCTATGCTCTAACAACTTCCCTCAAATTGTCATCGATCTCCACTACGTCTTTGGTTTTCACTTCACATAAGTTAGTGAAAACGTTCAAATTCGCAGGTGATGCAGATCAACTGAATGAAATTTAAATGCATTCTATGATTTTTCATATCATATCAATTGCAAGTTTTGGAAAGGGAAATTCAGTGATTTCATATATCAGATTTGTGGTGCGTACTTGGTCGAGGAGAAAACATCCAAAACCATTATGTAACTATGATTCTTTGTACATGATTATCAATTGAAGTGTTTGATTCATGTGAATGTAAATGTCGGTTGTGATTCTTTGCACCAAACGTCTTCATATCACCAAAGTCGTTTGCAAACGATTTTATGCTTAGATTTGTTTCTTTGTCTCTCTTCTAGGTATGATATAGGATTTTGTCCTTAATAAATGATTTGCAAAAAAAATATCTTTTTAATGCTTGATTTAACAAAAAGGAAATGTATTTTTTATATAATTGATTTTTTATCCACAATCCTTCAATGGTCGGAGAATAATTTGGTTTCATTTAATTTTATTGATTTAGTTGAAATCTTCTATTCTTAATTTTGAGAAAATATTTGGTTATTCATTTTTTTTTTGTAGATGGAGAATAACTCGTGCCGAAACGGGTGATAAATGTCGGATAATATTTATTATTTGTAACATGTGTCGTAACTCGTGATTAAGATCATAATTAAAGCTAAAAGTCTTAATTGTTATTTTTAATTGTATTTAATTTTTATTTATGATCCTAATTATGACAGAACCAATTAATGTTATTTATAAAATAAGCTACAACTCTTACATCCGTCAGATGTCTTTCACGAGGATGAAACTGAGATGGTCGGATGCAACGTTTGTCTCTCAAAATGTTATCCGACCGTCCAAGTCTCCAAAACCCCTTCTGTTTTGTATTATAGATTTTAGGAAAAAGGAATTGAAAGTGACGCCTTTTTTTTTTTTTTTTTTCAGAGCATCTCCAACAGAAGGTGAGTTTTATTTTCTTATGACACATAGGATTGTAGACCCTCATTTTAAAAAAAATCATCTCTAAAAATAGGTCCTACCAAGTAGGAAGAGTGTCAAAATAAATACGAAGGTCTTAAAGAAAGTCTTATCTAGACCTTTGGAATGACCTACATGTCATCTTTTTAACTATTTTTCAATTATCATTTTAAAATAATTTTTTCTAAACCAATAGGAAAAAAGGAATCACTTTTATCTTTATCCAAAAAAACAAATTTTAAAAATAAGACCTCAGACCATTGGAGATGGTTCATGAGCAAAACATTAATATTTTTTCCACATGTATAACCCCATAAATAGGGATCTAAATAAAAATTCCGCATAGGATTTTTAACACCCACTGTTGGAGATGCTCTTAGGGTTTCAAGGAAAGTACAAATGTTGATACATATAATAACCCTAGAATAAAAATGAGAGAGTGAAAATATCTTTCTTTGTCCCACACCGCACGTGAAGTGAGAAGAAAATCATGTGCATCGACTAAATATTGGCCACACTAATGATGAGGGCTAAATCAAAGCATTCCTTATTTCCAACCACCCCACAAAGATAAGATCCCGCCCTCTTATTTATTAACTTTGGATTTAGTTAAATTTTTAGGAGCACCCTACACAATTAAAAATTATCTTTATTATTTTATTTTATTGATAATAATAAATATACTCAAAACTAAATATTTATTCTTTATAAATTAAGTTTTAAACTAAATACGAACAAAGTATGTAGGATCAGAATATTGTCACAACAATATTCTTGCGAAATAAACAACAGTTCTGCGACGCATCAATGATATTCTGCGACACGTCTCAGAGTGATGTAAGGAATGACATATTAGATGAAAACGACAGAAACATGAGTAAAGTGTGACATTTCTGCGACGAACCAATAAAACTTGCGAATGAATAAGGCGGTGCTAACTACGATTTATCGCAAGAACTCAGGTCCGAAATTAAAGGGAATCTTAGCTGTAAATGAGCTGTAATCCACTATGTAAATGCCTATATAAAGGAAATGAATAGTTCCAAAGGTGATGATTAATTTTGGAGGGCTAGGAAGGTTTTTAGGAGAGAGAAAGTCTTATCAAGTATTCTGTGTTCTTGATTTTTGTAATTCATTAAGATCATATTAATGAAAAAGTATCTTTAATCTTCAAATTATGTCATAAATATTGATAAATTCTCGAATAGGGTGTAGTGTGGGAATTCCTGCAACTACACCAACAAGAGTATTGCTAAAATTCGCCAGAGTAATCTGAAGTTGCTTTTTGAACTTGGAGTATTTCTCGTTGCGAGAAGACATAAGTTTTGCGAGTTGCCCTTTCTCTTCTTCCAATTCTCCAATTCTTTGGCGAAAATTTTCTTCAGATGCTGCGAACAAATGACAACATATTAATAAAATAGTGGAGAATCAGTTAAAAGATGGATTAATGGAAAAACAAGAATAACCACCTTCTCTTTCAAAGATCATATCCTTAATCAAGGCAGAATGATCATCTTGAAGACTAACGTCTACACCTAAATTATTTCCGGCCTTGTCAAGAATCTGTGCAGCCTAGGCAAACTCATCATCATTACTAAAGAGAATATGGGAGAGAACTTGATTTTCCTTCTTCACAAGAGCATTATTCTCGCAGATAAGTCTGTCCCTTTCAATTTGAATATTGAGAAGAGCTTTATGGAAATCTGCTAAAGCTTGAGCACCATTTTTAGCAATGAGGTCTTTTTCGTCAATAAGGTTACTGTACTTGGTTATTAATATATTAGTTTCCTCTTTTGAGTCAATATAAAGGCGCTTAAACTTATTGGTTAAACCCAAGTTGAATATATGTTCAATTTTTAAGAGAATAAATTTGGATCTAAGTTCATCTATAGAATTAGATCTAATTTGATCATATGAAAGGCTACTTAAAGAATTATTAAGGAGATCAATAAGGGTATCCTCATCTACAGGTTCATGAAAAGAGCGGAGGAATGTAGCCTCATCAGTAAGACCATAAACATCTGCAAAAACAGTTGCTTGAATAAGCTAAAATAGGATAAAAGAATTTAGAGAAAAAGGGAAGAATTCATACCATAGAGTTGCTGGTTAGCTTTTTCAAGATCAATATCTTTTGCTTGTCACTCGAAGCATCGATTTATAGCTGTTTATTTTTCTTGCGAAGTTCAGCAATTTCAGCTTCCAGTTCTCCATCCTTCTTGCGAAGATTAGCAGATTCAGATTCCAAATTTTCATTTTTCCCGTGAAGAACAACATTCTTCTTTTCAAAAGTTGCACGTCTCTTCTCCAGGTTCGAGGCAACAACAAAAGAAGCTCTCCCAGCCTGCGAAGGAAAGCAAAAATTGTCAAGAAAAATATAAATTAAAATATGGCGAGGAAATGAGAATGCACAAATATGGCGAAGAAATAAGAACATACCAGAGCGCTAAGTGAATGTAAGAAACTTGGAGATATAGATCTTGAAACCCCGCGAAGAGATTCATTATTCTCCAAGAGAGGGGCATCACAGATATTTTCCATAGATTTGCATGCTTTAGCAAGAGGAGTATCGCCAATCCCTAACATATTATCAGAAAAATATGCTGGAAATCTGAGACATAGAAGACTCAGGTTGGGAGAATTCCTTTGCAGAAGTGATATTAGCATCATCATCGTCGCCATCATCGTTGTTATCATCGCTATAACTATCGCTGGACTGAAGAGTTGAAGGAGATGGGGATTGCATTTTTATTTTCTTTGAAAGAGGAGCACCAGATTTCTCCTTATGAGAAACATCAGTTTTCTCCTTGCGAGCAGAACCTTTGCCTTTTCCCTTGGTCTTCACTACTTGAACATGTTCTATTTCTTCAATAACCTTCAAACACTGATAAAGATAAGAAATAGAGGCAATAATATATTGTTAAGAGTCATAAAGGAATATTTCTTACTTCATCTGTGAGTAATTTAAGAGCTGATAAAGTACTGGGTTTCCCAAACTTCTGGTAGCTAGCTTTCAGTCTTTCAATCTGGTAAAATTGGAGGGATCATCAAGAGTATATATAAAAACATGAGGAAAATAAATATGGAAACTTAAACAAAAATTTCGGGAATATGCCTCTGTATTCCTTTCAGGCCATCTGAACACCCATGGTTGGTATTCTGCGAGATTCGCAGGCAAAGCGTGAGAACCAGAGATGTAGGGACCCCCTAGAAGTAATAAGAAAATACACCATTTGTCATCATTAGAGTGGTGAGGAGATGAATTATTGCCTTGATGCCAGTCAATGTCCAACATAAGAACCTTGTCTTCAGCAATGTCATCCTTTTTCTATAAGCGGACACCCCAACAAGTGATATCCTTCCTCATGGGGATTATTTCATAATTCGCGAAAAAATTATCTACATTATACTTCGTAGGAACAATTGGAACATCTTTGAATTTAGGGTTCTTCGCTTCAGGAGGGTAAATGGATTCCTTACCATCACCTTGAGTGGCAAACTCAAGCATCAAACGAATACAATCCTCATTCAACTGATATATAGCCCGCGAGAACTTCGCATGAGAAAGTATTTCGCAAAATAAAGGAAGTTCGGGGTCATAAAGAGGAATGGGAAGGCCAGCCTCAAGTTGACCTAATGAGACTATGATCTTCTCTCCATTACACGGATAATCAGAAAATAATTTAATGGAGAGCTCAGCCCTAGGGTTTTGATCAGGAATGGTAGATAAAGTAAAACCTCTATCTTGAAGCTTCTTTTGCATTTTTTCAAAGGCAATTAGATTTTTACGACCTGCTAGAGGCATTCTTAGTATGGGAATGAAGAAAATAGAAGATCAAAGGAATAAGAGAAAAATTACAACAGCAGCAGATGCGGAAGTTGCGGAAGAAAAGTAAAATTGCAGAGAAAGAAATAGAAAGTAAAAAAAAAATGAAGAAGATATATATAGAAGGTAAGAATTCTCGAGAAGATAAATGCATTTAATGCGAAGAAAAGACGTGAACGATTAAAGCGCAGCGGTTGAGAAGGACGTGTCTGAAATTGAATGGAAGAAAAGATACGTGCAATAAATCTGGCGAAAAATGCAGAGATGTGTCAGAACAAAAGAATGTGAAAAGATGAACAGTTGCGGCATTTTAAAAGAATTCAATTCTCATGATCTTTTCCCCTTCGCAGAAAAGACATGAGAAGAGGCAAGATGTCGGATCAGAATATCGCCACAACAATGCTCTTGCAAAATTTATAAATAACGTTTCTGCGAGCTCTTCAACAACACTCTGCAAGCGTAGCATACTGACTCAAAGAATGACGTAACGGATGATGGTAGCAGAAACACGAGAAGAGCATGGCGATCCTGCGAAGATTACTGCATCTACGAGAATAAGCATTACAACTGCTGCGAGAATATCGCGAGTCCTATCCGAAATTAAAGGACAACTTAGTTGTCATCCATTATGTAACTACCTTATATAAAGAGAGATCCATTAAACTCAGAGAAGGGGGAGATCAATTTTTGAGTGTTGAGAAAGTTTTGAGGAGAGAGAAAGTTCTTGTGAGCGGTTGTATTCTTGATTTCCTCCATTTCCTGTAAAATTTCTGAGAATTAATCAATAAAAGTGTTGTTCTTAATCTTCAAATATGTGTTGATTATTATGAATTCTTGTGAGGGGTGTAGTGTAGGAATTCCTGCAACTACAGTCTCAGAAAGAGTTTTCAGAAGAATATACTAAACATGTTGTATCTTATTTTTCTGAACTGAGGAATCACCAAGGATGGAAGGCTAAACAAAATCCATTGCTAATTAATAACAAAGTTTATCTCACACCTATCAAAAAACCTAGTGGTGTGAGAATTAAAATAGGTATACTTTGTGCAAAGTAACCATGATTATCTAGCTATTTTCTTATCGTTCTTAGATAGATAATCTGCCACAAACTTTGTGTGAGTATTTTATAGTGCTTTTTTTTATTCGAGTCTTGCCTCTCAAAGTCTTCTTGTTTTGTATTGGGTCATTGCAAGGGTACATGTATGGTTTTGGACTTTGTCTCGTAGACCTACCGTTAAACCCTAGTTCCCTTAAAACGTTTATACACCCTTCCTATTGTGTTAAATGTTTCACTCTAGGCTTTTCATCAATGGGTTCTTCTTCATGGGATTTACCCGAAGACTTTGTTGATCATGGTATATACTTTGAGTTTAATAAAGAGAAGGGAACTCTTGTTGAAGTTGAAGGATCTTTTCCTCAATCTCCTACTTCTTACTCAGATATTGGAGAAAATATTCCAACTAAGGTGATCATTGATTCTCAGCAACTTGTTGGAACTATAAAGTGTTTGGATGCTGTAAAAGCTGAGTTGAAGAAGGTTAAATGTAACCTTGCACTCATGAAGAACCGTGAGAAAGTATCTCTCAATAAGGATGGTTCATCTTTTGTTGATGAGGTTGTTGTCGCTCGTAAGCTTGATGATCACAAGACTCATACGTCTCCAGAACCGTCCATATGATCTTTAATGTCTGGTTTTTTACCTAAGAGTCTGTTTTATTTAGATGCCTAGGATGTCTTCTTTTTGAATTAGTTGGAAGAATAACTAGTGCTTTGAATAGCGATGATTGTGACTACACATAGCTATCTTTTGTTTCATTCTCTTATGTTATTTTTTAGGTTTATTGGATTTTAAATTCTAAAAATATTTGGAGGATGATTGTAGATACCGTCGAAATCGGTTAGGATCTCTCAAATATCTAAATGGGAATCACACTTGGAAATTATTATTAATAAGGGAAATTATTATTATCGAAGCCGCCACCCAACTTAGGGAGTTGGGACCCAAAAATAGCACTGGTCCAAAAACAGAGAAAAGTCCGGGAATCAAGATACGGGCTAGGAAGGTGTGAAGCACCTAGCCCGTCCAATTCGAAAATTGGCCTCTACTTTATAATTGGGAAACTAGGGTTTGGATCGTAAAAAAATAATAGTAAAACTTAATAAAAGTATACACCTGCAAAAATATCAAACTTATCAGTCACCAAATTAATATTATTATTAATGTCCAAAAAAATATATTAAAAATAACAAATAAGTCTATTATTATTATTATTAAATTCTAAATCCTATGAATCATAAACCGAAATTAATAACAAATAAAATTATTGTGCACAAAATAAAGTTGCTATGTACTAAACCAAACATGCAAGTCCAAACCACCTAATATTCGCAAGTCGTAACACCAAAACAGTATTAGGAGTGGGACTAGTTGTCATCAACACGTTGTTTGCTATATATGTAGCCAGCAACAGTTAAGATTCATCACTAATTAATTCATGTAACCAATCACGGAAACACATGCAACCCCTAAAGCGTTCTCTTGTCTACAATCAGTCTAGACAAATATCATCTATCTATTTAGATAATTGAGATAAAGACGAAAGCAAGACTCTCTTTGTATGATGAACAGTACCTTTATAGCAAATAAAAATAAGAAAAGTATGATGACCGACCTGATTTCCTTTAGCTTTTGCGCCAATGTTACTTTAAAACCAACAATAATTATAGAACCGCCGCAAATTGTATCTAAAAATCACCGTATTGGTCTTTACCAAAATTTTCTTCCTAGAATTCTCATAGGTTTCTATCGGAATCCCCCACTTTTTATTATTATTACCGAATTTTTTTTTCTCTAAAATTTTCCTCCCCTTGACACCAAAACTAGCTCCCTATTTATATTATTTATTCATTAACTATAACCATAGGATTAAATTACTTTGATCGGACGCTCACATTAAAACCCTAAATATTATTACTAACTTAATCAAAATCATTTCCATTCATAATATTATTTGATATCATTTTCCATTTATATGAATTATACCATTTAATTTCTAAGATTTTGGTTAAAAGGAAATACTTGGGAACAAAGCTAAAAATTATGTCGACATTTTCAGCTCATTTTATTTGGTGGATGACCAACTTAATTTTGGTGCATAGGAAAATGGACGGGACTTAAGGGAATGGAAGGCTAACCTTTTCTTTTTAATGTATATAGGAAATTATCGGACTTCGGGTAACTTTGGACTTGGACTAGAAGGCACTTTGGTCTTACGTGAATGCATGGCTTCTTAATGGGCTATGAATTTTTCTCTGGCAGAATAAGTCTGTATGTCTTCCATTTCTAAGGTGGTATCCACGACTCATACCAGACTTTTAACACTTATTATTTCGGATACGATTCTGCAGCAGACTTTTGTGACCGTGCAAAATTGGGGTGTCTACAATGATGTGTTGCAATATTTATTCTTGGTTTGATATATTGCAATATGTTTATGGGATATGTATGCTTGCGTGCATGAACTTGAAGGTCCCATATGTTTGTCAAAAGTAATGTTGTTCATGAATCGGTATTGTTATTGGTGAAAGAACGAATGGACTTTTGACATATACAAAAGTTATGCCTATGCAATCATGCATTTGATGGAAAATAGGATTAAGACTTTTGTTGAACAAGGATAAAGTCTATTATGTTGTTATGCATATAATGATGGAAGATAGAATAGATCCTTGTATGGTTATCCACAGTATAGGTCTTAATTGATCCATTTTATTATGTATTACCGTGAAGGCTCCATTGTGTATCTTATGTTGAGCACGATACAACTAAGTCGATTTTCATTGGCATGGTTGGTTTTTCAATGAGATGCTATATGTTGAGCATTAAGAACTATATTAATCAACTAGTTTGATAGCTTAGTTAGTATTCCATAATCTTGCTTATGTAGAGTAAATGTACGATTGAGGTTGTCATGTCTTATGTCAATCTTAGTCGGGGTTTCATAATCACTTATGTTGAGCCCATATAAACTAAGTTAATCATCTTGCTTGGTTATTTAGTTATTTGCTCCGAAAGATTTCTTTTGTCGAGCAAATCCCTTAATAATTTAATTGATTACCTCGGTGATTAGTTTGGTTATTGGGTTCTTTATATTCCGATTAGATTAATTATAGGTTCTCTTGTAGTTAATATAATTGAGTTTTCATATATTACATAATTTCTTGTGTTGAGTATATGAACGGCTACACTATCATGTTCTATTGGTTAATGTAGTCACTTATTCCGTAAGTTTTCTTATGTCGAATATACGTATATTCCGTGAGGTTTCCCTTATGTTGAGTAGATGATCGTATATTCCATAAGAACTTCCTTATGTTGAGTATCTTTAATATTCCGTAAGGTTCTCCTTATGTTGAGTATTTGAACGGTTAAGTTGGTCACCTCCATATGATTAACTTGGTCGTAGCTCCGTAGGTTTACTTATGTTGAGCACTTTTCAATTAAATTGATCACTTTCGTGGTTTTGATTTAGTTGTGTTATCCAATCGAATTAATCATGGGTTTACTTGTGATTAATTTGGTTGAAGGTTGGATATAGAAAATCATTCGCGTGGTTTTTGGTGTCCAATTAAAAATCCTTCTTTTCTTTTAAAATTAAGGTCGCTCTTGTTGTCCTTTCGGGGATGACATATAATGGGGGAGAGTTCTTTTGAACTTGTGCTTAATGGTAATATCTTGCGGGGAGTGCGGTTGTGGAATTTAAAGGGGTTATATTGTATCTTTAAACTCCTTGATGAATGCATTTAGCTTCGGCTTTATGATTGCATCTAAATTAAGATGGTATGTATCTCTTTTAGTTTATGAAAAAAATCTTGTGGAGATTTCATTATGATCCCGTTCTTATACCTCCGCCAATTTTATTGACAAAAATGGGGAGAAATATTGTAGTTCACACTATATATGGTTTTAGGATCATGGTGTAAGGGGGGGTGGTTTCCATGATTGAGATAGAGTATTAACTAAGGGGGAGTAATACATATCACCGTAGTATTATTGTTAAAGTCGTGATGCAATTGGACTTTGATGTTCATAATAATACTATGACGCTGTATAATGATGATAGAGAATCTCAAGTTCTCTCATTGTTGTAGCTATGGATCTTCAACAACGATGGTGCTAAACTTACAACCTTTGGGATCATCAAAGTACTTGGAAGGACGAAGATTTCAAGGAAACGGTTGAAGATTGGACTATGGAATAAGAGCCACTAAAGTTTATCTTTTTTTGTATTCCATATGTATAATAGTTTTGTCACTAAAATTGACAAAGGGGAGATTGTTAGAGCATAGCTCGGTCAACTTCGCATGCGTTGCTATCTCAAGCATGTTTGTCAATGTTAGTGATCAAAACTATAAGTCTTGATTTCTAACCTATTTAGCTAAGTCTCGAACTAGGATAGGAAAGTGTAGTAATCTCAAGGACTTCATGGCGATTCATCATACAACGACGAAGATCTACACCAAGGAACCGTGGAGCTTCATCAAAAAAAGGTATGTGGAGACTTGAACTTATCTATCACTCGAAAGTTTATCTATTCTTCTCCTACTTCTTGAGACGTAAGTCATATGCTATATATATAGACTAGATTATACACACTTGACATTTCGAACTGAGTATTCAATGCTTATCTTGTTTCTCGAAATCGTGTGTTGGTAAAGCGTTTCGCTTTGATCGAGTTTATCTTTACCTAGTGACGAAAATCATGAAAACATTTCAATTGTCTTTGGAAATTGGTCCGACGAGAAAGGTTGTGAATAAAAACGAATAACATCCTCTGAGAATGTTTCAGTGGTTGGAATGTAGAATTTAGATTACATAACCATAATACTTGATCCGAAGTTCTTGAACTTTGTTGAGAAAGTGGAATCGGTAGGATTGTGGAGTTGGCTTGCCATGTCCGCAAACTGTCGGAGGTTCTTATCCCGAGAATTTTTGCTAGGATTTCTATATAACTCGTTTGCAGCTTAGTCTGCGAACTGGCGGAAGTTCTCTTCCCGAGAATTTCTGCTGATTTTGGAAAACTCAAGCTGATTAATTAAGTCCGCGAACTTGTTTGTGAACTTAATAGGTTATGATCTAAAGATGGAGCTCTGAACATGAATCATTAATTTACTAAGGAATGCTTTATGCAAATCGTGGCTATAATAAACATTATTCATGATAACTTGATTTAGCCTGTCAAGGGATTCTTGATCTTTCTGGAGGTATAACTCAACATGAAGAAATAAGCTCTCAAGATTCTTTTCAAGCCCTGAAAACACTTCAACGGATTTTAAACCTGGTGGAGGTTTAGATATAATTTCTTCTACAGATTTTATTAAATCAGTCATGGAAGAGAATTTTGAAATCCCTGGATCTGGTGGTGCATTTATTGAGATAAAAAACTACTGTCCCTAGAGTCATATACCTACAAACACAGACTTGTAAGGTCTTAAACGTGTTTTTCTACTCTGATACCAATAGAAAAAGCGGGGGTCTAACAACACCACCCAATATTTCGATTAGAAATCTGTATGGACTAACTCCGAAATACTTTGCTAGAGAATTAACTAGACAGTCAGAATCAATCTAGATAAAAAGTATCTCAAGTAGTTATTATCTCAATCTCTCTATTTGATCTTTACTCAAGCAAGTAGAAATATGCGAGTTTTTATCAAAGAGAGATAACTTGTACGATACCAAAGACCAATATCCAAGTGTTAATCAATGAAATCAACAACCACAAGATTGGATCTTCAATTGATTAAACTTTAACGCATAACCTGTATTATTTTAATTATATAAAAATAATGCGGAAAAGAAATAACACAGACACCGGAAGTTTTGTTAACGAGGAAACCACAAATACAGAAAAACCCCTGGACCTAGTCCAGATTGAATACACATTCTATTAAGCCACTACAGACACTAGCCTACTACAAACTAACTTCGGAATGGACTATAGTTGAACCCATATCAATCTCCCCTTGATACAAGGTACAGTTGTACTCCTACACCTCACACAGAAAAGTATATAGAGAAATAAATATGTCTCCCACAGATAAACCCTAAGTTTTGTTCCATTTTTTGATATGAAATCAAGGTAACATGAACCAATTGACAATCCAGACTTATATTCCCGAAGAACAGCCTAGATTAATCAATCACCTCACAACAATCCTTTCTGAATACACAGGCGGTTTGTCGAGGAATCATAAACAGTGAGACGAAGATGTTTGTTACTTCTTTATCTTGCCTATCGGAGACCTCTCATGATGTAAAACCAATCAAAGATTGTATTCATATGATATAATATGCAAGATCATGTCACACAACTACGATAAAAGTAGTATCGGTCTGGCTTAGCTAAATAGGTTAGAAATCAATGGTGTAGATCTTCGTCATTGTATGATGAATCGCCATGAAGTCCTTGAGCTTATTACACTTTCCTATCCTAGTCCGAGACTTAGCTAAATAGGTTAGAAATCAAGACTCATAGTTTTCATCACTAATATTAACAAACATGCTTTATATAGCAACGCATGCGAGGTTGACCGAGTTATGCTCTAACAACATCGGCACGGAAGATCCGAGGCCAATCTTAATCAGTTCTGCACTATCACTGGAGTAATGATCGGGCATGGTAAATTTGTTGAAAGAGTATCGGGATATCTTTGCTTGGACATATGAAGAAATGCCTGGTATGTATGACAAACTGGTTACTCACTTTCTGCATATCACTCCCGACTATAAGGCTGTCAAACAACCACCTAGACAGTTCAGGTATGAGGTCGAGGAACAAATCAAAGTCGAAATTCAGAAATTGCTAGCAGCAGGATTTATCAAGACTATTCAACATCCAATATGGCTGGCTAACGTTGTCTCGGTTAAGAAGAAGAATGGTCAAATCAGATGCTATGTAGATTTCAGGAACCTGAATAAATGATGTCCAAAGGATGATTTCCATTTACCCAACATTAATATGCTTGTCGACACAACCAGCAGCCACGATATGTTCTCATTTATGGATATTTACAGTGGATACAACCAGATCAAGATGTTTGAACATGATGATGCCAAGACTGCGTTTCGCATTCCCATTGGGAATTTTTACTATACTGTGATGCCCTTTGGATTGAAGAATGCAGGTGCCACCAATCAACGAGCCATGAAAGCAATATTTCATGATATGATGCATAAGAAAGTAGAACACTATGTCAACGACGTTGTGGTAAAATCGAAAGCTCGAGCATCGCATCTAGAAGTTCTGAGGCAATTTTTCAAAAGATGCAAAGAATTCAAGTTGAAGATGAATCCTTTAAAATGCGATTTCAGAGTTTCTTCTGGGAAGTTTCTTGGATTCCTGGTTACTGACGAAGGGATCAAAGTCGATCCAGACAAATAAAAATCCATTACTACCATGCCTCCTCCACGCACTGTGAAGGAACTACAAATTTTCATGGGCAAGGTAAATTACATTAGAGCTTTATACTGGGATTGGCTCAACTTATTTCTTCGTTCATTCCTCTGCTGAAGAAGGGATCAAGTTTCACCTGGATAGATATTCAATAGGAGGCGTTCCAGAAGATACAACAGATACTTTTATCACACGAAATCATGAGATCTCCATTACAAGGAAGACCATTGATATTATACATAGATTCTAGTGATGTTTCTATCGGAGCACTACTAGATCAAGAAGATGAAAAAGGCGTTGAACATATAATATACTATTACAGCCGAACTATGAAAGATGCTCAACTAAGATATCCAAAAGATAAAAGAGCATTCTTGGCATTAGATCATGAAATGCAGAGGTTTAGACATTATTTGCTTTCCAACAGAGTCGTGCTTGTCTCCAGAGATGATCCCATAAAGTTTTTACTCTCGAAACCTGCTTTGATAGGAAGACCTTCAAAATGGATGCTTCAGATGTTAGAGTTCGACATAGTATGCATTACTCCCAAACCACTCAAGGGTCAAGCGGTAACATATTTACTGGCTGCCTTTCCATGGGAAGATTCCATGATGCTACAGGACAATGTACCAGGTGAATTTCCAGAAATTTCAGTTGTCAAGGAAAAAACATGGCTGCTGTACTTTGATGGATTTTCTACTCCTAGCAAAGATACTGGAGGAGCGGGCATAGTCTTGGTATCTCCATTTTGTGAAGTATTCTCACATTCATTTAAGCCGAATTTCCACTGTACAAATAACTCAGCAGAATATGAATCCTTCTTGCTAGGATTATCCTTAGCTAAACAAGCAGGAGCGATGCATCTGGAGATCAGAGGCGATTCAAAACTGTTGGTCAATCAAATGAATGGGATATATTCTCTCAAGGAGATAATGCTTGTTCCATTCATGGCTGAAGCGTAGCGACTCCAAACTCATTTCGTTAATGCAACTATCACTTATACTGGCCGGACCAACAATAGACATGTTGATTGCTTGGAAACCCTCTCCTCCAAGTTGCAATTCGAAGGGTCAGAGAAAGATATCATAGTGCAAAGATGAGATGTATCATCCACATGGCTTAGTAAAACTAAATATGTTCAAGCAAATGACTGGAAAGCACCTATTATTCATGAACTGAGCAGTTCCATTGCAGAAGGAGCAGTCATCCTCAAGGATCTAAAGAACTTCTTCCTACTCCGCGGGGCCTTGTACCATCACAACCCTAATGCCTCTCTATCACAGTTTCTCGGAGATGAAGAAGCGAAGGAAATTCTATAAAATGTGCATCAAGAAGTATGTGGACAGACGCTGGTGATAACACTTTACCGAAGACTTCAAAGGCTCGGGTACTACTGGCCCTCCATGGAAGTATATGCAAGAACTTTGCACGGATCTTATCCTAATTATCATACACCTCCTCATCATTTAGAGGCCCTGACACTTCATCACACCGGGTACTGGAGGCAGCTTTATATTGAATATCTTCAAGACAACAAATCACCACCAGAAAAGATGCAATCAAACTCGCTCTGAAAGCTAAAATATTTGTCTTTCTTGACGGGATCTTATACCGCAAAAGCATTGGAGGAGACTTGTTGAGATGCATGGCCGGAGATGAAATTCTGACAGTCCTGAAAGAAACCCATGAAGGAGAACACCAAGGGAAAAATAAATTGTTTCTCCAAATTCATGAGAAGTATTATTAGCCGACTATGGAAGATGATGCAGCTGTGCACGTTCTGAATTGTCATCAATGTCAGGTCCGCGGTAACCTTATTCATACTCCTTGTCTCCCATTACACTTTGTAAATAGTCCATGGCCTTTCTATATCTGGGGACTTGATATCATAGGAAAGATCAATCCAACATCTTCAAAACAACATGAATACATCATCCTAACTACTAAGTATTTCACTAAGTGGGTGAAAGAAATCCCGCTCAGAGGTTCTACGGGGGTAACTATTGAAACCTTCATTAAAGAACAAATTATATGTCGATTCGGCGTCCCTAAACATATCATCACATACAATATGCCTCCTTTCGCCAACAAAGATGTCGAAAATATTTCTCAAGGAGTACGGGATCAAACAGATTTTCTCCACACCACATTATCCCCAAGTAAATGGTCAATCAAAGAGTACCAACAAGACTTTGATCCGGATTATCAGTCGAACGATTCATGACAATCAACGATCGTGGCACGAGCAATTACATATGGCTTTTGTGGGATTACAGGATTGCACCAAGGAGCTCTATAGGAACATCACCGTACTCGCTTGTCTATGGGGATGATGATATACTCCCAGCTGAGATAAAAATTCCTTCAGCAAGGATTACGGTGGCTAGTGGAATAAGATGGGATGAAGCTGAAGTGTCCAAGTCAAGAGTTTCTAAACTGGACCTACTCAAATCAAGGAGGGATAAAGTAGAAAAGTATGTGGAGGCTTACAAACAGATAATATCTAGAGCATACAACAAAATGGTAAGGCTTCAAACTTTCCAAGTATGATATTTGGTATTAAAGACGGCAAAATACATTCAACAAGACATGTCTTCTCCTAAGTTCTCTCCAAAATGGGAAGGGTCGTATGTTATCATTGTTTGTACCATGTATAAAATACACTAGAAGCCCGTGAATCAAGCCCCAAAAGCCTGTTAAAGAAGATTCCAAAAGCCCAGACCGGAATTATTGAGGAAGTCAGTAGGATTATTGAGGAAACCAACACTTGGGTTTATTGAGGAATCCCAGAGGACTTATTATGGAAGCCCAGTCTAGCTTATTATGGAAGCCCAAATGACTTATTATAGAAGTCATTTTGGGATATACACAAATCTTGGGAAGATATACAAGGATATTCCAAGATAAATACAAATTCTATGAAGATATACAAGGATCTGTTAAGATAAACTTAAATCATGTGAAGATATACAAGAATCTCTCAAGATAGACTTGCATCTTCAAGGATAGACACAAATATTAAAGGATAAGTACAAATCCATGTGGTTATTTTGGATAACAACAAATCTAGGGTTATTATGGAACTAGATTAGGGTTTTTTGCCTATAAATAAGAGGCCAAAAATCCAACTCGGGGATGGAATATCTATTCCTACATGGAATTCTAGGTTAGCTAACCAAATTATTGTAATCACACATCAATACAATATCTCCCTATGGGATTGCTCCGTGGATGTAGGCAACACTTGCCGAACCACGTTAAATTCTTGTGTCTCTTTATTTTTCTTCAATTTGTTTCATAAACCTAATTTTCATATAACCATCATCAAATAATCGTGTTTTGTGCCAAGAATTTATTTTGGGTACTAACATTGACGCCGACTAAGGGGATTCGTGTAAAACGATCGTGTTTTTCCATTGAGATAGTTGTGTTAAAAAACCTCAAAAAACGTGCATGAATTCCATGCAAAAATTAGCAGCAATAAAAAGGGAAAACAACTTATTTATTAGGGTTCTTCCGTAAACGTTGCAGAAGAACCAGAACTGTTGCGAAATTGAAGCAGCTGTTGCGAAGTTGAAAAACAGTTGAAGAAAGTGTGGAGAAAATAGTAGCAAAAACTGTTGCGAAACACTTTACACAGTAACAGAAATAAACGTTGTAGAAAAGCGTTGCAAGAAACTGAAATCTCATCCAGCCTCATGTACATCAGCGATCCAGTGCTTTTCAGGCGCTGACTAATCAGTGTACAGTCAGCACCACATCACTGACACATCAGCAGAAATGTCCAGTCAACAGGATGCCACGTCAGCGACTAGTCAGCATATGGTTGTCGTGGCGTATCCACGTCAGCACTTTCCGAGTGCCACATCAGCAAACCTTGCCATGTAATCGGTGCACATTCAGCAGCCACGTCAGCAGTGATATCCATTCACTGAATGCCATGTCAGCAAGTTTGGTGCCACGTTATCAATTTTGTCTGTTCAGCAGTTCCAGTCAGCGATTCTGCACAGTTATCGGTGCCACGGATGCAACAGCACGCGCGCTTTGTTCAAACCTTGTTTCGTCAATAATTTCTTCGTTTTAAGTCCTAATTGAGTGATTTTTGGCTCGTTGGAATCCTCTTTGAATTTCCAACAACATGGAAGCGAAAAATCTAGTGTTATAAAACTTGGAGGTGCACATGGAGCAATGAAATGATCGGGTTCGAGGATCGTGGATAACGACATGATCGGTGAACGGTTTCGAGGTTCGTGGATAGCGACATGATCAAGAGTTCGAGATGAGGATTGCTTAGACCCACAAATATTTATCCTTGCATCACATCGCAAGCACCTAAAGACTCACCTTGCAAGTGAGCACATAAGTCTCGTTCTTATCGCAAGCATAAAATCTCTCCTTGCACGCGAGTATAAAGACTTGAACCTTCGCAAGCATAAAATCTAACCTTGCACGCGAGTACAAAGACTTGCACCATCGCAAGCATAAAGTCTCGTCTTGACCATGAGCCCAATGCCTGATATTGGTCCAAAGACTCGTACTCAACACAAGCAATACAACCAGCCTGCCCGAGAAGCAAGCGCTATAGCCTTGTTACGCTGTGAGAAAAAAATCCTTGCCCCAACCGCACACACATACTACATTCTCCTCAAGACTCGACTAGCTATCGAGCATCACAAGTCCACCACGTGGCAAAAAGTCGCGCCTAGCACGTGAGCAATAGTATTTTTTTTATTTTACTTTTTATTTTTTATTTTATTTTTTATTTTTTGTGCAGGTTATCACAGTTGGGGGCATCTTCGCAATGTCTCTACAAATGCTTGGAGGTGATTTTTATCATCAACGATCGATGCAGAAGGATAAAACAAACTTCTTAAACCCCAACAAGTTGGAGGTTATGAAGGGGCGATGTTTGTACCATGTATAAAATACACTAGAATCCCGTGAATCAATCCCAAAAAGTCCATTAAAGAAGATTCCAAAAGCCCAGACCGGAATTATTGAGGAAGTCCGGAGGATTATTGAGGAAACCAACACTTGGGTTAATTGAGGAAACCCAGAGGACTTATTATGGAAGCCCAATATAGCTTATTATGGATTCCCAAATGACTTATTATAGAATTCATTTTGGGATATACACAAATCTTGGGAAAATATACAAGGATATTCCAAGATATATACAAATTATATGAAGATATACAAGGATCTGTTAAGATAAACTCAAATCATGTGAATATATACAAGAATCTCTCAAGATAGACTTGCATCTTCAAGGATAGACACAAATATTAAAGGATAAGTACAAATCCATGTGGTTATTTTGGATAACTACAAATCTAGTGTTATTATGGAACTAGATTAGGGTTTTTTGCCTATAAATAAGAGGCGAAAAATCCAACTCGGGGATGGAATTTCTATTCCTACATGGAATTTTAGGTTAGCTAACCAAATTATTGTAATCACACATCAATACAATATCTTCCTATGGGATTGATCCGTAAATGTAGGAAACACTTTCCGAACCACGTTAAATTCTTGTGTCTCTTTATTTTTCTTCAATTTGTTTCATAACCCTAATTTTCATATAACCATCATCAAATAATCGTGTTTTGTGCCTAGATTTATTTTGGGTACGAACAATCACCAAATCAGTGTCTAGTGGATACTACAAAATCTTAGCAGTCAGTGGAAGAAAGGAAGGAAATATTATCAACGACAAATGGCTCAAGGCCTATTATGCTTGATCAACACCAAATAATTAATATTTTTCCATTATTCAAACACATCTCAAATGTAATTTATTTCCTTAAAGAAGCATGCAAGATGTTAATTTGTTCATCAAACATCCATCAATTGAACAAAATTCTTCTATGCTATCATATTGTCCTACCTTATCAAAAACCTACACTTCAACTCTTCTGAATGCTCACTCAGAGAAAACCGTCCAGCAATGGGTAATCTCTATAAGAAGCCCTGTCGAGTTTCTTCTGGAAAATTTTGGTTTTTGTCTTAAAATCCTCGACCGCCTTATCGACCCTTGCCAACTCCAAAGCAAGCATCTCCTCTTCCTACAGTAATGCAGTGGTCACAGAAATCACAAAGCATCCTATGTCGCCTTATGAATCTTGATTATATCGAGCCGAATACGAAGCTATCTTACATTAAATCGCAATGTCTCACAATTCGAAATCATCTCATCCCACCTGTGCAGTTCATGATTCTTGACATCCCGCAAGCGCATCTGGTTCATCTCCTCAATGTTCGGTAATAGCCCTGCAACTGTAGTCAGGAGGGTTGGTAGAAAACCTTTTCAAACTTCGGTCGTAGAAATATGCCCATATATTTTCCAGATTTTGGTGTATAGAGGCGTGTGACACTTGGGAATGACGAATCCATCGACCACCTCATTGTCCGGGAAAGTGTTGATCAAAGGAGCTTCAAACAAAAGTCCATTTGTTGGATATTCACGAGTATGAACCTTGTCTCCAGCCTCCATGGATTATGCAGAGTCTTCGCAGACACGGTTGCTGCTATCTTCAACGTCAAACACGGTCACAAACTTTCTATTCCTCCTCTTTCTAGCATCAACAATGACACGAACATCCACCTGCGACGAAATGAAGGAGTGTTTAATTTTATCAAAAAACTAAGCATGGTAAAGCTTCAAGAGTTATAAGATTGCTTACATATGATTCAGCCTCAGCATAGGCAGAACTTTACCGGGCAGGGGATCTAACGGTCCATTTGGGCCTCGAACTATGAGAAGAAGGATTCTTTTGATTATCCTGCAATAAATCATTTTTCTATGATTAATAACCTTGATCAGACAGAGACGAAGAAGATATAAAACTTACCTAGATAGATACTTTTATTTCATGCTTCTACTGAAGTTCGTTTCGAGAAGAAGTGCTATAGCTAGACATAATGATGAAAGATATGACAATCGAAATTTCTTCTATGATGAAACTAACTCAGGAATGGAAGAAATATTTGCATAAGTGTTAAACCCAAAATCTTGGAGATATATACAAGACATGGTAGGAACTTATCTTCTGTAGATGGTTAATTCAGTTGCGAATTTTACTGAAACCCTAAGCCCAAACAAGATCAATACTGGGAATGCGGAGGAAAATAATGCACTGGGGACTGACCAAAGCAAGACATGGTCAGAAATCCACACGGCCTTGTGAGTTATACGCCTTCTGCGACGTGTCTGGATGTTTTCACAGATGAAAACCGTAAAGCAAGAAAATGGAGATCACAATGGGTTCAACGTATGAGGATTGGCTCATTTTATTCAATCAATAAGAACCAACATTAATAAAAGGATTTCTCATTCAAAAGCAAAATCTTAATACTTAAGTGAAGTTGTTCAAATAAGATGTCTACTACGAATGATAAGAAAACATTCAAATGTTTAAAAAGGATCAGGACTAAAACTACTCGTTAGATTCATCCGAGTTGTCAGATTCATCATCACTATCCTTCTCGGAATCCTCCCCTTTGTCGGAATTACTATCAGGGCTATTTATGAAGTCTGGATGGGTATAAGGATCGTCTAAGTCTGAGTTTTCTTTGAAACGAAGGTTTCTTTCGGTTTTGTGAAAAGTAACATCTTTCAAGATAAAGTTTTGGTCTCCATGAAAGCTCATAAACAAAATGTTATCACTGGACATAGGTCTGTTTCAAAAGAAAATATCTCTCGAGTTGGGGATTATTGCTAGTCTCTTGACCATCGCAGGATCAACATATTCTTCTTTTATTTCTTTCATCATCAGTTTCTTTTGGATATTTTGTGACGCTCGTGAAACGTTGTTAAAGAATTGGCAGTGACGCTCGCAGAAACGTTGTTAATATCGCAAGAATAGCGTTGTAGCGATATTCTGGTCCTAGATTTTGCCTCTTCTCATGTCTTTTCTGTGAAGAAGAGAAGATCATGAGAAATTTTTATTCTTTATTACCCTCGCAATTTATTTCCCTTTTATACTTTATCCTCGACAAGATTCCGTTAATCTAGCCTTTCCTACACGTGTTGTGAATTCCTCCATTTACTGACACGTCTCTGCTCAATAGGTCCACCCCTTTTGCCTATAAAAGGTAGAATTAAGTTGCAAAACTAATTTTCTTCTTCCATTTCTTCATCTTCTTCATTAGTCTACTTCATCTTTCGTCTGCAACTTTTCTTCTTCATATTCTTCTGCTACTGTTCTAATGGAGTCATCAAGGTATGTTTCTTGACTTATGACATTTATTTAAGCCAATTTTTACTTTCATTCTCCAATCTTTCTTATTAGATTCTTCATAACTTCCATGTTATGTCTTCTCTTCAGCGGAAATATCTCTAACACACAATCCACGATTCAAAACCCTAATACTCGCAAAAGACTAGCAGGAAAGAAGAAGAGGAGTTCTGCGAATGATAAGGTAGTAAGAAACATATTCTATTTTCTAATAACAATATTGTTGCCTCTGTTTCTTATCTGAGTTATTGTTCGCAGAATGACGAGAATCCTGTTAAGCCTCCCAAAAGATCTCATCACTTTAAGACTCTTGGGGATAATATCATGATGCCCACGCTAACATCCGTGAGGACTACTCCCACACCATCGCAACCAAATATTTCTACTTTTGTTTGCGAGAATATCGCTACCCATTCTTCTACTTCTTTTGATCCTTTGACAGATCAGGCTTCTAAAATTGATGTGACTGAGACTCCTTATAGTCCTTTACGGCCTTCAACTGTTGTTTTTCCACATACTCCCCATCCTGACAACTCAACCACCACAAATGATCGTCAACTTGCTCTCATTACTACTTCACCTTCTACACCCATTCCTCCATCAAACGAAACTTTTGCAAGTGTTGATGTTGCTTTTAAAATCTTGTCTAACATTTTAGACAATGCTAGAAAGTCTTCCACTGAACCTCTCCAACAGGAAGCTTGCGAGACTCTTTTCAAGTATTTTGGATCTGATTGTAATGATTCGCGAGCGTCTTTATAAAATGAGATTGAAGCTCTGAGGAAAAGCCTTCAAGTTAAAACTGCTGAATGTGATACTTTGAATCATATGCTCCTCAATTCTTCTCTAGACTGCGAGAATCTTCGCAGAAAAAATGATGATCTGAAAGGTACATTTTTCTTGCCTATGCCCCCTTGTTCTTCTGTTTTATTTTCATATTTTCTGTACTCATGCTTCCTTCTTAAATTCTTGGTTCATATATTAGTTTCAAATCGGACTCGTTTCATAGAAAGACTCAAATTTGAATCTATCGCTGAAGAAGCTCGCGTTGAAAGAGATTCTTGGATGGATCAACAAACTAGACTAGATAATCTTTACACTTATTCAATTGATCACATAAATAATCTTACTAATGAGAATAATTAATTATTGCAAAGGCAGAATTTATTAAGTGGCGAGGTTGATCGCCTCTCATATTTGTTTTTAAGGCTAATTTGGCGATGAAATCTTTATCAGATGAGAATAAAACTTTATCCCAAGAAAAACATAGATTTTCAATCTTGATGGCGATTTCCTCACAGCAATTAAGTAATCTTCAAAGCACATGTAATAATCAAGAGCAATCTCTTCGTTCTCTCAAGAATGAGCTCAAGGGATTAACTGAATCATCAGCTGCCGAGAAGGATAAACTTATCAAGGGTAGATTAACTCTTAGTTTAAGGGCCAGCGAACTTCAAGATCAATACTCTCAATTAAAGGAATCTCATTCTTTATTAGGAAAGGAAAACTCATATCTTCGCAACAAAGAAGAAAGCATGAAATCTCGTCTGAAGGGTATGGTTGGCGATAAATTCGATGATGCCATGAATCAATAGGAGAACTGTTTATTTTCATTAATCCAAAACTTAACTTCGCGAAAAGAAGGTAGTCAATTGACTGCCTCTCTAGTTGATCTTCTCATAAATTTTTGTGTTATATTCCTTGTGAGATTTTTGTCTATCTGATCTATATTATTTTGTTGCTCGCAGAATCCGAAAGAAATCTTCATTCTACCATTACTGATCTGACCGCTAAATTGGATAAAGTTCGCAAAGAAAACAAGTCTCTTCTTTCCAATTATCTTGATGCCCGCGACAAAGCAGAAAGAAGACTTGATTGTCTCGAGTACTTTAAAAATATAGAGATTAGGAATCATGATAGAGATTTCCTTCGCAAAGTCCATATCAGTGCTGAGGTTCTTGTGAATGAGATCCTGCTCTCCCATTCTCTCCCTCCTGTATCTGTTCCTCCTCTAAAGGTTTATGATGATGAAATTCCTTTTCCCATGGATGAAGAATTAGAGTTTACTAATGATGTAGAAAATACCACCCAAGAAGATGGTGAAGAAGAAGCAAGAAGTCCTCCCAAAGAAGTAACTGCAAGTGGCGAAGTAATTGCTGATAAAGAATCAAAAGAAGGAGAGACTCGCGATGAAAAAGATACTGATGAAGCTGATAACTCTGGAAAAAATAATAAATCTGACGAGCAAGAAGAATGAATCTGGCGAAGCCATCGCTGAAACTTGAATTTTATCTTTGCTTTCTTTTTCTTCTTCTTTCTTGCGAGCGATGTAATTTTTGAGACTTTTAGAATTTAACTTACTGAATATTTTCAAGGAAGATAATGAAATCTTACTTCTCTATTCCCCTACTTGCCCTTCATTATCTTTCTTGAAGTGGTGAATCATTTTCTGTATCTTCTTTAAGGAATTGTGTTGTTGCATTATTCGCGAAAGTACGAATATTTCTGCGATACAATGAATACTGCTGCGATGTTCTGAATTTTTTTTGAAGGAATCTGCGATGTTAAGAATTTTCCTTCTTATATATAGTTCTGCGATGAATGAATATTTCCTGCAATCTTAAAATAGAATAGTTAATTGATAAGATTATTCTTTTGGTCTTATTTTGCCTTCCTAGTTAAAGGTCTTATTTTGCCAAACTTTTTCTGTCTGCGACAAAATCGCAGAATTTCTTAACATTTGCATGTAAAGACCCTTTGATCTTGTCTTATCCATGTTCTTTCAAAATCTTTGCGACAATATGATAAGTATAATTTTTTTTTCAAAAATTTAGCCTTATGACATTGTCGTCTTGCGATGAAATCGCAGGACGTCTTTACACTTTCATGTAAAAACCCATTGATATCATCTTAACTTTTGGCTTGTTGCCTCTGTAAAATTTACGTCACGCGACAATATGACAGGCCTAAATGTTCTTGCGATCATAAATCCCCATGACATTGCCGTCTTAAGACAATTATCAGCTCCCTAATGGAGGGTACCGCCATTATCTTCCCCCTGGTTGCCCCTTCAAGAAGGGCACATCGGCCATACAAGACTAGCTCCTCCCATCCAGATTTACCAACAACCAGCTGTTTTCGCAGCCTCTTATCCTTTATGCATATATGACTTATAGTTACAAGACTGCACCCTAAGTGGGGTTTTCTTCAGGCCAAGTGCATCATAGCCAAGATTTACCAAGAATGGCAAGGGATTTTCGTACGCCCTTGGCACCCTTGGCTCAACCGTGTACCTCGGCGCCTTGGTCATACTTTGTACTTCTTGGAAGATATTCTCGGTCGTCCAACCAGGGTATAACCATATATAGTTGGAAATCCAAGATCTCTCTCCCGGATAGGTTTTCTTTAACCCCAACATCTGCATGACTCAGGTTCCAGCAGCAGTATAACCTTATATAGTTGTAAATCCAAGATCTCTCTCCCGGATAGGTTTTATTTAACCCCAACATCTGCATAACTCAGGATGCAGCAGCGGTATAACCTTACCCATGAATCATGTCAAGAGATACCCCCTCCTATGACGTGCTATTAGGTCTTACATTTGCCTCTTGCGGAATTTTATTCGCGAACTAGGGTGCACACCATAAAGGTTCGTCCCATTCTATTAATCTCTGCGAAATTTGTATTCTCTTTTCTTGCGATAATGCTCGCTGTTTTTGTTGTGCTTTGTTATCAGAAGAATTAGAAGAATTTATTACATGTTTCATCATATAATATTCCAGTATATCTTATCTCGTAGAAGATGTCATTGATAATACCTTTTCAGAAATAATCTATTCCATGGTCTATCGAGTCTTTGACCAACATCTCTTCCTTCAGGATCCATTAGTTTGTATGCCCCAGTTCCAATTATCTATTTGATGATATATAGTCCATCCCATTTTATCGCCAACTTTCCACCACTCTCTCGCTGATAACTTGGTGTTTCTCGCCGCACTAATCGCCAGGTTGAAATTCACGTTTCTTAACACGTTTGTTGTACTCACGATCTAATCTTCGATGGTAATTTTCCATATGTTGCAAAGTTTTTTCTCTTTTTTCTTCTAATTCATCCAATTTATTTAAAATCATTCCAGCACTTAGATTTCTTTCCCAAGCCTCTATTTTTGTTGTAGGAATAACGACTTCTGTTGGTAACACAGCTTCAACTCCATATGTCAAACAAAAAGGTAACATTCCAGTAGCTTCTCATCTAGTTGTATTGTAGGCCAATATTGAATTATGCACCTGTTCACACCATGCTTTGTGGTATCCTTCTAACTTCTTTTTCAAGATATCTGCGATTGTTTTATTAGTTGCCTTAGCCTGAACATTTGCTTGTAGGTATAAAGGAGTAGACTTTCCACATTTTATCTTAAATGCATTGAGTAACAATTCTATATTCTGTCCCTCAAATTGCTTTCCATTATCAGACACTAATTGTGCTGGAATCCCAAATCTGCAGATTATATTTTCAAAGATGAATGTAAAAATATCTTTATCGCGAATATGTTGTACTGCCTTTACTTCTCCCCATTTTGTGAAATAATCTGTTGCGACAATCAGATATCTTCTTTGTCCAGAACCAGGTACAAATGGCCCCATAATATCTAACCCCCATTTCCCAAAAGGCCATACACTTGTTGAAGATGATAATGGTGCTCCTGGTGCATGTATTTTTTTTCCGTATCGCTGGAAATCTTCGCAACGACTTGAGAGTTGCTTTGCATCCTCATGCATATACAGCCAGTAATAACCCTGCATTTTTGTTCTATATGCTAAAGATCTTCCTCCACTATGATTACCAGCGTCACCACTATGTAACATCTTTAATACTTTTTTCCCTTCTTCTCTCGTCAAACATCTTAGCGATGGTCCATTGAAAGATCTGCGATATAACACTCCATCTCTTAGCTCATAATTGGTTGCCCTACTTTTCAAATTGTGTGCTTCTAATCTATTTCTTGGAATTTCTCCTCTCTCCAAGTATGCATGAAGATCTTCTCGCCAATCCGTGATATTGCTCGTGGGTTCTCCCTCGCCAGCTTCTACCATCATTACATCTGTCTCTTCTTCTTCTTTGTTTATCGATGAAAATGAAAGTGTTTGAATTTTTATGCACCTCGCCAATGGATTTGTCATCATACTAGATATGAAAGCGAAAGCATCTGCGAGCCTATTATCTTTCCTTGATATGTGTCTCCATTTTATTTTTGGAATTTTCGCAGATAATTCTTCAACGAGTCTTTTGTATTTTCTCAGGGATGGTTCATTTGTTGTGTACTCTCCTTTTATCTGGCGAATAACCAATTGTGAATTGCTGGTGATTCTAGCATTTTCCAAATTCATCTTTATCGCAAATTTTAAAGCATGGATCATAGCCTCATACTCTGTCTCATTATTAGTGGATGAAAATTCTAATCTAAATGAAAAAGCTGTTTTTTCTCCTTCTGGCGATATGAAAACAACTCCAATTCCATTTCCTCCTCCGTTGGATGATCCATCTACTAATATTTCCCATCTGTTGGGTTCTGTTAATAGCTCTTTTGGATCTCCGCATTCCTCTTCTACATCCATCATCTCCTCCGCAGCTTCATCATCTTCTAAAGGAAATTCAGCTAAGAACTCTGCGATGACGTGTAATTTTGGCGAGGATAAAATTTCATAATGTATATCAAAGTGTCCTACTTGTGCATTCCATCTCTCAACTCTGCCTGATCTCTTTGAATTTTTCAGTACTGACTCAATTGGCACTCTCGTTAACACTTTGACCTTATGTGCTTGAAAATAGATGCGAAGTTTGAAAGTTGCATGTACCAATGCTAGAATTAGTTTCTCAATCTTTGAATAATTTCTCTCTGCAGAATTGAATGTTTTACTAATGTAATAAATTGGTTTTTCTACCCCTGCATCTACTCTCAGCAACACAGCACTTAGCGCATATGTGGTTGTTGCAAGATAAATCAATAATTCTTCTCCCGGTTCCGCATTATGTAAAATAGTTGTGTTCGTTAAATGTTCTTTTATTCCTTGAAAAACTTTCTCATTCATATGTCCACTTGAATTTTGCTCCCTTCTTAAGTATATCGAAAAAATGTTTGCACTTGTCTGAAGATCGCGAAATGAACCTTCCCAGCGAGGCTAAGAGTCCATTTAATTTTTGCACTTCTTTTACCGTCACAGGTGTTGGCATATCGCGAATTGCTTGTACCTTTTCTGGATCAACTTGTATTCCTTTTTTTGATACAATATACCCCAAAAATTTCCCTGAAGTTACTCCAAAAGTACACTTATCAGGATTCACTTTAATATTGAATTGCCGCATTTGATCGAAAATCTCTTTCAAATCTTGCACATGATTCTCAGCTTCTTTGCTTTTGATCATCATATCATCTACATACACTTCTAATGTTTTGTGGATCCATTTTGCAAACACCTTCTCCACCATTCTTTGATACGTTGCACCAGCATTTCGTAAGCCAAATGGCATCTTTGTATAACAATATAATCCTCTTGGAGCAAAAAATGCGGTATGTTCTTGATCTTATTCAGCGATATGGATTTGATTATATCCTTTATACCCATACAACGATGATATTCTAGCATTTACTGCTGCTGATTCAACCATCTGTGGAATATACGGTAATGAAAAACTATCTTTTGGACAAGCCTTGTTTAAATCAGTGAAATCTATACAAATTATTATCCCCTTATTCTTCTTTGGGACCACTACCATATTTGCAATCCACTCTGGATATTTTGCTTGCCTTATAATTCCTGCGTCGAGCATCTTCTGTAACTCTTCTTCTATTTGAGAATGATATGTTGTTGCGATCTTCCTTATTCTTTGCTTAAATGGTCTTATGTTTTTGTTGATTTCTAATTTATGACATGCTATTGATGGGTCTATCCCTGGCATCTCGTCCATGCTCCACGCGAAGATATCTGCATACTCTCGCAAAAGATTTATAGTTCTTTCTTCCTCATCTGCCTCCATTCTAGTCCCAATTTTCAGCATTTTAGGCATTTCTTTACTCCCAATATTTATTTCCTTTGTTGGTTCTGCTGCGATATAACTGGGTTCAGGTTCTCCCATTGGTGTTGGTGCTTTCATAATTCTCGCAAATTCATCTCCTTCTTGTGTGATTTCACTGGGTATTCCTTTTCCTTATTTTGCTCTTATCATGTAAACTTTAAATTCTTCTTCCTTCTTTGTTTCTCTTGCCAATTTTCTACGATCTTTTCGCAATTTTGGACGTTCTTTGCAATTTCTTACTTCAATTTGGTAACACAATTTCGCAAAATCTATGCCTCCTCTAATTTCTCCAATTCCACTGGGTATAGGAAATTTGATGCATTGATGCAACGTTGATGCTACAGCCTTGATTGCGTGTATCCATGGTCTTCCTAATATCATGTTATACGGTGATTCCACGTCTACCATGCATAATGATACTTGTGTTTCAATTTCTCCTAATGGAATTCGTACCACTATTTCGCCTTTAGGTTTTGTTAATGTCTTTCCAAAGCCATGAACATGATATGTTGAATAAGACATTTCTTCATCCTTATATCCCATTTTCTTGAAAGTATGATAAAATATCATGTCTACGGAACTTCCTGTGTCCACCAAAGTTCTATTCATAGCCCATTCTTTTACAGATTTTATTGATTTCTCCTTTCTCATTGGTATAGTGGTTACTGTGACTACCAATGGAGATGTATAACTTAGATCTTCTTCTGGTATTTCTCACTTAAACGTGATTTCTTGCTTTTCCCAATCTTTCAATGGTGATATTTTTTCCACCGTCATAATTTTCCTTCCTTCAAAATCCCGTTTGTGTATCTTCCCCTTAATATTTTCATGAAATCTATCAATCATTGTTCTTGTTACCACATCACACTCCAATTTTCTACAATCCTCTTTGATTCTGATCATTCTCTCTTCAATTATCTCACTAATTTACTTAATGATTTCCTTAATATTGAGAAATTCTTATCTTCTTCTTTACTTTCTCTTCAATTTTTGTTAATTCAATCCCTGTTTCGGGCGCCAAAATGTAGTTGCAGGAATTCCCACACTACACCCTTGTTAAGATTCTATAGAAATCTATTGGAAATCAATTAAACTTCAAAGATTTAAATGACACTTTACTGTTGAAATTTCAGAAATGTTTACAGAATTGGAAGAAATCAAGATTACAAATATTCTCTTGAAGTTTCTCTCTCCTCAAGACTCTTTCAACTCTCAAAAATACATCATCCTTTTCTGGATCTATCGAGCCCTTTATATAGGGATTTATATAATGGATGACAGCTAAGTTTTCCTCCTCTTTCGGATCTATTCTGCGATCTCATCGCGATCGCTACAATATTCTCTATCACAAGAATGATGACCATCGTAGGATCAACATATTCTTCTTTTATTTCTTCCATCGTCAGTTTCTTTTGAATATTTTGTGACGCTCGTGAAACGTTGTTAAAGAATTGGCAGTGACGCTCGCAGAAACGTTGTTAATATCGCAAGAATAGCATTTTAGAGATATTCTGGTCCTACAAGTCCCACGCCCAATTTTATATTTTATCATATTTTATTATTTTCCCCTGATCTCATGAAAATTCTCTTATTTGAGCAAATCTCCTTCGTTTCAAGGAAACTCCCGGTTCCATGGTGTTTCCGCACGCCAAGGAAATAATAAAATTAGGAAAAGGTATTGCGGACCAAGCACACTAGCCGTGGCCGGTCCCACACCTCACGGTTCCTTATTATTTTATTATTTCCCTCATCCCATGAAAATTCCCTGATTTCATGAATTTTCCCTAAACCCATGAAAATATATTATAAAATTAGGAAAATCGTGGGACCGGGCCCTAGCCGGTCCCACACGCCCCTTATTTTATTATTATTATTTGTTTTACTTTCCCCATTCCATGAAAACTCTTGATTTCAACAAAACACCTTGGTTTCAACAAACCTCTTTGATTTTATGAAAATTACATAAAATTGGGAATAGTGCACTGGGACCGTGCCCGTTGGCCGGCCGGCCGGCCGGGCATGCCCTGGCCATTTTCGGTCCCACACTCCATCATTCCCTATTTTATTATTATTTTATTTCCCTAATCTCATGGAAGTTCCCTAATTTCATGAAATTCTTCAGTTTTATGGAATTTCCCTCAAATCAGAGAAAATATACATAATATTGGGAAAAGTGTTGCGGGACCGAGCTTGCTAGCTGGCCGGCCGTGCCCTAGCCATGGTCGGTCCCACACTTTGCAATTCCCTGTTTTATTAATTATTTTTCATCATCTCATGAAATTTTCCTAGTTTCAGCAAAATCCTAGATTCTGCATATTTTCTCAAAATGTTGCTCAAACGCGCACCGGAATATATCAAAACTCTCAGGACTGAGACACAGACACCATGGTGAGACGGGAACATCCCCTTGACCGACCAAGGGTGGAGCTAAGGCTTTAAAATGGCCGGTCCCACATGATTTTAATTGTTTTGACCTAATTTGCTCAATTGCCCGTATTAGGTCCAAACTTTTTTCAAACAATTGAGGGTTTGCTCAAACGACCATCAATTGGCCCCACGACCACAAGGGCCGGTCTCATGACCCTAGTTAGCAATTAGGGGTACGGGTAGTAGTTAAGGATGGCATACGTACGGGAATTATACGGATTTGGATAGATCGGATTCGGTCAAAAATACGGTCAACGGTTCGTTGTTCGGACAGTAGTTCGGAACGACATACGAATTCGTTTTACAAATGTGAGTTCGGCACTTAAAATTCGACTAACATATATGATAAATTGATAAGTATTATGACCTTATTACGAGACTAATTTTATTTGTATATGATTTATAAGATGGAAAAAAATATTTTAGCGTGATTATTTAACAAGAAGTAAACAATTTAATCGCGTAAATGTATTATAAAACTTATAGACTTTAAAAAAAAAATCAACACATAAAACATTGGTTAAACAACTACCAATAGAAAATTTTAATTGTATTTAAATATAAAGTATATACAAAATCAAACAAAAACCAATCAACAGAACTCTGGTGAGAGAGTTACCTATGGGAGTTCTAGTTCGGAAATATCATTCGGATACGGTCATTTTGGATACGTTCGTGAATTATTCGTGAGGTCCATGTAATCCGGGAACTAGGTTCGGAGTTCAAATAGTTCGGAAGTATCATTCGGATTCGGTCAGTTCGGATACGTTCGCGAATCATTCGGGAATGATTCGGAGAATTACTAACTAGGCTCATAACCTCTTGGTCGGTCCCTCATCTTTTCACGGTTGGATTTTACCACCTGTCGCTCACACGAGCATTATTTTAATAAATGATTAAACCAGCATTTAATCATTCTTTCACCAACTGGTCTTCAAGAGACTTTGGTATTTTGCTCATTCGAGCATACATGGTGGGCTCATCATCCCATGTAGTCGATCTCTGCTTCGCTCTGTGGATGATTTTCAATAAATCATTAATTCATTAAAATTAGGATTTTGAATCCAGTGCTATGCAAAAAATAATTTTGAACAAATTCAAATACTGATAATTTTATGTTGATCCCGTGATCAACACTTTTATTTTTTATACTCGGCCCATCAGTCAGTATCTTAAATTAATATTTTATTTGGTCCTACTACCAATAATTCATCAAACGATCAATATTTTCTCAGACTAGCAATATTTGCTCAAACCGGAAATATTTGCTCGAACTAGCAATATTTGCTCAGATTAAAGAATATTGATTCAACTATCAATATCCAACAATTTAGCAAATACGGTTTGCTCAGGTTATCAATATGAAAATGATATTTTTCCTAAGGAGGCATGTTCAATCCCTGAGTCTCAAAACATTTGCAAATTATGTTCAACTCAGCAATACAAGGACTCATCGTCCCATAAAGTCAGTAATTGACTCCACAATCACGAGACATCAATCGTGTCACATGGGGGGATATTAACTAAGTTTTTGGTCTGGCGGTCTATGGCACGTGTGTTCATACACACGACGATAATGTGTGAAAGTCATGCAATCATTTGGAAGAGTCAGCAAATTAGTGGGTAGAAAATTAACCAAGTCTCCACACGGTGAGCAACTGGTTTTGACATGATTTCCCACTTTCCCATTCTCTGATTCCAGAAAATTTCACACTTCATGGGATCATGGTGTTTTCAATTTAGCAATATAAAAGACCTCTGAATCATGATTGAAAAGGACAAGGAATTTCTCGGCAGGTTCATACAGACAATCTTTCGTCTACACGAACTCATCGTCTGAGCAATCACTCTCAATTGAGTAAAATTCAATCATTTAGAGCATTTTTACACTGAATTCACAACACACCTGCAATCTCAGATCACCATTGATCCCACATATTTCTCAGCTTCCCTCCTACAGATCAACCCATCCTCTCTTGTGACCGAATTGACTATGGAACGACCATTGTTCTTGGTTTAGGCCGGAGTCCTACAGATTGATCTCTCGAACTTAAAGCACCCCCTTCTTGTAGTGCATCTATGTGAGGTTCAACATTTCGCTAGGTTCAAGGAGTCTCCACACAGATGTCTCCTCAGTTCCGTAAAAACCAGCAAATCGTTTTTCCCCATCTACAGACAGTTATCAATTAAATTCCTAGAAAATAATCTATTTTATCTCATTACTCCATTCCATGGCTAATCCTCGGATGAATGCCATGAATTAGTAATAGATAATCATCTTATCTCATTAGTATGTTCCGTGGCTGATCCTATGGACTCCATGGATTAGTAATAGATACTCAATTTATTTTAGTACTCCGTCCCATGGTAGATCCTCAGATGGATTCCATGGATTAGTAATAAATATTCGTTAATCGGGCAGTTGGGCCACCACCGAGTAAGCCCCGAGAAAATGGTGCGAGCGTACTTAACAATAATGCACGAACGAGCACCCAAATCCATAAACGAGCTTTCAAAAATATATGGACGAACGAGGAAACTTGTGTAAAATCAGAAAAGGAAAATAATTAAAAAATAATAAAGAGGCACATAGGGGACCGGGCCAACCATCCAGCCTTCCATGCAGTCGTGGTTGGTCCCACGTCTCTTCCTTTTATTTATTTTTAACTTCTTTTATTATTTTTTGTTGTCTCTTGAAAACTCCTTAAGCAAACTTCCTCATTCGAGCAAAACTCCTAGTTTCTCCATATTTTCTCAAGTGATGAAAAACAATTATATAAAATAGGAAAGAGCACGGGACCGAGCAGACGGGCCTTCCGGCCATGCCTTAGCCATTCCCACATATCCATAATTTTTTATTTTATTATTATTATTTATTACTTCATTTCATGAAACTCCTTCGTTTGAGCAAAAACCCGATTTTTTTCATGTTTTCTCAAATATTGCTCGAACTATCAAACAACCAAAAAGTCAACTAGTCACATGACCGACCAGGATTCTCACGGTACATACTAAAATATTATTATTTTAATATTCTCAAAATATTGGTCGCGCGAGCAAAATTCCACTTGCTCACTCAAGCAAAATCGAGAGTTTCAGTCAAGATAAAACTCTTCTGAAAATCCAAAATATCTCAAACACGCACCATAAAATACCCAAATTTTTATAATGGATTGAAGAATAATATGGCGACATGGGAATGTCACCTTGACTGACCAGGTTTGGACCTTAGGCTTGCATAAGCCGGTCCCACATCCTATTAACGATTTTGACCTAATTAATCCTTTGAAGTTCATATTGGGTTCAAACTCTTTCCAACCAACTTTTAACTTGGTTAATTGACCACCATTTAGTCCCATGACAAGCAAGGGATGGTTTCACACCCTTTGGTCGGTCCCTCATATCTCCATAATTAGGTTTTACTACCTAATGCTCAGACGAGCACTATTTTAATAATGATTAAACGATCATTTAATCATCCTTCCACCAATGGGCCTACAAAGGACTTTGGTGCATGCTCACTCAAGCACCTAGGAACTACATGGTCATCCATCATCCCATGTAGTCAAACCCTCTCTTGCTCAATGGTTAATTTTCAGTAAATCATCAATTGATCAATAATCGATCAAAATTAGGGTTTCAAATCAAATGTTGCAAATCATAATTCTGAACACGTTCAAACCCTAATAATTTTATGTTGATCCAGCAATCAACATTACATCCATCCCAGCTGTCAGTATTTCGTAAAACGAGCAATATTTGCTTAAACTAGCAATATTATGCTTAAGATAGCAACATGTACGGTCAACTGGGTTCAGAACTCATTGATTCAACTATCAATTTCTCGACCAAGCAACATTCCTCATGTTGATTCAACTATCAATATTCGAGAATCCTATTGATCCAGCAATCAATATTTTAATTTAATGTTTGGTCCTGATACCAACATCTTTCTCTACTGAGCAACATGGTTCGAACGGACGACCATCCAATATTTCTGATTCCTAATGAACATACCAAAATAAGTTTTTGATTGAGAAACCTCATCGGATGATCATTCAAATCCCCAAAAATATCATTATTACCTAGATTGGTAAAATGATACATCATAATTCATCAAACCGCAATATCTAGTTTCCCACCAACGGTATGCACTAGAGCTTCTCAATCCCAAAGTAGACTTTAAACTGAGCGGCCGTAAGAGATTTCTCCTAATTAGGTTACTCTCCTCTCCGAATAGGCGGCTTCACCAGTAACAGTACAATAGAGGAAGTTTACTGTCACGAAGGATTAGTTTGCTAGAAATGCAAACTCAAAGTATTTATAGACAAGGAAGTTTGGACACCAAGTAATTTCCAAAACCGAAAATATTCTCAAGATATTTCAATATTATTTTGAATTCCGTTTTCATAATTCCTGAGAATGCACTGTACAAATTTATGATCGAAATATCCTTGGAAAATCTTTAACCAGTAAATGCACATTACTAATTCTTATTTTCCATATATAATTAAAAACCTTAATTAAAAGATCTTTAACTTATTTAAATTCGATCTTGGGATTTACTTCCTTCTTAGCCGTTAAAGAATATTTTTGAACAATAAAATATACACATTAATGCGCGTGTTCAAAATGTGTCGACATCTTTCCTCATGTAAGTCCTTTTTTCATACTTACTCACTTGAAACCGATTTACCACACTTCCAAACAAGTGTAGAATTGGTTCATCTGACTTTCAAGAACTATGTGATTGATCAAGTAACACTCAATCACAAGTCATGGGTGTAACAGTTCTACCAAAACAAGTTTCGGTTCTACCTCCATGTGAGTATTGTGCATAGTCACACTAGCTTACCAAATTTTCGGTTGACTAGGTACGTGGACCAGTTCCCCACATATATATGGTATCTAACTTATATGTGTTGCACATGTCCATAGGATCGGTTCCCCTTTGCCTAAAAATGTGTTGCATGTAGTTGCAGGAAATCCCACACTACACCCTTATTAAGATCTTGCTATAATCAACTCACAATTGAAGATTAAAAATGAAACTTTTATTATTTGATTTCAGAAATATTTACAGGAAATATCAGAATTCAAGAATACAACTTTTATTTTGAAGTTTCTCTCTCCTCAAGACTTCCTCAACTCTCAAAAATACATTATCATTTTCTGGACATATTGGGTCTCTATTTATAAGGTAGTTACATAATGGATGACAGCTAAGTTTTCCTCTTATTTTGGATTTGTTCTGCGATTGTACCGCGATAGTTACAATGTTCATTCTCGCTAGTTTTGTAACCTTCGCGGGACAAACATGCTCTTCTCATGTTTTCTTCAATCGTCAGTTATTACGTCACTCTTTTGACTGCTTTTGTGACAGTCGCTAAGTGTTGTTAAAAGCTTGCGGTATTTCTCGCTGGGAAGTGTATTTAATCTCGCAGAGAGGTATTGTAGCGATATTCTGGTCCTACATATTGCCTCTTCTCATATCTTTTCTGCGAAGAAGAGAAGATCATGAGAACTTTAAAATGCCGCAACTTCTTTTCTAATAAATTTATGACACGTCCTTTCTAACCGCTGCAAATGGACCATTCATGTCTTTTATTAACATTTATTGCATTCATCTTCTTCGAGAAACTTCTTCTTCTATAAATACTACTTTCATTCTTTTCTTTTCCTTTTTTACTTTCTTCTTCTTTCTCTCTGTAACTCCTCTGCAAGATTACTGTTCTTCCGTAAATTACGCGTCTGCTGTGATTTCTTCATTCCCATACTTAAAAAATGGTTGTTGCTGGTGCTAAAAATTTAGATGCCTTTGGTAGAATGCGAGAAAAACTCAAAAGTAAAGGTTCTTCTTTGTCTACGATTCCAAATCAAATCCCTAAATCCGAGCTTTCCATCAAATTATTTTCTGATCATCCATGTTCTCGTGATAAAGTTATAATATCGCTAGGTCAACTTGACGCTGGTCTTCCAATTCCTCTCTACAATCCGGATCTCCCCTTATTTTATGAAATAATTTCTCACGAGAAATTCTCGCGAGCAGTATATCAACTGAGTGGAGATTGTATTCGATTACTACTTGAATATGCCTCTCGCGGTGCCAATAAAGGATCTCGCTACCCTTATGCTATGAAGAATCCTCAATTCAAAGATGTTCCAATCATCCCCGCGATGTATACTGTGGATAATTTCTTCATCAACTATGACATAATCCCCATGAAGAGAGATCGCACTTGCTTGGGTGTCCGTTTGCAAAAGAAAGATAAGATTGCTGAAGATAAATCTCTTATGCTAGATATAGATTGGAATACAAATACTAATCAAGGTCCTCGCCATTCTAGCGATGACAAGTGGTTTGTTTTTCCTCTGATTTTAGAGAGTCCGTACATTTCTGGCACTCGTTCCTTGCCTGCAAATCTCGTGGAATACCAACCATGGGTGTTCTATTGGCCTGAGAAATATAAAGAAGTATGTCTTCCTTAATTCTTCACATAATAAGTTATTTTCCTTTGATTTTCACATTTTTAAGCTCTTCGCTGATTATGCCTGTTTACTAGATTGAGAGATTGAAGTTCTATTATGAGAAGTTGAGGAAACCTGCTACTCGTTCATCTCTTCAATTACTCACAGATGAAGTAAGAAATACTTTCTTTATAAATATTAACAATATATTATTGCCTCTATTTCTAATCTTTATATGTGCTCGCAGGTAATTGAAGAATTAGAACCAATGGAACCACAAACCAAGGTGAAATCTTCAAATGATCGCAAGGGAAGATCCAATGTCCCTACCAAAGGGAAGATTGCTGCTCCTCGCAGTGATGAATTTGACGATCCTCCTTTAAAGAGAAGAAAAACCCAACTCCCTTCTTCTCCAATTCCTCAACCTATTCCAGAAAATTTTGATAAGGACAACGATGATGGTAATTTCGGCGTTGGCTCAACTATCCAAAATTTTCCTTTCATAAAGGATTCTTCTTCTTCTGAGTCTGCAATTGCTCAACTATCCAAATTTTTTGGCAAGAATATATTTGGTATCCCAAATGAGTATGGAGATGAAGCTATTAATAAAATATCCCAGTCCCTCGCCAAAGTCTGCGATGCTCCCATATTAGATGATAGTGATTCCCTTCGCGGGGTTTCAAGATCGCTGACTCCAAGTCTCTTAAATTCACTTGTCAGTCTAGTATGCTTCTATTTGTTCATCATTTTTATGTATCTATTGATATTTTTGCCAGATTTTGACTTATATAGTTCTATCACAGGTTGGAAGAGATGCTTTTGCTGTTGCTTCTGATTTAGATAATAGGCGTGAATTTTCTCAACAAAAGAATGTTGTTCTTTGCCAAAAGAATGAAGAACTGAAATCTGAATCTTCTAATATTCGCGAGAAGAATGAACAAATGGAAGCTGAACTCGCTAGTCTTCGCGAGAAGAATAAAGAACTTGAGAACAATCTTTCTCATCAATCATCCAAAGTATCCAATCTTGATACTGTTAACAAACAAATCTTAGGTATGATAACCTTCTTATTTTCCTTCATAGCTTTATGTTTAACCGCTCTTTCTTACTTGATTTATCATTCTCGCAGACATTTATTGTCTCATTGATGAGGCTTTAACCATTCGCTCTTTCCTTGAACCAATAGACAACGATACTCTTCTAAAACTTCTTAATAATTCTTTAAATAACCCTTCCAATGTTAATTCCCTTTCCATAGATGAACTCAGATCTAAGTTTCGATTCTTAGAAATTGAATACAAATCTTCTTTAGATATAACTCATGGATTCAAACAACTTTATCATAATTCCAAAGCTGAGATTAAAACTTTAAAGGCCAAAAACAAAGATCTCTCAAAAGACAAAGACCGTATATCTAGATAAGGAGCTGAAACCTTAGCAAATTTCCATAAGACCATTCTTGAAGTTCAAATTGAAATGGATGGGCTTATCCGCGAGAAGGAAGGTTTTATTGAAAGAGAAAACCAAATTCGTTCCCGTCTTCTTATAAATAATGACGTGGAATTTGATTGGGCTGCGAAAGTTCTTGACAGCGCCAGAACTAATTTAGGTGTAGATGTTAGTCTTCATGCTGGACAAGCGTCTTTAATTAAAGACATGATTTCTGAAATAGAAGGTTATCACTCTTATGATTTCACTAAATTGTTTCTTGATTGAATCATCCTTATATGTATTAACTTTGTTATCATTTGCTCGCAGCATCCGAAGAGAACTATCGTAAAAGATTTGATGAGTTAGAAGAAGAGAAAAGCCAACTCGCTGGAAATCTATCTTCTCGCAATGAAAAGTATTCTAGATTGAAGGAAAAATTGAAAATCTCATCTTCAAATTTTAGTAACGCCCTTATCCGTGTTCGTAATAACGCTGTTAAACTAGTATGTGATGATCATGGTATTTCTCACTCTACATATCCCGATCTCGCAAAGGAAATTCCAGCTGATTCCCCAAATCTAGTTATCTCTGATAGTGAAGCTGAGGAATCTAGCGAAGATGATAATGATAAAGAATTATCTGGCGAGGAAGATAAATCTGACGTAGATAGAGATAATAATGATAATGATGAAGAAGAGAAATCTGGTAATGAGGAGAAATCTGAAAAAGAAAAGAGCTCTGATGAAGGTGGTGATGGATCTACTTAGTCCTGTTTCTTCTCTTTTTCTTCCTTGTAAATTTTGAACATTTATTTTTTGCTTCTCGTAACATTGCTGCGAGTTTCTCCAACTTGATGTGTAAACTTCTTTTGCTTTTATCTGTACGAATTATAAAATAATTCTTTTTCTACAACATAATCAATCAATCATAATTATTATCTTTTAATTATTTGTATAAATGTATCATCTATGCAATTTTGTCATATGATGGATGAATAATAATTTCATCATTCTATGCATTCCCATACTTGCCTCTATTATTCATCTGCAATATGAAAAAATTGAGTAGAGATTAGATATTAGTTGTGAATCAAAATAAATTTGCCTCAATATCGGCGATGTTATCGCTAGCAACAATTGCATAACTTTATGATCTATGCGTAGAATCGCAAATCTCATAAATTCTGCGAGCATTATCGCAATAATCTTATGGTCTTATTATGCCTTCCTAATTAAAGGTCTTATTTTGCCACATTTTTTCTTTCTGCGACAAAATCGCAGGACGTCTTTACATTTTCATGTATTGACCCATTGATCTTGTCTTATCAATATTTTTTCAACATCTCTGCGACAATATGATAAGTATAAACTCTCTTGCAAGAATTAAACCTTATGACATTGTCGTCTTGCGATGAAATCGCAGGACGTCTTTACACTTTCATGTAAAAACCCATTAATCTCATCTTAACTTTTATCTTTTGGCTTGTTGCCTCTGTATAATTTTCTTCACGCGACAATATGACAGGCCAAAATATTCTTGCGATCATAAAGCCCCATGACATTTTCGTCTTTAGACACTTATCAGCTCCCTAATGGAGGGTGCCGCCCTTATCTTTCCCCTGGTTGCCCCTTCAAGGAGGGCACATCGTCTATACAAGACTAGATCCTCCCATACAGATCTGCCAACAACCAGTTATTTTCGCAGCCTCTTGTCCTTTATGCCTATATGGCTTATAGTTACAAGACTGCACCCTAAGTGGGGTTTTCTTCGGGCCGAGTGCATCATAGCCAAGACTTGCCAAGGATGGACATGGTAGTTTCTTACGCCCCGGGCACCCTTGACTCAACCGTGTACCTCGGCGCCTTGGTCATACTCTGCACTCCTTAGAAGAGGTTCTTAGTCGTCCAACCAGGGTATAACCTTATAGAATTGGAAATCTAAGATCCCTCTCCTGGATAGGTTTTCTTTAACCCCAACATCTTCATAACTCAGGTTCCAGCAGCGGTATAACCTTATCCCCGAGTCATGTAAAGAGATACCCCCTTATATGATGCACTATTAGGTCTTACATTTGCCTCTTGCGAAATTATATCCGCGAACTAAGGTGCACGCCATAAAGGTTCGTCCCATTCTATTAATCACTGCGAAATTTTATTCGCGCTCTCGCGAGTATTGTAACTCTGTGTTGATGGTGGATTTCTATTTAAAGGCTAAAATTGTAAAAAGCTAATTTTTGTAAGCTGACGTCCTGCAAAGGATAAAGCCTTCAGGCGATGAATACTTCTCGCCGTATTAATTCATTGGAGCATGTGCAACCATCCCTGAGAATTAAAACATACCCAGAACGGAGCATGTAGCAACCATCCCGACGGAGCATGTAGCAACCATCCCGGTTTTCTGTAGGTATACAACATTACTATTAAATCTTTAATTAAAGCCTTGTGTTCGATGTGCAAACACCCATAGGCTACCTGACGGCAGGTTATACTAGCCCCATTGAACGCATGCAAGACTACCCGTGTTAGTCTCACTTGCTGAAAACAAACCCAAAAATATATCTCATCCGTCCAACTTCGCAAGCATAGATGGAGGGTGTAGATATAGATTCAAGGGGTCCTAAGCATGCTACCATGATCACCTCGGACCCACCTTCATACATGACCGAACGGTCAATACCAACTACAGTTGGTCCGTCCAAAACGTGCGCTCAAAGTGAGCATGACGCACGGCTAGGGTTCCTTTTAATCGTGAACGTCCAACTTCGCAGGCATAGTTGGACGGCTTAGATTATACCCTAAAACAAGTAGTGAAGTGATGATACACCATTGGAGGGCCCACTTTCTACCTACATGATCGACTCCCTCATAGGCAAGCCGTGGTGCAAGAAACGATTGCCCAAACAAGGCTAGATTAACGTCTTATGCAGGTTGAGAATATCCAAAATGATCACGACCATCCGACTTCGCAGGCATAGTTGGATGGCTTAGATTGCGCCCAGGGTCATAGAGCAAGCATGTACATGCTCATTGTCGACCCAAGATGTTGCATACATGGTCGGTCTCCCAAAAGGAGGCGCACGCAACCCAAAACCGATCGCCCAAAGTGGCCGGTCCAAAATCCTAATTAGGGTTTGCGGTGTAGAAACATCTCGAGCGTCCATCTTCGCAGTCTTGGATGGAAGGCCAAGATGGAGACTAAGAGCGAACCGGGCATGCTAGCATGACCACCATGGGCCCAGCTTCATGCTTAGCCGGTCGTCCAAGGTCAGTGATAGACGAGCACCTCGATACGCGCGCCCAAAGGGAACATGTCACGGCCCCTCCATAAGTTCTAATATCGACCACTCGTCTTTGCCACCTGAGTCGAGTTGCTTAGATCAAATATTTGCGAGTCAAGCAGGCATGGGCATGAGCACCATTGTACCTCCTCCATGCAGGGATGATCGATTCCTCCATTGGAACTCTCTAAGCATGCAAACGTTTGGGCCGAAATAAGCAGCATGCGCGTCTCTCATCCAACGGTCGCAAGCAAGGCTACGAGCCATCTCGTCCGTCCAACTTTGCAAGATTGGACGAATGACTTAGGGTGCGAATTAACCAGCAAACAAGGTATCACCATGACCACCATCCGTCACTCTTCTTCACAGGGTAACCGACCAAGGCATGGCCTGTCTATACAGCCTCCAAACGGTCACCTGAAGATGGATGCATGCGATGTTATACCAAGTTCACGGTTCACCATGCACTATTTTCTGTGGGTCCCGCGATCCACACACTCGAGACATTAATCACGTCACAACTGGGGGATACAAACTGGGGTATTGGTCTGGCGGTTTACAGCGTGCAACACGCCATCACAAGACCGTGTCAGGGAAACATGGGCGGTCAACGATAATAGGGGAAGTGGGCAAGCAACCGTGTGGCACTAACACACAACTCCACTTTCTCCATCACTCCACTTCCTCCACTTTCCCACGAGAGACGTAATGAAGGCTTATCGACTTGTATAAATAGGTTCTCCTCCCTATTTCCAAAACAGAGGTCCGAACAACACAGAAAACCAAGTGTTAATACCATCGTATTCAACACCCAGAGCCTGCCTGCAACATTTGCTAGCATGCTCAACCTTTTGTTAACAAGTCATCAAATAGCCTTCACCTTCAAACTCTCAACACTTTATTTGCTTCCCTCTCTAAGATCAACCTCACATCCTTCACCTGTGACCGAAACAAATCTGGAATGGTCGTGTCTTCGGTTTAGGACAGAATTGTATAGATTATCTCTCGAATCAAAGTGCTCATCGTGCAGCACATTTGTTAAAGGTTTAAACTCACTTCTCATCCACACACACCCAAAATTACCTAAACCGGCAGAAGTAGTTTTCTCCCACAAACACTCTGATAAAATTTCATTTCTTTGATCTTCTTGTAAAATTTTGCAATTTTTTCAAACAGAGTACTATTTTCAATTGCATTTTCTTCAAACAAATTCTGCGTAATCTTCTTTAAATTTCATCATTTTACCTTTCTACTTACTATTTTCTGGTTCTGCTTTTCTGTTACATTTTTCTGATTTTCTTTATCTGCGAGCCACTCGTCATCATCTTCCTCTCGCTGCTCTATTGAATCAATCATCAATCTTTCACATCTCTGTCGTTGCTTGATGTTGTACTTCCAATTTCTCTTCTTCTCAGCTCTTTCCTCGCAATATTTTATATCAATCTCATAACATTTCTTGCTTTCTCCCCAATCTCCATTAATAACTCCAACACCATTAGGATGAGGAAATTTAACACACTGGTGGAAAGTAGATGCTACACCTAATATTCCATGTAGCCAAGGTCGACCAATCAGGGCATTGTAAGGTGATTCAATGTCAACAACATAAAACAAGATCTTGGAAGTTATCCCCTTTAATGGAATCCGCATTTCAATTTCCCCTTTGGGTTTATTGGCAGTACCATTAAAACCATAGATTTTATATGTTGATGGTATTAGATCTTCAGCTCTTCCACCCATGGTCTTGTAGGTATGATAAAATAATATGTCAACTGAGCTTCCTGTGTCTATTAGAATTCTATTAATGGCCAAAGAATCTTCATTTTCGTTATCATTTTCTTTATCTTCTTCTTCTACTTGCTTGGGGTTTATCTCTAACCTTACTACCAATGGGTTATCATGCTGCTCACCATGCTCTGGTACTTCTTGTGCAGTGAAAGATATAGTTTGTTTTTGCCATTCTTTTAATGGCGAGACTCTCGCAATATTCATTATCTCTTTTCCATCCGTGTCTCTCGTGAAGACTTTGCTTAGAATATTATCATGGAAATCCTCAACTGTTCTGGATAAATGTACAATGGAATTACAAAAAAAATTCTTTGCTTTAGCCCCAACTTCTATTACGAATGATTCTGCTCCTTTTACAGTATTTATCCTACGAATTTATGGTGCTGGAGACAATCGCTGAGGTTGTGGATGTCCTACTAAAAAGTGGTTTAGCTTTCCTTGGTCAATCATCCTTAAAATTATTCTCTTTACATTCCTGCAATCATTTACTGTGTGACCATGAAAGTGATGGTAAGGAAAAAATTCTTGACTACGATTATTAGGATGTGGTTCTTTTCCCATATTCCATGGTGATGGTATATTTTCCATCAAAATGATAGCTTCCAAGATTTTTCTATACTAGCATTTAGAGGTGGCATCTTAATTTCTTCCCATATTATCTTCTGGTTACCTTGGCTTCTGAAATTGTTTTGCCTCTGTCCACCATAAGTTTCTTGCGGATGATCAAGCCTTTGAATCTTATTATTCCCACCGCGATTGTAATAATTCTTCTGCCTTTAATATTATTCTTGATCTCGACTGCCCATAGCTACCAACTTCTGCTGGTTATCAATTTCCACTTTCTCTTGTTGTGCTTGCGAGCTGCTCGCCACATTGTTAATCATTTTAAGAAGTAAACTCCCATTTGTTGCTACTGAATTGGTATTCGCGATTGTATATGATTCCATCTCTTTTTTTTTCTCCTCCAAAGCAATGTATTCTTCTTGTAGTTCTCGTAGTTCAGTCATAGTGATTGTATTCTTGACTCTGAAAATTTGTATGTACAGCAGATTGGTCGTGAACATTGCATTGATAAAAGACAAGATAAGATATCTCTCGTCTACTCTTCCCGCCATCTCGCTGCACATTGTCTTCCATCTTATAGTTAAATGTTTCAGACTCTCGCCAACCCTCTGCTTTAACTCAAACACATCTTGAATACCTGGTCGCGATGAATTGTTGCTTATATATGATCCCAAAAATGTAGCTTGCAAATGATCAAATGAAGTTATATTATTTTTTGGCAATCCCTCAAACCATTTTAGCGCCTTGCCAGTTAAGCTAGATGCAAAATAATTGCACAATACAGCATCATGATTCTCCCATTGTAGCATACACCTAACATAAGCCTTAACATGTTGTACAGAACAGGCAGTTCCATCAAAAATGCTGGTTAATGCTGGTAAGTTGCACTTTGAAGGTATTCCTCTTAACTGTACTTCTTGAGTGAATGGAGTTCTCGCAGCTTCTTCAATAGCTTCATCAAGTTTCCTTCTACCTCCTTCTCTTCTGTTATTTATTATCCCCCTCATCTCTGATAATTCTTTTAAAATTTGCTCATTCGCAGCTGAATTCGGTTCCATTGGTCTTTTCAATGCTGCTTCCATTCTCCTGCGTTCATGTACTTCTTGTCTCGCGAGATCTTGTGTATCTTCATCTATATCCACATTCCTTCTTCTGCGATCTTATGCTTCACCTTCTTCTTGCCATCGCAGCTGATTATATTGTCTACTTTTTTCTCTGCGAATTTCTTCATTTCTCTTCGCTGTCTTTCTATTCTCCTTTGTATTCTATCATACTCTACCTGAATATTATTATTATGGCGATTTTGCGTTCGTCTCCTTTCTCGATTTTCATGGTTATTTTGCCGTATTGATTCTTGGAATTCTTGTTCTTCTACCTCTGCTCTTAATATTTATCTCTCGCAAGCTAGGTGTGCTTATTCAACATAATATCTCTCAATTTCTTCCTCAATTATTCTTCGATTTCTCTGAATCTCTTGCCCATGTAATATCCTCCTACCTTCTTCTGGATTTTCTTCATCATTTTGGTTATTTCTTCCCTCATGATTTCTGTTGTTAAGTCTATTATCCAAAGTTTCTCCACGCGGATCATGGCAATTTTCTATTACCTCTCCTTCTCTATGACGTTGTTCTTCATTTGGATTTTGCATTTCCTCTTGGATATTTCCTCTAGCATTTCTTATCGGGGAATTTCGCCTTAATTCTTCTCTAAATGATCTTGAATTTGATCTAACAGTACTTCTTGATCTTCTAATTTGTAATCTCAAATTATCCATTCTCAACTCGTGATTTTGTCTTGTTAAATTTGCACGCTCTTCCGCCTCTAATCTTCTTTCCTCTTGTATTCTTTGTCTTAGCTTATCTGATGTTTCATCTTCGACTTCTCCATGAATTAATCCTTCAACCACTCCTTGATTTCTTTCTCCCATTCTTTCGTCTCTTGATTGTTGATCTTCTATATCTTCCATCGAATCCGATCTCCAAGTATGCACACACACTCTATCATAATCCACATTTCTATCTTGCATCAGTGTTTGTTGATTCGGTTGTGGAATTTGAATTTCTCCTTCAATCCCTGTTCTATTTCTTCCTGTTCTTATCCTTGAAGACTCTACTAATTCATTTGTTTCTCCACCTGTAAGTCTTTTACTCTTCCTCACAGTTGTTGGTGGCTCTGATGTATTTCTTCTTCTTTTAGCCATTTCTTCAACTCTAACAATTTCTTCAAATCTTCAAGTTGTAATTAGAGATTTTTTAGCTTGATTCTCCCTGTTTCGGGCGCCAAAATATAGTTGCAGGAAATCCCACACTATACCCTTATTAATATCTTGCTATAATCAACTCACAATTGAAGATTAAAAACGACACTTTTATTATTTGATTTCATAAATGTTTACAGGAAATATCAGAATTCAAGAATACAACTTTTCTTTTGAAGTTTCTCTCTCCTCAAGACTTCCTCAACTCTCAAAAATACATCATCATTTTCTGGACATATTGGGTCTCTATTTATAGGGTAGTTACATAATGGATGACAACTAATTTTTCCTCTTATTTCGGATTTGTTCTGCGATTGTACCGCGATAGTTACAATGTTCATTCTCGCCAGTTTTGTAACCATCGCGGGACAAACATGCTCTTCTCATGTTTTCTTCAATCGTTAGTTATTACGTCACTCTTTTGACTGCTTTTGTGACATTCGCTAAGTGTTGTTAAAAGCTTGCGGTATTGCTCGCTGGGAAGTGTTGTTAATCTCGCAGAGAGGTATTGTAGTGATATTTTGGTCCTACATTTCACATGTTCATAGGATCGGTTCCCCTTTCTTCTATAAACCTTGTTGCACCTCATACAAGGATCGGTTCCCCTTGTGATGTACTGCACCTCTTACTAGGATCGGTTCCCCTCTCCCAAATTTGGTCAGACACACAAACCCGATCATACCCCAGGTGATTACTTAAGATCAGTTTCACTAATAAAAGTCACACCAATACATAAGTCAGGCCTCATGTGAATAGTTTTACTAAGAACACAAACAAGTCATGAGCGGTTATACTTATCACACATATTGGTGGTTCATAAGATATGCAATGAAGAACATCCCCAATAAAGCCTGGAGATTTCCTTTTCGGTTCACAACACATATCATGAACTTACTTCCTTAAAACACATGTAAAAAAATTATTTCCTAGGATAAAATCCTCACCTCATACCCATACATAATCACAATAGCACTCATACGATTATGTTGATGTCTTATATACAAAGTTTAATGGTTAAGCAATAAACCTCTTATTGTATTCCTTAATACTATGTCTATCTAGAGTGTTCATGCTTTGCATTTTTATGTTTTTAATATGCAAGACTTGAAAGATATGTTAGGGAATGAAACAGTTCAAGTCAAATATCACTAACCTCAAGTGGAAGGATGATGTTGTGGTTGTAGCTCCGTACTTTTTCACTTCTTCAAGTCTTCTGTAGTTGCAGGAATTCCTACACTACACCCCACACAAGATTCCACAATTATCAACACATATTTGAAGATTAAGAACAACACTTTTATGGATGAATTCTCAGAAATGTTACAAGAAATGGAAGAGATCAAGAATACAATTGCTCACAAGAATTTTCTCTCTCCTTAAGACTTTCTGAACACTCTAAAATTGATCCCTCTCTTATGATTCTATTGGCTCTCTTTATATAGGGTAAGTACACAGTGGATGACAGCTAATTTATCCTTAAATTTCGGATCTGGATCGCGGTGCTCTCGCATCGGTTGTAATGGTAATTCTCGCAGATGATGTAATCTTCGCAGGATCATCATGCTCTTCTCATGTTTCTGCTACCGTCATCCTCTACGTCACTCTTTGAATCATTTTTTGAGTTATTCTGCGACACTCGCAGAGTGTTGTTGAGAGGCTCGCAGAAATGTTGTTAATAAACTTTCGCAAGAATATTGCTATGGAAATATTCTGATCCTACATCTTGCCTCTTCTTATGTCTTCTCCACAAAGTGGAGAGGATTATGAGAATCTCCATCTTTTCAAACTGCCGCAGCTTCCTATCTTTCCATATTCTCTTCTCGACAAAACCCCGTAAATTTAGTATAACCGCCTACACGTGTCAAATATTCTTCTTTTTACTGGCACGTCTTTCCTTAACAGGTCACTTTCTTTTGCCTATAAAAGGTAGAATCTGGTACAGAATCAATCTTCTTCTTCTATTTATCTATCTTCCTCGTTTTCGTTCGTTTGTTCTTTTCTTTTTCTTTTTTTCTTTTTTTATCTGCAAATTTCTTCTTCAAAGATTCATCTGCTACTACTTTCATGGAGTCATCAAGGTATCTGTTTTTCTAATGTTATTCAATCTTGCTTATTATGTTCATCAAAATTTATTAGATCTGTTTTTATTTGACTTTAAGTAATTCCCATACTGTGTTCTTTGTTTCAGCGGAACCGCCCCTAACACCAGAATTGTAGTCCAAAACCCTAGTTCTTCCAAAAATTCAAAGCAACAACCCGCTGAAAAGAAGAGGAAACCTGCGAATCATAAGGTAGTAAGAAACATTTTCCTTCTTAATAACAATATTGTTGCCTCTGTTTCTTATCTAAATTGTTATTCGCATGGTGATGAGAACACTACTACCCCTTGCAAGAAATCTCGCCGAATTAAAGCTGTTGATTTCGCTATTCCTATTCCTGAACTAATTCCTTCCAGCTCTATTCCTACACCTTCGCAGACTGAACCTGTAACTCTTGTCTGCGAAAATGTCGCCAAAAATACTTCTGCCTCAACTGATCCTTTTATAGATGTCATTCCTGAAATTACTGTGGATGAAGTTTCTTCCCCTTCTGCCGCAGTTACTTTTTAAGTTAACTCTTCCTCAATCCCATTTATTACTTTTCCTGATACTTCATCTTCAGATGATGTATTAGCTGCAAATGATTCAACTCTCCAACTTTCTATTATTACCACTTCACCATCTGCCTCTTTCCCTCATTCTAAAGAAACTTCAGTAGGAGTATATGTTGTTTTTAAATTTTTGTCTGACATTTTAGATGATGCCAAGAAGTCTTCTGTTGATCCCATTAAGCATAGTGTCTGCGAGACTTTAAGTAAATATTTCGGTTCTGACCGCGTGGGTTCGCAAGCATCTCTGAAAGATGAAGTTGAAGCTTTAAATGGAGATCTCCAAGCCAAGATTTTGGAATGTGACACTCTTTATCATAAGCTTAACAATTCTTCACTGAACTGCGAGAATCTTCGCAAGAAAAATGATGAACTAAAATGTATAAATTTTCTATCTCTGTCTTTGATTTTCCTTCATTAATTGTTTTTCTTCTTTTTACACTCCCTTTTCTTGAAATCATTTGTTCGCCTATTAAGCCTTAAACCAGAATCGATTAATGGGGATATTCAAAGCTGAATCAGTTGCTAAAGAGATTCGCGTTGATAGAGATTCTTGGATGGACCAATATAACCGATTAGATAATCTTTACACATATTCCCTTGATCAAATAGAGAACCTTACCAAAGAGAACACACAATTATCACAGAAACAAGATCTATTGAGTAGTGAAGTAACTCGTATCTCTTATTTGTTGACCAAGGCTAATTTAGCAATATAAACTTTATCAGATGAAAAAAAGATTTTATCTCAAGTGAGGCGGGACCTTTCGAATAAGGTGGCGATCTCCTCGCAACAATTAAATACTCTTCAAAGAATGTATGATAACCAAGAATGATCCTTTCAGTCACTAAAAGATGAACTTAGAGAAGTAACTGAATCCTCTATCAGTGAGAAAAATACTCTTATCCAAGGTAGAATATCTTTAAGTATAAAGATAAGCCAACTCAAAGAAGAGTATTCCAAATTAGAAGAATCCAACTCTGCTCTTGCGAAGGAAAATTCTTTTCTCCTCTCCAAATAAAAGAACTTAAAATCTCGCCTACAAGGTTTAGTTGGAGATAAATTTGATGATGCTATGAGTCATTGGGAAAATACTTGTTTGGCATTAATTCAAAACCTAATTTTGCAAAATAAAGTTAGTCTTTTTGACTGCCTTGACTATTTTTATTTTATTGCATTTCTTGCGAAATCTTCAACAGAATAATCTTTAATTTTATTGTTGTTATTCGCAGCATCTGAGGAAAAGCTTCATTCTACCATCTCTGCTATGAGTGTTGATCTAGCTAAAGTTCGCAAATATAATGTTTCTCTTACTACTCATCTTACTGAATCTCATGATCTAGAAGAAAGGAAATACGACTACCTCGAATATTTTAAAGATATGGAGATTAGAAATCGTGATAAAGCTTCTCTTCGCAAAGCCCATATTTCTGCACAAGTTCTAGTGAATGATATCTTGTTGTCCCACTCTCTTCCTCATGTGACAATCAAACCTATATAGGTGGGTGATGATGAAGTTCCTCGTCCTTCTAACAATGATTTTGATTGTGAAAGTAGTGAAGAAAACCATGATGAAGAAGACCAGGTGGATATGGAAGAAGAAGTTCCTCTAGAAGGATCTACTACCAATGATAGAACAACTACTGGTGATAAGTCTGGCGAAGAAGAAGCTAGAATTAATCAGAATGAGGAGAATGTTGGCGAAGACAATATAGCTGGCAAAGATGATAACTCTGGTAAAGACAATGATGCTGGCGAAGTTAACCCTGAATGAGATTTTCCTTATTTTCTTGAGTTATTTCTTCCTTCTCTCGCGAATGATGAATTTTTACTACTTCTTGAATTTAGTTGTGCCTGCGAGAAAGATAATAATATTCTCGCGAGAAAGATAATGATATTATGTTTTTATCAATTCCCATACTTGCCTCTCAGTATTTTTCTGGCGATGAACAAGATTTATCTGCAATTAAATAAAATATTTAATGTTTATGATTATGATTATTCTGTTGGTCTTATTTTCCCTTCCTAGTTAAAGGTCTTATTTAGCCAATTATGTGCTTTGGCGACAAAATCGCAGGACGTCCTCACACTTGCATGTAAAAACCCATTGATCTTGCCTTATCCATGCTTTGGCAATTTCTCTGCGATAATATGATAGGCCTAAGTTTTCTTGCGAGAACAAATCCCCATGACATTGTCGTCTTGCGATGAAACCGCAGGACGTCTTTACATTTTCATGTAAAAACCCATTGGTCTCATCTTATCTTTTTTCTTATGGCTTTTTGCCTCTGTATAGTTATATTCTTAAGACACTTATCATCTCCCTAACGGAGGGTGCCGCCCTTATCTTCCCATTGTTCCCCCTTCAAGGAGGCGTACATCGGCCATACAAGACTAGCTCCTCCCATCCGGTCTTAACAACAACCAGTTATTTTCGCAGCCTCTTATCCTTTATGCCTATATGGATTATAGTTACGAGACTGCACCCTAAGTGGGGTTTTCTTCGGGCCGAGTGCATCATAGCCAATACTTGCCAAGAATGGCCAGGGTAGTTTCGTATGCCCCGGGCACCCTTGGCTCAACCGTGTACCTCGGCGCCTTGGTCATACTCTGCACTCCTTAGGAGATACCCTCGTTCGTCCCACCAGGGTATAACCTTATATAGTTGGAAATCCAAGGTACCTCTCCAGGATAGGTATCTCTCTTGGATATGGACCCCACATCTCCACGACTCAGGTTCCAGCAGCGGTATAACCTTATCCCTGAGCCATGCAAGCAGATACCCCCTTATATGATGTACTTTAGGTCTTACATTTGCCTCTTGCAAAATTTTATCCGCGAACTAGGGTGTACGCCATAAAGGTTCATCCCATTCTTATATCTCTTGCGAATATCTCCAGCTATTAAATATTTGTTATATTCTTCGCGAATAATGTCGCAACTCTGATAAAAAAAATTCCTTTATTCATTTTTTCTCTGTTTCATCATATATTGTATTATCATCTAGCTTTTCTCATAATTTGTTACTGGTAATATCTTTTTAGATACCATCTGTTCCATGGTCTATCAAGTCTTTGACCAACATCTCTACCCTCTGGATCCATCAGTTTATATGCCTCTGTTCCAACTATCTCTTTAATGATATAAGGTCCATCCCATTTTCTCGCCAATTTACCACCATTTTCTTGCTGATAACCTGGTGTTTCTCGTAGTACCAAATCACCTGGTTGGAATTCACATTTTTTTGACACGTTTATTATACTCGCGAGATAATCTTCGCTGATAATTTTCCATTTGTTGTAAATCCTTTTCTCTCTTTTCTTTTAATTCATAAAGCTTATTTAGAATCATGCCAGCACTAATATTCTTCTCACAGGCCTCTCTTTTTTTTGTAGGAATGGCAATCTCTGTTGGCAAAACTGCTTCAACACCATATGTTAGGCAAAAAGGTGACATTCCCGTTTATTCTCTTCTAGTTATATTGTAAGCCCAGACTGCATTATGGATCTGTTCACACCATGCTATATGGTACCCTTCCAACTTCTTTTTTAAGATGTCCACGATTGTCTTATTAGTTGCCTCAGCCTGACCATTATCTTGTGGTTACAAAGGATTAGATTTTCCACATCTTATCTTAAATACATTGAGTAGCAGTTCTATATTCTTCCCTTCAAACTGCTTTCCATTATCAGAAACCAACTGTTCTGGGATTCCAAATCTGTAAATAATATTTTCAAATATGAACGTAAATATGTCTTTGTCGCGGATATGTTATACTGCTTTTACTTCTACCCATTTTGTGAAGTAATCTGTTGCGATAATTAAGTATCTCTTTTGCCCTAATCCTGGTACAACTGGTCCCACAATATCTAACCCCCATTTCCCAAAAGGCTACACACTTGTCGAAGATGATAGTGGTGCCCCTGGTGCATGTATCTTCTTTCCGAGTCGTTGGAAATCTTCGCAACGCCTTGATAGTTGCTTCGCATCTTCATGCATATATGGCCAATAACATCCTTGCATTTTTGTTCTATATGCCAAAGATCTTCCTCCGCTGTGATTACCAGCATCTCCACTATGAAATATTTTTAACACCTTCTCTCCTTTTTCTTGTGTCAAGCATCTAAGTGATGGCCCATTAAAAGATTTACGATATAATACTCCATCTCTTAATTCATAATATGTTTCAAGGATCTTCAACTTGTGTGCTTCTAATCAATTTCTTGGTGTTTCTCCTCTCACCAGATATGCATAAAGTTCTTCTCTCCAATCTGCAATATTGCTTCTTGGTTCTTCTTCGCTACTCTCTATTATCATTACATCTGCTTCTTCTTCTTATTCTTCTTTGTTGATTGAAGGTGCTAGAAGTGTCTGAATTTTTATGCATCTCGCAGCTGGATTTGTCATCATGCTGGATATGAAGGGAAAGGCATCTGCAAGTCTGTTATCTTTTCTTGAAATATGTCTCCATTTTATTTTTCGGATTTTTGCTGACAACTCTTCAACAAGTTTCTTATATTTCTTGAAGGATGGTTCATTTGTTGTGTATTCTCCTTTGATTTAGCGAATAACTAACTGCGAGTCACTGGTAATTCTAGCATTCTCCAATTTCATTTCTATTGCGAATTTCAGAGCATGTATCACAGCTTCATATTTTGTCTCATTATTAGTGGACGCGAATTCCAATCTGAATGAAAAAGCTATTTTTTCTCTTTCTGGTGAAATAAAGATAACTCCAATTCCATTTCCTTCCCCGTTTGATGATCCATCCACTAATATTTCCCACCTGTTGGGTTTTGTTAATAAATCTCTTGGGTCCCCATGTTCTTCTTCTACATTCATCATCTCTTCTACAACTTCATCATCTTCTAGAGAAAATTCTGCTAAGAAATCTGCTACAACTTGTGATTTTGGCGAAGATAGGATTTCATACTTAATATCGAAGTGTCCTACTTGTGCATTCCATATCTCAACTCTACCTGATCTTTTGGAATTCTTCATTACTGACTCAATTGGCACCTTTGTTAGTACTTTTACCTTATGTGCCTGAAAATAGATGTGAAGCTTGAATGTTGCATAAACTAAGGCTAGAATCAACTTCTCAATTTTTGAATAATTTCTCTCTGCAGAATTAAATGTTTTGCTAATGTAATAAATTGGCTTTTCTACCCATGCATATACTCGCAACACCACTGCACTTAACGCATGCGAAGTTGTCGCAAAATAGATCAATAATTCTTCTCCTGGTTCTGCTTTCTGCAAGATAGATATGTTCATTAAATGTTCTTTAATTCCTTGAAAGGATTTTTCACATTCATCTGTCCATTTGAATTTTTTTCCCTTCTTGAGTATATCGAAGAAATGTTTGCATTTGTCTGATGACCGCGAAATGAATCTTCCTAGCAAAGCCAAGAGCCCATTCAACTTATGCACATCTTTTACTGTTGCTGGCGTTGGCATGTCGCGAATTTCTTGTACTTTTTTTGGATCAACTTGTATTCCTTCTTTTGATATAATATATCCTAAAAACAATTCCTGAAGTCACTCCAATAATGCATTTTTCGGGGTTCACCTTGATGTTAAATTTTCGCATTTGATCAAAAATCTCCTTCAATTATTGCACATGGTTCTTAGATTCTTTACTTTTGATTAACATATCATCTACATACACCTCTAATGTTTTGTGGATCCACCTCGCAAACACCTTCTCCACCATTCTTTGATATGTTGTACCAGCATTTCGCAAGCCAAAGGGCATCTTTGTATAGCAATATAACCCTCTTGGAGCAAAGAATGCGGTGTGTTCTTAATCTTCCTCAATGAGAGGAATCTGATTATATCCTTTATACCCATCTAATGAAGATATTCTAGCATTTCCCGCTGCTGATTCAACCATTTGTGGGATATATGGTAATGGAAAACTATCTTTGGGACAAGCTTTGTTTAAGTCAGTAAAGTCTATGCAAACTCTTATCCCCTTGTTTTTCTTTGGAGCCACCACCATATTAGCAATCCACTCTGGGTATTTTTCTTGCCTTATGATTCTTGCGTCAAGCATTTTCTGTAATTCTTTTTCTATTTGGGAATGGTATGTTGTTGCGATTTTTCTTATCCTTTGCTTAAATGGTATTACATCTTTATTGATTTCTAATTTATGACACTCTACTGATGGATTTATTCCTGGCATCTCATCCATGCTCCACGCGAAGATGTATTTATATTCTCGCAAGAGATTTACGGTTCACTCTTCTTCATCTGCCTCCATTTTAGTTCCAATTTTCAGCATCTTAGGTTCTTCTTTACTCCCAATATTTATTTCCTTTGTTAGTTCTGATGCGGTGTAGCTGGCCTCAGGTTCTCCCATTGGTGTTGGTGTTTTCATAGATCTCGTAGGTTTTTCTCCTTCTTGCGAGATTTCGATGGGTATTCCCTTTCCTTCTTTTGCTTTTATCATGTAAACTTTAAATTCTTCTTCTTTCTTTGTCTCTTTCACCATTTTTCTTCGAGCTTTTCGTAACTTTGAACGTCCTTCATAATTCTTCACCTCAATTTGATAACACAGCTTCGCAAGATCAGTATCTCCCCTAATTTCTCCAATTCCACTGGGCATAGGAAATTTGATGCATTGATGCAATGTTGATGCTACAGACTTGATTTCATGTATCCATGGTCTTCCTAATATCATGTTATACGGCGATTCCACGTCTACCACACATAGTGTTACTTGTGTTTCAATCTTTCCTTGCGGAATTCGTACCAATATTTCGCCTTTAGGTTTTGTTAAAGATTTTCCAAAGCCATGAATATGATATGTTTAACAAGACATTTCTTTATCCTTGTATCCAATTTACTTAAATGCATGATAAAATATTATATCTACAGAACTTCCTGCATCCACCAAAGTTCTATTTACAGCCCATTCTTCCGCAGATCTTGTTGATTTTCCCTTTTCCATTTGTATAACAGATACCGTAATTACCAAAGGAGATGTATGATTCAAATTTTTTGCTGGTATTTCTGCTGCTGTAAATGTGATTTTCTGCTCTTCCCAATCCTTCAATGGTGACATTTTCTCCATCGTCATAATTTTATTTCCTTTAAAATCTCGTTTATGTATCCTCCCTTTAATGTTTTCATGGAATTTTTCGACCATTGTTCTTGTTATCATACCATACTCCAATTTCCTACAATTCTCTTTGGCCCTAATCATTTCAACTATTTCACCGATTTGTTCAATTATCTTCTTAATCTTGAACAATTCTCATCTTCAACCTCGCTTTTTCTATGATTTTCGTTAATTCAATCCCTGTTTCGGGCGCCAAAAATGTAGTTGCAGGAATTCCTACACTACACCCCACACAAAAATCCACAATTATCAACACATATTTGAAGATTAAGAACAACACTTTTATTAATGAATTCTCAGAAATGTTACAAGAAATGGAAGAGATCAAGAACACAATTGCTCACAAGAATTTTCTCTCTCCTCAAGACTTTCTCAACACTCTAAAATTGATCTCTATCTCTTCCGAGTCTATTGGTTCTCTTTATATAGGGTAAGTACATAGTGGATGATAGCTAAGTTATCCTTTAATTTCGGATCTGGATCGCAGTGCTCTCGCAGCGGTTGTAATGGTAATTATTGCAGATGATGTAATCATCGCAGGATCGTCATGCTCTTCTCGTGTTTATTCTACCGTCATCTGCTACGTCACTCTTTGAATCATTCTTTGAGTTATTCTGCGACACTCGCAGAGTGTTGTTGATAGGCTCGCAGAAATGTTGTTAATAAACTTTCGCAAGAATATTGCTATGGCAATATTTTATCCTACATCTTCGCAATACTTGTAATGTCTCATCCTAATATTTTCAAGCTAACCTATACGAAGTTGACTCTAGTACATTTAAATCAAGCGACACTTAAATGAGTTTTGGTTCACTAAAATATGACAACCAAACTTGACATACCAACGCTTGGTGGGTTCAACTGAGCTATGATCTAACAAAACCCATTTCTTTTGTACTTTGAAACAAGATTGTTATGATATGAAAAATTATCATAAAATTTACTATCATCGTAATATGACACATAGTAAGGATTTTTACCTGAAGAGTGTTGTCTAGATGAAGTACATAATTTATTGATGATTTCCTTATATCCCTCACTAATCAATCTTAGGTTGTCATCCATCTACTCATATCTACATTCTTCACTTGATATATGATTCACATCAGGGTTAACATTATCTCCATTTCTGATAGGAGAGAGAACATGAGTTCTTCTTAGACGATATTTGTTAAACAGTCTATTATGCTTTTGTGCATTTGAGGAATTCATCAAAATGAACTTCCTGGTAGGGAACACAGGATGCGTACTGAAACCAATTGGTTTATACATACGGATGTCAGTTACACCTTTAAAAATTAAATCTAAGGTGTTTTGAAGTTGAACCAACGATTTGTTTTTCAACTTGGATTTCCTTTTTTTGCACTATATGCCCTTTTGAATCACAAAAAAGGCACACTTTCTGATCACGGGAGTGATAAGAGATTTCAGACTTAATAATATCGTTTGGATATTTCTTTCTTCCAACTGATGTGTGAATCCCCTGCACATTAGTTTGAGTGGGAAGAGAATATGAAATTACTTCTGAAACTGGAGATCTTTCAGTTTGAATAGAAGTAGATGATTGTTGATGGTGGTTTTTATCTTAGGGTTAAAATCATAAAACACTAAACCCAAGCAGACAGTGATGTCACAACATTTAAAGTAAAAAGCATTTACTAGGCACATTTACTGGAACCTTTAATGTGTCTCTAAATAATTATCTGGGTATCTTTTTCAAATTAGGATTACGACAAGCCAAACCCTAATTCCCACATGTGCCAATGGCAAATCATTCCAGCCACACCGACCTCGCCAAAGCATGCCAACCATGCTAGCCGCACCTCTGTGCCAATGGAAAATCATGCCAGCCACACCGACCACGCCAAAGCATACCAACCATGCTAGACGCACCTATGTGCCAATGGCCAATCATGTCAGCCACACCGACCGTGCCAAAGCATGCCAACCATGCTAGCCGCACCTCTATGCCAATGGAAAATCATTCCAGCCACACCAACCACGCCAAAGCATGCCAACTATGCTAGCCGCACCTCTGTGCCAGTGGCAAATCATGCCATCCACACCGACCGCGCCAAAGCATGCCAACCATGCTAGCCGCACCTCTGTGCCAATGGAAAATCATGCCAGCAACACCGACTGTGCCAAAGCATGCCAACCATGCTAGCCGCACCTCCGTGCTAATGGAAAATCATGTCATCCACACATACCGCGCCATGCCAAATGCACCTCGCCATGGCCTCATGTCGCGCCACCATACTGGCCTTCACTACGCGGCTATCAAAACGAAGGCGTACGACAATCAATGGTTTCCCATTAATCACAGGAGAAAATCCTGGCCGTCTAAGGTTACCAAACGACCTTTGCCCCCAAAACCCTAGCTTGTTCATGCACCTAGCCCAAGCTAGTCACTCCATGCGCCTATAGCAAACTCTTAGCCCCACATGCCAAGCCAAAACTGCACCTAGCCCAAGCTAGCCGCGCCATGCCAAACACACTCTTCCTTGGCCCTAGATACGCTAGTCACACCATGCTAAGACAAACGCCCTTGCCTTGGCCCTAGCCACGCCATACGCCCATGGCAAACCCTTGGCCCCACACGCCAAGCCAAACCAAACTGAGCCCAAGCTAGCTGCGACATGCCAAACCCACTATGCCTTGGCCCTCTCTACGCTAGTCACACCATGCCAAGCCAAACGCCCTTGCCTTGGACTTATCCACGCCATACGACCATGGCAAACCCTTGGCCCCACATGCCAAGCCAAAACCAAACCTAGCCAAGCTAGCCGCGCCATGCCAAAAGCATTTTTTCTTGGCCCTAGCCATGCTAGTCACATCATGCCAAGCCAAATGCCCTTGCCTTGGCCCTAACCACGCCATACGCCCATGGCAAACCACTGGCCCCACATTCCAAGCCTAACCTAACCGCGCCACCCTGTTGTCCTTCCCTATGCGGCCACCAAAACGAAGGCGTGCAACAATCAACGGTTGCCCATCAATCCCATGAGAAAATCCTAGCCAGCCAAGGTTACCAGACGACACATGATAACCTTTGGCCCGAAAACCTAAGTTTGGCCATGCCAACGGCATGCCAACCTAGCCGCGCCACCACGTTGGCCTTCATTACTCGGCTACCAAAACAAAGGCGTGCAACGATTAACAGTTTCCCCTCCTCTCAAGATGAAAAATCTCGACCGTCGAAGGTCACCAAGCTAGCAAGTTTCCCGAGATTGAATTACCAAGCCACATAAACATGCTATATGTTTTCGAAAAATATTCGAGACATCAACACAAACTGGGGGATCCTCTTTTGGTATTGGTTTGGCAGTTTACAACGTGCGGGGTACACTACGCCCATCATAAGGAAGTGTCACGAGGGTGAGGCGGTTAGTAAATACGGGAATTTATGTGTGAAACGTTCATGGGACATAAATCACATGCGTTAACAACTTTATGGGACATAAATTCCATAACGTTAGCAGTTTCATGCATTAACAACTTTATGGACATCAATTACATGCATACGGTTACCACCTCCTCCAATTTACTTCCCCATTCCTTAATAAGACCAGGGTACATTTCTATTCCGACTTGTATATATAGGTATTACCTATTTCCATTGAACAACAAGTTAATACAAGAGATACAACACTCATAAATACTTACTTGATAGCTCACCTTGTGAGCTCTCTTACTTTTCTGATAACAAGTCGCAGTAACCTAACTACTCTTCCAGAATCAACTATTCATGTCTCACCACTTTCCTTGCTTCCCTCCCCAAAACCAACCTATTCTCCTCCACTTTGTGACCAAAGCAAGTATGGAACGACCATTTCTTGGTTTAGGCCGGACTTGTATAGATTGATCTCTCGAATCTAAAGTACTCCCTTGCAGTACATTGTTTAGGGTTTAAATTGTTTCTCACCTGCACACCCGAAATTACCTAAATCAGCAGAAACCATTTTCACCTAAAAACAATTGGCGACCACATTGGGAGGTTCGATCTTTCGGTTATAATGTTAATTTTTAATCAGCGATCTCATTCGTCGACCCAGATATCAAGATGGTAGAGGAAGGATATCCCCTCTGATTCAATTACTCGATGGCTCGATGATCAGTCATGACACGACAAGGGATGACTGGGACTTCCCAAAGATTAAAATCAAAACGATCCGCCCAATGGTCAACGGTGCAGTTATCAGACAACTCAGAAACCACTAGGAAGACTGGGGACTTCCCATGACCATGTTTCTCGAAAAAAAAACTTGGTCCTACACCTGGAAAGTTTATTCTCATCAAAATACCTGAGAAACCGATTAAGTCTTATCTAGACAAAAATATGCGGTTTTGTTTTTCAAGTTATGATAAAACCTATAGCCATGTTTCATCCCATGTCATCTACTAACACATGGTTCCATGGTTTTCCTGGGATGTATACGTCACTTCATTCATAGCCAAAGACAATTCCATTCTAAACACTTCATTCAAAAAAAAAATATAATCCAAAACCGTCAAGATAGCATTTATCTATTAACCCGAGAAAATCAGAAAATCAAAAACCAAAAACCAGGCATCTCATTTGCCTTTAAAAAAAAAACTAAAGATAAGAGGTCCAAAAGACATATATATATATATTTAAGGGAAGTTTTCCAACACCGGCTTGATCCTTTTGGCAAAGGCCTCCCTCGTGCTTTGGAGAGCCGCCTCTTAAGTTTCAGTTTCCTGCACAACTTCTTGAATTCCGCTTCCTGCTTCTTCATCATATCTGCGAAAATACCTTCAACTGCTCCGGCCAATGACCTTTCAATATCAGAGAGACCTTCAACGAACCAAGGAACGTTGAATTCGAAGCCCACGCACATGTCACGGTGGAACTTCCAGCTCGAGATTACATCCTCAGAAACCGTATGACCAGTCACGTTGCACATCTCATCAATCGAAGACAAGGCTTCCTCCACACGCTTGACCAACGCATGTCGAATAGTAATCTTCTTGGTCATGATAATATGACCATAGCACTCCCATATCTTGGTGTATAAATCCGTGTGTTTATCTGGCGCACTAAATCTCCCAATCAGCATGTGACCCGGGAAAGGGACCAGATACGGAGGATTGAAGGTGGCACCTGTGATTGAATCAGCAACCGGTAAAGGGTCCCTAACCACAATTTCTCCAGCGGACCCTAGAGTGCTCTCTACCATCTGAGTCGTGACAATACCTTCAGGATGATGAACTTCAATGTCCAAGTCACTAGCCGGCTCGGTTTCTGCAATTGGAAGTACGACTACATCTTCACTCTGGCGGGTTTCTACTTCAAGGACATCCTCAGGAACAGTTTCCTCCTAGAATATCAAGGTTTAGTTTTACTTCAAAAAAAATAAAAAACACATGGAGGAGGCTCACTGATTCGGTTTCAGACCGACTAGAGGAATATTTAGCATTGTTATCGGAAGAACTACTCTTTCCATCACTAGGCCCTGAACTTTCATACTTTTCGGAATACCTATCACCATGGATGAGCTCGGCACCCCCACCCTATGTATCGAAAAACGATGCTTTCTGACTACTTGCAGGTTTAGCAAAGGAGTTCGTGCTGCTGAAACCCTGGACGAGATACAAGGACGCGTTCTCAGAAAAGAAACAAGGATATACATGATCCAGCTGAAGTCAAGAGAGAAATCACACGTACCCTCGTGTTGGATGAACTAAAAGTCGGTAGAGCTGTGGAATCTGACTGGAAATTATCTTCACGATTCTTAGACCTTCGCTCCTTCACTTGGGGATTGTCCACGTCCAGACCGACGGATTTCCTTTTGGTTAAAGAAGTATCCCTCAACAACAGATGTTTTTATAAAATATCGGTGGAAGGCCTACCACGAGTGTTCTCCACTACGACTTTCACAAATTCCTATATGATGAGGAATTCACTCTGCTAAAATGCGTTATACTTGGAGGTAGTCGACGGATTTCGTTTCGAAAGCAAGAAAGGGAGGCTTCTTCCCGGCGCAAGAACACTAGCATCAAGAACGTCCGATAATGAATCCTCTGAAGCTGCCAGCTAACGAACGAGAGGGGCCCCTGGGTCGAAACCCATATGCCAAGCTGCTTGCTTAATATTATAAGAGACTGCCTGACACGATACTCGAAAGAAATATGGTATATAGCCAGACGTGCAACTTCGCATGAATACAATCTCACCGACGCCAAGATTCCCTCCATCAGAAAGAAAAGACATGTTTGGAGCAGAAGCAAAAGTATTAACCTGGGCTATGGATGTACACACTGGGGCCTATAGACGAAAATTAGTGGAGCACGAGTTATCAAGGAAATCAGCCAGGTTTGAGCCAGCTCTTAGGCGCCTATTCGACAAGCAAAGTATTCTCGAACTACCCCAAGAAGCGAGAAGTGAAACCAACGGTTTCAGAGCATATCTTTCAAAATGCTCCCATAGCCATGCTTGGAGAAAAGCAACATTTACATACGAATCCACTTCCATGTAACCGTTTGAAGCACACATGTCCATATCCAAATGATCCAAGTGTGTGTACAGAGAACCGATAAACAAGCCGCCAATGGGGAGAACGACTCCTTTCGCCAATCTTATAGCAAAATTGATGAGTTCCAGCCTTATCTCCTTTTTACCAGAGCCATCATCAAAAAAATCTCGGGATAACCAAAGATCCAAGAATATCGCGACGTGGAGTGCACTATTCCTATGATCCGGTTCCAGTTCATCGGGAATCCATGGAGACATTCACCAGGCATAGAAACACTTCGTCTCGTTCTCCTTTCGGACAAACCCTTTCAACTTCGCAACCAGGGAGGTACATATTTTTTTCTCATCATCAGACATCTTTTTGTTAAGGTTACCTGTCATGGAAATATTCAGCAAGATAGCCACACTTTCTAAGTATTTGCTCAGTTCTCCCCACCTACATATGGTCGTGTGAGTATCTGGACACCACCTGGAGATGAAAGCAACCAAGATGGGGATGCATTTTCTAATTTGAAGTGATGCAGAGGCTGCGACATCATCAATGATTTGCGCCTTGGTCAAATTAGCTCTTACGCACTCTTGACTTATCATAAAGTGCACCCATTTATCAAACGAACGCAATGGGCTCACTGGGATTTTAAAATCAATAAGAGAGGAGGAATACTCTTTCCTCTGAAGGCAAAACCGTATTATATTTCCGGGAGAAACCGACCGGTCCCCTCCCGCACTCTCCGAACCGGTCAGAAGCAGTGGCACATGCTTAAGTGGATGATAGGTGTAGAATACACCGTATTTACTATCCATAGAGTTTATGCTTTCTTTGTTATTTTTCTTGTAAATTATGTATTTTACGTGTGTTTTTGAGATATTAGGTACTTGGAGTCGCACAGAGAAAAAGAAGAAGAAATCACCAAATTTGAGCAAAAAGGGTAAAAAGGTCATTTCAGGGGTAAACACTATATGGAGCCCAAGCAAGGTTAAGGGGCATCTCTGATTTTGGAAAATATTAAGGCAGGCCACTGTTGGTTCAGGGAACCCATGGGGTGGTTCTTATCTTGGGCGTCTGAATCCACCCCAATCATACTCTAACCCTAGACTCGAGAGATGCTTTCCCTTTATCATTAGTTCATTCATTTTGAACTAAAATTGAGAAAGCAGCGCAGCTGCTACTCGTATTTTCTCTGTCCAAGAAATTCGAGATTGATTTATGAGATGAATTAATAGAATCGGTTCATGGAGGAGATAGAGCTGCTGATGAAAGAAACTTTGGGTTGTTGTTGTGAAACCCATCTGAGGTAGATCGAAAAAATGAGTAGAAATTGAGAGAGGTACAACTCAAATTCATGGATCTTGTTGGGGCTGCTGTTTCCGAGTTCGAATGGTTTTTGAGAGTCAGCGATAAAGATGGTGAAATTGAGAAGGTGAATTTGCTCGGTGGAAGAAGAGATGGGAGATGGTTTATTTGAGTTCAACGGAGATGATGTTGATAGAATGGGTTTGTGGTTATGTAGGGAAATGGGTTTCAAGAACTGGTGCTGCTATCAAATTATGAGAATAAAAGAAAGAGTGAATCGGTGAAATTGTATCTGTGGTGATGAAAACTGTTGTGATGCTCATAGGGATATGATAATGGCTGAGATGTTGACGTTGTTGGCTGTCTATACAGTTGAGATAGATGCTAACAGACGATGGTGGTTTCTGGAAAGGAATTCAAGATGGGTTTGATGAACAGCGAGAGAATAATGGGTCAGTGAAGCTTAACTGAATGGAGATGGGTTTAGTGAGGCTGTCACTGTTGTTGATTTGGAAAGAATTGGTGGTGGCACTGGCTGTGTTCTTGATATTCAGATGGAGAAGTGTTGTTGTTGTTGCTAGGGGTTGTGTTAAAATTGAACCAATATGTAGTATCAGGGAATAAAACTGCAGGAATGAAATCAAAACTGTATAGATGAATGTTATATATGGCCAGAAATGCCCTGTAAACAACCATAACTCGGCCGGTTTTCCACTCCGGCGAGTTGACTCAGTACCGGCGATGACCGATCCAAACAATCCCGGTGACCGATCCAGAACGAGTTCGAAGATCCGATCCGACCCAGCGACTCAACCAACTAAGCTCTGACTAAGATAGCTGATTGAGCTGACTCTCCGTTCCTTTACCTAGTCAACTAACAGAAGACTGTTATCTTAACCGTTAGTCCTAACAGTGGACTGACGGAATATTCCGTCGACGGACAGAATTTTCAGGTGGCCGACGGTGACAGATTCCGGCCAAAAACCCAGTTTTCCGGCGAGCCAAAAATACAGAATTTTGTAGGGACTTCTCTCATGTGTGTGAAGACTTAGAATTGGGAATTGGATGAAAACTTGGAAGTTTTGGAGAATTGGACTTGAAATTGGAATATGGCTCAAATTGGGAAAGTGGTGTTCTTATGGAATGTGGAATCTTTTCCTACAAAGATATGGAGAGTATTGAAGCCTATAAATAAAGGAGTTCTATACAACTTTTACACACACATCTACTTTGGAGAAGGAGTTAAAGCGCACAAGGATTGGAGGAAGGAGCAACCATCATCTTTTCAATAAGTTTTTCTTTCTTCCTTTATTATTATTATTATTATTGTGTGAACTCCAAACTATGAGTAGCTAATTTTCTTATTCATTGAGGATGAATTCCTAGTTCTTAATATATGATTTGAGTTTTGTTTCAATTCTACTTTGAAGTTTTTCATATGATTATCGTTTGTTTTTACTAATATTAATGATTATGATTGATTGATAGGTTGTTTAGAGTGCACGCTAAATTTATTTGTTAATTTAATCTAAAGCTAGTGAAAGTTAGGGGATAAGTAATCGTTTCTTGACTATTTACATAAGTAGAAAACACAAGACCTTGCGGAGGGATTCCGTGGAGCAATTGTGTGTGAAAACAACGTTAGCAAGTGAACCTTGATCTAAGAGTATAACTACTAATATCAACCTAATAAATTCATAAATCTTAATGTGTTTAACTAAATTACATCTTGAGTGATCTACTACTAGGTGGGTTGGTGAATAGAATTCGGTAGTCGAGAACTTCCATATCCGGTGATATAAGGGATTTAGGGGTTAGCACTGATCTAGCTGCTATACCTACGGTTGGTGATAATCTATGACTAATAAAAAGTGGAAAAGAACATAACTTTAATCATTGTTTTGCAGCGAAGAAGGATTCCTTGATCTATTCTCTGTTATTAATTTCAACTTACATTCTTGATTGCCTTATTTACTTTCTTTTGTTTTTAAATTCTTAAACCAATACCCCCCCCTTTTTATGACAATTTTACAACTAAGAATCACTTGCTCCTCGTGGGAACGATCTTGACTGCCCTATATTACTTGTTAATTAGGTAGTAAAATAATAATTAATTTGTTGTGATTACGACACGCATCAGTGGACTTCTCCTGGTAGAGACTATCGTGAAGAATTCATCATCCACGTTTGGCCTAGAGTTACCAACATCCTTCGGTATGGCAGAATTTTTCTCAAGTGGCGTCATAATAAAGATTCTCTCGCAGTACTTCTGTAGGATCAGAATATTGTCGCAACAATATTCCTGCGAAATAAACAGCAATGATATTCTGCGATACATCTCAAAGTGACGTAAGGAATGACATATCAGATGAAAATGACAGAAACATGAGAAATGTGTGACATTTCTGCGACGAATCAATAAAATCTGCTAATGATTAAGGCGGTGCTAACTGCGATTTATCGCAAGAGTCCATATCCGAAATTAAAGTGGATCTTAGCTGTAAATGAGCTGTCATGAGCTGTAATCCACTATGTAAATTCCTATATAAAGGAAATGAATAGTTCCAGAGAGGGGGGATGAATTTTGGAGTGCTAAGAAAGTTTCTATGAGAGAGAAAATCTTATTAAGTGTTTTGTGTTCTTGATTTCTGTAATTCTTTTAAAAGATCATATTAATAAAAAGGTCTTTAATCTTCAAATTGTGTCATAAACATTGATAAATTCTTGAATAGGGTGTAGTGTGGGAATTCCTGCAACTACATTTTGGCGCTCAGAAATAGGAATGAATAGTTGAAAATCATAGCAAAAGTTAGGTAAAAGAAAGAAATTATTCAAGAGTTAGAAGAATATCAAGAAAATTGGTGGAAGAAAAGATGGATGAAGTCAAAGATAATCAAAAGAAATTGGAGTGTGATGTAATAACAAAGATGATGATAGATAAGTTCCATGAAGATATTAGAGGAAGGATACACAAGCGATATTTTGAAGGAAAGAAAATCATAACGGTAGATGAGGCATCACCGCTAAAAGATTGGGAAAAACAGAAGATCACATTCACAGCAGCAGAAATTCCGAAAGAGAATTTAAGTCATACATCTCCATTGGTGATCACAATTATACCGTTGTACCAACAACAAAAGAGAAATCAAGAAGATCTACAGAAGAGTGGGCTGTGAATAGGACTCTGGTAGACGCAGGAAGTTCTGTGGATATAATGTTTTACCACACATTCAAGAAAATAGGATACAAAGATGAAGAAATGCTTAGTCCAACATATCATATCCATGGATTTAGAAAATCTCTAACAAAACCTAAAGGTGAAATTGTAGTGCGAATTCCGCTGGGGTAAATAGAGACGCAGATAACTTTGTGTGTGGTGGATGTGAAATCACCATATAATATGCTGTTGGGAAGACCATGGATACATGCAATCAAGGTTGTATCATCAAATCTACATCAGTGCATAAAGTTTCCTATGCCTAGCGGAATTGGCGAGATTAGAGGAGATGCGGATTATGCAGCGTTGTGTTTCCAGAATGAAGTAAGGAATTGTGAAAATCAAATTCAGTTGCGAAAACAGTGCAGAAAAATGAGGAGAGAAGAAAGGAAAGAAGAAGAATTCAAGATTTACATGATAAGATCAAAAGAAGGAAAAGGAATATTTGACGATGTATCGCAAGAAAGTGATGAACCAGCGGAGGTAATAAAAACACCAACACCAATGGGATAACATGAAGCCAGTTATACTGCGGCAGAACCAACAAAAGAAGTAAATGTTGGAAGTGAAGAAGACCCAAAAATGCTGAAAATTGGAACTAAGATGGGTGTGGAGGAAGAAGAACAAACTGTAAACCTTCTGCGAGAATACAGAGATATTTTTGCGTGGAATATGGATGAGATGCCTGGAATAGATCCATCTGTTGCGTGCCATAGATTGGAGATTAACAAAAACGTGAGACCATTCAAACAAAGAATAAGAAAGATTGCGACCACTTATCATGCTAAGATAGAATAAGAATTGCAGAAGATGCTTGACGCAGGAATTATAAGGCAAGCAAAATATCCAAAATGGATCGCCAATATGGTAGTAGTTCCCAAGAAAAATAAAGGGATAATAATTTGTATCGATTTTACTGATCTAAATAAAGCATGTCCCAAAGATAGTTTTCCCTTGCCAGATATCCCGCAGCTGGTGGAATCTGCCGCAGGAAATGATCGAATATCTTCGTTAGATGGATACAAGGGCTATAATCAAATCCCACTTGCGGAAGAAGATCAAGAACATACTGCATTCTTTGCTCCCAGAGTATTATATTGCTACACAAAGATGCCTTTTGGGTTACGAAATGCAGGAGCAACTTACCAAAGAATGGTGGAAAAGGTGTTCGCAAAATGGATACATAAAACTTTAGAGGTATATGTGGATGATATGTTGGTAAAAAGCAAAGAAGCTAAAAATCATGTGCAGGACTTAAGGGAAATTTTTGATCAGATGCGGCTTTTTAATATCAAAGTAAATCCTGAGAAATGTACTTTCGGAGTATCATCTGGGAAATTCTTGGGATATATTGTATCAAAAGAAGGAATACAAGTTGATCCTGAAAAGGTGCAAGCAATTCGAGATATGCCAACTCCAGCAACAGTAAAAGATGTGCAAAAATTGAATGGACTTTTAGCCTCACTAAGAAGATTTATTTCGCGATCATCAGATAAATGCAAGCATTTATTCAACATACTAAATAAGGGAACAAAATTTAAATGGACAGATGAATGTGAGAAAGCTTTTCAAGGAATTAAGGAATATTTGATGAACATATCAATTTTACAGAAGGCTGAACCAGGAGAAGAATTGTTGATGTACCTTGCGACAACTCAACATGCTTTAAGCGCAGTACTTTTGCGAAATGACGCAGGAGTTGAAAAACCAAATTTACTACATCAGCAAAACATTCAATGCTGCAGAGAAAAACTATTCAAAGATTGAAAAGCTAATTCTGGCGTTAGTTTATGCGGCATCTAAACTTCGCATATATTTCCAAGCACATAAAATCAAAGTACTAACAAAAGTACCAATTGAATCAGTAATGAAAAATTCAAAAAGATCAGGCAGAGTTGAAATATGGAACGCACAAGTGGGGAATTTTGAGATCCAATATGCAATTTTATCCTCGCCAAAATCTCAAATTGTCGCAGATTTTCTCGCAGAATTTCCTTTGGAGGATGATGAAGCTGTAGAAGACATGATGGATATAGAAGAAGAATATGGGGATCCTAGAGATCTTTTAACATAACCAAATAGGTGGGAGATATTGGTAAATGGGTCATCCAACGGAGAAGGAAATGGAGTGGGAGTCGTTTTTATTTCGCTAGAAGGTGCAAAAATGGCATTTGCATTCCGACTAGAATTTGAATCTACTAATAATGAGACAGAATATGAGGCTGTAGTACATGCTCTAAGATTTGCAATAGAGATGAAGGTGGAGAATGCAAGAATTACCAGTGATTCGCAATTGATTATTCGCCAAATTGAAGGGGAATATGCAACTAATGATATATCTTTGAAAAAATATAAGAAACTTGTAGAAGAATTATCTGCGAAAATTCCAAAACTCAAATGGAGGCATATTTCAAGAAGAGATAATAGGCTTGCAGATGCTTTTGCATTTATATCAAGTATGATGGTAGACCCGACTGCGAGAAATATAAAAATACAAACACTCATAGCACCTTCAATTAATAAAGAAGAGGAAGAGGAGGCCGAGGCAATGATAGTAGAAAATAATGGCGAAGAATCAAGTAGAATTATCGCAGATTAGCGTGCGGAAATTCACACATATCTAGCAAGGGGAGAGGTACCAAGAAATAGATTGGAAGCACATAAATTAAAAAGTAGAGCAACAAATTATGAGTTAAGAGATGGGATATTGTATCGAAAATCTTTAAATGGGCCTTCCCTCAGATGTTTGACACAAGAAGAAGGAAAACAAATATTAAAAAAGTTACATAGTGGGGATGATGGTAATCACAGCGGCGGAAGATCTTTAGCATACAGAACTAAAATGCAAGGTTATTATTGGCCATATATGCATGGAGATGCAAAGAATTCATCAACAAGTTGCGAGGAATGCCAGCGATTTGCAAAAAGAATACATGCACCCGGTGAAACATTAATATCCTCAAAAAATGTTTGGCCATTTGGAAAGTGGGGTTTAGATATTGTGGGACCATTTGTACCAGGAACAGGGCAAAAGAGATATTTAATTGTCGCAACAGATTACTTCACAAAATGGGCAAAATTTAAAGCAGTACAGCATATTCGTGATAAGGACATTTTTACATTTATATTTCTAAACATCATTTGCAGATTCGAAATTCCTGCGCAGTTGGTGTCAGATAATGGAAAACAATTTGAAGGACAAAATATATAAATGTTACTTAATGCATTCAAGATAAAGTGCGGAAAATCGACTCCTTTATACCCACAAGATCATGTTCAAGCTGAGGCAACTAACAAAACAATCGCAGATATCCTTAAGAATAAGTTAGAAGGGAATCATAGAACATGGTGTCAACAAGTCCATAATGCAGTTTGGGCTTATAATACAACACGAAGAGAAAAAACTGGGGTTTCACCTTTTTGTTTAACATATGGAGTTGAGGCAGTATTACTAACAGAAGTTGCTATTCCTACAACAAAAAGAGAAGATTGGGAAAAGAATATTAGTGCTGGTATGATTCTAGACAAACTTGATGAAGTAGAAGAGAAGAGAGAAAAAGCATTACAACATATGGAGAACTACCATCGCAGATTAGCTCGCGAATATAATAAGCGAGTAAAGAAACGTGAGTTCCAAGTTGGAGATCTAGTTCTGCGAGAAACACCAGAATATCAGCGAGAAAATGGAGGAAAATTAGCGAAAAAATGGGACGGGACATATATCATCAAAGAAATAATTGGAACTGGAGCATATAAGTTAATGGATCCAGAAGGAAGATACATGGGTCAAAGACTTGGCAGACCATGGAATAGACAATATCTAAGAAAATATTATCAATAAAGGTTTGAAAGACTAGGATGATTGGATTATACGCAAGCAATTGCGAGAGAATAAAAGAGATGTTTCACAAGAATAAAGTTGGCTAAATACAAAGCAATGTTTCGCAATAATTTGCGAGATAATTAAGAATTTTAATGCAAATGCATAAGATGGGCGAAAATCGCCTAAAAACATATAAGAATGGGACGAACCTTTGTGGCGTACACCCTAGTTCGCGGATTCTATTCCGTAAGAGGAAATGTCCTTAAAGTACGTCATAAGTGGGGTATCTCTTTGCATGGCTATTGGAAAGGCTATACTGCTGCTAGAACCTAGTCATGGAGATTTGGGATTATAGAAAATCCATCCGGGAGAGATAACTTGGATTCCCAACTATATAAGGTTATACCCTGGTTGGGCGCCCGAGAGTTTCTACTAAGGAATGCAAAGTATGATCAAGGCGCCGAGGTACACGGTTGAGATGTGGGTGCCCGGGACGGATGAACCTACCCTGGCCATCCATGGAAAGTCTTGGCTTACGATGTGTTCGGCCCGAAGAAAACCCCACTAGGGTGTAATTTCGTAACTATAAGCCATATAGGCATAAATGATAAGAGGATACGAAAACAACTAGTTGTTTCTAGAACCGGATGGGAGGAGCTAGTCTTATATGGCAGAAGTACGTCTCCTTGAAGGGGCAACCAGGGGGAGAGATAAGGGCGATACCCTCCATTAGGGAGTTGTGTATCAAAAAAGACGGCAATGTCATGGGACTTTATATTTGCAAGAATATTTAGGCCCATCATATTGTCGCGTGACACAGACAGCAATGTCATGGGACTTTATATTCGCAAGAATATTTAGGCCCATCATATTTCCGCATGACAGGCCAAAAAGCTTAAAAAGAAATGTTAAGATGAGATCAATGGGTTTTTGCGATAAGATCAAAAGATGAGATAAATGAAATCAATGATAAGAGGATATAAATCGCAAAGACGTCCTGCAATTTCATTGCAAAGACGGCAATGTCATAAGTCTTAAAAATCAAAAAGAGATTAAATCTCACAAGATGGCTTAGACTTATCATATTTTCGCAGAGATCAAAATAAATGATAAGGCAAGATCAATGGATTATTACATGTGAAAGTAAGAATGTCCTGCGATCTTGTCGCATAAAAGTGGCATAATAAGACCTTTAACTAGGAAGGCGAAATAAGACCACAAGATAGGTTATATCTGCGAACCATATAACAGATTTTTCGCAGAATTATTTGCGATATTTCATTTATCATATTGCAGATTAACAACAAGAGGCAATTTTAGGATTTCTTACAATGGTAATATATTAGTACTTCACAAGGAAGATTATAAGGGGCAAATATGGGGATTATAAAACAATATTTCATTATCTTCCTTGAGAAGAATCAAGATAATAAAAAGAAGACAATCAAGTTACAAGAATTTGTGATAGGAGATTCAGGTTAATCAAAATATATAATCAGAAGAAAATGATTGAGTTACAAAAATTGCAATATTTCGCAAAAGAAGCAGGAAGAAGAAAGATTCAGAAATTACAATCATTCGCAGGACCGGGAAAAGAACAAGATATTTTGCAGGAAGACATGATAAAACAAGATTTAAAACTTCAAAAGAGTATTCTTCTTTAATTTCATCATTCTTGTTTGCTACTATTATCTTCATCAGTAATATCTTTTTAAGTTTGAGCTTCTCCATCACCAGCGATTGATTTTTGAGGAGGATTTTGTTCTTCTGCTTCATTATGGGGGTTTTATTCTTCTATTTCTCCATCACTAGTGATTTCCCTTTGAGGAGGATTTTGTTTTTCTGCTTCATTGGGAAGGTTTTCTTCTTCTGCTATTTCTTTAGTTGGGTTTTGTTCATCTTCGGAAAAATCTTCTTCATCACTTGAATAATTTAGATCTTCATCAATGAGACGAGGAACTTCATTATTATTTATCTCCAAGGGTTTGATCTTTATAGGAGGTAAAGAATGAGAGAATAGAACATTGTTTACGAGAACCTCAGCGCCTAAATGAGCCTTGCGGAGGCAATTCTTTTCCCGGTTTCTGATCTTTATATCCTTGAAATATTCAAGGTAGTCAAATCTTCTCAATGCTCTGTTGCGAGAGTTAGAAAGCGCGGTATTATTTTTGCGAAGTTTGGCCAACTTCGTAGACATATCAGAGATAGAAGCTTGAAGATGCTTCTCAGATTCTACGGAAGAAAAGATGCATATTAGATGAAATTCTCACAAGAAATAAGATGGGAAAATACAATGAAATAATTAATAGATGAGGCAGTCAAAATGACTACCTTCCTTTTGCGAAGATAAAGTTTGAATTATGTTAAGGAAGCAACTCTTCCATTGATTCATGGTATCATCGAAAGTATCACCAACTTTACCTTTCAAACGAGATTTTATACTTTTCTCTTTAGAAAAAAGATAAGCATTTTCTTCTTTTAAGGAGGAATGGGATTTCTTCAGTTGAGCATAGTCATCTTTGAGATTGTTGACTTTTACGCTTAGAGCTAATCTACCTTTTATAAGTTTCTCTTGTTCAGCGGCAGATGATTCGGTTATCTTTTTAATGTCATCTTTCAATACACGAAGATATTGCTATTGGCTGTCACATAACTTTTGAAGATTGCCCAATTGCTGCGAATAAACCATTGTTTTATTCACAAAGCTACGTTTCTCTTAAGACAAAGTTTTGTTTTCGTCTGATAAAGATTCCACCTTCAAATTAGTCTGATTTAGCGAATATAAAAGTTGAGTGGCTTCATTACTTAGGAAATATCGTTCGCAGATTAGTTGGTTATTCTAATTCTTAAGATTATTTATCTCGTCAATTGAATATGTGTGAAGAATATTCAATCTATCAAATTGATTTTTCCAAGACTCTTTCCCAATGCGGGCTTCATCGGCGATGGTTTCCCATTCAAGTATCTTCATTAATTGGTTATGTTTTGAAGCTAAATATGCATCAACAAATAAATAAAGAAAAATTGAGTACATAGAAAACAAAGATTTACTGAGGCAAAAGCAGAGGCAAGAAAGTTATACCTTTCAGATCATCATTTCTGCTGCGAAGATTTTCGCAGTCTAATTCAGAATTGCGAAGCTTATGATCGAGAAGTTCACATTCTAAAGTTTTTGCTTGAAGGTTCTTCTTCAAGGTTTCAACCTCACTTTCTAAATCAGTTCGCGAAGATGAAGAACCGCAAGATCCGAGATGCTTGCTTAGAATCATATAAACATCCTGCCTCGCAGGATCTGTAGAAGATTTCATAGCATCGTTCAAAACTTCAGATAATATTTGAAAAGAAGCTTCAACCCCTGTTGCTATTTCTTGGGAAGAAGGAAGAGAAGTAGAGGAAGAGGTTTTGGCAACATCATTCATCGCAGGAACTTGATTAGAATCATTTATGGTAGTAGGAGTGGAAAAAGAAACTTGATTAGTCGCAGTTACAGTCTTATTTACCGCAACATCATTCACCACAGCTTCATTTACCTTAGTCTCATTTACCGCAGCATCATTCACCGCAGCTTCATTTACCGTAGTTTCATTCACCACGGCTTCATTTATCACAGGTTTATTTGCTGCTGATTCATTTATCATGGTTCCAACTATCATAGATTCATCTATCGTAACTTTTAAAATATTGGGATTATTAGAGATGGAAATATTAGCATCAATAACTTCACTTGGAATTGATGAAGAAGTAATATGGGTATTAATATTGGAATTCACGCAAGGAGAAGGAGAAGATTTATCTTGCGGCGGAACAGGGTTTGCAGGAAAAAAATCAAGAATATCCACTTCATCTGAAAGAGCTTTAACTTGACGAGAACGCTTAAGAGGTCTAGAAATATTCTCTTCACTCTGCGAATAATAAAGTAGATAAGAAACAGAGGCAACAATATTGTTATTTTAAAGAAATAGATGTTTCTTACTACCTTATCATTCTCATATCTCTTCGCCTTCCCAACACGCTTTTTCTGAGGACCCTTAGGGTTAGGGTTTTTGATAGTAATCTTAGTCTGAGAAATAGTGTTACTGAAAAAGATAATAAAATATGGGGATTATAAAGAAAATCGGGCGATAGAAATGATGTAACACGAACAAAATAAGATTCAAGATAAGAACCTACCTTTGAGTTTCCATTAGAGCAGCAGCAGGAAGGATAACAGGAAAGAAAAAGTTGCAAACAAAAAAGGAAGAAGTTGAAGAAAAGAGAGAAGGTGAAAGAAGACATATCCTCGAGTGGGACATCTATTTATAGATGAAGAATGGGTAACCGGGCTAATCGGTAAAGAAGTAAGAATTGACATGTGTCAACGGTAAAAACGTAAAATAGGGAATTTTGTCGGGTAAAAGACAAGGAGTTGCGGCAAATCAATAAACTTAAACTCTCATGATCTTTATCTTCTTCGCAGAAAAGATATGAGAAGAGGCAAGATGTAGGATCAGAATATTGTCGCAACAATATTCCTGCGAAATAAACAACAATGATATTCTGCGATACATCTCAAAGTGACGTAAGGAATGACATATCAGATGAAAACGACAGAAACACGAGAAAGGTGTGACATTTCTGCGACGAATCAATAAAATCTGCAAATGATTAAGGCGGTGCTAACTGCGATTTATCGCAAGAGTCCAGTTCCGAAATAAAAGGGGATCTTAGTTGTAAATGAGTTGTCATGAGCTGTAATCCACTATGTAAATTCCTATATAAAGGAAATGAATAGTTCCAGAGAGGGGGAATGAATTTTGGAGTGCTAAGAAAGTTTCTAGGAGATAGAAAATATTATAAAGTGTTTTGTGTTCTTGATTTCTGTAATTCTTTCAAAAGATCATATTAATAAAAAGGTCTTTAATCTTCAAATTGTGTCATAAACATTGATAAATTCTTGAATAGGGTGTAGTGTGGGAATTCCTGCAACTACAACTTCCGCTTTCCAAGCAACTACAACGGAACAATACGAAGAGAGATTATTAGGGAAAGCGCACGAAAATTATTTTCACCCAAGACGCAAGCCAGTTTGCTTCAAGGCCGTACCCCGCGGCATATAATTCTCGTCCAACCAAGGAGGAGTGACCCACCAGGGGAACCATGTCCACGGCCACACCAAAACAAGAATTAAACTCTAAAAACTAGGTTTTCGTGGGAAATGGATGGAAAATTACTATCGCGTGCTTACCTTACACAACGAGTTGTGGCGATCAATATTACTATTCATGCTTAAGTACTACTATGATCGCGTGCAAGACATACCTGTGGCTAGGATTTACACCGATATTTTCTACAAGGTCATGGAAAGGTATACCTATAACTAGGGTTTTTCACCAACACAAGAAAACAAAAGAAAAGCAAGTCACAGAGGAAGTACTGGAAGACATACCTAATCCGATATTTTCTACAAGGTCATGGAAAGGTATACCTATAACTAGGATTTACACCTCGTGAGCTCTCTTACTTTTCTGATAACAAGTCGCAGTAACCTAACTACTCTTCCAGAATCAACTATTCTCGTCTCACCATTTTCCTTGCTTCCCTCCCAAAAACCAACCCATTTTCCTCCACTTTGTGACCGAAGCAAGTCTGGAATGGCCATTTCTTGGTTTAGGACGGACTTGTAAAGATTGATCTCTCGAATCTAAAGTACTCCCTTGTAGTATATTATTAAGGGTTTAAATTGTTTCTCACCTGCACACCCGCAATTACCGAAATCAGCAGAAACCATTTTTACCTACAAACAATGGTATAGCATACTTTCCTGAATATCCTTGAATGGAGAGTTTACTCAAGATATTTTCAACATCTAAAGCATCATTTTTAAGTTTTGCCTCAAGTAGGATACGAGTTGATCGAACTTCAGGATTTTCCTTATAAGAATCCTTTTCACTAGAGCCATAAGCTTTATCTACACCAATAAAAAAATTGACATGTTTTGTTAATTGTTTGAATCTATCAGCTTGAATTCTAACAAGGTTTAGAATTAGTTTACTCTCTCTAGTTGTTTCCTCTTCAATAACAGAGTTAGATTCATTTGAAAAACACATGTCAGTGTTAGTCTGTTTCGTTTGAACACTGGGTTCGTCTATAACATAGATTGAGGGATCTTTCTCTTTAATAGACTTATTAGAAACAAAACTTTTATTTCTGGTAACACGTTTATCAGAGATAATACTCTTGTCCATAGAGTCAGATTGCTACAAACACAGACTTGTTAGGTTTTGCCTGCTTTGATATCAATTGAAAAAGCGGGGGTCTAACAACCTCACCCAATATTTCGATTAGCAATATGTATGGACTAACTCTAATATACTTTTAAGAGAATCAACTAGACAGTCAGACTCAATCTTAATAAAAGGTATATCAATAAGTTAATATCTCTATCTTTCGATTTGATCTATACTCAAGCAAATATAAATATGTGAGTCTTTATCAAATACAAGAGAAATAAACTTGGATGGTACCAAAGACCAATATCCAAGGATTGATCAATTTCCAATCAACAACCAAAGGTTGGATTTCACAAATGATCGATACAATGCATAACCTGTGATATTTCAATTAATGCGAAATAGAAATAACACAGACACTAGAAATTTTGGGTCCTAGTCCATATTGAACACCACACTGTATTAAGCCGCTATAAACACTATCCTACTACAAACTAACTTCGGTCTGGACTATAGTTGAACCCTAATAAATATCACATTGATTCAAGGCACAGTTGCGCTCCTTACGTCTTTGATCCCAACAGGATACTACGCACTTGATTCCCTTAGCTGATCTCACCCACAACCAAGAGTTGCAACGACCCAAAGTCGAAGACTTTAATAAACAAATTTGTATCACAAAGAAAAGTCTACGATAATAGATAAATTTGTCTCCCGCGGATAAACCTACGAGTTTTGTTCCGTATTTTGATAAAATCAAGGTGAACAGGAACTAATCGATAACTCGGACTTATATTCCCGAAGAACAGCCTAGAATTATCAATCACCTCACAATAATTTAAATCGTATGGTTGCAAAACTAAATATTGCGGAATCACAAACGATGAGACGAAGATATTTGTGATTTATTTTTATCTTACCATATCGGAGATATAACCACAAGCCAATTATTCAATTAAACTTGTACGATAGAAAATGGCAAGATCATATCGCTCAAACACAAGAGAAGTAGTTTCGTCTTGCTTCACAATCCCAATGAAGTCTTTAAGTCGTTAACCGACAGGGTCTCGAGAAGAAACCTACGGTTAATAGAGGGACCAAGTATTGATGAACTTTCATATAAAAGTGACTCAGATGAGGGACCAAGTATTGATGAAGAAGTCTCACAATATATCATACTCTTTGACGAAATCATTAAAAAAAAGGATCAACTGCCTACCTGGAAGAATATTGGTTTCCTTTCTGTCGTGAAAACAAGAAACTAAAAAAAATCTTTAAAGGATATGATATTGGTTATAAACTTTTACAATCAATCCTTAAATATAGATATGAAGAAGTTCATTCAACGATTGTTGAATGTGAAAAACTTCAGAAGAATTTCTGTGTGTTGAAAGAAAGACTTGTTGAATCTGAGGCAAAGTATGACTCTCAACAAAAATAATATAACGACAGAGAATACCTTTTTATTGCCAAAGAAAAACAATTGAAGAATGATCTATCTACAACTGTCAGCAAATAAATTACTAGAAGAGAACCTGAAAATATTTAACACTAGCTCTACAAAATTATCTTCCATGTTAGGAGCATGTAAAGAACATCATGATACACATGGTCTGGGATATAAAGGAATAGACGCTCCAAACACTGGTAAGATCAATTTTGTATGTGCTTGTAGTTGCAAGAAATTCTACACTACACACTTAGTAAGAATTCATAAAGATTAAGACATAATTTGAAGATAAAGAACAATATTTTTATTAATTTGATCCGGAAAGAATTACAGGAAATATAAGAAATCAAGATTACAACCGCCTTCTCTAAGTTTTTGTCTCTCTTCAAGATTTTCTTATCACTCAAAAATTATCTCTCTCTCCTCAAATATATTGGTTCTCTATATATAAGGTAGTTATATAGTGGATGACAGCTAAGCTGTCCTTTAATTTCGGATCTGGCCCGCGAGATATTTGCAACAACTATAATATCCACTCTCGCAGATACTTTAATCCTCGAAGAATCATCTCGCTCTTCTCGTGTTTTGGCTGTCATCATTCATTACGTCACTTATTAGATAGTCCTTCAGCACTTTCAGTATGTTGTTAGAGAATCTCGCAGCATAACTCGCAGGAATGTCGTTAATTCTTGAAAGAATAATATTGTGGTGATATTCTGGTCCTACATCTTGCCTCTTCTCATGTCTTTTCTGCGAAGAAGGAAAGGTCATGAGAATAAAAATGCCTCAACTGTTCATCTTTCCATTTTATTTTCACTCTGGCACGTTTCTACATCCTTTGCTAGATTTATCACACATATTTTTTCTTCCATTCAATTCTTGACACGTCTTTTTCAACCGTTTCGTTTCAACCGTTCACGTCTTCTCTTCGCATTAAATACATTTATTTTCTCGAGATTCTTCTTCTTCTATAAATACCCCCTCATTCTTTTCTTTCTTTGTTTTTACTTTCTTATTTCTTCGCTCTGCCAATTTACTATTCTTCCATAAATTCTGGATCTGCTACTGTTATAATTTTTCTTTCAATCTTTCACTCTTTCAATCTTTTACTCTTTCAATCTTCATTCCCATACTAAAGATGGTTGTAGCTGGTCGCAAATATGAGGCTACTTTTGAGAAGATTCAAAAAGAATTTCAAGATAAAGGTTTTACTTTATCCACCATTCCCAATCAAAACCCTAAGTCTTAACTTTCTGTTCCATTATTCTCTGATTTTCCATGTAATCGCGAGAAAATCATAGTCTCGCTAGGTCAGCTTGAAGCTGGTCTTCCCATTCCTCTCTATGACCCTGATCTTCCTTTATTCTAAGAGATACTCTCTCACATAGAGTTCTCGCGAGCAGTCTATCAGCTGAGCGGAGATCCTATTCGTTTAATGCTTGAATATGCCACTCGCGGTGCTGGTATAACATCTCGCTATCCTGATGCTGCGAAGAATCCAAAATTTAAAGATATTCCAATTGTTTCCGCGAATTATACCGTGGAGAATTTCTTTGAAAATTACAAAATAATCCCTATGAAGAAGGATAACACTTGCTGGGGTGTCTGCTTCCAGAAGAAGGATAATATCGCTGAAGATAAAGTTCTTATGCTAGATATTGATTGGCATACAAGTACTAATCAAGTCCTTCGCCACTCTAGCGATGACAAATGGTTTCTTTTTCCATTATGTCTTGTGGGTCTCTATATTTATGGTCTTCATACATTGCCTGCAAATCTCTCAAGATATCAACCGTGGGTTTTCAACTGGCCTGAAAGGACTAAAGAAGTATGTTCCCTCCAATTTTTTACATAATTATCATTATTATCTTCCTCATATTTTTATACTCTCGCTGACTTCTTCACTTTTTCCAGATTGACAGGATGAAACTGAACTATCAAAAATTTGGGAAACCCAGCACTCTTTTAGACCTCAAATCTCTCACAGATAAAGTAAGAAATATTTCTTTATAAACCTTAATAATATATTGTTGCCTCTATTTCTTATCTTTATCTGTGTTCGCAGGAAATCGAAGAAAGAGAACCTGTGAAGATAGTGAAGACTAAAGGGAAAGACAAGGATGCTTCTCGCAAGGAAGAATATACTGTTCCTCTCAAAGAGAAGTCTACTGCTCCTCGCAGAGAAAAATCTGGTGCTCCTCTTTCGAAGAAAAGAAAAACCCAATTCTCTTCTTCTTCTTCAATTCTTCAAGTTGACGCAGAAGACTCAAGTGGTAATTCTGATAATTTTAATGCTGATGTCCCTTCTACCACGGAGTCTTCCCAATCTGATTCCTCTATGACTCAACTGTCCAAGATCTTCGGCGATATTACATGTGGTATCGCAAATAATTATGGAGATGAAGCTCTTAATGGGATATCCCAGGCTCTCGCTAAAGTTTGTAATGCTCCGATACTGGTTGATAATTATTCCCTCCAAGGAATCTCAAGATCAATATCTCCCAGTCTCTTAAATTATCTTGGTATTCTGGTACGTTTTCATTTCTTTATTATACTTATGTATTTATATCCTCGCCAGCTTTAATTTACATTGTTCTCTCGCAGACTGGAAGAGCTTCCTTTGTTGTTGCCTCAGATTTGGAGAGGAGGTGTGCATATTTTCGCGAGAAGAATGCCGTTCTTCGCAAGAAGAATGTAGATTTGGAATTTGAGTCCGCTAGTCTTCGTGGGCAATTGGAATCTGGGTTGACTGACCTTCAGGAAAAAATCAAGCAGTTGGAAATTGATCTAACCTTCTCGCGAGAAAAGGTCGCACGCCTCCAAGATGTGAATGATCATCTTTGTGGTAAGAAATCTTTCTCTTTCTTTTTAACCTTGTATTCCTTTGCATTTTGTTCTTATTATTCTTCCTCGAAGATGTTTATGGCCTTTCTGACGAAGCTGTATTCCTTCGTTCTTTTCCAAACCCAATAGACGATGATACACTTCTCAATCGCCTTAATGAATCCTTAGTTAGTTATTCAAATCATCAGATTATCTCTCTTTCTGTAGATGATCTTAGATCCAAATTTCACCTTTTAGAAATTGATCATAGATCTAGCTTGAAAGCGGACAATGCATCCAAGCGTCAATATCTTAATTCTAAAGAAAAAATCAAGATTCTAAGAGCCCAAAAAGTGATCTTTTAGATGAAAGGGATCGCATATATAAACAGGAGGCACAAACCTTAGCGGATTTTCATAAAACCCTACTTGAAGTCCAAATCCACAGAGATAAACTTATCTGCGAGAGAGATAATCTTGTTAAAAGAGAAAACCAAATCTGTTCCCATCTTCTTATTAATGATGATGATGAATTTTCTTGGGATGCGAAAGTTCTTTACAACGCCAGGAATAATCTAGGGGTAGATGTTAGTTTTCATGCTGAACAAGAATCTTTGATTAAAGATATAATCACTGGAAGAGAAGGTTTTTTATTATTCCTTCTTAATATCTTCTTGTCTCTTATATATTTCTATAAAATCTCTGATCTGTTGTTATATACTCGCATAATCCGAGAAGAGATATTCTACAAGAGTTAAAGAACTTGATGCCGAAAAATAAAATCTCGCGAAATATCTTGCTTCTCGCAATAAAAAATGTTCAAGGTTGAAAGAGTAACTAAAAATTTCTACTGCGAATTTTAACAATGCTCTTGTTGCCGTTTGCAATAATTCCGTCAAGAAGGTATGCGATGCTCATAATATTTCTCATTCTTTGTATCCTTTCCTCATGGAAGAAATCCCAGAGATCACTCCCAACCTAATTATCTCTGATAGTGAAGCTGAATAATTTAGTGGAGATGATGATGAAGATGAAGAACAAGAAAAATATGGTGAAGACGACGATGAATCGAAGTAGTCTTGTTTTCCGCTTTTTGGTCTTTTTTATAAAATTTGTAAACTTATCTCTTTTTTCTTGCGGATTTTTCCCTTTTTAAATACTCCTTGGTGTATAAATTTCCCTTGCTTCTATCTGTGTACATTAGAAAACAATTTCTTTTTGCAATATGGTTAATATAATCATCAATCTTTAAATATCTACACAAATTTATCATATAATGATGAATACCAATGTTATTATTTTATGCATTCCCATACTTGCCTCTGTTATTCATCTGCAATATGATGAATTTATAGAATAACATCCAGAATTGTTACTGATAATCTTTAGTGTGGTCTTATTTTTCCTTCCTAATTAAAGGTCTTATCTCTCCACGTTTGATCTTTGCGACAAAATTGTAGGACGTCCTTACATTCACATGCAACAACCCATTAATATTCTTCTTCCTTCTTCTTGATTTTCTTCTCCATCTTGGTTATTTCCACCCTCTTGATTTCTATTATCATGTCTTGCGGGAGTGTTATTGCGAGGAACATAACGATCATTTGCTATTTCCTCTCCTCCATAATACTGTTCCTCATTTGGATTCTGCATTTCTTCATGAATATTTTCACCGACATTCATTATTGGAGAATTTCGCCTTACTCCTTCTCTAAACGACTGTGAACTTGATCTTACAGTACTTCTTGATCTTCTTCTTTGTAACCTCAAATTCTCCATTCTTAACTCGTGATTTTGCCTTGTTAGATTAGCACGCTCTTCAGCCGCTAACCTTCTTTCTTCTTGTTCTCTTTGTCTTAATTCCTCCAATGTTTCATTTGCATCATGTCCATGAATTAATCGTTCATCTACTGCGTGATTTATTTCTACCCGCCTTTCATTTCTTAATTGTCAATTTTCTGCTTCTTCTACTGAATCTGATCGCCAAGTATGCACACTCACTCTATCATAATTTACAGCTCTATCTTGTATTGGCGTTTGCTGATTTGGCTGTTGAACCTGATTTTCTCCATCATTCCTTATTCTGTGCCTTCTTGTCCTCAATCTTGAAGATTCTCCCATTTCATTTGTCTCTTCTCCTGCAAGTCTTTTACTTATTCTTACGGTCGTTGGTGGCTCTGACGTGTTTCTTCTTCTTCTAGCCATTATCTTTAATGTATTACTGAAAATTGCTTAAAATCTTCCACCAATTACTCCTGATCACTTCCAACCACAATGTAAATCTTTACTTTTTCAATCCCTGTTTCTGGGCGCCAAAATGTAGTTGCAGTAAATCCTACACTACACCCTTAGTGAGAATTCATAAAGATTAAGACATAATTTGAAGATAAAGAACAATATTTTTATTAATTTGATCCAGAAAGAATTACAGGAAATATAAGAAATCAAGATTACAACCGCCTTCTCTAAGTTTTTCTCTCTCTCTTCAAGATTTTCTTATCACTCAAAAATTATCCCTCTCTCCTCAAATCTATTGGTCCTCTATATATAAGGTAGTTACATAGTAGATGACAGCTAAGATGTCATTTAATTTCGGATCTGGCCCGCGAGATATTCGCAACAACTATAATATCCACTCTCGCAGATACTCTAATCCTCGCAGAATCATCACGCTCTTCTCGTGTTTTGGCTGTCATCATTCATTACGTCACTTATTAGATCGTCCTTCAGCACTTTCAGTATGTTGTTAGAGAATCTCGCAGCATAACTCGCAGGAATGTCGTTAATTCTCGCAAGAATAATATTGTGGCGATATTCTTGTCCTACAGTGCTAATAACAACTTGCTATTCGAAAATCACCTATTACAGCTAATATTCCTGTAAACAAAGATTGTCATTCTTCAAAGACAGGGCGTATGAGAGCCGTTAAAAATATTACCTTCAACTGCTACTATTATGGAAACAAGGGTCACGTTGAACGGAAATGTCGTGTTTGGATAAGGAATGAAAAACTTCATAACATTCTCTTATATATGTCAAAGGAAGTAATCAATCTTGTTTCTCTCCATGCTGAGAACATCATAGTCTCAATTCCGGAAGAGTACTGTGATAAGTCCTCTCTTAGTTATATGTATGATACTAACTCCTTCTAAAATTGTAGTTGCAGGAAATCCCACACTACACCCATCACAAGAATTCATACAATCAAGTCATTTTTGGATGAACAATCACAATCTTTATTGATTAATCTCACAAATTCTACAAGAAAGGAAAAAAATGAAATTAAGAAATTAACAACTGATCTGGACTTTCTCTCTCTTAATGAGTTGCTCAATACTCAAAAAATACCTCCCTTCTCTTAAGCCTGCTCGGCTCTTTATATAGGAAATTACTTAGTGGATGACAACTAATCTGTCCTTTATTTTAAGATCTGGCTTGTGGTATTTCGCAAGCTTACAAATGTACAATTTTCGCAAATGTCCTAAGTCTCGCTAAATCTTCACACCTTTCTCGTGTTTATGCTGTCGTTTTTTGCTATGTCATTTCTCAAATCATCCTGCGACATTCGCAACGTGTTGCTGGTGAAGATTTCACAAGTGTATCCTTGTTGCGATATTCTGATCCTACATCTTTCCTCTTCTCATGTATTCTCTGCGAAGGAGAGAATGTCATGAGAAATTATACTTCAAAGTGTCGCAGCTACCCATCTTTCCAATGTTTTTTCTCTATCGGCCAGATTCCTTAAATTTAGCGTAACCGTCTATACGTGTCATCATTCCTTTATTCACCGGTTAAACTGGTCATCTCCTTTTATCTATTTAAAGAGGGATCTGATGAAGAAATAATTTTATTCTTTTAATTCTTATTTTACTTCGTCTTCATCTTTCATATTCTCTGTAAATCTTCATCGTCTACAACTTTCTTAATCTTCCCTATCTTCCTGCTATTGTTTCTTTTTTCTCCCATGGAATCAGCAAGGTTAGTTTTCTTCCTTTTCTCCTTTTGATTTGCTGAAACTGATCTTATTTTACTGGAATCATCTTGTTTATTTTGTCTTTTATGTAATTCCCATACTGTTTCTATTTCAACAAAAGCACTTTTAATGTTGAATCTACGACTCAAAACCCTAATTCACCCAAAAAATCGCGTCCCAAAGTTGTTGCGAGAAAAAGAAAGTTTGTGAATAATAAGGTAGTAATAAACATTATTCTTTTAATAAAAATATTGTTGCCTCTGTTTCTTATCTGGATTGTTATTCGCAGGGTGACAAAGATACCAACATCTCCCCAAAGAAATATCGTAATCTTAAGATTGTTGAAACTTTTGTTCCATTTTCTTGACTTATCCCTTTAAAATCTCCTGCGGTACCTTCGTAATCTGAACCTTTACTTCTCATTCGCAAAAATGTTGCCTTAGACATTTCCCCTTCAATTGGTCTTCTTACGAACGAAACCCATCTTATTAACTCTTCTGCGAATGAAAACCCTTCTTCTCCTCTTGTTGATACTTCTCAAATCAACTCTTCCTTAATCCTAACTACTAATTTTCCCCAAACTTCACCTTCAAACGACATAGTTATTACGAAAAATGATCCAGTTACTCAATCTTCTAATATCACCACTTCTTCATCTGAATTCTCTTCTTTTTCCAAAGACGCTTTAGATGGGATAGATATTGTGTTCCAAACTTTATCTGATGCTTTGGATGGTGTCAAGAAATCTTCTACTAACCCCATCAAATTGAGTGCTTGTGAAATTTCAAATAAGTATGTTGGCTCTGAGAGAATGGTTTCGCAAACATCATTGAAGGGGGAAGTGGAAATTTTGAACAAGAATCTCCAAACAATGACCTTGGAACGTGATGCTCTTCGTTTGGAAAATCAAAAATTCCAAAATATCTCGCTGGATTGCGAACTTCTTTGCAAGAATAATAATGAACTGAAAGGTATGATTTTTTGATCTTCGCCTTTGATTTATCTTATAAGTAATTCTGTCTTTTTCTCATGCAATTTAGTTAAAGTCTTTCATTCGTACGCTAAGCTTTAAACCAGATAAGAATAATGGAGAGATATCTGTTTGAATCTGCAGTTGAAGAAGCTTGTGTTGATAGAGATATTTGGATGGATCAGTATAACCAGTTAGATAACCTTCATACATATTCTGTTGATCAAATAGATAACCTGACCAAAGAGAATACTCAATTAGTTCAGGAGAAAAACTCATTAATTAGTGAAACATCTCGCCTCTTTTATTCTTTGACTAAAGCTAACTTAGAGATGGAAACTTTATCAGATGAAAACAAAACTCTATCTCAGGAAAAGCGAACTCTCTTAAATAAGGTTGCGGTCTTTTCGCAACAAATAAATACTCTTCAAAGGGTGTGTGATAACCAAGAACAATCTCTTCACTCACTGAAAAATTAACTTAAGAAAGTAACCGAATCATCTATTGCTGAGAGAAATACACTCATCCAGGGTAGAATAGCTTTAAGTATAAAGGCAAGCCAGCTCAAAGAACAATATTCCAAATTAGAAGAATCTTATTCTTCACTTGCGAAGGAAAATACTTTTATCTTCTCTAAAGAAAAGATTCTAAAATCTCGCCTGAAGGGTTTAGTTGGAGATAAATTCTATGATGCAATGAATCATTAGGAGAATACTTGCTTGGCACTAATTCAAAACATAATTTCGCAAAAGGAAGGTAGTCATTTTGACTGCCTCAGCTATTCTTTCTCTGTTGAATCTGTTTATAATATGATGCTTGCTAATTCTTTATCTTAATAAAAAAAAATTATTCTTTCATTTCGCAGATTCTGAGAGAGATCTTCGTTCTTCCTTTTCTGATTTGGATTTGAAGTATTCCAAAATTCGCAAGGAAAATGCATCACTCGCTGCTCACCTTGCTCGTTCTCGCGATCGAGCAGAAAGGAGACTTGATTATCTTGCATATTTCAAGGATATCCAAGATAGAAATCACCAAAAATCATTCCTTCGCCAAGTTCACCTTAAATATGAAGTTCTTGTGAATGAAATTTTGTTTTTCAATTCTCTTCCTCCTATATCAATTGCACCTTTAAAAGTATATGATGATGAAGTTCCTCATGCTGTTGATGATGATTTTAATAATGAAAGTGACATGGAAACTATCTCTCAAGAAGAGATAAAGTAGAAGATCATCTTACTAAATAAGCACCTGCTGGTAATGACCAAGACGGAAATGAAAAAGAAATTCCTATGACCAAGACGGAAATGAAAAAGAAATTCCTCTTAAAGAAACTATCACTGGCGAACATCAATGTGGAGATGAAGCTAAAATTAATCAAGTTGAAGAAAATGCTGGCTAGAGTGAGAAAAATAACGAAGAGCACCTGTAGTTGCAGGAATTCCCACACTACACCCTATTCCAGAATTTACCAATATCTATGACATAATTTGAAGATTAAAGACACTTTTTATTAATTTAATCTTAAGGAATTATATAAATCAAGAACACAGAATACTTGATAAAAGATTCTCTCTCCTAAAAAACTTTCCTAGCACTCAAAAAATTATTACCCTCTTTGGAACTATTCATTTCCTTTATATAGGTATTTACATAGTGGATTACAGCTCATTTACAGCTAAGATCCCCTTCAATTTCGGATCTGAGTTCTTGCGATAAATCACAGTTAGCACCACCTTTATCTTTCGCAAGTTTTATTGATATATCGCAAACATGTCACACTTTCTTCGTGTTTCTGTCGTTTTCAGTCATTACGTCATTGTTTAAGTCATCTTTGGATGTTTCGCAGAATATCATTGATGTATCGCAGAATAGTTGTTTATTATCGATGTATCACAATACTGTTATTTATTTCGCAAGAATGTTGTTGTGACAATATTCTGATCCTACATCTTGCCTCTTCTCATATCTTTTCTGCGAAGAAGATAAAGATCATGAGAATCTAAGTTTTTTGATTTGCCGCAACTCCTTATCTCTTAACCGACAAAGTTCCCTACTTTACGCTCTTACTGCTGACACACGTCAATATTTACTGATTAACCCGGTTACCCATCCTTCATCTATAAATAGATGTTCCACTCGAGACTATTTCCTTCTTCTCACCTTCTCTTTCTTCTTCAAAATTTTTTTCGTCTGCAACTTTTTCTTTGTTGTTATTCTTCCTGCTGCTGCTCTAATGGAGACTCAAAGGTATGTTCTTATCTTCCATCTTATTTTGTTCACGTTATGTTATCTTTATCACCCATTTTTCTTTATAATCCCCATATTTTATCATCTTTTTCAGTAACACCATTTCTCAAATTAAAATTACTATCAAAAATCCTAACCCTAAGGGTCCTCAGAAAAGGCGCGTTGGGAAGACGAAAAAATCTGAGGATGATAAGGTAGTAAGAAACACCTATTCCTTTGAAATAAAAATATTGTTGCCTCTGTTTCTTACCTACATTATTATTCGCAGAATGAAGAGAATATTCCTAAACCTCTTAAGCGTTCTCGTCAAGTTAAAGCTCTTTCAGATGAAGTGGATATTCTTGAATTTTTACCTGCAAAACCTGTTTCGTCGCAAGATAAATCTTCTTCTTCTCCTTGCGTGAATTTCAATACCCATATTACTTCTTCATCGACTTCTAATAAAGATATTGATACTAATATTCCTATCTCTGATAATCCCAACATTTTAAAAACTGCGATGGATGAGTCTACGATAGTTGGAAATAAATCTGTGACGAATGAAACTGCGGTGAATGAAACTATAGTAAATGACATGACAGTTAATGAGGCTGCGGTGAATGAAGTCGTAAATAATGTAACTGTGGTAAACGAAGCTGCAATTAAGGAAGCTGCAGTGGATGATGTTGCGGTAAATGAAACTGTAACTGCGACCAATCAAATTCCTTCTTCCATTCTTACTATCGCCAAAACTTCTTCCTCTACTTCTCTTCCTTCTTCCCAAGAAATAGCAACAGGGGTTGAAGCTGCTTTTCAAATATTATCTGAAGTTCTAAACGACGCTATGAAATCTTCTTCATATCCTGCGAGACAGGATGTTTATATGATTCTAAGCAAGCATCTTGGGTCTTGCGGTTCTTCATCTTCGTTAACTGCCTTAGAAGATGAAGTTGAAACTTTGAAGAAGAATCTTCAAGCAAAAACTTTGGAGTGTGAACTTCTCGATCATAAGCTTCATAATTCTGAATTAGACTGTGAAATTCTTCGCAGCAGAAATGATAATCTAAAAGGTATAACTTTCTTGCCTTTGCTTTTTCCTCTGTAAACCTTTGCTTTTTATGTACTAAATTTTCCTTTATTTATTTGTTGATGCATATTTAGCTTCAAAACATAACCAATTAATGAAGATACTTGAGTGGGAAACAATCGCTGATGAGGCCCGCATTGGGAAAGAATCTTGGAAGAATCAATTTGATAATTTGAATGTTCTTCATACATATTCAATTGACGAGATAAATAATCTTAAGAATGAGAACAACCGACTAATTCATGAACAAGATCAACTAATTCATGAACGAGATCGTCTAAGTAATGAAGCCACCCAACTTTTATATTCGCTAAATCAGATTAACTTGAGGGTGGAATCTTTATCAGATGAAAACAGAGTTTTATCCCAAGAGAAACGTAGTTTTGTGGATACAACAAAGACTTATTCGCAACAATTAGACAATCTTCAAAAGTTGTGTAAGGACCAAGAACAATCCCTTCGCACACTAAAAGATGAACTTAGAAAGAAAACTGAATCATCTACTGCTGAACAGGAGAAGCTTATAAAGGGCAGATTAGCTCTAAGTTTAAAAGTCAACAATCTCAAAGATGATTGTACTCGACTGAAGGAAGAAAATGCTTATCTTCGCAATTGTGAAAAAAGTATAAAATCTCGTTTAAAAGGTAAAGTTGGGGATAATTTTGATGACGCCATGAACCAATGGAAGAGTTGCTTCTTTAATATAATTCACACTTTATCTTCACAAAAGGAAGGTAGTCATTTTGACTTCCTCATCTATTAATTACTTCATTGTATTTTATCATCTTATTTGTCGCGAAAATTCCCTCTAATATGCAATTTTTCTCTCGCAGAATCTGAGAAGCATCTTCAAGCTTCAATTTCTGATCTATCTATGAGGTTAGCCAAACTTCGCAAAAATAATGTCGCGCTTTCCAACTCTCACAACAGGGCATTGAGAATATTTGACTATCTTGAATATTTCAAAGATATAGAAATCAGAAACCTGGAAAAGAATTGCCTCCGCAAAGCTCATTTAGGCGTTGAGGTTTTCATAAATAATGTTCTATTCTCCCATTCTTTACCTCCTATGAAGATCAAATCCTTGGAGATAGATGATAATGAAGTTCCTCATCCCATAGATGAAGATCTGAATTATTCAAGTAATGAAGAAGATTTTTATGAAGACGAGCAAAATCCACATGAGGACGAAGGAAACCCTCTTAATGAAGCAGAAGAACAAAATCCTCCTCATGAAGAACAAAATCCTCCTCATGAAACAATCGCTAGTGATGAAGAAACTCAAACTGAAAAAGATGATGCTGGTGAAGATAATAGTGGTGAACAAGAATGATGAAATTAGAGAAGAATATTCTTTAAATTATCATGTATTAGAAATGTTTCTGGTTCTGCGAATGATTGTAATTTCCGAATCTTTCTTCTTCCTTCTCTTTTTGCGAAACATTGAAGTTCTTTGTAACTCAACCACCTGTTCTGATTTATATATTTTTTTTTATTCCGAATCCAATCTTCATAAACTTGATTATCTTCTTCTTCTTTTTTTCCTCAAGGAAGATAATGAAATGTTGTTTTACAATCCCCATATTTGCCCCTCATAATCTTCCTTGTGAAGTATTTTATTTGTTACTCTTGTAAGAAATCCCATACTTGCCTCTTGTTATCAATCTGTAATATTATCGCAGATATTTCTGCGAAGAATTTGTTATATGCTTCGCAAATATAACTTTTCTTGTGGTCTTATTTCGCCTTCCTAGTTAAAGGTCTTATTATGCCACTTTTATGCGACAAGATCGCAGGAATTCTTACCTTTATACATAATAATCCATTGATCTTGCCTTATCATTTAATTTTAATTTCTGCGACAATATGATAAATCTAAGCCATCTTGTGAGATTCATCTCTCTTTGCTTTTTAAGACTTATGATATTGCCGTCTTTGCAATTTATATCCTCTTATTATTGATTTCATTTATCTCATCATTTGATCTTATCGCAAAAACCCATTGATCTCATCTTAACATTTCTTATTAGGCTTTTTGTCCAGTCACGCGGCAATATAACGGGCCTAAATATTCTTGCGAATATAAAGTCCTATGGCATTGTTGTCTCTGTCACGCGATAATATGACGGGCCTAAATATTCTTGCGAATATAAAGCCCCATGGCATTGCCATCTTTTTTGATACACAGCTCCCTAATGGAGGGTATCGCCCTTATCTCTCCCCCCGGTTTCCCCTTCAAGGATTATACATCGGCCATACAAGACTAGCACTTTCCCATACGGTTCTGCCAACAACCAGTTGTTTTCGCAGCCTTATCCTTTATGCCTTATATGGCTTATAGTTACAAGACTGCACCCTAAGTGGGGTTTTCTTCGGGCCGAACACATCGTAAGCCAAGACTTTCCATGGATGGCCCGGGTAGGTTCATCCATACCGGGCACCCACAGCTTAACCGTGTACCTCGGCGCCTTGATCATACGTTGCATTCCTTAGGAGAAACTCTCGGGCGCCCAACCAGGGTATAACCTTATATAGTTGGGAATCCAAGTTATCTCTCCTGGATGGATAATCTATAATCCCAAATCTCCATGACTAGGTTCCAGCAGCGGTATAGCCTTTCCCATATCCATGCAAAGAGATACCCCCTTATGACGCACTTTAAGGACATTGCCTCTTACGGAATAGAATCCGCGAACTAGGGTGTACGCCACAAAGGTTCGTCCCATTCTTATATATTTTTAGGCGATTTTCGCCCGTCTTATATGCATTTGCATTAGAATTTTTAATTATCTCGCAAATTATTGCGGAAAATAGCTTTTATATTCAGCCAACTTTGTTCTTGCAGAACATTTATTTTATTCTCTCGCAATTTCTTGCGTGTAATCCATTCATTCTAGTCTTTAGAACCTTTATTGATAATATTTTCTTAGATACTGTCTATTCCATGGTCTTCCAAGTCTTTGACCCATGTCTCTCCCTTCTGGATCCATTAATTTATATGCTCCAGTTCCAACTATTTCTTTGATTATATATGGCCCATCCCATTTTTTCGCTAATTTTCCTCCATTTTCTCGGTGATATTCTGGTGTTTCTCTCAAAACTAAATCTCCAACTTTGAATTCACGCTTCTTTACTCGTTTATTATATTCACGAGCTAATCTGCGATGGTAGTTTTCCATATGTTGTAATGCCTTTTCTCTCTTCTCTTCTACCTCATCAAGTTTGTCTAAAATCATGCCATCACTAAGATTCTTTTCCCAAGCTTCTCTTTTTGTTATAGGAATAGCAACTTCTGTTGGTAATACTGCCTCAACCCCATATGTTAAACAAAAAGGTGATACCCCAGTTGCTTCTCTTCGTGTTGTATTATAAGCCCAAACTGCATTATGGACTTGTTGACACCACGTTCTATGATGCCCTTCTAACTTCTTTTTGAGAATATTTGTAATTGTTTTGTTAGTTCCTTCAGCTTGACCATTGGCCTGTGGATATAAAGGAGTTGATTTTCCACACTTTATCTTGAATTCATTAAGTAACATCTCTATATTTTGTCCTTCAAATTGTTTTCCATTATCTGACACCAATTGCGCTAGAATTCCGAATCTGCAGATGATATTTTCAAATATAAATGTGAAAATGTCCTTATCACGAATATGGTGTACCGCCTTAACTTCCGCCCATTTTGTGAAGTAATCTGTTGCGACAATTAAGTATCTCTTTTGCCCTGTTCCAAGTACAAATGGTCCCACAATATCTAAACCCCACTTTCCAAATGGCCAAACATTTTTTGAAGATGTTAATGTTTCACCTGGTGCATGTATTCTTTTTGCAAATCGCTGACATTCCTCGCAACTTCTTGATAAATTCTTTGCATCTTCATGCATATATGGCCAATAATAACCTTGCATTTTCGTTCTATATGCTAAAGATCTACCACCGCTGTGGTTACCAGCGTCCCCACTATGTAGCATTTTTAATATTTGCTTTCCTTCTTCTTGTGTCAAACATATGAGGGAAGGCCCATTTAAAGATTTTCGATATAATACCCCATCTCTTAACTCATAATTTGTTGCTCTACTTTTTAATTTATGTGCCTCCAATCTGTTCCTTGGTATCTCCCCTTTGCTAGATATGCGTGAATTTCCGCACGCCAATCTGCGATAATTTGGCTTGATTCTTCGTCACTATATTCTACTACCATTGCCTCACTTCCTCTTCTTCTTCTTTATTAATTGACGGTGTTATGAGTGTTTGTATTTTTATATTTTCATGATCGGATCTACCATCATACTTGATATGAACGCAAAAGCATCTGCAAGCATATTATCTCTTCTTGAAATATGCCTCCATTTGAGTTTTGGTATTTTCGCAGATAATTCTTCTACAAGTTTCTTATATTTTTTCAAAGATATATCATTAGTTGCATATTCCCCTTCAATTTGGCGAATAATCAACTGTGAATCACTGGTAATTCTTGCATTATCTACCTTCATTTCTATCGCAAATCTTAGGGCATGTATTACAGCCTCATATTCTGTCTCATTATTGGTAGATTTGAATTCCAGTCGAAATGCAAATGCCATTTTTGCACCTTCTGGTGAAATAAAGACGACTCCCACTCCATTTCCTTCTCCATTAGATGATCCATCCACTAATATCTCCCACCTATTTGGTTCTGTTAAAAGATCTCTAGGATCCCCATATTCTTCTTCTATATCCATCATGTCTTCTACAACTTCATCATCCTCCAAAGGAAATTCTGCGAGAAAATCTGCGACAATTTGAGATTTTGGCGAAGATAAAATTGCATATTGGATCTCAAAATGCCCCACTTGTGCATTCCATCTTTCGACTCTGCCTAATCTTTTTGAATTTTTCATTACTGACTCGATTGGTACTTTTGTTAGTACTTTGATTTTATGCGCTTGGAAATATATGCGAAGTTTAGAAGCTGCATAAACTAATGCCAAAATTAGTTTTTCAATCTTCGAATAATTTTTCTCCGCAGCATTAAATGTTTTGCTGATGTAGTAAATAGGTTTTTCAACTCCTGCGTCATTTCGCAAAAGTACTGCACTTAATGCATGTGGTGTTGTCGCAAGATATATCAGCAATTCTTCTCCTGGTTCAGCCTTCTGTAATATGGATATATTCATCAAATATTCCTTAATTCCTTGAAAAGCTTTCTCACATTCGTCTGTCCATTTAAATTTTGTTCCCTTCTTTAGTATGTTGAAGAAATGCTTGCATTTATCTGATGACCGCGAAATAAATCTTCCTAGTGAGGCTAAAAGTCCATTCAATTTTTGCACATCTTTTACTGTTGCTGGAGTTGGCATATCCCGAACTGCTTGCACCTTTTCAGGATCAACTTGTATTCCTTACTTTGATACAATATATCCCAAGAATTTCCCAGATGATACTCCAAATGTACACTTCTCAGGATTTACTTTGATATTAAAAAGCCGCATCTGATCAAAAATTTCCCTTAGATCCTGCACATTATTTTTAGCTTCTTTGCTTTTTATCAACATATCATCCAAATATACCTCTAAAGTTTTATGTATCCATTTTGCGAACACTTTTTCCACCATTCTTTGGTATGTTGCTCCTGCATTTCGTAACCCAAAAGGCATATTTGTATAGCAATATAATCTTCTAGGAGCAAAGAATGCAGTATGTTCTTGATCTTCTTCTGCTAGCGGGATCTGATTATAGCCCTTCTATCCATCTAACGAAGATATTCGATCGTTTCCTGCGGCAGATTCCACCATCTGCGGGATATCTGGAAAGGGAAAACTATCTTTGGGACATGCTTTATTTAAATCAGTAAAATCGATGCAAATTATTATCCCCTTGTTTTTCTTGGGAACTACTACCATATTGGCGATCCATTCTGGATATTTCGCTTGCCTTATAATTCCTGCATCAAGCATCTTTTGCAATTCTTCTTCTATCTTGGCATGATAAGTAGTTGCAATCTTTCTTATTCTTTGTTTGATTGGTCTCATATTTTTGTTAATCTCCAATCTGTGGCACGCGACAGATGGATCTATTCCAGGCATCTCATCCATATTCCACGCAAAAATATCTTTGTATTCTCGCAGAAGATTTACAGTTTGCTCTTCTTCCTCCACATCCATCTTAGTTCCAATTTTCAGTATCTTTGGATCTTCTTCACTTCCAACATTTACTTCTTTTGTCGGTTCTGCTGCAGTATAACTAGCTTCATGTTCTCCCATTGGTGTTGGTGTCTTTATTACCTCCACTGGTTCATCATTTTCTTGCGATACATCGCCAAATATTCCTTTTCGTTCTTCTGATTTTATCATGTAAATCTTGAATTCTTCTTCTTTCTTTTCTTCTCTCTTCATTTTTATGCGCTGTTTTCGCAGCTGAATTTGATTTTCACAATTCCTTACTTCATTTTGGAAACATAACGCTGCATAATCTGCATCTCCTCTAATTTCTCCAATTCCACTAGGCATAGGGAACTTTAAACACTGATGTAGAGTTGATGATACAGCCTTGATTGCATGTATCCAAGGTCTTCCCAACAACATGTTATAGGGTGATTTCACATCCACCACGCTCAAAGTGACATGCGTCTCTATTTCCCCCAGCGGAATTCGCACTACAATTTCTCCTTTAGGTTTTGTTAGAGATTTTCCAAATCCATGAATATGATATGTTGGACTAAGCATTTCTTCATATTTGTATCCCATTTTCTTGAATGTGTGGTAAAACATTATATCCACAGAACTTCCTGCATCCACCAGAGTCCTATTCACAGCCCACTCTTCTGTAGATCTTACTGATTTCTCTTTTCTTGTTGGTACAACAGACACTGTGATCACCAATGGAGATGTATGACTTAAATTCTCTTTGGAATTTCTGTTGCCGTAAATGTGATCTTCTGTTTTTCCCAATCTTTTAGCGGTGATGCCTCATCTACCGTCATGATTTTCTTTCCTTAAAAATCTCCCTTGTGTATCCTTCCTCTAATATCTTCATGGAATTTATCTATCATCATTTTTGTTATTACATCACACTCCAATTTCTTTTGATTATCTTTGATTTCAATCATCTTTTCTTCACCAAATTTCTTAATACTCTTCTAATTCTTGAACAAATTCTTTCTTTTACTTAACTTTTACTTTGATTTTCAACTCTTCAATCCCTGTTTCTGGGCGCCAAAATGTAGTTGCAGGAATTCCCACACTACACCCTATTCCAGAATTTACCAATATCTATGACATAATTTGAAGATTAAAGACACTTTTTATTAATTTGATCTTAAGGAATTACAGAAATCAAGAACACAGAATACTTGATAAAATATTCTCTCTCCTAAAAAACTTTCCTAGCACTCAAAAATTTATTACCCTCTCTGGAACTATTCATCTCCTTTATATAGGTATTTACATAGTGGATTACAGCTCATGACAGCTCATTTACAGCTAAGATCCCCTTCAATTTCGGATCTGAGTTCTTGCAATAAATCGCAGTTAGCACCGCCTTTATCTTTCGCAAGTTTTATAAATCACACTTTCTTCGTGTTTCTGTCGTTTTCAGTCATTACCTCATTGTTTAAGTCATCTTTGGATGTTTCGCAGAATATCATTGATGTATCGCAGAATAGTTGTTTATTATCGATGTATCGCAATACTGTTGTTTATTTCGCAAGAATGTTGTTGTGACAATATTATGATCCTACAACACCCTTTAACTCCTTCTGGCGAAGTCAACATTGAGGATTAAGTTTCTTATTTAATTCTGTCTTCTTGAGTTGCTTCATGTTCATTACTTTTTGCTAACAGTGTACCTTAACCAACTTTGAAATTTACTCTTTAAATACTTTGCGGCGAGAAAGATAATGGCTATTGTTTATTAATTCCCATACTTGCCTCTCATTATCTTTCTTGTGATGAATGATCTGCATAAAGAATAGTTAGTATTTATAAAAAAATTGTTCTGTTATGTGGTCTTATTTTGCATTCCTACTTAAAGGTCTTATTTTGCCACCTTTTGTTATTACGACAAAATCGCATGACGTATCTGCACTTTCATGCAGAAACCCATTGATCTTGCCTTAACTTTTTGTTCTTTTGTCATTTTTGCTGCGACAATATGACAGGTCTAAATTTTCTTGCGAAATTAAAGCCCCATGACATTGTTGTCTTGCTATGAAATCGCAGGACGTCTTTACACTTACATGTAATGACCCATTGATCTCGTCTTATCTTCTCTTTTGTATTATTATCTCTTCAGGATTGTCGCAAAAATATGACAAGCCTTGATACTCCCGTGAGTAAAAATCCGGATGACATTTGAGTCTTTAGACACTTATCAGCTCCCTAATGGAGGGTGCTGACATTATCTTCCTCCTGGTTGCCCTTTCAAGGAGACGTACTTCTGCCATACAAGACTAGCTCCTCCCATCTAGTCTTGACAAGAACCAGTTGTTTTCGCAGCCTCTTATCCCTTTTGCCTATATGGCTTATGGTTATGAGACTGCACCCTAAGTGGGGTTTTCTTCGGTCTGAGTACATCATAGTCAAGACTTGCCAAGAATGGCCAGGGTAGTTTCATATGCCCCGGGCACTCTTGGCTCAACCGTGTACCTAGACGCCTTGATCATACTCTGAACTCCTTAGGAGAGTCCTTATTACCTTAGTCACCCAACTTAAGTCATATGCTCAAGTTGAGAATCCAAGGTGCCTCTCCTGGATGGGCTTTTATTGACCCCAAATCTCCATGACTCAGGTTCCAGCAGCGGTATAACCTTATCCCTGAGCCATGCAACAAATACCCCCTTCTATGACGCACTTTAGGTCTTACATTTTCCTCTTGTGAAATTTTATTCGCGAACTAGGGTGTACGTCATAAAGGTTCGTCCCACTTTAATATGTCATTATTTTCTGATTTTCTCTTGCGAAATTTTCGCATATTCTCATTTTATCTTGATCTTGAATAATCTCGCAGCAGCTCTTTCGTAACATTTTTTGTTCATATTCATTTTGTTGCATCATACATTATTTCATCACCTAAGGTTTCTCAAAGTCCTTCACGGGTAATATTTCTTTAAGTATAATATATTCCATGGTATGTAGAGTCTTTGACTAACATCTCTACCCTCTGGTTCCATCAATTTGTATGCCCCGGTTCCAATTATCTCTTTTATAATGTAGGGTCTATCCCATTTTTTCGCTAGTTTCCCACCACCTTCTCGCTGGTAAATTGGCGTCTCACGAATAACTAAATCACTTGGTTGAAATTCACGTGCTTTGATACGCAATACTCCTGCGAGATTTATAACAACATAATGCGAGTGTCGCAGAATAATTGAAAGAATGACGTAGCGGATGACGATAACTGAAACACAAGAAGAGCGTGATGACGCTGCAAAGGTTACAAATGCCTGCGAGGATTAACACTACAACTACATCGAGAGTATCGTGAGTCAGATCCGAAAATAAAGGACAGTTTAGCTGCCATCCACTATGTAACTACCCTATATAAAGAGAACTAATAGGTTCAGAAGGGGAGATCAATTTTGGAGAAGAGAGAAAGTTCTTGTGAGCGGTTGTATTCTTAATTTCTTCCATTTCTAAGAATTAATCAATAAAGTGTTGTTCTTAATCTTCAAATATGTGTTGATGATGGTAGATTCTTGTGAGGGGTGTAGTGTAGGAATTCATGCAACTACATAATGGCGCTAGAAACAGGGACTGTTTCTGAGCAAAGATTGAAATTGTGACTTGTAAGAATTTGAAGAAATTGGAGGAGATTTTTACGTTATTTACAGTAATACGTTAAATTTGAAGGAATGGCTAGAAGAAGAAATACATCAGAACAACCAACAACCGTAAGGATGAGTAAAAGACTTGCTGGAGAATAGACAAATAAAATAGAAGAATGTTCAAGATTAAGAACAAGGAGCAACAGAACAAGGAATAATGGAGAAAATCAAGTTCAACAACCAAACTAACAAACACCAATACAAGATAGAGATATGGATTATGACAGAGTGAGCGTGCATACTTGGCGATCAGATTCAATAGAAGAAGAAGAAAATCAACAATTAATAAATGGAAGGCGAGAGGGAAGAGATCAAGAAGCGGTTGGAGGATTAATTCATGGAGATGACGAAAATGAACCAGTAGAGACTTTAAGAGGAAGAATACAAAAGGAAAGAAGGTTAGAGGCGGAAGAATACGTGAATTTAACAAGATAAAATCACGAGTTAAGAATGGAGAATTTGAGATTACAAAATAGGAGATCAAGAAGTACTGCAAGATCAAGTTCAAGATCATTTAGAGAAGAGGCAAGGTGAAATTCCCCTGTGAGAAACGTTGGTGAAAATATTCGAGAGGAAATGAAAAATCCAAATGAAGTGCAGCATTATGGAGAAGAAGAGATGATTAATGATCGATACATTCCGCGTGGTGAAACAGTGGATGATAGACGTGGTAATAGAAATCAAGAGGGTGGAAATAACCAAGATGGTGAAGAAAATCGAGAAGAAGGTAGGAGAATATTACATGAGCGAGAAATTCAAAGAAACCGAAGAATAATTGAGGATGAAACTGAGAGACATTATGCTAAACAAGCACGTCTAGCTTGCGAGAGAGAAAGATTGAGAGCAGAAGTGGAAGAACAAGAGTTTCAAGAAGCAATACGTCAGAACAATAATGACAATCGAGAAAGGAGACGCGCAAGAAATCACAACAATGATAATATTAATGAGGAATATGATAGAATACAAAGAAGAATAGAAAGACAACAAAGAGAAACGATGAGAAATGAAGAAAATCGCAGATGAGAAAATGAAAGGCATAATCATTTGCGGATTCATGAAGGAGGTGAAGAACAAAATCGCAGGAGAAGGCAGAATGAAGATGCTGAAGAAGAAGCACAAAATTTCGCAAGGCAAGAAATACATGAGCGCAGAAGAATGGAAGCTGCACTGAAAAGACCAATGGATAAAAATTCATCTGGGAATGAACAGATCTTGAGAGAGTTAGCAGAAATGAGGGGAATGTTAAATAACAGAAGATAGGGTGACAGAGGCAACTTGATGAGGCCATTGAAGAAGTTATAAAAACTCAATTTACCCAAGAAGTACAATTAGGAGGAATACCCCCAAAATGCAATTTTCCAACGTTAACCAGTATCTTTGATGGAACTACTTGTGCTATTCAACATGTCAAAGCTTATGTTAGGTGTATGCTACAATGGGAAAACCATGATGTTGTATTGTGCAAATATTTCCCATCCAGCTTAACAGGCGAGGCGCTAAAATGGTTCGAAGGTTTACCTAAGAATACTATAACTTCTTTCAATCATTTGCAAGCTATATTTTTGGGAGCATATATAAGTAACAATTGTTCGCGACCTGTCATTGAAGATGCATTTGGGTTAAAATAGAGGGTTGGCGAGAGTTTGAAACATTTAACTATAAGATGGAAGACAATGTGTAGTGAGATGGCAGGAAGAGTGAATGAGAGATACCTCATTTTATCTTTCATTAATTCTATGTTCGCAACCAATCTGCTGTATATACAAATTTTCAGAATCAAGAATACAATCACCATGACGGAGCTGCGAGAGTTACAAGAAGAATACATTGCATTGGAGGAGAAACAAAACGAGATGGAGTTATATCCCATTACGAACACCAGTTCAGGTGCAGCAAACGCAAGTCTACTTCCCGTATTAATAAATACAGTAGCGAGCACTTCGCATGTGAAGCAAGAAAAGAGTATGAATGTTGATCAACAGAAATTAGTAGCTATGGAAAGCAGAGATCAAGAAGAGTTCGAAAGGGAAAGAAAATTCTTTAGTCGAAGTGGAAATAATAAGGTTCCAAGGCTTGATCATACGCAAGAGACTTTTGGTGGTCAAAGACAAAATTATTATAGAGGGCAAGGAAGTCAGAAGATAATATGGGAAGAAATTAAGATGCCACCTCTAAATGCTAGCATAGAGAAAATTTGGGAGGCTATAATTTTGATGGAGGACATACCCATACCTTGGAATATGAGAAAAGAGCCACACCCAAATAATCGAAGTCAAGAATTTTTCCCTATCATCATTTTCATGGTCACTCAATAAATGAATGCAGGAATGTAAAAAGAATCATCTTGAGGATGATAGATCAGGGAAAGTTAAGCAATTTTCTAATAGAACATCCGCAGTCTCAGCAACTACCGCAACCACCAGAAATTCGTAGAGTGAATACAACAAATGGAGGAGAAGTGTTTGTAATAGAAGTTGGAGCAAAAGAGAAGAATTTATTCTGTAACTCCATCATACATTCGTACAAGACTATAGAGGATTTCCATGACAATGTTCTAAGCAGAGTTTTCGCAAGGGATGATGATGGGAGAGAAATAATGAATATTGCGAAAGCCTCGCCATTATAAGAGTGGCAAAAATAGATTATTTCTTTTACTGCACAAGAAGTACCTGAGCTTGGCGAGATGCATGACAACCCACTAGTGGTAAGATTATAAATAAATCCAAAACAAATAAAAGATGAAGATGAAGAAAATGAGGATGATGAAGCTGAAGCTGAAGATTCATGGGCTAGAGTTTTAATTGACACGGTAAGCTCGGTGGATATCTTATTTTATCATACTTACAAAACCATGGGAGGAAGATACGAGGATCTAATACCATCAACTTATAAAATCTATGGTTTCAATGGCTGCCAATAAGCCCAAAGGGGGGATTACAATGAGAATTCCATTAAAGGGGATATCTTCTAAAATTCTATTTTGTGTTGTCGATGTTGAATCTCCATACAATTCTTTGATTGGTCGACCTTGGATGCATGGGATTCTAGGTGTAGCATCAACCTTCCACCAGTGCATTAAATTTATTCATCCCAGCGGTGTTGGAGTTATAAAGGGAGATTAGATTTAGGGAAAAAAGTGCTATGAAATTGATATGGAATCTTGCAAGGAAAGGGCTGCGAAGAACAAAGACTGGAAGCATAAAATCAAACAAAAGCAAAGAAGTGAAAAGTTGATGGTCGATACAATAGAACGGCGAGAAGAAGGAATGCTGCGAAGTCAAAATGTGCTGAAACCAATAGATGGAGAGTGTCTAGCAGATGGATAAAATGTAGCAAAGCGAAACAAAAAAGCAGAAGCATAAAATAGTAAGTAGAAAAGGTAAAATTTCTAAATCATAAAACACAAGAGATGTATGAATAATTTGTTGAAGAAAATGCTACAAAAAGAATGTTTTGATTCAATGAAAAAGATGAAATTGAAAAATTGTACAAGAGCTGAAATGCAAAAAGAGAAAATCAAAGAAACGCGAAAATTTCGCAGAAAACGCGAATAAATTTTCGCAGAGACGTATTAGAATGGGACGAACCTTTATGGGTTACACCCTAGTTCGCGGATAAAATTTCGCAAGAGGCAAATGTAAGACCTAAAGTGCTTCATACAAGGGGGTATCTCTTTGAATGGCTCAGGGATAAGGTTATACCTATGTTGGAACCTGAGTCATGGAGATTTGGGGCCCATGAAAGCCTATCCGGGAGAGGTACCTTGGATTTCCAAATATATATATATTAACAGTTAGACGACCGAGGGTCTCTTCTAAGGAGTGCAAAGTATGATCAAGGTGCCTAGGTACATGGTTGAGCCAAGGGTGCCCGGGGCGTATGAAACTACCCTGGCCATTCTTGGCAAGTCTTGGCTATGATGCACTCGGCCCAAAGAAAACCCCACCTAGGGTGCAATCTCGTAACTATAAGCCATATAGGCAAAAAGGATAAGAGGCTGCGAAAACAACTGGTTGTTGGTAAAACCGAATGGGAGGAGATAGTCTTGTATGTCCGATGTACGCCTCCTTAAAGGGGAAACCAGGGGGAAGATAAGGGCGGCATCCTCCATTAGGGAGATGATAAGTGTCTTAAGACGCAAATGTCATGAGGCTTTATATTCGAAAGAATATTTAGGCTTGTCGTATTTGTGCAACAATTATACAGAGGCAAAAAAGCCATGAGAAAAAGATAAGATGAGATCAATGGGTTTTTACATGAAAGTGTAAAGACTTCCTGCGATTTTATCGCAAGACGGCAATGTCATGGGGATTTGTCTTCGCAAGAAAACTTAGGGCTGTCATATTGTCGCAAGAGAAATTGACAACACGCGGATAAGGCAAGATCAATGGGTCTTTACATGCGAGTGTAAGGACGTCCTGCGATTTTGTCTCCAAAAACAACACGTGGAAAAATAAGACCTTTAACTAGGAAGGCAAAATAAGACCACAAGAGATCAAGAAATGGCTGCGATATTATAGCCAAAATTTACAAACAGATCTTATTCAGAAAATAATCTGCTTAATCTTTCATGATTGCAGATGCATAACAGAGGCAAGTATGGGAATGAACAAAATGATAAAATTGATATTCATCTTTATATGACATATTTACACAGATAGTTAAAAATTAATTATCATATTAATTAACTATATTGCAAAAAGAATTGTTTTCTAATGTATGCAGATAGAAACAAAAGAAATCTATACACTAAAGGACTTTAGAAGCTAGAGAAATTCGCAGCAATATATTACAAGGAGAAAGGGATAAATGTACAAATATTACAAAAATATTAAAAATGAAGACAAAACTATTTAGATCCATCATTGTCTTCGCCAGATTTTTCTTCTTCTTCAACTTCATCTTCATCTTCTTCAGACTCTTCAGCTTCACTATCAGAGATGATAAGATTAGGGACGTTCTCTGGATTTTCATTCGCAAGATAAGGATACGCAGAATGGGGAATTTTATGATCATCACAGACCATTTTAATAGAATCATTGCGAAAACCAACAAGAGTATTGCTAAAATTCGCCAGAGTAATCTGAAGTTGATTTTTGAACTTGGAGAATTTCTCGTTGCAAGAAGACAGAAGTTTTGCGAGTTGCCCTTTCTCTTCTTCTAATTCTCCAATTCTTTGGCTAAAATTTTCTTCAGATGTTGCGAACAAATGACAACATGTTAATAAAATAGTGGATAATCAGTTAAAAGATGGATTAGTGGAAAAACAAGAATAACCACCTTCTCTTTCAAAGATCATATCCTTAATCAAGGCAGAATGATCATCTTGAAGACTAACATCTACACCTAAATTATTTCTGGCGTTATCAAGAATCTGTGCAGCCCAGGCAAACTCATCATCATTACTAATAAGAATATGGGAGAGAACTTGATTTTTCTTCTTCACAAGAGCATTATTCTCGCAGATAAGTCTGTCCCTTTCAATTTGAATATCGAGAAGAGTTTTATGGAAATCTGCTAAAGCTTGAGCACCGTTTTTAGCAATGAGGTCTTTTTCGTCAATAAGGTCACTGTACTTGGTTCTTAATATATTAGTTTCCTCTTTTGAATCAATATAAATGCGCTTAAACTTATTGGTTAAACCCAAGTTGAATCTATGTTCAATTTTTAAGAGAAGAAATTTGGATCTAAGTTCATCTATAGAAAGAGATCTAATTTGATCATCTGAACGGCTACTTAAAGAAATATTAAGGCGACCAAGAAGGGTATCCTCATCTACAGGTTCAGGAAAAGAGCGGAGGAATGTAGCCTCATTAGTAAGACCATAAACATCTGCAAAAATGGTTGCTTGAATAAGCTAAAATAGGATAAAAGAATTAAGAGAAAAAGGGAAGAATTCATACCATAGAGTTGTTGGTTAGCTTTTTCAAGATCGGATATCTTTTGCTTGTCATTTGACGCATCGATTTCTATCTGTTTATTTTTCTTGCGAAGTTCAGCAACTTCAGCTTCCAGTTCTCCATCCTTCTTGTGAAGATTAGCAGATTCAGATTCTAATTTTTCATTTTACCCGCGAAGACCAGCATTCTTCTTTTCAAAAATTGCACGTCTCCTCTCCAGGTCCGAGGCAACAACAAAAGAAGCTCTTCCAGCCTGCGAAGGAAAGCAAAAATTGTCAAGACAAATATAAATTAAAACATGGCAATGAAATGATAATACACAAATGTAGCGAAGAAATAAGAACATACCAGAGCGCTAAGTGAATGTAAGAAACTTGGAGATATAGATCTTGAAACCCCGCGAAGAGATTCATTATTCTCCAAGAGAGAGGCATCACATATAGTTGCCATAGATTTTCAAGCTTCAGCAAGAGGAGTATCGCCAATCCCTAGCATGGTATCAGAAAATATGCTGGACATCTGAGACATAGAAGACTCAGGTTGGGAGGATTCCTTCGCAGAAGTAATATCAACATCACCATCATCATTATTGTTATCATCCCTAGAACTCTCGCTAGATTGAAAAGTTGAAGGAGGAGAGAATTGGACTTTTCTTTTCTTTGAAAGAGGAGCACCATATTTCTCCTTGCGAGAAGCATTAGATTTCTCCTCGAGAGAAGCACCTCTGCCTTTCCCCTTAGTTTTTGCAGGATTAGCAAGTTCAATTTCTTCAATAACCTTCAAACATAGATAAAGATAAGAAATAGAGGCAACAATATATTGTTAAGAATCGTAAAGGAATATTTCTTACTTCATCTGTGAGTGATCTGAGAGCTAATAGAGTGTTGGGCTTCCCTAACTTGTTGTAGCTAGCTTTCAGCCTTTTGATCTGGTAAAATTGGAGCAATCAACGAGAGTATATATGAAAGTATGGGAAAAATAATAAAGATAATTTGAGTAAAAAATTCGATAACATACCTCTGTATTTCGTTCAGGCCAATTAAACACCCAGGGTTGGTACTCTACGAAGCTCGCAGGTAAAGCGTGAGAACCAGAGATGTATGGACCCTCTATAAATAATGGGAAAATACACCATTTTTCATCACTAGAGCGACGCGGACCTTGATTGTTACCCGGATGCCAGTCAATATCCAATATGATAACTCTATCTTCAGCAATGTCATCCTTCTTTTGTCAGCGGACACCCCAACAAGTATTGTCTTTCCTCATGGGGATAACTTCATAATTCGGGAAGAAATTTTCTACAATATACTTTGCAGAAATAATTGGCACTGCAGTAAATTTAGGGTTCTTCGCTTCAGGTGGATAAAGATATTTTTTAGCAGCACCACGAGTAGCATACTCAAGCATTAAACGAATGCAATCTCCACTCTACTGATATACAGCCTGCGAAAATTTCGCATGAGAAATTATCTTATAGAATAAAGGAAGTTTTGGGTCATAGAGAGGAATGGGAAGACTAGCTTCAACCTGACCTAACAAGACTATGACCTTCTCGCGATTACATGAATGATCAGAGAATAATTTAATGGAAAGTTCGGCTTTAGGGTGTTGATCGGGAATAGAAGATAAAGTAAAACCACTGTTTGCAAATTTCTTTTGCATCTTTTCCAAAGCAATTAGATTTTTACGACCAGCAGGAGCCATTTTTTTTAGAAAGTATGGGAATGAAAAGAAGTTAAAAGATCAAAAGAGTGAAAGAAATATTACAACACAATAGCAGATGCGGAATTTATGGAAGAACAGTAAAATTGCAGAGAGAATGAAGAAGAAGGTAAAAAGAAGAAAAGAGAAGAATGAAGAAGATATATATAGAGGGAAAAAATTCTCGAGAGGTGAAGTGCATTCAATGCAAAGAAAAGACATGAACGGTTGAAGCGCAGCGGTTGAAAAAGACGTGTCAGAAATTGAATGGATGAAAATATACGTGTAATAAATTTGGCGAAGAATGCAGAAACGTGTCAGAACAAAAGATAAACAACTGCGGCATTTTAAAAAGTTTCAATTCTCATGATATTTTTCCCTTAGCAGAAAATGCATGAGAAGAGGCAAGATGTAGGATCAGAATATCGCCACAGTAATACTCCTGCGAGATTTACAACAACACACTGCGAATGTCGCATAATGATTGAAAGAATGACGTAGTGGATGACGATAACTGAAACACAAGAAGAGCGTGATGATGATGCGAAGATTACAAACGCCTGCGAGGATTAACACTACAACTACTGCGAGAGTATTGTGAGTTAGATCCGAAAATAAAGGACAGCTTAGCTGTCATCCACTATGTATCTACCCTATATAAAGAGAACCAATAGGTTCAGAAGGGGAGATCAATTTTGGAGTTTGGAAAAAGTTTGGAGGAGAGAGAAAGTTCTTGTGAGCGGTTGTATTCTTGATTTCTTCTATTTCTTGTAACATTTCTAAGAATTAATCAATAAATTGTTGTTCTTAATCTTCATGTTGATGATGGTAGATTCTTGTGAGGGGTGTAGTGTAGGAATTCCTGCAACTACATCGATGATAATTCTCCATATGTTGTATAGTTCTTTTCTCTCTTCTCTTCTAGCTTAACAAGTTTGTTTAGGATCATGCCAGCACTAAGATTCTTCTCCAAAGCCTCTCTCTTTGTCGTGGGAATAGCAACTTTTGTTGGTAACACTGCCTCAACTCCATATGTCAAACAAAAAAGTGACATTCCTGTAGCTTCTCACTAAATTATGTTGTAAGCCCAGACTGCATTATGTACCTGTTCGCACCATGCTTTATGATGTCCTTCTAACTTTTTCTTCAATATGTCTGCGATTGTCTTATTTGTTGCTTCATCTTGTCCATTGGCCCGTGGATATAGATGGGTGGATTTTCCACAATTTATCTTGAATGCATTGATTAACATTTCTATGTTTTTCCCTTCAAATTGTTTCCCATTTTCATATACCAATTGTGCTGGAATTCCAAATCTGCAAATGATATTTTCAAATATGAATGTAAAGATGTCTTTGTCGCGAATGTGTTGTACTGCCTTTACTTCTGCCCATTTTTTGAAATAGTTTGTTGCGACAATTATGTATCTTTTTTGTCCAGATCCTGGTACAAATGGTCCTAAAATATCTAATCCCCACTTTCCAAAGGGCCATACGCTTGTTGAAGATGATAATGGTGCTCCAGGCGCATGTATTTTCTTCCCGTGCCGCTGACAATCTTCGCAATTTATTGATATTTGCTTCGCATCTTCATGCATATATGGCCAATAATAACCTTGTATTTTTTTTTCTGTATGCCAATAATCTTCCTCCACTGTGTAACATTTTTAACACCTTTTCTCCTTCTTCTCGTGTCAAACATCTAAGTGATGGTCCATTAAATGATTTTCGATACAATATCCCATCTCTTAGTTCATAATTTGTTGCACGAATCTTTATTTGTGTGCCTCCAATATGTTTCTTGGTGTTTCCCCTTTTGATAAATATGCATGAAGTTCTGTTCTCCAATATGCGATGTTTTCGTCACCACCTTCTACTATCATTACATCTACCTCTTCTTCCTCTTCTTTATTCATTGATGGTGATATAAGTGTCTGGATTTTTATGCATATCGCAGTTGGATCTGTCATCATACTTAAAATGAAAGCATAAGCATATGCGAGTCTATTATCCTTCCTCGATATATGCCTCCATTTTATTTTTGGGATTTTCGCTGACAATTCTTCGACAAGTTTCTTGTATTTCTTGAAAGATGGTTCATTTGTTGTGTATTCTCCTTTTATTTGGCGAATAACCAACTGCGAATCACTGGTAATTCTAGCATTTTCTAATTTCATTTCTATTGCGAATTTTAGTGCATGTATCACAGCTTCATATTCTGTTTCATTATTAGTGGATGCAAACTCCAATCTAAAAGAAAAATCTATCTTCATTCCCTGTGGCGAAATTAAGACAATTCCAATTCCATTACCTTCCCCATTCGAGGATCCATCCACTAATAATTCCCATATATTTGGTTCTGTTAACAAGTCTTTTGGATCTCCATGCTCTTCTTCTATATCCATCATCTCCTCCACAGTTTCATCATCTTCTAAAGGAAATTCTGCTAAAAAGTCTGCGACAACTTGTGACTTTGGTGAAGATAACACTTCATATTTAATTTCGAAATGTCCTACTTGTGCATTCCATCTCTCAACTCTGCCTGATCTCTTTGAGTTATTAATTACCGATTCAATTGGTACCTTTTTCAATACTTTGACTTTATGTACCTGAAAATTTATGCGAAGTTTAAATGTTGCATATACCAATGCTAGAATTAGCTTTTCAATCTTTGAGTAATTTCTTTCTGCGGCATTGAATATTTTGCTGATGTAATAAATTGGTTTTTCAACCCCTGCGTCCATTCGTAATAGCACAGCGCTTAATGCATGCGAAGTTGTCGCAAGGTAAATTATTAATTCTTCTCCTTGTTCCGCCTTTTGAAAAATGGATATATTCATTATATGTTCTTTTATTCCTTGGAAAGCTTTCTCACATTCATCTGTCCATCTGAATTTTGTCCCCTTTTTGAGTATGTTGAAGAAATGTTTACATTTATCTGACGATCGCGAAATGAATCTTCCCAGCGAAGCCAAGAGTCCGTTTAACTTCTGTACATCCTTCACCGTCGATGGTGTTGGCATGTCGCGAACTGCTTGCACTTTCTTTGGATCAACTTGTATTACTTCCTTGGATACAATGTAACCTAAAAAAATTCCTAATGCAACTCCAAAAACGCATTTTTCAGGATTCACCTTGATATTAAATTGCCGCATCTGTTCAAAAATTTCCTTCAGATCTTGTACATGATCTTTAGCTTCATTAATTTTTACTAACATGTCATATACATACACTTCTAACGTTTATGTATCCATTTTGCGAACACTTTCTCCACCATCCTTTGATATGTTGCTCCAGCATTTCGTAGACCAAATGGCATTTTTGTATAACAGTCTAATCCTCTTGGAGCGAAAAAAGCAGTATGTTCTTGATCTTCTTCAGCAAGAGGAATTTGATTATAACCTTTGTACCCATCTAGAGAAGATATTCTATCATTTCCTGCCACCGACTCAACCATTTGTGGAATATCTGGTAATGGAAAACTATCTTTCAGACATGCTTTGTTTAGATCAGTAAAGTCTATACAAATCCTTATCCCCTTATTCTTTTTTGGGACTACAACCATGTTTTCTATCCACTCCGGATACTTGGCTTGTCTTATAATTCCGGCATCAAGTATCTACTGCAACTCTTCTTCTATTTTGGAGTGATATGTCGCTGCGATTTTTCTTATTCTTTATTTAAATGGTCTTGCACCTTTGTCAATTTCCAACTTATGACACGCAACAGACGGATCTATTCCAGGCATCTTATCCATGTTCCATGCGAAAATATCGCTATACTCTTGCAAAAGATTAATAGTTCTTCCTTCTTCATCTGCCTCCATCTTGGTCCCAATTCTTAGTATTTTGGGTTCTTCTTTAGTTGCAACATTCACTTCTTTTGTTGGTTCTACTGCGGTGTAACTGGCCTTAGGTTCTTCCATGGGTGTTGGTTCTTTTATCACTTTCGCAAGTTCATTTCCTTCTTCATAAATTTCGCAGGGTATTCCTTTCCCTTCTTTTTCTATAATCATGTAAATTTTAAATTCTTCTTCTTTCTTTGCATTTTTCGCCATCTTTCTGTGAAGTTTTCACTTCTTTGGACGTTCTTCATAATGTTTCACTTCAATTTGATGACATGATTTCGCACTATCAATATCTCCCCTTATTTCACCAATTCTGCTTGGTATTGGAAATTTGATGCGTTGATGTAATGTTGATGATACGACTTTAATTGCGTGTATCCATGGCCTTCCTAACAACATGTTATATGGCAATTTTACATCCACCACACACAGTGTTATTTGTGTTTCAATTTCTCCTAGCGAAATTCACATCATTATTTCTCCTTTAGGTTTTATTGTAGATTTTCCAAAGCCATGAATATGATACATTGAATGAGTCATTTCTTCATCTTTGTGTCCCATTCCTTTGTATGCATGATAAAATATTATATCCACTGAACTTCCTGTATCTACTAAAGTTCTATTCACCGCCCATTCTTCCACGTTTTTTGCGGATTTCATCTTTTCTTTCCGTGTGGTTACCGTGATTACCAAAGGAGATGTGTGGCTCAAATTTTCTCTTGGTATTTCTGCTGCTGTAAATGTAATTTTATGCTTTTCCCAATCTCTTAAGGGAGATATCTTCTTTACTGTCATAATTTTCTTTCCTTCAAAGTCTCGTTTATGTATCCTTCCTCTAATGTTCCTATGAAATTCATTAGTCATTGTTTTTGTGATTACGCTATACTCCAACCTTATTTTATGTTCATTGATCTTGATTATCTCTTCTTCAATTATTTTACTGTTTTCTTTCATCATTTTCTTGATTTGAACAATCTTTACGACGATCTTCACAATTTTCAATTTTCATTCCCTGTTTCTAGCGCCAATATGTAGTTGCAGGAAATCTCACACTACACCCCTCACAAGAATTCATATAATCAAGTCATTTTTGGATAAACAATCACAATCTTTATTGATTAATCTCACAAATTATACAAGAAAGGAAAGAAATGAAATTAAGAAATTAACAACTGCTCTGGACTTTCTCTCTCTTAATGACTTGCTCAATACTCAAAAAAGATCTCCATTCTCTTAAGCCTGCTCGGATCTTTATATAGAGAATTACAAAGTGGATGACAACTAATCTGTCATTTATTTTAATTGAGATATTTCGGATTAAGAGCAACATACATAACAAGGATAACTTTATAAAATTTAGATCAGTGTAGGATTGCGGTCTTGCTTGCGGTATTTCGCAAGCTTACAAATGTACAATTTTCGTAAACGTCCTGAGTCTCGCTAAATATTCACACCTTTCTCGTGTTTATGCTGTCATTTTATGCTACGTCATTTCTCAAATTATCCTGCGACATTCGCAACGTGTTGCTGGTGAAGATTTCGCAAGTGTATCCTTGTTGCGATATTCTGATCCTACAACAATCATAGAGGAAATAATATCATATGGACAACTAAGACGTTTGATGTTCCAGCAAAGAGAAAAAGACGTCAAAAGAAGAAGGATGGTTCAATTAAGGAAGGAATATCATCTATTGGCAAGGATCACACTATGTCCAAAGTATCGGATTTCGATCATATTCACATTAACAATCTTGCTTCAGATCTAAGAACCAGTGTAAATAATCTCAAGCGGAAAATCAAAAAATTAAGGATGAAAGCATCTTCAGGTATGTCTTGTTCTTCTTGTAATAATTCTTTTGAAATTAATATTTCTAATCCTCTTTGTGATTCAGAAAAGGGAAACGATGATGAGCTACATGCTCTGTCTACAACTTGACCAGTTTTTACTGTGCATTCTCGTCCCATTCTCATGAGGATGCACATAGAGTTCAAGATGCAACTCGTATTGACAAAAATGGTTGTTGTATTATTCGTTTGGTTTTTTAAACTGATTCATTCTAAGTACAATTCTACTCAAGCCTATTCGTTTGGTTATTTAAATTGATTCCTTCTAAGTAGAATTCTACTCTAGCCTTCCTTTCATAATGAAGCATAGTTGATCATCAAAAAACTCATGAGATAACCATGCCTTGTTGAAACACTGATTTTTTCAGTACTCCTTCCTTTGTTTTAAAATACCATGACAAAGCCTTTTAAAATAAGGCTTGTTTGCTTAGACGGTTCAGAACCTGGTTCATAACCGTAAGCGTTTGTGTACCTAACCCATTACCGACTTTTATTAGTGTAACCCTAGGGTTACATATATGTATCTCATACATACATACATACATATATATATACCTTAAATATTTTCTTAGTATATACTAGTTCTGTAACGGAAAATAGTCTCATGTGATATAATGGTGCAAACTATGAAAGGGTGTAAGAAGGAAGTTGAGAATGCAAGAAACAACATTGCTAAGTTTTATGAGAACCCTGTTATTATAAATTGATATCATGCAATTGATCATGTAGACAAGCAACCAGTTCAATTATCACAGCAACTGGTTGGAAATCTTCTTCAAGATTTTGAGGTTCTACGTAAACAATTCGTGATCGCCAAAAGGAATCTTGAGTTCGTGAGGATCAATTTGAAGGAAGCTAATGAGGAATTGGCTTGTGTTCGAAATTTTATAGCAAGTCTTGGATAGATTTCTTATTTTTCTAGGAAAATTTTTAAGAGAATTTTTATTCTTGTTTTTGTTTAAGAAGGATAACTAGGGTTTGGAATAGCCATTATTGTGAATACACATAGTTATGTCCAACATTTTCATCTTGCAATGTTTTTAGATTTATTTATTTGAATTCTATTGATTTGGAAGATGATTTTTGCAGTATTAATATTTATGGTTTTATATATTGCAATATGTTATGGGATATGTGTGTTTGCGTTCGTGAATTATTATTGTCACATACGATGTCAAAAGTTATCTCTTTCATATGTCGATATGCATGTATTGATACAAGATCAATGAACTTTTGACAAACAAAAGTTAAGCCTATTATGTCATTTATTGATGGAACATAGTTTAAAACCTTTTGTCAACAAAGATTATGTTTATTATATGTCGTTATGCAAATAGTGATGAAAATAGAATGAATCTTTGTATATTCTGCAGTATTAATCTTCCCTGATCCATATCATATGTATATATTGTGCGGCTCCATAAGTCTTCTTTTGTGAGCATTTCCAACTAGACTTATCATATATATACGTTTTGGTTATTTTGGTTGTGTATTTCGATTAAATTAATCATGGGTTCTCTTGTGATTAGTTTAATTGAGAATTTTGGATACAAAATCATTTTTGTGGTTTCTGGTGTCCAAAGAAATCCTTCTTTTCTTGTAAAAGTACGGTCGCTCTTGTTGTTCTTTTGGGAATGACATCAAATGGGGGAGAGTTCTTTTGAACTTGCGCTTAATTTCCATATCTTTGTGGGGAGTGCGGCTGTGGAATATTTTAGGAGTTATCTTGTATGTTTATAAACTCCTTGATGAATGCATTTAGCTTCGGCTTTATTATTGCATCTAAAAAAATTTGATATGTTTCTTTCTTTTGGTCCTAAAACATCTCCGTGGAAATTTCATTAGGATCCCGTTTTCTTACCTTTGCCAATTTTATTGACAAAAAGGGAGACAATTAATATGTAGTTCAAACTACAAATACATATAGTTTTCGGATCATTATGTAAGGGGGAATGGTTTCATGTTGAGATGAAAGTATTGACTAAGGGGGAGTGACACATCACCATAGTATTGTTGTCAAAGTTGTGATACAATTGAACTTTGATACTGTGTAATAATACTATGACACTGTATAACAATGATCGAGAGCTTTTGTTTTCTCATTGTTATGGATACGGATCTTCAACAACTATGATGCTGAACTGAACATCTATGGAACCATGGGTATACTTGGAAAAGACAAAGTTTTCGAGTAATGTTGAAGCACCAAGGAGATCAAGCATGTAGACAAGAGGCTATAACGTTTTATCTATTTTTTAATCCATATGTATTGATAGTTTTTTCACTAAAATTGACAAAGGGGGAGACTTTTAGAGAATTGCTCGGTCGAACTCGCAAGCGCTGCTATCTCAAGCTTGTTTATTAAATTTAGTTGTCAAAACCATATGTCTTGATTTCTAGTCTACTTATAACTAAGTCTCGGACTAGGATGGTAAAGTGTAGTTGATCTCCAGACTCCATGGCGATCATCTTACGAAGACGAAGAACTACTCAAGGAACCAGTGGAACTTAATCCGACTAAAAGGTATATGGAGACTTGAACTTATCTATCACTCGAAAGTCTATCTACTTTATCTCCTACTCTTGAGATAAAAGTCGTATAAGTATGATAGTTTTCATACATACACATTTGTTATTTCGATCCGAGTTTACTCGGCTATCTATTTCTCAAAATATGTATTGGTAAGCTTTCGCTTTAACCATTTTTTATCTTTACCCGTGACGAAAGTTATGATGACGTTTCAATCTTGAAAATAGCTTTGATGACGATAATTGTGAATAACGACTGTTATAACATTATAGAAGAATGTTTCAATGATTGAAATGTAGAGTTGAGATTACCATCTATATATATAAGCATATATATTGTGTTCGCACATTAGTGTATAAATCCATGCACCGTAAGTGTGTGCATATGTATGCATGCGGTATTGGTGAAGGAGACAGGTTGGGTACACGTACCCATACGCGTACTGGCAGAAATTTTCCTCCCAGAAAATTCTGCTGAGTTTGGAGTTTACGAACTCATAAACCAGTTACCTTAGGTACGCGTACCCGTACGTGTACTGGCGGAACTTTTCTAACAGAAAAATTCTGCTAAGTTTGGAAACTCAAATCCAGTAGCTAAGGTATACATACCCGTATGCGTACCCAAGCTGGTTATTTCTCAAATCGGTAGTTCATGAACTTCAAATAATAAATTATAAGCAATGCAATCTTTGCAAACCGTTGCTATATTGTTCATGAATTGATACAAATAAACCAAACCGACTTTGTCTCAATTGTGTCTATGTATAAAGACCTGAGCAATTGAACAACTCTTCAACTAGTTATTTTCAAGTCATTTGAACTAGTTATGAGAAAGATGAATATGGTTAATATGAAAGTGCTCATATGGATAACCATTGGTTAACTATTTGTGAACCAACTAAGTGTAAATGTTTAGGTATGCTTACTCAAACCTAAATAAAATACATTTCATTTGTGTGTGACAAGCTAAGTTTCGATCTAACGGTTGAAAGATATTAGCTTGGTTAAATCAGGTTTTTCATCTAACGGTGAATATTGAATGCTTTGTTACCAAGGTAACTTAGATTGCGAACCCTGATTTGAAAACTATATAGGGGGAACTCTAGCAAATGGAAAAATTAATCTCCACACCTCTTGTGTGATATTAGTTGGTTTTGCTGGAGTCGATTCTCCTTTAACCTTAGGTTTCTTCTCGAGACCCTGTAGGTTAACGACTTAAAGACTTTATTGGGATTGTGAAGCCAGACGAAACTACTTCTCTTATAGTTAATCGATCTGATCTTTCCATTTTCTATTGTACAAGTTCAATAAAATAATTGGCTTGAGATTATATCTCCCATAGGGCAAGATTAAAAGAAATCACAAACATCTTCGTCTCATCGTTTGTGATTCTGCAATATATTGTTTCGCTACGATATGATTAAGATTATTGTGAGGTGATTCTAGATGTTCTTTGGGAATATAAGTCCAGGTTATCGATTAATTCATGTTCACCTTGATTTATATCAAAAGTCGGAATAAACTCATAATTTTATATGTGTGAGACAGATTTGTCTATTATCGTAGTCTTTTCTGTGTGATACAGATTTGTTTATTAAAGTCTTCGACTTTGGGTCGTAGCAACTCTTGGTTGTAGGTGAGATAAGCCAACAGAATCAGGTGTGTAGTATCCTGCAGGGATCAGAGATGTAAGGAGCACAACTGTACCTTGAATCAGTGTGATATTGATAAAGACTCACAGATTTCTATTTGTTTGAGTATAGATCAAATCGAGAGATAGAGATATTAACTACTTGATATACTTTCTATTAAGATTGAGCCTGACTGTCTAGTTGATTCTCTTAAAAGTATATTCGAGTTAGTCCATACAGATTTCTAATCTAAATATTGGGTGAGGTTGTTAGACCCCCGCTTTTTCAATTGGTATCAGAGCAGGCAAACACCTTAAACCTTATAAGTTTGTGTTTTTTCGATCCTCAAAAGTCTATCCCAAAGGGAAATATTTTTGGGAGGCTTTCTCATGGCATCTGTAAAGCATACCAGAGTTCCTTAAAGGCTGTTCAAAGATTATTACTCTCTATACCTACGGTCTCTCTTAATAATCTTGTACCATCTCGTATACCATCGAATCTAGATGATGAGAAACAGTCTAAATAAAAAAATAAAAAACCTTCTAAGAAGAATTTTCAGAGGAAACATGATCAACGCACAAAGGTATGGATCCTCACAAGAATTTCTCTTAATCTCTTTGAGGAATACTATCACAATGGATCAATTGACAATGATCTGTTTAGAGCATTTGAAAATGTTTTGAAATTCCTAGAAAAGCTTAATTCCATAGAGAAATTGAATCGTTCTGATAAAAACTTTGCACATGTCAAATCATGTTCTCATGATGCACAAACAGTTCCAACTACCTACTCATGTGAAGTTGATAAAAAGATTTCCTATGAGGTTGGTAAAGGAACCATTTTCAAAAAAAGTCATTTCCGTGTCATAAGAAAAATATTTTAAAGAACTCTAAGTATTATCACTATGATTATGCCCCTGGTTCTGATCACAAATGTCAACCGAAAAAATTGCATGAGAAATCTTATGCACTTTTCACCACCTGAATTCAGGATTGGCTCCACCCCATTTGTATATAACTTGAAATGGGGCAAGTAATGGTTTGACTTTGTTTATGTAATCTTTTCTTTTCTGATAAAAGCTTTTCAAAAAGATGGTGTAGGTACTTTTTCCTTCTACATACGGGTATTTACTCCCAGTATGCGTACCTCAAAAATCCTACTTTCCTCTTTGTGGGTCGCGGTTCATGTATGGGTCCAAGCCCATCTGTGGATATAAAAGAAGCACGGGTACGCATACCCTCCTTACTCCCTCATCATTCCGCGTACGTGAAATATTCTAGGGTTCATGTATTATCTCCATTAAAGCTCTTTGGAGAACAATTTTTGAAAGGATTTCTCAAGAAACTAGTCAAGTAAGTAATCTCTTTCCCACTCCTTTATATCTTTCTAGAATCATGGAGAATGTTAAGGGTTCAAAAGGTTTTTCAAATAACCTAGCTTTTTCATCCTCTTCATTGGATCTTCCTATTGAACAAAATTCTATTAGGATTATATTTGTGAATGAATCCTATGTCAAGGTTTTTGAAAAGATTTCTTCAACTAGGTTTATTCTAGAAAAGAAATTGGATGATGTTAGTGGGTATAAGGAGGATTTATCTTGCTTTGAAAAATTCAAGCTTGGAAACATCTTTGATGTCCTTGGTGAAGGTTTTGATACTCTTACTAGAATCCTCTATGCCAATATTCATGATGTTGTTCTTGAGGACATGGAATTCAAGACCATGGTCAATAGAGAGAATTCTAGTTAATAGAGAATTAATTTCGAAGATTACTAAAATTGGGTAATTTTCGCTGTAGTTGCAGGAAATCCCACACTACACCCTTGTTAAGATCTTGCTATAATCAACTCACAATTGAAGATTAAAAATGACACTTTTATTATTTGATTTCAGAAATGTTTACAGGAAATATCAGAATTCAAGAATACAACTTTTCTTTTGAAGTTTCTCTCTCCTCAAGACTTTTTCAACTCTCAAAAATACATCATCATTTTCTGGACATATTGGGTCTCTATTTATAGGGTAGTTACATAATGGATGACAGCTAAGTTTTCCTCTTATTTCGGATTTGTTCTGCGATTGTACCGCGATAGTTACAATGTTCATTCTCGCAAGTTTTGTAACCATCGCGGGACAAACATACTCTTTTCATGTTTTCTTCAATCGTCAGTTATTACGTCACTCTTTTGACTGCTTTTGTGACATTCTCCAAGTGTTATTAAAAGCTTGCGATAATCCTTGCTGGGAAGCGTTATTAATATCACAGAGAGGTATTGTAGCGGTATTCTGGTCCTACATCTTGCCTCTTCTCATGTCTTTTCTGCGAAGAAGAGAAGATCATGAGAACTTTAAAATGCCGCAACTACTTATCTCTTCATTAATCTCTGTTCTGACATGTTTCTGTATCATTCGCCAGCTGTTTTCACGTATTCTCTCTTCTAATGAATTTACGACACGTCCTCTCTAACCGCTGCGATCTGACCGTTCATGTCTTTTCTTAGCATTTATTGCATTCATCTTCTTCGAGAAATTTCTTCTTCTATAAATACTTCTTTCATTTTTTTCTTTTCCTCTTTTACTTTCTTCTTCTTTCTCTCCGTAATTTCTCTGCAAGTTTACTGTTCTTCCGTAAATTGCGCGTCTGTTATCGCTGTGATTCTTTTCTTATTTTACAACCTTCTCTTTCATTCCCATACTTAAAAATGGTTGCCGCTGGTGCTAAAAATTTGATTGCTTTTGGTGAGATGCAAGAAAAACTCAAAAGCAAAGGTTTTACTTTGTCTACAATTCCAAATCAGAGCCCTAAATCCGACTTTCTCTCAAAATATTCACTGATTATCAATGCTCTCGCGAGAAAATTATAGTATCGCTAGGTCAACTTGAAGCTTGTCTTCCCATTCCTCTCTATGATCCAGAACTTCCACTATTCTATGAAATAATTTCTGACGAGAGATTCTCACGAGCGATATATCAATTGGGTGGAGATTGTATTCGATTGCTGCTTGAATATGCTTCTCGCGGTGCTGACAAAGGATCTCAATACCCTGAAGCTGCGAAGAATCCTCAATTTAAATATGTTCCCATTGTCTCTGCAGATTATACTTTGGACAATTTTTTTGAAAATTATAAAATAGTCCCTATGAAGAGGGATAACACTTGTTGGGGTGTTCTCTTGAAGAAAGAAAAGATCGCTGATGATAAAGCTCTTATGCTAGACATTGATTGGCATACATCTTCCAATCAAGGCCCTCGCCATTCTAGCGATGACAAGTGGTTCATTTTTCCGTTATGTCTTAAGGGTCCTTATATTTCTGGTTCTTGCGTATTACCCGTGAATCTTTGAGAATATCAACCTTGGGTTTTCAACTGGCCTGAAAGAACTAAAGAGGTATGTTCTCTCCGATCTTTGGTATAATTATTATTCACTATCTTCCCCACGTTTTTATATTTTCGCTAATTACTTCAATCTTTTCCAGATTGACAGAATGAAACTCAGCTACCAGGCTTTTAGGAAACCCATCACTTTCTTAGCTCTTAAATCCTTCACAGATGAATTAAGAAATATCGTTTCATTAGATTTAACAATATATTGTAGCCCCTATTTCTTATCTTTATCTGTGTTCACAGGAAATCGAAGAATTAGAACCAATAAAACCTGCGAGAACCAAAGTGAAGTCCACAGTTGATCACAAGGGGAAATTTAATGCTCCTCCCAAAGGGAAACCTACTGTTCCTCACAGTGAGGGATCTGACGATCCTCCCTTAAAGAGAAGAAAAACCCAACTCTCTACTCCTCAATCTATCCCAGAAAATTTAAGTATAGATTTCGACAAGGACAACGATAATGATAATTTAGGCGTTTATAATAACGTTCCTTCCATAAAGGATTCTTCCTCTTCTGAGTCTGCAATGGCTCAAATATCCAAAAAAATTGGTAAAAATATATTTGGCATCCCAAATGAGTATGGAGATGAAGCTATTAATGAAATATCCCAGTCCCTCGCTAAAGTCTGCGATGCTCCCATATTAGCTGATAGTGATTCCCTTCGCGGGGTTTCAAGATCGCTGACTCCAAGTCTCTTAAATTCACTTGGAAGCCTGGTATGTTTCTACTTGTTCATCCTTTTTATGTATCTATTGATATTTTTGCCAGATTTTGACTTATATAGTTCTATCGCAGGTTGGAAGAGCTGCTTTTGATTTTGCTTCTGATTTAGACAATAGGCGTGAATTTTCTCAACAGAAGAATGTTGTTCTTCGCCAAAAGAATGAAGAACTAAAATCTGAATCTTCTAATCTTCGTGAGAAGAATGAACAAATGGAAGCTGAACTCGCTAGTCTTCACGAGAAGAATAAATAACTTGAGAACAATCTTTATCATCAATCAACCAAAGTATCCAATCTTGATACTGTTAACAAACAACTCTTAGGTATGATAACCTTCTTCTTTTCCTTCGTAACTTTATGTTTAACTATTCTTTCTTACTTGATTTATCATTCTCGCAGACGTTTATGGTCTCACTGATGAGGCTTTAACCATTCGCTATTTCCCTAAATCAATAGACAACGATACTCTTCTAGAACTTCTTAATAATTCTTTAAATAACCCTTCCAATGTTAATTCCCTTTCCATAGATGAACTCAGATCTAAGTTTCGCCTCTTAGAAATTGACTACAGATCTTTTTTAGATATAACTCATGGATTCAAACAACTTTATCATAATTCCAAAGCTGAGATTAAAACTTTAAAGGCCAAAAACAAAGATCTCTCAAAAGACAAAGACCGTATATCTAGACAAGGAGCTAAAACCTTAGAAAATTTCCATAAGACCATTCTTGAAGTTCAAATTGAAAGGGATGGGCTTATCCGCGAGAAGCAAGGTTTTATTAAAAGAGAAAACCAAATTCGTTCCCGTCTTCTTATAAATAATGACGTGGAATTTGCTTGGGCTGCGAAAGTTCTTGACAACGCCAGAACTAATTTAGGTGTAGATGTTAGTCTTCATGCTGAACAAGCGGCTTTAATTAAAGACATGATTTCTTAAAGAGAAGGTTATCACTCTTATGATTTCACTAAATTATTTCTTAATTGAATCATCCTTATATGTATTAACTTTGTTATCATTTGCTCGCAGCATCCGAAGAGAACTATCGTAAAAGATTTGATGAGTTAGAAGAAGAGAAAAGCCAACTTGCTGGAAATCTATCTTCTCGCAATGAAAAGTATTTTAGATTGAAGGAAAAATTGAAAATCTCATCTTCGAACTTTAGTAATGCCCTTATCCGTGTTCGTAATAACGCTGTTAAACTAGTCTGTGATGACCATGGTATTCCTCATTCTACATATCCCGATCTCGCTAAGGAAATTCCAGCTAATTCCCCAAATCTGGTTATCTCTGATAGCGAAGCTGAGGAATCTAGCGAAGATGATAATGATAAAGAACTATCTGGCGAGGAAGAAAAATATGACGTAGATAGAGATAATAATGATAATGATGAAGAATAAAATCTGGTAATGAGGAGAAATCTGAAAAAGAAGAAAGCTCTAATGAAGGTGGTGATGGATCTACTTAGTCCTGTTTCTTCTCTTTTTCTTCCTTGTAAATTTTGTACATTTATTTTTTGCTTCTCGTAACATTGCTGCGAGTTTCTCCAACTTGATGTGTAAACTTATTTTGCTTTTATCTGTACGAATTAGAAAATAATTCTTTTTCTGCAACATAATCAATCAATCATAATTATTATACTTTAATTATTTGTATAAATGTATCATCTATGCAATTTTGTCATATGATGGATGAATAATAATTTCATCATTCTATGCATTCCCATACTTGCCTCTATTATTCATCTGCAATATGAAAAAATTAAGTAGAGATTAGATATTAGTTGTGAATCAAATTAAATTTTCCTCAATATTGGCGATGTTATCGCTAGCAACAATTGCATAACTTTATGATCTATGCGTAGAATCGCAAATCTCATAAATTCTGCGAGCATTATCGCAATAATCTTATGGTCTTATTATGCCTTCCTAATTAAAGGTCTTATTTTGCCACATTTTTTATTTCTGCGACAAAATCGCAGGACGTCTTTATATTTGCATGTATTGACCTATTGATATTGTCTTATAAATATTTTTTCAACATCTCTGCGACAATATGATAAGTATAAACTCTCTTGCAAGAATTAAACTTTATGACATTGCCGTCTTGCGATGAAATCGCAGGACGTCTTTACACTTTCATGTAAAAACCCATTGATCTCATCTTAACTTTTCTCTTTTGGCTTGTTGCCTCTGTATAATTTTCTTCACGCGACAATATGACAGGCCTAAATATTCTTGCGATCATAAAGCCCCATGACATTGTCGTCTTTAGACACTTATCAGCTCCCTAATGGAGGTGCCGCCCTTATCTTCCCCTTGGTTTCCCCTTCAAGGAGGGAACATCGGCCATACAAGACTAGCTCCTCCCATCCAGATCTGCCAAAAACCAGTTGTTTTCACATTCTCTTTTCATTTATGCCTATATGGCTTATAGTTCCAAGACTGCACCCTAAGTGGGGTTTTCTTCAGGCCAAGTGCATCATAGCCAAGACTTACCAAGAATGGCCATGGTAGGTTCGTCCGTCCCGGGCACCCTTGGCTCAACCGTGTACCTCGGCGCCTTAGTCATATTCTGCACTTCTTAGAAGATATTCCCAGTCGTCCAACCAGGGTATAACCTTATATAGTTGGAAGTCCAAGATCTCTCTCCTGGATAAGTTTTCTTTAACCCCAACATCTGCATGACTCAGGTTCCAGCAGCGGTATAACCTTATCCCTGAGTCATGTAAAGAGATACCCCCTTATATGACGCACTATTAGGTCTTACATTTGCCTCTTGCGAAATTGTATCCGCGAACTAAGGTGCACGCCATAAAGGTTCGTCCCATTCTATTAATCTCTGAAAAATTTTATTCGCGCTTCTCGCGAGTATTGTAACTCTGATAAAATTTCATTTCTTTGATCTTCTTGTAAAATTTTGCAATTCTTTCAAACAGAGTACTCTTTTCAATTGCATTTTCTTCAAACAAATTTTGCGTAAGCTTCTTTAAATTTCATCATTTTACCTTTCTACTTACTATTTTCTGGTTCTTCTTTTCTGTTACATTTTGCTGTTTTTTCTTTATCTGCGATCCGCTCGTCATCATCTTCCTCTCGCTGCTCTATTGAATCAATCATCAATATTTCACATCTCTGTCGTTGCTTGATGTTGTACTTCCAATTTCTCTTCTTCTCAGCTCTTTCCTCGCAAGATTTTATATCAATCTCATAGCAGTTCTTGCTTTCTCCCCAATCTCCCTTAATAACTCCAACAACATTAGGATGAGGAAATTTAACACACTGGTGGAAAGTAGATGCTACACCTAATATCCCATGTAGCCAAGGTCGACCAATCAGGGAATTTTAAGGTGATTCAATGTCAACAACACAGAACAAGATCTTGGAAGTTATCCCCTTTAATGGAATTCGCATTTCAATTTCCCTTTTGGGTTTATTGGCAGTACCATTAAAACCATAGATTTTATATGTTGATGGTATTAGATCTTCGTCTCTTCCACCCATGGTCTTGTAGGTATGATAAAATAATATGTCAACTGAGCTGCCTGTGTCTATTAGAACTCTATTAATGGCCCAAGAATCTTCATTTTCTTTATCATTTTCTTCATCTTCTTCTTCTACTTACTTGGGGTTTATCTCTAACCTTACTACCAATGGGTTATCATGCTGCTCACCAGGCTCTGGTACTTCTTGTGCAGTGAAATGTATGGTTTGTTTTTTCCATTCTTTTAATGGCGAGGCTCTCGAAATATTCATTATCTCTTTTCCATCTATGTCTCTCGCGAAGACTCTGCTTAGAACATTATGATGGAAATCCTCAACTGTTCTGGATGAATGTACAATGGGATTGCAAAAAAAATTCTTTACTTTAGCCCCAACTTCTATTAAGAATGATTCTGCTCCTTTTACAGTATTTACCCTGCGAATTTCTGGTGCTGGAGGCAATCGCTGAGATTGCAGATGTCCTACTAAAAAGTGGTTTAGCTTTCCTTGGTCAATCATCCTTAAAATTATTCTCTTAACATTCCTGCAATCATTTACTGTGTGACCATGAAAGTGATGGTAAGGACAAAATTCTTGACTACGATTATTAGGATGTGGTTCTTTTCCCATATTCCATGGTGATGGTATATTTTCCATCAAAATGATAGCTTCCCAGATTTTTTCTATACTAGTATTTAGAGGCGGCATTTTAATTTCTTCCCATATTATCTTCTGATTACCTTGGATTCTGAAATTGTTTTGCCTTTGTCCACCATAAGTTTCTTGCGGCTGATCAAGCCTTTGAATCTTATTATTCCCACCACAATTGTAATAATTCTTCTCCCTTTCATATTCTTCTTGATCTCGACTGCCCATAGATACCAACTTCTTCTGGTTATCAATTTCCACTTTCTCTTGTTGTGCTTGCGAGCTATTCGCCACATTGTTAATCATTTTAAGAAGTAAACTCTCATTTGCTGCTACTGAATTGGTATTCGTGATTGTATATGATTCCATCTCATTTTTTTTCTCCTCCAAAGAAATGTATTCTTCTTGTAGTTTTCGTAGTTCAGTCATAGTGATTGTATTCTTGACTCTGAAAATTTGTATGTACAGCAGATTGGTCGCGAACATTGCATTGATAAAAGACAAGATAAGATATCTCTCATCTACTCTTCCCGCCATCTCGCTGCACATTGTCTTCCATATTATGGTTAAATGTTCCAGACTCTCGCCAACCCTCTGCTTTAACCCAAACACATCTTCAATACCTGGTCGCGATGAATTGTTGCTTATATATGCTCCCAAAAATGTAGCTTGAAAATGATCAAATGAAGTTATAGTATTTTTTGGCAATCCCTCAAACCATTTTGGCGCCTTGCCAGTTAAGCTAGATGCAAAATACTTGCACAATACAGCATCATGATTCTCCCATTGTAGCATACACCTAACATAAGCCTTAACATGTTGTACAGCACAGGTAGTTCCATCAAAAATGTTGGTTAATGCTGGTAAGTTGCACTTTGGAGGTATTCCTCTTAACTGTACTTCTTGAGTGAATGGAGTTCTCGCAGCTTCTTCAATAGCTTCATCAAGTTGCCTTCTACCTCCTTCTCTTTTGTTATTTATTATCCCCCTCATCTCTGCTAATTCTTTTAAAATTTGCTCATTCGCAGCTGAATTCGGTTCCATTGGTCTTTTCAATGCTGCTTCCCATCTCCTGCGTTCATGTACTTCTTGTCTTGCGAGATCTTGTGTATCTTCATCTACATTCACATTCCTTCTTTTGCGATCTTCTGATTCACCTTCTTCTTGCCATCGCAGCTGATTATATTGTCTATTTTATTCTCTGCGAATTTCTTCATTTCTCATCATTTCTCTTCGCTATCTTTCTATTCTCCTTTGTATTCTATCATACTCTACTTGGATATTATTATTATGGCGATTTTGCGTCCGTCTCCTTTCTCGATTTTCATGGTTATTTTGCCATATTGCTTCTTGGAATTCTTGTTCTTCTACCTATGCTCTTAATCTTTCTCTCTCGCAAGCTAGACGTGCTTGTTCAGCATAATGTCTCTCAATTTGTTCCTCAATTATTCTTCGATTTCTCTGAATCTCTCGCCCATGTAATATCCTCATACCTTCTTCTGGATTTTCTTCATCATTTTGGTTATTTCTTCCCTCCTGATTTCTGTTGTTAAGTCTATTATCCAAAGTTTCGCCACGCGGATCATGGCGATTTTCTATTACCTCTTATTGTCTATGACATTTTTCTTCATTTGGATTTTGCATTTCCTCTTGGATACTTCCTCTAGCATTTCTTATCGGGGAATTTCGCCTTAATTCTTCTCTTAATGATCTTGAATTTGATCTAACAGTACTTCTTGATCTTCTACTTTGTAATCTCAAATTCTCCATTATCAACTCGTGATTTTGTCTTGTTAAATTTGCACGCTCTTCCGCCTCTAATCTTATTTCCTCTTGTATTCTTTGTCTTAGCTCATCTGTTGTTTCATCTTCGCATTCTCCATGAATTAATCCTTCAACCACTCCTTTATTTCTTTCTCCTCTTCTTTCGTCTCTTAATTTTTGATATTCTATATCTTCCATCGAATCCGATCACCAAGTATGCACACCCACTCTATCATAATCCACATTTCTATCTTGCATCGGTGTTTGTTGATTCGGTTGTGGAATTTGACTTTCTCCTTCAATCCCTATTCTATTTCTTCATGTTCTTATTCTTGAAGACTCTCCTAATTCATTTGTTTATCCACCTGCAAGTCTTTTACTCCTACTCACAGTTGTTGGTGGCTCTGATGTATTTCTTTTTCTTCTAGCCATTTCTTCAACTCTAACAATTTCTTCAAATCTTCATGTTGTAATTAGAGATTTTTTAGCTTGATTCTCCCTGTTTCGGGCGCCAAAATGTAGTTACAGGAAATCCCACACTACACCCTTGTTAAGATCTTGCTATAATCAACTCACAATTTAAGATTAAAAACGACACTTTTATTATTTGATTTCAGAAATGTTTACAGGAAATATCAGAATTCAAGAATACAACTTTTCTTTTGAAGTTTCTCTATCCTCAAGACTTTCTCAACTCTCAAAAATACATCATCCTTTTCTGGATATATTGGGTCTCTATTTATAGGATAGTTACATAATGGATGACAACTAAGTTTTCCTCTTATTTCAGATTTGTTCTGCGATTGTACCTTCTCATGTTTTCTTCAATCGTCAGTTATTACGTCACTCTTTTGACTGCTTTTGTGAAATTCGCCAAGTATTGTTAAAAGCTTGCGGTAATGCTCGCTGGGAAGCGTTGTTAATCTCGCAGAGACGTATTGTAGCGATATTCTGGTCATACATTCGCCTTCCTAGACCAAGCAATGAAATACCTTCACATGAAACCATTTCAAATGGCCGTTGTGGTAAAAGTGTTGTGCGGAATGAAGGAAAATTTCCTACTAATCAACTAGATTTTCCTCTAAGGTCTTTCGGAAAATTGGGTATTTCTAACCTCTGTCCTTCCATGGTTGATAATTCTCGTTGGAGTCGTGAGTTTGAGGAATTGGTCTATTACCTTGTGATGAAAACCAAAGATCTTGACATTTGTGGATTTATTATTTCTCAAATGTTAGATATGACTTCCGTTGACAAGAATTTAGGCTACCCATGCTTGATTGAGAGTATTTGTCGCAACTCCTCCATTAAGACCATTGGAAAATACATAGGAACCCCCAAACTTGTTCGGACATGTACCTTCAATCGAGTGAAGTACTATGCTTGCAAAAGACAAAGGTGTGATACAATTGATGGCTAGAGTGATCCTTCTACGAAGCTTCTTCGCCAAATTTACAAAGGTATGTGTAAGTTGAATATCAAAGTAAGTTGTGTTCAAGAACAATTACTTGTGATTGCTACCAAGTTCCCCGATATCAAAGAAGACATGGACAAGGTTCGTTCCACCTTCATGGTTTCCGAAGATGAAGATGATGAGTAGTTTCTTGCGCTTCTTTTTATTGGTGTCAAAATTGTTTTTGACCTAGTAAACTTCTTAAAAGAATTTGTATTCTTGTTTTTGTTTCTGAAGGATAACTAGGGTTTGGAATAGCCATTATTATGAGTACACATAGCTATGTCCAACGTTTTCATCTTGCAATATTTTTAGATTTATTTATTTAAATTATAAAAGATAATTTGGAAGATGATGATTGCAGTATTAATCTTTATGGTTTCATATATTGCAATATATTATGGGATATGTGTGTTTGCATCCGTGAACTATTATTGTCCCATATGAAGTCAAAATTTATCTCTTTTATATGTCGATATGCAAGTATTGATGCAAGATCGATGAACTTTTGACAAACAAAAGTTAAGCCTATTATGTCACTTATTGATGGAAGATAGGTTAAAATCTTTTGTTTATGAAGATTATGTCTATTATATGTCATTGTGCAAAGAGTGATGAAAAATAGAATGAATCCTTGTCTATGCCGCAGTATTGATCTTCCCTGGTCCATATTTTATGTATATACCGTGTGGCTCCATAAGTCTTCTTGTGTGAGCATTTCCAACTAAACTAATCATAGATTCGTTTGTGGTTATTTTGGTTGTGTATTCCGATTAAATTAATCATGGGTTCTCTTGTGATTAGTTTGATTGAAAATTTTGGATACAAAATCATTTTTTTGGTTTTTGGTGTCCAAAGAAATCCTTATTTTCTCATAAAAGTAAGGTCGCTCTTGTTGTTCTTTTGAGAATAACATCAAATGGGGGAGAGTTCTTTTGAACTTGCGCTTAATTTACATATCTTTGTGGGGAGTTCGGCTGTGGAATTTTTTAGGGGTTATCTTGTATCTTATAAACTCCTTGATAAATGCATTTAGCTTCGGCTTTATGTTTGCATCTAAAAAAATTTGATATGTTTCTTTCTTTTGGTCTTGAAGCGTCTCCGTGAGAATTTCATAAGGATCATGTTTTCGTACCTTTGCCAATTTTATTGACAAAAAGGGGGAGAATTAATATGTAGTTCACACTACAAATACATATGGTTTTCGGATCATTATGTAAGAGGGAGTGGTTTCCGTGTTGAGAAGAAAGTATTGACTAAGGGGGAGTGATACATATCACCATAGTATTGTTGTCAAAGTTGTGATACAATTGAACTTTGATGCTGTGTAATAATACTATGACATTGTGTAACAATGATTGAGAGATTTTGTTTTCTCATTGTTATGGCTACGGATCTTCAACAACTATGATGTTGAACTGAACATCTATGGAATCATGGGAGTACTTGTAAAAAACGAAAATTTCAAGTAATGTTGAAGCACCAAGGAGATCAAGCATGTGGGCGAGAAGCTACAAAGTTTTATCTATTTTGTAATCCATATGTATTGATAGTTTTGTCACTAAAATTGAAAAACGGGGAGATTGTTAAAGCATTGCTCGGTCGAACTCACATGCGTTTCTATCTCAAGCATGTTTGTCAATTTTAGTGATCAAAACTAATGTCTTGATTTCTAGTTGTTGATGGTGGTTTTTAGTTCAAGGCTAAAATTGTAAAACCAGTATTGAATGGGTTGTCACCCTGCAAGGGGTAAAGCCATTTGAAAAGTGATGAGTGCAAAAAACCTCCCCGCTCATTGAGTAATTCGATGTATATGAAATTCACTCAGAATGGTGCGGGTAGTAGCAATCCCAAATATTATGTGATTTATATTTTATACCAGCATTATTAATTAATGCATGATATGGCCTAGTATTTTCCGTGCTATGTTCTCAGCCGAACTCTCATCATTAACATGACATGATGATTATGTGTTCACTCTCAGCAGAGTAGCATGAATCTACCGAAGTGCCAGTATTGAGATCTGCATGAAAATACCCACACAGGCTACGTCACTCCCTGACAAAGAGAGTCTCATATCGACATAATTTTAATTAAAGATAGCTCGATCGAACACACTTAAATTCCTTAAGGAAAATCTAGACTATTAATATCAGTCTCAGAAATGATCAGGGTCACACAATTTGGCCGCACGATTCAGCAAGCTTATGCCATTCCTGACAGAATTATGCAATCACCGTATTAACCACCGGTGGTCCCACTAATGCTCTAACCAATCAGACTCCATTGAACACACTCCAGTGTCATCAAGCGCTAACCCCAAACATGGGTGATCGCGCTGTGAATAAGAGCTCAAACGAGCTAGACCGGCAAAAAAGGTCTCAAAAACATCACGACTGTCCAACTTTGCCAGCCTAGTTGGACGACCCGAATTTTCCTACAAATGATTAAGGAAGTGCCGGCATATTCATTGGCGGCCCAACGTCCCCCTTGGTCAATTGAACTGCCCGCGGCAAGCCTATAGAACACTCAATCGTCTTCCTAAACTCGAGCAAACATGCTATTTCAAAACCCTAAGTTTTGGGTTGCGGCAATATATTAGTGTCGCAAAATCATCACATCCGTCCAACTTAGCCATCCTAGTCGGAGGGCTTAGATCGCATCTCGAGCGATCAAAGAGGTGCCAACGTGTTCACCGTCGGCCAAACTTCTCCCTTGTTCGATCGACTTGCTCACAGCGAGCCAAGAACGTATGAAGATATTCGCCCAAAGTAGGGTGAACGCGCTGCTTTGAAGCCCTAATTAGTGTTTGCGGCAATATATTACTGCCATAAATTGATCACGACCATCCATCTTCGCCAGTCGAATCGAGTGGCTTAGATCTATTTTTAGATGGCTCGGGAGATGTCAACATGCTCACCGACAACCCATCTTTTCACATGGTCGATAGACCTATTCGAACTAGCACTCGGTGCCTCGAATCGCTCTCCCAAAAGAAGATTTGTCGTGCGGCCCCTAAACCCTAAAATTGCGTCAACAACAATACACAATTGCCGCAAATCATCTCGACCAGCCAACTTTGCAAGCCTAGTTGGATGGTGTAGATTTATTTTCAGAAAACTGACAAAGCATCATTGTGATCACCGGTCATCCTTCCTCCACATAGAGTGATTGACCAAGTAATATCTCTCCCATAGGGTCCCCAAACGATCACCCAAATATTGGACAAACAACTGGGAGCATTTGGTAAACAATTTTAGTATGAGATACATTCCAAAAGTTTCATATGCATGTCTAGCATAACATACTAAAATGTCACATCAATCGGAGTAACGATCTAAAATATACATCTTAAAAGGCGAGCTAGGTCATGGCTGAAAACTGACAGAATTCCTCTTGAATTCTTCCTGAGTTTTACTATCGGGATGTTTTCACCTCCTAAATGAGATCAAAACCTAAATATTCCCACTTGGGAAGATAGGAAATTATTTTATGATCAGAATGGAGGGGAGGACCGTCAAAATCCAAGTTCATATGAGAATTCTACAACGATTTTAGTGAGGGTCTCACATCTGAAAATGGATAGCCAACTTAAATTTCATGAATTAGCACAAACTTCTGCGAATCATCTCAGCATCCAACTTTACTAGCCAGCTTAAATGGTTTAGATTTAATTTGGGCCAACCAATAGGATGTCAAAATGTCTACAAGCCACCATTCTCCTATAGGGACCGGTAAGCACATCTTTAATGCACATGGATAGCTCCTGGCAGCTACTCACACATGACCACTCGCCACCTAGCTTGCGCGTGATTGGTATGAATAACTAGGTATTGCAAAACAGACCCATTCAGCAGCCTGATGCATATTTTCCACGAAAATACTCGAGACATCAAACATGTCACAAAATGGGGGATGTTCATCAGGGTATTGTTCTGGCGGTTTACAGCGTGCAGCGTGCAACACGCCCATTACTAGAAAGTGTCAGGAAAGAACGGACGGTTAACAACAATGAGAGTAGTGGGTGAAAGTGTGACCAGTTTTCCCTCGTAATGGAAATGTGGTGATCACCACTTTTTACACAACTCCACCTATCCACTTCTCAATCACCTCCACTTCCTAAGAGATCAGGGGGTGCTCGAACATGACTTGTATAAATAGGATTTCAACCTATTTCGACAAAGACAAGTGTTATCAACACAGTATCCGAAAAACACCACGAACTGATAGCTTACATTCTGCAATCCAGTTCCACATTCTGATACAAGTCATATAACAGCCACACCTTCATAATTCAACAGTTTGATCTCAAACACCTCTTCGCTTCCCTCCCTAAGATCAACCCCTTCTCCTTCACTTTGTGACTGAATTGAATATGGAACGGCCATTTCTTGGTTTAGGCCAAAGTCTTACAGATTGATCTCTTGAATCTAAAATTACACCCGTGCAGTTCATTTGTTTAGGGTTTGAATTTGTATCTCATCAACATACCCAATTTACTAAAAACAGCAGAATTCGTTTTTACCCTCAAACACTAGTCTACTTATAGCTTAGTCTCGGTTTAGGACAGTTAAGTATAGTTGAGCTCCAGACGCTATGGCTATTATCTTACAAAGACGAAGAACTACTCAAGGAACCAGTGGAACTTCATCCGACTAAAAGGTATGTGGAGACTTGAACTCATCTATCACTCAAAAGTCTACTTTATCTCATACTCTTGAACAAAAGTCGTATAAGTATGATAGTTTTTCATACATACACATTTGATATTTCGAGCCGAGTTTACTCGCCTATATTTTTCTCGAAATATGTATTGTTAAGCTTTCGCTTTAACCATTATCATCTTTACCCGTGACGAAAGTCATGATGACGTTTCAATCTTGAAAATAGCTTTGATGACGATAGCCATGAATAACGATTGTTATAACATTATAGAAGAATGTTTCAATGATTGAAATGTAGAGTTGAGATTACCACCTATGGATATAAGAATATATAGTATGTTCGCACATTAGTGTATAAATCCATGTACCGGAAACCAAGTGCGTGCATATGTGTGCATGCGGTATTGGTGAAGGAGACAGGTTAGGTACGCGTACTGGCTGAACTTTCTTCCCAAAAAATTCTACTGAGTTTGGAGTTTAGGAACTCATAAAACAGTCACCTTAGGTACGCGTACTTACGGAACTTTTCAACCTGAAAAATTCTGCTGAGTTTGGAAACTAAAACCAACTCAAAATCTGGTAGCTAAGGTACGCATACCCATACGTTTACCCAAGCTGGTTATTTCTCAAATCGGTAGTTCATGGACTTAGAGCAATATATTATAAGGAATGAAATCTTTGCAAACCGTGGCTATATTGTTCATGAATTGATTCAAATGAATCAAACCGATTTTGATTCAATTGTGTCTACGTATAAAGATCTAACCAATTGAACAATTCTTCAACTAGTTCTTTTGAGTCATTTGAACTAGTTATAAGAAAGATGAATACGGTTAATATGAAAGTGCTCATATGGATAACCATTAGTTAACTATTTGTGAACCAACTAAGTGTACACGTTTAGGTATGCTTACTCAAACCTAAATGAAATACATTTCATTTGTGTGTGACAAGCTAAGTTTCGATCTAACGGTTGAAAGATATTAGCTTGGTTAAATTAGGTTTTTCATCTAACGATGAATATTGAATGCTTTGTTACCAAGGTAACTTAGATTGCAAATCCTGATTTGAAAACTATATAAGGGGAACTCTAGCAACTGGAAAAACTATTCCCCACACCTCTTGTGTGATACTAGTTGGTTTTACTAGAGTCAATTCTCATTTAACCATAGGTTTCTTCTCGAGACCATGTAGGTTAACGACTTAGAGACTTCATTGGGATTGTGAAGCTAGACGAAACTACTTCTCTTATAGTTAAGCGATCTGGTCTTGCCATTTTCTAGCGTACGAGTTCAATTGAATAAGTGGCTTGAGATTATATCTCTGATATGGTAAGATAAAAATAAATCACAAACATCTTCGTCTCATCATTTTGGATTCCGCAATATCTTGTTTAGCTACCATACGATTAAGATTATTGTGAGGTGATTGATCATTCTAGGTTGTTCTTCAGGAATATAAGTCCGGGTTATCGATTAGTTTTTATTCTCCTTGATTTCTATCAAAGGACGGAACAAACTCATATGTTTATTCTATGGGAGACAAATTTATCTATTATCATAGACTTTTCTGTGTGATACAGATTTGTTTATTAAAGTCTTCGACTTTGGGTCATAGAAACTCTTGGTTGTGGGTGAGATCAGATGAGGGAATCAAGTGCGTCGTATCCTGCTAGGATCAGAGACGTAAGGAGCACAACTATACCTTGAATCAGTATGATATTGATTAGGGTTCAAATACAGTCCAGGCCGAAGTTAGTTTGTAGTAGGCTACTGTGTGGTGTTCAATCTGGACTAGGTCCCAGGGTTTTTCTGCATTTGCGGTTTCCTCGTTAACAAAACTTCTGGTATCTGTGTTATTTCTATTCCGCATTATATTTTGTTATATAATTGAAATATCGCAGGTTGTGTGTTGTATCGATCAATTGTAAAATCCATCCTTTGGTTGTTGATTGGAAATTGATTGTCCTTGGATATTGGTCTTTGGTACCATCCAAGTTTATATCTCTTGTCTTTGATAAAGACTCACATATTTCTATTTGTTTGAGTATAGATCAAATCAAGAGATAAAGATATTAACTCCTTGATATACTTTCTATTAAGATTGAGTCTGACTGTCTAGTTGATTCTCTTAAAAGTATATTGGAGTGAGTCCATACATATTGCTAATCAAAATATTGGGTGAGGTTGTTAGACCCCAGCTTTTTCAAAGCTTAGTTCATATAATTGTCTGTTGTCTCAGTTTCAAAAATTTGTAACAGATGCAAATAATGGCAACCTTCTTCAAGTTCCTTCAGTAGAAGAAATCAAAGTTGTCCTTTTTCAGATCAAGATGTGGGTATCTCCAGGAAATTACGACTTTCAAGCAGGGTTTTATCAACATTGTTGGACTACTTTTGGTGCTGAGGTAATATCCATGGTTTACACTTTTTCATTCATAAGTTTATGTTGAAAGAGATTAACCATACTTTTCAAATACTCATACCCAAAATCTTACATCCACAATCTCCTAGTGATTATAGACCAATCATCTTGTGTAATGTTAGTTATAGAATAATTGCAAACGGATTAAAGCCTATTTTGCCAAATACCATTTACCCAACCCAATGTGCTTACATATCAAGTAGACACATTCAGAATAATATCATCATGGCACATGAATTAGTTCATGGAATGAAGCAAAAAAAGAAAAAGTAAAGATTCTTATATTAGGCTTAAATTGGATACGTCGAAAGCATTCGACAAACTGGGATTTCTGTTTGATATTATTCTTTGTCTTGGTTTTCATCAGGACTGAGTTCAACTTTTTCATCATTGTATTACTACTTCAAGTATTTCACTTCTCGTTAATGGATGTCCTTCGACTTCTTTCACTCCTTCACGTGGAATGCAACAAGGTGATCCTTTGTCACCGTATCTTTTCCTTTTTGTAATGGAAGCTTTTTCAAGAATCATTCATTCTCAAATTATCAAAGGTAATTTGAAAGGTATTAAGGTTGTGAATAACACTTTGGAGATTGGTCATTTATTTTTTACCGATGATTGTTTACTCTTTCTGGAAGCTTCTCCATCACATCTTAGAGATTTCTAGAATGTTCTTAACTAGTTTAGTTTAGTTTCTGGTCAGGTTGTCAATTTGCATAAATCTACAATTTTTTTTAGTAAAAATATCACTCATGCTCAAAGAATTCAGTTTTTAAACATCCATCAGATGAAGACAATGGGGTTTGGTGAGAAATATTTGGGCATTCCACTACTTCTGCATCGATCAAGAATTCAAAGTTGTCAGCCTATTTTCGATCACATGAATGCAAAACTTCAAGGATGGAGTAGTAAGATCATAAATCATGATGGTAAGACTACTCAACTTGATTCTGTTCTAAGCACTATGAGTTCTTATCATATGCAAGTTCTAAAAATTCTAGAATCAACTATTCAAGAGACGAATCGCATTCAAAGAAACTATTGGTGGAATAATTCTTGTAGTCATAATAATAGAAATTTCATTGCTTGGAATAAAATGCAACTACCTGAAAGATTTGGAAGATTAGGTTTAAAGAATTTAACTCATTATTTTTAGACTTTTTATTGGTTTATGATGGTATTTATCAATGATAGTTGTAGTAAAGAGTTCGTTGGACTTGTGAAAGCAATAGAGTTCTAGACTTAATAAAACTAAAATAAGATAGAAATATATATAAAAAAATTGTCACAGGATGAAGAGATGTACTGGGACTCAAGATTCGGCCAAACTCACAACAAAAGGTTCAAAAATTAATTCTTTTAACAATTATCGCTCAACAAATAAAAACCTGGACTCTTATTTTGCCAAACTAGATCCTCAAAACATTAATTGTATCCCCTAAGCATAGATTATCTTAATACAAAGCATAACCTATCTAATTGAATCACAACTAATTTTATCGAATCATAAATCAATTTAAAATAATGCAAAAGTCATAAAAGGAATTAAATAATTTTACCCATGTTGAATTTCGTCTTCCTCCATCGACCCAGTGTTGGGGTTTAGCTATTCATGTTGGAAAACCTCTCAAAATATTTCATTGATGCTCAAAAGTGTTTTACAATGAAGAGAAAGACAAGAAAATGGTATAAAACTGAACTCTGCGACCCACAGAAGGCGTCCGAAACAACGACAAAGATGAAATGCTGTTGTCGTTGAACATATACGACCCACACCTACGACCCGAGATTGTGAGTCTTTTTCACTGTAGCGAAACGACTGTTCCTGCTGGTCTGTTCTTCATGTTCTTGGTGTTCTTCATCAGCAGCAGCAGCAGAAACAGAGTTTCATCAACTCTTGATTTCTGCTTCTCTGGACCTTCTCTCGACCCCAAACTCCCTCCATGCCTTCTACTCGACCCCAGAAACCTATTTATACTCCTAAGACTCATTTAATCACGCCATATCTCCATAAATTCTTCATTGAACTCGGTTATTAAAGAAAATATCATGGGAATATTTTCTTCCCTGAATTAACTTCCCACGCGTCTACAGATGCTAAAACTTCTTTATTTAGTTCTTACACGCTCCTGGATGTTAGTTTGAGTCATCATGCACGCCCATAACACGTCCAAATCTCATGCAACTCGTGTAAGCTTGTGTTTTTCCTCCAACTCACTGTTTGGATTAAACCGAGTTATCCAGCCAAATTTGACCCAAAAAAAACACCCATACCAACATTATATAGTTATATCACATCTAGCCATGAATTTTCAGCGATTGAATCGCCCTCTAACCCAATCAAATTTGTACGAAACAATCTGCCAGCTTAGAGAATTATTTTCCCGCCAAAACGAAATTCCACAATGTTGAAGGTGGTGTCCCCCTAACCAAACCGGGGGTGCGAATAGCAGCTGCCTGGGGTGCCCTTATCCAAAATGAGGGTGCCTTTATCACTTTTCTCTGAGGGGTCCAAAAAGCACTTTTCGAGCAACTTTTTCCGCACAAATGTATTTCTCCAAAAACACCTAAACAAACATAAAAACACCAAAATTAGTACAAAAATCGAGACTAACAATAGAGACACTGAGAACAAATCAGACAAAAAAATGTGTCTATCAGTTTAGCAACAAATCATGTTTGGCTTAAGGTAATTCTTAATTAGTGTCAGATAATCCAGTTTAGTGTAATGCAGATTATGGTATGATTATATGTCCTAATCATGTATATAATCTTGTTTATTGTTAAGCTAATCTTTACATGAGTTGTCTTATGTGTTATCCACTGAAGCCATGAGGTGTCCTCCAACTCATGATGGAAAGATTGGAGTGACATGTGGCTAGCATGACAAGGACTCACTTCTAGCCTCATTTTTTTTAAAAAGAAAATCTGTTTTCATCTATCATTAAGGAGGTGAGGAAATAGAAGTTGATAACATGTCATGCATTTCCTTTATGATGTGACTTTTTTCTATTTATTCTTCTAATCTGATTAGCATGAACTGTTTGTTCTTGTGGTGGTATCTAAGCAACTTATGAACTGAAATATGCTTGTATACATGATGTTTTGTTGCAGAACATGTTAAGACTAGAGTTATCTTTATTTCAGCTAAAGGGTACTTCATAATCATGTTTATGCATAAAGTTTCTTGATTAAGGAGATGAAATTCCAACAATTATAACTCTACAATGTTAGCGAAATTGGATTGGAACTTGATTCATAACCCAACAAAACCTTGTGCTCAATTGTTAAAAGATAAATACTTCCCATATCATGATCTGAAGTATGAACCTCCTCCAGTTAATAATAAATCCAGTTGGATATAGCAGAGTATTGTTCATCGAATTCAAATTGTTCAACAGTTAAGTAAGTGGCAGTTTGGCAGAGGTAATTAATCCCATTAACGTTTGGAAACATAACTGGATCCCAAGTAAATCAGGTGCTTTATATAATTGGGATGATTTCAATACCAATGATATTCAATGGCTTTCTCAACTAATGATTTCAGGTACTTCTCAGTGAAATATTCCTATTTTGCATAAGCTCTTCACACCTCTTTAAGTAATAGCTATTTTAACCATTTCAATTGATCTGAATCATGAAGATACTTTAATGTGGCCACTAAAATCTACTGGTAACTTCACAACAATATCTACTTACAACCATTTGTGTAAGATCAACTCAACACCTTTAACTTCTTCGTTCAATACCATTTTTTGGTTAAAATTTTGGAAATTACACATTCTACATAAACTGCAGATTTTCTTATGAAAGTTTATTCACAATGCTTTACCAGTTAGATCCAACTTATATCATGATGGTATAGTTGAAAGGAATTGCACCCTTTGTAATTCATCTCATATTGAAGATATCAATCATTTGTTTTTCAACTGTCCTTTTGCAAAATCTATATGGAGAGCTTGTCTGCCCCAACATTATCATTATCTTTGTCAGTTTGAAATTCTTAATAACTAGCTACTTGGACTTCTCTTGATGCAGAAATTAATTTTTCTTTTGAAACTCCTTCTATCCATGGAATCACTACAATCTTTTGGCACATATGGAAGTTTAGATGCCAAGTTATTTTCCAATGAGCAGCAATAAATGTTAAATCTGTAATATATCCTCTTTTCATGTACTTAACTGATATTGCTACTAATGATTCAGCATCTCATCACATTAGGCATTATAGACAGTCAGTAGGTCATGAGAATCATTGGATTCCTCTACCACCAAATACTTAAAAGATTAATGTTCATGCTTCTTTTGAGAATTCTTTTTATTTAGCTGGAATTGCTATGTTATGAGAAATTTTGCAGGGGCATATGTTGCAGGAAGCGGAATTATAAAGTGAACGATCCATGCTAATCAAGCAGAAACTTGGGCTCTTCTTGAAGATATGTTGTGGGCTAAAACTCACAAGTGAGATAAACTTATATTTGCACTGACTGGAAAAATCTAGTTCTGTATGTAACTACTGGTTTACCTCTTCCTCCTTGGAAATCCAGTTCTATGTTAAATAGGTGTGTAATCTTGGATAAACAACATTGTAATTCTGGGTGGTCTTGTGTGTATGTAAATAGGGGTGCTAATAAATATGATGATGATCTAGCTAAAGCAGTTCGCTGGTTACACCTTAGGGAGGAATGGTGGTTACATCCACCTAACTTGGTATATCCTCACTTAGCTTATGGTGGCTACATCCACCTAACTTGTTATATCCTCACTTAGTTTATGATGTAAATTGTATTCCTATGTAATATATTTGTTACTTTTGTTCAAAAAAATAAATAAAGTTAAGAGTTTCCCCTGGTAGGTGTCACATGTCCATTTAATTGCCTAAAATTTTCATGGGACATGACCGACAATGATTGTGGTTCAGTGAATCAACGTCACCCACAAACACTCAATCTTGCATACTCGCATCAAAGTACGCATCTTCCTTCACTCATAAGGCTTTGCACAATGGAAGTCTTTTCTTCTTTCTCTCTAACACTTCATGCCCCCATAAGCATAAGAGGTTCTGTCATGTACTTAAATAATTCTCACACAAATCAGCAACACAATGAACACAAAGATATACTGCAATAAATCCATTTTATTGCACTAAAGGAAGATTACAAAACTCGTCCATCACATGGACCAAAACAGGCCATTCACCCTCTTGGTGAATGCCTATCTCTCTCTACAAAATCAGTGGTTCTTATCCACATAAACAACACTATTCTTATTGATCTCTAAGCTATTTATACATGTTAAAGATCAGGCCAAAACCATGTGCAACTGCTTTCACATCCTACAGATAGCCACATGTCCACATGTAGTTTTCCTAACCGCCAATCTGCTTTTCAACTGCCACCTTTTGTGTTGTCCTGCAGATGGAACCCACACTTGTCTTGAACGGTTAGGGACACTTTAATAAGGTTATGAACTCATTTCATAACCATTCCAACTTGTCTCACACCTTTGGCACGCTTGTGAAGCCAATAACCACCTTGTAACCACCACCTGAGCCATATTGCACAATTGTTGTGCTTTACTGAATTCTGCCTTGATACAATGCTCAACCATCTTGGCCCTTCCAACTTATTACTCTAAGATAATGCACGGACCATCCTTGTGCTTCAATCATCAAGGCCAATTCCTTAAACTCATTCTAGTTACTCATGCGTCGTATGTTTCACTTAGTCAATTCGCTTGACAATGACAATACCACTCTTGCATTGCTAGCTTGTTTGCAATGTTCAAGATTTGGATAGCCTTTAACTAATGGCATAGACCAACTCTTGGCCTATTCTACCTTCTTGCATCATCCTTGAGTTTGGGATAACTCAATACCATGGATATATCTTTATGCCAACATCGCATGTTGCATCTAGTTACTTTGGCCATGTATTGTCATTCCCTCAATGAAGCTTCATTGTGTCGGACAATAAGCTTCATTACTTAGTCAAATGTCTTTACATTGTAGCACCGCCTTTGTGCTTCACTGGCCCTACAGGGTTTTGCCATTCTTAGCACTTGACAGTCTATGCAGTGTCGCGCAATCATTATCGGACAGTGACTTGGCCTGCAATACTGTAATGCGTAATCATTATGCGTCACTTGCCTGACCTATATCATACCTCCCCCACCTAATCCGTTCAACGCCCTCGTTGAATGCAACAAAGTATACTCGTTATTCTTGTTCAATGGCCTTGCCAAAACTTCTCTGCCTAGTACTTTATGCCATCACTTAGATTACTGCCTTGCCATTGATCCTACTGACTTGTATTGTTGTTGTCACGTTGTCCTACGCTCTAACTTCAACTACAATCGCATATCATCACCCAAATGCAACATTCCTCTTGCCAACTCCCTGAATTAGGCTTAAATTTCACTTGAATCATTTGTGCCTAAGTGTACACAAGTAATGATTCTCTCCAACTGATCACAATGATCATTGCCATAGTGTAGGACCAGAATATCGCTACAATGCTATTCCTGCGATATTAACAACGCTTCTGCGAGCGTCACTACCAATTCTTTAACAACATCTCACTAGCGTCACAGAATACTCAAAAGAAACCGACGATGAAAGAAGTAAAAGAATAATACGTTGATCCTGCGATGGTCATCGTTCTTGCGATAAAGAATATTGTAGTAATTGCGATGAGATCGCAGAATAGATCCGAAATAAGAGGAAAACTTAGCTGTCATCCATTATGTAAATCCCTATATAAAGGGCTCGATAGATCCAGAAAAGGATGATGTATTTTTGAGAGTTGAAAGAGTCTTGAGGAGAGATAAACTTCAAGAGAATATTTGTAATCTTGATTTCTTCTGATTCTGTAAACATTTCTGAGATTTGAATAGTAAAGTGTCATTTAAATCTTTGAAGTTTAATTGATTTCCAATAGATTTCTATAGAATCTTAACAAGGGTGTAGTGTGGGAATTCCTGCAACTACATTTTGGCGCCCGAAACAGGGAATGAATTAACGAAAATTGAAGAAAAAGTGAAGAAGAAGATAAAAATTGTTCAAGATTAAGGAAATCATTAAGTAAATCAGTGAGATAATTGAAGGAAGAATGATCAGAATCAAAAAGAATTGTAGAAAATTGGAATGTGATATGGTAACAAGAGCAATGGTTGATAGATTTCATGAAAACATTAATGGGAAGATACATAAACGGGATTTTGAAGGAAGGAAGATTATGACAGTGGAGAAGATATCATTATTAAAAGAATTGGAAAAGCAGGAGATCACATTCACAGCAGCAGAAATACCAGAAGAAAATCTAGGTCATATATCTTCTTTGGTAATTACGATATCCGCTATACCAGTGAGAGAGGGAGAATAAATAAAATCTGAAGAAGAATGGGCTATGAATAGAACTTTGGTAGATGCATGAAGTTCTGTGGATATAATGTTCTATCATACTTTAAAAAAAATGGGATATAAGGATGAAGAAATGTTTAATTCAACATATCATATTCATGGCTTTGGAAAATCGTTAACAAAACCTAAAGGCGAAATAGTGGTACGAATTCCACTAGGAGAAATTGAAACAAAAATATTATTATGCGTGGTAGACGTGGAATCACCGTACAATATGATATTGGGAAGACCATGGATACATGCAATCAAGGCTGTAGCATCAACGTTGCATCAGTGCATCAAGTTTCCTATGCCCAGTGGAATCGGAGAAATTAGGGGAGATACAGATTTTGCAAAATTATGTTACCAAATTGAAGTGAAAAATTGTGAAAACCGTCCAAAGTTGCGAAAATCTCGCAGAAAACTGGCGAGAGAGTCAAAAAAAGGAAGAAGAAATTAAAGTTTACATGATAATAGCAAAAGAAGGAAAAGGAATACCCAGTGAAATCCCACAAGAAGAAGATGAATTCGCGAGAATTCTGAAAGCACCAACACCAATGGGAGAACCTGAAGCCAGTTATGTCGCAACAGAACCAACAAAGGAAATAAATATTGGGAGTAAAGAAGAGCCTAAAATGCTAAAAATTGGGACTAGAATGGAGGCAGATGAGGAAGAAAGAACTATAAATATTTTGCGAGAGTATGCAGATATATTCGCGTGGAGTATGGACGAGATGCCAGGGATAGACCCGTCAATATCATGTCATAAATTAGAAATCAACAAAAACATAAGACCATTTAAGCAAAGAATAAGGAAGATCGCAACAACATATCATTCTCAAATAGAAGAAGAATTACAAAAGATGCTAGACGCAGGAATTATAAGGCAAGCAAAATATCCAGAATGGATTGCAAATATGGTAGTGGTCCCAAAGAAGAATAAGGGGATAAGAATTTGTATAGATTTCACTGATTTAAACAAGGCTTTTCCAAAAGATAGTTTTCCATTACCAGATATTCCACAGATGGTTGAATCAGCAGTAGGAAATGCTAGAATATCATCGTTGGATGGGTATAAAGGATATAATCAAATCCCTCTCACTGAAGAAGATCAAGAACATAACGCACTTTTTTCTCCAAGAGGATTATATTGTTATACAAAGATTCCATTTGGCTTACAAAATGCTGGGGCAACGTATCAAAGAATGGTGGAGAAGGTGTTTGCCAAGTGGATCCAAAAAACATTAGAAGTGTATGTAGATGATATGCTGATCAAAAGAAAAGAAGCTGAGGATCATGTGCAATATTTGAAAGAGATTTTCGATCAAATGCGGCAATTCAATATTAAAGTGAATCCCGATAAGTGTACTTTTGGAGTAACTTCAGGGAAAATTTTGGGGTATATTGTATCAAAATAAGGAATACAAGTTGATCCAGAAAAGGTACAAGCAATTCGTGATATGCCAACACATGCGACGGTCAAAGATGTGCAAAAATTAAATGGACTCTTAGCCTCGCTGGGAAGGTTCATTTCGCGATCTTCTGACAAATGCAAACATTTTTTCGATATACTCAAGAAGGGAGTAAAATTCAGGTGGACAGATGAATGCGAAAAAGCTTTTCAAGGAATAAAAGAGCATTTAACGAACATAACTATTTTACAGCAAGCAGAACCGGGAGAAGAATTATTGATTTATCTTGCAACAACCACATATGCGCTAAGTGTTGTGTTGCTGCGAGTAGATGCAGGGGTAGAAAAACCAATTTATTATATTAGTAAAACATTTAATTCTGTAGAGAGAAATTATTCAAAGATTGAGAAACTAATTCTAGCATTGGTACATGCAACTTTCAAACTTCGCATATATTTTCAAGCACATAAGGTCAAAGTGTTAACGAAAGTGCCAATTGAGTCAGTAATGAAAAATTCAAAGAGATCAGGCAGATTTGAGAGATGGAATGCACAAGTAGGACACTTTGATATACAATATGAAGTTTTATCCTCGCCAAAGTCACACGTCATCGCAGAGTTCTTAGCTGAATTTCTTTTAGAAGATGATGAAGCTGTGGAGGAGATGATGGATGTAGAAGAGGAATGCGGAGATCCAAAAGAGTTATTAATAGAACCAAATATATGGGAAATATTAGTGGATGGATCATCCAACGGAGAAGGAAATGGAATTGGAGTTATTTTCATATCGCCAGAAGGAGAAAAAACAGCTTTTTCATTTAGATTAGAATTTGCATCCACTAATAATGAAACAGAGTATGAAGCTGTGATTCATGCTTTAAAATTCGCGATAGAAATGAATTTGGAAAATTCCAGAATCACCAGTGATTCACAATTGGTTATTCGTCAGATAAAAGGAGACTATACAACAAATGAACCATCTCTGAGAAAGTACAAAAGACTCGTTGAAGAATTATCTGCGAGAATTCCAAAAATAAAATGGAGACACATATCATGGAAAGATAATAGACTCGCAGATGCTTTCACTTTCATATCTAGTATGATGACAAATCCATTGGCGAGGTGCATAAAAATTCAAACACTTTTGTTTCCATCGATAAACAAAGAAGAAGAAGAGACATATGTAATGATGGTAGAAGCTGGCGAGGGAGAACTTACGAGCAATATCACAGATTGGCGAGCAGATCTTCATGCATATTTTGCGAGAGGAGAAATTCCAAGAAATAGATTAGAATCACACAAGCTGAAAAGTAGGGCAACCAATTATGAGCTAAGAGATGGAGTGTTATATCGCAGATCTTTTAACGGACCATCGCTAAGATGTTTGACGAGAGAAGAAGGACAAAAAGTATTAAAGATGTTACATAGTGGTGACGTTGCTAATCACAGTGGAGGAATATCATTAGCATATAGTACAAAAATGCAGGGTTATTACTGGACGTATATGCATGAGGATGCAAAAAAACTTTCAAGGCGTTGCGAGGATTGCCAGCGATACGGAAAAAAAGATACATGCACCAGGAGCACCATTATCATCTTCAACAAGTGTATGGCCTTTTGGAAAATGGGGGTTAGATATTGTGGGACCATTTGTACCTGGTTCTGGACAAATAAGATATCTGATTGTCGAAACAGATTATTTCACAAAATGGGGAGAAGTAAAGGCAGTACAACATATTCGCGATAAAGATATTTTTACATTCATCTTTGAAAATATCATCTGCAGATTTGGGATTCCAACACAATTAGTATCTGATAATGGGAATCAGTTTGAGGGATAGAATATAGAATTGTTACTCAACGCATTTAAGATAAAATATGGAAAGTCTACTCCTTTATACCCACAAGCAAATGGTCAGGCTGAGGCAACTAATAAAACAATCGCAGACATCTTGAAAAAGAAGTTATAAGGATACCACAGAGCATGGTGCGAGCAAGTACATAATGAAATATGGGCTTACAACACAACTAGACGAGAAGCAACTGGAATGTTACCATTTTGTTTGACATATGGGGTAGAAGCTGTATTACTAACAGAAGTTGTTATTCCTACAACAAAAAGAGAAGCATGGGAAAGAAATTTAAGTGCCGGTATGATACTGAATAAGTTGGATGAATTAGAAGAAAAAAGAGAACAAACTTTACAACATATGGAGAATTATCAACGCAGATTAGCTCGCGAGTACAACAAACGTGTTAAGAAGCGCGAATTCCAACCTGGTGATTTAGTACTGCGAGAAACGCCTAGTTATCAGCGAGAAAGTGGTGGAAAATTGGCGAGAAAATGGGATGGACCATACATCATTAAAGATATAGTTGGAACATGGGAATACAAACTAATGGATCCTGAATCAAGAGATGTTGGTCAAAGACTCGATAGACCGTGGAATAGATTATTTCTGAAGAGGTATTATCAATAACATCTTCTGCGAAATAAGAAATACTGGTATGTTATATGATGACACAGATAATAAATTCTTCTCTCTTACAATTGAAAAATTCTTCTGATAATAAAGCGCAACAATGACAGCGAGCATCATCGCAAGAAAAGCGAATAAAATTTCGCAGAGATTAAAGAATGGGACGAACCTTTATGGCGTGCACCCTGGTTCGCGAATAAAATTTCGTAAGAGGCAAATGTAAAACCTAAAAGCACGTCATAGGTGGGGGTATCTCTTGACATGATTCAGGGGTAAGGTTATAACGCTACTGGATCCTGAGTCATGCAGATGTTGGGGTTAAAGAAAACCTATCCGGGAGAGAGATCTTGGATTTCCAACTATATATGGTTATACCCCGGTTGGACGACCGAGAATCTCTTCCAAGAAATGCAAAGTATGACCAAGGCGCTGAGGTACACGGTTGAGCCAAGGGTGTACGAAACTCCCTTGCCATTCTTGGCTATAATGCACTTGGCCTGAAGAAAACCCCACTTAGGGTGCAGTCTTGTAACTATAAGCCATATAGGCATAAAGGACAAGAGGCTGCAAAAATAGCTGGTTGTTGGTAAATATGGATGGGAGGAGCTAGTCTTGTATGGCCGATGTGCCCTCCTTGAAGGGGCAACCAGGGGGGAAGATAAGGGCGGCACCCTCCATTAGGGAGCTGATAAGTGTCTTAAGACGGCAATGTCATGGGGATTTATGATCGCAAGAACATTTAGGCCTGTCATATTGTCGCGTGACGTAAATTATACAGAGGCAACAAACCATAAGTTAATATGAGATCAATGGGTTTTTACATGAAAGTGTAAAGACGTCCTGCGATTTCATCGCAAGACGACAATGTCATAAGGCTAAATTCTTGACAGAGAGTTTGTACTTATCATATTGCAGCAAAGATTTTGAAAAAACATGGATAAGACAAGATCAGAGGGTCTTTACATGCAAATGTTAAGAAGTCTTGCGATTTTGTCGCAGACAGAAAAAGTTTGGCAAAATAAGACCTTTACCTAGGAAGGCAAAATAAGACCAAAAGAATAATCTTACCAATTAACTATTCTATTTTAAGATTGCAGGAAGTATTCATTCATCGCAGAACCATATATAAGAAGGCAAATTCTTCACATTGCAGATTACTTCAGAATTTTTCAGAATATCGCAGCAATATTCATTGTATCGCTAATATATTCATACTTTCGCGAACAATGCAACAACACAATTCCTTAAAGAAGATACAGAAAATGATTCACCATTTCAAGAAAGATAATGAAGGGCAAGTAAGGGAATAGAGAAGTAAGATTTCATTATCTTCCTTGAAAAATATTCAAAGTAAGCTAATTTGGAAGGTAAGTTCTAAAATTTCTCAAAAATTACATCGCTCGCAAGAAAGAAGAAGAAAAAGAAAGCAAAGATAAAATTCAAGTTTCAGCGGTGGCTTCGCCAGATTTATTCTTCTTGCTCGTTAGATTCATTATTTCTGCCAGAGTTATCAGCTTTTTTAGCATCCTTCTCATCATGAGTCTCTCCTTCTTTTGACCCTTTACCAACATTTGCTTCGCCACCCGTAGCTGCTTCTTTGGGAGGACTTCTTTTTTCTTCTTCTTCACCATCTTCTTGAGTGGTATTTTCTTCATCGTTAGTAAACTCTAAATCTTCATCCATGGGAAGAGTAATTTCATCATCATCAACCTTTAGAGGAGGAACAGTTACAGGAGGGAGAGAATTGGAGAGAAGAATCTCGTTCACAAGAACTTCAGCACTGAGGTGGACCTTGCGAAGGAAACTTCTATCACGATTCCTAATCTCTATGTTTTTAAAGTACTCGAGATAATCAAGTCTTTTTTCTGCTTTGTCGCGAGAATCAAGATAATTAGAAACAATAGACTTATTTTCTTTGCGAACTTTATCCAATTTAGCGGTCAGATCAGTGATGGTAGAATGAAGATTTCTTTCGGACTCTGCGAGCAACAAAATAATAAAAGATCAGTTAGACAAAATTTTCACAAGGAATATAACACAAAATTTTATAAGAAGATCAACAAGAGAGGAAGTCAATTGACTACCTTCTTTTTGCGAGGTTAATTTTTGGATTAATGAAAATAAACAGTTCTCCCATTGATTCATGGCATCATCGAATTTATCGCCAACCATACCTTTCAGACGAGATTTCATGCTTTCTTCTTTGTTGCGAAGATATGAGTTTTCCTTTGCTAATAAAGAATGAGATTCCTTTAATTGAGAGTATTGATCTTGAAGTTCGCTGGCTCTTAAACTAAGAGTTAATCTACCCTTGATAAGTTTATCCTTCTCGGCAGCAGATGATTCATTTAATTCCTTGAGCTCATTCTTAAGATAGTGAAGAGATTCCTCTTGATTATTACATATGCTTTGAAGATTACTTAATTATTGCGAGGAAATCGCCATCAAGCTTGAAAATCTATGTTTTTCTTGGGACAAGGTTTTATTCTCATCTGATAAAGATTCCATCGCCAAATTAGCCTTAAAAAACAAATATGAGAGGCGATCAACCTCACCACTTAATAAATTCTGCCTTTGCAATAATTGATTATTCTCATTAGGAAGATTATTTATGTGATCAATTGAATAAGTATAAATATTGTCCATCCAAGAATCTCTTTCAATGCGAGCTTCTTCAGCAATAGATTCAAATTTGAGTCTTTCTATGAAACGAGTCCGATTTGAAACTAATATATGAATCAAGAATTTAAGAAGGAAGCTTGAGTAAAGAAAATATGTAAATAAAACAGAAAAACAAAAGAGCAGAGGCAACAAAAATGTACCTTTCAGCTCGTCATTTTTTCTGCGAAGATTCTCGCAGTCAAGAGAAGAGTTACGAAGCATGTGATTCAAAGTATCACATTCAGCAGTTTTAGCTTGAAGGATTTTCCTCAGAGCTTCAATTTCATTTTCCAAAGATGCTCGCGAAGCATTATCATCAGATCCAAAATACTTAAGTAGAGTCTCGCAAGCTTCATGCTGGAGAGGGTCAGTGGAAGACTTTCTAGCATTGTCTAAAATGTTAGACAAGATTTTAAAAGTAACATCAACACCTGCAAAAGTTTCGTTTGATGAAGGAAGGGGTGTAGAAGATGAAGTAGTAATGAGCAAGTTGATGATCATTTGTGATGGTTGAGTTGTCAGGAGGAGTATGTGGAAAAACAACAGTTGAAGGCCGTAAAGGACTATAAGGATTCTCAGTCACAACAATTTTAGAAGCCTGATCTGTTAAAGGGTCAGAAGAAGTAGAAGTATGGGTAGCGATATTCTCGGAAACAAAAGTAGAAAGATTTGGTTGCGATGGTGTGGGAGTAATCCTCACGGATGTTAATGTGGGCATAATAATATCTTCTCCAAGTGTCTTAAAGTAGCGAGATATTTTGGGAGGCTTAACAGGGTTCTCGTCATTCTGCGAACAATAACTCAGATAAGAAACAGAGGCAACAATATTGTTATTAGGAAATAGAATATGTTTCTTACTACCTTATCATTCGCATAACTCCTCTTTTTCTTCTCTACTAGTCTTTTGCGAGTGTTAGGGTTTTGAATCGTGGATTGTTTAGTTCCGCTGAAAATAAGACACAACATGGAAATTATAAGGAATAAAATAAGAAAGATTGGAGAATGAAAGTAAAAATTGGCTTAAATAAATGTCATAAGTCAAGAAACATACCTTGGTGACTCCATTAGAACAGTAGCAGAAGAATATGAAGAAGAAGAAAGTTGCAGACGGAAGACGAAGTAGACAAATGAAGAAGATGAAGAAACAAAAGAAGAAAATTAGTTTTGAAATTTAGTCCTACCTTTTATAGGCAAAAGAGGGTGGGCCCATTGAGCATAGACGTGTCAGTAAATGGAGGAATTCACAACACGTGTAAGAAAGGATAGATTAATGGAATCTTGTCGAGGAGGAAGTATAAAAGGGAAAAAAGCTGCGAGGATAATAAAGAATATCGGTTCTCATGATCTTCTCTTCTTCGCAGAAAAGACATGAGAAGAGGCAAGATGTAGGACCAGAATATCGCTACAATGCTATTCCTGTGATATTAACAACGCTTATGTGAGCGTCACTACCAATTCTTTAACAACATCTCACGAGCGTCACAGAATACTCAAAAGAAACTGACGATGAAAGAAGTAAAAAAAGAATACGTTGATCATGCGATGGTCATCGTTCTTGCGATAAAGAATATTGTAGTAATTGCGATGAGATCGCAGAATCGATCCGAAATAGGAGGAAAACTTAGATGTCATCCATTATGTAAATTCCTATATAAAGGGCTCGATAGATCCAGAAAAGGATGATGTATTTTTGAGAGTTGAAAGAGTCTTGAGGAGGAAGAAACTTCAAGAGAATATTTGTAATCTTGATTTCTTCTGATTCTGTAAACATTTCTGAGATTTGAATAGTAAAGTGTCATTTAAATCTTTGAAGTTTAATTAATTTCCAATATATTTCTATAGAATCTTAACAAGGGTGTAGTATGGGAATTCCTGCAACTACACATATTCTTTTGCCTTCATTTCCCGACGTTAGTTGCACCACGCAACATAACGGGACTTATAGAAGACTCGGCCTCATTCTTCAATCATATGCGCATACGCCAAATTATGCCATGCCTTAAGGTATGTAATATATGATTTTATACCACTCTTGGTATGCGCCACAACCTATAGCCTTTGATGCACCTTGCAAACATCAACCCTTTACTATATTTGGCCTCCAAATCATATTGCAAACTTTCACCTTCTTGGACTTGCATCATTTGTATGCCAAAAAACCAGAACCTCGTTGTTCTTGCATCGTCGCAACACCTTGATTGAAATGCATTACTCTGGTATAATCATGACTTAGGATACCTGGGGCATTCCACCGTCACTTTAAAAAAGTATCCTCTTCACGCGCCTTTGAAACCAGCAATTTAAGCATCACTTGCTCTTTCAAACTGCTACGCTTTAATGTGGCGGAAAAACAACATCATGTTCTTCCTAACTATGAGTCAATCTTAACTCAATTACTTGATGGACTTGCATATTCATTCTTGCTATGTTACTCTATGCTATTGCTTCCAAATGCCTCTGTACTTCCACATAAATCTCCACAGCAAACTCGACTATGCCACCAACTCATATATTTGCTTATTTCACTTTCAACGTCCTCTATTGCATATTTTGGCTTAATATGCTATGCAACATCTTCCACGTGAACTAGCTTTACTTTGAACGAAAGAGACAAGAACTATCGTCTCAAATACCCTCATTCACTACTACCTTACATAGAGAGTTAATTCCCAACACCAAGGTACACTCGACCCAAACTGAAAGTATACTCAAACTTGAGCAAATACTCGCGCCAACTGATTGCAACTTGTAAGACCTAACAAGCCTTGAAATACTGACTTCATCCTCGCTTTTAAGAAACAAAGGAAGCGAGACAGCACCTAATGTCCCCAATGTAGCAATTCACTTTGCCACATGCACTCTTACAACTATCAACGTTCTTATGGTGGATTTTTGACAAAGGCTAAAATCGTAAACCCATAATTACACAAACCTCTGATTCAGCAATCAGGCGTAAATATGGAGACACGGGTCTCTCATCGAATCCTCTGATGGAGAATACTTTCTCTCAGAGTGTATATAGATATGTAGTCTCATAGTTGGACAACGGCATATCTCATGAGTACTGAATACTTCATTCATAATTTCTATTACGGGATGACCAACTCCCGAACAACTTGCTCTGCTAGTATAAAGTCATAAATTAATCATTCCTAAATTCTTGGATTCATCCGCAGAATTTCTGAAAATATTCAAATATTTTCGCAGATATCTCATTACGCAAATTGTGGTTCTTCCTAGCAGAGGTACATGGATTAGTAATATTGGATGCACGGGCATCAGTGCTACCGCCTGAGCGAGCCTTGTCTCAAACCTAAATTCTTGGATTCATCCGCAGAATTTCTGAAAATATTCAAATATTTTCGCAAATATTTCATTACGCAAACCATGGTTCTTCCCAGCAGAAGTACATGGATTAGTAATATTGGACACACGGGCATCAGTGCTACCGCCTGAGCGAGCCTTGTCTCAAACCTAAATTCTTGGATTCATCCACAGAATTTCTGAAAATATTCAAATATTTTCGCAAATATTTCATTACGCAAACCATGATTCTTCCCAGCAGAAGTACATGGATTAGTAATAAATATTGGACGCACGGGCATCATGGCTACTGCCTGAGCAAGCCTTGTCTCAGATGGTGCAATTGTATTCAACAATGATATATTAACAACCACCGCACGAGCAAGTATTTCAAAATACGACGAAACGATGAACCTATGCAAAATAGGACGAAAAATAACAAATAAATAAAAATTGACCAAGGCGCTGGGAGCATGGACACACTGACCGGACAATCGTGCCGTGGTCAATCCCACACCAGTCTCATATTTTTGTTGTTTTCTCTGAGTTCATGAAAAACCTTTCGCTTGAACAAATATCCTTTGTTTTGAGGAAACTCCTCAACTTCATGGTGCTTCCTCCGCGCGGAGGAAATAATATAAAATCAAGGAGAGCATGAGGGGGGCGTGACCATTGGCCAACCGTACATGCATGGTCTAGCCGGCCCCACACCTCATATTTCCTCATTATTTTATTAATTGCTCTAATTTCATGAAAACTCCTTAATCTCATGATATTTCCTTCGTCCCATGAAAAATAATAAAACTTAGGAAACCCGTGTGCACAGTCATGGCCGGTCGGCCAAACCCTGGATGGCTCACACGTCCCACTCTTTTATTAGCATATTTTTCATGTTTTCATAATCCCATGAAAATTCCCGATTTCATGATATTTCCTTCAAATTATGAAAATTCCTTCAAATCATGAAATAATGCATAAAATAGGAAAACGCACGGGACCGGGCTGGGTCGGCCAGTCATGCTCCAATCCGGTCCCACACGCTCACACGTCCCTTATTTTATTATTTATGATTTTTGATGTTTCCTTCGTCTCATGGAAACTCATTTATTTCAGCAAAACTCCTTCGTTTTATCATATTAGGAAAAATGTTAAGGGACCGGCCCCTTTGATTTTTCCTGAGTTTTACTCTCTGGCTGTTTTCACCTCCCGAAAGAGCTTAAAACCTAAATATTCCCGATTTGGGAGATAGAAAATTCTTTTCCGTACGTAATGGAGGGGCGGACCAGCAAAATCCGAGTCCGTATGAGAAATCTATGTTGGTTCTACCAAAGAACGCTGATTAGGGTTTCAACCAGTCTGGGAGTGCTCAAATGATCAACATTTGATCCCGTGACCACCCAGGGCCGGTTTCATGACCTCTTGGTCGGTCCCTCACCTCTTCATAATTCCTTCACTTTTCATTATTTTCCTTCATCCGATGAAGTTTTGACGGTTTTATCAGAAAACCTTAATTTTGTCATATTTTCTCAAACGGTCGCTCAAACGAGCACCAAAAAATATCAAAATTCTCTGAACTGAGACATGGACGTATCGACGAATAAAGCATGTTACCTTGACCGACCAGGGTTGGCTTTGTGGCTCGCAATGAGCCAGTCCCACGTGTTTCTCACAATCTGACCTAATTTGCACAATTACACGTATTAGGTCCAAAATTCTCCGAACAAATTCAGAATTTGACGGAGCGATCATCATTTGATCCCGTGACCACCCAGGCTGGTTTCACGACCCCTTGGTTGGTCCCTCATATGTTAATAATAATTAATTAGGTTCTATCACCTAATGTTGAACCCAACAGTAATTCAGTAAATGATTAAACCAGCATTTAATCATTCTTTCAACAACTCACCAAATCTTCAAAGAGGTCTTGGATTTTGCTCACGTGAGCATATGAGAATTTCATGGTCGATCCACGGTCCCATGAAGCCGGTTCTCCTTCATTCTATGGTTAATTTCAAATAAATCATCAATTGGTCATCAATTGATCAAATTAGGGTTTCTGAATCCAAGGATCATGATTCCAGATTCAAACACTAATAATTTCACATTGATCTCATGATCAATATTTGTATTAATTATGCTCGATTCAACTACCAGCGCTTTAATTAATATTTTATTTTGGTCACGCTACCAATATTTCATCAGACGAGCAACACTTGCTCAGATGAGCAATATTTACTCAAATTGAACTACCAATATTAAATTAGCGAACAACACTTTCTCTCCTCAACGTGAGGATCCTATCACTATCTCAGCAGACACGTTCGATTCATGAGTTGTAGAACATTCTAAAAAATCATGTTTAACTCAGAAAATACGTGGACTCATCGTCCCACGAAGTCATAAAATCAGCAACTGACTTAATTAACCACGAGACATCAATCGTGTCACTTGGGGGGATATCAACTAGGGTTTTGGTTTGGCGGTCTACGGCACGTGTGTTCAAATACACGATGAAATGTGAGCAAGTCGTGCAATCAGTTGAGGGAGTTAGAGAAGTAGTGGGTGGAAAATCAACCAAGTCTCTGCACGATGAGCGCAACTGGTTTCAAGCATTATTTCCATCTCTCCACTCCTTCACTCCATCAACTGTCACACTTCATGGGATCATGGTGTTTTCAACTCCGGCATTATATAATATCTCTGAATCCTGATTGAAAGGAAAAGATTCGAAGAGTTCTCAAACATTCGAACAACAATCGTCTGAACGAGAAATTTCTCAACAAAGTTCATACAGACGCTCATTCGTCTACACGAACTCACAGAAATCACTCACAATCAGGAAATATTCAATCATTTAGAGTATTACATGGAAACCATAACACACCTACAATCACCATTGATCTCACACATTTCTCAGCTTCCCTCCTACAGACCAACCCATCCTCTCTTGTGACCGAATTTACTCTGGAACGGCCATTGTCTTGGTTTAGGCTGGAGTACTACAGATTGGTCTCTCGAACTAAAAAGCACCCCCTTCATAGCGGTGCATCTGTGTGAGGTTGAACATTTTGCTCGGTTCAAGGAATCTCCTCCGCACGGTCGTCCTCAATTCCGCAAAAACCAGCAGATCATTTTTCCCCATCTACAGATTGGCGACCACAGTGGGAGATCATTCTCTCGGTTGCAATCTCTCATTCTCATAAGATGGTTGGTCTAAGGTCAGGATCGGTCATAAACCCTAACGCAAACATCGCTAGTACTAGCAACAATGAAGATATCCCGGAAACCGTTCCGGACACTAACACCGATGGTGGTGACATCACTCCTCCTCACAAAAACGCAGAAGGTCATCCTTTGTTCGGCCGACAGCCTGAATAGGTCAGAGGAAATCCACCACCAACTATGGCTAATCTCGTCAAAGCGCAAGAAACTCTTGCAAAAAATCAGATGGATATGGCCGCGGCACAGGAAAAGCTATTTGATCACCTGAAGACCCTTGCCGAAAAAATGTCAGAGAAAGTTCAAGACAAATGGAAAGAAATGGAGAAGTCCTCAGACGCTGCTGATCCTGAGGTAATTCCGATTCGCACGGTGAATGACGATGAAACTGACAAAGCCATGAGCAATTTGTCAAAAGAATCAACAAGTTTCATCACTAGAGAAGACTTGGAGCGCCTTCTGGAGAATCATGGAAAAGACAAGACACCACATGTCCATCATCACCAACCTCCCTATCCTACCGCTACACAAAGGACTCCGCTTCCTAAAGGTTATATTTCCCCAACTTTTACTCTGTATGATGGAACTGGTAATGATCGAGAGCATGTATCTCGCTTCCTTGAAGCCTTAGGAGAGCATGAACATAACCATGTCGTCCGTCTCAAGGAATTCTCAAAATCCTTGAAAGGCGAGATACACACAGTACAACAACATCGCACCGGGGACCATCAATAATTGGGGAGAGATGATTAATGCCTTCTACAGAAAATACTTCTTCGTGTCAGAGCAAGTCACTCTCTCTGACCTTGGAAGAATGTTTCAAAGGGTTGGTGAAAATACCAATGACTTCGTGAAAAGATTCAGAATCCAAGCCCTGGATTGTCATGACCCAAACGTCACGGAGCAAAAACTGGTGGATTTGTGCATCAATGGCATGCTCCAAGTCTACAGAGCTCTTTTGGAGAACCTCCGATTCCAGATTTTCTCAGAGCTCCACGAAGCAGCGAAGAGGTCGGAGACCACTGCGCCAGCTCTGTTAGAAAGAACAAAATCCACAAAGGCTGAAGAAGCACGAGATACTCGAGGAAGCAGACGCCTAGTCAATAAGCAGTACAGTCTGCAACCTTCCGCAAATGCTGTCATAGAAGGGAGCAAACGGAAAGCCGAACCACAGCGCAAGCATGCTCCTTCTATCCCTTCAAAGATACAAAAGAAAGAAAATGTGGAAACGGCTCCTCAGCATATGGAAGATCCAGAAACACCTGATTTTCCCTGTTCCATCGAAAAATTCATTGAATTGCTAGAAGCCTGGATTCAAGATGGCGCAATCAAATTGCCATATGTCAAGAAGGAACCAACTGAAGAGGCAATGGAAAATCCTCGATACTGTCGCTTCCATAGGTTCATCGGCCACCCCACAAATGCTTGTAATACTTTGAAGCGCATATTTAAAGAAAGGGTCGAGTCAGGAGAACTTAACCTGGGGACTGAAGGAGTGCACCGAGATCCACTTCCTGTCAGAACTTTCTCTATCTCCGAAGCCCAAGTCAAGGAAGCAGTCCAGTTATTAGTGGAGCATGTGTGTGAATTAATCTATCTATTGAAGGAGCAACGAGGAGATATGTTTAAGGCTTTGAATCACATAGTTTCCGGGAAACACCTGCTAATTTCAGATATACCTCCTGAACCCTCAGCCACTGACAAAGAAATGAATGACTGGGGACTGCTCTCCACAGTGCACGTCAAGGAAAATGAATTCAAAAGGGCTTTTATTGATGTTGGTACTGCTGTTAACATCATTCCTTTAAAGACTCTTAGAGCTGCTGGCATAACTCGACATGAGGCTACTCACGCTCCCACAACAATCATAGATCATGAAGGAATTCTCAAGGATGCATATGGCTTCATCAACCTAAAAATTGTGAAAGGTTCGACCTGCACTGAGACCAAATTTTACATAATCCGGGAAGACCCTGGATATGATATGATTCTTGGGCGCCCATGGATCCACGATGGAAAAGTTGCACCAACCTCTTCGGTTGTACTTTCATCCGCTGAAAAAACCTATGACTCGGAAGAGGAAACAGAAGATATCTCGCCATTTGAATATCTAGAGAAGGTCAAAGCATTGACAGAACTTGCACATAATTTTGGAGAGAATCCAAATGCTTTTATCAAGAGATTCCACGCTCAGGCAAGTCTTATTCCTTCTCGTATGTCCATATCGTCAGTTTTCAAATATGCTCATTTGGTTCAAGGGCTTCACTCCACAAATGATTTAGCAATTACAAACTGCTATGCGTGGATCATTGCACCACAATAATATTTTACTCAATGGCTGAATCCAGAGCCTCTTCAAGTTGATCATCCAATCGAGCGATTCATTGTAGAAGACACGGCTAAACATGACATGCAATATGAGGGATGATTCCTTTTGCACGAGTGTCCATATGTGCCACAGCCCTGGAGTCACATTGCTCGAAGGATTCCAAATCAACAGAAGATATTCAAGGCACGGATTGCAAAGCCAAACAAGTTCAAAGAAGGAGATTTGGTTCTCAAGTCAACTAAGCGGGATCTTCATTCTACAAGGAACCCCAATTGGGACGGACCATTTATGATCACTAAGTCCATGATCGGAGGATATTACAAGCTGATCAACACAGATGGACGGACCCTACCAGTAATTCACGAAAATTGGCTTAAGGCGTTTGTCTAAGATTACGGGAGATTCGGGGTACTGGGCGCTTGAGCATTCATGACGTCTGGATTTGGAATTTTAGGATTTTCTTTCATTGTATTTCAATTCCTACAAAACGTTTGCAACACTTGCAATCAGTATTTGAATTCAGCAATTTATCATAAATTCAGTTCATATTTCTTAAAGGGAAATCTCTATCAAACCCAAAAGAAAATCCCTAACCATCTACCAATCCAAAACCATGATATCAAAACCCAAATAAAACCTCACATGTCTCAGAAATTCATAAGCCTAAGAGAAATGAATCAAAGAAAATCGGCAAAGAAAGATATTCGCGCCTCTGCGTCCTTCAAAGCTTGCAAAGCCGCCTGCTCCTTGGTCAGCTCTTCAGTAATCCTGGCGATCTTGTCTTCCTTCTCCATCACAGCATCATTTGGAAAGGGTATGTTATTTTCACATGAATCTTTAATAGCATTCATCTTCTTACGAAGCCACTTCACATTGAAGCCAAGTCTCTCAGAATTCTCCAAGTTGAACTCCCAATCAAAGAGTACATCTGGAGTTACAACATTTATGGATCTAGTGCATATGTCGCTTACAATATGCAAGAGTACACTTACCTGCATTGTTAAAGCATAAGCACGCCCAGGGTTCCTGTCAACAATTATATGGCCAAATTTCTCCCATATTTTCTTGTACAAGCCCGCATACCCAATAGGAACGCTGAATCCACCAACTAACTCATGATACGAGAGTGAGGCGTCGAATGGAGGATCAAAAGAAACTCCTGCACTTGGGTATTCATGCACGATCATACGGTTTTCAATTACTGGAACAACTTCTACTGTCAAGGCAACAATTTCTTAAGTATTTTCTGCCGGTGTCCTGGATTCTTCTATTACAGCAACAATCTGAGCCTCCATGACTCCATCAACAACACTTTCCTGACCTTAGGGGCAGAGATGGTAGCCTCCCTATCAATAGCCTCAAAGTCGCTCGTTTCATCATTTTGGGTTCCTTCATTCTCAACTTCGGTATTTTGTACCTAATACGAAGATTACATGAGATTAGGCTCATCCAAGCATGAAACCAAAGGAAATCATGAACTACAACATGAAATCAGTTTAACATCATTAAATCATTTCATTTTACATGCTAGATATTAGTAAATAACGTGAAGGTCACAAAACCACGTTTTGCAACAAGTCCGCCTGAGGAGATTTTACACTGCCATGTACAACGCTATGAACTGGGAGCAATTGGTGAAGAATCAAGGGTTGAGTTATATACAATTATCTTCGTATGGGTATTACCTACAACAGGTAAAACTTTCATAGAAATCGGATGAACGACCAAAAAGATATGGTCGAAACTCGGACTACACGATGTCTGGAAAAGTTCTGAAAGTCTCCTGGAAGTTCACTATGTCGTTTTTTTCAAGCTCTAAAAGTGCTCAAAATTTAAAAAGCTTCCTTGTTAAAGCTTGGAAATTTCCTGGGCTTGAATATGCATATGCTAATCAGTAAAATCTGACATCATACGAAGATTCTACAACATTTTTCCTAAAGTGCTGAGTTCTGAATTTTCTGGTGACGTATTTTTGGCAAAAACTTGTCATATTCACAATACTTTCTCGTTCAGTCATTCATGGATCAGAAAGTTTATACTTTATGGATGAAATACAAGAGAAATACTTACTTGGGTAGTTCCCGAAGCATTCAAGGAACCAGGATTGCTCACATCAATGTCGACAGCTCCGCTACCTTCATTCGGTCTTGAACCCTGAGAGTTCTCTTTATCGCCATCCTTCGAACGACCGTCACCAGTATTCTCTACAACCATGGAATTATTTTCCTGGATATATCCCCAACAATCAGCATTTCACTCATAAAACGCCATGATTACTATGGGGGAGATACTTACAACTTCTTCATCGCTCAAGTCAGAAATTGTTTGCTCGGAAAAACGAAGACCTTCGATACTTGATAGGGCAAAGTTCTACAACGGAACAACAATATCAGTTTCATGATCCTAACAATACGGCCGAGAAAGGGTCATAACAAACAGAGTAATGAAGACTCACCAAAGCGCCAGCTAGGGACTTTATAGTATTAGGTAACAGCTTATAGCTCTTATGCATGCCTTCTCCGCCATGAACAACAGCCTCAATCTCTGAGAAATCTACACGGATTCAAGGTCTCACAGCACGACCATCCTGTGATAAATTTCAACAGCATAATCAGAACTCATTTATCATAATTTTATGAAGATTATAAAGAGAAACGCACCTGAGAACATCCCGGAGACGATTTTCGCTTATCACCAGAGAGATATTTCAATCTTGGTCGACTGGAAATCATCTCATCATAAGGACGATCCTTCACTGGAGGCTGACCAACTGTCACGAATTCATGCAAGCGCTCAAATTGATCGTCCCAGAAGGCTGCATAACATGGAGTCACATAGGCGAGCCTATCAGAGCAAGGGAACCAATATTTACTTCCTTCTACATGAGTATGGTCCAAATAAGTCATGAGCTGCTCAGCCGATGGTTTCCTCCAACGAATAGTTGGAACGCACTGGTCCATACCTATTTGTCGAGTTGCTCTATCAATATTATACTCCTCCACTGAAAATTCCCCATACGAGACTGACGGAAAATGACCAGGGGTGCAACTCAACATGAAAGACATCTCACCATCGTTCAGATCTGCACCGGATGACAAGCTAGTACTCTCTCCAGTATTGAAATTCGTTGGTTGGGAAACATAGGAAGGCACTGACACCCAAGGACGAAAATTAAACTCAGAATCATCATCCAACATGTCGATAAGGTGCGCCTTAGACCGAGGTTGCTTTGTAGACCAACGCATGATCCTAGCATTGTCTTTCTCAGGAAAAATATGGCGAGAGTCAGTATTGGGTCCTTTCAAAACATTACGCGGGATGGGTGCATAATTCTTGAAGTGTTCCCACATCAAGCCTTGAAGAAACATCGTGTTAGCATAAAATTCAATCCTCATGAAGCTGTTCGACACACTGGAGTCGATAACCAAAGAATCTAAGTTGTAATATAAGGAGCCCAAGAACAAGCTCCCTATTGGAAGTTGCTCACCTTGCGCCATTTTAATAGCAAAGGGGATCACGAAAGGCTTCAACAAGTTTCTGCTGTCTTCAAAGACATCTCTGGACAACCATAAACACAAGAAAGCAACAATGGGTAATATATCGTCAATAGGTTTATCAGAAACCTCGTCTTTGGGCCACCAGCGTGTCAACCAAAGAGCATAACATCCTTTACCGCCAGCCTTGTTTGCTACCTCCATTGCATCTGTCAAGACGTGAGAAATGACGGTCTCCTAATCAGAAATATCCCCAGGGAAATTTCCCGTGATTGGGAGGTGCATCAAAGCTGCAACGTCTTCCAAAGTAATGGTAAATTCTCCCCATCTGCATATGAAGGTGTGAGTGGGAATACACCAACGAGAAAGCATAGCTACCATACTCCTTGCATCATGATAAATGAATAAATCTCCAGAAGCCTGAATATCTCTCGTCACCTACGCCTGATCGAGCATGGCCCTCACATGAGGAAAACCCAGCATATGCCTCGCCCATCCAGCAAATTTCTCCAAAGGTCGACGAGAAAGTTTGAATTCTATAATTGATGCGAAGAAGACTCCTCGCTCAAGACAAAACCGGATGACTGTCTTAGGGGTCACAAATTTCTTCTGAGTGACAGTTCTGGGATTTATCAGAAGACGATACACTGGGGACTTCAAATGTTTTTCGGCTCCTGGAGTATATTCCTCAAAGAATTCGTCATCAATGTTTGGGATGTTCTTAATCCCGGGGGTTTCATCTTCGTCTTCACCAACAGAAGCTTCATCCATGCATGTCTCACCTCTGGAGATGTCATCATCAATACACATTTCATCTCTTGAAGAGTCGTTAACTTGGGAGCTGGTCATATTTATGAAGTAGCTGCAAAATTCATATTACATTTTACTTCAGCGCATCATCCAGAATCAAGGAAATACTAGCGTCTAACGGTAATTCTTAACTCTTACCTTTTTACGCTTCCACTAAACAGTAGTGAGAGTAATGCTAGAGTTAATGCTCCGAATAAATCCGCTTCTTCAAAACCTACAAAGGACGTCCGAAAATTCAGATTTTTCATAAAATCATGAACAATTATACTGTGTGAACATTCACCATAGAATTATGAAAATTAAGACATTATTTCATCATGAATAATCTTTATCTCTAAGCAACATCACATAAAACTCAAGTTTCGATTTTAGAGGAATAATATATATTTGCATACATATATATGTAAACGAAACGTTTATTTACTCACGTAAATAAATAAATATTTTCAGCATGATCCAGGCTCATAAAAATAAATCGTGGATACTCCACGGTTTCAAAAAAAAAAAAAAAACCTTTTCATGAACCAACCATGTTTTTACAAGAAAACTCTTTTCCTTCGTGCTGTCATATGTATTTGAAACGAAGGTTTATTTCAATTTTGGGAAAACTCACGCATTACATGATAAAGTTTTACATGAAAGCTCATACATAAAATTTTATCATTGTACACAAGCTTATATATACATAAAGAGGAGAACCCACTTCTCCGCACCATTGTTATTCTTTAAAACGAAGATTTTACTACGGTCTTTGTGAAAATTCGCTTTTTGTGATAAAACTTTGGCTCACGTGAAAACTCATCAACATAGTTTCATCACTGAACCTACATATCCATATATGAAGGAAAACTTCTCCTAAATCAGGGATTATTACTAGTTTTCAAAAACTAACGATCAAACGAACATACGTTTTCAAAACGAAGGTTTTTCCAACGAAAACCACAATCATATATACACGGGTATATAATTTCATCATGATCAATATGTGAACAACTCATAAAATTCATGATCATCAGCAAAAAAATAAATAAATAAAATTGACGCATACCTGTCGGCGCCGGTGAAGAACCGTCGGACGGTGACGGCAACGGTGGCGGCGCTGGAGCTCCGGCGAATTTTTTTTCCCTTCTCTCCTGGTGTTGGTGTGAAGATGATGAGGTGATGGGAGTTGCTGGTCGTGAGAAAAAAAAAAGAAGGAAAAGTAATTCCTTTTATGACAAACTTTGTTTCTAAAACCTAATTTTCCAAGGATTTCCTTATTGGGCCCGGCCCGCGAATCCCGAACGACCAAGGTCCCGTCATCCAAATCAGCGGTTCAACACCAACTCATGCTCACCAAACGAAATTCTATCATGCCGCTAGAGCATGATTTCAAGTCATGATATGCTCGTACGATCGAAATCCGGTAACATCTTAACTTACGACTGAGTTCAATTACTTGCACTGTTATGACCGGAAAATCACCATTCAATGCTGACTGAGGAACACGGCTCTCCTCAATAAGCAGGGGACTTAATGTAGATGGTGGATTTTCGACAAAGGCTAAAATCGTAAACCCATAATTACACAAACCTCAGACTCAGCAATCAGGCGTAAATTTGGAGACACGGGTCTCTCATCGAATCCTCTGACGGAGAATACTTTCTCACAGAGTGTATATAGATATGTAGTCTCACAGCTGGACAACGGCATATCTCATGAGTACTGAATACTTCAGTCATAATTTCTATTACGGGATGAACAACTCCTGAACAACTTGCTCTGCTAGTATAAAGTCATAAATTAATCATTCTTAAATTCTTGGATTCATCCGCAGAATTTCTGAAAATATTCAAATATTTAGAAGATATCTCATTACGCAAACCATGGTTCTTCCCAGCAGAAGTACATGGATTAGTAATATTGGACGCACGGGCATCAGTGCTACCACCTGAGCGAGCCTTGTCTCAAACCTAAATTCTTGGATTCATCCGCAGAATTTCTGAAAATATTCAAATATTTTCGCAAATATTTCATTACGCAAACCATGGTTCTTCCCAGCAGAAGTACATGGATTAGTAATATTGGACGCACGGGCATCAGTGCTACCGCCTGAGCGAGCCGTGTCTCAAACCTAAATTCTTGGATTCATCCGCAGAATTTCTGAAAATATTCAAATATTTTCGCAAATATTTCATTACACAAACCATGGTTCTCCCCAGCAGAAGTCCATGGATTAGTAATAAATATTGGACACACGGGAAACAGGGCTACCGCCTGAGCGAGCCCTGTCTTAAACTTAAATTCTTGGATTCCTCCGCAGAATTTCTGAAAATATTCAAATATTTTCGCAAATATTTCATTACGCAAACCATGGTTCTTCCCAGCAGAAGTACATGGATTAGTAATAAATATTGGACGCACGGGCATCAGGGCTACCGCCTAAGCAAGCCCTGTCTCAGATAGTGCAATTGTATTCAACAATGATACATTAGCAACCACCACACGAGCAAGTATTTCAAAATACGACGAAACAATGAACCTATGCAAAATAGGACGAAAAATAACAAATAAATAAAAATTGACCAAGGCGCTGATAGCATGGACCCACTAACCGGCCGATCGTGCCGTGGTCAATCCCACACCAGTCTCATATTTTTATCATATTTTTGTTGTTTTCTCTGAGTTCATGAAAAACCTTTCGCTTGAACAAATATCATTTGTTTTGAGGAAACTCCTCAACTTCATGGTGCTTCCTCCGCGCGGAGGAAATAATATAAAATCAAGGAGAGCATGAGGGGGGCGTGACCATTGTCCAACCGGCCATGCCTGGTCCAGCCGGCCCCACACCTCATATTTCCTCATTATTTTATTAATTGCTCTAATTTCATGAAAACTCCTTAATCTCAAGATATTTCCTTCGTCCCATGAAAAATAATAAAACTTAGGAAACCCGTGTGCATAGTCATGGACGGTCGGCCAAACCCTGGATGGCTCACACGTCCCACTCTTTTATTAGCATATTTTTCATGTTTTCATAATCCCATGAAAATTCCCTGATTTCATGATATTTCCTTCAAATTATGAAAATTCCTTCAAATCATGAAATAATGCATAAAATAGGGAAAACGCATGGGACCGAGCCTGGGTCGGCCAGTCATGCTCCAAGCCGGTCCCACACGCTCACACGTCCCTTATTTTATTATTTATGATTTTTGATGTTTCCTTCGTCTCATGGAAACTCATTTATTTCAGCAAAACTCCTTCGTTTTATCATATTAGGAAAAATGTTAAGGGACCGGCCCCTTTGATTTTTCCTGAGTTTTACTCTCTGGCTTTTTTCACCTCCCGAAAGAGCTTAAAACCTAAATATTCCCGAGTTGGGAGATAGGAAATTCTTTTCTGTACGTAATGGAGGGGAGGACCAGCAAAATCCGAGTCAGTATGAGAAATCTATGTTGGTTCTACCAAAGGACGCTGATTAGGGTTTCAACCAGTCTGGGAGTGCTCAAATGATCAACATTTGATCCCGTGACCACCCAGGGCCGGTTTCATGACCTCTTGGTCGGTACCTCACCTCTTCATAATTCCTTCACTTTTCATTATTTTCCTTCATCCGATGAAGTTTTGACGGTTTTATCAGAAAACCTTAATTTTGTCATATTTTCTCAAACGGTCGCTCAAACGAGCACCAGAAAATATCAAAATTCTCAGAACTGAGACACGGACGTCTCGACGACAAAAGCATGTTACCTTGACCGACCAGGGTTGGCTCTGTGGCTCGCAATGAGCCAGTCCCACGTGTTTCTCACAATCTGACCTAATTTGCACAATTGCACGTATTAGGTCCAAAACTCTCCGAACAATTTCATAATTTGACGGAGCGATCGTCATTTGATCCCATGACCACCCAGGGCTGGTTTCACGACCCCTTGGTTGGTCCCTCATATTTTAATAATAATTAATTAGGTTTTATCACCTAATGTTGAACCCAACAATAATTCAGTAAATGATTAAACCAGCATTTAATCATTCTTTCAACAACTCACCAACTCTTCAAAGAGGTCTTGGATTTTGCTCACGTGAGCATATGAGAATTTCATGGTCGATCCACCGTCCCATGAAGCCGGTTCTCCTTCATTCTATGGTTAATTTCAAATAAATCATCAATTGGTCATCAATTGATCAAATTAGGGTTTCTGAATCCAAGGATCATGATTCCAGATTCAAACACTAATAATTTCACATTGATCTCATGATCAATATTCTTATTAATTATGCTCGGTTCAACTACCAGCGCTTTAATTAATATTTTATTTTGGTCACGCTACCAATATTTCATCAGACGAGCAACACTTTCTCAGATGAGCAATATTTACTCAAATTGAACTGCCAATATTAAATTAGCGAGCAACACTTGCTCTCCTCAACGTGAGGATCCTATCACTGTCTCAGCATATACGTTCGATTCATGAGTTTTAGAAAATTCTACAAAATCATGTTTAACTCAGCAAATACGTGGACTCATCGTCCCACGAAGTCATCAAATCAGCAACTGACTTAATTAACCACGAGACATCAATCGTGTCACTTGGGGGGATATCAACTAGGGTTTTGGTTTGGCGTTCTACGGCACGTGTGTTCAAACACACGATGAAATATGAGCAAGTCGTGCAATCAGTTGAGGGAGTTAGCGAAGTAGTGGGTGGAAAATCAACCAAGTCTCTGCACGATGAGCGCAACTGGTTTCTAGCATTATTTCCATCTCTCCACTCCTTCACTCCATCAACTGTCACACTTCATGGGATCATGGTGTTTTCAACTCCGGCATTATATAATGTCTCTGAATCTTAATTGAAAGGAAAAGATTCGAAGAGTTCTCAAACATTCGAACAACAATCGTCTGAACGAGCAATTTCTCAACAAAGTTCATACAGACGCTCATTCGTCTACACGAACTCACAGAAATCACTCTCAATCAGGAAATATTTAATCATTCAGAGTATTACACGGAAACCATAACACACCTACAATCACCATTGATCTCACACATTTCTCAGCTTCCCTCCTACAGACCAACCCATCCGCTTTTGTGACCGAATTTACTCTGGAACGGCCATTGTCTTGGTTTAGGCTGGAGTACTACAGATTGGTCTCTCGAAGTAAAAAGCACCCCCTTCATAGCGGTGCATCTGTGTGAGGTTGAACATTTCGCTCGGTTCAAGGAATCTCCTCCGCACGGTCGTCCTCAATTCTGCAAAAACCAGCAGATTGTTTTTCCCCATCTACACAACTCCCATAACGAAGCATAATATAATTGACACTTAGTTGAATACTCCTTCAAACTGATGCTATCACGTTGTTTTAGTTTTGATGAAGATTTTTTCGAAAATGACCTCATGCCATTCTTATGCATCACCACCACTTTGTCCTTATCTTTCCCGCATCCACGATTTTCCTAACTTGCATCTCCAACTGCATCATGCATCTTGGCCATACCCAAATCTCATTTGGTGCATGATAATGTTGCATTCCTGCTATGCCAATTAGAACCAAAATCTTGACACAAACTTGTGCACCTTTGCACAACTGGAACGGACTTAACTTGGTAATTCTGAGCATCACCATAGAGCTCAGCAAAGTCATGTTACACAATGAATTTGGCGGACAAATCTCTTGGACAATCTTAACAAGGCTATAATCCTTGCAAATAAGACACCCACTGCCTACGTTCCTTGAAGCAAGAATGCCACATTCTTCTTCAAACTTGGAACTCATTTTTATTTCCCATGCACGTCTGGTTTCTCTTGTCTTTCCCCTTTCGCCAAAATCAACTTCAGTAGCAACAATTTTTGATTTGCATTCGACAAGAACATCCGCTTGTGGTTATGATCAAATGCATGTCTTTGGACACCCTTGTCCAAGCATATTGATCTCACTCATAAAACAGGTGCAAGCACACTCCTTGTGCTCATCTTGCATCAATGAAGAACTTTTTGCAAACGCAAGACCATGGTGTATCGGTTTTTCCCTAACTTGCGCTTATTTATTCAGCCTTTCCATAAGCTTTATGCCTAACAAGAATTGGCCATACAATTCTTCTTTTATGGCATCACATTGCCACAAATATGCTGGTTCGCAACCAGACTTTGCATTACCACCAAGGTATATGCATTCGAAAGAGATAACTTTAATCTTCCACCGACTGGCAACGATGAAAACACCTTCAATCTATCGCATATGCATGTTCTTCATCTACTTTGCCACTGCAAAGGCCATCAACTTCTTTGAGTTCAGGAATTTTCACAAAATTTCCATTACAACACATAATGTACTCGCTAATCATAACACTATGAAAGAATGCATTCCAAATGTATAATCTTCGCATACTTTTGAAAAACATGGAATTCAACACTTGAAAACCCGATTTAGTGCAAAGAATGCATGCCATCACTTGAAAACCCGATTTTCAATGATTCTTGCACGTTCCTCTAACACTTTGGGCAGGAATTTTGACACCTTTGTCATAAACTTTCATGGCATGTTGCTACTCCAAGCTTAAAATTTCATTCCAATTGATCTTTACACACAAGACCAACTTATTCTAGTCTCCATACTATTGAAACCCAAAAAATTCACCACTGAATTTGACAAACAAGTGACACCAACTTGAGTAAAAAAGAGAAAAATCAGCAACTGTGTCCCCAAACACAATTGTGATACCAGCTGTCACATGCCCATTTAAACGCCTAAAATTTCCATGGGACATGACTGGAAATGATTGTGGTTCAGTGAATCAACTTCACCCACAAACACTCAGCCTTTCATACTCGTATCAACGTACGCATCTGCCTTCATAAGGCTTTGCACAACGGAATTCTTTTCTTCTTTCTCTCTAACTCTTCATGCCCACATAAGCATAAGAAATTCTGCCATGTACTTAAACAATTCCCACACAAATCAGCAACACAATAAACACAAAGATATACTGCAACAAACTCATTTTATTGCACTAAAGGAAGATTACAAAACTCGTCCATCACATGGAAGAAAACAGGCCATTCACCCTCTTGGTGAATCCCTAACTCTCTCTACAAAATCAGTGGTTCTTCTCCAAATGAACAACACCATTCTTATTGATCTCTAAGCTATTTATACATGTTAAAGATTAGGCCAAAAAATGTGTTCAACCGCTTGCACATCCTACAGACAGGCACATGTCCACGGGTAGTTTTCCTAACCGCCAATTTGATTTTCAACTGCCACCTTTTTTGTTGTCCTGCAGATTGAAGCCACACTTGTCTTGAACGGTTAGGGACACTCTAATAAGGTTATGAACTCATTTCATAACCCTTCCAACTTGTCTCGCACCTTTGGCACGCTTGTGAAGCCAATAACCACCTTGTAACCGCCACATGAGCCATATTGCACAAATGTTGTGCTTTACTGAATTTTGCCTTGATCCAATGCTCAGCCATCTTGGCCCTGCCAACTTCTTACTCTAAGCTAATGCACGGACCATCCTTGTGATTCAATCATCAAGGCCAATTCCTTAAACTCATTCTAGTTACTCATGCGTCATATGCTTCACTTAGCCAATTCGCTTGACAATAACAATGCCACTCTTGCATTGCTAGCTTGTTTGCATTGTTCAAGCTTTGGCCAACTTTGAACTAATGTCATAGAGCAACTCTTGGCCTATTCTACCTTCTTGCATCATCCTTGAGTTTGGGCCAACTCAATTCCATGGATATGCCTTAATGCCAACATCGCATGTTGCATCTTGTCACTTTGGCCATGTCTTGTCTTTCCCTCAATGAAGTTCATTGTGTCGGCCAATAAGCTTCATTACTTAGCCAAATGTTTATACAGTGTAGCGCCACCTTTGCGCTGCATGGCCCTGCAGGGTTTTGCCATTCTTAGCACTTGACAGTCTATGTAGTGTCGTGCAATCATTGTCAGACAATGACTTGGCCTGCAATGCTGTAACACGCAATCATTATGTGTCACTCGCCTGACATGTAACAGTAGGCTAGTACATAGCACAACATTGACATTAGAAAGTACCCTATTTGCTCACGAAATTTAGGGTTGTGACCACTGACCCTTCAATTTATCTGACGATTTTCATTCATCCCGACAGTTTCTTTTTGCTCATTTGTGATAAGGTATCACTATTTGCATTAATCCCAATTGGTTTTCTACATCATGTAACTGTGGAGGTTAAAAACAGTCCCCCACTTTAGCAAGGTTTTCCCCTACTTCACACAACCCATATGCCCGAAAGAAAATGAACTTACGCAGCAGCAGAGGAGGAATCATGCCATGGATTACTGTTTACGGGGCACCATTCATCACATTATGGGTCACCCCAGAGCTTTACAATGACACTTAAACTAGATAGAAAGTCTAATGTCTGAACTTCACGCTTTCATCTACAACAGGCACTCCATTCTGTTAACAAGCACTGTCTATTATAGAAAACTTCTTAAAAGAACTATTTCCTGTTTAGACGATCTAAAATGTATAATTTCTGTAGTTAATACCTAAACGATTGATGAATCATTTAAACTGATTTTGTGCTCCATGTATTCTGTGATGATTTTTACTTGTCTTCGAGGATGTTTACATGATTTTTCCAAAATTTGTCACGAATAATATCACAATGATCAATAACCACCTCAGTTCTTCCTCTTTTGACGGATAGTCCAGAATCTGTCTCCCTGACCTGAGTATAAATAGCAAAAACATTTATGAGACTAACACATCATCACACATTTCTAAACAAAGTGTAAGTTGTGGTTTTTGAAGTGATACGAAATAAGAATTCAGCTTGACCTTGAATACGCAGGATCCTTTACGAAATATGGCTGGTAGCTCAGCGTAATTTATACGAAACCTTTGGAAAAGAATTTCATTTTTATCCTGTTTTTGTTTACCCTGCAAAACGACATCTACTCGATAAAGTCAAAGAAACCTTTTGAAAATCTTAAGCTATGAGAACGAAACAGTTCATTTAGGAAAGACAGTTTTCCCACTAAAATGAAAATAAACTAAAGGTTTTTTACGTTAGATGTTGGCTTGATTTTAGGAAACACCAAACTGATCTCCTAAATCAGTTCTGCACCAACTAAGTTGTTTATGAATCTTATTTCGAGTAGATATACCAATAATCTTATTTCTAGTTGTATTAGAAATCTGTTCTCTGTTAAGACTTCTATTTCCAGGAAGTTTATAATTTAAATAGGAGTCATAACCCCTTGGTTATAGGATCCTGTGAATTCCGAGAGGTGTGAGAAGAGCCAAGTTGTCTATTCTCTGATTTTGAATAAGAAGTTTATTTTGCTGCAGTGGAGTAGGCACATCACCAAACCACAGTAATTCTGTGTTCTTGTTTAATTTCTGTATAGTTTTTTTATTGTTTCTGGTATAAGGTCTTGGGTGCTTGAGAAGTAGCGAATCTCAAGCACACCAATTTTCCCGAACAAGCAACCCATAATTCATTAAAGAAAATGAAACTTTCCTGTCAAACTTATACGCATAGGTCAGCTTGAGCTTCACTTTCGGTCATTCCAGATCCAATCAGCATCCACAAACAAGTGTTGTACTGGTTATTAATATGACCTACAGAAGAAAATGTGCTGGCAATTTATAGTCCATTGGGTTAAAAAACCCTTACCCTAAAGTTGAAGATCAAAATTTATCTGCCACATACAACAGTCAGTCTCAAATGAAGGTGGTTCTATTAACTACTTACAAACATCTTGCCTCCATGCCAAATAATCTCGAACAATCTTAGTAGATGGGTAACAAATGGTACGAGCATCAAAAGAAAGTGCGGACTTCAAATCTTTGTCCAGAAAAAATTCTTTCCATTTCATGACATAGACAGATGTGAAAAAAGAAACAGTGATGGAAACTATTTTGCTGCATAAATCAAGAAAAGAATAAATGAATAAAGAAAAGATCAACACCATACTAGGTGAAAAAACATATATTCTTAAGCTACTGCATATTGAATGAAGTTATTTTCTGCTGCTAATGGACGTAGGCACATCGCCACACCACGTTATATCCGTGTTCTTTTGTGCTCTATTAGCTTCAGTTGAATGTTTAATTTTCTGTTTCTAATACCGGATGTTGGGGTGCCTCTTTTGTTCTCAATATGCATTAGCTTCAGTTGAATGTTTAATTTGCTGTTTCCAATACCGGATCCTGGGGTGCCTTGAGGAGCAATATGAACCTCTTGGCACAGCAATTATGACCTTGAATTTTGGCATACCTTTACGATATTTATGTATAACATTCAGCATGTAAATACATAATTCCGCCACTCGCCACGTGTCCTCGGATGAACACGTGGAGAGCGTATGACGAGGGGCATCAAAAGACGATGCCACATGGATACAGCCAAGAAACGTGTACCAGCAGGAAGGGGCCCTCATCTAGCAGATCCAATGGCTACAAATGAAGGAGTACGGGAAAAAAGCACCACTGCGTTGGACCCAATACACCCTCGGATATGCTTTATCCCATCTCGAGAGAAATCTTAGATCTACGGTCAGGGCCCAACTGACTGACACGGACAAGACAGGGGCAGGATACCATGGTCTGACGCGTGCAGAAGACCCAACCACCCGCATTAAACACCTGGGGCAGCACACGCGTCAGCCCACCAACAGAAGAAGCGAGCATACCTCTTCGGCAATAACGAAGAAACGAAGGGAGAGCCTCGTAATAACCGAAGACTCTGCGTGTCGGCACAAAACACAAGAGGATAAGATTACAACGGCTTCATCGGTGGACCCCACGTGGAATCCCTATAAATACCCCTCCTCACTAAGAGAGAGGGACAAGTCGATGAGAAGGAAAAAGGAAGAGAGAGAATTAGGAAGAGTAAGTAATGCCCAAAACCCCGCTGCCTCAGTGAGAACCCCTAAAGTCATTTGACTAAGTTTGTAATCAATCAATACATAATGAAAACTTTCTTTTACCCCGTGGATGTAGGCCTTAGTGCTGAACCACGTAATTATTTGTCTCATTTACATTGCGCACTTTATATTACGCACTTTATATTATGTTCTTTACATTATGCAACCTACGTTATACTCTTTACATTCCGCACTTTACGTTCGTTCCGTGGTTACTTACCATTTTCTTGTCGATAAGACAAGGACGAGTCCGAAGACTCAGAGTCAATGAATCAGTGTACACACTATTTTGCTATGTACGTTATATCCAACCCGTGAACTTCGGTGTATGCGAACATTGTTTGTGGACACGTAGATACCTGCGTAATTTACGTATTCACAATTTGGCGCTAGAAACAGGGATTCTTTCCCGGTAAAAGATTTATCTTATCCTGTGATTTGAACACTATGGCTTCTCTGAGCACCGCTCTCTGAAAATAGCGGTGCTTGGAGTATCTTTGGGTTTTTTTACACCTATTCGCTCAGTAGATCTACATCTTCGAAATGATTTCCAAGTTTTCATCTTTAGAAAATCAAGCGCGTGGACACATCCACAGATTTTTCAGTAGATCTACTTCTTCGGAATGATTTCCAAGTTTTCATCTTTAGAAAATCAAGCGTGTGGACATATCCACGGATATTTCAGTAGATCTACATCTTCGAAATGATTTCCAAGTTTTCATCTTTAGAAAATTAGGCGTGTGGACATCTCCACGGATTTTTTAGTAGATCTACTTCTTCGGAATGATTTCCAAGTTTTCATCTTTAGAAAATCAAGCGTGTGGACATATCCACGGATATTTCAGTAGATCTACATCTTCGAAATGATTTCCAAGTTTTCATCTTTAGAAAATTAGGCGTGTGGACATATCCACGGATATTTCAGTTAATCGGTTGACCCCAATGTTTGCCATCATTGCTGTCAGGAATCAAGTCGTACTTATTAGGGAAGTGGGGTGGGGGTGCTTTTTCATCATCAGTTTGTCCTAAGACACCTGCTTGTGAGGATGAGCCACCTGATAGTTCCAGTTCTAGTGGATTTTCCCTCTCATCATCATCATCAGTGCTGGTTGAGTCGCTTATAGGATGATCCCGAATTGTCACCTTAGCAGTAGCCGGATTTTGACGTTTACGTCGAGAAGACTTATGTTTTGATTCTTCAACAGCTTTTCCTTTTCCTTTGTCCTTTGATGGTGCGAGAGACCTATGTTCCAACACGTTAAACTGAGTTATATACTGGATGCCTGCATACAATAGGAACACATAGAAAACCGGCATACTCCATAGACATATAAACTACGCCGGAATACATACCGGTATTAGCGCCAATAAATATGTTTATGCCGGTTATATTGAATTCTATACAGAAAATTCTAAGCCGTATGAAATAAAAACCGGTATAATTTGTTACCATACCTATAGTGTCGGAACATATACCGGCATAGAAAAGAATAATAAGGTGCATGCCAGTTTCTGTTGGATTCAATCCAGGGATTTAAAAAAATTAGGGATCGAAAACCGGCATAGTATGTTACCAAGCAGTATATGCTGGAACATTAACCGGCATTGCCAACGAAAATCCGATAGTGTCGGTATTGAATCCGGCATCCCAAAATTATAATTCTATGCCAGTTTTCTGGATTTTTTTACAGAATTCTTAACAATCTTAGTTCAGCAAAACAAGCATAGTTTGTAAACCCTAAACAGAGGCATGGTATTGATCAACAATGATTTTCAAATTGACTAGAAGAATTTTCAATCCGTCATGAACGCAAGTTTGACTTTGTGTTATATATTATTGGATAAACCCTAAAAGTACTTCAATTCAACATGAGACTTTGTGTTATACATCACTTACCGAATCAAATCTGTTACGTCCGCTTCACCAGGAGACTCTTTAGGACTTTGTTGCGCATCATCAACAGGTATTTCTGGATTGGGTTTATCACGAGATTTGCGACGAGCCATTTCTTTGGTATAGAAGATGAAAAAAATAGGGAGAGATTGAATAGATCGAATATTTTTCTTTCCAAAACCGTCACTTATATAGCATTAGTAGTTTGTAACCGACGAGCCATTAAAGAAACCGACGATTTTGTAACCTTCCAATGACTCATTAAAGATTTTGTAACCCTCAAATTAGTGGAATGAAATTTTAACCGTCAAACAAGTTGAATGAAATTGTAACCGTCAGAATTCCGGCATAGACAATTACATACCTATTATGCCGGTATTAAAAGTTAAGGATTTTTTTAACTTCTTAGTGTGGGAAACCGGCATAGGGTGTAAACATATCCAGTATGCCGGATTTTGTATACCGGCATCGTATGTAACTCATCGGGAGTGCCGGTTTGTGAAAGAAACTTGATGAAATAAACATCATTAAGCACAAAAATAAGATCTCAAGCAAATTCCAACTAACATCATTTAAGGGAATAAAGTTTAAACACATAAACAACGCTACACATATAATGAAAGCTATCAATCCAAATACACCGAACATCATTTATTGGAACGAGATTCAACAAGCAAAGCAGCTTCGAAATGCCTAAAAGGCTCTTTTCTCCACTTCGTATATGCATCCTGAGCTTCATACCTATCACCACTGTATCTTGCAAGAAATTCGTTGTATTTGAGACATGATTTGATGAGTGCAGTTGTTCGAATGTGTACTATTTGATCAGCGTATTCAATTTTGCGTTTTTTGCCGTCAAACATGTTATGCTTGTAACAACCAGTCCTTACAAGACCCCAAAAAACATCTGAAGGGCGTTGATCCTCCGGCAAATCCGATACTATGTAGTAATTTCTAATCCACTCTGTTTCCTCCTCAACATCCGCTTCTATCTTAGCTTCTTTTTGACGTTTAACGGCTCCCTCAGCTTCCGCTTTTATCTTATCTAATTTTTGACGATAACGTTCAAGCTTTGCTTCCTCTTTTTCTTCTCTTTTCCTCTTAATTATCTCTTCTTCCATTGCGGCAATTGACTTTGTGGTTTCTTCCTTCCTTCTTAGTTTTTCTAGTATTGTGGCAACATAATTGGTCGTGGTTGATGATTGATTTCCTGTCGGAGTGGACAATATGTTCCTCATACATTTTTATTTTTCGAGGTAATTGATGAACTTGGAAGCTGGTGATTGATAATCCATCGGAGATATATCTTTGGGGTATCAAGTGCAATGGGTGTATCCATTCCTTTAAATAGATGTGGACATAACGGCTCTTGTCCACTTTAGTGACGGCACTCTAAGTAACTTAGATCCCACGCCGGAACTAATGTTTTCTAGTGTATGGTTTAAAAAAGAGCCGTTAGGAATTCAATTTCGGGTACCGGCATACGTACGAGGAAGTACTCCTATGCCGGCAGTATGTTCCAGCACTAAATGTTATAAAATGAAGATGCCGGTAATGCGGAATTTCTTTACAGGAAACGACCCAAATATGCCTACAATACCGGCATTCAATGCATAAGAACCTCTATGCCGGAATGGGTTAAATTCGAAATAAAAACGGCTAGTTTTTTGAAAAATATGGCCGTTGGAGCTTCATTTATATATAACATCCCCCATTCCTTTGGAAAAAACTACACAAACCAAGCACCAAACAACAAAAATCATTCTCTCAAGAAATCAAGCACGGTTCAAAGAATGGGGGATTCATCATCTACCTCTATTTGCAAAGTAAGTATAGTTACTAACAACATACTCTTCAATACTATGATGGAAAACTAATATAATTTTCTCTTACAGAGTCATCATTGCAAGTGTCAAATTTGCAAGTCACCTTATCACCTAGCCATGGACTGTCCATTTATTTATTCAAAGTGTAGAAGCTGTGATGGGACACGCCGGTTTTGGATTGCAAAAACTGATGATACTGAAAATGGAAGAATATTTCTAAGGTGTTTGAATCACCCAAAGTGCGATGAGTTTCAATGGTTTGAAAAAGCTGTTGAACTAGCAGAGTCAAGAGAAAACCGCAAGGGCCAATGCAAGCCTATCGATGGGTGTGATGGGTGTTATATGAAGGGGAAGGAATATGTTGAAAAAAGAAGAAGAGACAATGAGGATGATCCTTGACACCCCCATCCCGGACGATGTATTTGAATAGATTAGGGAAATGCTCAAAGGCTCCGCAATTGTTGAAAAGGAATGGAAATAGATTATCTCTAACTAAGTGCAATCCATTCACTGTTTTTTTAATTTAAAGTTTCCCATCCAATGTAATCGATTACTTCGGACCGAAATAAAATAAAATTTGAAATGAATTAAGCAGAGTGCCGGCATTGAGGAAATCAATACAACTATGTCGGTTTTATGTCAACACTGTAAGAGTATTTGGACGCTTTAGATATCGGCATTGTCAAAATGAATCTTACTATGCCGGTTTTTTGTCACATATTTAAGAGTATTTAGAAATTTTTCAATACCGGCATGAACTTTGGCAAAAACCACAATTCCGGTACAAGTCAGTTTCTATACAGGAACCAAATATTGTAAACTGATTGTTCCGGCATAAAAATTTCTATGCCGAGACAAGGTACCGGCAATGTTTTGATCATTTCGTAAATGTCGGTTTGTGTACCAGTATTTCGAAAACTGAGCTCTACTATGCCGAAACATTTTAACTTTCAAACTAGAAATCTAAACATGTTCAACATAAACCAAAGAACTAAAGAGTTAACCCACAATATAAACCAAAGAACAAGCTTGAAATTGTTTTTGACGTAACCAAAGAACTAAAGAGTTAACCATCACTAATTGTCATCAATTCTCTTCCACTAAAATGGTCTTTTGTTTCTTTTGGGTTGGCGCCTTCCTTGTTTCCCCATGCATAGCTTTGAAAGTAGGGTCGGTTTATTCAATTCTATGAAGCTTTTCCTCGAGTTCCTTGATTTCTTGAAGAGATAGCACCACTCCGTCCTTGTGCTTGCAACCTAACATCTTCGTAACCTTTCCAAGACGACGTCGCTAGTTTAAAACATCAAACACATAATCAGTATATATGTTAATATATGATTATGTTTACATTTAATGACTATAATCAATTAATAAAACTTACCACCATTCTGAAAGTCTTAATAAGTTGGGCCATCGTAGGTTGTGGAGGTGGAGGAATTTCAACAGGAGGGTTTTCTTGGTGTGGATCTTCGACGGAGGGAGGGCGCACGACATAAGGATGTGACCATTCCAGGTAATCCCTCATGTAGATGTCATCAACTTCATAACCATTTTCCGCAATCACCCACTTACTAATATCAACCAAACGACGTGGCTCTCTTTCACTCCAATGCGATGGTTCCGGTTCTGGATCATACACTACATGCAACTTGTTGGGAGTTGAATTGCACCGAGAAAAGGAAAGACGATAATTATCAACAGAGCCCGACATAAAACGAGATAATTGCTTAAATCCATGTTGGCGCATCACACGTCTTGGATCGGCCATAATGTATCCTTTTGGGTGGTACAACGGCCCTTTGTAAAATGCAACATCTCTTGAAATTTGACGGTATCCTCTAATCTCCTTATAAGTGTCGAACACAACGTCTTCCTTCCTCATAGCATCCAGAGCCAATTTCATATCGATGACTTGACCTTTGTTACCGGGCTTCGGATTACTGTTAAACTTGAACCTCTGTTCTCTAGGGGTATCGGGTTCAGGAAGGTTTTTGATCTTCAAGAATTGGCAGTCCTTGAACAAGGTTGGGAAGTGTTCATAACACCACACCTAATACAATGTGAACAATATACATGTGAACATAAGTTAAAAGAATACATGTGAACAATATACATGTGAACATAGATTAAAGAAATTTGTACCTGGAGTAGAGTGAAATTCCTGACAAATTGGTTTGTTTTAGCCAATGAAGCCCTTCTCATCTCCGCCATCAAATGTGCCATGACCGCGATGCCCCAAGAATAGCCATAGACACCTTCCAACGGGTCAAGGTACTAGAGAAAGTTTGCACTTACCCTGTTGCCATTAGTGGCTGGGAATTACCTAGTCCCCAAGATGTATAACAGGTATGCGGCGGCTGTATACCGAATCTGTGCAGGGTCCCATCCATCCTCCAAGCTTCTAGCCTTTGTACTTTCAAACAACTTCTTAAGCATCGTCAGCTTGAATGTCTTCGTCTTACTTCCGTTTGATGCTACATAAAAGCTATCTGAAGAAGTTTTGAAGTCCCAACCAAACATCTTTTTAGTCAAATCGTGCAACTTCAGCCAATCTAGGTCCCGAGACTCAACTCCTTCTGAAATTGATTTGCCGATAACATTCAAGCCTAGAATGGCATGAGCATCTTCAGGAATCAAGGTCATCTCTCCAAACGGGAAGTGCATTGTATCAGTTTCACCATGATACCTTTCGACGAAGCAATTGACGGTCACAATATCTGGATTCACGTAATTTTCAACCAAAGAATACAGACCAGAGTTCTTTACTAATGTTTGGACATCTTCATGCTCCAACGACAATTTCCACTCAGCCGCGGCTTGGTTTCGGAAAACACACACAGCCTTAGTATGATCCTACAAATAAGAGATAATACGATTAAGAGATGATGTAAAATATAAAACAATGCACATGCACAAAATAAAAAATTCTTACATAGGTTTGAAAAATAATACGAGCCCAAGAGTGCTTGTATCCAAATAGTACTTTCGGTTCCGGAGCTTGACCCCAAAGTTTACCATCATCATTATCGGGTATCATGTCATCAATGTGAGTAAGGTGACTACCTTTAACTTTGTGTTTGCCCTTGCCCTTGCCTTGTGTTGGTTGTTGACTCGTCCCACCAACTTCGCTTTGGATTGCTAATTGACTTGGATGAGCCTCATCATCTTCCTCCTCACTTTCCCCTTCATCATGCTCATCTTCCTCAACTGTTCCAGTACCTTCACGGATTGTAAGTGCACTACGTTCACCGCCACTCTCCCAAACTTACCCTCTTGTTTGAAACCCCAAACGCTTCTTGCGACCTGCGTCTTTTCCCCGTGGAGTCAGGGACTGAGGAGTATCAAGACCGTCCTTCCTCCTTTTCTTAGTGAGAATATGACCTTTATTTTTCTTCGCTTCTCTGGATTTTAACCTATAACATAAGCAAACAAAGCAAACATAAGAAAAGTCATGGAAATTTAGGAACCGGCATCAAAACCCTTAAACATACCAATGCCGGTAACTTGTACCGGCATAATCCTTTAAATATCGAGCATGCCGGTATCTATGTACCGGCATTCTGCGCAACCTAAATTGTGTGCTAAGTATCGAGCACAATTTCATTCATGTTCACGAATGTTTTAAGTGTACTACGGCATTTCCTAATTGAACTAATGCATGCGGTTTTTAAGTACCGGCGTCCTACACAACAAAAGCGTATGCTCAGGTATTAAGCACAATTTCAGTGAAGTTCCTGAATGTTTCAAGTGTAATACCGGCATTGACTAATTGAACTAATGCATGCCGGTACAGATAAAATTGTTCCTGTGTGTTTTTAGTTGGCTACCAGAATAGTCTTCAACCCAATTCGTATGCCGGTACAAGATATTAATTTTCAGGAATCAAACCGGTATGGTATTCAACCCTAATTCTATGCCGGTATAAAAAATTCAGTTTCAGGAATTCAAACCGGTATGGTATTCAACCAAAATGCTATGCCGGTACCTGAACCGGCTTGGTATTCAAACACAGATCCCATGCCGGTACTCTCTGTAACTCGACAGTTTCAGCTATTGTTGGCGATTCTAACCTAAACCCATGGCTACAAATCGATTAAAACAATCATAAATGAGTTCAAAAATCACTTACCTTCTCAGAGAAGCCATGAGTGGTTGATCATCCGAGCTCGCTGCTGCGTCCTCTTCTAGTTGGTGAGCAATGTTCTCGATTCTTTGTTCATGTGTTTGTTGAGCAATCGATTTAGTGTTCCGTTTTTCTTTTGATTTCTTTCATGGAGGCATGGTTATGGTAGGTTAGTCAACGAAGAAATTTTTGATTCAACGATTAATCGTCGATGAAGAATGAACGAGGAGGAAGAAGATGAAGGAATTTTTTTTTTTCAAAACCTAACTGTGCTGTGCCGGTACAAATGGAATTGGAGGATATATGAATTTTATGTTTTAAGGGAAAGGGCATAACAGTTATTTCATAAAGTTTTTAATTAATTTAAGGGTGTTTTAGTATTTTCGCACCCAAAAAACACCCCTTAACAGCCACCTTTGGTTGGGGGAAGTAATTCATATCCCCCAATTAGTTTCCATATCCCCTAATTACGCGTTCTATTTTTGTCTATTTAATATTTTTAATGATTATGGACCAAATAGTAAAGTCATTTTCCCAAAGGACCAAGTTGACTTGGAACCACCTAAAAAGGGACCAAACATATTTTTCCCTACATACATATTAAAAAAAAATTAAGCTACGTGCTAACAATCAGAGCCATCAATAAGTTATTGTCATTACACTGAAGTCTACATGAAAATCTTTTCCAGCTTACACATTGCGATTAACCAGGTTTGGACTTCTTCTCTTTTGCTTGCTGTAAGATCTATCCGTGTCTGGTATTTCTAACCAACATATGAATGAAGCAACTAGTCCGAAAATAAACTTCAAATTAGTGATGACCAACATGAATTAAGAAAAAAAGCATTATCATACACTGTTACTTTCACCCACAACTACACAACCAACTCCCTCAACATATTGACAACCTGCAAAGTGTTAGGCCTCTTTGAAGGAAAATCTTCAACGCACTGCATGGTTATCTCTAAAAACCTGATCATCTCTTTAGCTTCCTCTGTTTGATAATCGACACCACTTTCAGTGTTCAGTGGTAGCAACTCTTGATCAATCACTTCTCTTCCGCTCCCTTCTCGCACTTTCATCTTAACCCACCCAACTAAATTTGTATCCCCATAGTCATCCTTATCCGTCGGCCTTCTCCCTGTCAAGAGTTCCAAGAGTACCACCCCAAAAGAGTAGACATCTCCTTTAGCAGTGCACCTAAAGCTCTGATAATACTCAGGTGGGACGTACCCAGGTGTGCCTGCAAGCGTGCTCACACTTAAATGCGTGTCGAGTGCACTTACTAGCCTCGCCATTCCAAAATCTGATACTCGAGCTTCCAAGACATGGTCTAGAAGTACATTGCTCGATTTCATGTCGCGGTGTATGATGTGAGGGATACAATTGTGGTGTAAAAAGCATAGTCCTTTGGCTGCTCCTCGTGCAATTTTCTTCCTTTCCTCCCAGGATAATCTCCGACCTTCACCTGTCTTTGTCCTCCCATGAAGCATCTCTTCGAGGCTTCCGAACTCCATGAACTCGTACACAAGAAGCCTCTCATCCCCAATTTTGCAATAGCCCAATAGAGGGACAAGGTTCTTGTGCTTGATTTTTCCTAGTGTTTCCATTTCAGCCATGAACTCTCGGTCTCCTTGGCAACTTAAGCGTATAAGTTTCTTAATTGCAACTGTCGGACCATCTTTTAGTGTGGCTTTAAACACTTCTCCAAATCCACCGCACCCAATTAAGCTTGCCGCGGAAAACCCATTTGTAGCTTCGATGAGTTGTGAGAATTTGAGCTTTTTCAGTTGCAGTTGGAAAGTTGCTACATTGATACTCAACGGTTCCTTCTCCTTGTCTATTTTCCATGTTGTTGCTGCATGTGAATCTTGTAAGCTGCTAATCATTTTCACTTCTTCAGCCTCTTTACGTCTTGCTCGCATCGCAATTGCCCATACTATCAAAATACATACTGAAGCAACTGAAACAAGAACTCCCAAGACAATACTATTAGCCCATGAAGCCGCTGTCGGTTTTCCACTTCCTTTTCTGTCGTCCATAAAGGGCGTTGTAGGTACATTTTCAGATTGACATGGAGGGAGGGGAACCCCACAGAGCCCTGGATTGTTTGCATACTGACTTGCAGGAAGAGTGCTGAGCTGTCCCCTGGACGGAATTGTACCAGATAATCTGTTGTTAGACAGATCAATCTGTACCAAAAACGAAAGATTTTCGAATGATTCAGGGATTGGGCCTTGTAAATCGTTGTGAGATGCATCAAAAACACCAAGATTCGTGAGTTGACCGAAATTTGCAGGGATTTCTCCTGAAAGGTTGTTATGTGCCAAATCTAACACTTGCAAGGCCGACATGTCTCCAAATTCTTCAGGGATTTTCCCCCAGAGCTGGTTGTAAGAAAGATCAATGTATTCTATTGTTTGATAAAGAGTCCACATACTCAAGATAGCTCCTGAATATAGTCTAGTGAAATCGCACGACTTCAAAGTTGGCACCTCCAGAAGTCTCTCGGGTCGAATTCCAGCAAATTCAAGCAAACCTCCTACTCCTGTGCATGAGTTCCCCACATTTCGTACAAATGCTGCTGTATTACCAGAGAGGATTCCACTCAACGACTTTGCACCAAGTTGTCGACCTAGTCTCGGTGGTATCTCGCCGCTAAGCTTGTTCGTGTTCAAATCCAACCAAAGCAGACTGGTGCAGTTCATCAGCTCTTTAGGAATCTCACCACTCAAGCTATTGTTAGCTAATTGAAGAACAGCTAACCTTGAGAGAAGCCCAAATTCGGGAGGAATAGGACCAGTAAGTCTATTACTTGTGAGAGAAACCCATTCAAGATTTGTTAAATTCAGTAGTTGAGTAGGAATTTCACCAGCAAGGAGGTTATTATTGAGAATGAGATTCTTCAGTTTCCAGCAAGCCCCTAATTCTGCAGGAATTTGGCCACTTAAAGAATTGAACCAGGCCATTAACTGCTCAAGATTCTCAAGCTTTCCAAACTCCCTAGGAATCGGACCTGTTAGATAATTTATACTGAAATCAATGGTCTTTAGCTGCGAACAGGAAGAAAGATTGGGAGGGATTTCTCCTGTCAGAAGATTATCAGGGAGTCTTAATTCTTCTAGTGATTCAGCACCAGGACAGACACCATGAGGGAGATTTCCAGAGAGCTTATTTGAGCTAAAATCAACAATTCTTAATCTTTTGCATAATGAGATAGAAACAGGAAATGATCCAGAAATGAAGTTATTGCTCAATAACAAGCTATCTAATGAACCCAAACCGGAAAGTATTGAATCTGGGAATGAACCTGATATATTGTTATTCGCCAAATCAATAACTTGAAGCCAGGAACAAGAAGACAATGAAGTGGGAATTGAACCTGAAAGATTGTTATTTGCAAGACCAAGTTGTTGAAGTGAATCACAAAGACTACCCAGTTCAGAAGGAATTGACCCCATGAGTTGATTGTGAGACATATCTAACCTCTGTAAACTGTTAAGTTCACTAACAGACTTGGGTATCTCTCCTGTAATCATATTGAATGCTAAATTCAAAGTGTTAAGGTTTCTACATTGGGATATGGCGGAAGGAACAGTACCCATTAAATGGTTTCCTGATAAATCAAGATGCAACAAACCAGAGCAAGGAATTCTTTCAAAGCTTAGACCTGAAATCGTTCCCGTCAGATTGTTAAAAGAAAGATCAAGATGTTGTAACTTATATGAATTTTCTAACAGGTTTTCAGGAATGGAACTAGTTAGATTATTGTGAGAGAGATTTATATATACAAAATTTGGATGCTTGGAGAAAAATTTAGAAGGGATTAAACCAGCTAATCCAGTAAACGAAAGATCAAGCTGTTTCAATCCAGGTGGAAGAAATGGAAGTGAAGAAGATGAATTCAAAGCAAATGAGTTCACGGAGAGATTGAGAACAGATAACATGCTTAAAGATGTAAATGGGAAAAATGAGATAATACCAACAAGATTACTCTTGCTAAGATCAAGCCGAGTAACTCTTCCAAGAGTACAATTAACTCCATACCAGTTACATGGACTTCTATTGAGTTGCCAACTTGATAAAACACCATTTGGATCTTTATGAATCATTTTTTTGAACAGGAGAAGAGCTTCACCGTCTGTCTTAGCTGTAGTAGTAACATAGAATGCCTCTGTTGAAGAAATTAATGGTGATTTAAATGCTAATATTACCATGAAGAGAATACTTACTCTTAGAGAGAGGAAAAGCTGTGATGGCTTCTCCATGATAGAGAACCAGAGCTTGGTAAAGAACACAGATCAGATAGAGATAGAAGGAGAAAGAGAAAGAGAGAATGCTTATTATTATGATGATGGATGTTTCTTCCGGTTAGCAAAGAAAAACACAGAGAGATAAATAAGAGTAAAGTTTTTAGTAAAAAGAAGTTATGTAATTCATTACTTTGCTTTGCCTTTCTCTAGTTTTTTTTTTTTTTTTTTAAGTGGAAAGGAGGGAAAGTGAAAGAAATACATTTGCGTAGGTAGAGAAAATACTCGGCTCATTTATGCTGGTACTCCAGTTCAGGTTGGAGTACTGAGTCTAGTGACAGAAACATTCTCTGGATAAGAGATTGATGTTTTCCGCAATGCATAAGGCAAATTTTGAGGGTTTTTTGCGCTTTTTTGGACTGAATTTTAAAAATAAAATCCAAACATTCTCGCATCATAAATCTATCTACCCAAAAAATGTCCAATCACACCAAATGATTTTTTGGTCGTGTTTGGTATCATGGATATCCCATCCTAGGTTGGGTTATCCAGTAAAAAACTTTTAAAATGTGTTTGTCTCACTGCAATTCCAATTCTGGATAAGGATTACTAAACCTTCCTTGATTTTAGGTTGGCTCTTAAGGAGTCCAGGATCCAAGATTTTCGCATGTAGAACTCTCGTTTATTGGTGAATAGTTTGCATGATCCAGAATGAGTGCTGCGTCTAGCTTGGATCCAAGTTGGAAGAACCCAAGGAACGCAGTTTGAAACAGCGTGTAGAAAAATCAAGAAACGCGGTTTGAAACTGCGTGTGGAAAAAGCAAGAAACGCAGTACCAAATAGACCATTGGATTCCTAGTCTTATTGGAGATCTAATGGTTGATAATTGATGTGATGTTTGAAACTGCGTGACGCGCTGTTTCAAACCGCGTATGGACGTAGAATCTTGGATCCCCACTGCGGCTGGGCGTTGGTTTTTGGTGACGTGGATTCAACAAGAAAGTTGAATCTTGCACCACGATTAGACTCAGCCTTAGGAAACTAAAAAAGTGAGGTTGAGGTATTATTTCAAATACCTGGGATACATGTATCCTCACTTGGGATAGACGGTTATTTTCCTTTAAAATAAATAATTATCTAAGAAATAATTATTTATACGGCACGCGGGTTATAACCCCAAAGGGGTTATAACCCATCCACAAAAAACCCATCCAAACAAATATGACACAAAAACCCCAAATATCATAAACTGTCTATATTACCCTTCTACTATTTAAATCACCCCAACAAAAACAAAAATCAACCCCACATTTAAATTTTATTAAATTAGCACCACCAACAGCAACACAGCACCGCCATCGCCACTGCACCGCCGCCATCGCCACCGCAACGCCGTCGCCGCCGCACCACCGCCGTCGCCGCCACCACTGCACCACCGCCGCCTCCCACCACCACCACCACTGTACCACCACCACCGCCGCCTCCCACCGCCCACCACCACGGCCGCCGCTTCCATCACCACCGCCGCCACCGACCTCCACCACCGCAGCCAACGACCACAACCGTCACCGAGAAACACCATCATTATCACCGACCACCACCACCAAACAGCCGCCGCCACCACAAACAATTAATTTGATTAATCAATGTTCAACAAAACGAGAAAAAATGATGCAACCAAACTGAAAATTAGAATAAAAATGATGAAACCAAACTGAAAAAATGATGGAACCAAAATTTCTCGTGCAAATAATTTCTCGTGAAAAATGATGTAACCAAACTGAAAAATGATGGAACCAAAATTGGTTTCACCAAAAAAATGATGCAACCAAAATTGGTTTCACCAAAACTAGATGAAACATAATAAGGTTTCATCATTTTTCCACATATTGTCATTTCACCGACACAGCTTCAATGATGAAATCAAACCAAAAAAAACTAGGCAAAATAAGAACAAAATGATGAAACCAAATAGAAAAAAATGATGAAACCAAAATTGGTTTCACCAAAACTAGATGAAACCTAATTAGGTTTCATCATTTTTTTACGTATTGTAGCTCAGCTCAAACAAATCCGCAACACATTGCAGCTTCTCTTGTAATTCCAACAACATCTCTCAGCACCTCAAAAACAATAATAATCTACTAAGAACACCACAAAAAGCAATCAACTTCAAAAATAATCAAAAAGTTCAGGATGCATTTGCCAATAGCAATATTAAAACCAAAAAAATATCCTCCACACCAATAGCAATAACTTGTGTTGGATTATAAAAAAATAACACACTAACCATGATTCATTGCACCACCTCCACCATCCAGTACCACCACTAGCACCACAACCGTCCACCGCCAACACCTTCCACACCACTAACACCACCACCACCAATACTGAGCAATTGCAACACCACTGCCAGCCACCGCTACCAGTCATCACCAATAAACTGTATAGGGCTGTTATTTTCTTCTTTGTAGTCTGCAGATGAAAATACAATGATATCAATCCAGAAGATATTAACCAATATACAGACAGCTCAAAATAGTCGAATACAAGAAAGCGAAAAGGATAGCAATTTGGTTATATTTGTGCCTTAAGCATGCTATATGGGAACGGATGATTGCATGGCAGTTGGGCATGAGATTCCTATGAGTTTAATCTCTTTTGAAAAGTTAGTATAAATGAAATGGTGGATGGAATCTGTATAAAAAAATATCTTCCTGTAATGGAAAGACTGAATTAGTAACGGCGCTGCTTATAAAAATTCCTCCCACAAGACACAATATGATTCCACTACGGTGCCACAGACTTGCAAGCTGATTCTAAGTAGACGCTCTAGTTCCTTGGCTTCCAAAAAAAAAAGAAAATGATTATCCTCGACCTTTTTGATTCAGCTAAAATTTACAGTAGATTTCTTCCTTGTTCACTCAAATATCAAAAAGTGTCAAAATAACTTTGGCAGTGAAAACGTAATGAGTCAAAAGGGTATAACTGTTTACTAGTACATGTCGGCGGACAGTGAGGTAACTTGGTTAGTGCACAAAAAAAAAATCAGAAAAATAACTATTCTCACTAGACATTGCCAAACCAAGCATGTTGAAAACTTTAGGTGAGTTTGGACACTCGTCCAAACTAGCAACTGCTGACTGCTATAACTTCACTCTCCCTAAATAGCATCACCCCATATACAGACAATCAAAAGTTTCTCCCCTATAGTGTTTGTAATTTTACTGATATCCACTAGTTACCAATGCTCTGGATACTCTAGATTTCCTAACAAAAAAATGAAATATGGACACTCAGAATTTCCTCGCAAATGTATAAATTTTGGATATTCTGGATTTGTTAACATGTTCCAAGTTGAAAAGGGGTTCTAAAATTGATTAAATCGGCCTCCCTTTCTGAGAAGCTAGGTATCGTAAGATGGAGAACCACACCAAACTCATTTCCTTCGATAAATTACCCTGATGTATAAAATAACAACAACATGATACTCAATAATGCCTCAACTCTCTCACATCATTTTCTGAACTGTATTCTCCATAGCTAATGAATACAACGAAGCAGTACTCCTCTTAGGAACCACTGTGGGTTGTGAGCTTTTCGTCATTATCTAATAGCAGCTCTATATACACGCTGCACTTAAAAGTGTGTCTGGTTTTAACATCTCTAGCAGCTAAGAACAATTCTGAATCAAATTCTTGAAGTTTTAGCTAATTACATGTTTTAATGGAGGGTCAGCAGTCCATAATTGGACAGATTTTAGCCAATCAACTTTGATTCCCAAATTCTTCTTCTTCCCAGATTTTATCTAATATATAGATGGACTTTGAATACTTCTTTAGCCGTTTGATTCCTTCCTGCAAAAACGAATTCAGAAAGAAAAACTGCATTTTAAAAAAAATTGCTTCAATCCTAATCTGAAAAATCATATTAAGCTTCCATACCACCCACCCCCAACTCAAGAAAAAAAAAAACTTTGATTTCAATTCAAGTCGGTAATTGAACTCTAGATGTTTTAGTCCAATTAAAAATCTAAATTCAAATTCGCAATCAACGTTTCTGAATCTACTGGTTTACAAACCAAATCTAACATAGAGAAGTACTCGGTTTGACTATGGTTTGTTCCCCTAACTTTACCCTAGCTTTGAATTTTTGATTGCACATTAAAAAAACAAAATACAAATCTACTTCAAAACCAAAATTTACCTTCGATCAATTATTAGAATCCCTAACTCGAGTTTTCCTCCTTATCAATTTTCTGGAAATATTGAAAATTACTAGAAGATTTTATCTCTCTCTGATTGAAACAGATCCATTGACGGAGTACATCCGCCTTCTCCCATCTTCTTTTCTACTTCTTCTACATCTCCATTTCGTTTCACTACTTGAGATTTTTCTTCTTCAATCAATCAATCAAACAAAACCAAAACCCTCGAACGGATTGTTTGCAGAGGAGACGAAGGAGAGAAAACCAAAACCCTCTATCGGATCTGTTTGCAGAGGAGACGAAGGAGACGGAGGTGTTGGTGATGGTGGTAACGGAGGTGTTGTTGCTGGTTTTCATAGAGATATTTGTTGCTGCTGGTGGTGGGGAGAAGGAGGCGGAACAAAGAAGAAGAAAAGAAAAGAGAGAAGCCGAAATGAAGATAAAAAGGGTATTTTTGGGTATTTTTAAAATAATAAAAACTAAATTTACTCATTAATATTTGACCTGGGGTTTTTGTGCCACTTTCTTTTGAAACGGTTTTTTTTTTTTAAATAATATGACCGGTTTTTTCTTATCTCTAGTTTGTTCACCTAGGGGTTTTGTCACTAGTTTTGTTATTTATATTAACATATTTTGTAATCAAACAAACACAATTTAACCTGGCCTAAGATATGATAGAATTTTAGACAAATACCATTAAAACTAATCATTAATAAGGTTATCATAAATTAAATTAAGGTAAACTTTTTTAGGATATGTTATCCCGATTCCAAGCTCCCAAACAGAAAAACCAAAATCAAAACGGTTTCGTACGGAATAAAATGAAATGGAAAAGGTTCCATTCGTGGTTATTAGAAACTTGCGGGTTGACTCACTTTATCTTTTCCGGGTTTGTGTAAACTCCATAGTCCATACAGAAGTACCGCAACAGATACAATTATTTACCCTATACTGGTTCTTAAAGCACAACGTCAGTAACAATGATTATCATCCTCTTTTCCGCATGTTTAAACATTAAAGTAGTCAAAAGCTGCAGTTGATCACTGGATCTCATTCTCATACGCATTCATATTGCATAAAGCGTAGGATATTTGAGATACTGTGGATTATGGAATGTATAATATGATTCAAATCCGCCAAAGATTTATTTTCTGCCTCGTTACTATGATTCAAATCCGCCAAAGAATTACATTTCACAATTCTACTTTATGATCCATTTTGTAGAACTGTAAAAGGAAAAGAAGATGATTGATAGTGAGCGAATTAGTTATGAAATGCATCGAGATGCAGGAAATAAGTAGGGGTAGTGGGTAACATAAGTGATGGCTAATCATATGAATCGCATAGTTTCTGTAGTGTTAACCCCACTTAGCTATTTAGTGTTTTAATAAGACCCATATTATGATGAAAGTTACTTTTTATCAAAATAAATAAATAATTATTATGATGACGATGATGATGATGAAACTTCTTTTTCTATTGTTAAGAGGGACTATTTTTTGGTTAAGGGGGGTGTTAATGTATTTCATTTCAAGCCTGTTATATGGGCGACATGGTTTATTAGAGGGGCTGTAGTTGCAGGAATTCCTACACTACACCCCTGATAAGAATCTACAGAAATTGAATTAAGTTTGAGAATGAATTACGACACTTTTTTATTATTCTAACTTTTGAATTCTTTAAAAAAGACATAAGAACTCAGAAGTAGAAATTTCTTTCTAGAGTTTCTCTGTCCTCAAAACCTTATCAACTCTCCAAAAGACATCATCATTTTCTGAACCTAACGAACCCTTTATATAGGGTTTTACATAGTGGATGACAGCTAAGTTTTCCTCCTTTTTCGGATATACTTTGCGATCTTATCGCGATTGCTATAATATTCTCTTTGTATTTCTTCTATCGTCAGCTTCTTTTGGATTCTTCTGTGACGCTCGCGAAATGTTGTTAAAGAATCTTCTTTGACGCTCGCAAAAGTGTTGTTAATATCGCAGAAATAATGTTGTAGCGATATTTTGGTCCTACATCTTGCCTCTTCTCATGTCTTTTCTGCGAAGAAGAAAAAATCATGAGAACCTTTTAGAATGACGTAACTACCTATCTTTTTAGACTTCTCTGTTCTGACACGTTTCTGTGTCCTTCGCCAGCTGTTTTCACGTATTCTTTCTTCTAATAAATTTTTGACACGTCCCTTCTAACCGCTGCGATCTGACCACCCACGTCTTTTCTTTGCATTAATTGCCTTCATCTTTTTCGAGAAATTTCTTCTTCTATAAATACTTCTCTCATTCCTTTCTTTTTCTCTTTTACTTTCTTCTTCTCTCTCCGTAACCTCTCTGCAAATTTAATGTTCTTCCGCGAATTGCGCTTCTGTTATCGCTGTGATTTCTTTCTTATCTTTCAATCCCTTTTCTTCATTCCCATACTTGAAAAATGGTTATCGCTGGTGCTAAAAACTTGATTGCTTTTGGTGAGATGCAAGGAAAACTCAGAAGCAAAGGTTTTACTCTATCTAAAATTCCAAATCAGGATTCTAGATCTGAACTTATTCTTAAATTATTTACTGATGATCAATGTTCTCGCGAGAAAGTTATAGTATCGCTAGGACAACTTGAAGCCGGTCTTCCCATTCCTCTCTATGACCCATAACTTCCGCTATTTTATCAAATAATTTCTGACAAAAGGTTTTCGCGAGCGATATATCAATTGGGTGGAGATTGTATCCGATTGCTGCTTGAATATGCCTCTCGCGGAGCTGGCAAAGGGTCTCGCTACCCTGAAGATGCGAAGAATCCACAATTTGAAGATGTCCCCATTGTTTCTGCGGATTATATTGTGGACAACTTCTTTGTAAATTATAGAATAATCCCTATGAAGAGGGATAGCACCTGTTGGGGTGTTCGTTTGAAAAAAGAGAAGGTCGATGGTGACAAAGCTCTTATGCTGGATATTGATTTTCATACATCAACCAACCAAGGTCCTCGCCATTCTAGCGATGACAAGTGGTTCATATTTCCATTATATCTTGAAGTTCCTTATATATCTGGTTCTCTCCCATTACCTGCGAATCTTTCAGAGTATGATCCATGGGTCTTCAACTGGCCTGAAAGATCTAAAGAAGTATATTCTCTTAACTTTTTACATTATTATCATTTATTGTCTTCTTTATATTCTCGCTAACTATTTTTATCTTTCTCAGATTGATAGAATGAAACTCATCTATCAAACTTTTAGGAAACCCAGCACCTTCTTAGCTCTTAAATATTTCACGGATGAAGTAAGAAATATTTCCTCATAAATTTTAACAATATATTGTTGCCCCTATTTCTTATCTTCATCTGTGCTCGCAGGAAATTGAAGAACTACCGCCAATAAAACCCGTGAGAACTAAGGAGAAGCCTTCAAAGGATAAATCTGTTGTTCCTCCTAAAGGAAAATCTTCTGCCCCTCGCGGTGGAGAATCTGGCGATCAAGATAAAAATATTGTTCCTCCCAAAGGGAAACCTTCTGCCCCTTGTGGTGAAGATTCTGGCGATCCTCCTTTGAAGAAAAGGAAAACCCGACCCTCTTCTTCTTCAACTCCTCAACCTATTCTAGAAACCCCAAATGTTGAATTTGATAAGGATAAATATGATGAAGATTTTAATAATAATGATAGCAGATTCCCTTCTATAAAGAACTCTTCTTCATCTAATTCTTCAATGGCCCATTTATCCAGAATTTTTAGCGATATTTCCCACAACATAACTTGTAATGACGAGGATGAAGTTATTAACAAGACATCCCAAGCTCTTGCCAGTGTCTGCGATGCTCCCATATTGGTGGACAATGATTCTCTCCAAGGAGTCTCACGATCGCTGACTCCTAGTCTCTTAAATTCTCTTGGTACCTTGGTATGTTTTCATTTCTTCAATTTGTTTATATATTTTCTCCATCGCTAGATCTTAATTTATATTATTCTTTCGCAGGTTGGAAGAGCTTCTTTTGCTTTGTTGCTTGATTTAGATAAAAGACGTGCCAACTTGAAAAGAAGGCTGCTAAACTTCGCCAGGATAAAAAAAAATTAGAATATGAAGTTATTGAGCTTCACAAGAAGAATAAACAGCTGGAGACTGAAGCTTCAGTTGATAAGCAAAAGATCTCTGATCTTGATAGAGCTAACCAACAACTCTATGGTATGACTGATTTCCCTTCTCTCTAAATTCTTTTTACTCTATCGCGGCTTATTCAAGCAACCACTTTTAACTTGCAGATATTTATGGTCTTACTGACGAGGCTACACTCTTTCAATCTTTCCCTGAACCTGTGGATGATAATACTCTTCTTGATTGTCCTAATAATTCTTTAAGTAATTTCTCAGATGATAAGATTAAATCCCTCTCCATAGATGAACTTAGATCCAAGCTTAATCTCTTAAAAATTGAACACAGATTTAATTTAGGTTTGACTGACAAATATAAGCGCTTTTATCTTGATTCAAAGAAAGAAATAAATAGATTAAGAAAGAGGAATATCGATCTTATTGATGAGAAAGATATTGCTATTAAAAATGGTTCCAAGACTCTAGCCGATTTCCATAAGACTCTTCTTAATGTTCAAATGGAAAGAGATAAACTTGTTCGCGAGAATGAAGATCTTCTTGCGAGGGAAACTCAAGTTCGATCTCGTCTCCTTATAAATAGCGATGATGAGTTTTCTTGGGCTGCGAAGGTTCTTGACAATGCCAGGAATGACTTAGGTGTAAATGTTAGCCTTCAAGTTGAACAAGCGGCCTTAATTAGAGATATGATTTCTGAAAGAGAAGGTTGTTAGTTGTTCTTCTTCTCGCTAGTTTCTTGTTTTTATTATTCTTCTTTAAAAAATTTCTAACTTGTTGTCATATTCTCGCAGGAGCTGAAAAAGGATATCTTGAAAGAATTGGGAAACTTGAAAATGAGAAAAATCAACTCGCAAATACTCTTGCTGCTCGTAATAATAAATATTCACGATTGAAAGAGCAGTTTGACATTACTACCGCGAATTTCAATAGATCTCTCATTGTTGTTCGTAATGATTCTGTTAAGTTGATCTGCAATGATCATGGAATTTCTCCTTCTATATATCCTGATCTTGCAAAGGAAATTCCCGCAATAATCCCAAATCTTAACATCTCTGATAGCGAAGCTGAGGATTCTAACGAGGATAATGATAATGACGAAGGAGAAAAATATGGTGGAGGAGAAGAATCTGATGACAATTAAGATAGTGTCAATAATGATGAAAGGGAGAAATTTGGCGATGAAGAGAATTCTGATAAAGAGGATGGCGATGGATCTAGCTAGTTCTTCTTTTTCCTTATATCTTCTTTGTATATTTATTTTCTTCTTTCTGTAACATTGTTGTAAGTTTCTCCAATTCTGTAAACTTCTTTTGCTTCTATCTGTATGAATGAGAAAACAATTCTTTTTCTGCAAATTAATCAATAAATATAATTAATATCCTTTAATTATCTGTGCAAACATATCAGTTAATAATCTCTATGAAATTTTATATGATGGATGAATAATAATTTCATCGTTCTTATACATTCCCATACTTGCCTCTATTATTCATATGCAATATGAAAAAATTGAATAGATATTAGATATAAGCTTTAAATAAAAATTGCCTCAATGTTGGCGATGTTATTGCTAGCAACAACTGTGTAAAATCGCAATTCTCATAAAATCTGCGAGTATTATCGCAGTAATCTTGTGGTCTTATTATGCCTTCCTAATTAAAGGTCTTATTGTGCCACACTTTTTTCTGCGACAAAATCGCAGGACGTCTTTACATTTGCATGTATTGACCCATTGATCTTGCCTTATCTTTATTTTTTGATTGTATTGCGACAGTATGACAAGTCTAAGTTCCCTCGCGAGATCAAAGCCTTATGATATTGCCGTCTTGCGATGAAATCGCAGGACGTCTTTACATTTTCATGTAAAAACCCATTGATCTCATCTTAACATTTCTCTTGTGGCTTGTTGCCTCTGTATCATTTACGTCACGCGACAATATGACAGGCCTAAATGTTCTTGCGATCATAAATCCCCATGACATTTCCGTCTTAAGACACTTATCAGCTCCCTAATGGAGGGTGCCGCCCTTATCTTCCCCTTGGTTGCCCCTTCAAGGAGGGCACATCGGCCATACAAGACTAGCTCCTCCCATCCAGATTTACCAACAACCAGCTGTTTTCGCAGCCTCTTATCCTTTATGCCTATATGGCTTATAGTTACAAGGCTGCACCCTAAGTGGGGTTTTCTTCAGTCCAAGTACATCATATCCAAGACTTACCAAGAATGGCAAGGGAGTTTCGTACGCCCCGGGCACTCTTGGCTCAACCGTGTACCTCGGCTCCTTGGTCATACTTTGCACTTCTTGGAAGAGATTCTCAGTCTTCCAACCAGGGTATAACCTTATATAGTTGGAAATCCAAGATCTCTCTCCCGGATAGGTTTTCTTTAACCCCAACATCTGCATAACTCAGGTTCCAGTAGTGGTATAACCTTATCAATGAGTCATGTCAAGAGATACCCCCTCATATGACGCACTATTAGGTCTTATATTTTCCTCTTGCGAAATTTTATTCGCGAACTAAGGTGCACGCCATAAAGGTTCGTCCCATTCTATTAATCTCTGCGAAATTTTATTCGCGCTTCTCGCGAGTGTTGTAACTCTGATAAAATTTCATAACTTTGATCTTCTTTCCTTTTGTAAAATATTGCAATTCTTTCAAGCAGAATACTCTGTTCAATTACATACTCTTCAAACAAATCATTCATAGAGTTATTTAAAGTTCATCACTTTACCTCTCTACTTACTATTCTTTGGTTCTGCTTTTCTGCTACGTTTTGTTGTTTATTTATCCGCGAGATGCTCGCCATCAATTCCCTCCTGCCGCTCTATCGTATCAATCATTAACTTTTCACATCTCTGTCGTTGTTTGATTTTGTATTTCCAATTGCTATTCTTCTCAGCTCTTTCCTCGCAAGACTTCATATCAATTTCATAACACTTATTGCTTTCTCCCCAATATCCTTTAATTACTCCAACACCATTAGGATGAGGAAATTTAACACACTGGTAGAAAGTAGATGCTACACCTAATATTCCGTGTAGCTAAGGTCGACCAATCAGAGCATTGTAAGGTGATTCAATGTCAACAACACAGAACATGATCTTGGAAGTTATCCCTTTTAAGGGAATCCGCATCTCAATTTCCCCTTTTGGTTTATTGGCAGTACCATTAAAACCATAGATTTTATATGTTGAGGGAATTAGATCTTCGTCTCTTCCACCCATTGTTTTATAGGTATGATAAAATAGTATGTCAATGGAGCTGCCTATGTCTATTAGAACTCTATTGATAGCCCAAGAATCTTCATTTTCATCACCATTTTCTTCATCTTCTTCCTCCATTTGCTTTGGGTTTATCTCTAATCTTACTACCAATGGGTTATCATGCTGCTCACCAGGTTCTGGTACTTCTTGAGCACTAAAAGATATAATTTGTTTCTTTCATTCTTCTAATGGCGAGGCTCTCGCGATATTCATTATCTCTCTTCCATCTGTGTCTCTCGCGAAGACTCTGCTTAGAACATTATCATGGAAATCCTCTATTGTTATATGTGAATGTATAATGGAATTACAAAACAAATTCTTTGCTTTAGCCCCAACTTCTATTACGAATGATTCGGATCCTTTTTACAGTATTTACCCTGCGAATTTCTGGTGCAGGAGGCAATCGATGGGATTGTACATGTCCTACTAAAAAGTGATTTAGCTTTCCTTGTTCAATCATCCTTAAAATTATTCTCTTTACATTCCTGCAGTCATTTACTGTGTGGCCATGAAAATGATGGTAAGGACAAAATTATTGACTGCGATTATTAGGATGTGGTTCTTTTCCCATGTTCCATGGAGATGGTATATTTTCCATTAAAATGATAGCTTCCCAAAAATTTTCTATACTAGCATTGAGAGAATGCATCTTAATTTATTCCCATATGATCTTCTGATTCCCCTGACTTCTGAAATTGTTTTGCCTCTGTACACCATAAGTTTCTTGCGGCTAATCAAGCCTTTGAATCTTATTATTTCCACCGCGATCATAGTAATTCTTCTCCCTTTCATACTCTTCTTGATCTCTACTGCCCATAGCTACCAAGTTCTGCTGGTTATCAGTCTCTATTTTCTCTTGTTGCTTTTGCGAGCTACTCGCCACATTGTTTATCATTTTAGGAAGCAAACTCCCATTTGCTACTCCGGAACTGGTGTTCGAGATGGGATATGATTTCATCTCATTTTGTTTCTCCTCCAAAGCAATGTATTCTTCTTGTAGTTCTCGTAGTTCAGTCATAGTGATTGTATTCTTGACTCTAAAAATTTGTATGTACAGTGGATTGGTCGCGAACATTGCATTGATAAAAGACAAGATAAGATATCTCTCGTCAAATCTTCCTGCCATATCACTGCACATTGTCTTCCATCTTATGGTTAAATGTTTCAGACCCTCGCCAACCCTATGTTTTAACCCAAACACATCTTCAATACCTGGTCGCGATAAATTATTGCTAATGTAAGATCCTAGAAATGTAGCTTGTAAATGATCAAAAGAATTTATGGTATTTTTTGGCAATCCCTCGAACCATTTAAATGCCTTGCCAGTTAAGCTAGACGCAAAATATTTGCATAGTACAACATCATGGTTTTCCCATTGTAGCATACATCTAACATAAGCCTTGACGTGTTGAACAGCACAAGTAGTCCCATCAAAGATGCTGGTTAATGCTGGTAAGTTGCATTTTGGAGGTATTCCTCTTAATTGTACTTCTTGAGTAAATGGAGTTCTCGCAGCTTCTTCAATAGCTTCATCGAGCTTCCTTCTTCATCCTTCTCTTCTATTGTATTGCTTATCATTCCTCGCATTTCTGTTAATTCTCTCAATATTTGCTCATTCTCAGTTGAGTTTTGCTCCATTGGCCTTTTTAATGCAGCTTCCCATCTTCTGTGCTCTTACCTTTCTTGTCTTGCGAGATTTTGTGTGTCTTCTTCTTCATTGTCATCCCGTCTTTCTCTGCGATTTTATCTTTCACCCTTCTCTTGAAATCGCAGCTGTCTACTTTCTTCTCTGTGGATTTCTTCATTCCTCCTCATTTCTCTTCGTTGCCTATCTAATCTCCTTTGTATTCTATCATACTCCTCCTGAATATTATCATTGTAGCGATTATGTGTACGTCTCCTTTCTCGATTTTCATGGTTATTTTGTCGTACTGCCTCTCGGAATTCTTGTTCTTCTAATTCTGCCCTTAATCTTTCCCTCTCGCAAGCCAGACGTGCTTGTTCGGTGTAATGTCTCTCAATTTCTTCTTCAATTATTCTTTGATTCCTTTGATTCTATCGCCCATGTAATATCATCCTACCTTCTTATGGATATTCTTCTTCATTTTGGTTGTTTCTTCCTCCTTGATTTCTATTGTTACGTCTATTATCCAATGCTTCACCATGTGGATTATAGCGATCTCCAATTATTTCTTCTTCTCTATGACGTTGTTCTCCATTTAAATTTTGCACTTCCTCTCTAACATTTCTCATTGGGGAATTTTGCCTTGGTTCTTCTCTGAATGATCTTGAATTTGATCTAACAATACTTCTTGATCTTCTTCTTTGTAACCTCAAATTCTCCATTCTTAGCTCATGATTTTGTCTTGTTAAATTCGCACGCTCTTCTGCCTCTAATCTCATTTCTTCCTGTATTCTTTGTCTCAAATCATCTACTATTTCATTTTCACGTCCTTCATGAATTAATCCTCCAACCATTTATTGATTTCTTTCTCCTTCTTCTTCATTTCTTAATTGTCTATTTTTTGATTCTTCCATCGAATCCGACCTCCAAGTATGCACACTCACTCTATCATAATCCACATTCCTATCTCGTATTTGTGTTTGTTGATTCGGCTGTTGAATTGAACTTTTTGCTTCATTTATTATTATATTTCTTCCTGATCTTATCCTTAAAGATTCTTCCAATTCACCTGTTCCCTCACCTGCAAGTCTTTTACTTATTCTCACAGTTGTCGGTGGTTCTGATGTATTTCTTATTCTTCTAGCCATTTATTCAATTCTAACAATTTCTTCAAATCTTCAAGTTGTAATTAGAGATTTCTTAGCTTGATTCTCCCTGTTTCTGGGCGCCAAAATGTAGTTGCAGGAATTCCTACACTACACCCCTTATAATAATCTACAAAAATTGAATTAAGTTTGAGAATGAATTACGACACTTTTTTATTATTCTAACTTTTGAATTCTTTACAAAAGACATAAGAACTCAGAAGTACAAATTTCTTTCTAGAGTTTCTCTCTCCTCAAAACCTTATCAACTCTCCAAAAGACATCATCATTTTCTGAACCTAACGAACCCTTTATATAGGGTTTTACATAGTGGGTGACAGCTAAGTTTTCCTCCTTTTTCGGATATACTTTGCGATCTTATCGCGATTTCTATAATATTATCTTTGTATTTCTTCTATCGTCAGCTTCTTTTGGATTCTTCTGTGACGCTCGCGAAATGTTGTTAAAGAATCTTCTTTGACGCTCGCAAAAATGTTGTTAATATCGCAGAAATAGTGTTGTAGCGATATTTTGGTCCTACAGGGGCGACAGTGTGATAGTAATGTCCCTCTAGTTGGTTAGGGGATGTAAATTGACTAGATTACCCTCCCTATTTTTTAACCTAATTCAAAGCTAAATTGAAAATTTGTTTTCTTTCGTCTTCTCTTCTCCTTCTCCCATCAACCGTAACCTCCATTAAAACTCAAAATTTCATCGTCTTCGGTTAATCGACGATTCAAAAATTAATCAAGTGTAGTGTAATGACTTATATAAGGTATGTTTTGAAAACCCAGTTACTGGTTTATTTTGTTCGATTTAAGTTTAATTTCTATCAAAAATTAAGGTTTTAGATGAAAATTGAAAATTTTGGGTTTATGTGAGTTACGGTTGATTTTAACTCAATTACAAACCGTAACTGGAGATTTTGATGTTGTTACGGTTGGTAATATTTCAATTACCAACCGTATGTTCTTATATCTGAGAATTTTCTTCAGTTACGGTTGATAACCATTTTAATTTACCAACCGTAACTGAGTTACGGTTGGTATCGAGCATTTGGTTGCCAACCGTAACTGGTTTTACGATTGGGTTTTCTTCAAATTTAACCAGTTACGGTTGGTAGTTCATCTTTTATGAACCGTAACTTCGATTTACGGTTGGTAGTTCAAACTTAACCAGTTTCAGGTCATGGTTCTTCATTTTGTTGGTTAATTTCTTCAATTGATTGAGATTGACTGTCTCCTCTAAACATTTTTTTTTTCAACCTAAAAATCTGGTTTTGATTTTGAGTTAATATAAGTGAAATTAATCATTAACACTAAACTTGATTATCATCACTAAACTAGGTTATCAATTATGAGGGTTAATTTGTTATTTCCAGTTTTTTTTTTATAAGGGACACTTGAATTATCATGCAATGACCCTTTTTTTCCTACTACAATGCAGCCCCTCTAATAAACTATGTCTCCCCTATAACAGGCTTGTTTCATTTGGCCTCCCTCTCCTTTCTTATGAGAGAAGGCGCAGACATTATCCATGTCTCATCCAAGGAAGCTACTAATTTGGTTCTCGCACGAATTAACATTTAATCCCTTTATATTGGGATTTGAACTCTCTAGTCCACCCTCTCAAGCCTAATACTAGGTAGTCCAAATTATATAATTTGAAACGAGTTAGTCATTTCGTGAACGATTCATTCCAAAACACTTTTTTCTCATGACAAAAGTACCCAGTAATTAGATGTAACATTCCTTATTCATAACTTAGTTCTTACTTCTTCATTTTTTTTTTTCTTACGTTGAAACTGGAAACCGCTCTCCCGGTAAATAAATTTTAAACCCTAATCACATCTCCATGAAAAAAAAAACAATTATTCATTTCAATTCAACTGAAAAAGACTAAGTCGTTATCGTCAATACATTTTCTTAAAGATTGATTCGAAACGGAGGGGTAGTTAATGAGATTCAGTGTATTTTGAAGATTTTATCATTGAAAACCATTTAAAGATAAGTTTAATCTGTTTTTATCGTTTAGTTTGATTGCAATTATTAATTTATTAATTTTGAAATCGATTTTAGGAAAAAATGTTATGGTTAAGTAAACCTAATTACTTCAATATCCAAAATCAATCTAGTCGTACCCAAATAAACCAATCGGAATTCCTCCAAGTATAATAACTTGGTATCTATCTTTCAAGATACGAATTATACAAGAAACAAGTCTCTTAAAGGATTAAAATTAAGCGTATGTATCTACTTAGATTCAATACGTACAAATTTGTGCAAATCCAATTATAAAGATAAACAATATAATGCGGAAAAGGTAAAACACAAGATACCAGAAATTTTGGTAACGAGGAAATCGCAATAGCAGAAAAACCCCGGAACTCGTCCAGATTTGAACACCATACTGTATTAATCCTTTACAGACACTAGCTTATTATCAGAATTCGGACTGGAATGTAGTTGAGACCGAATCCACCCTTCAAGCGATTCAGTTATAGTCGCGCTTCTTACGTCTCTTGAACCTCACAAGGCTCTACGCACTTGATTCCCTTAGATGGCGTCCTTTACAGCCTAAGAGTTGATTTATCCGTAGTGACTTTTGATGTTAATCTTTCTCTAACAGATAAGCCTATTTGATTTCCGTTTTGATCAAATATCAAGGTATGAAAATCAGATTTCAATAGACAAAGATAGCAAACCTCACAAATCCGGAACTTACGACTCCGAAGAGCATCCTAGATTTTTAACCACCTCTCAAGAATAATCTTCAAAAGATCAACTAAGATCAGTTTTCAAATATCTATCTTGAGAAAGCACAAAATTTGATACGAAGAGAACTTTGCGATTTCTATCTATCTTACCTGAAAGAGATTACGAGAGCCTTGATAACATAAAATCAAGATTAGGAGTCACGAACTATCAAGGTAAAGATAGTCGGACCTGGCTTCACGATCCCTAAAGCGAAGTCTTTTAGTCGTAGACTTAATTATGTTTCTCAGGGAAAACCTAGGTCAATAGAGGAAGACTCTAGAATCAACTAGGCCACAAAGAGTCATGAATTGATTTTCCCAATTGAAAAAGCATCTTTATTTATAGTTTTTCAAGACTAAGGGTTTCATAGAATTCAAGCTAAGATAATTTGAGAATCAAGAGTTAGCAAAAGAATTCTTAAAAGTGAACCTTAAAAGTGAATTCTTAGAAGGGTTGCCTAGAATCAAGCATCTCTATTCTTGAAAAATACAATAGAAGAATATAAACTTAGGTTCGTACTGAAACTTGTATAATTACCATTCGGTTTGGAGATTTATCAAAAGAACTTAAAGCAATTTGATATTCATTCAAACATTTAAGAGTTTAATCATGATGCACACACATAAGTGTTTGAGTGATCAATGAATTATTAGAAGTGTTTAAGAGAGTTCTAGTAATGCTAAACATAATATGAAAATAATTCTTTGAACATTTACTAAAATATAAACTGGGGCAGTTGGTATCATGGTTCGCCAATCGCATGGCTTGTTCACGAGTCATGGTGCAATAGTTCGTGAACTGGGTTCTCCAACCCCACAAGACTACCGTCCTCAGTTGATAACGGTTTGGGAACCGGGTTCTTTAAATGCTAGCCTATTATTCCAACTTTGAAAATTCAGTTCACCACGGTTCGCCAACCAGATCGAGAACTGTTCATAACTGAACTTGCGGTTTACGAACTGATTCGCCAACCTTCCTGTATTTCTGAAATTCATATATCTATGATTTGCAAACTGGTTTTCCAACCTACCCTGAGTAGAAATATCAATAATTTCAATATTTCTCTCTTATGATGTAAAACATTCCCAAGTGATAAAATCATTGGCAAGGGAAATTTTCAATTGATCCACAAATTAATTCATAAAACTAATATTGTTAAGGACCGTTGAACATCTTTGCTTAGAATCATATTTCGAGATTTTTCACAAGACAAGCTTGACCAGAAACTTCTTCTTTGTAAATCTACTAGTAGTTATAAGACATGGTCTCAATAGATGAAATGGTTAGATAGTGAGTAAAATAGAATGGTTGAGTCTTAACATACCAGATGCAAATTCTCCAAATGTCTTCGTCGATCTTCAGACTTCAAGGGTGACAAACAATTTTGATAATCAAGGGTAACTGTGATGTTAGTCAAGAAAATCAATTAAGCGAAAACTAAAATGACAATATGATTTAGTTTCCACCAACGGTACTACTAAAAGCTTGTTGATCCCAAAGAAGACTTTAAACAAAAGTAACGCAAGAGGTTTCACCTAATTAAATTAGTCTCTATTAATGAATTTTTTAGAGCATAGCTCGGTTGAACCCACTAGCGTTGGTATGTCAAGTTAGTTTTCAATTTTAGTTTCCAAAATGCATTCTTGATTTAGCATACTAAAGATAGTTTCGGACTAGATTAGGTCTAAGAAGTTGAATCGAAGCTATCCTTAAAGGATGAAAATTGAAGACATCAACAAGTACTTCATCAACAAAGGTATGTGATTGATTTCATTTGGATTCTTGTTCAATTCTACCTTTTTAATCTATCGAGATAAATGCTCACTCTATGGAACAATTCTTATGACGGTAAATGTACATTTATGTATATATACTTGAGGTGATTTAATTCATGACTTTGGTGAAAATAACCTTTATCCCTATAGAGGATATCATGTTATAGTGAATGAGCTTGCGAATTCAACGAGCCAAGAATCACTCAATTCCGAGTTTTAACGATGAAGTTATGAGTGATTTATTAAAGTAAAAATTATAAGTGTTGTTGTAATTGTTATAGTTCGTTAGTAGGAAACAATCCATGGACTGTTTGTAACAGTTCGCAGACTTGGGCCCAATTACGTGACTAAAAGGCATTTTTGGTCAAATTGATGATGTTTCCTTATATAGGCAAGCTAGCTATTACTCCAAACATCTTTGATTACCATATTAAAGGGTTTGTGATTCCTTCCTAATTTAATTTGTGATTTATTCACATAAATACAATATTTGCTAATTAATTATTTATTTAATTATTTTGGCAAGAGTCGTAACTTAGGAAAGACTCCCAAAATTAGGAGAGTCTTGAAAAATGAAAATAGCTTTGCTTAGTTTTCAAGCTATGTTTCACTATAAATATTGAGTTCGTGAGTTTACACGTTTTTCATCCCCTTTGGAAAATTGGCGTAAGCTCTGCAGGTTGTTTTCCATGTCTTATGTTCTTCGTGAACAAGAGTGAGATAAAAGTATTTTTATTGGGGATCACAAAGCCAAGTTGGATTAAATCTTCGTGATTGATTATACAACTTGTAATCTAGGTTTTTCACCTCTTGTCTATTCTAAGGTTTTCCCTGCTGATATAAAACCATTCAAGATTTGTTGATCATAAACCCTAGGTTTTGATAGATTTCAGTTTCCGATCGTATACCGACACTTGTTAGTCGAAATCGGAGACTAGAAAGAAAAACTTCTATTGAGGCATCTCGTAAAAATCCTTGAGAAGTTTTAAACAAGATATCTCTAGATTTATTCTAGTTGTTCTTGTGGTAGAATAATTAGGTTTCTCTTCCTTTATTGAAGATTATAATCATCCCTAATCTACACTTTGTTTTGATATTACTTTTACCTAGTAATTGTTTTTATCAAAATAAACACAAGATTTCCAAAACCTTGATTCACATCTAAAGGAAAATCAAATGGTGTTTTGTGCAAACAAAATATCGAATCGTATCAATCATGTTGTTGTATCTTCTAAAGAGAGCCTTGGGTTCTGCTAGAAGATTAAGGAGAAGAATTCCTAAAGAAAATCGGTGTTCTGCTAGGAGTTCTATTTGTGTTAAAGGAGTTATTACATCTAGTATGAATAGGTAGTAGGAAATCGGTGTAACAGCTTATAATCAGTGTGTGTTTATTCTGGACTAGGTCCCGGGGTTTTTCTGCATTTGTGGTTTCCTCGTTAACAAAAATCTGGTATCTGTGTTATTTTATTTTCCGCATTATATTGTTTATCTTTATAATTGAAATAATACAGGTTGTACGTTAATCAATCATAATTATTAAATCCGATCTTGTTTGTTGGATAAGACTTGATTGATCTCAAACAATTAATTCTTTTATTTTCATATTGTTAGACCAATCTGGACTAACCATTTTCAAGTGGACACTGTGTTGAAATATTACTTTAGTGATTGTTGCTTAAAGAGGTTTATACACGGTGGATATTGAATAGGTTGTGATTAAAACAAAAGACTTTGTTTCAAGAGTTTCACACTAAAATCAAGTTACGGAATTGTTTCTGTTTAACTTTGATTGTGTTAAAATAGAGATATTAAACTCTTTGATATACTTTACTCTAGATTGAGTCTGACTGTCTAGTTGATTCTCTAGAAAGTGTATTGAAGTAAGTCTTTTCAAATTTCCAAACGAATTATTGGGTGTGGTTGTTAGACCCCCGCTTTTTCAATTGGTATCAGAGCAGGCAAACACGCTAAGACCTCATAAGTCTGTGTTTGAAGCAATCTGATCGTTATGGACAGAGGTGCTATCTCTATAAATGTACCACCAGTCTTCGATGGCACGAACTATTTATGGTGGAAAATTTCTATGCATTCCTTTATTCAATCGCGAGATTTTCAATCATGGGTTCGTATTGTTAATGGCTATAATCCTCCATTAGTTATAGTAGATGGTGTAACTATTGCAGAGGATCTTGGTGAATATAGTGATCTTGAGATTCTTGCTGCAAAGAAAAATTCTGAAGGATTAAATTCTATCATCCATGCAATCACCCCAAATCTTCAGCACCACGTTACTACGTGTAATAAGTTTAAAGATGCTTGAGATATCTTAGAAACCATATTCGAAGGGAATGCCGCAGAAAAAGAAGCAAAGCTTCAAAATCTAGATTCTGACTGGGAATACCTTCGCATGTATGATGATGAAACCTTTGATGAGTTTAACCAAAGACTTTCTTAAATAGTTAATGCCTCATTCTTATTAGGAAGAACTATTTCGGAGAAAGTTATTGTGTGCAAAATTCTCAGGTCCCTATCATCAAGATACGAGTCTAAGAAACATGTCATTGAAGAACCAAATGATCTTTCTACACTCTCCAGAAATACTCTTGTTGGAAAGTTAAAGATCTTTGATAATGAACACGCATAAAAAAAGGAGGTGATTTCTTTTAAAGCTGCAAACAATTCTGAATTCTCTAAGGATAAATCTGGTTCGCCAGATACTAAGGATGCTACTCCACGAAAATTTAGAAAACTCTTGAGAGACAGGAAAAAGAGTTTTTCTAAAGTTACAACATCTCCTAATGATGATGTACAATGCTATAACTGTCGTGGTTTCGGGCATCTTTATTCAGTATGTCCTAGCTGGAGCCATAGACAATCGGCATATGCAGCAGCTTTGCCTACTCTTGATGATGGACATGAACATTATAATCCCCAAGAGTACGCAGGCGAGGTTGCATTAACTTATGATAAAATTCTTTCGGATACTGATTCTGATTCTGACGAAGAAGTGTTCCATGTAGATCTAGTTGCTAATAATCTTCTTAAGGAATGTCATATGAAACTCTCAAAATCTGAAAGCACCATTTTCAGTGAGAAAGTTAAATATGACAGACTTCGTAGTCGAAATAAAGACTTGCAAGACCAACTTGATTCTAGTGGTGCAAGAGATTGTCTCAACGAAATACGAAAGCTTAAAGAAAAGATTGACGAAGGTCGTGATCGGGAAATTATTCTTCAAGCAAAGCTATATAACTTGGGAAACATTGAGATGAACTTATTTGATTCAGAACGAGAAGATCTCAAAGTTCAATGTGAATCATCCAAGAATGATCTAGTTATTTCGCTTGAGAATGTCAAAAGTTTGGAAGAAGAAAACTCGAGCTTAAAAGAGAGTTTGTCTAGAAATAGCAGCTCAGATAAATTAACCTCGATATTGGGAGCATGTAGAATTCATCGTGATACACGAGGATTGGGGTATGAAGGAATAGACACTCCTAGTATTTGCAAAGAGGTAAAATTTGTCAAATATAAAGATTCTTCTAAACCAAAACCTTCCACGGTTGATAATAGTAAAGTATTTCTACAAACAGCTAATGCCAAAAAGAGAAAATCTTGTCAAGCTCCAAAGCAAGAACATACACATTCAGGTAACACTAAACATAACTTTTTCCATTCAACTAAATGTTGTTTTTATTGTGGAAAACCAAGTCACTGCAAAGTAATTGCAGATTTCTTAAACGAGATAAATCCAGATCTGATTCTGTTAAGAAGACAAGATATGATGTTCCAAACTGGAGAAAAACTGAGTCTCATAAAATCAGTTCTTCAAGTATTCCCCCTAAGAAGTTTCATAACTACGTTGGGGAGAAAAAGAAATACGTTGCTCCAAAAGTTACTCAGAAATGGGTACCAAAGAAGATAAATAAAATAACAAGTACTATTAAGAAGGATCTCCCAGATAAGAGTTCGACAAGGGATAACATCTTAAAAATGTATGAAAAAATTATTGAAAGTTTCAAGGGAGTTATTAAATTCCTAGAGTCCATGCATGATTTTGTTTTGAATACCTGTGGTGAGCAAGATTTTGTTAACCTCAACATAACCTAATTGTGTTGAAAGTGCATCCTCACCAAGAAACCCTTGTAAATACGGTGAGGATTGCAAAAGAATTAGGGCGCACAAATTATGTTGGTAAGCTTTCGCTTTAGCCAAGTTCATCTTTACCTAGTGACGAAAGTCATGTTATGTTTCAATCATTTTGGAAATCGCTCTGACGAGAAATAATTTGTGTATAACAACTATATAACGTCCTCTGGGAATGTTCCAATGATTGAAATGAGAGTTTAGACAATATAACCATTGGAGGATATAAACATTGTTGTGGTAACACATATATGTAAAAGTCCTTAGTGCTTGAACCGAAGTTTGCGAACTTTGTTGATCAAGTGAAACAGGAACGTGGGCAGCCAACTCAGTCCGCGAGCTGGCACCCGAGAATTTATGCTAGAGTTGTAGCTCAATTTCAGTCCGCGAACTGACGGAAGTTCTCAACCCGAGAATTTTTGCTGGAGTTTGTAAACTCCAACCGGTTAACTTGAGTCCGCGAACTTGAGTAGGTTATGTCTAAAAATGATATTTGTACTTATCATAATAAACTAAAGAATGCTATTGCAAACCGTGGCTTTATAATTCATGAATCGATTCAAGTGAATCACATCATTTTTGCTTCAATTATGTCTTGTGTAGTACATGAGATCTCATAGCAATTGAACAACTCTCTAACTAGTTCATTTGAGTCATTTGAACTAGTTATGGTGAATAAGAATAAGGTTGATATGAAAGTGCTCATACCACGCGTATGATTCTTAATTACCTAACTTGATTTGTGATTAAAATTCTTAAGGTTAGAAGCAATTATCAAAGCCATGGATGTTGGTTTTTATTGTAAAAGAAATCTTTTAATTCTTGGTGTAAATCCTTGTGGAAAAGGATATTATTCCTTCTAAGCATATCATTTCTTGTTTATACAAGTTTGTATCTTAGAAAAGATGATCACAATACTTGATCTTTATGAATACCTTGAGATAGTTCTAATTTTTTAGTAACACAATCTCATGAGAGACTTTCAATGATTGGTTCTTAAATCGTATCTCCTTGTAGGATTTCTAAAATCCAATTTATAAATCCTTCTCCCTGGAGAAAGGTCACTCTTGTTGTTCTTTCGGGGGAGAGTTCTTTTGAACTTGTGCTTAATTGCCAAATCTTTGTGGAGAGTGCGGCTGTGGAATAATATAGGGGTTATCTTGCGTCTTTATAAACTCCTTGACGAATGCATTTAGATTCGGCTTTATGATTGCATCTAAATAAGATGATATACATTTACCTTTGGTCATGAAATGTCTCTTACAGAAATTTCATTAGGATCCCGTTCTTGTACCTTTTCCAATTTTATTGATAAAAAGGGGGAGAATTAATATGTAGTTCACACTACAAATTCATATGGTTTACAAATCATTATGTAAGGGGGAGTGGTTTTCATGTTGAGATGGAGTATTGACTAAGGGGGAGTGATACATATCACCGTAGTATTATTTTCAAAGTTGTGATACAATGAAACTTTGATGCTGTGTAATAATACTATGATGGATCTTCAACAAGTACAGGATGAACACACGCAGAGTTAAAGAACCAAGGAAATCAAGATTGTCGATTTTGCTTTTAACAAGTTCAAACCATATGTAAAATAGTTTTGTCACTAAAATTGACAAAGGGGAAGATTGTTAGAGCATAGCTCGGTTGAACCCACTAGCGTTGGTATGTCTAGTTAGTTGTCAATTTTAGTTTCCAAAATGCATTCTTGATTTAGCATACTAAAGATAGTTTCGGACTAGATTAGGTCTAAGAAATTGAATCGAAGCTATCCTTAAAGGATGAAGATTGAAGATTGAAGACATCAACAAGTACTACATCAACAAAGGTATGTGATTGATTTCATTTGGATTCTTCTTCAATTCTACCTTTCTAATCTATCGAGATAAATGCTTACTCTATGGAACAATTCCTATGACAGTAAATGTACATTTATGTATATATACTTCTGGTGATTTGATTTATGACTTTGGTGACAATAACCTTTATCCCTATAGAGGATCTCATTTTATAGTGAATGAGATTGCGAATTCAACGAGCCAAGAATCACTCAATTCTGAGTTTTAACGATGAAGTTATGAGTGATTTATTAAGGTAACAATTATAAGTGTTGCTGTAATTGTTACAGTTCGTTAGTAGGAAACAATCCATGGACTGTTTGTAACAGTTCGCGGACTTGGGCCCAATTACGTGACTAAAAGGCATTTTTGGTCAAATTGGTGAAGTTTCCTCATCTAGGCAAGGTAGCTATTACTCCAAACATATTTGATTACCATATTAAAGTGTTTGTGATTCCTTCCTAATTTAATTTGTGATTTATTCACATAAATACAATATTTGCTAATTAATTATTTATTTAATTATTTTGGCAAGAGTTGTAACTTAGGAAAGGCTCCCAAAATTGGGAGAGTCTTGAAAAAGGAAAATAGCTTTGCTTAGTTTTCAAGCTATGTTTCACTATAAATATTGAGTTCGTGAGTTTACACGTTTTTCATCCCCTTTGGAAAATTGGCGTAAGCTCTGCAGGTTGTTTTCCATGTCTTATGTTCTTCGTGAACAAGAGTGAGATAAAAGTCTTTGTATTGGGGATCACAAAGACAAGTTGGATTAAATCTTCGTGATTGATTATACAACTTGTAATCTAGGTTTTTCACCTCTTGTCTATTCTAAGGTTTTCTCTTCTGATATAAAACCATTCAAGAGTTGTTGATCATAAACCCTAGGTTTTGATAGATTTCAGTTTCCGATCGTATACCGACACTTGTTAGTCAAAATCGGAGACTAGAAAGAAAAACTTTTATTGAGGCATATCGTAAAAATCCTTGAGAAGTTTTAAACAAGATATCTCTAGATTTATTCTAGTTGTTCTTGTGGTAGAATAATTAGGTTTCTCTTCCTTTATTGAAGAGTATAATCATCCCTAATCTACACTTTGTTTTGATATTACTTTTACCTAGTAATTGTTTTTATCAAAATAAACACAAGATTTCCAAAACCTTGATTCACATCTAAAGAGAAATCAAACCGGTGTTTTGTGCAAACAAAATATCGAATCATATCAATCGTGTTGTTGTATCTTCTAAAGAGAGCCTTGGGCTCTGCTAGAAGATTAAGGAAAAGAATTCCTAAAGAGAATCAGTGTTCTCCTAGGAGTTCTATTTGTGCTGAAGGAGTTATTACATCTAGTCCGAATAGGTAGTAGGAAATTGGTGTAACATCTTATAATCAGTGTGTGTTTATTCTGGACTAGGCCCAGGGGTTTTTCTTTATTTGCGGTTTCCTCGTTAACAAAATTCCGGTGTCTGCGTTATTTCATTTTCCGCATTATATTGTTTATATTTATAATTGAAATAATACAGGTTGTACGTTAATCAATCATAGTTATTAAATCCGACCTTGTTTGTCGGATACGACTTGATTGATCTTGAACAATTGATTTTGTTATTTTCATATTGTTAGACCAGTCTGGGCTAACCCTATTTCAAGTGGACACTGTGTTGAAATATTACTTTAGTGATTGTTGCTTAATGAGGTTTATACACGGTGGATATTGAATAGGTTGTGATTAAAACAAAAGATTTTGTTTCAAGAGTTTCACACTAAAATCAAGTTTACGGACTTGTTTCTGTTTAACTTTGATTGTGTTGAAATGTGAGGGTAAAATACCCTATGGCCACGTGTCAACATATCAAGGGATGACTTCATGATGAGATGATAAGGTAGGAGCACCGAATCATTCTCCATAAAGCTAATTTTTTCTGAATCGAGACGCCTTCCACTAGCATCGAATGAGCGACGCGTGTGAAGGAGTGGTCTAATCGATTCAGTCGGTCAAAGTCTAAAAAGTAGCACTGCATTTAATGTAGGATCAGAAGGAGTGAGAGCAAGTCTAATGACGTAGCAGAGAACTCGGACGATCTATACTATAACTCATGAGTAGAGCAGCACAAGTACCTTCATAGAAGAGATTCACGAGGCCTGACCATCACGAACAGGGCGAGATAACTCGGAGGAGAACCCGGGATATAACCACGAGGGATAGTATGGAACCAGTCCGAAGAAGCGAAGGTGATGTAGGATGACTCCGATAGCTCGACGATGCCTGACCTTCACGAGTATTGTTTGTCTATAAATACCAACCCATGTAGCAGGAAATGGGCAAGTTATCTTATGTATTATTAGATGGTCTTTCTACAGAGAATTCCTGAGAGATATCTAGATAGAGAAAGAGTGAGAGCTCTAAGTGAGATTTGTAACTCTTTCAAGGGTAAGACTTTATAATCAATAAAGAAATTATCTTCTTTCCCATGGATGTAGGTCTTCATGGCCGAACCACGTTATATCCTTGAGTCAATCTTTACTTTTATGCTCTTTACATCTTGCTTATCTTTGAATCTTGAATGCTAGAGTAAGTTTTAGTGTTTATCTTCATTTGGATGTAACCATCAGAAAAGTTGCGGTTACATTTTGGCGCTAGAAACAGGGAGGTATGAAGATATAATCTACCTCTCTATTAACATCTTTATATAAGTTTAGTATCTTTCTAAAAATGGTGTTTCTCAAACCACTGGGTAGCTTCCTGTCAAAGAATTCAAAAGTTGAGCTCGGACTCGACACGATCTCTACGATCTGTGTAGTCTAGAAGAACCTCAAGAATCGATAGATCTACGTATTTCTAATGTTTTTCTTGAGATCTTTAAATTCTTATAAATAGATCTTATCTTCCTCAAGGTGCTCAGGAGAGTATAAAATAGTGGTGAACATGGAGTTTTCAAAACTTCAACACCTAAACGATCTCCTCTATGAACAAGCAGGAAAGATCTCCACCAGTAAACCTCTTAAGAAAGTCAAATTCTTATAAAGGCTCAAAAGGAGAACTGTTAAGTAATGGCATTTCTGTTTTCATATAAAACTCCATACAACTCATAATCTTCTTCTTAGAAATTCTACTCTAAGTCAAGAGGAGGGGTTAATGAGTATTGAATCATCCTTGAAACTCAAAGTTTGTTCGAAATCAAAAGATCAAAGGCTGGTGAAAAAATACTTCCTAAAAATGGAAGGATATGCTTCATCATCATGATTAGATTTTTTCTAACATAAGCATGACGCATGGGGATATGTACTTTCTCTTGAGATTAGAAACCAACGAAATACCTTTTTCCATCACTAAAGTCTTATGCATGAAAGAAAATGTTTTGACATCTTCACATGTCTCCAGAATTTACTTTAAAGTCTTCCTGTACTTATTTGTCCAGTTCGAATTATGACTTAGCAGTTGCACGTGACATGCAAAACTAGGGTCCCACTTTTCTGAAGGAAAAGACAAATTGAGTATTATCGCATGAATCGCAGGTAAGGCGATGGTGACGAGGCGTTTGGCTCGTACGAACCAAGGAGAAAATGGTGGAGCCATACCAGATGGCCTAGACGAGATGGAAATCGGCGAATCCATGCACAACGATGCACCCCAAGAAGAGGGACAACCGGATAACCAATTCCGTGAAGGGTTAACAGATAACTCTAGCTCAGAGGGAGGTGAAAACCCCTTCGAGGGCCAAGATGATATTCATCTAACTCAACCAGGAGGGTTGGAACGTTTGCCAAGGCAGATAGTAAACAATGGACTCGAGAAGGCTAGCGATTCTAGCTCGGACGATACCAAGGCCGTACTCAATGCCCTCCTGAAATCTCAAGAAGAGCTGGAAGAAAGAATGAGAAAATTGGAAAAACATAACAGAATGCTAGAACGGAGGAACCGACGGTTGAAGCGAAAAACCAAGAAGAAGGCGCCCAATATCCCAGAGGAAGAAGTTACCGAGGAGGAAAGCCCTTTTGAAAAACTGTAGGACGACGAAAGGGTCAACATTCCCGATACCTCCAACGAAGAGATGGTAGACCGCTTTCCCAATGGGAGAAGAGGAGTACTGAAGATGGAGGACAGCCCATCCGAAGGATCATCCGATGTCGATCCTAAGCATCGACGAGAAAAGACTACAATAAATGGAGGAAAGATTAATTGCGAGTCCGAGAGACTCGTAATCACTAACCAAGGCGAAGCGAGGCGTCGAAACCTATTCCCACCAAGATAGTCTCCCAAGCAGAGTTATCGGACGAGGATTCGGGGCGATCACGATATCGCTAGTCTGAAGTTTTCTTCTCACCCGAGAGACCTCAAGGAAGGAAGAAGAAGGCCGGAGGAAGGCTCCTAGACGACAAATTGCAGAACCGAATATGCCAGATCGAAGAAATAGGCAGGGAACTAACCGGAAGGCAAGATAGTAACAAGATCGCGAAGGTAATGCGGGAGGAAAGACAATCCCCCCTAGCAATGCACCTATTAGCTCAGCCCTTCCCGAAGAAATGCTCGCTCCCAACCTTCATAACTCTCTTTAACGGGACAGGCGATGCTATAGAACATCTCAGGTCATATCGAATAACGCTAACACAGTGGAGCCATTATGACGTAGTAATGTGTAGATTCTTTCCCGCTAGTCTAAAAGACGAAGCCTTGTTGTGGTTCAATAACCTCCCGAAGGATTCGGTCAGGTCCTTTGCCCACCTATCCGAGTTATTCCCAGAAGCATACATACACATCAGTAGGGTCAAGCCAGAAATAGATACGCTGTTTCAATTAGCCCGAGGGCCAAATGAACCACTCTGATCATTAGTCACCCGATGAAGGAAACTATGCGCTGAAATCGGAAGGGTCCCAGAGGCTTATGCGATCTTATGCTTCAAGAATAGCCTGAGAAAGACGGACCCTATGTTTGTTCGCATGTACGAAACCTCACCAACCAATTTAGGCAAATTAAGGGAAATCCAAGAGGATTACATAGCTCTAGATGAGTTACAAGAAAGCACTTATGACAAGTTAGCCAAAGGATCCACCCGAGGTGCAAATGTGGTAGAACCACAAAACCCCCATGTACCTACCCGAGGCGAAGGACGAACCAACAAAGACGCGGCCCAGTTCGATAAACATCGGAGTGGAGGATGGAAACGGAGAGATCAAACCCTAAGTAAGAAGGAAAAATTCGTAGACCCTGTCTACACGAAGTTGAATGTTCCCATAGCCGGGGTCTTAAAGAAGATCGAGGGGAAATACAAGGTGACCTATCCATGGAACCGAGGCCAACATCCAGAGCGGGCCTAGAATCGCACTGACTTTTGCGAATTCCACCAATTTCTCAGCCATACCACAAATTCTTGTAGAGATCTGAAAAATATGATACAAGAAATGGTAAATGAAGGTAAACTTCAGGAGTACATCGAGCAACCAGCGATCCAACCCACGGTAGGGGCACCAGTCCATCGTGTGTAAATACCACGTGAGGCACAATATCTGGGATGCAACACGGTATCGCACTCAGCTACCGCCAAACCCGAAGGAGGCATCACAGGGCGAATCCACAAAAGGGACTTTAAAGGCAATGAGGTTTTCAGCGCAACAAAAGAACCTCCAATGGAGGAGTGGATGAAAATAGCTATTAGCTTCTCAGCCTCGGAGCCACCAGACAAGGAGCGCAACCACAACGATCCTATGATGGTTACGATGGCGATTGCACTCCCCGAACAAGAGGGAGAGGAGGAAAAAACCAGAGTACTACCTTGGGCAATGCCTAAGATCCTAGTAGACAGAGGGAGCTCTGTTGAGATCTTGTTTTATGAAACATTTAAACAAATGGGTCTTCAAGATGAATATCTGATTCCATCAACCTATAATATATTTGGCTTCAATGGCTCGTCAACACAACCAAGAGGCGAAATCATGTTGGAGATCAGAGTAGGGAAAATCCTTACCTTAACCACCTTCTGTGTTTTAGACGTAATATCACCATATACAGCCATAATTGGGAGGTCATGGATTCATGGGATCAAAGGTGTGGTTTCCACATACCACCAAAGGATGAGATTTCCCATCCCTGAAGGTGTGGCTGAAATAAGGGGAGACTCGGATGGAGCAAGATACTGCTACGCCATGGAAGTACAAAATGGTGATAATAAAATAAATTATCAAAAGGCCAGAATGAAAAGAGCCAAGATCGCTAAAGATCAGGCCGAGATCGACGCTTACATAGCAACAACGAACGAAGCAAGACGATCCAACAAAGAAGATCCCGGGGATAGTCAATAAACAATTTTTCTGCTTCGGAACCTACCAAGGAGGTCAATATAAGGACACCCGAGAATCCGGGGATAGTCATAATAGGTACCCTCCTAGATAAAGAGGATGAATAAAAATTAATGCAGGTACTCAAGGTGTACTCCGATGTCTTCGCTTGGAAAATGGAAGACATGACAGGAATAGACCCAGATGTATGTTGCCACTACCTAAAAATAAATCCAAAGCATAAGCCTGTGAGACAAAAGATGCGTAAAGTGGCATCAGAATATCATGAGGAGATTCAAAAAGAATTAAAAAATATGGAGGACGCAGGAGTCATCCGAGAAGTGAAATATCCAACATAGATATCTAACATGGTAATCGTGCCAAAGAAAAATGGAGGGGTACGAATCTGTATCGACTTCAGTGACCTAAATAAAGCTTGTCCGAAGGACAGCTTCCCACTCCCTAACATCAACCAGTTAGTTGAAGCAACATCATGCTACAGGTTACTATCCATGATGAACGGATATTCTGGATATAACCAGATTCCCCTCACCGAGGAAGACCAAGAGCATACTGCTTTCTTCACTTTTCGAGGATTATACTGTAACACCAAGATGCCTTTCGGACTCAAAAATGCCGGGGTGACGTACCAAAAAAATGGTGGAAAAAATGTTTGACAGGTGGGTGAATAAAACCCTAGAAGTCTATGTCGACGATATGCTCGTCAAAAGAAAATTCAAGCAGAACCATGCAAGCGATCTCAGGGAGATCTTTGAACAGATGAGAAAGTTTAAAATGAAAATTAACCCAGCCAAATACGCCTTCGGGGTTACATCTGGGAAGTTCCTAGGATACTTGGTCACCAAACGAGACATCGAAGTGGACCCCGCCAAGGTACAAGCCATACTCGAAATGTCCTCGCCAGCCACTATCAAAGACGTACAACGGCTCAACGGACAGTTAGAAGCCTTGGGAAGGTTCATAGCCCGATCCTCAGTTAAGTGCAAAGAATTTTTTAACACTCTGAAGAAAGGTGAAAAATTCTCATGGAGTACCGAGTGTGAGCACGCATTCCAAAAAATAAAAGAACATTTGGCCACCTTGCTAGTCCTTCTAAATCCTAGCCCATGAGAGAACCTATACATCTATCTATCCGTTACCAACGTCTCAAGTAGTGCAGTGCTGACTCGCATAAGCAACAAAAGGGAGAAACCCATCTACTTTATAAGCAATACTCTGACATCAGCAGAGAAGAATTATTCAAAAATATAAAAGATCGTGATGTCCCTGGTATACGCGACATAGAAACTTCGAACATACTTACATGCCCACACAATCATGGTCATCACAAAAGCACCGATAGAATCCGTATTGCACCATGCCAATAGAGCAGGGAGGATCTCCAAATGGGGGGCCCAAATCAAGCATTACGGAGTGCACTATCAAACTCGGACCGCCATAAAAAAATAGGTCGTGGAGGACTTCCTTGCCGACTTCCCACTAGAAGAAACGGACGAAGTAGAAGATATCCTGGAATGGAGGATGAACTATAGGACCCACCCGAGCTTCTTCACTCAGAACATCCCAGACGATGGAGATCTTCGTTGACGGGTCGTGCAATTCGGAAGGATCTGGCATCGGGATGGTCTTTACGAGACCAACAGCCCGACGGATTGTCTACAGCCTAAGGCTCGAGTTCCCAACCACAAATAACATAATGGAGTATGAATCCTTCATAAACGCTCAAAGAGTGATCATTGAACTGGGCATAGACGAAGTCAGACTCACGAGTGATTCTCAGCTCATAGTGCGACAGATAAATGGGGTATACCTAGCCTCGGATGCTTGTTTACAACAATACCTCGACCTCGCAAGAAATTATATTAAACAAATACCAAACATTGCGTTTAGGCATTTGACTAGGCACAACAATAGGCATGCTGATGCCCTCGCCTTCATCACCTCCATGACAGCAGATCCTACAGTAACATCCGTAAGGATCGAAAGGATATCAATCCCTTCCATACCCATTCCAGGAGAAAGGGAAACCTTCAATATAAATATGGCAGCTGACCAAAATCTTGGCCTGAAAACGATTGGCGAACCCCAATCGTGAAATACTTATCCGATGGAACCCTCCAGAGCGATCAGCATCTCGCGCACAAGATCATCGCCCGATCAGGGAACTACCAATTAAGAGATTCCATACTCTATAAGCAATCATATCTGGGACATCTCCTCAGATGCCTCTCATTCTCAGAGGGTCAGGAAATTCTAAGGGAAACACACCACGGGTATTCCGGAAACCATAGCTTGGGAAGAACTCTAGCCCACAAAGCCAGGCTCCAAGGTTATTTTTGGCCTCGTATGAACGAGGACTCTAAGCAGATCACAAAGTCATGCTTAGAATGCCAAAAATTCGGCAAAAGAAGGCATGCACCATCAATGGATCTAAAATATGTGCTCAGCCCTTGGCCATTTGCCAAGTGAGGAGTCGACATTGTCGGACCACTCCGAACTAGCACGGGACAACGAAAATACCTCATAGTGGCCACATATTATTTCACCAAATGGGTAGAAGCTTCAGCTTTGAGGCACATTCGTGACCACGATGTCTTGAAATTCCTCTTCGAGCACATCATTTGTCGCTTCGGTATCCCGGCGGCCATTATCTCGGATAACGGGGCACAACTCGGAGGAAAAAATATCGACCTACTTTTCAATTGCTTCAAGATCAGAAAGCTCAAATCCACACCCATCTACCCCGAGAGTAATGATCAGGCAGAAGCAACTAATAAAACTATCGCCGACATACTCAAGAAGAAGCTAGATGGTCACGGAGCAAGATGGTGTGAACAATTGCATAATGTTTTATGGCCCTACAGGACCACTCGGAGATAGGCCACTGGAATGACTCCCTTCACCCTAACTTATGGAACGGAAGCGATTATACCCACAGAAGCAATGATCCCAATGACTAAAACTGAGGCATGGGAGAAAAACCTCACCTCGGACATGATACTATCTAAGCTAGACGATCTCGAGGAAAACCGAGAAATCGCCTTACAAATGATGGAAAACTACCATCGGAAGCTGGTCCGGGAGTATAACAAATGAGTTCATATAAGACACTTCAACATAGGCGATAAAGTCTGGAACGATATTCCACCATATCAGCGCGAATCAGGAAAATTTTCTCCCATCTGGGAAGGGCCACTAACGGCCATTGCAAAAGCAGGTAACGGAGCTTACATGTTACTCAAGGGGGGTGGGGAAGAGCTAGAGCGCCCCTGGAATATCAAGTATATTAAGCCATATAACACCTGAATGATTCATGACCTGACACTCGCCGAGAAATACAACGGCGAGATATGATAGCTCGGAAAGAAGGATTGTCCCTTCGAGAAGTCTAGCTACTCAATCTTGAGGAAAAGCTTATTGTAGCATGACGAAGCATTAGGATTAGAATCCTCACGTCATAGGTCATGATACCTTACTAAAATGTAACAAGGGTTCGCAACCCTCTTTCGAAAATAATAAAATTAGACCTTTTCGTTTTAATCATTTCTTACGTCCTTCAGTCTTCGTTGTTTGTTATTTTTTACTTTTCATTTTATTTATTTTTCGCACTAGATATGTTTGTTAGATTTCTTGCTTGATGGTGTTATATTTTTTCTCACCGAGTACATATTTGCATATCCAAACAAGACCATCAAGACTATGGCATGGTGTTAGCCATACCTTCCATTCTACAACGAATAATGCGGGTAAATACCTAAGCTGCCCGATACGGACGTAGACCTAAGGCAATGCCACCATGCCAAATGAAGCATGATGATGCAGGGTACACCCTAAGCTACCTAATATGGATACATACCTATGGTAATGCCATCATGACCCAGCAGTCGGATGATGTCCTTCCATAACAGGAGATGCTCAGAATCAAGGTCCTAACCTTTGGCTAAGGGAAGGATCGCTTGACCGAGGTATCACCCTCTAAACATTGGTTGACAAACAGGTGACTCACATGTTGAACCACACAACCAGGGGCAAGTGTAACCTACAAGAGGACACGATTAAATCAACCTAGCACCAAACGGACAAAAGGGAAATAACCATATTTCATGTCCACCACGGTAAGCGATGACTTAGTCATGTAAGGAACTGATCACTCCGAGGCTCTGTCACCCACGGTTGGACAAACAAAATATATTAATAATCCCAAGTAGCCATTACAATAAAAAACCCAGGGGAACTTCACATAACAAATAGCATCTTCGCCAAAACCATTCCAAACCTTGCCCTCGATGACAGCAGGAGCAGCGTTCCTTTACCAGCTCGGGTCGGAACAGCCATAAGATGATGACTCCACCATCCAAACAACCATGTAGCTAAGTTTCCTGAAGTATCTGATGCTAAGCCATAAACCAAGAGGCAAGGTATACATATATATGCGTAAAAGACGAAAACGGTGTTTTATACCTTAGCATCCCCAGCAGCTCGGACGAGCGATACCCATCGTCTGGGAAGAGAATGACAGGTTGCATAAACAAAAATTGTCAAACGCAAAACCTATATGATGAACACAGGATGTTCCAAAGGGCAAGCGCACGAAGAAGTACCTTACCAAAGTGTTTCCAATCTTACCCGTAAGAAAAAGAACAATGACGAATACGAAGTCTCCCAACAACGAGCACAATACACTGACAGACAAACCAAGTCATCTAAAACACCGGCGGAGCAAGAAACAAATAGGAAAAATGAGCCTTCCATAGGAGACATCGGTGATGATCTAGAAACCAAATCAAGAAGTAACAAAAAGATAGACAAAAGAGAGGACATACCATCATGATTAAGGAAACATGAACATGCAATTCCTCGACAACAAGGATGAGAGGGGGCATGCTCATCAGGCATAGTAAAACTCTCTTGACAAAACCCTCAGGAGGAAGAGAAAGAAGAAATGAAATCTGAATCCCCCACCACAAGAAGATTTATACGAGGATAAGATCCTCAAAAAAACACCCAGGACTTATCCAAAAGAATCAGGATACGATAAACAACATCGACCACAAGGAGAAAAAGATCTCTATTTAACCAGGGGATAACCAACCGACGCCTTTGAACCAACGAGTAAAGGAGCGCATTAAAACATGGACATGATGGAGATCTCACACGTGGATAAAAAGCAGAGACGGTCACGGAGTTTTCTTCTCATCACGCCCTTGGAAAGTTGCAAATAAAATGAGCCAAATGTGAGGGTAAAATACCCGATGGCCACGTGTCAATATCTCAAGGGATGACTTCGTGATGAGATGATAAGGTAGGAGCACCGAATCATTCTACATAAATATGATTTCGTCTGAATCGAGATGCCTGCCACTAGCATCGCATGAGCGACGCGTGTGAAGGAGTGGTCTAATCGATTCAGTCGGTCAAAGTCTAAAAAGCAGCACTGCATTTAATGAAGGATTAGAAGGAGTGAGAGCGAGTTTAATGACGTAGCAGAGAACTCGGACGATCTATACTATAACTCGTGATTAGAGCAGCACAAGGACTGTTGCGCCCCCTAAGCTAGCAGCTGACTAATCCAAGAGATTAACTAAATAAGAGGCACTAAAAATCTAAAACATTTACTTAAATATTCAATTAAGAAATCTGCTACAAAAACTTAGCCCAAAGCTAACCCCGCTCAGAAATATATATACAAGATCTTCTCTCAAATGATACATATATAATAGTCATTTGGTTTTTAAATAAAATATACAACATAATAAATATAACTGAAGTTAATCAACTAGCGAAGTCAACCCGTGAAGCTTTCGCTACGCAACTCTGATCTGTCACAGAAACTGAAGTGGGAATAATTAACATTTAACCTTCTAAGTAATCATATGCAAGATTTGGAAAACAATAATGCTTTTCCGAAAATATTAAATAGTGACTAAGTCACTGAAATAATCATACATGTATATGGACAAACTCCTTCTTCAAACAATGTATAATATGGATGTAAATCCCTACCCGACAATTCACACCTAATAGCTATGGATGCCACCAAGACCATGGTGACCAATACTCTAAACAATAAAATCTGAATTAAAGTAGGTATAAATGTGAAGGAGCGTATCCTATATACCACAAGTGGAAATTCTCATTTCCCGTAACAATTCATATTGACAACACATTACAAGTCCTTTCCACATCGTGGAAAGATTCACAGAACCAACATGATTAATATAATGCATTTTAAACAAAACATGGAATGCAAGAACAGACAATGCATGAGTTTATTAAGCATAAACTTTTATAAAAGCAACAATAATGAATACAAAGAGTTAAATGCATTCCCACACCTTTTTGAAGACAGGCCACGCCTACCTCGAGATCCACGATCCACTAATTCGTCATTTGAATCGATCGTTGTTAATAGCTAACTGTTAATAACACAAGTATTCTAAGAGTTTATCCAAAAGGCTCACACAAGGCTCATAACATAATTTCATATGATTCTCTAGTTATAAGTTTAGTGGACTATCTAATGGTTTTAAGCCCATTATGTTTCTACACCTTCCTATTCTCTTACTTTAGCATAGCTAGTCTTAAGCCCAAGTCAACTAGACTATCCCATTAGCCTAAGGCCCAGTCCATTTGAGTCAACAAACAGTCTCTAACAGTCAAACTGATGGTCAAAGGTCAACTAACAGTCAATGTCTAAGTCTAGGTCAAAGTCAAGTCCATGGTCAAAGGTTAACTCAGTCAATAGTCCACTGAGTCACACCGGAATCGATCAAGGTCAACTCGTTAAATCGGCGAGTCAACAGATCCGACTCAGTCAGATTAACTGAGTCAGACATCTGACTTGTAAAGGAATTCAGGGCAATCAATGGAATCAGCTCTAGATACAAAAGGAACTCTGACACCAGTTCAACAAGGAAACTCTAATGTTCAGTTTCACTAACTCAATTCTATCCAATTTGATCATTACATAAATATTCACTTCAACATAATTCTAGAATTCAAAGTACAATTGTAATTTAAGCTTTACCTGCAATTGCAGTGCTAAGCCACACTCTTTCTACACTACCAATTCAACTTCATTTGCAATTATCTTGTTACTCAACATTGAACTAGACTACAACCATTCACTTCCACACTCTCAGCGCCCCAATCCTCATATCTTTGTATCACTGCAACATCACTATTCCGAGTTCATCTCACCTCCTTCATTGAACTGCCAAATCAATTTGATATCACTAGTTGTACCTAGCATCATCTCAACTTCAGCAAAACAAAACATTTTATCTCACACAGCAACACCATCTCAATCCGACATTCTAAAACCATTACCATTACCATTCATTCAACTCACATGCACATTTAAGTTCCAATGGTTGTAACTACACAATGACTGCCTCAACTTATCTCAGTTCCATTACAACTACAACTTGCATTCCAGAAAGTTAACAGTTGCACAACGGAACCATACCACCTGCAGTTCCGATTTCATACATATATATCAAATCTTAGATCAATTAACAACTCATTAACTCAATAATCAAAAGAACCACTTATATAATCAACCTCAAAGAACGATTACCTCATAACAGTCTCACACGGACAATTGGAGTCCGATTCTTACTTCCCTTGACTCAATTGAGAATCCATGTCAGGACCATCGCCATCTCAACAGTTCAAAACAACAACCTCATTCTCATGAACTGTCATTCCAAATTTCACCACAGGCACTACTAATCCATTACATACACATTACCACTTTGATTATATCAAAGACCACTGATATTAATACAATCCAAATCAAATAACCATTCGCATAATCTCAATAATGAACATGAATAATTCTTCTAAATCAAATAACCAACACAATTACCTCAGAATGGATTCAACATTGAAATATTCATCTCCCCTGCAATATCTTAAACATCCATTTATAACTTCAACCAATTTAAAACTAAGTATTAACATTACTTCTCCTTCTCCCTGTAACATCAACATCATCACCACCACAACTAATTCCTCTCAACAATTTCATTAAGAAACCAAACTAACCATGCACAGCAGACCCAACAAGGAATTTCAATCTTAAACTCAAGTACACACACAAATTAAGAATAAATGAATTCTGGAATCTTAAATTCAACTTATCCCTTTCCTCCCAAGTCTTTTTACTGATATAATTGATCCATAGCCTTCATCGGTAACCTTAGTTCTCAACCAAAACTCAATTCGATTCTTCTTGAATTGAATCAACACCTGAACTGACACCACCATCACCATGTCGACCAACTCATCTCTAATATAACCCCTAGAACATCAACTTCATCTTTTAAACCTTTAATTTCATCTTCCCTGACTTTCCTTTACAAACCCTAATTCACCGGTTCAATCATCAAACAACACCGCAGCTTCCATCAATCATCAAATAAGAACAAACCCATCCTCTAACTTCTTCTAATTCATCCTTAATCATCACCAAATCGAACTCTTAATTCTTCTCTGAGGTTGTCCTGAGAAACCCTAACTCTTAACTTCTTTGATTCATCATCAAAAAAGCTTCAGAACTTCAATTAAATCTCTACCCATGACTCTTCATCTAACAACAGCTCCATGCAAATCTAGCTTCAAAACTAGAAACCCTAACTTACGGAATATCTCATCAATCCATCGTTTCCTCTTAATTCAAAGTTAAACCAACTTCAACATCAACACCAACAATCATTCCCTAATGTTTTTCCCTAAGTTTCCGATCTCAAAATCGACAAATCCTCCCACAGATACACGAACGGTGAAGAACAGAGAAGAAGAAGGAAGAGAAAGAACAAGAGAGAATGAATTCATCTCGATTTGGCCAGAGATGTGGTCCACCAAAATTGCTAACGGCACCCGTCCAAAAGATAAGGGCAACCCGGCCGACTAAGAACTAAACCAATGATATCTTCTTCGTCTGGGATCCGAATGACGCGTGCGAGTAGTCCATTCCACATAACTTTCCAAGACCTATTAAACAAAACTAGTTTCATATCTATATCTTTGTTAGATTAATTCCTAATAATTAACGTCCGTGTTAAATTAATCGAGTCATTATCGGTTAATTCGTCACTTGACTGGTCTAATAGCGTTGACGAGCTTGCGGATCCTTACATTCTCCCCACCTTATATCATTTTCATCCTCGAAAATCGAACCATCCTCCTGGTCTTCAAAACTCCCCACCTTATAGAATAATCTTATCTCTTGTCTAAGCGTAACCAACATAAAACAAAGCACAAATCTATATGGCTCTACAACTAAAAATCTAAAATTTGTAGCTCTAAGTTCAACTACACTGATTTAGATTCTATCAAATAGGGAAGTCTAAGTTTCTTACATGAAAATTTTCTACTCTAATTTCTAAGTCAATAACTTACTGGTTCTAAGTACTTTTAGAAGATATTCAATAATAAAGTTTCTCATTAAAATTTGGGATCTATTAGTTCACTAACAGAAGCAAGTCTCCCTTCAATGCCTAGTGATACAAGAATGCAGTTGTTACTGTCTAGGTTCGCGACGCCTGACAATTCCAACTACCTAACAAGTATCACCTGAACACATCAGAATTACCAACCTCACTATTCCCCAGTGTTGGATTAACTAAGCGTAACTTATTAAAATTAATTAGTCTTGGACTTCTATCTTAATTGGTGTAATTCTGAAAATTTTACTTCATAAAATATTTAAATAGTTCACATCCTTTTAAGTAATTTTAGTGATATGAAATTTTATGTATTTATTTATTTACTTTACCAACTTAAGTAATCTCAATTCGATTTTACATCAATTTAAAATATCTGATGCTTTTGACTTCGCTATAATACTATATATAATTTTTAAATTCATTTACTATTTAAGAATAACTTATAATGTTATAACCATTTACAATATATCTATCTGTTTATTTCATTACACGACTTAATATGAGTAAATAACTGCTAACAATTTTTCATAGTTGTTTGGTATTAATATTTTATTATTATTCTTACATTTATTTCTTATATCTTAGACCGATAAAAGTTAATCTCAATTAATCATAATGGCAAGTTTAAATTTTATTATTAGCACTAGATTTGATTTGATCATTCTTTATTTCCTTAAATTTATATTATTGTTAAATAATGCTTAAGTTGTACTATTAATAAAATTATATTTTGCTATTACTATCTAATAATTATTATTCAAATCACATTTATAATAACTCTAAATTTTATAGCAATGTGTAAAATATAATGTTATTAATTACTTATCTTATCAAAAATTTATTGTCTTAATTATATTATCATTTTCATTATTGTTTTATCAAATTTTCTTATTTGATTACTAGTGTAACTAACATACAATTAAAATAATTATTTAGTAATGATACTTAGTTTAATTTTTATTAAGACCTAATCTTGTAAATATAATTTTACTCTCATGAAAAGATTGATATAACATATTTTATTTATTCAAATTGAATGCGTGTACTACGTCTTGTTAAATATTGGCGTTGGTAATTTAATATGATTTAAACTTTGAGTTCGCAAAAAGTTTTAATATCTTAATATTCTTTAGATTTTTGGTATTAATAATAAGTATTTTATTCATAGGCAAATTATTTTCATTTAAGTCTAATTTTGTACAAAGCATTTAAGTACTATAATTATCGCTTCATGTGTATAATTTAGTAATTTAGTTAATCATTTATTAGACTAAAGATAATCTAGGTGTAAGATTGTTAACAAATTTAGTGTTTACTCTGTGCTTATATGACTTCACGTTCTTTTATTCCTACTTAATAAGTCTTACTTATCTATCTGGTTTAAACGCAAAACACAAAATTCAAATTCGTTATTAGTTAACTTTGCAGGACTTAATTATAAATGAGCATTAATAATTTTCCATGAATATTTAATCATAATCATTATTTTATCGCTATATATTTTTTAATGATATTTTAATTTAAATTATGCTCAATACAATACTAATTTGAATTTTAATTGTTCAAGTTTGTCATACTAACTTTTCATTTCAAAAGAAAATTAAATTTATTTATGAAAAAAAGGATTCTATCAATATAAGAATTTATTTACTTTTAATTCTAATATTACACTAAATATCTGATTGTTATTATTACTATTTCATGTATGTTTGTTTCATTTTAACGATTTACTGAATCATTTATTCGACTAAAGAAAATTTCATTACATGGTTATTAACAAGTCGAGTCTTTTAATTATATACATTATATCTCGCCTTTTACGTCTAACGTCTAATAAGTATTATTTTAACTGTCTAATTTAAACACAAAACTTACATTTCTAATTTGTAATTAGTTTAATTTGCAAAACTTAACTATACACAAGTGTTACTAATTTTTCATAATTATTTAATTAATTATAATTATGTTACAGGGCCTACGGCCCGTGGGTGCGGTCCATCCAGTTTCCCTTTTATATGTATATACATAAACCTATGTATTATAACCGATACTCTCTACAATAACATATTCCTTTCCCTTGTCTCTACATCTTCTATCTTCACCTCAAATCCTCCTAAAACACGTTATCAGCACGATGCTCAACCGTTGCCGCAAAGAACGACGAGAAAAAGAGAAAGGGTTAATAGAGAATTGGGTTATATACTTCTATCATTCTTTTAATCAATCAGATCCATCGAAGAAAAAAATGGTATACCTAACTCTATTGTTCTTCTTTTCAATCAGATTTGTTAAAAAAAAAAAGGAAAGAAAACTGGTATGCCTAATTCATCATGTGTAGGCTACTATGTCGTCAATGACTTCTGTTAATTGATGAACCTAAGTGATTTTTTTTATTTAATTTGTATGTCCGTTTCATAGACAAATAACAATTAAAATAAAATAAAAATTGATTTGCATGATGTGATGCTAGGGCTGTATATGAACTAATGAAACCATGTGCAATTTTTCTTTTTCTTTCATATGAAACCGATTTCTTTTTTTGTCTGTCATATCTAATATTTTTCCTATTTTTGGAATAAAATGTGATTGGCTGATTTGATATCATGTATCATCTGATTGAGTACTGTTTGGGTACGACTTGTTGTGCTTCATATATCTATCTAAATAAATTGATTAATGGAATCATCACCATTTATCTTGTATAAACAATAATCTGTATGTGTATTTGTGTTAACATCTTGATTGGCGTGATATTATTCCTTTGTTATTTTTATTTACAATGCAACTTTGTTTGAAATCCTAATTGATATCATTGTTTTCATTGATTAATGTTTCCAAATCCATATAGATTTTTTTTTGTTATTAAATTGACGTCTGTAATTAGCTAAAGTTCCATATAAACTTTTTTATCTTATCTTTCACTATTATTCTCAATACTCCACCTATATGGAACGTTCCAGTTCCAATTCCAATTGTCGGTCGTTGATTTTTTTTCTCTGGGTTTTTTTTTTATCAACACTGCGGAGGAGATGATGTTGTTTTCTAAGGCAGCCAAAGAGCCGGGTAGAAACAGAAAAGTTCCGTTCCAGTTTGGGTTGTGCATGACCAAGCTTGTTCTGGGTTGGTGTACATAAAGTGGGAACCAAATCCCAAGGTATGGAACTAATGTGGGTTTTTACATTGAATAATAGTTGCTAGGCTTTTTTTTTTTTGTTAGAACATGCCTAGTTTTGCTTTTCTTTTTGTCTTAAGATAAGCCCATAAACGGACAAATTTAAATTATAAGTGCTGATCTCGATCATTAAGTATGTTGGTCTAAATATTATTTGGTTCCCTTGAATATAATATTGGCTATGATTGAATGATGTTTATCTTTTGTTCAATTGCGTTGTACCAACTCGACTCCAATGTATGTATGTATTTGGGGTTTAGAAGTATTCGGACCATTATTGCGTACTTGATATTTTCTTCCCATAATTTGAATGTTCAGTGGAATGTAACCCATTTGCTCGACTATTAATTTGTCAGTAATTTCAAAAATACGTTCAAATAAAATCACATGTATTCAAATTTTGTGGAAGAACTCACAAAAGATGATATGAGTCAGAAAATTTCCATTTCTCTACTTCATCCATGATACTAACGAACCAGTATACGTTGAAGTATGACAACAAGAGAACTATCTTTTAGTAATCTATTCAACCTAAAGTAATTGGTTGACATGTGTAGTGAGATTCTCTTGGCCTAATGAGATAAAGAAATTTCTCAAATTAAGCTAAATGTAGCGAAAATAAAAATGGAAAGAACCTCAAAGTAATGAGGGTTAGACGTACCGACTCATATAAAACATGTGAAAAGGGACATATATATCATGATAAAAAAAAATAAAAAAATTCCCAGCAGTAATGACACCAAAGTATAAGTATCAATTGAACATGGGATCAGCTAAAATGTAATTCTAGCTTCCATCATAAATGAAAAAAAAAAAATTGGAAATGCACCTGGTCATAGGTATTGGTATATACAATGTAATGTGTGTATCATATTAGCAACCAATTTTCACATTCAACTTTAATGGCAATAAGAAATTTGCCTAGCCAATTGACTATCTTATTCAGTTGAACTGGATCCAACGTCTGTACTTATGGAATGAAAACAAGAGACATAAATTCTCTAAAGAACTTGATATATATTGGGAGACACGTAACATATATTCACTTCATCATTGATTGCATCTTTTATAGTCACTAAAGTATTTGGAAGGAAACATACTTTAGAGAGACTAATGAGTCAATCTAGTGAAATGTAAATCACTATAGTATTAATTTGGATTATTAAATCCATATTGATTCCAACGATGAAATGTTGGAAATTGACTCACACAGGCTTTGGGAATAACCATAAAGCAACTTTGGTTGTGACATGATGAACGTTTTGAAAGGACTCATGCGAACATCACTTTATTTGAGTGAACAAAAATGGGAACAATATTGACAGAATGCGAAGTAATTACATATCTCTCAGTAAGTGTTTTCTAAAGTACTAGATACACAACCCCCTCCTCCCTCACATTATGCTTTTAAATAAGAGAGCATATCACTTATTTTTACAAAGTCTTCAATAAAAAAGGATCGAGACCATCCTAAGATGCAGATGGTAAACAATCCATATTACAAAGAAAACAAGGTGAACTTTAGAAAAAATTTCATGCAGAATGCGGACCATTAAAGTGAATGATGGATCTGGTGAATGTTTTGACTTTTTGGACTAGTTATAGTTCCTAAGAAATTTGCGTTTCAAAACTACTAGCACATACCACACAATGCAAAGTGCAAAGTGCAAAGGCTAACCACCCTTGTTAATTCTAGAGAATTTACATCAAAAGGACTTGATGAATATTGCATGTTTAATAAGATCAATATAGAACATCTTATACCCAATGGTCTCGCATAGGCTACCATCAAAGGTTACAGATGGTGCCTAAAGAATAGGTTATGCATACCAACCTATCCTTTATTGCTTTGGGGATATGCAATATTACACGCATCTTACTTAATTCGTTTTTTAGAACCCAATATTAGTCAACCTTTTTTTTTGCGTACCAGTTGGTAACTGGATTTAAGCCTAACATTCGTGTTCTTACGCATTTTTGGTTGCACTATATATGTGCCATTACGACTCCACATCGTATTATGATGGGTCTTCAAAACTGTTAAGTATTTATGTTGGAAATGAGTTCCCAACAATTATCCGCATTTTAAAACTTTTGGCAGGAGATCTCTTACCACTAGATTTGCGGGGTATCACTTTAATGAGACAGTATTCCCATCGTTAGGGGGAGATAAGAAAAAGTATTTTCTAAGGGAACGACATAAATTGTCTTGGTGTATTCCCACTGTGTCTCATATTGATTCTTATACTCCATAAATGTAAATATGAAGTGATAAAGAATATTCGATTTTCAGAATGTAAACTGATTTTGCTAAAGTGATGAGATCACACATACCAGCTGCAAACCTACCTGCAAAGTTACAAATCCTCAATACGGGATATACACCATAGACTAAGGTGTTGCGACTACACTCAGTGGAAGTGTGGTTGAGGCCATGGCTCCATAAAGGAAGTTGGAGATACCATTTGGTTCGATCAATCCTCACCTAGAAAGGAAGTAGGTGAGTAAGGCACAACTTATTTATATCATCAAAAATTATCTCATAAGATTGTCTCTGAATATGTCCATGAATCAAACTGGAGGATGCTCCGAAGTTTTAAATGATTCTAGAGAACAATGAAATCCTGACGGATTATGAGAATGCACACGAGTCAATGGAAGGATCATGCGTGCACATTGATGATATAATCCGTAAATAGTCGCTCCATAAGTAGAGTACAATGAGATCGATCCATGCTTTATTTTGATTAATTTCAAATAAATAGCATATTTGGCCTACACAATCCAGGTAGAACTTAGTTCTTTGACAAATATACGGGTATTTGGTGTGGTAGTGCTAACCAACCAAGTGTAAAGCCTATTGGACATACATTATTAATTTGTCATAAAGCATAATGAGAAGAAAGTAGTCTTAAAGTAAAAAAAAAAAAGACTCGCCTTGTGGTGCGAGGTTTCTCATAAACCCTGGAATTGTTCTTTTGTAATGAACAATATAAAGTTCCGCTACCTAGTTAGATTGGTAATTTCAAAAGGACTTGAAATGCAGCATATGTATGTGGTTGTTACGTATCTCTGAAAGAATCAAGAGATAGAAGATATTTACAAAAGTACTTGATAGACTTTTTTTTCCCAAATCAAATGACTCTAAACCACAAAGTGTGTTTTATAGTTAGATAGAATGCTCACTTATAGATTCAAGCAATCAGGCGGATGTGGTATACCCGTCTAAGTGGCTATTTGATTTGGAGGGGATAGACAAGTAAGTTATTTTTCCTTGCGTATTCACAAGAAAGTTCCTGATTTGGAATTGTAGCTATTTATGTTGATGTTACAGACATGATGTGTACTCTTGATGTAATAAGAGACCTTAAAAGTTATTTAAAATCCGAATTTGAGATGAAAAATCTAGGGAAAGCTCGATCGAATACTGAGCTTGTGGCATATTATTCCACCAGTTTTCATATGTCTAAAGTTGTCAGGCAATTTAACAAAGACATGCATCCTGATAGCACTCCCAGGATTAGTCGAGGTTCAAATGTAAGCAAGTAACCATTTCGTCCAAAGGAATATGACGAAGATGTTTTGGGAGATGAAATTCCCATATCTAAGTACAATAGACGCATTGTTGCACTTAGTATAATAATGTACTCGATAAAATTTTGCATCCTCAAGGAACTTGTTAGCCAGATATAGCTCAGCGCCAACGCAATGTCATTGGAATGGTATAGTGAATGTAATAATGTACTTAAAAGTAACCATTGACATAAATTTGCCTTATCCCTACAAAGACATTAAAAGGAATGCTAATGAAATTGCAATCCAAAAGTTGTTGATTATGAAGGAACAATAATCTCTTCTCTAACGAAAGTAATCAGAGGGAGATATGGTAGATTATTTTCTAAGTTATTACCGATATTTAGTTTCGAAAAGTACATGACTAAAGGAACTGTCTGGAACAACTCTGCAAGTAATCAAGGGGAGATGCCGACATCAGGGGGAGGATCCAAGGATATGATGTCGACATAATTTACTTCAAAATTGAAGTTGTGTCGTACTGTTTTTCCCTTAGATCGAGAATATTTTTTCCCAAAGGGTTTTGTTACTCGACAAGGTTTTTAGCGAGACAACACTAAAAACATCAAGTATGTTGAACGTTGAAGACATAAATATCGTGTTGATATTACTGAAAATATCTGAATCAAAGAAATGAAACGCGATAATCTGTTAAGCAACGTAACTTCCAGGATCAACAACATGGTCTTATAAGCTTTCAAGTCACTAATGTACAGTGTGATAAACTCCTTTTGACTGCACTAGACTAATGAAAACTGTCTGACATCAGGGGGAGCATCTAATGGTGTGTTGAACTCTTTTCCGTCACCGAGGTTATTTTTCTCACATGGTTTTGTTGCTCGGCAAGGTTTTTAATGAGACAACAACAAACACTGGGAATATAATTTCCCAACTAAGGCTATTGTCTTTCCCACAAGGATTTTCTGCCTTAGGAGTTGTGAAGCAACTAATCAACTTCAACAGAACAAAGTGATCATCTGCAACGGATCATCTTTACTTGCATATGTCACGTTGTACTCTTTTCCCTTCGTCAAGGTTTTATCCCATTGGGTTTTCCTTGTCAAGGTTTTAATGAGGCAACGTATACGCATCCAACTATGTTCTAATTTTAGTTAATATTGTACTCCTTTTCTTAAGTTCAGGTTTTGTCCCTTTAGGTTTCCCTGACGAAGTTTTAACGAGGCAATTAACTTAGACTCGTCGATCTTTGAAGATCATATTGCATGTGACGAACTACATGTAAACTATGAGATAACATGTGAAGTACTACATGTGAAGAGTTTTACCATGGTTTTATCCCACTGGGGTTTTCCTTGTAAAAGTTTTAATGAGGCAATTGATTTCGGCACAAGTCATCAAGGAGAGAACGACATTTGAAGAATTACATTCAAAGCACTCTATATGAAGCATTTTGTATAAATTTTTGTTATTGAACCGCACAAGGGGGACTGTTACAGGGCCTACGGCCCGTGGATGTGCGGTCCATCCAGTTTCCCTTTTATATGTATATACATAAAACTATGTATTATAACCGATACTCTCTCCAATAACATATTCCTTTCCCTTGTCTCTACATCTTCTATCTTCACCTCAAATCCTCCTAAAACAAATTATTATTTTTATCGTTATATATCTTTGATACAATTTTAATTAATTTAAGTGCAACATGACATTAATTGATAAATGCTAACAAAATTTTATTCAAATTTTCTTTACTTTTATTATCATTTATAGTTACCATTATAATAATATTTTATTGTTAACAATGATAGTTGAAACATTATTCTGACTACTCTTACAAATATTATTAAGTTCCAAAATATTATTAACATTTATGTAATTATAATTTGACTACTCTTCATATAAGTCAATGTGTTTAGTAAGTTTCAATGTGATTTACAAAATCTATCAATAATACTAATTTTATTATTAGATTGTTTACGTGTTCATATTTATTAGATTAATTATTCTCAAATCCTTATTATCTAAAGTTATTGGTGTACCCTACTATTTTTACTTCATTACATATATAAACAACCAAACAAACAATTCAATCAATCAATTAAATATTTTAATTATTGATAGCTTTTAGTGATTAAGGTTTATCTCACAACCCAACCCAGTTCTAAACTATTCTAGTCCTCTAACTGGCACTGTCTATTCCTATTGTTTCCCCATATAAGATCTAATAGAGAGCTCTGATACCAAGTTGTTGCGCCCCCTAAGCTAGCAGCTGACTAATCCAAGAGATTAACTAAATAAGAGGCACTAAAAATCTAAAACATTTACTTAAATATTCAATTAAGAAATCTTCTACAAAAACTTAGCCCAAAGCTAACCCCTCTCAGAAATATATATACAAGATCTTCTCTCAAATGATACATATATAATAGTCATTTGTTTTTTAAATAAAATATACAACATAATAAATATAACTGAAGTTAATCAACTAGCGAAGTCAACCCGTGAAGCTTTCGCTGCGCAACTCTGATCTGTCACAGAAACTGAAGTGGGAATAATTAACATTTAACCTTCTAAGTAATCATATGCAAGATTTGGAAAACAATAATGCTTTTCCGAAAATATTAAATAGTGACTAAGTCACTGAAATAATCATACATGTATATGGACAAACTCCTTCTTTAAACAATGTATAATATGGATGTAAATCCCTACCCGGCAATTCACACCTAATAGCTATGGATGCCACCAAGACCATGGTGACCAATACTCTAAACAATAAAAGCTGAATTAAAGTAGGTATAAATGTGAAGGAGCGTATCCTATATACCACAAGTGGAAATTATCATTTCCCGTAACAATTCATATTGACAACACATTACAAGTCCTTTCCACATCGTGGAAAGATTCACAGAACCAACATGATTAACATAATGCATTTTAAACAAAACATGGAATGCAAGAAAAGACAATGCATGAGTTTATTAAGCATAAACTTTTATAAAAGCAACAATAATGAATACAAAGAGTTAAATGCATTCCCACACCTTTTTGAAGACAGGACACGCCTACCTCGAGATCCACGATCCATTAGTTCGTCATTTGAATGATCGTTGTTAATAGCTAACTGTTAATCACACAAGTATTCTAAGAGTTTAGCCAAAAGGCTCACACAAGGCTCATAACATAATTTCATATGATTCTCTAGTTATAAGTTTAGTGGACTATCTAATGGTTCTAAGCCCATTATGTTTCTACACCTTCCTATTCTCTTACTTTAGCATAGCTAGTCTTAAGCCCAAGTCAACTAGACTATCCCATTAGCCTAAGGCCCAGTCCATTTGAGTCAACAAACAGTCTCTAACAATCAAACTGACGGTCAAAGGTCAACTAACAGTCAATGTCTAAGTCTAGGTCTAAGTCAAGTCCATGGTCAAAGGTTAACTCAGTCAATAGTCCACTGAGTCACACCGGAATCGGTCAAGGTCAACTCGTTAAATCGGCGAGTCAACAGATCCGACTCAGTCAGATTAACTGAGCCAGACATGATTAAACTAGTCAGGCATCTGACTTGTAAAGGAATTCAGGGCAATCAATGGAATCAGCTCTAGATACAAAAGGAACTCTGACACCAGTTCAACAAGGAAACTCTAATGTTCAGTTTCACTAACTCAATTCTATCCAATTTGATCATTACATAAATATTCACTTCAACATAATTCTAGAATTCAAAGTACAATTGTAATTTAAGATTTACCTGCAATTGCAGTGCTAAGCCACACTCTTTCTACACTACAAATTTAACTTCATTTGCAACTATCTTGTTACTCAACATTGAACTAGACTACAACCATTCACTTCCACACTCTCAGCGCCTCAATCCTCATATCTTTGTATCACTGCAACATCACTATTCCGAGTTCATCTCACCTCCTTCATTGAACTGCCAAATCAATTCGATATCACTAGTTGTACCTAACATCATCTCAACTTCAGCAAAACAAAACATTTTATCTCACATAGCAACACCATCTCAATCCGACATTCTAAAACCATTACCATTACCATTCATTCAACTCACATGCACATTTAAGTTCAAATGGTTGTAACTACACAATGACTGCCTCAACTTATCTCAGTTCCATTACAACTACAACCTGCATTCCATAAAGTTAACAGTTGCACAATGGAACCATACCACATGCAGTTCCGATTTCATACATATATATCAAATCTTAGATCAATTAACAACTCATTAACTCAATAATCAAAAGAACCACTTATATAATCAACCTCAAAGAACGATTACCTCATAACAGTCTCACACGGAAAATTGGAGTCCGATTCTTACTTCCCTTGACTCAATTGAGAAACCATGTCAGGACCATCGCCATCTCAACAGTTCAAAACAACAATCTCATTCTCATGAACTGCCATTCCAAATTTCACCACAGGCACTACTAATCCATTACATACACATTACCACTTTGATTACATCAAAGACCACTGACATTAATACAATCCAAATCAAATAACCATTCACATAATCTCAATAATGAACATGAATAATTCTTCTTAATCAAATAACCAACACAATTACCTCAGAATGGATTCAACATTAAAATATTCATCTCCCCTGCAATATCTTAAACATCCATTTATAACTTCAACCAATTTAAAACTAAGTGTAGGAGCAGAATCTCGCAACAACAACGCTCTTGCAAGGATTTCTGCCACACATGGCAAGTGTAGCAAATAGTTATATGAAATGACGAAATATGTGAAGATTTTATCATTACTCGCAAGAATAAAGTGATAGTTCGCAAGAAATTTAGTAAGAAGGAAAAATCCTGCGAGACATGGAGAAAGTTGAGAGAAATGAAGCGGAGTTCGAGAGAAATGAAGAAAGCTTGCGAAAGATACTACCGCAGAACTTAGATCCGAAATTAAGGGAAAGCTTAGCTGTAAATGAGCTATCATCCACTATGTAACTGCCTATATAAAGAAGAGAGCAGGAGAGAGAAAGGGGGGGATAATTTTAGGAAGAGAGAGAAAGTTCTTTTGCAGAGAGAGATTTTCAGAGAGAGAAAATGTAATTTCTTTATCATCTTCTTCCCCAAAAACTAGATCTAGAATTCTTCCAAGAACTCCATTAATGGAGATTGTAAATATAAATTGATGTAGTTACAAATTATTATAGTGAAGATCCGTGGATGTAGATCACATTGATCGAACCACGTAAAATTTTTGGTGTTTATTTATAATTTTAGTACTTTTATCACCATTTTTATATTTAGATCTAGGAATTGTTATCAAGATTTGATAAAGGGTGTGTTGTAGGATTTCCTGCAACTACATTTTGGCGCTAGAAACAGGGACTACTATTTGATAGATTGAAGAAGATTCAAAGAAATTGTCTATGAGGAGTTAGAATTCGTGAGATCTAAATTTTTTGAGAGGAAATTATCTAACGGAAAGATTGTGTCTTCAAGCAAACACCGACAACACAGTGAAAGAGCATAAAAGAAAATGACGAAGATGCAAAACTATGTAAAAAGGATGATTTTTCAAGAAAATTCCAAGAAAGTTCCAAGAAAGATTAGCTACTGTTCATGTATATTTTTAGATCTAAAAAAAAAAAAAAAATAGGGTTAAAATGGAAATTTCATGGAAGAAATTACATTTTCAGAGAGTAATCATCATCAACAATTTAAAGACATGAGAAGACTAAGGAAAAAAAAATTAGTTGTTGTGGTGAATTTAAGAAAGAAAACCAAGGTTTCAGTGGAAGATTTATTGATCAGGAGAGAAAACAAGAGGCAAATTGTGAAAGAAATTAAGGGAGGACGAAAAGAAGATAAGAGGTAGACGCTGCAATTTTAATCACAAGCACAAGTTTGCACAGATGGTTCAAGTCTGCGAGAATAACAAAGAGGTCAAGGGTTCAAATCTCGCAAAAACACATATTTTTCATTTTCTTCTCATTTTCAGCGGAGAATAAAAGAATAAGTAAAAAAGTTCTGCGTTAGATGTCGCTAAGAGATTCTTGAACAGTTGGTCCAGAGAACAGTATGTGAGTTTGTGGTCACAAGTTCGAATTTTCCTGCGAGCATAATTTTCTTCTTTTTACAAAGGGTGAAAAAATAGATAATTTCGCAGCATTGTTCCATTATCTCGCAAACAAGAGATAGTATAGTTGGTAATCTGCGAAGTTGATGAGTTTATGGTCGCAAGTTCAAGTCCCAACACATACATATTTTTTTCACGCAATATTTGATAATTTCGCAAGTGTATTTCGCGCAGAAGATAGTTAATGATAATCTCGCAGAGAAATTTCGCAGAGAAGGGTTAGCACAGATGGTTCAGCGTGATATGTCGCAAGCAATAGGTCGCGGGATCAAGTTATTTTGGTTACTTCATGCAAGTTTATTTTGGTTATTTCGCAAGTTAGCCTTTGATTATTTCGCAGATAAATTTCGCAAGCAAGAGAGCTAGCACAGTTGGTTGAGAGGCATGAATTAAGCAATAGGTCGCAGGATCAATTCTCATCTTACGCATGTTTATTTTTGTTTTGCGAGAATTGTCTCTAGAACAGTTAGACTTTGATTACTTCGCAAGATCTTTCATTATTTCGAAAGAGAAGGTTAGCACAGATGGTATGGTGTGAGAAAATGCAGGAAGTAGATCAAGGGTTCAAGTCTCACTCTTCACAATTATTTTTGCTGCGAGATGTTCAGACAATTCACATAAGAGCTAAGTACCTTTTCTTAGAATATTTTACTTACAACAAACAAAAGATTTTTTATTTAATTTCCAAAATGCGATATAATCGCAAGATTTCTAAAATTCTTAAGATTTCAAAACATTTCAAAGATTTTGATTTCAAAAGATCATAAAAATTCTGCGAATTATCGCAAAAAGTTACAAATTTCAAAGATTTCAAAGACTACAAAAAGTTAAATTATCGCAAAGATTTCTAAGATTTCAAATATTTTGATTTGATTTACAAAGAGCGACACAATCGCAGAATTACAAAGATTTTACAATTACAAAAATTTCAGAATTACAATATGTTAGAATTTTTCTTGAATATTTACTTCAGATGATATGATATTATGAGAATGAAAACAGAAATGAAAGCATAAAGAAACGTGAATAAAGAAACGGGAGATTATTTCGCAGACATATTTCGCAAAAAATAGTTAGAACAGTTGATATGGTGCAACATTATACAAGAGGCAGATCAAGAGTTAATTTTGCAAGACTTCATTTCTCATTTCTTCTCAATCTTCAAGCAAATCATATACTTCCCAAAAGACAACAGCAAGCCGCGAAAGATAAGTACCATTTCCTTGAATATTTCATCTATGACTTTTGCGAGAAAGATTTTTGATTATATTTAACAAAAGCGATACAATTGCAAGATTTCTAAGATTTTTAAAATTTCAAAACATTTCAGAGATTTTTTATTAAATTGGAAAAAAGCGATACAATCGCAAGATTCAAAAATTTTCAAAATATTACAATAAAGAATTCATCGCAAAAATTTAAATATCTCAAAAAATTTCAAAGATTTCAACGTTACAAAAAACAGAGAAAATTAAATTTATATATTTCTATAGAACATTTTTGATTTAAAGACGCGATATAATCGCAAGGTTTCAAAGAGGATTTCTAAGATTTCAAAATATTTTACAGAGAATTTACTTCAAAAATGATATTATGAGAATGAATAAAGAAATACGAAATTATCGCAAGAAACGCGAATAAAATTTCGCAAGAGAGAAATGCAATTGCATAAGATGGCGGAATTATCGCAAGAAATGAAAGAATAAAGAAATGCGAAATTATCGCAAAAGACGCGAATAAAATTTCGCAAGAGAGAAATGCAAATGCATAAGACGGGCGCAAATCGCCTAAAAACATATAAGAATGGGACGAACCTTTATGGCGTACACCCTAGTTCGCGGATTCTATTCCGTAAGAGGAAATGTCCTTAAAGTGCGTCATAAGGGGGGTATCTCTTTGCATGACTATGGGAAAGGCTATACCGCTGCTGGAACCTAGTCATGGAGATTTGGGATTATTGAAAATCCATCCGGGAGAGATAACTTGGATTCCCAATTATATAAGGTTATACCCTGGTTGGGCGCCCGAGAGTTTCTCCTAAGGAATGCAACGTATGATCAAGGCGCCGAGGTACACGGTTGAGTTGTGGGTGCCCGGGATGGATGAACCTACCCTGGACATCCATGGAAAGTCTTGGCTTACGATGTGTTCGGCCTGAAGAAAACCCCACTTAGGGTGCAGTCTTGTAACTATAAGACATATAAGGCATAAAGGAAAAGGCTGCGAAAACAACTGGTTGTTGGCAGAACCGGATGGGAAAGTGCTAGTCTTGTATGGCCGATGTATAATCCTTGAAGGGGCAACCGGGGGGAGAGATAAGGGCGATACCCTCCGTTAGGGAGCTGTGTATCAAAAAAGACGGCAATGTCATGAGACTTTATATTCGAAAGAATATTTAGACCCGTCATATTGTCGCGTGACAGAGACAGCAATGTCATGGGATTTTATATTCGCAAGAGTATTTAGGCCCGTCATATTGCCGCGTGACTGGCCAAAAAGCCTAAAAAGAAATGATAAGATGAGGTCAATGGGTTTTTGCGATAAGATTAAAAGATGAGATAAATTAAATCAATGATAAGAGGATATAAATCGCAAAGACGGCAATGTCATAAGTCTTAAAAAGCAAAGAGAGATTAATCTCACAAGAAGGCTTAGATTTATCATATTGTCGCAGAGATTAAAATTAAATGATAAGACAAGATCAATGGATTATTACATATAAAAGTAAGAATGTCCTGCAATCTTGTCGCATAAAAGTGGCATAATAAGACCTTTAACTAGGAAGGCAAAATAAGACCACAAGAGAGGTTATACCTACAAGCGTATAACAAATTGCTAACGACTTTATATTAGTCTTATTTCATCTATCATATTACAGATCAATAACAAGAGGCAAGTATGGGAATGCATAGAATGGAAATTATTATTCATAATTCGCAGCACTATTCATAGCACTATTTGTGACACTATTCGCAGACTATTCATAATTCGCAACACTATTTGCGACACTATTCGCAGTACTATTTGAGCACTATTCATGATTCGCAGAAATGTTCAGAAATATTTAGAAATTGGCAGGGTTATTCATAATCAATCAGACTAATTCATAAAATTGAAGATATATATCCAGAATTTCGCAGGAATTGTGATTATTTCGCAGAATGTGATTATTTTCTTAAAAGTGGTTACCACTTGAGGCAGAAGCAAGATAAGAATAAAGAAACAATTTAATCATTCAACATTTTCTCAAGGATTCTCCTTCATAGATAAAGAACAGAGGCAGTTAGGGATTACCAAGAAAATATTTTATGTTCTTTATCTTCTCGGCAAGAATCATTTCCAAAATGGGCAAGAATTCTCACCAAAAATGTAGAAATAATTTCGCATGAATAGAGGCAATATTTTTCATTCAAGAGCGGATACTTCTTATATTTCGAGGATTGAGTACTTCTTATACTTCTTCAAGGATACTTCACATACTTCATTCTTTATACTTCGTGTACTTCAAAAGATGATACTTCTTATTATTTCTCAAAGCTTCAGAACTTCGCAAAAGAATAGAGGCAAGTATATACTTTTTTAAGTTTGGTATTCTTTCGCTAGTTCCTTCGTCAACAAAGATCAGAGACTACTACAACAACGAATTTTTTCTTAAAGATTGCTCTTCAAGCAATATTCAAGAAAAAAGAGGCAAAATGTAGGAGCAGAATCTCGCAACAACAACGCTCTTGCAAGGATTTCTGCCACACATGGCAAGTGTCGCAAATAGTTATAAGAAATGACGAAATATGTGAAGATTTTATCATTACTCGCAAGAATAAAGTGATAGTTCGCAAGAAATTTAGCAAGAAGGAAAAATCCTGCGAGACATGGAGATAGTTGAGAGAAATGAAGCGGAGTTCGAGAGAAATGAAGAAAGCTTGCGAAAGATACTACCGCAGAACTTAGAACCGAAATTAAGGGAAAGCTTAGATGTAAATGAGCTGTCATGAGCTTTCATCCACTATGTAACTGCCTATATAAAGAAGAGAGCAGGAGAGAGAAAGGGGGGGATAATTTTAGGAAGAGAGAGAAAGTTCTTTTGCAGAGAGAGATTTTCAGAGAGAGAAAATGTAATTTCTTTATCATCTTCTTCCCCAAAAACTAGATCTAGAATTCTTCCAAGAACTCCATTAATGGAGATTGTAAATATAAATTGATGTAGTTAAAAATTATTATAGTGAAGATCCGTGGATGTAGATCACATAGATTGAACCACGTAAAATTTTTGGTGTTTATTTATAATTTTAGTACTTTTATCACCATTTTTATATTTAGATCTAGGAATTGTTATCAAGATTTGATAAAGGGTGTGTTGTAGGATTTCCTGCAACTACACTAAGTATTAACATTACTTCTTCTTCTCCCTGTAACATCAACATCATCACCACCACAACTAATTCCTCTCAACAATTTCATTAAGAAACCAAACTAACCATGCACAGCAGACCCAACAAGGAATTTCAATCTTAAACTCAAGTACACACACAAATTAAGAATAAATCAATTCTGGAATCTTAAATTCAACTTAACCCTTTCCTCCCAAGTCTTTTTACTGATATAATTGATCCATATCCTTCATCAATAACCTTAGTTTTCAACCAAAACTCAATTCGATTCTTCTTGAATTGAATCAACACCTGAACTGACACCACCATCACCAGGTCGACCAACTCATCTCTAATCTAACCCCTAGAACATCAACTTCATCTTTTAAACCTTCAATTTCATCTTCCCTGACTTTGCTTTACAAACCCTAATTCACCAGTTCAATCATCAAAAAACACCGCAACTTCCATCAATCATCAAATAAGAACAAACCCATCCTCTAACTTCATCTAATTCATCCTTAATCATCACCAAATCGAACTCTTAATTCTTCTCTGAGGTTGTCCTGAGAAACCCTAACTCTTAAATTCTTTGATTCATCATTAAAACAGCTTCAGAACTTCAATTAAATCTCTACCCATGACTCTTCATCTAACAACAGCTCCATGCAAATCTAGCTTCAAAACTAGAAACCCTAACTTACAGAATATCTCATCAATCCATCGTTTCCTCTTCATTCAAAGTTAAACCAACTTCAACATCAACACCAGCAATCATTCCCTAATGTTTTTCCCTAAGTTTCCGATCTCAAAATCGACAAAGCCTCCCACAGATACACGAACGGTGAAGAACAGAGAAGAAGAAGGAAGAGAAAGAATAAGAGAGAATGAATTCATCTCGATTTGGCCAGAGATATGGTCCACCAAAATTGCTAATGGCACCCATCCAAAAGATAAGGGCAACCCGGCCGACTAAGAACTAAACCAATGATATCTTCTTCGTCTGGGATCCGAATGACGCGTGCGAGTAGTCCATTCCACATAACTTTCCAAGACCTATTAAACAGAACTAGTTTCATATCTATATCGTTGTTAGATTAATTCCTAATAATTAACGTCCGTGTTAAATTAATCGAGTTATTATCGGCTAATTCGTCACTTGACTGGTCTAATAGCGTTGACGAGCTTGCGGATCCTTACAAGGACCTTCGGAGAAGAGCTTCACGAGGCCTGACCATCACGAACATGGCGAGATAACTCAGAGGAGAACCCGGGATACCACCACGAGGGATAGTATGGAACCAGTCCGAAGAAGCGAAGGCGATGTAGGATGACTCCGAGAGCTCGACGAGGCATGACCTTCACGAGTATTGTTTGTATGTAAATACCAACCCATGTAGCAGGAAATGGGCAAGTTATCTTATGTATTATTAGATGGTATTTCTACAGAGAATTCCTGAGAGAGATCTAGACAGAGAAAGAGTGAGAGATCTAAGTGAGATTTGTAACTCTTTCAAAGGTAAGACCTTATAATCAATAAAGAAACTATCTTATTTCCCGTGGATGTAGGTCTTCACGGCCGAACCACGTTATATGCTTGTGTCAATCTTTACTTTTATGCTCTTTACATCTTTTTTATCTTTGAATCTTGAATGTTAGAGTAAGTTTTAGTGTTTATCTTTATTTGGATGTAACCATCGGAAAAGTTTCGGTTACATGAAATAGAGATATTAAAATCTTTGATATACTTTACTCTAGATTGAGTCTGACTGTCTAGTTGATTCTCTAGAAAGCGTATTGAAGTAAGTCCTCTCATATTTCCAAAAGAATTATTGGGTGTGGTTGTTAGACCCCCCGCTTTTTCAGAATTGGCTTCCCACACAATCAATCAAGTAGTGTGTTCAAAGGATGAGTTTTTAAGAATACAAGCTCCACTATTTATAGTATTATGATCGTGACTTATTTAGAAACAAGGTATAAGCAATTCAGAATAATTCCTAAAGATATGCAAATAATATATGTTTAAAACGGGTAAACAATTCAAAATTTAAGGGCTTGTTTAAAACGGGTAATAGTTTTGAAATAGTTGAAATTAGTTGGATCAACTGAATTAGATGTTTGAACTGGTTATCTCTTGACTCAACTCACCTTACTAGCTATGAATATCCTACAAACACTATTAATATATTTTGGATAAAGTTAATAGATTGAGCTTTTTTTCTTGGTTATAAATAACATGAATTATAGATAATAAATGCATTGGATATATTTAAGATGATCCTAATAATTTCAACCCCAAACACGTTTCCTAGTCAAGGAATTTAATGTTTTCTAACTATCCTCTATTACCAAAGTAAGAACCCCAAAACTCCTCATCTAGCTTGTGAAATGAAATGCCTCAAAAAAAAATCATTTTTGTGAATGGATATTGTATTTCCAAGATTGGATTCATACTAGTCCAAAACACATTAGATAGTTGAGTTAGGTTTTTTTTTTTTTTTTTAGGATATTTATAATTATTATTGTAAGATTTTAGTTTTTTTTTTGTTTGGGTGCCGATTGACATTATTCTTTACTTTTGAGGCTATTATATCTTTGCTTTTATTTGTTTTTTTTATTATTTTATTTTTGCATTTTATTGTATTCATCTTAGGGTGATTCTATCTTTACCTCCAAGATAAGGGTTATTTTGTTTTTGGTACTCAAGTTTTGTCCAATTTTTGAGTTTGGTCTAACATTTGTCCATCTTGGTGTTTGGTACTTGGAATTCACGTTGACTTTTATTGACCATTGATGACTAAGCTTTAATTAATTTTAATGCAAAAAAATTACTGAAAAATACCGAGTTTACAATGATACCTCTAAAGTGGATCTGATTCAACAATTAATAACAGTAATAGAAAATCTACACGGGATTAACTTCATCTTTCTTTAATCTTCCCAAAAGAAAAAAAACAGACAAATCCAAAACACAGAAGAAAAAAACTAGACAAAAATCAGAGAGATATTTAGGATTTTTTAGTAATACACACCTCTTCATGGTCATCTTCTAGTGATAGCTAGGTTTGTATTTTTACTGGAGCTTATTTAGTTCATGAAGATAAGAAGAAGAAACCACACAGACTAATATCGAAGAACGATTGAAGATATTCATCGATGAATCGAATCCATGGGTCATGAAAACCGTAAATACATGAAACCCAATTCAATTTTAGATTACTTTTCCGAAATTTAAGTTTAAGTTTGTTTAATAATTGTTTCAATTTAAATTAGGATTTGCATCGGTGGTTTCCGTTAATAGTGGTAAGATTTATCATGACTTTTTGCAGTCTATGGCAGTGACATGATGAATTGTTATATAGGTTTGCTATAATTGAGGTGAAAATGGTTGTGTTAATATTAAGAATGAAAATTAGGGTTTTTGATGGCTGAATTTGATATTGAGAAATGGGTAATTTCTGGCATAATAACAATTGAGAATGTTAGAGCACTACTCGGTCGAACTCGCATGCGTTGTTATCTCAAGCATGTTTGTCTAAGTTAGTGGTCAAAACTATAAATCTTTATTTATAGTCTACTTATATATGTCCCGGACTAGGACATAGATTGTGTAGTTTAGCCTTAGACTTCGCGGCGTTCATCATTTGAAAACGAAGAACTACTAAAGAGAGCTTGTGGAACTTCATCAACAAAAGGTATGTGGAGACTGAAACTCATCTGTCACTTGGAAAGTCTATTTCTATTATATTTCCTATATTGAGACATAAGTCGTGTTACGATATAGTTTTCTATTATACACATTTGAGATTTTGAGCTGAGTTTAACTCGCTTACATATTTCTCGGATTATGTGTTGGCAAGCTTTCGCTTCGACCAAGTTCATCTTATATTCTTGACGCAAGTCAAAAGATGATCATGTTAAAATTGTCGAGTAACATCTTACATAGTTTGTGTGATACAATCATGTGGTGTAGCCTTTAAATGTTTCGTTATGATTATTTCAATAACTTGAAAATTGCTTTGATGTTAATAGTGTGTGGAAATGGCTATTGTCATCCTCTAAGAAAGTTTCAATGATTGAAATAAGAGTTTAGAAAACTTAATTATTATTGGATATGACATGTTGTGTACTCTTGGACATATGTAATCCATGTCCAGGAACCATAGTATATGTACCCGTACGCGTTCCTGTTGGCTTGAGAAATCCAGGAACCTAAGTATGCACACCCATTCGCGTATTAGCATAAGGTTCATGTCCGAATATTTTTTGCTGGGATTGGAAGTACGCGTACCCGTTTTTGTACTGGCAAAACCCAATCCTGGTCCGGGTATTTCAAGTATGCGTACCCGTTTCGATATTTGAAGGTTAAAGTTCTAAAATCGGCTGTGTACATGAACTTAGACATTTCTAAAATAAGGAATGCAATCTTTGCAAACCATGGCTATAATGTTCATGAATTGATTCGAGTGAATCAAACCGATTTTGCTTCAATTGTGTTCTTATATACTTCTATGAGAATATAGCAATTGAACAACTCTTTAACTAGTTTCATTTGAGTCATTTGAACTAGTTATGGTAAAGATGAACAAGGTTGATATGAAAGTGTTCATATGGCTAACCTCGGTTAACTATTATTGAGCCAACATGGTGTACACGTTTAGGTATGGTTATATAAACTTAAATGAGGGTACATTTAATTTGTGTGTAACAAGCTAAGTTCGATCTAACGATTGAAAGATATTAGCTTGGTTGAATCGGGTTTTTCATCTAACAATGAATATTGAATGATTTTTTACCAAGGTAACTTAGATTGCAAACCCTGATTTGGAAACTATATAAAGGATAACTCTAGCAACTGGGAAACCTAATCCCCCCACTTCTGTGTGTTACTAGTTGCATAGCTAGAGTCGATTTTACTTTAACCTTAGGTTTCTCACGAGACCCCGTAGGTTAACTACTTAAGGCTTCATTGGGATTGTGAAGCCAGACCCAACTATTTTCTCTGTAGTTACGTGATCTGATCTTGTTGTTTATATTATGTTGAGTACAATTATAAGAATTGACTTGAGATTAATATCTCCGATAGGCAAGATAGAAAAGTAAGCACAAACACCTTCGTCTCATCATTTGTGATTCCACAATATCTTGTTTCATTAATCGATTAAGATTATTGTGAGGTGATTGATAATACTAGGATGTTATTCGGGAATATAAGACCATTTATGAATTAGTTCTTATTCACCTTGATTTATCAAAATACGGAACAAAACTCATAAGTATTTCTGTGGGAGACAGATTTATATATTCCAATAGACTTTTCTGTGTGAGACAGATTTGTTTATCAATTCTTCGACTTTGGGTCGTAGCAACTCTTGGTTATGGGTAAGATAAGCTAAGGGAATCAAGTGTGTAGTATCCTGCTGGGATCAGAGACGTAAAGAACGAAATTGTACCTTGAATCAGTGTGAGATTGATTCCAGTCCGAATTTCATTGGTAGTAAGCTAGTGTCTATAGCGTCTTAATACATTGTGGTGTTCAAAGATGGACTAGGTCCCGGGGTTTTTATGCATTTGCGGTATTCCTCGTTAACAAAATTCTGGTGTCTGTGTTATTTCTTTTCCGCGTTATATTTTATTATATAATTGAAATATCACAGGTTGTGCATTGTATCAATCAATTAAGAAATCCAACCTTTGGTTGTTGATTGAAATTGGTTGATCCTTGAACATTGGTCTTTGGTACCATTCAAGTTACTTCTCTTATATTCAATCGGGCTTGCAAATTCCTATTTGCTGATTGCAAATTGAATTAAGAGATAGAGATATAAACTCCTATATATGCTTTTATCTAGATTGGGTCTGGCTGTCTAGTTGATTCTCTATATAGTATAGTGGAGTAAGTCCTCTCAGATTTCCAAACAAATTATTGGGTGTGGTTGTTATACCCCCGCTTTTTTAATTGGTATCATAGCAGACAAACACATTAAAGACCGTATAAGTCTGTGTTTGTAGAAATACGGACAGGAATTCTAAACGTACCACCAGTCTTCGATGGCTCAAATTACATATGGTAGAAAATTGATATACGTGCCTTTCTTCAATCGCGTGATTTGTAATCATGGGTTTATGTAGTTAATGGCTATGATGCTCCCATTGTGGAAGTAGGAGATGCGACCATTCCAAAGGATATTGGTGCATATGACGCTGCTGAGATTCTTGCTGCAAAGAAAAATTCCGACGGTTTGAATGCAATCATTCATGCCATTACCCCATATCTTCGGCACCATGTGACTACGTGCACTCGGTCTAAATATGCTTGGGATATCTTAGAAACCATATTTGAAGGGAATACCAGTTAAAAGGAATCCAGACTTCAAAACCTAAATTCCGATTGGGAAAACCTTCGTATGGCAGATGAAGATTCATTTGATGAATTTACTCACAGAGTGTCTGAAATTGTTAATGCATCTTTTGCATTGGGTAAAACTATTCCTAAAACAGACATTATGATGAAAATTCTCAGATCGCTACCATCTATATATATACGACTCTAAGAAGCATGCCATCATTGAGGGAAATAACCTTGATATTCTTTTCAGAAATACTCTTGGTGGAAAGATTAAAATACTTGATCATAATCAGAATACAGTCAGAACCTCTGCGTTCAATGCTGTGACCATTGCAAGAGAAGCTTCTAACTTGTCATGGGCTGATGAATGTTGTTCTAATCACTTTGATCCTAATAGATCACTGCTTACACAAAAGATCAAGGATATTGTGAAGAAAAGCAAGAGATCTGAGAGACTGTTTTCTCTCTCTATTGCTTCTGATGATTCAGTTCAAGAAAAAGCGTCTTAGTTTCCTAACACGTTACATACTGCTGAAGTATTTTCAGCCTTCTCGGAAAAAGTTCCCATTAACTCAAATGCATGTTCTGAATACGAGTCTGATACTGAGATCCTAGATTTCCTGGACAATTATGAAGAAATTCACCAGGAAAGTATTCAACTGAAAGATATGTTAAAGAAACTTGAATCATCACTTCAGGTGAAAACTCTTGAGATTGACTGTCTTAACGATAAATTCACCAGAACCCTATTTCTAAAAGAAAAAGAGATTAATTCTCTCAAGTGTGACCTGCGAAGGTTGTCCAGAAGCTCAGACAAAATTTCATCAATGTTGTTTGGTCAAAAGGCTTTTGAAAACACAAAAGGTTTAAGGTTCAAAAGTAAGATTGTAAGCATAACTAACTCATTTGTGCCAGATGGCTCAAGATCAATTGATATTTCTTGTCGTCATAAACATGAGTCACCTCTACAAAGAAAAATCTCTTATCTGTTTTGCTCCTTTTGTGGAAGTGCAAGTCATGTTCATAGAAAGTGCTGGAAACTCAAAAGAAATAACAAAAGAATTTCCAAACTTCAAAATGACATACAAAGGATTAATCTGACTCTGGAGAAGTAGTCTGTGATACCTGGGAATAAGAAGAAGTCTAAAAGAATCAGAGTCAAACGAGGTAAGTCTATTCATCCAATAAACCTTGAGATGTCACCTTGTGACACAAGAAGTGAACATTTTGTTCACTCCATTACTATCTAATTCAGAGTAATGAACTGTATCCTTATTTTGTACTTGATAAATAAGGATTACTTCAAGGTTGTTCAAGTCTTTTAGTTGTTTGTTGATTTCATTTATTCTATTTTGAGCAAGTAAATATTTTGTTGTTAAAATAGATAATGGATCATGATCCGTGGAGACTTTTTCAAGTTTCTTTAGGGTTTTGCTATCCTAGAGTCTATTTATGTTCATTTGTGAACGATATTTTCCTTTACCTTTTCTCTCTCTAAAAAGATACAGTCTCATGGCCCCTATAACAAGAGGTACCACAAAAACAGATGTTGTTAAAGCTGTCAATGTGTAACTGTCTGAGGGGATTTTATCCTCAAGGAAAAGAAAGGTGAAGGATCTGATTGATAATCCAGGTTCTTCCTCCAACTGCCTATTGTCTGTTTGTCATTCTGATAATAACTTTAGGGCTACGGTGAAAGATTTCATCGGGAAAAGAAATGATTTAAAATCTCGAATCATATCATATTTAGAAGATATCTCTCACTATGAACAAATATTGTCTCTAACAAAAAACACTCTGCGTGAATTTAAAAGAGAACTTAGTGAGTTAACTGATATTTCTGAAGATGTGGAGGAATTGAATGATCCCATTATCAATGGTTTTTTCAATAATGAGAAGGAGCTCTCTGTGGATACCCTGGGAAAGCTCTACAATGTCTAGGTAACTTCTAATGAGAACTTAATTCTTGTGTTTTTAAAAAAGGATAACTAGGGTTTGGAATAGCCATTATTGTGAGTACACATAGCTATATCCAATATTTTCATCTTTAATGTTTTTAGATTTATTTATTTAAATTCTAAAAAATTTGGAAAATGATTTTTGCAGTATTAATCTTTATGGTTTTATATATTGCAAAATTATTATGGGATATGTTGTTTACGTCTGTGAACCTTACTGTCACATACTTGTTCAAAATTTATCTCTATTATGTTGGTATGAAAGTATTGATAAAAGATAGAATGAACTTTTGAACACAAAAGTCAAGCCTTTTATGTCATTATGCAAATATTGATGGAAGAAAGGATGAACTTCTGTTTACAAAGATTAAGTCTATTATCTGTCATTGTGCAAATAGTGATAAAAAATAGAATGAATTTTTGTTTATTCCGCAATATTGGTCCTTCACGGATCCACATCTTTGTGCATATAATGTGTTGCTCCGTAAGTTCTCTTATGTTGAGCATGGCCAATTGAATTGATCATTTTTATGGCTAATTCAATTGTGATTTTTGGATACAAATTCATGTTTTCATATGATTTGATTACATCCAAAGAAATCCTTCTTTTCTCGTAAAAGTAAGGTCGCTCTTGTTGTTCATTCGGGAATGACATTTTATGGAGGAGAGTTCATTTGAACTTGTGCTTAATTGCCAAATATTTGTGGGGAGTGTGGCTGTAAAATATTATAGGAGTTATCTTGTATCTTTATAAACTCCTTGATGAATGCATTTAGCTTCGTCTATATGATTGCATCTAAATAAATTGGTATGTTATTCTCTTTTGGTCATGAAGTATCTCTATGAAAATTTCATGAGGATCTCACTAGTTTTCGTACCTTTGCCAATTTATATTGACAAAACGGGGGGGAATTAATGTATAGTTTCATACTACGAATACATATGGTTTGCGGATCATTATGTTAGGGGGAGTGGTTTTCATGTCAAGATGAAGTATTAACTAAGGGGGAGTGATACATATCACCATAGTATTGTTGTCAAAGTTGTGATACAATTGAACATTGATACTGTGTAATGATACTATGACACTGAATAACAATGATTGAGAGCATTTGTTTTCTCATTGTTATCGCTACGAATTGTCAACAACTATAATGTTGAGTTGAACATGTTTAGAATCATGGAGTACTTGGAAGTGACGAAGATTTCGAGTCGTGTTGAAGATGCCAAGGAGATCAAGCATTTGGATGAGAAGATACAAAGTTTTATCTATTTTGTAATCCATATGTATTGATAGTTTTATCACTAAAATTGAAAAATGGGGAGATTGTTAGAGCATTGCTTGGTCGAACTCGCATGTGTTGCTATCTCAAGTGTAGTTGAAGGAAATCCTACACTACACCCTTGATAAGAATTCACACTAATTAACATATTTTGAAGATTAAAAACGACACTTTATTATTTGATTCTTAGAAATGTTTACAAGAAATGGAAGAAATCCAGAATACAACAGCTCTCTTGAATTTTCTCTCTCCTCAAGACTTTCTCAACACTCAAAAAATACATCCCCCCCTTTCTGAATCTACTGGATCTCTTTATATAGGGTAGTTACATAGTGGATGACAACTAAGTTGTCCTTTAATTTCGGATCTGGCTTGCGATGCTCTCGCGGTAGTTGTAATGCTAACTCTAACAGGAGTTGTAACCATCGCAGGACAATCACGCTCTTCCCGTGTTTCTTCATTAGTCAACTATTACGTCATTCTTTTAATTATTCTGTGACACTTGCGAAGTTTTGTTGAAGAACTCGCGGTGATGTTCGCAGAAGTGTTGTTAATATCGCAAGAGTAATATCATGGCGATATTCTGGTCCTACATATTGCCTCTTCTCATGTCTTTTCTGCGAAGGAGGAAAGATCATGAGAATTGAATCTTTCATAATACCGCAGCTGTTTATCTTTTTGCACTCTTCTGATTTGACACGTTTCTGCATTCTTCGCCAGCTGTTTTCACGTACTTTTTGTTGCATTTAGTTTTTGACACGTCCTTTTCAACCGATGCGATCTGACCGTTCACGTACTCTCTTTGCATTAACTGCATTCATCTTCTCGAGAATTTTCTTCTTCTATAAATACTTCTTTCATTCTTTTCTTTCCCTTTTTTTTACTTTCTTCTTTCTTTCTCTCTGCAATTTCTCTGCAATTTTACTGTTCTTCCGTAAATTCCGGATCTGCTACTGTTACAATTTTTCTTTCGATCTTTTACTCTTTCAATCTTCATTCCCATACTAAAAATGGTTACAGCTGGTCATAAAAATGTTCTTGCCTTTGAGAAGATGCAAAAGAAACTTAAAGATAAAGGTTTCACCTTATCTACTATTCCTGATCAAAGCCCTAAGGCTGAACTCTCTGTTCCATTATTTTCTGTTTTTTCATGTAACCGTGAGAAAATCATAATCTCGTTAGGTCAGCTTGAGGCTGGTCTTCCTATTCCTCTCTATGATCCTGAACTTCCATTATTCTATGAAATTATTTCTCACGCTAAGTTCTCGCGGGCGATATATCAGTTGAGTGGGGATTGTATTCGCTTAATGCTTGAGTATGCTACTCGTGGTACTAGTAAAGAATCTCGCTACCCTGATGCTCTGAGGAATCCTAAATTTAAAGATGTTCCAATTGTTCCTGCGAATTATACCGTGGAGAATTTTTTCGCAAATTACGATATAATCCCTTGTAAAAAGGATAGCGCTCGCTGGGGCGTCCGCTTACAAAAGAAAGATAACATTGCTGAAGATGAAGTTCTTATGTCAGATATTGATTGGCATACAGGTAATAATCAAGGTCCTCGCCATTCCAATGATGACAAATGGTTCATTTTTCCATTATGTTTAGAGGGTCCCTACATCTCCGGTCCTCATGCACTGCCTGCGAGTGTCACAGAATATCAACCGTGGGTTTTCAACTGGTCTGAAAGGAATAAAGAGGTATGTTCCCTCAAATATTTTATATAATTATCATTATTATTTTCCTTATTTCTTCATTCTCTCGCTGACTACTCCAATTTTTCCAGATTGACAGGCTGAAACTTTACTACCAGAAATTTGGGAAGCCCAACACCTTTTTAGCTCTTAAATCTCTCACAGATAAAGTAAGAACTATTAATTTATAATTCTTAACAATATATTTGCCTCTATTTCTTACCTTTATCTATGTTTTCAAGTTATTAAAGAAATAGAACCTGTGAAGATTGTGAAGACTAAAGGGAAAGATAAAAATGCCTCTTGTAAGGTGAAATCTACCATTCCTATCAAAGAGAAGTCTACTGCTACTCGCAGAGAGGAATCTGATGCTCCTCCCTTAAAGAAAAGAAAAACCCAACTCTTTTCTTCTTCAACTCCTCAACCTAATGCAGAAAATTCGAGTGATGATTCTAATGATGATGATTTTAATGCTGATGTCCCTTTTGCGATGAAGTCTTCTCAATCTGATTTCTCCATGACTCAACTGTCCAAATTTTTTGGCGATATTACACATGGTATCGCAAATGATTATGAATATGAAGCTCTTAATGGGGTATCCCAGGCTCTCGCTAAAGTCTGTAATGCTCCCATACTGGTTGATAATGATTCCCTCCAAGGAATCTCAAGATAAATATCTCCCAGTCTCTTAAATTCCCTTGGTATTCTGGTACGTTTTCATTTACTATATTTATGTATTCATGTCCTCGCCAAGCTTTAATTTACATTATTCTCTCGCAGAATAGAAGAGCCTTCGTTGTTGTTTCCTCATACTTAGAGAGGAGGTGCGCATCTTTTCACAAGAATAATGCCGTTCTTCGCAAAAAGAATATGGATTTGGAATATGAGTCCGCTAATCTTCGTGGGAAATTGGAATCTGGGTCAACTGACCTTCAAGAAAAAATCAAGCAGTTGGAAACTGATCTTTCTTTCTCGCGAGAAAAGGTCACAAGCCTCCAAGCTGCAAATGATCAACTTTATGGTAAGAAATCTTTCCCTTTCTCTTTATCCTTGTATTCCTTTGCACTTTTTCTTATTTTCCTTCTTCCCAGATATTTACGGCCTTTCTGACGAAGCTGTATTACTTCGTTCTTTTCCAAACTCTATAGATGATGATACTCTTCTCAGTCGCCTTAATGAATCCTTAGGTAGTTATTCAAATGAACAGATTAACTCCCTTTCTGTAGATGATCTTAGATCCAAATTTTATCTTTTAGCAATTGATCACATATCTAGTTTGAAAGCGGCTAATACATCCAAACGTCAATATCTTAATTCTAAAGAAGAGATCAAGATTCTAAGAGCCCAAAAAAGTGATCTTATAGATAAAAGGGATTGTATCTCTAGATAAGGAGCACAAACCTTAGCGGATTTTCATAAAACCCTTCTTGAATTCCAAATTAAAAGAGATAAACTTATCTGCGAGAGAGATGATCTTGTTGTAAGAGAAAACCAAATCCGTTCCCGTCTTCTTATTAATGATGATGATGAATTTGCTTGGGCTGCAAAGATTCTTGACAACGCTAGAGCTAACTTAGGTGTAGATGTTAGTCTTCATGTTGAACAAGCGGCCTTAATTAAGGACATGATATCTGAAAGAGAAGGTTGCTAATTGTTCTTCCTCATTAATTTTTTGTTAATCTTCTTATCTTTACAGAATTTTTAATTTGTTGTTATATATTGGCAGGTGTTGAGAAGAGATATACTGAAAGAATTGGAGAACTTGAAGATGTTAAGAATCAACTCGCAAAGACTCTTGCTGCTCGCAATGAAAAATATTCAAGATTGAATGAACAATTAAAGATCACTACTTCAAACTTTAGTAATATCCTTGTTGGTGTTCACAATGACTCCGTCAAGGGGGTTTGTGATGATCATAACATTTCCCACTCTTTGTATCCTTTCCTCGCTGAAGAAGTTCCAAAGAATAATCCAAATCTTGTTATCTCTGACAGTGAAGCTGAAGAATCTGGTGAAGATGAAGAATCTGGCGGAAATGATGGTGAAGACAAAGAAGAAAAATCTGGCGAGGATAATGATGGATCCAACTATTTTTGATTCCTCTTTTTAGTCTCCTTGTAATATTTGTACATTCATTACTGCAAGATTCCTTTATGTATAAATTTCTTTTGCTTCTATCTGTATGAATTAGAAAACAATTCCTTTCTGCAATATAGTTAATCATCATAATTATTAATCTTTATCTATCTTTGTAAATGTGTCATATAATAATATCTACGTAAATTCATCATATGATGATGAATAACAATTTTATCATTCTATGCATTCCTATACTTGCCTCTGTTATTCATCTGCAATATGAAAAAAAATTTGAGTAGAGCTTAGATATCAGTTGTAAATAAAATTGAGTTGCGATAACATCGCGAGTAACAATTGCATACTTTTATGATCTATGCGCAAATATCGCAAATTTCATAATCTCTGCGTAAATATCTCAGTCATTCAATTTTAATTTCTCGTGGTCTTATTATGCCTTCCTAGTTAAAGGTCTTACTTTGCCACCTTTTGTATTTGCGACAAAATCGCAGGACGTCCTTACACTTGTATGTAAAAACCCATTGATCTTGCCTTATCTGTATTTTGTCAATTTTGCAGGAAATATAGTTGCAGGAAATCCTACACTACACCCTTGATAAGAATTCACACTAATTAACATATTTTGAAGATTAAAAATGACACTTTATTATTTGATTCTCAGAAATGTTTACAAGAAATGAAAGAAATCCAGAATACAACCGCTCTCTTGAATTTTCTCTCTCCTCAACACTCAAAAAATACATCCTCCCATTTCTGAATCTACTGGATATCTTTATATAGGGTAGTTACATAGTGGATGACATCTAAGTTGTCCTTTAATTTCGGATCTGGCTTGCGATGCTCTCGCGGTAGTTGTAATGCTAACTCTCGCAAGAGTTGTAACCATCGCAGGACAATCATGCTCTTCCCGTGTTTCTTCATTCATTAGCTATTATGTCATTCTTTTAATTATTCTGTGACACTTGCGAAGTGTTGTTGAAGAACTCATGGTGATGTTCGCAGAAGTGTTGTTAATCTCGCAAGAGTAATATCATGGAGATATTTTGGTCCTACATCAAGCAAGCTTGTCAATGTTAGTGATCAAAACTATAAGTCTTGATTTTTTAGTCTACTTATAGATGTCTTGGAATATGACATAGATTGTGTAGTTGAGCCTTAGACTTCACGGCGTTCATCATTTTAAGACAAAGAACTACTAAGGAGAGCTTGTGGAACTTCATTAACAAAAGGTATGTGGAGACTAAAACTCATATATCACTTGGAAAGTCTATTTCTATTATATCTCCTATATTGAGACAAAAGTCGTGTTATGATATAGTTTTCTATTATACACATTGAAATTTTGAGCTGAGTTTAACTTGCTTACATATTTCTCGGAATATGTGTTGGCAAGCTTTTGCTTCGACCAAGTTCATCTTATATTCTTGACGCAAGTCAAAAGATGATCATATGAAAATTGTCGAGTAACATCTTACATGGTTTGTGTGATACAATCATGTGGTGTAGACTTGGAATGTTTCGTTATGATTATTTTAATAACTTAAAAATTGCTTTGATACTAATATTGTGTGAAAACGGCTATTGTCATCCTCTAAGAAAGTTCCAATGATTGAAATAAGAGTTTAGAACACTTAACCATTATTGGATATGACATGTTGTGTACTATTGCATATATGTAATCCATGTCCGGGAACCATAGTGTGTGTACCCGTACGCGTACCTGTTGGCTTGAGAAATCCGAGAACCAAAGTATGCTCACCAGTTCGCGTACTGTCATAAGGTTCATGTCCGAATATTTCTGCTGGAATTGGAAGTACATGTACCCATTTGCGTACTGGCGAAACCCAATCCTGGTCTGGATATTTCAAGTATGTATACCCGTTTGCATACTTGAAGGTTAAATTTATAAAATCGGTTGTGTACATGAACTTAAATATTTATAAAATAAGGAATGCAATCTTTGCAAACCGTGGTTATAATGTTCATGAATTGATTCGAGTGAATCAAACCGGTTTTGCTTCAATTGTGTTATTATATACTTCTATGAGAATATAACAATTGTACAACTCTTTAAGTCATTTGAGTCATTTGAACTAGTTATGGTGATGAACAAGGTTGATATGAGAGTGTTCATATGGCTAACCTCGGTTAAATATTGTTGAGCCAACAACATGTACACGTTTAGGTACGGTTATATAAACCTAAATGAGGGTACATTTTTGTGTAACAAGCTAAGTTTGATCTAACGGTTGAAAGATATTAGATTGGTTGAATCGGGTTTTTCATGTAACGGTGAATATTGAATGCTTTGTTACCAAGGTAACTTAGATTGCAAACCAGGATTTGAAAACTATATAAAGGAGAACTCTCGCAATTGGGAAACCTAATCCCCACATTTCTGTGTGTTACTAGTTTCATAGCTAGAGTCGATTATCCTTTAACATTAAGTTTCTCATGAGACCCCGTAGGTTAACGAATTAAAGACTTTATTGGGATTGTGAAGCCAGACCCAACTATTTTCTTTGTTGTTACGTGATATGATCTTGCTGTTTTTATCGTGTTGAGTACAATTGTAAGAATTGGCTCGAGATTAATATCTCCGATAGGCAAGATATAAAAGTAATCACAAACACCTTCGTCTCATCATTTGTGATTCCACAATATCTTGCTTTGTTAATCGATTAAGATTATTGTGAGGTGATTGATAATACTAGGATGTTCTTCGGGAATATAAGACCGTTTATCAATTAATTTTTATTCACCTTGATTTATCAAAAGACGGAACAAAACTCATAGGTACTTCTGTGGGAGACAGATTTATCTATTCCAATAGACTTTTCTATGTGAGACAGATTTGTTTATCAAGTCTTCGACTTTGGGTCGTAGCAACTCTTGGTTGTGGGTGAGATCAGCTAAGGGAATCAAGTGCATAGTATCCTGCTGGGATCAAAGACACTAGGAAAGCAACTGTACCTTGAATCAGTGTGAGATTGATTTGGGTTCAACTACAGTCCAGTCTCAAGTTCATTGGTAGTAGGCTAGTGTCTGTAGCGGCTTAATGTAGTGTGGTGTTCAAAGTTGGACTAGGTATTGGGGTTTTTCTGCATTTGGGGTTTTCCTCGTTAACAAAATTCTAGTGTCCGTGTTATTTCTTTTCAGCATTATATTTTGTTATATAATTGAAATATCACAGGTTGTGCGTTGTATCGATCAATTAGGAAATTAAACCTTTGGTTGTTGATTGAAATTGATTGATCCTTGAACATTGGTCTTTGGTACCATTTAAGTTACTTCTCTTATATTCAATCGGGCTCGCAAATTCCTATTTGATGATTGCAGATTTAATTGAGATATAGAGATATAAAATCTTGTATGTACTTTTATCTGGATTTTGTATGACTGTCTAGTTAATTGTTGGGTATGGTTGTTATACCCCCGCTTTTTCAGAGAGATAAGGTTGTTGTTGATTTAAATAGAAGAAGGGTTTTGTCAGGAATGAAATCTGTTAGTAAATTTGATTCAGAGATGGTGGATGAGTTAGGTTTCAGAGGTTGTGGTTGTTTATAAAATGGGGGTCTAACAACCTCACACAATATTTTTATTAGCAATTTGTATGGACTAAGTCTAATATACTTTTAAGAGAATCAACTAGACAGTCAATCTCAATCTTAATAAAAAGTATATATAGGAGTTAATATCTCCATCTCTCAATTTGATCTATACTCAAGCAAATAGAAATTTGCCAGTCTTTATCAAATACAAGAGATATAAACTTGGATGGTACCAAAGACCAATATCCATGGATCAATCAATTCCCAATCAACAACCAAAGGTTGGATTTCACAATTGATTGATACAACGCACAACCTGTGATATTTTATTTATATAACAAAATATAATGCAGAATAGAAATAACACAGACACCAGAAATTTTGTTAAAGAGGAAACCGCAAATGCAGAAAAATCCCGGGACCTAGTCCAGATTGAACACCACACTAATTAAGCCGCTACAGACACTAGCCTACTACAAACTAACTTCGGTCTGGACTGTAGTTGAACCCTAATCAATATCACACTGATTCAAGGTACAGTTGTGCTCCTTACGTCTCTGATACCAGCAGGATACTATGTACTTGATTCCCTTAGATGATCTCACCCACAACCAAGAGTTGCTATGACCCAAAGTCGAAGACTTTAATAAACAAATTTGTATCACACAGAAAAGTCTACGATAATAGATAAATCTGTCTCCCACAGATAAACCTACGAGTTTTTTTTTTCTGTCTTTTGATAAAATCGTGGTGAACAGGAATCAATCAATAACCCGTACTTATATTCCCGAAGAACAGCCTAGAATTATTGATTACCTCACAATAAACTAAATCGTATGGTAGCGAAACTTGATATTGCGTAATCACAAACGATGAGACAAAGATGTTTGTGATTTCTTTTTATCTTGCCCTATCGGAGATATAATCTCAAGATAATTATTCAATTGAACTCATACGATAGAAAATGGCAAGATTAGATCGCTCAACTATAACAGAAGTAGTTTCATCTGGCTTCACAATCCCAATGAAGTCTTTAAGTCGTCAACCGACAGGGTCTCGAGAAGAAACCTACAGTTAAATGAGAATCGACTCTAGCAAAACCAACTAGTAACACACATGAGGTGTGGGGATTAGTTTTTGTAGTTGGTAGATGTCTCCTTTATATAGTTTTCAAATCAGGGTTTGCAATCTAAGTTACCTTGGTAACAAAGCATTCAATATTCACCGTTAGATGAAAAACCTGATTTATCCAAGCTAATATCTTTTAACCGTTAGATCGAAACTTAGATTGTCACACACAAATGAAATGTATTTCATTTAGGTTTGAGTAATTGTACCTAAACGTGTACATTTAGTTGGTTCACAAATAGTTATCCATATGATCACTTTCATATCAACCATATTCATCTTCTTTACAACTAGTTCAAATGACTCAAAAAAACTAGTTGAAGAGTTGTTCAATTGCTTAGATCTTTATACATGGACACAATTGAAACAAAATCAGTTTGATTCACTCGAATAAATTCATGAACAATATATCCACGGTTTGCAAATATTGCATCCCTTATTGATTTATTGTTTAAGTTCATGAGCTAACCGATTTGAGAAATATAACCAGCTTGGGTATGCGTACCTTAGCTACTGGATTTGAGTTTACAAACTCAGCAGAAATTTTCGGTTTGAAAACTTCCATGGGTACACGTATGGGTATGCGTACCTAAGGTGATTGGTTTACTTGTTTGCAAACTACAAACGCAGCAGAAATTTTCGGTTCGAAAACTTCCGCCAGTATGCATACCCAACCTGTTCCGTTCACCAATACCGCATGCACACATATGCACACACTTGGTTTCCGGTACATGGATTTATACATTAATGTGCGAACACACTATATATGCTTATATCCATAGGTAGTTACGTAATCTCATCTCTACATTTTAATCATTGAAATATTCTTCTATAATGTTATAATAGTCGTTAGACATAAGAATCGACTATCATCATCAAAGTTATTTTCAAGATTGAAACGTCGTCATGACTTTCATCATGGGTAAAGATGAAAAGTGGTTAAATTGAAAGCTTACTAATGCATATTTCAAGAAAAAGATAGGCGAGTAAACTCGGCTCGAAATAGCAAATGTGTATGTATGAAAACTATCATACTTATACAACTGTTGTCCCAAGAGTGGGAGATATATAGAATTTTCGGTGCTAGATAAGTTCAAGTCTCCACATACCTTTTTGTTCGGATGAAGTTCCAATGGTTCCTTGAGTAGGTCTTCGTCTTCGTAAGATAATCTCCATGGAGTCCGGTGCTCAACTATACTTAACTATCCTAGACCGAGACTTGGTCATAAGTAAACTAGAAGTCAAGACGTGTAGTTTTGATCACTAATATTGACAAACATGCTTGAGATAGCAACGCATACGAGTTCGACCGAGCAATGATCTAACAATCTCCCCCTTTGTCAATTTTAGTGACAAAACTATCAATACGTATGGATTATAAAGATATAAAACTTTGTAGCTTCTCATCCACATGCTTGATCTCCTTGGTGCTTCAACATTACTCGAAAACTTTATCTTTTCCAAGTACTCCCATGATTTGATAGATGTTCAGTGCAACATCATTGTTGTTGAAGTTCCGTAGCCATAACAATGAGAAAACAAAAGCTCTAGATCATTTTTATACAGTGTCATAGTATTATTACACAACATCAAAGTTATTATATCACAACCTTGACAACAATATTATGGTGATATGTATCACTCCCCCTTAGTCAATACTTTCGTCTCAATAGAAAAACCACCCCCTTACAATATTATGGTGATATGTATTTGTAGTGTGAACTACATATTAATTCTCCCCCTTTTTGTCAATAAAATTGGCAAAGGTACGAAAACGGGATCCTAATGAAATTTTCACGGAGATGCTTCAAGACCAAAGAAAATGACATATCAACTTTGTTTAGATGCAATCATAAAGCCAAAGATAAATGCATTCATCAAGGAGTTTATAAAGATACAAGATAACCCCTAAAAATTCCACAGCCGCACTCCCCACAAATATATGGAAATTAAGCACAAGTTTAAAAGAACTCTCCCCCATTTGATGTTATTCCCGAGAGAACAACAAGAGAGACCTTACTTTTACAAGAAAAGAAGGATTTCTTTGGACATCAAAAACCACAAAAATGATATTGTATCCAAAATTCTCAATTAAACTAACCACAAGAAAACCCATGATTAATTTAATCGGAATACACAACCAAAATAACCACAAACGAATCTATGATTAGTTTAGTTGGAAATGCTCACACAAGAATATTTGTGGAGCTACACAGTATACACAAAAAATATGGATCAGGGAAGATCAATACTGCGGCATAGACAAGGATTCATTCTATTTTTCATCACTATTTGCACAATGACATACAATAGACATAATCCTTATAAACAAAAGATTTTAACCTATCTTCCATCAATGAATTGACATAATAGGCTTAACTTTTGTTTGTCAAAAGTTCATCGATCTTGTATCAATACTTGCATATCGACATATAAAAGAGATAAATTTTGACATCGTATGGGATAATAATAGTTCACGGACGCAAACACACATATCCCATAACATATTGCAATATATAAAACCATAAAGATTAATACTGCAAAAATCATCTTCCGAACAATTTTAGAGTTTAAATAAATAAATCTAAAAACAAAGATGAAAATAAATGGACATAGATATGTGTACTCACAATACTGGCTATTTCAAACTCTAGTTATTCTTCCTAAAACATAAGAATAGAATTCTCATAAGAAGACATCCTAGACATAATAGCATCAGTATTCTTTGATTATTTCATACCTTTGAAAAGGTCCATCAAAATAGGAGTCACTGATATCCTTGATTTTCTTGACCGTAGAGACGCCATATTCATGAGTTAGAACATTCGTTTTTCGGTCAACGATGCGAGCAAGATGCCTGGATTTGACGCAATCAAGGATGACCTTTTTCTGGTTTCTGATCAAGATGTTTTGATTATCAAGGATTCTTTCTTATCCATCAACGAGTTGATTTATCTTCAATTGAAGGTTAGCAAGTTCGTTCTTAACTTCAATCTGAACTAGAATTAAATCTTTGACAGATTCTCCTATCCAAGAGTTAAACTCTTTTCTTTCAAGCATCTTTTTCAGAAGCAGATCTTGAACAAAATCACATCCTTTAAAGTCTTCTTCCATCTCAATTTTTACTTCTTTTTGAGATTCCACAGGGGTTTCCATAAACAACATTTTCTAAGAATGGGATAAACAGATACACAAAATATATAGTTATTACTAAGGGAAAAACACCTTTAAAAGAAACCTTGGAAGATTTGTACGTTAGTGGACCTGGAGAAGATACCAGAAGATCATGAAGGACCCAAGAAGAAATACATATTGTTTCACAAAATGTCTCTTTCAACAAGGCTCAATATCTGACAAGATAGAGAAAAAGAGTTATATTAGATATAGAGAGAATAACTAAAAAATCTCAACCTATAAAACAGATATCAAACATACTGAATGAATGGTCAACCACCGAAGACTTGAGCATATCTCTTGAAACATCCTTGCATCTCTCAAGTTATACACAAGGATGAGAATACCTATAGTTAGGTAGCATGATGAGATATGATCTCACCATGAGTGTTGAGAGATGATTTAGGGATGTCATCCAACAGTTTTATTTTTGTATTTCTAACCTCTCTTTAAATATTTTCAAATCCATAGAAATTCCTTACAGCCCTTTTTGAGAGTCCATTAAATGGAATTTTTTGATGACTAAGTCTAGGACCTCTAGAAATTGGTTCTAGAGGATTAACTGAGATAGGTATCCACCTTCTAGACTTAGATATACCAGTCTTATTCTCATATACACTGGGAACCTGTGTTTTGTGGTATAGTTTGCACCATGAGAGAAAACACGAATCTTGTAAAGTTTTTGAAATGAATAATCATTAAAAAAAACCTTTTATGAGAATTCTGGTCCTCTGTAGGAGTGAAATCCATTGTTGACTCCGTCAAATGATTAACTTGATTGACGATGAATAAAAGAAGATTTCCAAGATCGGAGATCTGTTTCTTCCTAGCATAACAATGTTTAGAAATATGATTTCTTTTCCCATAGAATGAACACGTTCGTGGAAGAAAATTATTGAAAAATATCTGTTTCAAACCCATATCCCATTTGGAAGCCTTCCCTTTTTGTAAACAATTTTTAGCAGGGACTTCCTTTGGTGAGTTATTCTTCATGTCGGGTAACTTGCTTGTCACAGAAGAATTTCTCATTTCAACAACGTTTTCCTTTATCAAGGATATATACTGTCTTTGGGCTAGGTGAAGATATGCAGCAATGTTCTTTGTTTTAACACGAAGGTTATTCAGATTATATAAATGTGTCTCAATTAAAAGTTATTCTCTAATTGTCCCTTCTTTAACAATATTCTCAAGGATACTAATCTTCTCTTGTTGAAGCAAATTCTCCTGAGTGAGTTTTCTAATATTGTTAGAGAAGGACTAAATGATTTTATAGAGTTCACGTTCTCGACCAAGAGACTTTTCAAATTATCTAAGAGTTGAGCATGATTACGGAATTCAATCATCTCAGCTGATTTTTTTTTTTGTTTCTGGTGACATTCCTTTCTACTTCTGACATCTTTTCAATTGTCTCGTTTATTTCTCGGGATTCGGAAGAATCGGCTAAGGAGTTAACCTTTGAGGAAAAACCAAGACACTTGACATAGTTAAAAGTATTGGAAGACATAGACTATGCGTAGATAGGAGATACTACTTTGTCCATAGAATCATATTGCTACAAATATAGACTTTTGAGGTCTTAAGCGTGTTTGCATGCTCTGATACCAATTGAAAAATCGGGGGTCTAACAACCTCACCCAATATTTCGATTAGAAATCTGTATGGACTAACTCTAATATACTTTTAAGAGAATCAACTAGACAGTCAGACTCAATCTTAATAAAAAGTATATCTATGAGTTACTATCTTTATCTCTCGATTTGATTGTAGGATCAGAATATTGTCACAACAATATTCTTGCGAAATAAACAACAGTTCTGCGACACATCAATGATATTCTGCGACACATCTCAAAGTGACGTAAGGAATGATATATCAGATGAAAACGACAGAAACATGAGTAAAGTGTGACATTTCTGTGACGAACCAATAAAACTTGCGAATGATTAAGGCGGTGCTAACTGCGATTTATCGCAAGAACTCAGATCCGAAATTAAAGGGAATCTTAACTGTAAATGAGCTTTCATGAGCTGTAATCCATTATGTAAATGCATATATAAAGGAAATGAATAGTTCCAGAGGGAGAGATGAATTTTTGAGTGCTAAGAAAGTTTTTAGGAGAGAGAAAATCTTATTAAGTGAATTGTATTCTTGTTTACTGTAATTCTTTTAAGATCATATCAATAAAGAGGTACTTAATCTTCAAATTGTGTCATAAATTCTTGAGTTGGGTGTAGTGTGTGAATTCCTGCAACTACATTTTGGCGCCCGGAAACAGGGATGAATAGTTGAAAATCATAGCAAAAGTTAGGTAAAAGAAAGAAATTATTCAAGAGTTAGAAGAATATCAAGAAAATTGATGGAAGAAAAGATGGTTGAAGTCAAAGATAATCAAAAGAAATTGGAGTGTGATGTAATAACAAAGATGATGATAGATAAGTTCCATGAAGATATTAGAGGAAGGATACACAAGCGAGATTTTGAAGGAAAGAAAATCATGTTGGAAGATGAGGCATCACCGCTAAAAGATTGGGAAAAACAGAAGATCACATTCACGGCAGCAGAAATTCCGAAAGAAAATTTAAGTCATACATCTCCATTGGTGATCACAGTGTCTGTTGTACCAACAAGAAAAGAGAAATCAATAAGATCTACAGAAGAGTGGGATGTGAATAGGACTCTGGTGGACGCAGGAAGTTCTGTGGATATAATGTTTTACCACACATTCAAGAAAATGGGATACAAAGATGAAGAAATGCTTAGTCCAACATATCATAGTCATGGATTTGGAAAATCTCTAACAAAACCTAAAGGTGAAATTATAGTGCGAATTCCGCTGGGGGAAATAGAGACGCATATAACTTTGTGCGTGGTGGACGTGAAATCACCATATAATATGCTGTTGGGAAGACCATGGATACATGTAATCAAGGCTGTATCATCAACTCTACATCAGTGCATAAAATTTCCTATGCCTAGCGGAATTGGCGAGATTAGAGGAGATGCAGATTATGCAGCGTTGTGTTTCCAGAATGAAGTAAAGAATTGTGAAAATCAAATTCAGTTGCGAAAACAGCACAGAAAAATGAGGAAAGAAGAAAGGAAAGAAGAAGAATTCAAGATTTACATGATAAGATCAGAAGAAGGAAAAGGAATATTTAACGATATATCACAAGAAAGTGATGAACCAGCGGAGATAATAAAAACACCAACACCAATGGGAGAACATGAAGCTAGTTATATTGCAGCAGAACCCACAAAAGAAGTAAATGTTGGCAGTGAAGAAGACCCAAAAATGCTGAAAATTGGAACTAAGATGGATGTGGAGGAAGAAGAGCAAACTGTAAACCTTCTGCGAGAATACAAAGACATTTTTGCGTGGAATATGGACGAGATGCCTGGAATAGATCCATCTGTTGCGTGCCATAGATTGGAGATTAACAAAAATGTCAGACCATTCAAACAAAAAATAAGAAAGATTGCGACCACTTATCATACCAAGATAGAAGAAGAATTGCAGAATATGCTAGACGCAAGAATTATAAGGAAAGAAAAATATCCAGAATGGATCGCCAACATGGTAGTAGTTCCCAAGAAAAATAAGGGGATAAGAATTTGCATCGATTTTACTGATCTAAATAAAGCATGTCCCAAAGATATTTTTCCCTTGCCAGATATTCCGCAGCTGATGGAATCTGCCGCAGGAAATGATCGAATATCTTCGTTAGATGGATACAAGGGCTATAATCAAATCCCACTTGCGGAAGAAGATCAAGAACATACTGCATTCTTTGCTCCCAGAGGATTATATTGCTACACAAAGATGCCTTTTTGGTTACGAAATGCAGGAGCAACTTATCAAATGATGGTGGAAAAGGTGTTCGCGAAATGGATACATAAAACTTTAGAGGTATATGTAGATGATATGTTGGTAAAAAGCAAAGAAGCTAAGAATCATGTGTAGGATTTAAGGGAAATTTTTGATCAGATGCGGCTTTTTAATATCAAGGTAAATCCTGAGAAATGTACTTTCGGAGTATCATCTGGGAAATTCTTGGGATATATTGTATCAAAGGAAGGAATACAAGTTGATCCTGAAAAGGTACAAGCAATTCGAGATATGCCAACTCCATCAATAATAAAAGATGTGCAAAAATTGAATGGACTTTTAGCCTCATTAGGCAGATTCATTTCGCGGTCATCAGATAAATGCAAGCATTTCTTCAACATACTAAAAAAGGGAACAAAATTTAAATGGACAGATGAATGTGAGAAAGCTTTTCAAGGAATTAAGGAATATTTGGTGAATATATCCATTTTACAGAAGCTGAACCAGGAGAAGAATTGTTGATGTACCTTGCGACAACTCAACATGCTTTAAGCGCAGTACTTTTGCGAAATGATGCAGGAGTTGAAAAACCAATTTACTACATCAACAAAACATTCAATGCTGCGGAGAAAAACTATTCAAAGATTCAAAAACTAATTCTGGCATTAGTTTATGCGGCATCTAAACTTCGCATATATTTCCAAGAGCATAAAATCAAAGTACTAACAAAAGTACCAATTGAATCAGTAATGAAAAATTCAAAAAGATCAGGCAGAGTTGAAAGATGGAACGCACAAGTGGGGCATTTTGAGATCCAATATGCAATTTTGTCCTCACCAAAATCTCAAATTGTCGCAGAATTTCCTTTGGAGGATGATGAAGCTGTAGAAGACATGATGGATATAGAAGAAGAGTACGGGGATCCAAGAGATCTTTTAACAGAACCAAATAGATGGGAAATATTAGTAGATGGATCATCCAATGGGGAAGGAAATGGAGTGGGAGTCGTTTTTATTTCACCAGAAGGGGCAAAAATGGCATTTGCATTCCGGTTAGAATTTGAATCTACAAATAACGAAACAGAATATGAGGTTGTAGTGCATGCTCTAAGATTTGCAATAGAGATGAAGGTAGAGAATGCAAGAATTACCAATGATTCGAAATTGATTATTCGCCAAATCGAAGGAGAATACGCAACTAATGATATAACTTTGAAAAAATATAAGAAACTTGTTGAAGAATTATCTGCGAAAATTCCAAAACTCAAGTGGAGGCATATTTCAAGAAGAGATAATAGGCTCACAGATGCTTTTGCGTTTATATCAAGTATGATGGTAGATCCAACTGCGAGAAATATAAAAATACAAACACTCATAGCACCGTCAATTAATAAAGAAGATGAATAGGAAGCTGAAGCAATGGTAGTAGAAAATAATGGCGAAGAATCAAGTCGAATTATCGCAGATTGGCGTACGAAAATTCACGCATATCTAGCAAGAGGAGAGGTACCAAGAAACAGATTAGAAGCACACAAATTAAAAAGTAGAGCAACAAATTATGAGTTAAGATATGGGATATTATATCGAAAATCTTTAAATGGGCCTTCCCTCAGATGTCTGACACAAGAGGAAGGAAAACGAATACTAAAAATGTTACATAGTGGGGATGCTGGTAATCACAGCGGCGGAAGATCTTTAGCATATAGAACTAAAATGCAAGGTTATTATTGGCCATATATGCATGAAGATGCAAAGAATTTATCAAGAAGTTGCGAGGAATGTCAGCGATTTGCAAAAAGAATACATGCACCTGGTGAAACACTAACATCCTCAAAAAATGTTTGTCCATTTGGAAAGTGGGGTTTAGATATTGTGGGCCCATTTGTACCAGGAACAAGGCAAAAGAGATATTTAATTGTCGCAACAGATTACTTCACAAAATGGGCAGAAGTTAAAGCAGTACATCATATTCGTGATAAGGACATTTTTACATTTATATTTGAAAACATCATTTGCAGATTCGGAATTCCTGCACAGTTGGTGTCAGATAATGGAAAGCAATTTTAAGGACAAAATATAGAGATGCTACTTAATGCATTCAAGATAAAGTGCGGAAAATCGACTCCTTTATACCCACAAGCTAATGGTCAAGCTGAGGCAACTAACAAAATAATCGCAGATATCCTCAAGAAGAAGTTAGAAGGGCATCATAGAACATGGTGTCAACAAGTCCATAATGCAGTTTGGGCTTATAATACTACACAAAGAGAAGCAACTCGGGTATCACCTTTTTGTTTAACATATGGAGTTGAGGCAGTATTACCAACAGAAGTTGTTATTCCTACAACAAAAAGAGAAGCTTGGGAAAAGAATCTTAGTGCTGGTATGATTCAAGAAAAACTTGATGAAGTAGAAGAGAAGAGAGAAAAAGCATTACAACATATGGAGAACTACCATCGCGGATTAGCTTGTGAATATAATAAACGAGTAAAGAAGCGTGAGTTCCAAGTTGGAGATCTAGTTCTGCGAGAAACACCAGAATATCAGCGAGAAAATGGAGGGAAATTAGCGAAAAAATGGGACGGGCCATATATTATCAAAGAAATAATTGGAACTGGAGCATATAAGTTAATGGATCCAGAAGGAAGAGACATGGGTCAAAGACTGGGCAGACCATGGAATAGACAATATCTAAGAAAATATTATCAATAAAGGTTTGAAAGACTAAGATGATTGGATTATACGCAAGCAATTGCGAGAGAATAAAAAAAATAATTCGCAAGAACAAAATTGGCAAAATACAAAGCAATTTTTCGCAATAACTTGCGAGATAATTAAGAATTTTAAATGCAAATGCATAAGACGGGCGCAAATCGCCTAAAAACATATGAAAATGGGACGATCCTTTATGGCGTACATCTTAGTTCGCGGATTCTATTCCGTAAGAGGCAACATCCTTAAAGTACGTCATAAGGGGGGTATCTCTTTTCATGACTATGGGAAAGGCTATACTGCTGCTGGAACCTAGTCATGGAGATTTGGGATTATAGAAAATCCATCCAGGAGGGATAACTTGGATTCCCAACTATATAAGGTTATACCCTGGTTGGGCGCCCGAGAGTTTCTCCTAAGGAATGCAACGTATGATCAAGGCGCCGAGGTACACGGTTGAGCTGTGGGTGCCCGGGACGGATGAACCTACCCTGGCCATCCATGGCAAGTCTTGGATTACGATGTGTTCGTCCCGAAGAAAACCCCACTAGGGTGTAGTCTCGTAACTATAAGCCATATAGGCATAAAGGATAAGAGGCTACGAAAACAACTGGTTGTTTCTAGAACCGGATGTGAGGATCTAGTCTTGTATGGAAGAAGTACGTCTCCTTGAAGGGGCAACCAGGGGGAGAGATAAGGGCGATACCCTCCATTAGGGAGCTGTGTATCAAAAAAGACGGCAATGTCATGGGACTTTATATTCGCAAGAGTATTTAGGCCCGTCATATTGTCGCGTAACACAGACAGAAATGTCATGGGACTTTATATTCGCAAGAATATTTAGGCCCGTCATATTGCCGCATAATAGGCAAAAAATCCAAAAAAGAAATGTTAAGATGAGATCAATGGGTTTTTGCGATAAGAACAAAAGACGAGATAAATGAAATAAATGATAAGATGATATAAATCGCAAAAACGTCCTGCGATTTCATGGAAAAGACGCCAATGTCATGAGTCTTAAAAAGCAAAGAGAAATTAATCTCGAAATATGGCTTAGACTTGTCATATTGTCGCATAGATCAAAATAAATGATAAGACAAGATCAATGGATTATTACATATGAAAGTAAGAATGTCCTGCGATCTTGTCGCATAAAAGTGGCATAATAAGACCTTTAACTAGGAAGGAGAAATAAGACCACAAGAGAAATTATATTTGCAAATCATATAACAGATTTTTCGCAGCATTATTCGCGACAATTCATTCATCATATTGCAGAATGATAAAAAGAGCCAAGTATAAGGGATTTCTTACAATGGTAACATATTACATACTTCACAAGGAAGATTATGAGTGGAAAATATGGGGATTATAAAACAATATTTCATTATCTTCCTTGAGAAGAATCAAGATAGTAAAAATAATCAAGTTACAAGAATCAGCGAAGCTTAGATTCAGATTAATAAAAATATATAATCAGAATAAGATGATGGAGTTACAAAAACTGAAATGTTTCGCAAAAGAGATTCAGAAATTACAATCATTCGCAGGACAAGGAAAAGAACAAGATATTTCGCAAGAATATAAAACTTCAGAGAATATTCTTCCCTAATTTTATCATTCTTGTTCGTTACTATTATCTTCACCAGCGATATCTTTTTCAGTTTGGGTTTCTCCATCACTAGCGATTGTTCTGTGAGGAGGATTCTGTTCTTCTGCTTCTTTATGAGGATTTTATTCCTCTTCTCCATCATTGGCGATTGCATTTTGAGAAGGATTTTGTTCTTCTGTATCATTGAGAGGGTTTTCTTCTTCTTCTTCTATTTCTTTAGGTGGGTTTTGCTCATCCTCAAAAAAATCTTCTTCGTTACTTGAATAATTTAGATCTTCATCTGTGAGACGAGGGACTTCGTTATTATCTATCTCCAAGGGTTTGATCTTCATAGGAGGTAAGGAATGAGAGAATAGAACATTGTTTACGAGAACCTCAGCACCTAAATGAGCCTTACGGAGGCAATTCTTTTCCCGATTTTTGATCTCTATATCTTTGAAGTATTCAAGATAGTTAAATCTTCTTAATGCTCTATTGCGGGAGTTAGAAAGCGTGGTATTCTTTTTACGAAGTTTGTCCAACCTCATAGACAGATCATAAATTGAAGCTTGAAGATGCTTCTCAGATTCTGCAGAAGAAAAATTGCATATTAGATGGAATTCTCGCAAGAAATAAGATGGGAAAATACAATGAAATAATTAATAAATGAGGCATTCAAAATGTCTACCTTCCTTTTGCGAGGATAAAGTTTGAATTATGTTAAGGAAGCAATTCTTCCATTGATTCATGGTATCATCGAAAGTATCACCAACTTTACCTTTCAAACGAGATTTTATACTTTTTTCTTTAGAAAGAAGATGAGTATTTTCTTCTTTTAAGGAGGAATGGGAGTTCTTCAGTAGAGCATAGTCATCTTTGAGACTGTTGACTTTTATGCTCAGAGCTAATCTACCTTTTATAAGTTTCTCTTGTTCAGCGGCAGATGACTCGGTTATCTTTTTAAGCTCATCTTTCAATACACGAAGAGATTGCTTTTGGTTGTCATACAGCTTTTGAAGATTACTCAATTGCTGCGAATAAACCATTGTTTTACTCACAAAGCTACGTTTCTCTTGAGATAGGGTTTTGTTTTCATCTAATAAAGATTCCACCCTCAAATTAGTCTGATTTAGAGAATATAAAAGTTGAGTGGCTTCATTACTTAGGCGATCTCGTTCACAAATTAGCTGATTATTCTCATTCTTAAGATTATTTATCTCGTCAATTGAATATGTGTGAAGAGTATTCAATCTATCAAATTGATTCTTCCAAGACTCTTTCCCAATGCGGGCCTCATCAGCGATTGTTTCCCATTCAAGTATCTTCAATAATTGGTTATGTTTTGAAGCTAAATATGCGTCAACAAATAAATAAAGAAAAATTGAGTACATAGAAAACAAAGAATTACTGAGGCAAAAACAGAGGCAAGAAAGTTATACCTTTCAGATCATCATTTCTGCTGCGAAGATTTTCGCAGTCTAATTCAGAATTGCGAAACTTATGATCGAGAAGTTCACATTCTAAAGTTTTTGCTTGAAGATTCTTCTTCAAGGTTTCAATTTCACTTTATAAAGCAGTTAGCTTAGACGAAGAACCGCAGGATCCAAGATGCTTGCTTAGAATCATACAAATATCCTGTCTCGCAGGGTCTGTAGAAGATTTCATAGCATCATTCAAAACTTCAGATAATATTTGAAAAGCATCTTCAACCCCTGTTGCTATTTCTTGAGAAGAAGGAAGAGAAGTAGAGGAAGAGGTTTTGGCGACAATAACTTGAAGATTAGAATCATTCGCGGTAGTAGGAGTGGAAGAAGGAACTTGGTTAGTCGCAGTTACAGTCTCATTCACTGCAACATCCTTCATCGCAACTTCATTCACCACGGCTTCATTCACCGCAATTTCATTTACCGTGGTTTCATTCACCACAATTTCATTAATCACAGGATCATTGGCTGCTGATTCATTCACTTTAGTTCCAGCTATTAAAGATTCATCCATCGCAACTTTTGAAATATTGATGGAAATATTAGCATCAATAGTTTCATTTGGAATTGATGAAGAAGTAGTATTAGTGTTAATATTAGAATTTACGCGAGGAGAAGGAGAAGATTTATCTTGCGGCGGAACAGGGTCTGCAGGAAAGAAATCAATAATATCCACTTCATCTGGAAGAGCTTTAATTTGACGAGAACGCTTAAGAGGTATAGAAATATTTTCTTCACCCTGCGAATAATAATGTAGATAAGAAACAGAGGCGAAAATATTGTTATTTCAAAGAAATAAGTGTTTCTTACTACCTTATCATTCTCAGATCTTTTCGCCTTTCCAACATGCCTTTTTTGAGGAACTTTAGGGTTAGGGTTTTTGACAGTAATCTTAATCTGAGAAGTAGTGTTACTGAAAAGGATAATATATAATATGGGGATTACAAATAAAATCAGGCGATAGAAATGATGAAACATGAACAAAATAAGGTTCAAGATAAGAACATACCTTTGAGTCTCCATTAGAGCAACAGCAGGAAGGATATTAGGAAAGAAAAAGTTGCAGACGAAAAAGAAAGAAGTTGAAGAAAAGAGAGAAGGTGAAGGAAAATCTTTCCTCGAGTGGGACATCTATTTATAGATGAAGGATGGGTAACCGGGTTGATCGGTAAAAAAGTAAAGATTGACACGTGCCAACGGTAAAACGTAAAATAGGGAACTTTGTCGGGTAAAAAGTAAGGAGTTGCGGCAAATCAAGAAACTTAAATTCTCATGATCTTTATCTTCTTCGCAGAAAAGATATGAGAAGAGGCAAGATATAGGATCAGAATATTTTCACAACAATATTCTTGCGAAATAAACAACAGTTCTGCGACACATCAATGATATTCTGCGACACATCTCAAAGTGACGTAAGGAATGACATATCAGATGAAAACGACAAAAACATGAGTAAAGTGTGACATTTCTGCGACGAACCAATAAAACTTGCGAATGATTAAGGCGGTGCTAACTGCGATTTATCGCAAGAACTCAGATCCGAAATTAAAGGGAATCTTAACTGTAAATGAGCTGTAATCCATTATGTAAATGCCTATATAAAGGAAATAAATAGTTCCAGAGGGAGAGATGAATTTTTGAGTGCTAAGAAAGTTTTTAGGAGAGAGAAAATCTTATTAAGTGAATTGTATTCTTGTTTAATGTAATATCAATAAAGAGGTACTTAATCTTCAAATTGTGTCATAAATTCTTGAGTTGGGTGTAGTGTGTGAATTCCTGCAACTACATTGATCTATACTCAAGAAAATAGAAATCTGCGAGTCTTTATCAAATACAAGAGATATAAACTTGGATGGTACCAAAGACCAATATCCAAGGATCAAACAATTTCCAATCAACAACCAAAGGTTAGATTTCACAATTGATCGATACAACGCACAACCTGTGATATTTTAATTATATAACAAAATATAATGCGGAGTAGAAATAACACAAACACCAGAAATTTTGTTAACGAGGATACCGCAAATACAGAAAAACCCTGGGACCTAGTCCAGATTGAACACCACATTATATTAAGCCGCTACAGACACTAGCCTACTATAAACTAACTTCGGTATGGACTGTAGTTGAAGCCTAATCAATATCTCACTGATTTAAGGTACAGTTATTCTCCATACATCTCTGATCCCAGCAGGATACTACGCACTTGATTCCCTTAGGTAATCTCACCCACAACCAAGAGTTGCTATGACCCAAAGTCGAAGACTCTAATAAACAAATCTATATCACACAGAAAAGTCTACGATAATAGATAACTCTGTCTCCCACAAATAAACATACGAGTTTTGTTCCATCTTTTGATAAAATCAAGGTGAACATGAAATAATCAATAATCCGGAATTATATTCCCGAAGAACAGCCTAGAATTATTGATCACCTCACAATAATCTAAATCGTATGGTAGCGAAACTAGATATTGCGGAATCACAAATGATGAGACAGAGATGTTTGTGATTTATTTTTATACTGCCCTATCGGAGGTATAATCTCAAGCTAATTATTCAATTGAACTCGTATGATAAAAAATGGCAAGATCATACCGCTCAACTATAAGAGAAGTAGTTTCTTCTGGCTTCACAATCCCAATGAAGTATCTAAGTTATTTACCGACAGGGTCTCGAGAAGAAACCAACGGTTAAAGGAGAACCTACTCTAGCAAAAGCAACTAGTATCACACAGGAGGTCTGGGGATTAGTTTTTCCAGTTCCTAGATGTCTCCTTTATATAGTTTTCAAATCAGGGTTTAGAATCTAAGTTACCTTGGTAACAAAGCATTCAATATTCAAAGTTAGATGAAAAACTGATTTATCCAAGCTAATATCTTTCAACCGTTACATCGAAACTTAGCTTGTCACACACAAATGAAATATATTTCATTTAGGTTTGAGTAACCGTACCTAAACGTGTACATTTGGTTGGTTGACAAATAGTTAACCAATGGTTATCCATATGAGCACTTTGATATCAACCATATTCATCTTCTTCACAACTAGTTCAAATGACTCAAAAGAACTAGTTAAAGAGTTGTTTCAATTGTGTTCAATTGCTTAGATATTTATACATAGACACAATTGAAACAAAATCGGTTTGATTCACTCGAATAAATTCATGAATAATATAGCCACGGTTTTCAAAGATTGCATTCCTTATTGATTTATTATTTAAATTCATGAGCTAACCGATTTCAGAAATATAACCAGCTTGGGTATGCGTACCTTAGCTACCGAATTTGAGTTTACATACTCAGCAGAAATTTTCGGTTTGAAAACTTATGTGGGTACACGTAGGGGTACGCGTACCTAAGGTGACTATTTTACTAGTTTGCAAACTACAAACTCAACATAGATTTTTGGTTTGAAAACTTCCGCCAGTACGTGTACCCAACCTGTCTCCTTCACCAATACCGCATGCACACATATGCACGCACTTGGTTTCTGGTACATGGATTTATACACTAATTTCCAAACACACTATATATGCTTATATCCATAGGTGGTTACATAATCTCAACTCTACATTTCAATCATTGAAACATTCTTCTATAATGTTATAATAGTCGTTAGACATAAGAATCGATTATCGTCGTCAAAGCTATTTTCAAGATTGAAACATCATCATGACTTTCATCATGGGTAAAGATGAAAAGTGGTTAAAGTGAAAGCTTACTAACACATATTTCGAGAAAAATATAGGAGAGTAAACTCGACTCAAAATAGCAAATGTGTATGTATGAAAACTATCATACTTATACGACTGTTGTCTCAAGAGTAGGAGATAGATATACTTTTTAGTGCTAGATAAGTTCAAGTCTCCACATACCTTTTTGGTCAGATGAAGTTCCACTGGTTCCTTGAGTAGTTCTTCGTCTTCATAAGATAATCGCCATGGAGTCTGGAGCTCAACTATACTTAACTACCCTAGACAGAGACTTGGTCATAAATAAACTAGAAATATAGACGTATAGTTTTGATCATTAATATTGAAAAACATGCTTGAGATAGCAACGCACGAGTTCGACCGAGCAATGCTTTAAAAGTTGTGAATTTGCAGTGACTAGATGTAAGTTTAGGTTGGCTGTGAGACAGAAGACAAACAGCAGTGGGGTTTATTTTTGAGCTAATGAGCTTTATGCTGAGATTAACTAAGAAAGTGAGTAGGCAGAAGTGATGTGGTTTAGTTGGCTAAAATAGTTGTGGAACAATCTTGTTGCAGTAATTGCAGGTGGAGATAAAATGGCTAGGAAGTGGTGGTTGATTGCGGATCAGGTTAAGAGGTGCAAGATGGTGATAGCAGTTGTGATTCTGATATGATGCAGTGAAAATTCAGGTGTAGTTCAGTTGGTGTCTGACAAAGAAACAAGAAGGAAATAATTTAGATGGTGGTGCTGATGTGAAGGCAGTGTTTGAGCAGCTGAAGCTAAGAAGAAGTTACAGTTGGAATGTATGTCTACAGGTTTGAGGTTGCGCAGTCTGGTGGGTTTGAGGTTGCGAGATCGGTCTGGTTATAAACAGGAAAATGAAGTTTGCGATGGTTGTGATAAAGGGGCAAAGAAAACGATGGTGGTGGTTACGGCAGTGATGTTTGAAAAGAAGAAGAGATTTCCTAAATGATTTTGATGTAATGTAAATGTTAATAAAGTGAAGGGTATGCTTGTAATCCGATTTCACATTTTAATTTTATATAAATTTATTAATAATTTATAAACATAAGTCAAGATTTAACCTGGTGAACGGAAGTCAACTTGAATTCCAAGTACCAAACACTAAGCTGGACAAATGTTAGACCAAACTCAAAAGCTAGAAAAAACCTAAGTACCAAAAACAAAATAACCCCCAAGATAATTCTTCATTATTTTTTTTAGTCAATTTGTAATTTGTTGTTTCAGACTATTAAATAATATTAAGGTTTCATCTTCAAAATGACAGCGGCTTGATTTTATCTTCAACTAAAGGGTTTAGTGCATCCGCGTATGTGTCAAACAAGGTTTCAGGCGAATTACTTTTCTCCATTAAAATCTCCTCCTAACAACGAAGGCAGTGATTATGAATTATTAGATTTTATTCAGGTTAGTACTTTTCCTGATCCCTATATAAATATTACAGCATGTACTACTGCAGTTTCTCGCCCTTTATATTCAATATTTACTTGTACAGGTGTGTTTGGTTGCAAAATATATAATCCTATGTGTTAGAGCATAGATCGGTGAACCCACCAAGCGTTGGTATGTCAAGTTTGGTTGTCATATTTTAGTATCAAAACTCATCTAGATTCGTTTGATTAAATACTAGAGTCAACTTCGTTTAGGTTAGACTATAAAGTCTGGGATGTGGAGACATACAAGTATTACTCCAAAGACCTGAAGAATGAGAAGAAGTAATGATTAAAACGACGACATCATCCTTCTATTTGAGGTTACTAATATTGACTTGAACTTATTTCCATTCCTAACATATCTTTCAAGTCGTACTATAGAAAACATAACATGCGAAGCATGTATATAAATAATACTATAGTGGATAGACATGATCATAATAGGATAGTCATTATATTAAGGATTATATTACGAAGTATAACGCTTATCTTTTGAACTTCGTAGATATGACATCGACATAATCTTTTATATAGTTTTATGATTATGTGTATGGGTTTATGGTGAATATTTTATCCTAGGAAATAATGTTTTACATTTGTTTAAAGGAAGTAAGTTCGGGAACAAAAGAAAATCAATAGGTATATTGGTCCGACTATTCATTGCATATTCTTTGGATGGCCAATATGTGTGAGTTGGTAGAACCAATCTTAACTCATGTTATGTATCTTGTATAACCAATCGCAATACCTAGAGTTATGAGTATGACCGGTTCTGGTAATTGGTGTAACCGATCCTAAGTAATCACCATGAGATGGTATGATCGATCCTTGTAATTGGTGTGACCGGTTATGGTAATTGGTGTGACTGATCATAAGAGGTTATGTGACCGTGTTTAGGTAGAACTGATCCATGTGATTGGTATAACCGATCTGAACCCATGCATGTGACATGGTAGGACCGATCACAAATAACCATTGTGACTTAGTATGTCCAATCACATAATATTCTTGGAATTTTGGTAGAACCAATTCTAAACGTGTTTGGAAGTGTGGTAGAACCGATTCCAAGATGCCAACCTGTTTTTCCATGAATTACATATTTTCTTCATGAACTTGTGTAGATTCAGAATTAGGATTTGTTGTGTAAAGATGTCAACATACTTTGAACATGAGCATTAACTCTTATCATTTATTATTTAAACATATTCCTTGGTACTCAAGGTGATCATGTACCAAAATAAATTAAGAATATTTTAATTAAGGTTTTTGGGTTTATTTGCTTTAATTACCAGAAATTAATGCATAACTCTAGAGAGTAAAAATTAGTAATGTGCATTTACTAATTTGAGATTTTCTGTGAGAGGTTTCGGAAAATATTGGACAACATTTATTGGAATTAGGAAAACCGAATTGGGAATTCATTGCATATCTTAAGAATATTTTTGGTTTTGGAAATTCCTTGATTTCCAAATAACCTTGGCCTATAAATTCCTAAGTTTGCATTTCTAGCAAACTATCCTAAAAGCCAGGCAAACTTCATTTCTTGTTGTTTCTGGTGGAGCCGTCTATTTGGAGAGGAAAGTATCCTAATTAGGTGAAATCTCTTACGACCGCTCGTTTAAAGACCTATGTGGGATCAAGAAGCTTTACGAGTACCGTTAGTGGGAAACTAGATAATTCTAGTTTATTAGTTTTTGATTATTGATTTGAGCGACTAATGTTTTTTGAAACTTTGATTGCACCTAGTTTGTTTATTCTTGTGAACCTTCTCTTCTGATATAAAGCTTACTCAAACTAGATCAAAGTGTTAACGAGATCTTTAGAACCATATTCGATCTAAAGACATCTTGTGATAATCCATTGTTAACAGACTCCGTTTTGTGTGTGATTGATTACAAGGGGATTCAAGTATTGTTGTGCAGGTTATTGAAGGCAATAGAATATTTGAAGATAAATAAGAATTTTTATTAGTTTTGGTATCTTGTGGATTTAGTGCACAAACCTTGATCTGCTGGGATCCAACTAGAATCAGTTTATCTTTGATAGACATTATTGATTAGTTACATGATATCGGCATCGCTTTATAGTTTTTCTTTGAGATCTATATTGAATGATTGCAAATCTAGAATTTGATTATTTCGGTAATCAATATTTAGATTGATCTAACCAAACAAAGGAGTTTATTAGATTAAACGGAAGAGCCTTTGTCAACGACTCATTAATAATTTCTAGCAAGATTGATTAGAGTATTCAAAACTGGACAAGGTCTTAGAGTTTTTCTGTATTTGCGGTTTCCTCATTAACACAAAATCTTGTCGTGTCTTTTACTTTGTTTTCCGCATTATAATTGTTACTATAATTAAGTAAAACACACAAGTACGTTAACTCCTGTAGACACCATAATTTCGTACATATTTTGAAGTCGTACTTCTGCGAAATATGGTCTAGGCAAGCACCGTACATATACCAATCATAAATGTCCAAAGATAAACATTCTTACCTAGGACCAAGAGGCACGTTCCTTAGGAGTCATTTGTGATAAAAATGTTAGCTTGTGCTAAAAATGTTAGCTTGTGCCCATTAGTTCTGACGAACACCATAGTGATTTCAAGATGATAATCCACCGACCACTAATTAAGTCCACCACCAAGTATCCACCGAAATTCAAAGTCCAAAATTGGACGTCCACCTCAAAACAGAATGAGTAAAAATGTCGACACCTTTTTTTGGTTTGGTCTGCAAGACATTCCATGTTAACAAAAAAATTGAGATTAAATGATATTTGGCTATTTTAGTAAAGGTGATTAAAATGATTTTGGAGGATTTTTTTAATTGGAAATAATAATGATTTATTTGGTTAGAGAATCTAGGTTTTTAATAAGAGCCATCGGATTTAGGTCATTTTAATCCTAAGGTAATTGTTGATGGAAGAAAGCTACAAATAGGGTGTCTTTGTTAGAGTTAAAGGAGAGGAAACAATTATGTAGTTGAAGGAATTCCCACACTACACCCAACTCAAGAATTTATGACACAATTTGAAGATTAAGAACTTTTTTTATTGATATGATCTTAAAAGAATTACAGTAATCAAGAATACAATTCACTTAATAAGATTTTCTCTCTCCTAAAAACTTTCTTAGCACTCAAAAATTCATCATCCTCTCTGGAACTATTCATTTCCTTTAAATAGGCATTTACATAGTGGATTACAGCTCATGACAGCTCATTTACAGCTAAGATTCCCTTTAGTTTCGGATCTAAGTTCTTGCGATACATCGCAGTTTGCACCGCCTTAATCTTTTGCAGGTTTTATTGATTCATCGCAGAAATGTCACGCCTTTCTCATGTTTCTGTCGTTTTCATCCGATATGTCATTCCTTACGTCATTTGAGATGTATTGCAGAATATCATTGATGTATCGTAAACATGTCTCGCAGAACTGTTGTTTATTTCGCAAGAATATTGTTGTGACAATATTCTGATCCTACAAATTATACTCGCACCTAGGGAGATGTTTTTTTATTATTGATCCTAGAAAGTTAGAGAAGAAAGTTTAGGAGATTTTTGGTGTTAAAACGGTTTGCATTGTATATACTTCGATACGACCGTCTTCGCGGAAGTGCTGGCCCCTGTTGATCAATCCCGGTCTAAGTAACATTGTGATCACCTATTTTCGAAAACATGTAATACCGAAACCTTGAACTCGTCTTTGAAAATATGTGTAAGAGATAATGATTATGCGTAAATATTAATGGAAAACGATCACTTGCTCTGTTTGGTTGCTTGAAGCATAGTTACTTTGGATATTCTATATCTTTGTTTAGTGATCATAACTCTGAATATAGTCTGATCCTTTTAAAATCTCGATTACATGCTAAGCTTGGTTTTGTGCTTTACGGCGTTAGTGAGTTTGTCTTAGCATTGCAATCTTTCTAATAGCATTAAGAGTTGAGGTCCTCATGGTCTGCTTAGTCTCATACATCTTAGTCCTACATAGTTGTCCATCCATGTTATCACATGTATCTTGAATAAGTAGTATCATATAGGCATCATCGTATCAAATTTTAAAATTTTAAATTAGTTTATAGACACATGCATCGAGTGGTACATATAATGATCGCCCATATCTCATGATTTTTATTAGACAACATATGCACTATAGTTTGATGGTATTCTGCTAATTGATTTGCTAGTCCTGGGTACCGTTCGGTCCAATTGCATATCATATTAATGTCAAAGCATCAGGGCATGTTTTAGTGGTCGATGAGTGAAGTTAATAATAATAATAATAGTTGTTTGGTTGAATGATACGTCTAGCTGCCTAGTACTTTCAATAATAATAATAATTTTCCCATAATAATAATAATAATAATAATTTCCATTGGTGATAAATATTATTACATGAAACTAGTTGGAAGCCTAACAAGCTAGACTCCAACGACATACTACTACTACTAATAATAATTTTGGTGATAATAATAATAATTTTTGGTGATAATAATTGATAAAAAAAATTAAATTTTCAAATAATAATTTTGGTGATAATAATAATTTTGGTGATAATAATAAAAATAAGAGATCGCCTGGAGAGAGAGTCTCTGGCGAAAATACAGGCGACTGAAAACCTGTGTTTAATCTTCTATTATTAGCCGCCTCATCGTCCAGCAAAATCACCTACATTCATCATCACTCGAACAATCATCATCTTCTGAACAGATTGATGGGCTTTTGCCCTAACCTACTTCATCGTAATACATAGAATCTCTGTTCTGCAGAAAACGGTTAGGGTAGTTACATCATCAGCATCACCATCCGAGGAATGCCGAGCACAAGGTCTAGATCATCATCTTCACAGCCATACACAAGACCAGACACATCATCTTCACGGTTTTCTCAACCGCCTGGAGATCCCTTTATTCTTTGTATCGGGTTCTGGTTCCCAAGCATTTCAGTCCGATAAAGACATTGATTCTGATGAGGATACTCATTGTCATTGCCCTTTCAAGCGTTTTGACGACTGTCATGACGGGGTTGGTGGCAGAGGTTACGTAAAAACATCAATCCTTAAGCATATACATGACAAACATTATCCTACCCATGCAGGAGTTTCTGTCTGCCAAGATAGAATATGTTCAGATCTAAGTGTATATGTGGCTTGGGAAAGGTTACTACGAAAATTGCAGATGTGGTTGTGTTTTCCTTGTTGGCAAGTTTATTCTTGGAAGAGACCTTGCAAAGACCATGCTGGTGGAGTTATTAATGGTCCCTTCAATGGTAGAAGTGCTGATTTTCTCATATATGGGATTGACAAACCCATTTCACAATCTCTGACACCACCCAGTCTTTGCCCAACTCACCACAGGATGCTGATTGTTCTTCCAGTTTAGCACATGCAGAACCTTCCTTCGACTTGTCACTTGAGACACTTAACATGGCTTTCCAGCAACATATTACGACAGTCACAAGTATCCCTAAAGTCACTTGGAAGACCAATGTTGAAGCTTGTAGGAAAAAGCTTAGTTCTGGCCACTATACAGCCGCCATTAGGATTTTATCCTCTAATGGTGTTGCACCCCACAATCCCGACACTCTTTTTAATTTACAACAAAAACATCCGTCTACTCCTCCTCCTACCATCCATGTGGATACTCATACAGCTGCACCTGTTTCTATTGACAGTAAAGCACTGGTGACTGCCATTCGCAGCTTCCCTAAAGGCACATCTTGCGGTAGGGATGGCCTTCGTGCGCAACATTTGATCGACGTGTTAGGTGGTCCTGCGGCTGCAGTATCGGAAGATTTACTTACATCCATGGTTGGAGTGGTGAATCTGTGGTTTTCAGGTGGTTGCCCTGCTGTTTTAGGACCATACATTACCAGCGCACCCCTTACTCCCCTACTTAAGCCTGATGGAGGGCTTCGACCGATTGCTGTGGGAACGATATGGAGACGTCTCTGTTCTAAACTTGCGGCAACATTAGTAGGAAGAGAAATGGCTACCTATCTAGGTGACCATCAATTCGGGGTGGGAATTCCTAGTGGAGGAGAAAGTATTCTTCATGCAGCAAATCGGCTTTTGGAACTAAAAGGTACACACAATGACACCACTATGATGCTTGTCGATTTCACAAATGCATTTAATCTAGTGGATAGGACCACATTAATAGCTGAAGTGAGATCTAGATTCCCTAGCATAGCCCACTGGGTCGAGTTCTGTTATGCTCAGCCAGCAAGGTTATACTACAATGAATTTCTCCTCACATCAGCCCAAAGAGTACAACAAGGCGACCCGCTCGGTCCACTCCTTTTATCCTTGGTACTACACCCGCTAGTTCACAACATCGCTGCACATTGTTCCTTAGACATGCATGCTTGGTATCTCGACGACGGAACTATCATAGGCGATACATTGGAAGTGTCCAAAGCTCTCAAAATCATTCAGCATGAGGGTGTTGCACGAGGATTACACTTGAATATTCGCAAGACTGAAGTTTTTTGGCCAGTGCCGGATCCAAGATGTCTCATGCAGGATGTTTTCCCAGCCAATATAGGCAGACCCACCAACGGTGTCAAGCTCCTCGGCGGACCTGTAAGCCTTGATAACCAATTCAGTAGTGACATGGTATTCGCCAGAGCTGAGAAAACCATCTGTATGATGAACTCTGTAAAACAGTTGAAAGACCCGCAGTGTGAGCTCTTATTATTACGTAATTGTACCGGGGTCTCTCGATTGTATTTCACTCTACGGACCACTCACCCTCGAGTATTGCAGGCTGCAACAGATCATTACGATCAACACTTAATGGGTTATCTTCAGTACCTCATTACAGGCGATGGGGCTGGCTTTGGGTTGCTTCAGCAAAGAATTGCTACATTGCCGCTTAAAGAGGGAGGTTTCGGTGTGTATACAATGGCCGATACTGGCCATTATTGTTACTTGGCCTCACATCTTCAAACGCAACACCTGCAGCACACCATCTTGAGTTCTGTTGACACTTCAGTACCCAGCACCAACTACCTGTCCGCGATGGAAAGATTCACCCAAGCTTGTGGTCTCTCTTCTTCCGATATCAACTGTGTCGCCCCACATTTCATGAAAGCCCTGGCAACACAATATTTTGATGCTGTAAGACGAGCGATACCAGCTAAGTTTGACTTAACTTCACGGGATGCTATGTTGTGGCAAAGTAACCGGTTAGTCCATGCTTTGGATTTTTTAAAGACCATCCCTATCCCGGGTCTAAATCAAACAATTGGGCCACGTCAGTTTCGGGCCGTTACTCAATATAGGCTTGGTATTCCATTGTTCCCTGAAAATGGTACGTGCTCATGTTGTGGACGAATTATGGACGTGTTTGGAGACCATGCACTACACTGTGCAAGTGAAGTGGGGAAGAAATTTCGGCATAATCTGGTAAGAGATGTCGTCATGGATATTTGTCACAGATCATCCGTTGCTGCTGGGAAAGAAGTATCCTTGGGATTTTCGACTGATAATGTCACCGCTCTCAAACCGGCTGACATTCTTATATACAATTGGATTAACGGTCAAGATACCTTTTTTGACGTCACTGGAGTTTCGCCTTTCGCTGGTGTTGGACCTCGTAGTTTCACACCTGGACATGCCATCTCCACGGCGGTGTCTCGCAAACGCAACAAATACTTAGACATATGTGCATCTCAAGGGTATCAGTTCTGGGCTTTGGCTTTCTCCACTTTGGGGGAACTTGGTGAAGACTTCATCATTCTGCTCAAAAGATTGAAGAATTGTTTGACTAACTATGACGCCAATAGCAAAGTAGGTGATTTACTTTTCCATAGGATAGGCTTAGCTATACAAAAGGGTGTTGGGGCACAGATTGTCGCTCGACTTCCGCCCGTTAATGTGTAATTATGTACGTTTTCTTTTTCAATAAATGCCCAGTGCGGCCTATTTTCATAATAATTTTGGTGATAATAATTTTGGTGATAATAATAATTCTCTCGATTTGACCGGGTTTTGTTTCCATTTTAACAGGATTCGGTGCACTGTTAGCTTGATAATTTATTTGGCATTTGCAATTTTATGATTGACTGTTATGAATTAGAACCCTAAAATCCTGATTATAAAGTAGAGGCCAATTTTTGGATTGGACGGGCTAGGTGCCACACCTTCCTAGCCCGTATCTTGATTCCCGTACTTTTCTCAGTTTTGGACCAGTGCTTATTTTGGGTCCCAACTCTCTAAGTTGGGTGGCATCTTCGATAATAGTAATTCCCCTAATAATAATTTCCACGTGTGATTCCCATTTCGGATATTTAGAGATCCTAACGGATTTCGTCGGTATCTACAGTGGCGACTTCATTGGGGACTGGAATCTAACTTGAAACATATTTGGGATTTTAGGGTTTTAACTTAACACTACTCGGTGTTGCACACACACACACTGCACGCACCCATTCACCTTGCATTTTCATTTTGCATCTTCCGAGTCCGAATATTAGGAAAATCCGTGGCTAGTAAGCTGAACCCACTGGGCGTTATCAGCCAAACCACCACAAGCCTTAGCCCAGTACCAAAGAAGACTAGTCTAACTACGTCGGAGGTATATTTTGCTAAGATAGCCCAAGCCTACCCATTAGTTAGTAAAACCTGCATGCATGTGCATTGATTGTAATCTGCATTCATTTTGCACAAAATCCGAGACATAAGCACCCTTGTGTTACCATATATTCTTTTGTTTCTTTGAAAATAGGATTTGGAACACGAACATAGAATCTAAAATGAATATCGATGCTGGGGCTGAGGCAGGCTTGCTGGAATAATTACAGAAGATGTTGGATACTAAGTTCACTGAACACAAGAAGTGGATTCTCGAGGCCATTACTGGGTCTTTAAGAATATATGAGGTTGATATTGGAAATATAATAGACGGGTTAGAGGATCTCTTTGTAGAAGAGCATGAGGTAAGCACTATAAAAGCTGAGTCAGGTAAGACTTTCACTGAAATATCATATTTTAATCCAGTCAATTAGATTAATGGAAGGTCAGAAATGCCCTTCGACCATTCATGTTGAAAATACTTTGCTGGTTGGTAAACCAGAGAATTGTGTTCTTTCTAAAAATGTTTCAGGAAATCAAAATAATTTTGTAAACAAATTTTTTGACTTGGACAAGGATCATGATTATACTGATGGACCGACTCCCAATGACGAGGAAATGATCCAAGAGGACGTACCTCATGAGATCCTCAAGTCGTTTGATCTCTTGGAAGAAAAGATGGAACCAGTCGAAGAAGTATAGTCAGTCAATCTGAACAAGGAAGATCAACCCCAAATGTTCAGGATTGGTAATACTTTGTCTTCACAAGAAATGAGGATGATGATCGAGTTACTAACTTAGTATAAAGATATATTTGCATGGTCGTATGAGGATATGCCATGGTTAGACATATACATGGTAGTACATCACTTACCTATCATCTCCGGAATGAAGCCAATCAAATAGAAATTACGTAAGCTCCGACCAGAGTGGTTTTTGAAGGTACATGACGAAGTGAACAAGCAGTATGAAGCTGGATTTTTGATGGTTACAAATTATCCAGAGTGGTTGGCTAACATAGTACCGGTTCCGAAAAAGGATGGCAAAGTAGAATGTGCATCGACTATAGAAATCTTAATAAGGCAAGCCCAAAAGATGACTTTCCCCTCCCCCATATTGACATCCTTGTCGACAATGCTGCAAGGAATGGATTACTATCATTGATGGACGAGTTCTCAGGATATAATCAGATAAAAATGGCAGAAGAAGATAGGGAGAAGACATCTTTTATTACACCTTGGGGGACATTTTTCTATATGGTAATGCCTTTCGGTCTTAAAAATGATGGAGATACTTATCAACGTGAAATGACTACTTTTTTTTTCATGACATGATGCATAAGGAGTTGTAGGTGTATGTAGATGATATGATTGCTAAGTCCGAAAGAAGAGAAGATCATCCATCATACCTACAGAAGTTGTTTGACTGGCTCAGGAAATACAAGTTGAGGCTTAATCCCAATAAATGTACATTTGGGGTAAAATAAGGAAAGCTACTAGGGTTCATTGTCAGCAATAGAGGAATATAAAATGATCTAGAGAAAGCGAATGCAATCATTAATATGCCTCCTCCCAATAATGAGAAGGAAGTGCGAGGTTTTCTAAGAAGAATTCAATATATCAGTCGATTCACCGCGTAACTAACTCCGGTTTGTGCACCAATCTTTAAATTTTTAAGAAATAACTAGCCAAAGAAGTGGAATAAAGAGTGTCAAGAGGCATTTGATCTTTATCCAATCCACCTGTGTTGGTCCCTCCGGTCCCTAGGAAACCTTTATTGTTGTATTTATCGGTAACGGACTCATCAATGGGGGCAGTTTTAGGACAATACGACGAAGATGGTAAGAAAGAGCGGGCGATTTACTATATTATCAAGACATTGTCCAGATCTGAATCAAAATACTCAACATTAGAGAAAACATGCCTTTCCCTTGTCTGGGCTACTCAACGGCTTAGACATTACATGGTATCTCATTCGGTGCAGTTGTTATCAAGGATGGACCCACTTAAATATCTTTTTGAAAAGCCAATGATCTCAGGGAGAACGGACAGGTGGCAGTTGTTGCTAGAAGAATTTAACATCACTTATGTGACACAAAAGTAAATAAAAGGAAGAGCAATTGCAGATCACTTAGCAGCGCAACCAATCTTAGATTGCGAGACACTCATAACATAATTTCCTGACGAACATATCCTTATTGCTGAACAAGATAATGAAGGTGAATTGTGGAAGATGTATTTTGATGGATCAATGAACCCAGTTGGTAAAGGAGCAGGGGAAATTTTGATATCTTCTGATGAGGTACACATTCCAATTTCTGTTTGATTGGATTTCAACTGTACTAACAACATGGTTGAATATGAAGCATGCATTGCTGGCTTGAGAGCTGCCTTAGAGTTATCAGTCAAGAAGTTGGAGGTATATGGAGATTCCTTGCTAATTGTCAACCAAACACAGAAATTCTGGAAGATCAAGGAAGAAAAGATAGTTCCATACCATGAATTCCTCATGAAGCTGGTGGAGAAATTTGATTGCATTTCTTTTCATTATCTTTATAGAGACAAGAATCAGTTTGCAAATGCATTAGTTGATTTAGCATCACTAATCTCGATCCCAGGAGACTCCATAGTCAAACCCATTGAGGTAGCACGAAGAGAGAAACCAGCTTACTATTATGCTGTTGAGATCGAAGCAGAAACACCAGATGGATATCCATTGTACCATGATATCAAGAATTACTTAGAGAATCAGGCGTCATATAATGGGATTTTGTTGAGGTGTGAAGATGGAGATGAAGCTCGACGCCTTCTTAGTGAGGTACATAAAGGAATCTGCGACCCACACATGAACGGACACATGTTATCCAGGAAAATTCTTCGAATGGGATATTATTGGACGGAGATGGAATCAGATTGCTTCAAGTATGTGAAAAGATGCCATAAATTCCAAATACATGCTAATTTATTACATTTGCCACCGACCAAGTTGCACCCTGTTACATCTCCATGGCCTTTTTCTGTTTGGGGCATTGACGTGATTGGGAAGTTAAATCGATCCTTCCGCATCAAATGGTCATGAGTACATCATAGTGGAAATTGATTATTTTACAAAGTGGGTAGAAGCAATATCCGTAAAGAATCCTATAGGGAATCAGACTGTGAAGTTCCTCACGAACAACATCATATGTCGTTACGGATTGCCAAATGAGATTATATCAGATAATGGATCCAACTTTGTTAGCAAGGAGGTAAAAAGGGAGTGCGCAAAGTATAAAATCCAGCTAAGGAACTCAACCGTTTACATACCGCAATGTGGAAGCTGCAAATAATACATTAGGAAGAATCTTGAAGAAGATGACAGAAACATACAAAGATTGGAGTGAGAAGTTACCTTATGCATTATGGGCCTATCATACCTCAATCCACACACCCACTGGTATGACTCCGTGCTCTTTTGTTTATGGCACAGAAGCAGTTTTGCCCATTGAAGTTGAAATTCCCACCTTACTAGTGATAAAGGAAGGAACGGTACCTGAAGATGAATGGATAAAGTTGAAGGTTCAGCAGCTGAATTTGATAGATGAAAATAGGATACGTGCCGCATGTAATGCACAAGCTTACCAAGAGAGGATAGCACGAAGTTTCAACAAGAAGGTTCATCCGCGAGGCTTAAAGGAATGAGATTTAGTGCTTAAAGAAGTCAGACCTATAAAACATTCTGACCCAAGAGGAAAGTTCAAGCCTAATTGGAGGGTCCATACATCATCAAAAGCATCTACCCAGGATTCGTAGTCCATTTAACTGATTTGGATGGACATGAAGAGCCAAAGCTCACAAATGTCGACCAACTGAAGAAATACTACACCTAAGGTAAATAAATCTATCTAAGGGCGACGAACGTTCATAAAACTTTAGGAGAATTTTTAGGAGTCAAATATCTCTCTCTCTCATAGTGTCAGGTAGAAAATAAGTAGGGGCAGAGTCATCATCGTGTTTGGCCCCATCAGTTAGTCAGTAAAAAAAAATCAAGAATTATTATTTCCAGTCTTATAAAGTCAGTAAAAAAAAAAATCAATAATTATTATTTCCAGTCTTATAGTGTCAGTCAAAAAAAAAAAAAAGAATCATCATTTTCAGTTTTATAGTGTCAGCAAAAAAAAAAAAAAAAAGGGGGGCACCGCCATCATCATACCGGGCCCACATCAGTAGAATAAGTCTTTTAAATTCATAGAGAGAGATATGTTAGTCTATTTGTATGTCATCATTAGTCTTGTACACCATCTCCTAAAGTTCTATGAGCAACGGACGTCCAAACAGATAGATTTTTTTTTTAAAAGTAATAAAAAAAGGTAATAAAAAAATTATAATAATAAAAATTGTGTAGTTAATAAACAACCACTTGAGAAAATTGGTCGGCATTTGAAGAAATCAAAGAAGAATAAGAAGCATCAAGGAGAAATGGTCAAACAATTGAAGGAGTTAGAAGATGGTGGTAAGCCGCATGATGAAACAAGGATAAGCCAGTGTATATGTACTCAGGAATTTTTGGGCAAAACATCAAACTGTTGGGGATGGTTGGAATTGGTCAGATTGACTCTTGAAAATTCGAACGGTGCCGGCGTAATACCAGTGTTCTCCCTCCCTACACGGTAAATCAGGAAGTTGGGCTCCTTTGTACCATAATCAGGTATTATTATTTTCAATTTTAAAGTGTTTTCAAAACAAACAAAAAATAAAATAAAATATTTTAAAAAATAAAAAAAAACCTCTAGTTGTGTGGAAGCCGATGAGGAAAATCTAGGTAAACATAAATAATAACAAAAATTAAACTGAATAGATTGACAGAGGCAATAATTCCATACAATTAGTTGTATTTTATTGTATTTCTTTTTAGGATTTTCTTTTCTTTTTCTAGGATTATTTTTCCATAAAGGCATGTACTACTAATCATTCTCCTCTTGTGTGAAGCATAGCCTCCAACTAATTGATTCTTAGATCTTTTGATTGGTAAGACTCAATCTACAATATCAATCTATAAGTCTTCGCGGAAAACTTTGCGCTTTAAAAGAGGAATGGCCCCGCTAGAAGAAAGTAAAGGATTGAAAGAGCACAAAGATTTGCGGCAGTTAACAGGGTGATCCAAGAGAATTGAATTTGAAGAATGTGGCGAAAGTATAAGTCATCTATTGCAATAGAAAATATTTGTAAAAGGTTAGTAAGTGTTTCATTGTTTTCCGCAACGCGACAATTACAAACTTCTTGGCTTAATTAATTAGTCATGGGGATGTATCCGTATGCGTAAAATTAAATACTTAGAGATATTCCGAGTGAACTCAATAGTGTCACACCGGATAACTCGGGGAAATTTCAACAGTTTTTGAGGGGCAGTACGAAACCAGGTGTTCGGCTTTTCCATTCTGTAGTTGCAGGATTTCCCACACTACACCCTTGTCAAGAATCTATGAAAACTAAGTCATAATTGTGGATGAACAACAACACTTTTATTAATTCACTTTCAGGATTTACAAGAAATATTGAAACTCAAAAGTACAACTTTCTTTCTGGAGTTTCTCTCTCCTCAAAATTCTCTCAGCTCTCAAAAATGCATCATCCTTTTCTGGATCTATCGTGCTCTTTATATAGGGATTTACATAATGGATGACAATTAAGTTTTCCTTCTATCTCGGATTCACTTTGCGATCTTATCGCAATCGTTATAATATTTCTTTATCGCAAGCATGATGATCATCGCAAGATCAATCATGTTCTTCTTTTACTTCTTCCATCGTCAATTTCTTTTAGTTGTTCTATAACGCTCGTAGAAATGTTGTTAATATCGCAGGAATAGTGTTGTAGCGATATTATGGTACTACATCTTGCCTCTTCTCATGTATTTTCTGCGAAGAAGAGAAGATATGAGAATCTAAAATGCCATAATTGCTTATCTTTTCAGATTTCTTTGTCCTTCGCCAGCTGTTTTCATGAATCTTTTCTTCTAATAAATTTTTGACACGTCTTCTGTAACCACTGCGATCTGACCACCCACGTCTCTTCTTTGCATTAATTGCCTTCATCTTCTTCGAGAAATTTCTTATTCTATAAATACTCTTCTCATTCCTCTCCTTTTTCTCTTTTATTTTCTTCTTTCTTCTCTCCGCATTCTCTCTGCAATTTTTACTGTTCTTCCGCGAATTGCGCTTCTATAACAACTGTGATTTATTCTTTCATTCCCATAATCAAAGATGGTTGCTGCTGGTGCTAAAAATTTGAAGGCCTTCAATGGAATGCGCGAGAAACTCAGACTTAAAGGTTTTAACTTATCTTTGATTCCAGAACAAGATTCCAAATCAGAACTTTCTCTTAAACTATTTACTGATGACCAATGTTCTCGCGAGAAAATCATAGTATCGCTAGGACAACTTGAAGCTGGTCTCCCCATCCCTCTTTATGATCCTGAGCTTCCGCTGTTTTATCAAATAATTTCTGACGAGAGATTCTCACGAGAAATATACCAATTAGGTGGGGATTGTATCAGATTACTACTTGAATATGCTTCTCGTGGCGCTGGTAAAGGAACTCGCTATCCCAAGGCTCCAAAGAATCCTTTGTTCAAAGATGTCCCCATTGTTTCTTGCTATTATACTGTGGACAACTTTTTTGTAAACTATAGTATTGTCCCTATGAAGAGGGATAGTACATGTTGGGGTGTTCGTTTGAAGAAAGAGAAGGTCGCTGGTGACAATGCTCTTATGATGGATATTGACTTTCATACATCTACTAACCAAGGTCCTCTTCATTCTAGCGATGACAAGTGGTTCATCTTCCCATTAAGTCTTGAAGGTCCTTATATATCTGGTTCTCGCGGAGTCTTGCAGAATATCAACCCTGGGTCTTCAACTGGCCCGAAAGATCTAAAGAAGTATATTCTCTCAACTTTTCATGTTATTATTTATTGTCTTCTTTATATTCTCGCTAACTTTTCTGATTTTTCTCAGATTGATAGAATGAAACTCAGCTATCAAACTCTTAGGAAACCCAACATTCTCTTGGCTCTGAGATCTTTTACAGATGAAGTAAGAAATATTTCTTCATAAATTTTAACAATATATTGTTGCCCCTATTTCTTATCTTCATATGTGCTCGCAGGAAATCAAAGAATTAGAACCACTGCCTCCTCCAAAAATCAAGGAGAAATCTCCAAAGGAACCATCTGGGAAATCTATAAAAGAGAAGTCTACTACTTCTTCTAGGGGAAAATCTTCTGCCCCTCGCAATGATGAATCTAGCGATCCTCCGCTAAAGAAATTAAAAAATCATCCTTCTTCTTCTTCAACTCCTCAAATAATTCCAAATAATCCCAGTGTTGTTCTTGATAAGGATATTGAGGAGGAGTTTAATGTTAGCGGTTTTCCTTCAATAAGAAATTCTTCTTCTTCTGATTCTTCAATGACTCATCTATCTAGGATTTTTAGTGATATCTCCCACAACATGACTTCTAATGACGAGGATGAAATGATTGAAAAGACATCCCAAGCTCTCGCTCAAGTTTGCGATGCTCCTATTTTAGTGGATAATGATTCTCTCCAAGGAATCTCAAGATCGCTAACTCCCAGTCTCTTGAATTCTCATGGTGCATTGGTATGTTTTCATCTCTTCAATTTGTTCATATTTTCTCTATAGCTAGATTTTAATTTATTTGTTTTCTTCGCAGGTTGGAAGAGCTTCTTTTGCTGTTGCTTCTGACTTAGATAAAAGATGCGTCAACGCTGAAGAGAAAGCAGCTAAAGTTCGCCAGGATAAGGAAAAACTAGAGTCTAAAAATATAGAACTTCGCAAGAAAAATAAACAATTGGAGACAGAAGCTTCTGTTAATAAGCAAAAGATCATTAATCTTGATAGAGCTAACCAAAAACTCTATGGTATGACTGATTTCCCATCTTTCTTAATTCCTTTTATTCTATCGCGGCTTATTCAAGCAATCACTTTTAACTTGCAGATGTTTATGGTCTTACTGATGAGGCTATAAGCTTTCAAACTTTCCACGAACCTGTAGATGATCATACTCTTCTTACTAGTCTTAATAATTCCTTAAGTAATTTCTCAGATGATAAGATTAACTCCCTCCCCATAGACGAACTTAAATCCAAGTTTAATCTCTTAAAACTTGAACACAGATTCAATTTAGGCTTGACTGACAAATATATGCGCCTTTATTTTGATTCAAAGAAAGAAATAGATAAGTTAAGGCAGAAGAATAGCGATCTTATTGACGAGAAGGATCTTTCCATAAAAAAGGGATCTAAAACCTTAGCAGATTTTCATAAAACTCTCCTTGACGTTCAAAGGGTCAGAGATAAACTTATCCGCGAGAATTAATATCTTCTTGTGAGGGAGACTCAGATTCGATCTCGTCTCCTTATTAATAGCGATGATGAGTTTTCTTGGGATGCGAAGGTTCTTGACAATGCCAGAAATGATTTAGGTGTAAATGTTAGCCTTCAAGTTGAACAGGCGGCTCTAATTAGAGATATGATTTCTAACAGAGAAGGTTATTAGCTAATCTTCTTCTCGCTAGTTTCTTGTTTTTATTATTCTTCTTTATAAAATTTCTAACTTGTTGCCATATTCTTGTAGAAGCTGAGAAAGGTCATCTTGAAAGAATCAAGGAGCTTGAAGAGTAGAAGGATCAACTCACGAATACTCTTGCCGCTCGCAATAATAAATATTCACAGTTGAAGAAGCAATTTGGCATCACTACCGCGAACTTCAATAGATCTCTCATTGTTGTTCGCAATGATTCTGTTAATTTGGTTTGAAATGACCATGGGATTTCTTCTTCTATATATCCTGATCTTGCAAAAGAAGTACCCGAAGTGATTTAAAATCTCGACATCTCTGATAGTGAGGCTGAGGATTCTGACGAGGAAAAAAATGATAATAATGATGATGAAGGTGAAAAATCTGGCGAAAAAGAAGATTATGATGACAATGATGAAAGGGAAAAATCTAACGATGAAGAGGAGTCTGATAAAGAAGATGGTGATGGATCTAACTAGTTCTTCCTTTTCCTTCTCTTTTTTTTGTAACATTGCCGTTAGTTTCTCTAAATTTGTAAATTTCTTTTGCCTCTTTACTTCTACCTATAAGAATCAGAAAGCAGCTATTTTTCTGCAAGTTAATCAATCAATATAACTATTATTCTTTTAATTATCTGCGTCCCTGTTTCTAGCGCCAAAATGTAGTTGCAGGATTTCCCACACTACACCCTTGTCAAGAATCTATGAAAACTAAGTCATAATTGTGGATGAACAACAACACTTTTATTAATTCACTTTCAGGATTTACAAGAAATATTGAAACTCAAAAGTACAACTTTCTTTCTGGAGTTTCTCTCTCCTCAAAATTCTCTCAGCTCTCAAAAATGCATCATCCTTTTCTGGATCTATCGTGCTCTTTATATAGGGATTTACATAATGGATGACAGCTAAGTTTTCCTTCTATCTCGGATTCACTTTGCGATCTTATCGCAATCGTTACAATATTTCTTTATCACAAGCATGATGATCATCGCAGGATCAATCATGTTCTTCTTTTACTTCTTACATCGTCAATTTCTTTTAGTTGTTCTGTAACACTCGTAGAAATGTTGTTAATATCGCAGGAATAGTGTTGTAACGATATTCTGGTACTACACATTCGGTTGTATGCAAACCTCTGTCAAAAAGGGGCAACTGTAGACGCCCTAATTTCGTATATATTTTGAAGTCGTACTTCCGAGAAATATGGTCTAGGCAAGCACCGTTCATATACCAATCATTAATTTCCAAAGATAAACATTCTTACCTAGGACCAAGAGGCACGTTCCTTAGGAGTCATTTGTGCTAAAAATGTCAGCTTGTGCCCATTAGTTCTGACGAACACCATAGTGAGTTCAAGATGATAATCCACCGACCACTAATTAAGTCCACCACCAAGTATCCACCGAAGTTCAAAGTCCAAAATTGGACGTCCACCCCATAACAGAATGAGTAAAAATGTCGACACCTTTTTTTGGTTTGGTCAGCAAGACATTTTATGTTAACAAAAAAATTGAGATTAAATGATATTTGGCTATTTTAGTAAAGGTGATTAAAATGATTTTGGAGGATTTTTTTTAATTGGAAATAATAATGATTTATTTGGTTAGAGAATCTAGGTTTTTAATAAGAGCCATCTGATTTAGGTCATTTTAATCCTAAGGTAATTGTTGATGGAAGAAAGCTATAAATAGGGTGTCCTTGTTAGAGTTAAAGGAGAGGAAAAAATTCTACTCGTACCTAGGGAGAAATTTTTTTATTATTGATCCTAGAAAGTTAGAGAAGAAAGTTTAGGAGATTTTTGGTGTTAGAACGGTTTGCATTGGATAAACTTAGATACGATCGTCTTCGCGGAAGTGCTGGCCCCTGTTGATCAATCCCGGTCTAAGTAACATTGTGATCACCTATTTGCTAAAACAGGTAATACCGAAACCTTGAACTCGTCTTTTAAAATATGTGTAAGAGATAATGGTTATGCTTAAATATTAATGGAAAACAATCACTTTCTCTGTTTGGTTACTTGAAGCATAGTTACTTTGGATATTCTATAGCTTTGTTTAATGATCATAACTCTGAATATAGTCTGATTCTTTTAAAATCTCGATTACATGCTAAGCTTGGTTTTGTGCTTTACGGCGTTAGTGAGTTTGTATTATCATACACAATCTTTCTAGTAGCATTAAGAGTTGAGGTCCTCATGGTCTGCTTAGTCTCATGTTTACATCTTAGTCCTACATAGTTGTCCATCCATGTTATCGCATGTATCTTGCATAAGTAGTATCATATAGGCATCAACATATCATATTTTAAAATTTTAAATTAGTTTATAGACACATGCATCGAGTGGTACATATAATGGTCGTCCATATCTTATGATTTTTACTAGGTATCACCGGGGCCTTACGGCCCCGGTTCAACCTATGGTTAGTGTCATGCATCACGCATTATTTGGTATTTATGTTCCATGAAAATACTTCGAAGTACTATTAACATACTTATCCGGGTATCTCATTGATATAATTCGGTAAATATTATCTAGGTATCACCATAATGATTTCCAAAATATTTATCTTGGTGTGCTTTTTATTTGTTGCTTCCAGGATAATTAAATTGTAGGTACTGAATATCGCAAGATAATAGTTCACGAGTATCGTAATAAATAAAGGAGGAAAGAGTTATAAAATGATACGATGATAGAAGTAGTGCGGGGAAATATGAAGTTTTGCGAGGATGAATTGCGATACTTCGCAATTCATATACAGCTGTATAAGTTTTACTATAAATAGGAGTTCAAATGTAAGATTTGGGAGGTTCTTTTAGTGAGTGTAAGAAATTATCTTAGGAAAGAGAATATAAAAAGTTGTAACTATTCTAGTTCCATTTTGATAATTCTATGTAATCAACTAAGAGAATTAATAAGAAAGTTATCATTCACCATCAAGAACTTATTGAGTTTTTACTAATTCTATTGAGGGTGTAGTTGTAGATTATTCTGCAACTACATAATTGGCGCTAGAAACAGGGACTTGAAGAATTCCTGTACCAGAAAAATGACAAGAAGAAGAAACACATCAGAACCATTAACTGAAGTAAGAAGAAGTGAAAGACTCGCAGGAGGAGAAGCAAATATAACAGGAGAGCCTAGTAGGAGAAGAAGTAATCGAAGAAATCAAGCTCAACAAATAATAGATCATGATCGAATGAGTATACACACTTGGAGAACTGATACACCAGAAGAAGAAGATAGAGAACCACAAATCAGAGAAAATGGGAGATTGATGGGAGGAACAATTCTTGAAAGAGAAAGGGAGATGTTAGAAACATTGAGACAAGGAATCCAAAAAGAACGAATGATCGAAGCTGAAGAATGTGCCAATTTAACAAGACAAAATCAAGAATTGAGGATGGAAAATGAGATGCTACAAAGAAGGAAATCTCAAAGTGTTGCAAGATCAAATGTTAGGACAGAAAGAGAAGGACAAAATTCACCGATAATCAATAATGAAAATAATATGCAAGAACAAGCGCAGAATCAAGGTGAAAGAAATCAAGAGAATCGTTTCATTTTAATACCAAACCACGAACAAAACATGGAGAATTTACGAAAAAATCCAAATCCTAGAGAAAACAATCAGAATCGAGAGGAAGAACAACAACTTATGGAAGAAACTGAGAGACAACAAATAGTACATCAAAACAATCACGAGAATGGAGTAAGAAGATATGAAGAGGCTCGTAACAAACAAAATGTTGAGTATGAAAGAATTAAGAGAAGAATTGTAAATCAACAAACAGAAGTGGAGAGGAATGAACCAAACTCTCGAATCAGAGTACAAGTAAATCAAGAAGAAATAAATCACATAAGGAAGAGAAATGAAGAAGAAGAAATTCCTGATATTCGCATGAGAAGAATAGAAAGGGAAGAACAAGAATTCCAAGATGCTCTGCGACTGAACAATTATGATAATTTAGAAAGAAGATATTTGCAAAATTATGCAAATAAAAACATTAATGAAGAATATGATAGAATGCGAAGGATCGCAAGGGAGGAAGCGCAAGAACGTAGAAGAAGAGAAGATGCATTAAAAAGACCAATGGATGAGAGTTCTGAGGCAAATGCACAGATTTTTAGAGAATTAGCAGAAATGAGAGGGATGATAAACAATAGAAGAGGAGGAGATAGAAGGCAATTAGATGAAGCAATAGAAGAATGGTAAGGGAAGAGATAAAGTTGCCACCTTTGAATACAAGTGTAGAAAAGATATGGCAAGAAATTATCCTAGTAGAGCATATACCAACTCCATGGAACATGGGAAAGGAACCACCAATGGGTCCAAGAAGTCATGAATTTTGTTCATATCATCATTTTCATGGATATTCTACAAATAATTTCCATAATATCAAGAGGATAATTTTGCGAATGATTGATCAAGGAAAACTAAATCAATTTTTACTTAAGCAGACACAGTCGCAAAATTACCATAGGCTCCAGCCATAACTCGCAGGGAGAACACAGCACAAGAAAAGGGAGAAGAAATCCTACATATAGAAGTGGGATCAAAAGCAAGGAATGTTTTCTGTAATTCCATCGTTCATTCATATAAAACCATAGAGGATTTTCATGATAATGTGTTAAGCAGGGTATATGCGAGGGATGGTGAAGGAAAGGAAGTAATGAACATCGCAAAAATTTCACGACTTGAAGATTGGCAGAAACGTGAAATTTCTTTTTAAGCCAATGAAATTCCAGAAGGTTGTGAAGCACATGATAATCCATTGGTAGTAAGATTAGCAATCTACATGAATATGGAGGAAAACGAAGATGATATGGAGGAAGAATCAATTGGTCTTAATAGGATTTTGATTGATACGGGAAGTTCTGTCAATATCCTCTTTTATTCTTCTTACAAAACTATGGGGGGAAAAGATGCATATTTAATACCTTCTACTTACAGAATTTATGATTTTAATGGAACTGATAACAAGCCCAAAGGAGAAGTGAGCATGCGAATTCCATTAAGTGGAATGCGAACTGAAATTCTGTTCTGCGTTGTTGATGTCGAATCACCATATAATGCTTTGATAGTAAGACCATGGCTTCATGGAATTCTAGGCGTAGATTCCACTTTACATCAGTGCATAAAGTTTCCTCATATGAAGGGTATTGGAATTATCAAGGGTGATTGGGCTGAGGGAAAGAAATGTTACGATACAGAAGTAGAAGTTTGCGAAGGAAAAACTACTGAGAAGGAAAATTGGAGAAAAAGAGCAAAGGCTGTGAAAAGAAGTGAAAATTTAATGGCGGAGGATTAAGGCAAAAAAGAATAAAATTACGATGATAATCATACAAGAAATTTACGATGATAATAAGGGGTTGTGATTTGCGAAGAAAGAATAAGGAAAATAATAAAATAAAAAGGTAATCAGTATGTTTGCTCGTGGAAATAAGGTATGTTGCAAAACAAAATTTTTTATTTCGTGATAAATTTTACGAATATTGTTTGCTCGCAGGAAATTGGGAAAAGTTACGAATTTCAGAATTTATATTGCGATTAAAATTTCATTAATTTGCGAATAAAAGACCGCAATCTGTGATCAGCCTCCAAAAAAGAAAGAGAGCCGCAGAAAATTTTATACAGGCAAACCTTTGTGGCGTACACCCTAGTTCGCGAAGCTATATTTCGTAAGAGGCAAAGTCATAAAGTACGTAATTTAAGGGGGTACCTATAAACGTGGCTAAGGGTAACCGGAACACCACCAAGGACCCTTAGTACATGGTAAAAATTTAGGGGTACAACCCAATAATGGGGTACCTATCCGGGTTAGACACCTTGGATTCTCACCTAATCTAGCGACATTATGCAATATAAAATGCGGTGTAAGAGGATTTAGGTTGGGCGACTAAGGCATACTGTCTTTACCAAGAAGTGCAAAAAACGATCAAGGCGCCGAGGTACACGGTTGAGTCAATAGTGTCGGGTGAGGTTGAACCACATCTGCCATTTTTGACAAGTCTTGGCAAATGATGCACTTGGCCCAAAGATACCCCATAGGGTGCAACCTCGTAACTATAAGCCCTATAGGCAAAAAGGATAAGAGGTTGCGATCAAAAGCTGGTTGTTGGCAGAACCGGATGGGAAGAGCTAACCTTGTATGGTCGATGTACGCTTCCTTGAAGGGGCAACCAGGGGGGAAGATAAAGGGCAGCACCCTCCATTAGGGAGCTGATACGTGCTATAAGACGCAAATGTCACGAGGCTTCTTGTTTGCGAAAACATAAAGGCTTGTCATATTTGTGCAACAAATGAAGTTCTACGAGCATTCTAAAAAAAAAAAAAAAAGAGAAGGAAGGAAAACATACAAAAAGAACTCGCAGAATGAAACAAAGAAGTTAAGATGAGATCAATGGGTTGTTACATGAAAGTGTAAAAACGTCCTGCGATTTCATCGCAAGACGATAATGTCACGAGGTTGTATGTTCACAAGAATGTTCAGGCTTGTCATATTATCGCAAATACAAAAATTTACTACAAAATAGGTGGCAAAATAAGACCTTTACTTAGGAAGGCATGATAAGACCACAGAAATTAATGAAATTCATCAAAATCATTGAAGAAATTATACAAGAATATACATTATGAAGATCTGAAAAGAAGACAACTTCGTCGATATCATTGAAGAAATTTTACAAGAATATACATCATGAAGTTTTGAAGAGAAGACAGCTTCGTCGATATCATTGAAGAATTTTTACAAGAAATCCTATCAAAGAAGATAACATCATTGAAGAATTTTCACGAAGACTTAACAAAAGATACGATTTTGATAGCAATCAAATACAGATAAGTTCATACTCGTAAAATTTTACGAGAATTACATACTTCTTATACTTCTCCATATATTGAATATTTCTCCACAAATTCAATACTATTTATACTTCTTCAAGAATATATCATATTTATTATACTTCTTCAACGGATATTTAATTTTGCGAAGATTAAGTACTTATTATACTTCTTCATACAGTGAGTAATAATTCTTATACTTCTTCATATATTGGGCAATTCTTCATGAATCGAATACTGATAATACTTCTTCAAAGATATTTTATACTTCTTATACTTCTTAAGGGTATTTCATATTTCGTATACTTCATACTTCCTATACTTCAAAGGGAGATTTATTATTTACTTCGCAACATTCCGCAAAAGGCAAAAGGCTTATATTTCTTATACTTCAAAGGGAGGACTTTTTATTCATAATCACAATAAGACGAAATTTCGTAAGATAAATTGAGAAGGATATTCTAATACTTCCAGCGATAGTTGATCATTTGAAGAGCAATAATAAGGGGAAGGGGAATACTAAGCTAAGTCTTTAAGATATATTATTTCTCTCCACATGATCAAGTTATGCGAATAAGGGAAACAATCAATCAAAGAAAGATTAATTCAAATTAAGTTTTGAAAAAGAAATTGTTGGATTGATTAAAAGTGCAATCAAGAAGAAAGTGTTGTATTGAAAAGAAAGTAAGCAGAGACATACAAAAAAGAGTGAAGTTACAGAACAGACATACAAAAAAGAGTGAAGTTATTTTTCAAGGCGATCTATTCCCATCAAAATGATTTTCTTCTTCAACTTCACTATCATCTTCAACTTCACTATCAGAGATTTCCAGATATGGAGTATCTTCAAGAATTTCTTCGGAAAGGAGCGTATGATACTTCTTGAGAGGAATTTCATTATCTTCGCAAATCTTGCGAGTCATCTTAGCTCGAAAACGTTTGACATATAAACTATGGTTATACTGGGAAATTAGAAGCTGAGATCTCAAATCAGAAATTTTCTTATTACGGTTAGCAAGGGTAGTTTCCAGATCGTTATTCATCTTCGCATAATTTTCTGCAGCAAGGAGAGAAATTAAGGAATTGGTTAGCAATTTACGAAGGAAAATTAATCAAAATAATTACAATCGCAATGAATTTACCTTCTAATTGCTTCTTATCATTACGAAGAGAAGAATTTTCAAGCTTTAATTGATTATTTTCCTCAAGAAGAGAAGAATTATCAATTGCGATGCTCGCAGATTGTGGATTATCTTCGTGACGGGATGTTAATTTTGCATTATCAATACTTAAATCCTCTACTTTCTGACGGAGATTTGAATTTTCAACCTCTAACTTCTTACAACGATTCAAAGTTTTCTTCTCAGTAATAGAATGACGTCTTTCCCAATCAGAAGCAGCTGCACAACTAACTCTTCCAACCTAAGTAAGGAAAAAGGGGTTAGAAATCAACAAAATAAGGGAAATAAACAAGGAATAGAGAAGAAACTTACCATGCTACCTAAAGCATATAACGAAGCAGGAGAGACGAATCTTGAAATTCCTTTGAGGGGGTTATTATCAATTACAGTAGGAACTTTACAAGCCTTCGCAATAAGTTTGCGAGCGTTCGCTGTAGGAGAATTTCCTAATCCACGAGAAGAATGGAGGAAAGCCTCAGAAATGCTAACCATTGCTGAGGTAAAAGTTTCTGGGATACTGCAATCTTCATTTTTATCTTCATCAACATCATCATCATTATCTCCTTCGTCAGAAAGGGTATCGGAATTAGAACTAAAGTCCTTCTCAGGAAACTTATCATCTTCATCACCAAGATATTCCTCAATATTCTCATTAGAAGAAATTACGTTGGAATGAGACTTGGTTGAGAGTTTCTTCTTTTTCCTCCTCTCATAAACAACATCTTGAAGTTTCCTTTTCCCTTTGCGAAGAGCATCATCTTGACTACTAGAAGCTTGGGTAACCTTCGCAGAACGAAGAGTTTGTTGTCTTGCAGTAAACCTTTTAGAAGAAGTAGAACTCTTATTTTCACTCGCAGCAATCTCAGGAAGAAGTGGAACCTGCAAATTCAAATTAGGATAAGAAACAGAGGCAACAATATATTTTTTAGAAAAATACAAGAATATTTCTTACCTTATTTGAAATTAAAGGGTAACAAAAAGATAAGGAGATGGAAGTACATACATTTCTATAAACCCAAGGTTGATAATGGCGGTTACGAAGGTTCGCAGGAAGTTCTACTATCCCAGAAATATAAGGGTACTTATACCAATATTCATCATTAGAACGACGAGGTGTCTTATTATTTCCTGAGGCATAATCAATATCGTGCATGAGAAGATCATCAGCTGCGATATTATCTTTACGATGAAGACGAACACCCCAATGATTATTTTCTTTCCTCGCAGGAATTAGTGTGTAATTTTTGAAGAAACCCTCAACTGTATAATTCGCAGCAACAATTTCTATATTTTCAAATCCAGGTTTCCTAAGATCAACTGAATACAAAGATTTCCCAAAAGCGGCACGATTTGCGAATTCAACTAAGAGGCGAATACAATCACCAGTCAATTGGTAAATGGCACAAGAAAAATTGGGGTGGGAAATAATTTCATAGAATAGAGGAAAGTTAACATCATAAAGAGGAAGAGGAAGACCTGCGAGGATTTGACCTCGTGAGATTAAAATTTTCTGATCATCCCAAACATAGTTGGTAAAGAGATTCACACAGAAAGAAGATTTATTATCGTAACCTTCAATCTCAGAGAGAATGAGGTCCCTATCAGCAAGTTCCGCATTAATCTGTTCAATAGTTTTCTTCTTTGGTGCCATTGAATATAAGATGGAAAATAGAAAGGAAAAAAGATAAAAAAAGATTGCAGAGGCAGATATGGTGAAGAAGATGAATAAGATAAGAGAATAAAAAGCAAAAACAAAGGATAATATTTATAAATAGAGAGAGAGTTTGATGAAGATAGAAACTCATTAATACGAGTAAGCGTGAATGGTTGAAAAGAATGGTTACGAAGAAACGTGTCAAAAAGGTAAGGGAAAAGTAAAAAGACGTGTTGCGAATTTGATGGATGGTAATACCTACACTAAATTTACGAGAATAGAGATTCTCATGACATTTCTTCTTCGTAGAATTGACATGAGAAGAGGCAAGATGTAGGTATTGAATATCGCAAGATAATAGTTCACGAGTATCGTAATAAATAAAGGAGGAAAGAGTTATAAAATGATACGATGATAGAAGTAGTGCGGGGAAATATGAAGTTTTGCGAGGATGAAATAATTTTGTGAGGATGAATTGCGATACTTCGCAATTCATATACAACTGTATAAGTTTTACTATAAATAGGAGTTCAAATATAAAATTTGGGAGGTTCTTTTAGTGAGTGTAAGAAATTATCTTAGGAAAGAGAATAGAAAAAGTTGTAACTATTCTAGTTCCATTTTGATAATTCTATGTAATCAACTAAGAGAATTAATAAGAAAGTTATCATTCACCATCAAGAACTTCTTGAGTTTTTACTAATTCTATTGAGGGTGTAGTTGTAGATTATTCTGCAACTACATAAATGGTGATCATTTATTTTTAAAGTTAATGACATTAAAAGTATAATGTGAGTTACGTGGATGATGATGAGCATTTTTATCTAACAAATTAGAACATGCAAGCGTGGTTTGAAACGAACAAATGAAGAATTAATAATAGTATTTTCCTATTCTCTAGAGCATAAAATATAAGAATCTGAAAGCAATAAGTTTAATTTTTTAAAATCAATTCAGAAAATCTATTCGAAGAGAACGACTGTCTGATTTGAAGTTGTTTCCCGAAATTCATGGTCAGAGACCTTTGATAAGTGCAACCTTGCATTGCCAAATTAATATTCAGGGATCAGTAACTTTGATGTTGGGTTCCTAAACAACAATGATTCCCATTTCTATTCATGAGCAATATAATTCCTTGTAAAATGATATAATGCTCGAACTTGGTGCATCTTGGTCTTGATAATTGGTATTCTTGACAACTGTTGACTCTTCACATATCACAAAAATCAAATTTTCCCATCCATTTTTTCTTTAACCATCATAAATATGTTGGTTTATTGTTTCACACATCATAAGTATAATTTGATGCATAACACTCATCAACATGCGATAATAAAAAGAACAACATCCATATTGATGTGACAATTAAGCACTCTTGACAAATTCGGTCGTAAGAAACAACATCTGACAATAATTTGGATATCCACCTTCATCCGAAAATAAACGATGAACTTATATTTTCTGTTAGTTTATAATATATTTTTATTTTCTTAGACAGGGAGATTAGGTTCCTACAACCATAATAACCATGCATCATACATTTTCTACGTGTATGAAAAAGAACTGGGTCATTTTTTTAATCTAAAGATTTAGCACAACTAAATTTTTGAATCTGTTCCATAATTCAAATTTTTCAAAATTATCCAATAATGAAAAAGTAAAAAATCATATAGGGTTATAATAAATTTGGGAATTCAATCAAGTACACAAATGAGATACAACTACTTTACCCAAAGAATTTCTTTCTTGATTTATTCCATCAAATAATCTCTTCTCAACTTGAAAATAGAGGTTATTCAATCGGGATAATCTGATGCATATTAATACTTTAGATGTCTTAAATTTTTGGTCAACTCGAGTTCGCAATCATCAACGCAAATATATATAGGTGATGGTTAAAACGTGTGATGATCATCAAATCTTGATAAGTCTCGAACGTGTGTCTACTAACACTTCTTGAAAAAGTTTTCTAATTCCCAAAATAGAAAAATGCTAGTTTGGAAACTAAGGTATATAAGAATAGTTGTATACATGTCATTCCATAAGAAGTACTTGACCATTATGTTCCATAAGACTACTTGCTAAGAGATGCATAAAATACCAACTTAGTAGAAGAAGCAATGTTCCTGTGGTATGAGTCCCATGTTCCAATGCCCTGTATGCAACCAGTACTCTATCACCTTATTGGTATTGGACAAATCCGTTTGATATTAATTTGTCACATGACGTATCAAGTACATATTGACTGATGGATTAAAAGGTCGTACCATATCCAAGACTACAATACCTGATAATTTTACAATTTTCTGGCCAATAAGATTAAATATTTCTTTAACAGAAATTAATGCACATTTTTTATCTACAACTCAATTTTCAAAGAATATTTCCAGGGTTGATTAACACCTTTTTGTGATCAATTGATACTGTAATTAGATGGAACATACAAATTTCATAATCTGCGATATCAAATATTTGAGGGATATATAAGAATAACAAAATACTGCAAGATCTAGTTAGCCTTGTCCTTTTATGCTAACTCAATTACTTGTCCAAAGATCCTTATATCACCTCTAGGTTCATAAACTTGCTCTTCCCATAATCTTTGTTTTTGATAATTAGTTTTCATAACAATTGACACGATAAATCACAAAAATCAAACTTCCCATTACCCGTATCTTGAAAAACTGCACACCCATGCTTTTAACTTGCTCTTCCCAGTCATGCACCTTATACATAACCAACCAATCAACAAAAAAATTAATATTTTGGTTGTTTTGAAGTATTAAAACACCAAGCTAAAACAATATGCTTTTAGTTACAACTTGCCAGATACAACTGCAGGTTGTGTTATCCATTTTTCACTTGGGGATGTAGATTTGTGGTGATGAGTTTATTATTCTGGAGATTGACCGGTGGGAGCTAACCGTGATTGAGTGTGTGTGTATATGACTGTACTTTCCGCGGATGTAGCATTCATGAGAAGTATACATGATTGAATTTGTTAAAATTCTACTCCATCATGCCTCTAATTAAGTCATGGAGTTTCAAATAGGAAACATGATGCAAGAATAGTACAAACAATACTATAGAATTTCGCGACATAAGAACAGTGATATAGAGTAATTTAAAACATGAATGAATATTCTCCCTATGAAAGGCGTCTATTGCGCAGAAGAAGAAGAAAATATCAATCTAGTTGGAAACAAATCATATACTAATGCTTTTATTTTGGTTGTTGGAAGGACTTCGCAAACCTACACTGGTATCAGGTCATCTCCCACACCCAATTAGCCACAGTGCTTTCAACAATGTTGATCCAATGGGCACTCCGGATTCGGAAGTCATAATTGCATAGAGAATTAAACTCTATAGATGGAAAACATTCCACAAATACTTCCTCCAGGCTGTTACAGTTAGAAGTACAACTCACAAATCACAGCTAGCGTCCAGGGCTAATGGACCTGACTTGGGTGTTACTTCCACCAAAGTTCTGCATATGACTAATTGCGGGTGAAGATGACCCATGGTATAACCTATGTTCTCTTCATGAGAAGGTACCTTGGTTACCATCAGGTATCAGTCTTGACGAATATTGAAATTGCTGACCACCGCCGTGAACGAAGAACAAATAAAACAACTGACAAAATCCCCAGTACTGCACCGGGTCTTAGAAAATAGGATATCGGATGAAGATCATGATCTTATCAAGAAAAATATGCCTATATAAAGGAAAATATTACCCATGCAAAGTTGGCGCACCAATACTATTCAAAAATCCAAGATGATGTGTAAGCCCAAGCTCCCACTTCAATGGGTGACATTTCAGAACATGCTTGAAAATGTTTTAGTCTACCCAAATTAATAATAATGCCATCTGTGGGAGTCGAACCCACACCTACATGGTTGAGAACCATGTGCTCTTCTGTTTGAGCTAAGACATCAAGCAGAATTTCCTAATATAAGTGGGATTTAATATATCATTATATTGACACTTAGCGTAAATGGTTCATAAGCATGAAGAGATACTACCCCAACAGCATAATCATCTTCAATAGTGGATAGTGTTTTGATACAGTAGTAAGCCTGCCCAAATATTTACCAAATGACTGCATCTGTAATGTCCCGTCATAAGCCTTTTACCTTATCTAGTAGGGTTAAAACAGAAGAGTGGATAATTCCTTGCTGAGTTGCTTCCCATTTGATCACTTTCGTATCTTAGTATCTAATGCCCGCGGGTACACAAAAAAATTTAAGGATTAAAAAATAAAATAAAAATTCCATAAATAAATCATTGAACAACAACTAAAAGCAAAATCTAGTTAATCACTGGATGTACAGAATAGCCTATGAAAGGAATAAACACCCAACAAACTAACTGATATAAGAGGGGTTGTGGATCTACCAATCTCTTTTCTAGGACATTGAAGCGGGATATAGAGGACAATGGATCTTACACTCCCATGTTTAGTAGCTCAGATGCTAAAACACACTCGGTAGCATCTATTCTACAGTGAATTTTTAGAATAGCACTATAAATTATATGACATCCTAACGAAAAGTTAATAAAAAACATCCAGTAGTGAGTATGACTATTAACAGAAGAAAGAAGTTTTCTACAAAATCATACAGGAGTGTTAGTGAGAGAGACGAACCTTCTAATGATGAGAAGGAGATTGTTGCGGTGATTGTAGTACATCCTTAAAGACAGTTGACGTACCAACTCCAACTACCTGCGCTTTTGGACTCCCAACAACCCTGTTAACAAAATTGCTAGGCTTAATTTCACATTTAATATAACCAAGAAATTCTCCGCATCAAAAACAAAGTTCGAAGGCTTAAAAAAATCATGGGTTTCTGTAGACATATTCTTAGATGCTTCTAGCAGTGGCGAGGAGTAGTTAAAAGAACAACATGCTTCTAGTGGTGGGAGGAGTAGTTAAAAGAACAACATAAAAAGTATATTTTAATGTAATAACTAATTAAACTTAGATAAAACTTTAATCCCTTTCTTTGCTATTTTTTGGTTAATGATAACTATTGCTGGTTATTGTTTTTCTTGCCACAATATTGTCTGTATTTGGATCAAATAGCAGTTTGAGGTCCAAAATCATATTTATCAAATTCATTCTTGATCACGGATTCAAAGAATGCTACAATGATTAATGATAGGAGTTTCAAAAATGGAATTTCGTTACTTGTATAGGGGTACTCTTCATTAAAATCAGAACTACTTTGCACTTGGTACTTGTATAGGGGTTTCAAAAATAGAATTTAATCTTTTGGATTACCTGAGTTTGTATGTTCAACAATATCACATTCTTCTAAAGTCTTTTCTTGTTTTTACTAAACCACATAAGTACCTATCTCAACTATACCTTGGAACTCCATGATTATCCTTGGTTGCAACATCGACACTTGTGAAAGGAGTAAAGTACAACCTTTTGTCGCATAAGACAGGCCTATCACCAGGGATGTATGTGGTCATCATCATCTGTTGGCCTCCTCTCTTTGGCGTTTTGTGGTGTATTCAGCCTTGACAACCGCAAGGATCGAATTCCCTTCTTTTTAATCAGTTGAAGCATCTACAAAGTTAAAATAATAATATTGCAATCAGAATAACTGTATATGTATGTAGTAATGCATCGAATAGAATCCGAATAAATGTATAAGTATGGCGTAAGTCACTAATATTCTTAGATCATCTGATCCGTAAGAATCTATTAAAAAATAAGTTGAAAAAGTTGTTAGTCAACGAAAACCTGATTCACAATCTGGAAACTTGATGCTTACCTTTTTTTTCACAACTTATGATAATCCTTGTACAATGATCATCGAATATGAAACACCATTTCAAAAAACTATGATAAACCTGAATTTGGAAAACCCTACAATTCAGCTGGAGACTAAAACTAATATCATCATTTTATGAAATTGGTTTTATTTGTGGAAATTCTCCGTTAAGAGAAAGCACACCCCCCAAAAATAGCCCTCTAAGCAGCATTCTCCCAACTCTAGGACACAATAATAATCACATCACAAACATATAAGGTAAAATCTTGGGGTCTAATATTTATTACACTGATACAAAACCTAGTCTAGAAAAGTGAACATCAATTTTATGATATTCCTAAAAGATTGATGTTTTATGATATTCAAAGAGAGAAAGTAAACGAAACCAAACTATCTTAATAGAAACTCTATGTTATCCTAAATGGCTGTCAAGAAGGCAAACATACAAAAAAAAAAAAAGTGAACGAACCAAACTAAATTATTTTCTCATTCTAGTTTGTTTGCTATAACTATTATATTGAAGTGATATATGCACCCTAAGTGATATATGCACCATAAAAAAAAGAATGAGCGACACAACTTAATTCTAAATGTAATTTAAAGTATGTAACTTACACTTTATCTAAAGGACCTTAGTTTCAGTTTCTGAAAACGCCTTTGATTCGTGTTGCAAACTGCATTACCGTTTATTTTCGATGGCTTTATACATGATTATATCAAAATAGTGAGTAATGTAAGCATAAGTGATCATGAATACTAAACCAATACTAAAACATATTTTTGTCAAGCTGCTGTTGTTGGTTTTTAAATTAGTTTTAAATGTGAGCAAAAAACAGTGAGCAATATGCAGGTACACAGTAGCTAGAGATTTTAGATTTCTCCGTAGCCATCTTAAATGTCCTCTGCATATTCCAAGGTCATAATGAAATAGGCTACACGACTAACGTCCTTCTTACAAAAATTTAATTGGCCCAATTTGAAACTAAAGTAGATAGCAAATTTGAAAACTTAGATTCTTACATTGACAACAACATGCCTATAAGTAGTTGCAAGCTCCAAAGTGAGAGAAACCCCAACTACAAATAAATTGAACATACCCTGGTAAGTGATGACACAAATTCTTAGAAAAAAGTGTAACTATAGCAATAACATAGACCTTATCGATGAAGAAACAAAAAAAAAAAAAAACATTGATTTCTCTATGATCTTTAAATATACCAACATTGATTTCTCTATGATCTACAATACTCTGAAACCAATAACCAAGGAATATAATGAAAATACTATACAACATAAAAGATAAGAAAGAAAACCAATAAAATGAACTAATTTGTAATTCAGTTCAGTTTATGGAGGTTCAACCATGGTCATTATCAAAATAAAATGGTAATAAACAACAATACCTTTGTCTGCTACAACCCCATCCATGTTGCATTTCACCATTATGTCATAATTGGCTCTGCTGCACTACAGGCCTACAATGTTTTTCACTTGCTTTCTTTGCAGTTTACAGCCTCCCGGAACAATTTCCACCATGCGTAAGAACTGATAACTAATTGTACTTTTTAGGAAAGATATCAGCCTCCCCGAACTTGAAATATATTGAAGTTTTCTACTTAAACTTCCCAAAAGACAACCACATCAGCTGTTTCCGTGGATATTACAACATGTACCAACACCTATGAATCAAACAACGATTAAATAAGATAACATTCACCGACTCTATTTAGGACTTTTCCTAGTCTCTAAAGCTCCATCAGGACACATTTATGTATGATTGATTCATTGAGGACGATGTTAAATCAATCAAGTCAAATAAAAAAAGTAATAAGTAAAAGTATATGACCCTAGTCTTCAAAGATCCATCAGGACGCATTTATGTATGATTGATTCGGTGAGGACGATTAATAAAATTATATGACAACAGTGACACCTAAAAGCGGATAAAGTGAAGTACTCACCAAGACCTAGAAATTTAAATGTAAAGGCACGTATCACCCACGTCAAAGCTTGCAGTCATCCATTACTAATGGAAAGAGCCTTATCTCATTGTATGCAGAACAATTTGAGATTTCCCTCCTCCTTGCTCACATATGGATATAGCCTTGTTTAGACTGTGGTTCCAAAGGTTGTGTACTTCAGCTGCCTTTCGATTTTTGGACACCATTTCATGATTCAGAAACTTTTAAAAGTTTGCATTTTAGTCCAAAAAGGAAATCACAACATAATTAGTTCAGAATACTTTAGAAATTGAAAAAACACAGAATTACTTCCACCAAAATCTATAAGTATTCCTTAACTCGAACAATCCACAGTCCACTACCTTCACAATCACATATTTTGGCACATGAAAAGATTTGGAATCACACAAAACAGTCTTAACTTGTTTGCTTAGACAATTTCTCGAATGAATTAATTATTTACACTTGCAACAATTTGATTTTCTCTTTCTAATATTTTGTTTAATATAGTTATCAGCTTATATGAAATATATTTGATTTCGATTGGACTTGGCTAGAATCTGTCTTTACACGGGGAGGTAGTGACAATAAATAAGCCCCTTTCCAAAGATCGGTTGGGAGTTGGTTAACACCCTCTATTCATGCCAAAGAATGAACCCAAGGCGCGAGAAGCACCAAGGGCATATGCAAGATGGAAGATAAGTTACATGGTATCAAATAAGGTGATCTTGGATGGATTTCACAAAAACAGATTTCAAACTCATACATTGAACATGTACCTTTAAGAAGAACGCACAAAAATTCTTCATGTATAAAAATTAAGCCAATGTACGCATCATACGCATTAAGAAACAAAAGAATTCATATAATACACTTGGAAAATAAATTTTAACAAAAGATGTAGTTGCAGGAAATCCTACAACTACACCCTCAGTAGAATTTGTAAAAATTTAAGAAGTTCTTGATGAATAATGACAATTTTGATTAATATTCTCAGTTGATTACAAAGAAATATGTTAATAGAAATTAGAACAGTTACAACTTTCTCTGTTCTCTCTCCTAAGACTTTTTCTAACACTCACTTAAAGAACCCCCTCAATCTAGCATTTGAAATATTATTTATAGTGAAATCTGTACAACTGTATATAACCTGCGAAGCATCGCAACCTCTGATCGTAAATTTATTCTATATTCGCAAACCCTTCACACTTCTCCCATGTTTCTTATATTATCGCATTATCTTGCGACACTCTTCTCTTGTATTTGTTACTATGTTCGTTACCTTATATCTTGCGATATTCTGTCCCTACATCTTGCCTCTTCTCATGTCAGTTCTGCGAAGAAGGAATGTCATGAGAATTATTATTCTCGCAAATTTAATATAGTTATCATTACCTCTTATATTCGCAACACGTATTTTCTCTTTCATTGAATCTTCGACACGTGTTTTCGTAACCGTCCTTCTCAACCGCTCACGTCTAATTGCATTGATGAATTTCTATCTTCATCAAACTCTTTTTTTTTATAAATACTATCTTTAATTCCTCCTTTTATTCTTTTATCTTTTTCATCTTCCTCATTACGTCTACTTCTGCAATTTTTTCCTTCTTTCTTCTACTACTATTTCTTGCCTTTTTTTATTTCTTTTCTTCTCTGTTTTCTATCCTTCATCTAATGGCTCCGAAGAAGAAAACTGTGGAACAACTTAATGCAGAGCTTGCTGATAGAAACCTCGTTCTTTCTGAGATTGATGGTCATACCAATAAATCCCATCTCTATATGGAACTCTTTACTGATCTCCATTGGGATGATCAAATAGTTTTAGTCTCACGAGGCCAAATCCTCGCAGGTCTTCCTCTTCCTCTTTATGATGTCAATCTTCCTTTATTCTTTGAGATTATTTCTCACCCAAATTTCTCACGAGCCATTTATCAATTGACTGGGGATTGCATTCGCATTCTGGTTGAGTTCGCAAACCGTGCTGCTACTGGAAAATCTTTATACCCAATTGAACTTAGGAGACATGTATTTAGAGATGTAAAGATTATCGCTGAAAATTACACAGTCGAGAATTTCTTTAAAAATTACACATTAATTCCTGCGAAGAGGGAAGATAAGCGTTGGGGTGTTCGTCTTCATCGTAAAACTGATGTCGCAGAAGCTGATCTTCTTATGCATGATATTGATTATGCTTCTGGAAATAATCGAACCCCTCGTCATTCTCATGATGAATATTGGTACAATTATCCTCTAACATTATCGGGTTCTTACATCTCTGTGATAGTATATCTTCCTGCGAATCTTCATGATCGTAACTATCAACCTTGGGTCTTTTCTTGGCCTAATAGAGATAAAGATGTATGTATCTCCATCTTCTTATCTTCTTGTTATTTTTCTTATTTTACTAATCCTTTTACAATATTTTTCAGGTGAATGAACTTAAGGAAAGTTACCTCAAAACTGGGAAATCCAGTACTCGCGAGGCTTTCCAATTGTTTTCAAATGAGGTAAGAAACATTCTTATATGTGTTTTAAACAATATATTGTTGCCTCTGTTTCTTATCCTTATTTGAATTTGTAGGTTCTTCCTGACTTCCATGTGGTTGTTGTGAGTGAGAATAAGAATTCAACTTCTTCTGAAACGCTAACTTCAAGACAAAAAACACTTCGCTCTGCGAAGAACACCAAGATTTCTGGTAATAAAGAAGATGTTCTTCGCAAGGAAAAAGGGAAACTTGAGGATATTGTTTCTGCGAGGAAGAGGAAGAGACTCCCACACAGTGCTTACTCGCATGTGATCTCCTCTAGCAAGGATGTTGACAAAGAACAAAGTGATAAATATGATAGATTTTTTGAGAAGGATCTTAGTTCTAATTATGATACTGACTCTGATAGGAGGAATGATGATGATGATGAAGAAGAAGATGAAGACTACAGCAATGTGGAAACCTTTGAGTCTGCAATGACTTGATTTTCTGAGGCTTTTCTCAACTCTTCTCGTGGATTAGGAAAGTCTCCTACTGTGAATGCTCATAGGCATATTGCGAAGGCTTGCAAAGTTCCCACTGTAATCAACAATAATTCCCTTAATGGAATTTCAAGATTTATTTCTCCTATTACATTATACTCTTTGGGGAGTATGGTAAGTTTCTCTTCTTTTCCTTGTTAATTTCCCCTACTTCATTGATTTCTAATCCCTTTTATTTGCTCAGGTTGGGAGGGTTAGCTGTGCAACCGCTTCAGATTGGGAAAGACGTCATGCAATTGCTGAGAAGAAAAATTTAAGTCGTTGTAACAAATTGGAGGTTGAGAATACAAAACTTCTCCAAAAAATAGAGGATTTGAATATTGATAATGCAGAATTAAAATCCCGCTGCGAAGATAATGCGCAATCTGTGAATATCGTAACTGGAAATTCTTCTCTCCTTGAGAAGAATAATCAACTGGAGCTTGAAGTCATTTGTCTTCGTAATGATAAGAAGGTAAGTTCGCAAATCTTGATTAATTTAACTCCACAATTTGCTAATCAATTCCTTAGTTTATTCCCTTACTCTTTATTCTCTTATTTCTTACTTATCCTTTTTCTTTGTAAATGCTGAAGAAAATTATACGAAGAGGATTGAAGAGCTGGAAGCTACTCTTGCTGCGCGTAATCAGAAGATTTCTGATTTAAAGTCTCAACATCAAATTTCTCAAAACAACCATGGATTAAACATCAAACGCTTCCGATCTATGATGACTCGCAGGATTTGTGAAGACAATCAAATTCCTCTCATTAAGTATCAAACGCTCCTTTCTGAAAAAATCCCTGATGATACCCCAGATTTGGATATCTCTGATAGTGAAGTTGAAGATGATATCTCCGAAGAAGAGAGAGAAGATCATTTTTATGAAGATAAATCTCCCACAGAGTAGCTTTATTCCTTAATGTATATTTGCTTCAGTTCTTTTCGTCTTGTCTGTTTGAGTACAATATTTTCTTCTTTCCTGCACTTTTAATCAACCAGCAATTTTCTTTTCGCAATTTAATTAGTACCAATGTCTTAATTTCGCAATGATGAGTTGATCTTTCTTTAATTGAATGCTTTCCTTACTTGCATAACTTGATCATATGAAGAGAAATAATATATTTTGAAGACCTAGCTTAGTATTCCTTTTCCCCTTATTATTTCTCGACAGGTGATCAATTGTTGTTATGAGTATTAGAATATCTGCCTCAGTTTAAGTTGCAAAGTTTCAGGTTGTTGCGAAGTAAATAAGAAATCTCCCCCTTGAAGTATAAGAAGTATGAAACCTCCTTGAATAATTATGAAATATTCTTGAAGAAGTATAAGAATTATGAAACATCCTTGAAGAAGTATGAAATATCCTTGAAGAAGTATAAGAATTATGAAACACCCTTGAAGAAGTATGAAAATTATGAGACATCCTTGAAGAAGTATAAGAAGTATTCAATCCTTGAAGAATTTAATGAGTATGAAATATCCGTCCTTGATTGCGAATACAATTGCCTCTTTTGGGAGAAATTCTTGATACATATTCTTGTTGAGAATATAAAGAATCTCCAATGACATTGACGGAATTGACTTCATTAGTTTCTGTTGTCTTATCATGCCTTCCTAAGTAAAGGTCTTACTTTGCCACCTTTTTTGCGATAAAGTCGCAGGACGTTGGTGCATTCGCATGCCTCAACCCCTTGACTTTATCTTAACAATATTTTTGTGTTTGCGATAATATGACAAGTCTGAATATACTTGCGAATATACAGCCTTGTGACATTATCGTCTTGCGATGAAATCGCAGGACGTTATCACACTTTCATGTAATAACCCATTGATCTCATCTTAATTTATTTGTATTTAATTCTGCAAGTATATATATATATATATATTATTTTATTTATACTCGCAGAAATACGATTGTTGCACAAATATGACAAGCCTTTATGTTCTTGCGAACAAAAAGCCTCGTGACATTTGCGTCTTATAGCATGTATCAGCTCCATAATGGAGGGTGATGCCCTTTATCTTCCCCTTGGTTGCCCCTTCAAGGAAGCGTACATCGACCATACAAGGTTAGCTCTTCCCATCCGGTTTTTCCAACAACCAGCTTTTTTTCGCAACCTCTTATCCTTTTTACCTATAGGGCTTATAGTTACGAGGTTGCACCCTATGGGGTATCTTTGGGCCAAGTGCATTATTTGCCAAGACTTGTCAAGAATGGCAGATGTGCTTCAAACCCATCCGTCACTCTTGACTCAACCATGTACCTCGGCGCCTTGATCGTTTTCTGCACTTCTTGGGAAAGACAGTATGCCTTAGTCGCCCAACCTAAATCATGTTACATCGCAAGATTAGGTTGAGAATCCAAGGTGTCTTACCCGGAAAGGTACCCCATTTTTGGGTTATGTACCCAGTAATGTTCATGTACTCAGGTTCCGTGGTGGTGTTCCGTTTCCCCTGAGCCATGATTATAGGTACCCCCTTAAATGACGTACTTTAGGACTTTGCCTCTTGAAAAATGTTGCTTCGCGAACTAGGGTGTGCGCCACAAAGGTTTGCCTGTGTAAAATTTCTGCGGCTTTCTTTTTTTTTTGAAAGTTGATCACAGTTTGCGGCTTTCTTTTATGAAAATTGATCGCAACTAAATTTTTGCGTCTTTCTTTAATGAAAGCTGATCGCAGTAAATCGTTTTTATTCGTAAAAACTCATCATAAAGTTTTCCATGTTGCGAAATACCTCATTTCATTTTCTTGTTTTTCAAAATACATTTTGTTATATGTTGCGAACAAATATACTGATTACCTTTTTGTTTCATTACCTTTTTTCTTCATTCTCTTTTCTTCGCAAACCATATCCCTTTTCTATCATCGTAAATTCCTTGTATGCTTAATCATTGTAACTTTACTCCTTCATGCCTTAGTCCTCAGTCATTAAATTTTCACTTCTTTTCGCATCCTTTGCTCTTTTTCTCCAACTTTCCTTTTCAACAGCTTTTCCTTCGCAAACTTCTACTTCTGTATCGTAACATTTCTTCCCTTCTGCCCAATCACCCTTGATAACTCCAATACCCTTTGGATGAGGAAATTTTATGCATTGATGAAGAGTTGAAGCTACGCCTAGAATCCCATGAAGCCAAGGTCTCCCTATCAAAGCATTGTACGGTGATTCGACATCAACAACGCAAAATAGAATTTCAGTTCGCATTCCACTTAAGGGAATTCACATGCTTACTTCTCCTTTAGGTTTATTAGCAGTTCCATTAAAGCCATAAATCCTGTAGGTAGAAGGTATTATATCTGCGTCTTTTCCCCCCATGGTTTTGTATGCAGGATAGAAAAGAATATTGACAGAACTTCTCGTATCAATTAAGATTCTATTAAGACCAAATGATTCCTCGTCTGTATTATCTTCGCTTTCTTCCATATTCAAACAAATTTCTAATCTCACTACCAATGGATTATCATGTATTTCGCAACCTTCTAGAATTTATGTGGCTTCAAAAGAAATTTCATGCTTCTGCAAATCTTCAAGTCGTGAAATTTTTGCGATGTTCATTACTTCCCTTCCTTCACCATCTCTCGCATATACCCTGCTTAACACATTATCATGAAAATCTTCTATGGTTTTATACGAGTGAACAATAGAATTGCATAAAACATTCCTTGCTTTTGGTCCCACTTCTATGTGTAAGGTTTCCTTTCCCTTTTCTTGTATTGTGTTCACCATGCGAGTTATCACTGGAGCCTATGGTAATTGTTGCGACTGTGTTTGCTTGAGTAAAAAGTGGTCCAGTTTACCTTGATCGATCATTCACAAGATAATCCTTTTGATATTATTGCAATTATTTGTAGAATGTCCATGAAAGTGATGGTACAAGCAAAATTCATGACTTCTTGGACCCATTGGTGGTTCTTTTCCCATATTCCATGGTGTTGGTATATTTTCCATCAAAATGATTGCTTGCCATATCTTTTCTACACTTGTATTCAAAGGTGGCATCTTTATTTCTTTTCTTATCATTCTTTGACCTCCTTGTCCATTGTTATAGTTTTGTCTATGATTCCCTTGTCCAAAATAGTTCTGCCTTTGTCCTCCATAATTTTCCTGTTGCTGATCTAATCTTGGGATCTGGTTATTTCCTACTCGTCTATAGAAATTCCTTTCTCTATCATACTCTTATTGATCCTTGCTACTTATTGCTACCATTTTTGGTTGACCATTGCTAATTTTCTTCTCTTCTGATATCTGCGAAGATGTTTGCGAGGATGTTTGCGAGGTACCTGCTACGATATTGACTATTTTAGGAAGTAAGTTTGCTCCTGTATCTTAAGTGTTGGTGTTTGTCACTGGATATAACTCCATATTGTTTTGCTTTTCCTCTAATGTAATGTACTCCTCTTGCAATTCTCGCAACTCTGTCATCATAATGGAATTATTTCTTCTGAAGGTTTGAACATATAATTACTCAGTTGAGAACATCACATTTACGAAAGACAAAATCAGGTACCTCTCGTCCACACGCCCTGCCATATCACTGCACATAGTTTTCCATCTTCTTACTAAATGATTCAAACTTTCGCCAATTCTTTGTTTTAAACCAAACACATCTTCAATACCAAGTCGTGAGGAATGATTCGTGATATATGCTCCTAAGAAAGTTACTTGTAGATGATTAAATGATGTAATAGTGTTCTTTGGAAGTCCTTCAAACCATTTTAGAGCTTCTCCTGTTAAGCTTGATGCGAAATACTTGCATAATATAGCATCATGATTCTCCCATTGTAACATGCATCTTATATACGCTTTAATATGCTGTATAGCACATGAATTCCCATCAAAGATGTTGTTCAATGTAGGCAGATTGCATTTTGGTGGAATCCCTCCCAATTGTACTTTTCTAGAGAAAGGAGTCCTCGCAGCTTCTTCTGTTGCTTCATCTAATTGTCTTCTATCTCCTCCTCCTATACTGTTTATCATTCCTCTCATTTCCGCTAATTCTTGAAAGATCCGTTCATTTTCCTTAGAATTCTCATCCATTGGTCTCTTCAACGCAGCCTCTCTTCTTCTACGTTCTTGCATTTATTCTCTTGCGATCCTTCGCATTCTATCATACTCTTCATTAATGTTTCCAATTGCACAATTTTTCAAATATCTTCTTTCCAGATTGTCACAATTGTTTTGTTGCAAAGCATCTTGAAATTCTTGTTCTTCCATTTCTATTCTCCTCATCCTTCTCATGTGAATATCAGGAATTTCTTCTTCTTCATTTCTCCTCCTTCTGCGATTTACCTCTCCCTGATTTTCCTGAATTCTGTTTTGAAGATTTGGTTCATTCCTTATTATTTCTGTTTGTTGATTTCCAACTCTCCTCTGAATTCTACCATACTCAAGATTTTGATTGTTGCGAGCCTGTTCACATCTTCTTACTCCATCCTCGTAATTGTTTTGATGCATTGCTTGTTGCCTCTCAATTTCTTCCACAAGTTGCTGCTCTTCCTCTCGATTTTCTTCGTTATTCTGGTTATTTTCCCTTGGAAATGGTTCTGTTCGTAAATTTTCCACGTTTTTTTCGTTGTTCGGTACTAAAATGAAGCGATTCTCTCGATTTCTTTCAACCAGATTCTGTGCTTGTCCTTGCATATCACTTTCACTATTGATTGTTGGCGAATTTCGTTCTTCTCACTAGTCTAACATTTGATCTTGCAGCACTTTGAGATCTCCTCCTTTGTAACATCTCATTTTCCCTCCTCAATTCTTGATTCTGTCTTGTTATATTTGCACGTTCTTCAGCTTCAGACCTTCGTTCTTCCTGAATTTCTTGTCTCAATGTTTCTAATGCCTCCATTTCTCTTTCATGAATTGTTCCTCCCATCAATCTCCCATTTTCTCTGATTTGCGGTTCTCTATATGCTTCTACTGCTGTATTAGTTCTCCAAGTGTGTACACTCACTCGATCTTGATCGATTTCTCTTTCTTGTGTTACTGTTTGTTGAGTTTGATTTCTTCGATTGCTCCTTCCCCTACTAGGTTCCCCTATTACGTTTGCTTCTCCACCTGCGAGTCTTACACTTATTCTTACTGCAGTCAATGGTTCTGATATAATTCTTCTTCTAGTCATTTCTCTGACGCAAAATTCTTTAATTATCTCTTTAAGAAACCCCTCCCTGTTTCTAGCGCCAATTATGTAGTTGCAGGAAATCCTACAACTACACCCTCAGTAGAATTTGTAAAACTTTAAGAAGTTCTTGATGAAGAATGACAATTTTGATTAATATTCTCAATTGATTACAAAGAAATATGTTAATGAAAATTAGAACAGTTACAACTTTTTCTGTTCTCTCTCCTAAGACTTTTTCTAACACTCACTTAAAGAACCCCCTCAATCTAGCATTTGAACTATTATTTATAGTGAAATCTGTACAACTATATATAACCTGCAAAGCATCGCAACCTTTGATCGTAAATTTATTCTATATTCGCAAACCCTTCACACTTCTCCCATGTTTCTTCTATTATCGCATTATCTTGCGACACTCTTCTCTTGTATTTGTTACTATGTTCGTAACCTTATATCTTGCGATATTCTGTCCCTACAAAAGACTCATAATAAGGGATCGCAGTTGAAGAAAGAGAGAAAATCTTTCATACGACACAGACAAAATACACCCACCCTATAAAATAAGTAAGAACTCACAAAAATTCTTCATGTATAAAAATTAAGCCAATGTACGCATCATACGTATTAAGAAACAAAAGAATTCACATAATACACTTGGAAAATAAATTTTAACAAAAGAATCATAATAAGGGATCGCAGTTGAAGAAAGAGAGAAAAGATTTCATACGACACAGACAAAATACACCCACCCTATAAAATAAGTAAGAACGAAACTCTGCCAGTGTCACATAACCATTTTGTAGTAAGAGGGGAAGTGTGCTTACCTACTGGGTTTAGATGCAAATCCAATTGTGTAGTAAGTAAGAATGATTCATATTGAAACTTCCACTAAGTATAGAGGGATTCTAAGGACCCAGATAGGTAAAGCTAGAACTGGAGATCTCTGGTTTTAGATCACACAGGCAACCCAAATATAGTCACAGCAATTATGCTTGTTAGCAAAAGCTCTCCTTATTAAAGGATACAATAGTTTCACAATTGAAATATATAATTATAGTTCAACTTTACCTTGTTGAATACAACTCGAACACGCTAGGGAAGATCAGGTATTCCCCCTGCGGCTTCAGTTATTGCCAGCAGGAGAGGTGGTAATGTCAGCCGAGAGCGCCGTTGTAGTTGATTTACATACCTAAGGAGCCATAGGGAAAATTTTAGTTATTTTAGAAGTGATATCTGATTAACAACCGAAAGTGTGTTTTTCATTTCAATTCCTGATTTTCAATCCAATCTTGGAAGGAGCTAGTGTTTGATCCCTAACTCAGATAAGTTGTGTTAAATGTTTCCTGACTTAAAAAAAAAAAACATTGCACTTGCTATAGTCACACTATATAAGTCATAACATTATTGTCTCATTGGAGCCATTGTACAACCAAAGACTGATCTTTACCAAACATTTAAATTGAACACGTCAAAAAACAGAAACATCCTGGGATTCAGAAAAACTGATAATGTAAAAATATCCAACATTGGAATTAGTGAGTAATACCACTTAGCCATAAAAATTTGTTAAAATGAAGGGAAAAATATAAAGTTTTACCTTAGAAATCGCAATAACTCCGACAATGATCTTTAGTCCACACCACCTGTGTTAAAAAATACGATAGGTTACCATCAAAGCAATTGTCATAATTTTATTCCAGACAAATATATATCCTACAAAACCCAAAATTCAAAAATTAGAGGTAATCAACACCTAATCAATTGAATCCCAAATAACTAATAAAGAAGGATTCCTCCGATCAGAGATAACAAACACCAATTCAGAATAAGTTTACCAAAAAAAAATTAAAATTACACTAAAATAATAATAGAACCGCGGAAATTAGAAAAATCAAGAATTTTGATTTTGTTTGAGGATCAACAGAAGGAAAGTAGATGAAGGTAAATGGGTGACGGGAAAGAAATAAAACTTGCTCGGAGAGGAGAAAGAACGAAGGGAGAGAGTGTTTTAGGTTTCACATGATATCAATGTTTATATGGAAAGGATATATGAATATGGATATGAATAACAATTTAAGAGTGGTATAAGATTCCCTTTTACCTCTAATGTAAGTAGCTAGATGCATAGATTCTACTTAACTCAGGTCCTCGTCATGACAAAGAAAATAAAATATTTCATAAATATTGCAAAGATTAATATCTCAATATATATTGGATTGTACTACAGATTTTGTTTTTGATAGACCACTAAATCCTGGTTATCTGAGCAAGGACATGTATAATGTAAGCAACGACATGTATAATATAGCAGGACAACTCAATCCATTAGGTTGTTAGATAGGTCTAATCAGCATCAGTCCGATATTTTCAAAAAATTAAGTAATAAAAACACATTTGAGTGAGAGAAAACTCTTCCACAACCTGCAGTTCAAATGGACTCGCAATCTCCATACGAAAGAGGGATAACAAAGGTGGTGTTGGTTGTAGTACTCATCAATTATGACTTACTCAGCAACAATATGAATTACTTAGCAACAATAAGAGGGATAATTCAAAAATAGCCCAAAACTACTAAATAGCTCAATGAAAAATTTATCCCTCTCAACTGATAATCATGTTCACTTAAATTTACACACATTTTAGGAAAGCACAAAAATCAGCTTACAAAACCATAATTAAGAACTATTTTTTCGCATACACTCGGTACCCGTTGGTGAAAAAAACTTGTATACACACCTATGATTCTATCATAACATGGAACTATGATCAACCAAATATAAATGTTTCCTTTTAGTTATCTGTTTTGACGTCTTCATAGGTAACAATCTCTATATGTCGAATTCAATATAATAATTTGATAACATTTTTATAGTAGGTTCAATCTGAATCCATTTGTACTTACTATGTATGACTTCAACAATCACTAAAGCAACATACCTGAACAACTTTAATGAAGTATTGTTTCCTATAGAACTTCCCTGTCCATTTTGTATGATATCCATAAGGTGTAGGCAAAGGCTTGTTAGCCACTGTAGCAATATTTGAATCCAATTGAGTTCCAACCCGCACCGGGATTTATCACCTGAAATCACTGAAGCAAACCAATTATTTAGAGCCCTGCTAAGAATTCACATCCATACCAAACCCATATCTCCTGAGCCTACATGGACTACAAATACTTGGCATCTTATCCATTAATCGCCTAAAAAAATGACATTTCTTCCCTATTCTCTCGGCCAAACAGTAATCTAAAACTCTTCAACTGATGTCTGTTCCGTGCTCGTCTTAACCAATAGCAGCCAACCAAAAACAAAATTCTAGGTTTTATGTGAAAGAGGAATATTGCATGGAGAAAGGAAATTTAGTTGTACAAAACTCACAGAAATCACAGAAAACAAAACTCGCAATTTCTCGTCAAATACTGATTGGGAGGAAATAATTTTATTAAATTAAGAAACACATTCATATGAGGAAACAGAAGAATTACTTCGAGCCAAAACAGAATTGACGGCCCCGAATTACGTTCTCTGAATTTCATAGCAACCCTATCAACAGCATCAACATCTCAAATTCCACCAAAACCCTTGATTGCATCCATCTCAGACCAACAACAGATTTCGTAAATTGCAGAACCACCATCACTGCATCGCTTTGCTGTAAACTCCACACAGAGAACATTAGTTTCCTTCTTAATTTTGTACCAAGCACCACAGTTAAACCTAACCAAGAAAAAAAATACACAACAACAATTTTACAAATTGCCAATGCACAAAAAATCAGAATTGCAGGATATATACAGTCCGGCAAAGGCTTGCATCCAAATCGTTATCAAAAACGACTAAAATGTCCCAACACATGTAACATCTACACTACCTCCATGCCCCTGAAACATACAATACAGCCTCTGCATCATCAATGGGAGTCTACACATAATCAATAAACCCAAAAAAAAATTAGAATGCAGAAACCCAAATCACATAACTATTGTATTCATCAATCACCACTTGAAATAAATGTGAGAGATTTCTTGAGATCATAACGTATTGACTCCAATTTATCATACTTGCTGCTTGGACAAACATAACCCCGGACAAACATCATCCTACTGTTTTGTGTTCTTAAACATGTATAGTGAAACCAATGCGAATTTTTAAGTTTTTAATTACCTCTTTGGATGACATAAGATGTACCGCAAAAAAAATCAAAGGGAAAATAGATGAAAGGAAACAACATCACCTCTGGAATTTACGTTCGGATTTATCCCTCGAACGAATGTTCGTTGTTGTCCATAATTAACGCATGATTACAAATCCTGATGAATAATTTGCCCTAATTTTAAGAAAGTGTTCAGAGATGAAAAAACAAAAACAAATTAATGATGAATAATTATGTCAGTAACAAATAAAAATTCAGCTGTAAATAAGAGAATCTGATCCAGATTAAAAAATCTAACATGCTCTAATCATTAAATTGGATGAACCAAAGAAAACCCAAAGAAATATTTATCAATTTTTAGAGTTGCAGAGAGTAATAGAAGCTGGATCATTTAAGAAATGTTCAAGTCTAAGGAAATTTTTTTGAATCAGGAACCAATAATTATGGATAGATAATTAAATAAGGAAATCGGTAATACAAAGAATTATCAAGTCTAAACGGTAATTATGGATCTTGAGATATGCTTGGTCAGGATAAAACACACAAACATCGAAATTACCTGCCACAACCTGATTAAAATATGAATTCGAGAGCATGACTCCAAGCCACCTTATCGAGCTTCAAGATCTCTGCAAGGAATACGTGATGAGCATCACCGGTGAGCTATAATCGCACACCAGCTGTAGTTGCAGGAATTCTTACACTACACCCTTGTTAAGATTCTATAGAAATCTATTGGAAATCAATTAAACTCCAAAGATTTAAACGACACTTTACTATTCAAATTTCAGAAATGTTTACAGAATTGGAAGAAATCAAGATTACAAATATTCTCTTGAAATTTCTCTCTCCTCAAGACTCTTTCAACTCTCAAAAAATACATCATCCTTTTCTGGATCTATCGAGCCCTTTATATAGGGATTTACATAATGGATGACAGCTAAGTTTTCCTCCTATTTCGGATCTATTCTGCGATCTCATCGCGATCGCTACAATATTCTCTATCGCAATAATGATGATCATCGCAGGATCAATCATATTCTTCTTTTACTTCTTCCATCGTCAGTTTCTTTTGGATATTCTGTGATGCTCGTGAAACGTTGTTAAAGAATTGGCAGTGACGCTCGCAGAAACGTTGTTAATATCGCAGGAATAACGTTGTAGATATATTCTGGTCCTACATCTTTCCTCTTCTCATGTCTTTTCTGCGAATAAGAGAATATTATGAGAACTGAAAATGCCATAACTACTTATCTTTTCAGACTTCCCCGTTCTGACACGTTTCTATGTCCTTCGCCAGCTGTCCAATAAATTTTTGACACGTCTCCTCTAACCGCTGCGATCTGACCACCCAGTCTTTTCTTTGCATTAATTACCTTCATCTTCTTTGAGAAATTTCTTCTTCTATAAATACTCTTCTCATTCCTTTCCTTTTTCTCTTTTACTTTCTTCTTCTTTCTCTCTGTTCCCTCTCTGCAAATTTTAGTGTTCTTCCGCGAATTGCGCTTCTGTTAATGCTGTGATTTATTTCTTCTTTTCAACCTTTTCTTTCATTCCCATACTCAAAAATGGTTGCTGCTTGTACTAAAAACTTGAAGGCCTTTAATGAGATGCGCGAAAACTCAAAATTAAAGGTTTTAACTTGTCTTTAATTCCAGATCAGGATTATAGATCTGAACTTTCTCTTAAATTATTTACTGGTGATCAATGTTCTCGTGAAAAAAATCATAGTATCGCTAGGCCAACTTGAAGCTGGTCTTCCCCTTCCTCTCTATGACCCAGAACTCCCATTATTCTACCAAATAATATCTGACGAGAGGTTCTCGCGAGCAATATATCAATTAGGTGGAGATTGCATTAGATTGCTACTTGAATATGCTTCTCGTGGTGCTGGTAAAGGATCGCTCTATTCTGAAGATGCTCAAAATCCTCTTTACAAACATATTCCAGTTAACCCTGTAGATTATACTGTAGAAAACTTTTTCAAAAATTACAAGATACTCCTTATGAAGAGGGATAGCACCTGCTGGGGTGTTCGCCCGAAGAAACTCAATATCGAAGAAGCTCTCATGCTAGATATTGACTTTCATACGAAAACCAATCACGGCCCTCGCCATTCTAGCGATGACAAGTGGTTTATTTTTTCGTTGTGTCTCGAAGGTCTTTATATTTCTGGTTCTCGCGAACTTCCCGCGAATCTTGCAGAATATCAACCTTGGGTCTTTAATTGGACTGAGAGAACTAAAGAGGTACTAATCTCTCTGAATTTTTAAATTATTATTATTCATTATCTTCCTTGCGTTTTTATATTCTCGCTAATTATTTTGATCTTTCTCAGATTGAAAGAATGAAGCTCAGTTACCAAACTTTTAGGAAGCCTAACACTTTCTTGGTGTAGGGACAGAATATTGTCACAACAATATTCCTGCGAAATAGACAACAGTACTACGATACATCAATAATAAACGACTATTCTGCGACATATCAATGATATTTTGCGAGACATCCAAATATGACTTAAACAATGACGTAATGACATAAACACGAAGAAAGTGTGACATGTTTGCGATATATCAATAAAACCTGCGAAAGATAAAGGCGGTGCCCGCTGCGATTTATCGCAAGAACTCAGATCCGAAGTTGAAGGGAATCTTAGCTGTAAATGAGCTGTAATCCACTATGTAAATACCTATATAAAGGAGATGAGTAGTTCTAGAGAGGGTAATGAATTTTTGAGTGTTAGGAAAGTTTTTAGGAGAGAGAAAATCTTTGTTAAGTGTTTTTGTGTTCTTGATTTCTGTAATTCCATAAGATCATATTAATGAAAAAGTGTTCTTAATCTTCAAATTATGTCATAAATATTGATAGATTCTCGAATAGGGTGTAGTGTGGGAATTCCTGCAACTACATTTTGGCGCCCAGAAACAGGGATTGAAGAGTTGAAAATCATAGTAAAAGCTAGGTAAAAGAAATAAATCATTCAAGAATTGGAAGAATACTTTTGGTGGAAGAGAAGATGATTGAAATCAAAGATAATCAAAAGAAATTGGAGTGTGATGTAATAACAAATATGATGATAGACAAATTCCATGAAGATATTAAAGGAAGGATACACAAACGAGATTTTGAAGGAAAGAAGATCATGACGGTAGATGAAGCATCACCGCTAAAAGATTGGGAAAAACAGAAGATTACATTTACAGCAGCAGAAATTCCGAAAGAGAATTTAAGTCATACATCTCCATTGGTGATCACAGTGTCTGTTGCACCAACAAGAAAAGAGAAATCAGTAAGATCTACAGAAGAATGGACTGTGAATAGGACTCTGGTGGACACATGAAGTTCTGTGGATATAATGTTTTACCACACATTCAAGAAAATGGGATACAAAGATGAATAAATGTTTAGTCCAACATATCATATTCACGGATTTGGAAAATCTTTAACAAAACCTAAAGGTGAAATTGTAGTACGAATTCCACTGGGGGAAATAGAAACGCAGGTCACCTTGAGTGTGATAGATATGAAATCGCCTTATAACATGCTGTTGGAGAGACCATTGATACATGCAATCAAGGCTGTATCATCAACTCTACATCAATGTTTAAAATTCCCCATGCCTAGTGGAATTGGCGAAATTAAAGGAGATGCAGATTATGCGGCGTTATGTTTCCAAAATGAAGTAAGGAATTGTGAAAATCAAATTCAATTATGAAAACAGCGTAGAAAAATGAGGAGAGAATAAAAGAAAGAAGAAGAATTCAAGATTTACATGATAAAATCAAAAGAAGGAAAAGGAATATTCAGCGATGTATCGCAAGAAGATGATGAACCAGTGGAGATAATAAAGACACCAACACCAATGGGAGAGAATGAATCTAGTTATACCGCAGCAGAACCAACAAAAGAAGTTAATGTTGGAAGTGAAGAAGACCCAAAAATGCTGAAAATTGGAACTAAGATGGATGTGGAGGAAGAAGAGCAAACTGTAAATCTTCTGCGAGAATACAAAGATATTTTTGCGTGGAATATGGATGAGATGCATGGAATAGATCCATCTGTTGCGTGCCATAGATTGGAGATTAACAAAAATATGAGACCAATCAAACAAAGAATAAGAAAGATTGCAACTACTTATCATGCTAAGATAGAGGAAGAGTTACAAAAGATGCTTGATGCAGGAATTATAAGGCAAGCGAAGTATCCAGAATGGATCGCCAATATGGTAGTAGTTCCCAAGAAAAACAAAGGGATAAGAATTTGCATCGATTTTACTGATTTAAATAAAGCTTGTCCCAAAGATAGTTTTCCCTTACCAGATATCCCGCAGATGGTGGAATCTGCTGCAGGAAATGATCGAATATCTTCGTTGGATGGATACAAGGGTTATAACCAAATTCCGCTGGCAGAAGAAGATCAAGAACATACTGCATTCTTTGCTCCCAGAGGATTATATTTCTACACAAAGATGCATTTTGGGTTACGAAATGCAGGGGCAACATACCAAAGAATGGGGGAAAAGTATTCGCAAAATGGATACATAAAACTTTAGAGGTATATGTGGATGATATGTTGGTAAAAAGTAAAGAAGCTAAAAATCATGTGAAAGATTTGAGGGAAATTTTTGACCAGATGCGGCTTTTTAATATTAAAGTAAATCCTGAGAAATGTACTTTCGGAGTATCATCTGGGAAATTCTTGGGATATATCATATCAAAAGAAGGAATACAAGTTGACCCTGAAAAGGTGCAAGCAGTTCGGGATATGCCAACTCCAGCAACAGTAAAAGATGTGAAAAAATTGAATGGGCTTTTAGCCTCACTAGGAAGATTCATTTCATGGTCATCAGATAAGTGCAAGCATTTCTTCAACATATTAAAGAAGGGAACAAAATTTAAATGGACAGATGAATGTGAGAAAGCTTTTCAAGGAGTTAAGGAATATTTGATGAATATATCCATATTACGTATATGAACCAGGAGAAGAATTGTTGATATATCTTGCGACAACTCCACATGCTTTAAGTGCATTACTTTTGCGAAATGACGCAGGAGTTGAAAAACCTATTTACTACATCAGCAAAACGTTTAATGCTGCGGAGAAAAATTATTCGAAGATTGAAAAATTAATTTTGGCATTAGTTTATGCAGCTTCTAAACTTCGCATATATTTCCAAGCACATAAAATCAAAGTACTAACAAAAGTACCAATCGAGTCAGTAATGAAAAATTCAAAAAGATCAGGCAGAGTTGAAAGATGGAATGCACAAGTGGGGCACTTTGAGATCCAATATGCAATTTCATCTTCGCCAAAATCTCAAATTGTCGCAGAGTTTCTCGCGGAGTTTCCTTTGGAGGATGATGAAGTTGTAGAAGACATGATGGATATAGAAGAAGAATATGGGGATCCTAGAGATCTTTTAACAGAACCAAATAGATGTGAGATATTAGTGGATGGATCATCTAATGGAGAAGGAAATGGAGTTGAAGTCGTTTTTATTTCACCAGAAGGTGCAAAAATGGCATTCGCATTTCGATTGGAATTCGAATCTACCAATAATGAGACAGAATATGAGGCTGTAGTACATGCCTTAAGATTTGCGATAGAAATGAAGGTAGAGAATGCAAGAATTACCAGTGATTCACAGTTGGTTATTCGCCAAATTGAAGGGGAATATGCAACTAATGATTTATCTTTGAGAAAATATAAGAAACTTGTAGAAGAATTATCTGCGAAAATACCAAGACTCAAATGGAGGCATATTTAAAGAAGAGATAATAGACTTGCAGATGCTTTTGCGTTCATATAAAGTATGATGGTAGATCCGACTGCGAGAAATATAAAAATACAAACATTAATAGCACCATCAATTGTTAAAGAAAAAGAAGAGGAAGCTAAGGCAATGGTAGTAGAAAATAATGGCGAAGAATCAAGCCGAATTAACGTAGATTGGCGTGCGGAAATTCACGCATATCTAGCAAGGGGGAGTTACCAAGGAACGGATTGGAGGTACACAAATTAAAAAGTAGAGCAACAAATTATGAGTTAAGAGATGGGGTATTGTATCGAAAATCTTTAAATGGGCCTTCCCTCAGATGGTTGACACTAGAAGAAGGAAAACAAATATTAAAAATGCTACATAGTGGGGATGCTGGTAATCACAGCGGCGGTAGATCTTTAGCATACAGAACGAAAATTCAAGGTTATTATTGGCCATATATGCATGAAGATGCAAAGAATTTATCAAGAAGTTGCGAGGAATGTCAGCGATTTGCAAAAAGAATACATGCACCAGGTGAAACGTTAACATCTTCAAAAAATGTTTGGCCATTTGGAAAGTGGGGTTTAGATATTGTGGGACCATTTGTGCTAGGAACAGGGCAAAAGAGATACTTAATTGTCGCAACAGATTACTTCACAAAATGGGCGGAAGTTAAGGCAGTACAACATATTCGTGATAAGGACATTTTCACATTTATATTTGAGAATATCATCTGCAGATTTGGAATTCCAGCGCAATTAGTGTCAGATAATGGAAAGCAATTTGAAGGAAAAAAATATAGAGATGTTACTTAATGCATTCAAGATAAAGTGTGGAAAATCAACTCCTTTATATCCGCAGGCAAATGGTCAAGCTGAAGCAACTAACAAAACAATTGCAGATATTCTCAAAAAGAAATTAGAAGGGCATCATAGAACGTGGTGTCAACAAGTCCATAATGCAGTTTGGGCTTATTATAAAACACGAAGAGAAGCAACTGGGGTATCACCTTTTTGTTTAACATATGGGGTTGAGGCAGTATTACCAACATAAGTCGCTATTCCTACAACTAAAAGAGAAGCTTGGGAAAAAAAATCTTAGTGCAGGTATGATTCTAGACAAACTTGATGAGGTAGAAGAGAAGAGAGAAAAGGCATTACAACACATGGAGAACTACTATCGCAGATTAGCTCGTGAATATAATAAACGAGTAAAGAAGCGTGAATTCCAAGTTGGAGATCTAGTTCTGCGAGAAACACCAGAATATCAGCGAGAGAATGGAGGAAAATTAGCGAAAAAATGGGATGGGCCATATATAATCAAAGAAATAATTGGAACTGGAGCATATAAACTAATGGATCCCGAAGGAAGAGACATGGGTCAAAGACTTGGCAAACCATGGAATAGACAATATCTAAGAAAATATTATCATTAAAGATTTGAAAGACTATAATGAATGGATCACACGCAAGAAGTTGCGAGAGAATAAAAGAGATATTCTACAAGAACAAAGCTGGCTGAATATAAAAATTATTTTCCGCAATAATTTGCGAGATAATTAAAAAATTAAATGCAAATAAGACGGGCACTAATTGCCTAAAAACATATAAAGAACGGGATGAACTTTTATGGCGTACAACCTAGTTCGCGGATTCTATTACGTAAGAGGCAATGTCCTTAAAGTGCGTCATAAGGGGGGTATCTATTTACTTTCAATTATCATAAGAACGGGACGAACTTTTATGGCGTACACCCTAGTTCGCGGATTCTATTCCGTAAGAGGCAATGTCCTTAAAGTGCGTCATAAGGGGGTATCTCTTTACTTTCAATTATCATAAGAACGGGACGAACTTTTATGGCGTACACCTTAGTTCGCGGATTCTATTCCGTAAGAGGCAATGTCCTTAAAGTGCGTTATAAAAGGGGTATCTCTTTGCATGGCTATGGGAAAGGCTATACCGCTGCTGGAACCTAGTCATGGAGATTGGGATTATAGAAAATCCATCCAGGAGAGATAACTTGGATTCCCAATTATATAAGGTTATACCCTGGTTGGGCGCCCGAGAGTTTCTCCTAAGGAATGCAACGTATGATCAAGGCACCTAGGTACACGGTTGAGATGTGGGTGCCCGGGATGGATGAACCTACCCTGGCCATCCATGGAAAGTCTTGGCTTACGATGTGTTCGGCCCGAAGAAAACCCCACTTAGGGTGCAGTCTTGTAACTATAAGCCATATAAGGCATAAAGGACAAGGCTGCGAAAACAACTGGTTGTTGGCAGAACCGGATGGGAAAGTGCTAGTCTTGTATGGCCGATGTATAATCCTTGAAGAGGCAACCGGGGGGGAGAGATAAGGGCGATACCCTCCATTAGGGAGCTGTGTATCAAAAAAGACGGCAATGGCATGGGGCTTTATATTCGCAAGAATGTTTAGGCCCATCATATTGTCGCGTGACAGAGACAACAATGTCATGGGACTTTATATTCGCAAGAATATTTAGGCCCGCCATATTGCCGCGTGACTGGCCAAAAAGCCTAGAGAGAAATGTTAAGATGAGGTCAATGGGTTTTTGCGATAAGATCAAAAGATGAGATAAATGAAATCAATAATAAGAGGATATAAATCGCAAAGACGGCAATATCATAAGTCTTAAGAAGCAAAGGGAGATTAATCTCACAAGATGGCTTAAATTTATCATATTGTCGCAGAGATTAAAATTAAATGATAAGGCAAGATCAATGGATTATTACGTATAAAGGTAAGAATGTCTTGCGATCTTGTCGCATAAAAGTGGCATAATAAGACCTTTAACTAGGAAGGTGAAATAAGACCACAAGAAAAGTTATATCTGCGAAGCATATAACAAATTTTTCGCAGAAATATTTGCGATAATACTACAAATTGGTAACAAAAGGCAAGAATGGGATTTCTTACAAGGGTAACAAATAAAATACTTCACAAGGAAGATTATGAGGGGCGAATATGGGGATTATAAAATAACATTTCATTATCTCCCTTGAGAAGAATCAAAATAATAAAAAAGAAGGAAGATAATCAAGTTTATGAAGATCGGATTCAGAATTAATAAAAATATATAAATTAGAGCAGGTGATTGAGTTACAAAGAAATTCAATGTTTCGCAAAAAGTGCATGAAGAAGAAAAATTCGGAAATTACAATGATTCGCAGAATCAGAAACATCTCGCAGGAATACATGATAATTTAAAGAATATTCTTCTCTAATTTCATCATTCTTGTTCACCACTATTATCTTCACCAGTATCATCTTTTTCAGTATGAGTTTCTCCATCACCAGTGATTGTTTCATGAGGAGGATTTTTTTTTTTCATGAGGAGGATCTTGTTCTTCTATTTCATTAAGAGGGTTTCCTTCGTCCTCAGGTGGATTTTGTTCGTCTTCAGAAAAATCTTCTTCATTACTTGAATAATTCATATCTTCATCTATAGGATGGGGAACTTCATTATCATCTATCTCTAAAGGTTTGATCTTTATAGGAGGTAGAGAATGAGAGAGTAAAACATTATTTATGAAAACCTCAGCGCCTAAATGAGCTTTGCGGAGGCAATTCTTTTCCCGATTTCTGATCTCTATATCTTTAAAATATTCAAGATAGTCAAATCTTCTCAATGCCCTGTTATGAGAGTTGGAAAGCGCGGTGTTCTTTTTGCGAAGTTTGGATAATCTCATAGATAGATCCGAAATTGAAGCTTGAAGATTCTTCTCAGATTCTGCGAAAGAAAAATTGCATGTTAGAGAGAATTTTTGCGAAAAATAAGATGAGAAAATACAATGAAGTAATTAATAGATGAGGCAGTCAAAATGACTACCTTCCTTTTGAGAAGATAAAGTATGAATTATAGTAAAGAAGCAACTCTTCCATCGGTCCATGGCATCATCAAAATTATCCCCAACCTTACCTTTTAAACGTGATTTTATGATTTTTTCATAATTGCGAAGATAAACATTTTCTTCCTTCAGTCGAGAATAATCATCTTTGAGATTGTTGACTTTTACACTTAGAGCTAATCTGCCTTTAATAAGCTTCTCTTGTTCAGCAGCAGATGATTCAGTTTTCTTTTTAAGTTCATCTTTCAGTATGCGAAGGGACTGCTCTTGGTCCTTACACAATTTTTGAAGATTGTCTAGTTGCTGCGAATAAGCCTTTGTTGTATCTACAAAACTACGTTTCTCTTGAGATAAAACTCTGTTTTCATCTGATAAAGATTCCACCCTCAAATTAATTTGATTCAGCGAATATAAAAGTTGGGAGGCTTCGTTATTTAGACGATCCCGTTCATGAATTAGTTGATCGCGTTCATGAGTTAGTTGGTTGTTCTCATTCTTAAGGTTATTTATCTCGTCAAGTGAATATGTATGAAGAATATTCAAATTATCAAATTGATTCTTCCAAGATTCTTTCCCAGTGCGGGCTTCCTCAGCGATTGTTTCCCACTCAAATATCTTCATTAATTGGTTATGTTTTGAAGCTAAATATACATCAACAAATAAATAAGGGAAAATTGAGTACATAAAAAGCAAGGATTTACAGAGGCAAAAGTAAAGACAAGAAAGTTATACCTTTTAGATCATCATTTCTGCTGCGAAGAATTTCACAGTCTAATTCAGAATTATGAAGCTTATGATCGAGAAATTCACACTCCAAAGTTTTGGCTTGAAGATTCTTCTTCAAAATTTCAACCTCATCTTCTAAAGTAGTTAACGAAGATGAAGAACCGCAAGACCCAAGATGCTTGCTTAGAATCATATAAATATCCTGTCTCGCAGGATCTGAAGAAGATTTCATAGCATCATTCAAAACTTCAGATAATACTTGAAAAGCAGCTTCAACCCCTGTTGCTATTTCTTGGGAAGAAGGAAGAGAAGTAGAAGAAGAGGTTTTGGCAATAGTAAGAGTGGAAGAAGGAATTTGATTGGTCGCAGTTATAGTTTCATTCACCGCATCATCATCCACCGCAACCTCCTTTATTGCATCTTTGTTTACCACAGTTTCATTATCTACGACTTCATTTGCCGCAGCCTCGTTAACTGTTGTTTCATTTACGTTAGTTACATTCACCGCAGCTTCATTTGTCGCAGATTTATTTCCAATTATCATAGATTCATCTATCGCAGTTTCCAAAATGTTAGCATTATCAGAGATAGGAATGTTAGTATTGATAACTTCATTAGAGGTTGATGAAGAAATAATATGGGTATTGAGATTCACGCAAGGAGAAGAAGAAGATTTATCTTGCGATGGGACAGGTTTTGCAGGTAAAAATTCGATAATATCCACTTCATCTGAAAGAGCTTTAACTTGACGCGAACGCTTAAGAGGTTTAGGAACATTCTCTTCGTTCTGCGAATAATAATGTAGGTAAGAAACAGAGGCAACAATATTGTTATTTCAAAAGAATAGGTGTTTCTTACTACCTTATCATTCTCAGATCTCTTCGTCTTCCCAACGCGCCTTTTCTGAGAACCCTTAAGGTTAGGGTTCTTGATAGTAATTTTGGTTTGAGAAGTGGTGTTACTGAAAAAGATGATAGAATATGGGGATTATGAAGAAAAGAGGGCAATAAAGAAAACATAACAAAAAAGATGGAAAATAAGAACATACCTTTGAGTCTCCATTAAAGCAGCAGCAGGAAGAATACCAGGAAAGAAAAAGTTGCAGACAAAAAAGATTTTAAAGAAAAAAAGAGAAGGTGAAAGAAGAAAGAAATACACTCGAGTGGAATGGTATTTATAGATGAAGGATGGGTAACCGGGTAAAACGGTAAATATCGACGCATGTCAATAGTAAAAGCGTAAAGTAGGGAACTTTGTCGGGTAAAAGATAAGGAGTTGCGGCAAATTAAGAAGCTTAAATTCTCATGATCTTTATCTTCTTCGCAGAAAAGATATGAGAAGAGGAAAGATGTAGGGACAGAATATTGTCACAACAATATTCCTGCGAAATAGACAACAGTACTACGATACATCAATAATAAACGACTATTCTGCGACATATCAATGATATTTTGCGAGACATCCAAATATGACTTAAACAATGACGTAATGACATAAACACGAAGAAAGTGTGACATGTTTGCGATATATCAATAAAACCTGCGAAAGATAAAGGCGGTGCCTGCTGCGATTTATCGCAAGAACTCAGATCCGAAGTTGAAGGGAATCTTAGCTGTAAATGAGCTGTCATGAGCTGTAATCCACTATGTAAATACCTATATAAAGGAGATGAGTAGTTCCAGAGAGGGTAATGAATTTTTGAGTGTTAGGAAAGTTTTTAGGAGAGAGAAAATCTTTGTTAAGTGTTTTTGTGTTCTTGATTTCTGTAATTCCATAAGATCATATTAATGAAAAAGTGTTCTTAATCTTCAAATTATTTCTTAAATATTGATAGATTCTCGAATAGGGTGTAGTGTGAGAATTCCTGCAACTACACTTGGATCTGAAATCTTTCATGGATGAAGTAAGAAATATCTCTTCATAAATTTTAACAATATATTGTTGCCCCTATTTCTTATCTTCATCTGTGCTCGCAGGAAATCGAAGAGTTTGAACCATTAATACCCGCAAAAACCAAGGAAAAATCTTCAAATGAGAAATCTGGGAAATCTTCAAAGGAGAAATCTACTGCTCCTTCCAGGGGAAAGTCTTCTGCCCCTCGCAATGAAGAATCTAGCGATCCTCCACTAAAGAGAAGGAAAACTCAACCTTCTTCTTCTTCTTCTTCAATTCCTCAACTAATTCCAAAAAATCCAAGTGTTGATCTTGATAAGGATAATAATGACGAGGATTTTAATGTTAGCGGTTTTCCTTCAATAAAAAATTCTTCTGATTCTGATTCTTCAATGACTCATTTATCCAGAATTTTTAGCGATATTTCCCACAGCATAAATTGTAATGACGAGGATGAAGTTATTAACAAGACATCCCAATCTCTTGCCAGTGTCTGCGATGCTCCCATACTGGTGGACAATGATACTCTCCAAGGAGTCTCACAATCGCTGACTCCTAGTCTCTTAAATTCTCTTGGTGCCTTGGTATGTTTTCATTTCTTCAGTTTGTTTATATATTTTCTCTATCGCTAAATCTTAATTTATATTTTTATTTCGCAGGTTGGAAGAGCTTATTTTGCTGTTGCTTCTGATTTAGATAAAAGACATGCCAACGCTGAAGAGAAAGCTGCTAAACTTTGCCAGGATAAAGAAAAATTAGAATCTGAAGTTATTGAGCTTCGCAAGAAGAATAAACAGCTGGAGACTGAAGCTTCAGTTGATAAGCAAAAGATATCTGATCTTGATAGAGCTAACCAACAACTCTATGGTGTGACTGATTTCCTTTCTCTCTTAATTTTTTTTTACTCTATCCCAGCTTATTCAAGCGACCACTTTTAACTTGCAGATATTTATGGTCTTACTGACGAGGCTATACTCTTTCAATCATTCCCTGAACCTGTAGATGATCATACTCTTCTTGCCTGTCTTAATAATTCTTTAAGTAATTTCTCAGATGATAAGATTAAATCCCTCTCCATAGATGAACTTAGATCCAAGATTAATCTCTTAAAAATTGAACACAAATTCAATTTAGGTTTGACTGACAAATATAAGCGCTTTTATCTTAATTCAAAGAAAGAAATAGATAGATTAAGACAGAAGAATAGCGATCTTATTGACGATAAAGATCTTGCCATCAAAAAGGGATCCAAGACCCTAGCAGACTTTCATAAAACTCTCCTTGACGTTCAAATAGACAGAGATAAACTTATCCGTGAGAATGAAGATCTTCTTGCGAGGGAGACTCAAGTTCGATCTCATCTCCTTATTAATAGCAATGATGAGTTTGCTTGGGCTGCGAAGGTTCTTGACAATGCCAGGAATGACTTAGGTGTAAATGTTAGCCTTCAAGTTGAACAAGCGGCCTTAATTAGAGATATGATTTGTTGTTCTTCTTCTCGCTATTTTCCTGTTTTTATTACTCTTCTTTACAAAATTTCTAACTTGTTGTCATATATTCTCGCAGAAGCTGAAAAAAGATATCTTGAAAGAATTGGGGAACTTTAAAATGAGAAGAATCAGCTCGCGAATACTCTTGTTGCTCGCAATAATACATATTCACGATTGAAAGAGCAGTTTGACATTACCACCGCGAATTTCAATAGATCTCTCATTGTTGTTCGTAATGATTCCGTTAAGTTGGTCTGCAATGATCATGGAATTTCTCCTTCTATATATCCTGATTTTGCAAAGGAAATCCCCGAAATAATCCAAAATCTTAACATCTCTGATAGCGAAGCTGAGGATTCTGACGAGGATGAAAATGATAATGATAATGACGAAGGAGAAAAATCTAGTGGAGGAGAAGAATCTGATAAGAATGAAGATAGTGATGATAATGATGAAAGGGAGAAATCTGGCGATGAAGAGAAGTCTAATAAAGAGGATGGCGATGGATCTAGATAGTTCTTCTTTTTCCTTCTATCTTCCTTGTATATTTATTTTCTTCTTTCTGTAACATTGCTGTGAGTTTCTCCAATTTTGTGAATTTCTTTTGCTTCTACCTGTATGAATTAGAAAACAGTTTTTTTTCTGCAAGTCAATCAATCAATATAATTATTACTCTTTAATTATCTGCGTGCATTTATCTATGCAATTTTTATATGATAGATGAATAATAATTTCATCGTTCTCATGCATTCCCATACTTGCCTCTATTATTCATCTGCAATATAAAAAATTGATTAAAGATTAGATATTAGTGGTAAATAAAATTTTCCTTAATATTGGCGATCTTATCGCCAGCAATAACTGCGTGAAATCGCAATTCTCATAACATCTTGGTAGGCTCGGAAAGAAGTCTACCGTATAACTAAGGTGTTTCTCCAATGGATAATTTAATCACAACTAAATTATTTCTCCAAAGAATTAATTGTCTAATTAAGCACAACTAATCTAAAGATCAATATTTGGTTAAGCATGAGTTGTAGCATAATCAACATAGAGATATTCTAACTACAATGGATACATGGCATACATTGTGAGAGCAAGATGTTGAAAAACTTGGATTAAATTATATCTTTAAACAATTCTAAACTTTCAAGAACAAGATACAAGATATGAATACATACCAATGAGATTAGGGCTTCATCTAAACCCTAGTAAATGAAACTAGAACATGAAGAACATTACAACAAAACTTAAATTTGATAAACTAACATGAACAAGCTATTCTTGGATGGTTTTTCAACACAACAACCCTCTCTATTTATACACAAAATTCCCTCAAGCACTTGGATCCGAATTTTGGCACTCATCCACTCAACAAAACATGTTTTCTTAATTGATGGAATATATTTGGTTGTGGGAAACAAATTGGGAGTGATTGAGTGAGAGAATGGGGGTGAGGTGGATGTTTTGGAAAGAATCCAATGGGGGTGAGGTGGATGTTTTGGAAAGAATCCAATGGGGTGAGGTGGATGTTTTGGAAAGAATCCAATGGGGGTGAGGTGGAAATGGATTTGGGTCTTGGGTTTTGGATCATGGGTTGTTTAATCCCATGAACTTGTAAACAAGTTGCCACTGATGCGCGAGCGGGTTGCAACGCTTCCAACTTTCTTCTCTTTTGTCTTCTCAATTCTTCCAAGCTTTATTTAGTACTTAAAAACACAAAATTAATTAATACAAATATTTATTCTTGAAAATGGTAAAAATGCCGAATTTGGGATAATATATGACTTTGAAGCGCGAAAGATGAGTTAAGTGCCAATGAAAAGGTGTATGAATATGCAATATTTGGCACTCATCAAATACCCCCAAACCTGAATTTTACTTGTCCTCAAGTGAAACAGAAATCCAGAAATCCTAACTATACCACTGTCGCTGGTCTCTCGAATGCATTTAGCGTATGCACTAAGCCTTTAAACCCCTAGGTGTCCCTAGTGGACGAGTTGTAGTCTCGTGAGGGCCTACCAAAGAAGTACCCACAAACCCTTCTCCAATATCAGAGCATCCATAGAAATGTCTTTGTCTTCGGTCTTCAACTGTAGATGATGAACTTAGGAATTTCGTAGAACCTTGATAATTTGTAACCATTTTTTTTTAAGACCCGCTACACAGCTGATCATCAGATACCAAACACAAGACCCGCTACACAGCTGGTCATCATACAAAAATTTGATTTTTGATTTATTTATTTTTTAATAAAAGACTAAAAAAATCTATATGCAAAACACTACAAAAAAATCCTACAAAAGACCCGCTACACACTGGTCATAGAAAAGAAGAAAAAATGCAAAAGACTACAAAGGATCCTACAAAAGACCCGCTACACAGCTGGTCATAAAAAAAATGCAAAAGACTACAAAGGAAAAAAAAACATACAAAAGACCCGCTCCACAGCTGGTCATCCTAAAAACAACAACAAATAAAATGCAAAAGACTAAAAAAAAATCCTACAAAAGACCCGCTACACAGCTGGTCATCAGAAATTTTTTGATTTTTTTTTTTTTAACAAAAGACTAATTTGATTTTTTTTAATAAAAGACTAAAAATTCTATATGCAAAACACACCCCCAAACCTAAATCTAACATTGTCCTCAATGTTTCAAAAGATGATAAGAACACATATCAAGAGAACAAGGTAGAGAAGATTTAAAGGAAAGAGATTACCCGATGCAGAAAGGGTGGTGCTAACCATAATTGAATGAATGCTTTGAAAGCAAATAATATGAGCGCAAGACAAAAAGTTTGGTTAGCACACAAATATATCAACAAGATTTAAAATTTTACCTACTAGATTATACAATGATGACTCACCATGTACCAACAATCTAAAAAGTTGAGGATCAACCCAAAAGACGTAGTGCGGAAACATCAACAGCCTTACACAATTATAACAGGACAGCAATGCAAGTGAGACTGCATATGTGAATGAGTTACCCTCAAACCTAGATTTTTCAATAGATATATTTTTGGGTACAAAATCTAACAATTTGTGGGTGCACCATGCACAAGATCTAGTTCAAAGTGGATTTTGTCAGGGATGGATGGAGAGACATGAGTGAACTCTAATTGTGGCTCATCAAAGGTATTATATTTAACTGCAAAATAGTCCAAGAGGACTTGAGAGGCCACAGTTCCAATCCTAGATTAGGTACTCTTAGAAAAGTAGGTTTAACAATAACTTTACAAACCAAATCTAGGTTGGGTGCAAGATTACAGGTTGTGACATGGGGTGGAGGTAGGCACATCATTATTAGGCACATCTATAACTCCTAAATCATTTTCCAGTGTCGCAGCATGCTCACATTCATAGAACAATCCATCAAGACCCAAATAAGTATCATGCTCATCCAAAGTTTTATTCTCATGCATAGACAAATCCAAAGAGACATCACAATGTTGTGACCTAGGTAGAGAATCGACACGTCAATTATATTTTGATGCATAAGATCATTAGTGTCGACAGGAGATTCAAAATTACCTATGTCAGACACAAGTACAACATCATGTTCATGCTCATAAAACAAATCAATAAGCCCCAGTTCACAATCATCCCTAGAAGATTTCATGCATAGGAATATCACAAGAAACTTCACATTGTGACTTAGGCAGAGAATCTGACACATTAAAGTTATTTCCATGCATAGTTTCATTGGTGTCTACAGAAGATTCAACATTTTCTAAGTCACAAACAATTTGTGTAGCATGCTCTCTTTCACAGGATAATGACAAGGCTCAAGATTAGTAACCACATCACATGTATATGGAACATTAGAAGAAACATCATTCATTAAGGTCGAGGCAGAGAAGCCTAATGTCTCTGAACTCAAAGGTTCGACAATATTTTCAGTAAAAACATATTCTTCTAACATAACATCATCATCATCACAGAAATGCATTTCCTTATTTAAAATCGTAGTATTTCTAGTCCCTTCATTTAAAACAGGTTCATATGCAATATCAGCTACACAAGTAAGACTAGGCATACTATTTTCACATTTTATTTCATTAGGACAAACAAATATTTCATCCTGAAATTCCTCCTTTCCTACATTTTGTAAATGAATCAAATTCATTTTTAATAATGCATTAAGTTGTTCAATGGAATAAAATTAGGAAATTCATAATTAATGCTATATGGTTTATCATGCAATACACTCTAGCATTATTTTGTTCGATGAGTCTGATATTTTCCTCCACATATTGAGAAGTACAAAATTGTTGAACTTCCCACTGTGGTGGATGATACATGTGCGGGGTCATTAGGGTCTATAAAAATCGATTGCAACCTTGAAAGGTTGATTATGGTCCCAATGACTAACTTTGTAATCTGTTGGCATTTCATATTTTGGATTTTCATGATATTCTCTAGATTGCCTAAAATCATGCAAAATATAGCAATTCTCAGCAGGATGGCCTAAGCCTCACATAAGGTACAAGCATAGATTTCAGATTGCCCGGACTAGATTCATGATTTGCATTTCTAAAGCTGCAGTTCTAGCTTCTAACTGGTCCAAAAGTGATGATTGTGAGAGTTGGGCACTGTAAAGATGTTCATTTTCACCCTGTGGTGGATGATACATGTGTGAGTAGTTACTAGGGTTCATGTATTGATGCTCAGGACTGTGAAAATTTCCATAATAATCCCTATAACTAGTGACATCACTTGCTGAGTTTGATAATGTGAAGCATGCCCGTAAGCAAGCTCTCTGATGGATTTGTTTCCATCCCCACCTGCAGACCAGAATCCTGACATGATCTCTAACTAGCACTAGGCTTGTTGCAGAGATTGGGATGTACACACTGAAAACAGACCAATATTTTTTTTTCATTATTGTTTTTTTTTTTTTTTTTTTTTTCAAGCCCGTTCTCTAATTACCTCGGGCATACATTAGAAAAACAAAATAAAAGAAGAAAAAATCATAAACAGAAGGGAAGTTTTATGCAATCGCAAACAAGGTGACTCTACCACGAAAACCCTCGATTTCTAGCAAACAAAAAGCATGATGGTTCCACTTAGATTGTTTTCTAGACCAGCTTCTAATCCTTCGAAATGGAATTCGTTACAATCTGAGCAAACTCCTCTGGAATCAATCCGAGTTTAAGTAAATTGAATAGAGGCGAGGGAAGCTGCAGGAGCTTTGATACCCAAGGCCTCACCGCATTCCAAATGGCGCAGTCACGCATTCAATTTACAGAAACCGTCATGAACTTCGAAGTATGCTTAGAGAGTAACCAATATTTTTCGAACGACTCTCCTACTAAGCTCGTTACCTTATAGGTCTCGTTTTATTTCAAATTTTAATGCTTAGGTTCACGTTAGGTATTGTTTTCCTAAAGGCGGGCAAGAAGAGAACGGTGATGAAATCCGAACCCTTATCTTGTATGGCCACCCTTGCCTTTACTAGGAAAATAAAGCAGCCGTATTCAATTCCTCAACATATATGCAAACGAAGGAATACAGTAACTCGCTAACAAAGGGATTCGCGAGTGTTTTGACAAACTTACCTCCCGTTCCAGGACGGAGGATGAACCGTTGTTGACCGACTCGGGCCACGACTCCTATGTCATGAACGAACCCGAGGGGCCGAGGTGATATTGTAATCACCGTCCTTCTCTGCAAACAGTTGATATTTAATAATACCCTTCCGTAGGGTTTAAAAATAAAAAATAAAAATAGAATGTCCAAGTCCAAAGTCCAAAATAAAGTGCAAAAGAAAAAAGAAAATTACAAGAGTAAAGGAATCCTAATACAAACTAAAAATAAATAAAATAAACTCTCTTTTTTTTTTTTTTTATTAAAATAAAAACTTCTTCCGCTTCCTTTCCTTCGCCTTTACAACAGCTACTCAGGCACCTGTTGAGCTCAAAAGAGGTAGTTAGGGTTTCGAAGTTTTAAAGAAAAAAAAAAAAAAAAAAAATGTAAAATTGACTGTGAATAGTTGCGTTGCTACAAAGCAACAAGTAACAATGAACCATCGTTATAAAGAATGATGAACTATCGTTGCTACAAGAATGAAGACACAGATGAAGAACACGAAGAACAGACGCTTCAGAACTGTCGTTCTGAAGAACACTAAGAACGACACAGAGAATAACTGTCGTTATTTAACAGTGACACAGTGAATAACTGTTGTTGAAGTGTGACAGTTTTATGCGACTGTTCTGGGCGGGCGTTTTTTTTTTTTTTTTGGGGTTCCTGAATACGCTACAGTAACAGCGACTTTTGTACAGCGTTTATCTACAGTAAAATGCTACAGTTCCAGGAGACAATTTATGAACAGTGACAGGAGACAGAAACTTGAACTACACTTCTACCAAATCCCCGGCAACGGCGCCAAAAACTTGGTAGGCTCGGAAAGATACCTACTTCTATGTATAAACTGCAAGTGCACAGTGTCGACAAGCAACACAGGGCAAGCACAGGTCGAACCACAGAGACTTGGAGAGTGTAGAAGTTGATTCTAAATCCTGATTTAGAGAGTAACCAAAAGGGGTTTGTTTTTGTCGATACGACGATATGATTTTCAAGTGACTGAAATAATAAAAGTAAAAGATGCAAATAACAAGATATGTAAACAATGATAATATGGATAATAGGGTATTCAAATCCACCAATAACCTATGATATGCATTCAACTTGTAATATTATTCTTGTCCTTATAGTAGATTCAAGTCTACCGTATAACTAAGGTGTTTCTCCAATGGATAATTTAATCACAACTAAATTATTTCTCCAAAGAATTAATTGTCTAATTAAGCACAACTAATCTAAAGATCAATATTTGGTTAAGCATGAGTTGTAGCATAATCAACATAGAGATATTCTAACTACAATGGATACATGGCATACATTGTGAGAGCAAGATGTTGAAAAACTTGGATTAAATTATATCTTTAAACAATTCTAAACTTTCAAGAACAAGATACAAGATATGAATACATACCAATGAGATTAGGGCTTCATCTAAACCCTAGTAAATGAAACTAGAACATGAAGAACATTACAACAAAACTTAAATTTGATAAACTAACATGAACAAGCTATTCTTGGATGGTTTTTCAACACAACAACCCTCTCTATTTATACACAAAATTCCCTCAAGCACTTGGATCCGAATTTTGGCCTCATCCACTCAACAAAACATGTTTTCTTAATTGATGGAATATATTTGGTTGTGGGAAACAAATTGGGAGTGATTGAGTGAGAGAATGGGGGTGAGGTGGATGTTTTGGAAAGAATCCAATGGGGTGAGGTGGATGTTTTGGAAAGAATCCAATGGGGTGAGGTGGATGTTTTGGAAAGAATCCAATGGGGGTGAGGTGGAAATGGATTTGGGTCTTGGGTTTTGGATCATGGGTTGTTTAATCCCATGAACTTGTAAACAAGTTGCCACTGATGCGCGAGCGGGTTGCAACGCTTCCAACTTTCTTCTCTTTTGTCTTCTCAATTCTTCCAAGCTTTATTTAGTACTTAAAAACACAAAATTAATTAATACAAATATTTATTCTTGAAAATGGTAAAAATGCCGAATTTGGGATAATATATGACTTTGAAGCGCGAAAGATGAGTTAAGTGCCAATGAAAAGGTGTATGAATATGCAATATTTGGCACTCATCACATCTGCGAGTATTATCGCAGTAATCTTGTGGTCTTATTACGCCTTCCGAATTAAAGGTCTTATTTTGCCACGCTCTTTCTTTCTGCGACAAAATCGCAGGACGTCTTTACATTTGCATGTATTGACCCATTGATCTTGCCTTATCTTTCTTCTTTGATTGTATTGCGACAATATGACAAGTCTAAGCTTTCTTGCGAGATCAAAGCCTCGTGACATTGCCGTCTTGCGATGAAATCGTAGGACGTCTTACACTTTCATGTAAAAACCCATTGATCTCATATTAAATTTTGGCTTGTTGCCTCTGTATAATTTACGTCACGCGACAATATGACAGGCCTAAATGTTCTTGCGATCATAAAGCCCCATGACATTGCCGTCTTAAGAAACTTATCAGCTCCCTAATATAGGGTGCCGCCCTTATCTTCCCCCTGGTTGCCCCTTCAAGGAGGGCACATCGGCCATACAAGACTAGCTCCTCCCATCCAGATTTACCAACAACCAGCTGTTTTCGCAGCCTCTTGTCCTTTATGCCTATATGGCTTATAGTTACAAGACTGCACCCTAAGTGGGGTTTTCTTCAGGCCAAGTGCATCGTAGCCAAGACTTACCAAGAATGGCAAGGGAGTTTTGTACGCCATTGGAACCCTTGGCTCAACCGTGTACCTCGGAGCCTTGGTCATACTTTTCACTTCTTGGAAGAGATTCTTGGTCGTCCAACCAGGGTATAACCATATATAATTAGAAATCCAAGATCTCTCTCCCGGATAGGTTTTCTTTAACCCCAACATCTGCATGACTCAGGATCCAGCAGCGGTATAACCTTACCCCTGAATCATATCGAGAGATACCCCCTCCTATGATGCGCTATTAGGTCTTATATTTTCCTCTTGAGAAATTTTATTCGCGAACTAGGGTGCACGCCATAAAGGTTCGTCCCATTCTTTAATCTCTGCCAAATTTTATTCGCGCTTCTCGCGAGTATTGTAACTCTGATAGAATTTCATAATTTTGATATTCTTTCTTTTTGTAAAATCTTGCGATTACTCAAGCAGAATATTCAATTCAATTACATATTCTTCAAACAAATCATTCATAGAGTTCTCTAAAGTTCATAATTTTACCTCTCTACTTACTATTTTCCGATTCTGCTTTTCTGCTACGTTTTACTGTTGTTTCTTTTTCTGCGAGACGTTCGCCATCAGCTTTCACATCCTCTTTCCGCTCTATTGTATCAATCATTAACCTTTCACATCTCTGTTGTTGTTTGATTTTGTACTTCCAATTGCTATTCTTTTCATCTCTTTCTTCGCAAGACTTCATATCGATTTCATAACATTTCTTGCTTTCTCCCCAATCTCCTTTAATAACTCCAACACCTTTAAGATGAGGAAATTTTATACACTGGTGATAAGTGGATGCTACACCCAATATCCCGTGTAACCAAGGTCGTCCTATCAAAGCATTGTAAGGTGATTCGATGTCCACAACACATAATAAGATTTTCGAAGATATTCCTTTTAACGGTATTTTCATTTCAATTTTCCCCTTTGGTTTGTTAGCTGTACCGTTAAATCCATAGATTTTATACGTTGATGGTATCAAATCTTCATCTCTTTCGCCCATGGTTCTATAGGTATGATAGAATAAGATATCAACTGAACTCCCAGTATCTATTAAGACTCTGTTGATAGCCCAAGAGTCTTCCATTTTACCATCATTTTCTTCATCTTCTTCTTGCATTTGCTTTGGTTTTATCTCTAATCGTACCACCAATTGGTTGTCATGTTGCTCTCCAAGCTCTGGTATATCTTGCGCGGTAAAAGATAGAGTTTGTTTCTGCCATTCTTCTAATGGCGAAGCTCTCGATATATTCATTATCTCTCTTCCATCTGTATTTCTCGCGAAGACTCTACTTAAAACATTATCATGGAAATCTTCCACAGTTCTGTATGAATGTACAATGGAGATACAAAACAAATTCTTTACTTTAGCCCCCACTTCTATCACGAATGTTTCTGCTCCTTTTACAGCATTCACTCTGCGAGTTTCTGGTGCTGGTGGTAATTGATGAGGTTAGGGATGTCCTACTAGAAAGTGATTTAACTTCCCCTGATCAATCATCCTCAAAATTATTCTCTTTACATTCCTACAATCATTTATTGAATGGCCATGAAAGTGATGGTAAGGACAAAATTCTTGACTTGGATTGCTTGGATGTGGTTCTTTTCCCATGTTCCATGGTGATGGTATATTTTCCATCAGAATGATAGCTTCCCAAATTTTTTCTATACTAGCATTAAGATGTGGCATCTTAATTTCTTCCCATATTATCTTTTGATTTCCTTGCCCTCTAAAGTTATTCTGCCTTTGTCCGCCATAAGTTTCTTGCGGTTGATCAAGTCTTTGAATCTTATTATTTCCACCACGATTGTAATAATTCTTCTCCCTTTCATATTCTTCTTGATCTCGACTGCCCATTGCTACCAATTTTTGTTGGTTATCAATTACTACTTTCTCTTGTTGTGCCTGCGAGGTGATCGCCACATTATTTATCATTTTAGGGAGCAAACTTCCACTTGCCGCTAGCGAGCTGGTGTTCGCGATTGGATATGATTCCATCTCATTTTGTTTCTCCTCCAAAGCAATGTATTCTTCCTGTAGTTCTCGCAGTTCAGTCATAGTGATTGTATTCTTGACTCTGAAAATTTGTATGTACAGTAGATTGGTCGCGAACATTGCATTGATAAAAGACAAGATAAGATATCAAAAGAAGTTATGGTATTTTTTGGTAATCCCTCGAACCATTTCAATGCCTCACCAGTTAAGCTGGATGCAAAATATTTGCATAGCACAACATCATGATTCTCCCACTGTACCATACATCTAACATAAGCTTTGACGTGTTGAACAACACAAGTAGTTCCATCAAAAATGCTGGTTAATGCTGGTAAATTTCATTTTGGAGGTATCCCTCTTAATTGTACTTCTTGAGTAAATGGATTTCTCGCAGCTTCTTCAATAGCTTCATCAAGTTGCCTTCTACCTCTTTCTCTTCTATTGTTTATCATTCCTCGCATTTCTGCTAATTCTCTCAATATTTGCTCATTCTCAGCTGAGTTTTGTTCCATTGGCCTCTTTAATGCTGCTTCCCTTCTTCTGTGTTCTTGCCTTTCTTGTCTTGCGAGATTTTGTGTATCTTCTTCTTCATCATCATCTCGTCTTTCTCTGTGATTTTCTATTTCATCTTCCTCTTGATATCGTAACTGCCTATCTTCTTCTCTGCGGATTTCTTCATTTCTACTCATTTTTCTTCATTGTCTCTCTATTCTCCTCTATATCCTATCATACTCCTCCTGAATATTACCATTGTAGCGATTTTGCGTACGTCTCCTTTCTCGATTTTCGTAATTATTTTGTCGTACTGCTTCTCGAAATTCATGTTATTCTACTTCTGCCCTTAATATTTCCCTCTCGTGGGCTAGACGTGCTTGTTCAGCATAATTTCTCTCAATTTCTTCTTCAATCATTCTTTGATTTCTTTGATTCTCTCGCCCATGTAATATCCTCATACCTTCTTCTGAATTTTCTTCTTCAATTTGGTTGTTTCTTCCCTCTTGATTTCTATTGTCACGCAGATTATAACGATCTCCAATTATCTCTTCTTCTCTAGGACGTTGTTCTACATTTAAATTTTGCACTTCTTCTCTAACATTTCTCATTGAGGAATTCTGCCTTGGTTCTTCTCTGCGTGATTGTAGGTACCGAATATCGCAAGATGTTAGTTTACAAACATAAGAGGAAAGTATCGCAAGATAATGCGATAATATCAGAAACACGGGAAAAGTGTGAAGAGATTACGAATATAGAACAAACCTACGAATATAAGTTGCGATATTTCGCAAGGTATATACAGTTATACAAATTTCACTATAAATAGTAGTTCAAATGTAAAATTTGAGAGGTTCTTTTAGTGAGTGTTAGAAAATATCTTAGGAAAGAGAATAGAGAAAGTTGTAACTATTCTAGTTCCATTTAGATACTTCTTTGTAATCAATTGAGAGCACTAATAAGAAAATTGTCATTCATCATCAAGAACTTATTAAGTTTTACAAATTCTACTGAGGGTGTAATTGTAGGATATTCTGCAACTACATAATTGGCGCTAGAAACAGGGATTGAAGATTGTTATAGCAGAAATTTTAAGGAGTTTTGAAAATCTGAAATGGTTAGAAGAAGAAATACATCAGAACCATTGACTACAGTAAGAAGAAGTGCAAGACTCGCAGGTGGAGAAGCAAACGTAACAGGAGAACCTAGTAGGAGAAGGAACAATCGAAGAAATCAAACTCAAAAAACAGTAGATCATGATCGAGTGAGTATACACACTTGGAGAACTGATACACCAGAAGAAACATACATAGAACCACAAATTAGAGAAAACGGGAGATTGATGGGAGGAATAATTCGTGAAAGAGAAATGAAGATAGTAGAAACATTGATACAAGAAGTTCAAGAAGAACGAAGGTTACAAGCTGAAGAACGTTCCAATCTAACAAGATAGAATCAAGAATTAAGAAGGGAAAATGAGATGTTACAAAGGAGGAAATCTCAAAGTATTGTGAGATCAAATGTTAGACCAGAGAGAGAAGAACAAAATTCGCCAACAGTTAATAGTGAAAGTGCTATGCAAGAACAAGCACAGAATCAGGTTGAAAGAAATCGAGAGAATCGCTTCATTTTAGTACCAAATCACGAACAAAACGTGGAGAATTTACGAACAGAGCCATTTCCAAGGGAAAATAATCAGAATGGCGAAGAAAATCAAGAGGAAGAGCGGCAACTCATGGAAGAAATTGAGAGCCAACAAGCTATGCATCAAAACAATTACGAGGATGGAGTAAGAAGACGTGAACAGGCTCGCAACAATCAAAATCTTGAGTATGGTAGAATTCGGAGGAGGATTGGAAATCAACGAGAAGAAATAGTAAGGAACGAACCAAATCTTCGAATCAGAGTTCAGGCAAATCAGGAAGAGATAAATCACAGAAGAAGGAGAAATGAAGAAGAAGAAATTCCTGATAATCACATGAGAAGGATGAGGAGAATAGAAATGGAAGAACAAGAATTTCAAGATGCTCTGCAACAAAACAATTATGACAACCTGGAAAGAAGATATTTGCAAAATTGTGCAAATGAAAACATTAATGAAAAATATGGTAGAATGCGAAGGCTCGCAATAGAAGAGATACAAGAACGTAGAAGAAGAGAGGTTGCGTTGAAGAGGCCAATGGATGAGAATTCTGAGGCAAATGAGCGGATCTTTCGAGAATTAGCGGAAATGAGAGGGATGCTAAACAATATAAGAGGAGGAGATAGAAGGCAATTAGATGAAGCAATAGAAGAAGCTGCGATGACTCCTTTTGCTAGAGAAGTACAATTGGGAGGGATTCCACCAAAATGCAATCTACCTATACTAACCAGTATCTTTGACGGGACTTCATGTGCTATTCAGCACATTAAAGCGTATATAAGATGCATGTTACAGTGGGAGAATCACGATGCTATATTATGCAAGTACTTCGCATCAAGTTTAACATGGGAGGCTCTAAAATGGTTCGAAGGACTTCCCAAGAACACTATTACGTCATTTAATCATTTACAAGCAATTTTATTAGGAGCATATATCACAAATCATTCCTCACGACTTGGTATTGAAGATGTGTTTGGTTTAAAACAAAGAGTTGGTGAAAGTTTGAAACATTTGGTAAGAATATGGAAAACTATGTGCAGTGATATGGCAGGACGAGTGGATGAGAGATACCTAATTTTATCTTTCGTAAATGCGATGTTCGCAACTGAACAACTATATGTTCAAATATTCATAAGAAAGAATTCTATTATGATGACAGAGTTGCGAGAATTATAAGAGGAATACATTACATTAGAGGAAAATCAAAACAATATGGAGTCATATCCTGTGAAAAACACCAACAAACAAGATACAGGAGCAAACTTACTTCCTAAAATAATCAATGTTATAGCAGGTACTTCGCAGACATCCTCGCAAACATCTTCGCAGATATCAGAAGAGAAGAAAAATAACAATAACCAGCCGAAAATAGTAGCAATGGGTAGCAAAGATCAAGAAGAGTATGATAGAGAAAGGAATTTCTATAGCCGAGGAGGAAATAACCAGATTCCAAGATTAGATCAGCAGCAGGAAAATTATGGGGGACAAAGGTAGAATTATTTTGGACAAGGAAATCATAGACAAAATTATAACAATGGTCAAGGAGGTCAAAGAATGATAAGGTAAGAAATAAAGATGCCACCTTTGAATACAAGTGTAGAAAAGATATGGCAGGCAATTATCTTGATGGAGCATATACCAACTCCATGGAATATGGGAAAGGAACCACCAATGGGTCCAAGAAGTCATGAATTTTGCTTGTACCATCATTTTCATGGACACTCTACAAATAGTTGCAATAATATCAAAAGGATTATCTTGCGAATGATTGATCAAGGCAAATTGGATCACTTTTTACTCAAGCAAGCACAGCCGCAACAATTACCACAAGCCCCAATGGAAACTCGCATGGTGAATACAACACAAGAAAAGGGAAAGGAAATCTTACACATTGAAGTGGGACCAAAAGCAAGAAATGTTTTCTGCAATTCTATAGTTCACTCATATAAAACCATAGAAGATTTTCATGATAATGTGTTAAGCAGGGTATATGCGAGAGATGGTGAAGGAAGAGAAATAATTAACATCGCAAAAATTTCACGACTTGAAGATTGGCAGAAGCGTGAAATCTCTTTTGAAGCCACAGAAATTCCAGAAGGTTGAGAAATACATGATAATCCATTGGTAGTGAGATTGGAAATTTGTCTGAATATGGAAGAAAGTGAGGATGATACAGACGAAGAATCATTTGGTCTTAATAGAATCTTAATTGATACAGGAAGTTCTGTCAATATTCTATTCTATCTTGCTTACAAAATCATGGGGGGAAAGGACGCAGATCTAATACCTTCAACTTACAGGATTTATGGCTTTAATGGAACTGCCAATAAACCTAAAGGAGAAATAAGCATGCGAATTCCATTAGGTGGAATGCGAACTGAAATCTTATTTTGCGTTGTTGATGTTGAGTCACCGTACAACGCTTTGATAGAGAGACCTTGGCTTCACGGGATTTTAGGCGTAGCTTCAACTTTTCATCAATGCATAAAATTTCCTCATCCTAAAGGTATTGGAGTTATCAAGGGTGATTGGGAAGAAGGGAAGAAATGTTACGATACTGAAGTAGAAGTTTGCGAAGGAAAAATTGTTGAGAAGGAAAGTTGGAGAAAAAGAGCAAAGGCTGCAAAGAGAAGTGAAAATTTAATGGCTGAGGATTAAGGCATGAAGGAATGAAGTTACAATGATTGAGCATATAAGAAATTTACGATGATAGATAATGGATATGATTTACGAAGAAAAGAAAATGAAGAAAAAAGGTAATCAGTATATTTCTTCATAGCGTATACTAAAATGTATTTTGAAAAACAAGAAAATGAAATGAGGTATTTCGCAACATGAAATATTTGTGAGGTATTTTTACGAATACAAATTTTTTTTTATTGCGATTAGATTTCATTAAAGAAAGACACAAAAGATATTTGCGAACAAAAGACCGCAAACTGTGATTATCTTTCAAAACAGAAAGAAAGCAGAAATTTTACACAGGCAAACCTTTGTGGCGTACACCCTAGTTCGCGAAGCAACATTTCGTAAGAGGCAAAGTCCTAAAGTACGTCATTTAAGGGGGTACCTATAAGCATGGCTCAGGGAAACCGGAACACCACCAAGGAACCTGAGTACATGGACATTACGGGGTACAACCCAAAAGCGGGGTACCTATCTGGGTTAGACACCTTGGATTCTCAACCTAATCTTGCGATGTACCAGGATATAGGTTGGGCGACTAAGGCATACTGTCTTTCCCAAGAAGTGCAGAAAACGATCAAGGCGCCGAGGTACACGGTTGAGTTAAGAGTGTCGTATGGGCTTGAAGCTCATCTGCCATTCTTGACAAGTCTTGGAAAATGATGCACTTGGCCCAAAGATACCCCATAGGGTGCAACCTCGTAACTATAAGCCCTATAGGCAAAAAGGATAAGAGGTTGCGAACAAAAGCTGGTTTATTGCAAAACCTGATGGGAAGAGCTAACCTTGTATGGTCGATGTACGCTTCCTTTAAGGGGAAACAAAGGGGAAGATAAAGGGCAGCACCCTCCATTAGGGAGCTGATACGTGCTATAAGACGCAAATGTCATGAGGCTTCTTGTTCGCAAGAACATAAAGGCTTGTCATATTTGTGCAACAATGATACTTCTGCGATATAAAAAAATAAAATAATTATACATGTATATATATATACATATTTGCAGAATTACATACAATGAAGTTAAAATGAGATCAATGGGTTATTACATGAAAGTGTGATAACGTCCTGCGATTTCATCGCAAGACGATAATGTCACGAGGTTGTATATTCACAAGAATGTTCAGGCTCGTCATATTATCGCAAAAATATTATCACCAAAGAGGTGGAAAAATAAGACCTTTACTTAGGAAGGCATGATAAGACCACAGCAACTAATGAAATCAATTCCATCAATATCATTGGAGAATTTTTACGAGAGTATATATAAAGAATTCATATATATAGAGGCAACAATATATTCATATTCATATTCATTAAATTTTACGAAGAATGAATACTTCTTATACTTCTTCAAAGATTCAATACTTCTTATACTTTTTCAGAGATTCAATACTTCTTATACTTTTTCAAACATTGAATGTTTCTTCACGGATTGAATACTTCTTATACTTCTTCAAGGGTGTCTCATACTTCGTATACTTCTTCAAGGATGTTTCATACTTATTATGCTTCTTCAAGGATATTTCATACTTCTTATACTTCTTCAAGGATGTTTCGTAATTCTTCACGGAGATTTTATACTTCTTATATTTTAAGGGGAGGATTTTTTATTTACTTCGCAACAAATTGTAACTTCGCAACTTAAAATGAGGCAGATATATTACTTATAACAAAGATTGATCATCTGAAGAATAATAATAAGGGGAAAAGGAATACTAAGCTAGGTATTCAAGATATATTATTTCTCTTCATATGATCAAATTATGCAGATAAGGAAAACACTCAATTAAAGAAATATTAATTCATCATCGCAAAATTAAGACATTAATACTAATGAAGTTTCAAAAAGAAATTGTTGATTGATTAAAAGTGCAGGAAAAAAGAAAATGTTGTACTCAAACAGACAATATGAAAAGAACTGGAGAAGATATACAGAAAAGAATGAAGCTATTTTGCGGGTGATTTATTCCCATCAAAATGATCTTCTTTTTCTTCTTCGGAGATATCATCTTCAGATTCACTATCAGAGATTTCCAAATACGGGGTATCCTCCGGAATTTCTTCAGAAAGGAGCGTCTGATACTTTTTGAGAGGAATTTGGTTGTCTTCACAAATCTTGCGAGTCATCATAGCTCGGAAACGTTTAATACTTAAGCTATGATTATTTTGAGAAATCTGAAACTGAGACTTTAAATTAGAAATCTTCTGGTTACGTGCGGCAAGAATAGTTTTCAGATCATCATTCATCTTCGTATAATTTTCTGCAGCATCCACAAAGAAAAAGGATAAGAGAATAAAGAATAAGGGAAGAAATTAAGGAATTGATTAGCAGATTGCGAAGTCAAAGTAATCAAAATACGCAAACTTACCTTCTAATCGCTTCTTATCATTACGAAGGGAAGTATTTTCAAGCTTTAATTGATTATTCTCCTCAAGAAGAGAAAAACTTCCAGATGCGATACTCGCAGATTGTGGATCATCTTCCCAATGGGATTTCAATTCCGCATTATCAATACTCAAATCCTCTATTTTATGATGAATTTTTAAATTCTCAACCTCCAACTTCTTACAACAATTTAAAGTTTTCTTCTCAGCAATATTATGACGTCTTTCCCAGTCTGAAACAACTGCGCAGCTGACTCTCCCAACCTGAGCAAATTAAAATGATTAGAAATCAATGCAACAAGGGAAATAAACAAGGGATATAAAAGAAACTTACCATACTCCCTAAAGAGTATAATGAAGCAGGAGAGACGAATCTTGGAATTCCAGTAAGGGAATTATTTTTGAGTACAGTAGGAACTTTACAAGCCTTCGCAATAAGGTTACGAGCATTCGCAGTAGAAGAATTTCCTAATCCACGAGAAGAGTGGAGAAAAGCCTCAGACAATTGAATCATTGCAGACTCAAAAGTTTCCGCATTGTTATAGTCTTCATTTTCTTCATCATCATCATCATCATCATCTTCATCATGTCCCCTATCAGAAATAGTATCAGAATTGGAACTAAGATCCTTCTCAGGAAACTTATCATCTTCATCACTTTGTTCTTCGTCAACATTCTTGCTAGAAGAGTTCACATTGGAGTAAGCACTGACTGGGACCCTTTTCTTCTTCTTCTTAGAAACAATATCCTCAAGTTTCCTTTTTCCTTTGCGAAGAACATCTTCTTTGTCACCAGAAATTTGGGTCTTCTTCGCAGAAATTTTGGTACTCTTCGCAGAACGAAGTGTTCTTTGTCTCGCAGTTAGCCCCTCAGAAAAAGTGGAATTCTTGTTCTCATTCGCAATAGCCTCAAGAATATTAGGGAGAACCTACAAATTCAAATAAGGATAAGAAACAGAGGCAACAATATATTGTTTAGAATATATAAGAATGTTTCTTACCTCATTTGAAAACAAGTTGAAAGCCTCACGAGTACTGGATTTCCCAGTTTTAAGATAACTATCCTTGAGATCATTCACCTGATAAATATTGCAAAGGGATTAGTAAAAGAAGAAAAATAACCAGAAGATAAGGAGATGGAGATACTTACATCTTTATCTCTATTGGGCCAAGAAAATACCCAAGTTTGGTAATTGCACTCACGAAGATTCGCAGGAAGATCTACTATCCCAGAGATGTAAGATCCTGATAACTTTAGAGGATAATTAAACCAATCCTCATCATGAGAACGGTGGGGAGTATGATTATTCCCAGAGGCATAATCAATATCATGCATTAGAAGATCATCTTCTGCGATATCAGCTTTACGATGAAGACGAACACCCCAACGTTTATCTTCCTTCTTCGCAGGAATTAATGTGTAATTTTTGAAGAAATTCTCGACTGTATAATCTGCAGCATTAATCTCTATATCTCTAAATGCAGGTTTCCTAAGTTCAACTGAATATAAAGATTTCTCGGTAGCCGCACGAGTTGCGAACTCAACTAGAATGTGAATGCAATCCCCAGTTAATTGATAAATGGCTCGTGAGAAATTGGGGTGGGAGATAATCTCATAGAATAAAGGAAGATTAACATCGTAAATAGGAAGAGGAAGACCTGCAAGGATTTGACCTCGTGAGACTAAAACTTCCCGATCATTCCAAGTAAGATCAGTAAAGAGTTCCATACAGAGAGAAGACTTATTGTTATGACCATCAATTTCAGAAAGAATAAGATCTCTATCAGCAAATTCTGCATTAATTTATTCTACAGTTTTCTTTTTTGGAGCCATTGGATGAAGAATAGAAAACAGAGAAGAAAGGAAATAAAAGAGATAAAAATTCGAAATAGAAGAAAAAAGGAAGAAATTGCAGAAGCAAATGTGATGAGAAAGATGAACAGGAATGAAAGAATAAAAAGAAGAATTAAAGATAGTATTTATAAAGAAGAGAGAGTTTGATGAAGGTAGAAACTCATTAATGCGATTAGACGTGAACGGTTGAAAAGAACGGTTACGAAGAAACGTGTCAAAAATTTAATAAAAGAGAAAATACTTGTTGTGAATCTAACAGACGATGATAACTATATTAAATTTACGAGAATAATGATTCTCATGACATTTCTTCTTCGCAAAATTGACATGAGAAGAGGCAAGATATAGGTACCGAATACCGCAAGATGTTAGTTTACGAACATAAGACGAATGTATCGCAAGATAATGCGATAATTGCAGAAACACGGGAAAAGTGTGAAGAGATTACGAATATAGAACAAACCTACGAATATAAGTTGCGATATTTTGCAAGGTATATACAGTTATACAAATTTCACTATAAATAGTAGTTCAAATGTAAAATTTGAGAGGTTCTTTTAGTGAGTGTTAGAAAATATCTTAGGAAAGAGAATAGAGAAAGTTGTGACTATTCTAGTTCCATTTAGATACTTCTTTGTAATCAATTGAGAGCACTAATAAGAAAATTGTCATTCATCATCAAGAACTTCTTAAGTTTTACAAATTCTACTGAGGGTGTAGTTGTAGGATATTCTGCAACTATAGTGATCTTGAATTTGATCTAACAGTACTTCTTGATCTCCTTCTTTGTAACCTAAAATTCTTGGTAGGCTCGGAAAGATACCTACTTCTATGTATAAACTGCAAGTGCACAGTGTCGACAAGCAACACAGGGCAAGCATAGGTCAAACCACAGAGACTTGGAGAGTGTAGAAGTTGATTCTAAATCCTGATTCAGAGAGTAACCAAAAGGGGTTTGATTTTGTCGATACGACGATATGATTTTCAAGTTACTGAAATAATAAAAGTAAAAGATGCAAATAACAAGATATGTAAACAATGATAATATGGATACTAGGGTATTCAAATCCACCAATAACCTATGATATGCATTCAACTTGTAATATTATTCTTGTCCTTATAGTAGATTCAAGTCTACCGTATAACTAAGGTGTTTCTCCAATGGATAATTTAATCACAACTAAAGTATTTCTCCAAAGCATTAATTGTCTAATTAAGCACAAATAATCTAAAGATCAATATTTGGTTAAGCATGAGTTGTAGCATAATCAACATAGAGATATTCTAACTACAATGGATACATGGCATACATTGTGAGAGCAAGATGTTGAAAAACTTGGATTAAATTATATCTTTAAACAATTCTAAACTTTCAAGAACAAGATACAAGATATGAATACATACCAATGAGATTAGGGCTTCATCTAAACCCTAGTAAATGAAATTAGAACATGAAGAACATTACAACAAAATTGAAATTTGATAAACTAACATGAACAAGCTATTCTTGGATGAGTTTTCAACACAACAACCCTCTCTATTTATACACAAAAATTCTCTCACACTTGGGATTAGAAATTTACTGTAGCAACCACTCAACAATTAAACAAAACATGTTTTCTTAATTGATGGATAGAATGGAATACAATGGGGATGAGGTGGATGTTTTGGAAAGAATACAATGGGGGTGAGGTGGATGTTTTGGAAAGAATCCAATGGGGGTGAGGTGGAAATGGATTTGGGTCTTGGGTTTTGGATCATGGGTTGTTTAATCCCATGAATTTGTAAACAGGTTGCCACTGATGCGCGAGCGGGTTGCAATGCTTCCAACTTTCTTCTCTTTTGTCTTCTCAATTCTTCCAAGCTTTATTTAGTACTTAAAAACACAAAATTAATTAATACAAATATTTAATCTTGAAGATGGTAAGAATGCAGAATTTGGGATAATATATGACTTTGAAGCGCGAAAGATGAGTTAAGTGCCAATGAAAAGGTGTATGAATATGCAATATTTGGCACTCATCAAATACCCCCAAACCTGAATTTTACTTGTCCTCAAGTGAAATAGAAATCCAGAAATCCTAACTATACCACTGTCGCTGGTCTCTCGAATGTATTTAGCGTATGCATCAAGCCTTTAAACCCCTAGGTGTCCCTAGTGGACGAGTTGTAGTCTCGTGAGGGCCTACCAAAGATGTACCCACAAAACCTTCTCCAATTTCAGAGAATCCATAGAAATGTCTTCGTCTTCGGTCTTCAACTTTAGATGATGAACTTCGGAATTTCGTAGAACCATGAAAATTTGTAACCAATATATTTTTTAAGACCCGCTACACAGCTGATCATCAATTTTTTTTATTTTTTTTTTAATTTAGTGACCCGCTACATAGCTGGTCATCAGATAACACACTACAAAAAACCCGCTACACAGCTGGTCATAAAAAAAATGCAAAAGACTATAAAAGACCCTATAAAAGACCCGCTCCACAGCTGGTCATAAAAGACACAACAAAAATTGCAATACTCCCCCAAACCTAAATCTAACATTGTCCTCAATATTTCAAAAGATAACAGAAACAACAAAACATGAGAACAAAACAGATTCAAAGGAAAGAGATTACCAGATGCCAAAAAGGGTGGTGCTAACCATAATTGAATGAATGCTTTGAAAGCAAATAATATGAGCGCAAGACAAAAAGTTTGGTTAGCACACAAATATATCAACAAGATTCAAAATTTTACCTACTAGATTATACAATGATGACTTACCATGTACCAACAATCTAAAAAGTTGAGGATCAACCCAAAAGACGTAGTGCGGAAACATCAACAGCCTTACACAATTATAACAGGACAGCAATGCAAGTGAGACTGCATATGTGAATGAGTTACCCTCAAACCTAGATTTTTCAATAGATATATTTTTGGGTACAAAATCTAAAAATTTCAGGGGTGCACCATGCACAAGATCTAGTTCAAAGTGGATTTTGTCAGGGATGGATGGAGAGACATGAGTGAACTCTAATTGTGGCTCATCAAAGGTATTATATTTAACTGCAAAATAGTCCAAGAGGACTTGAGAGGCACACAGTTCCAATCCTAGATTAGGTACTCTTAGAAAAGTAGGTTTAACAATAACTTTACAAACCAAATCTAGGTTGGGTGCAAGATTACCAGTTTGTGACATGGGCAGGGAGGTAGGCACATCATTATTAGGCACATCTATAACTCCTAAATCATTTGCCAGTGTCGCAGCATGCTCACATTTATAAAACAATCCATCAAGACCCAAATAAGTATCATGCTCATCTAAAGTTTTATTCTCATGCATAGACAAATACAAAGAGACATCACAATGTGACCCAGGCAGAGAATCAGACACGTCAATTATGTTTTTATGCATAAGATCATTAGTGTTGACAGGAGATTCAACATTACCTATGTCAGACACAAGTACAACATCATGCTCATGCTCATAAAACAAATCAATAAGCCCCAGTTCACAATCATCCCCTAGAACTTCAGTTTCATGCATAGGAATATCACAAGAAACTTCACACTGTGACTTAGACAGAGAATCAGACACATCAAAGTTATTTTCATGTATAGTATCATTAGTGTCTACAGAAGATTCAACATTTTCTAAGTCACAAACAAGTTGTGTAGCATGCTCTCTTTCACAGGACAACTGCACATGCTCAAGATTAGTAACCACATCACATGTAAATGGAACATTAGAAGAAACTTCATCCATTAAGGTCGAGGAAGATAAGCCTAATGTCTCTGAACCCAAAGGTTCGACAATATTTTCAGTAAAAACATATTCTTCTAACATAACATCATCATCATCATCATCATAGAAATGAATTTCCTTATTTAAAATCGTAGTATTTCTAGTCCCTTCATTTAAAATAGGTTCATATGCAATATCAGCTGCACAAGTAAGACTAGGCATACTATTTTCACATTTTATTTCATTAGGACAAACAAATATTTCATCCTGAAATTCCTCCTTTCCTACATTTTGTAAATGAATCAAATTCATTTTTAAAAATGCATTAAGTTGTTCAATGGAAGGAGAGTCTTCAATGATAGGAAATTCATAATCAATGCTATATGGTTTATCATGCAATACACTCCTAGCATTATTTTGTTCGAAGCTTCTGAGATTTTCCTCCACATATTGAGAAGTACAAAATTGTTCAAATTCCCACTGTGGTGGATGATACATGTGTGCATGGTCATTAGGGTCTATAAAATACTGATCGCAACCTTCGAAAGGTTGATTATGGTCCCAATGACTATCAGCTTTGTAATCTGTTGGCATTTCATATTTTGGATTTTCATGATATTCTCTAGATTGCCTAAAATCATGCAAAATATAGCAATTCTCAGCAAGATGGCCTAAGCCTCCACATAAGGTACAAGCATAGATTTCAGATTGCATTTCTAAAGCTGTGATTTTAGCTTCTAACTGATCCAAAAATGATGATTGTGAGGGTTGGGCACTGTCAAGATGTTCATTTTCACCCTGTGGTGGATGATACATGTTTGAATAGTTATTAGGGTCCATGTATTGATGCTCAGGACTGTGAAAATGTCCATAAAAATCCCTATAACTATTGACATCATGGTCTGTTGGAGGCTCATAATATGAAGCATGCCTGTAAGCAAGCTCTCTAATGAATTTGTTTTCATCCTCACCTGCAGACCAAAATCCTGACATGATCTCTAACTAGCACTAGGCTTGTTGCAGAGATTGGGAGGTACACACTGAAAACAGACCAATATTTTTTTCATTTTTTGTTTTTTTTTTGTTTTTGTTTTTTTTTTTCAAGCCCGTTCTCTAATGACCTCGGGCATACATTAGAAAAACAAAATAAAAGAAGAAATAAACGGAAGGGAAGTTCTATCCAATCGCAAACAAGGATGACTCCACCACAGTAAACCTATTGATTTCTAGCAAACAAAAAGCATGATGGCTCCACTTAGATTGTTTTCTAGACCAGCTTCTAATCCTTCGAAAGGGAATTCGTTACAATCTGAGTAAACCTCTCTGGAATCAATCTGAGTTTAAATAAATTGAATAGAGGAGAGGGAAGCTGCAGGAGCTTTGATACCCAAGGCCTCACCGCAATACAAGGCGGTGCAGTCACTCATTCAATTTACAGAAACCGTCATGAACTTCGAAGTATGCTTAAAGAGTAACCAATATTTTTCAAACGACTTTCCTACTAAGCTCGTTACCCTATAGGTCTCGTTCTATTCCAAATTTTAAAGCTTAGGTTCGCGTTTGGTAACGTTTTCCTAAGGCGGGCAAGAAGAAAACGGTGATGAAATCCGAATCCCTTATCTTGTATGGCCAGTTCTTGCCCTTTACTAGGAAAATAAAAGCAGCCGTATTCAAGTCCTCGACATATATGCAACCGAAGGAATACAGTAACTCGCTAACAAGGGATTCGCGAGTGTTTCGACAAACTTACCTCCCGTTCCAGACGGGGGATGAACCTTTGTTGTCGACTCGGGCCACGACTCATATGTCATGAACGAACCCGAGGGGCCGAGGTGATATTGTAATCACCGTCCTTCTCTGCAAACAGTTTGATATTTAATATTACCCTTCCGTAGGGTTTAAAAATAAAAATAAAAATAGAATGTCCAAACTCCAAAGTCCAAAAATAAAAAATGCAAAAGAAAAAGAAAATTACAAGAGTAGAGGAATCCTAATACAAACTAAAAATAGATAATTAAAATAAACTCTTTTTTTTTATTAAAATAAAAACTTCTTCCTTTCTTTCCTTTCCTTTTCGCCTTTACAATGACTACTCAGGCACCTGTTGAGCTCAAAAGAGGTAGTTAGGGTTTCGAAGTTTTAAAGAAAAAGCAAAATTAAGAAAAAAAAAATATATATATATATATATATCAAAAATAAGTGTAAAATTGACTGTGAATTTTTGCAAGGTATATACAGTTATACAAATTTCACTATAAATAGTAGTTCAAATGTAAAATTTGAGAGGTTCTTTTAGTGAGTGTTAGAAAATATCTTAGGAAAGAGAATAGAGAAAGTTGTGACTATTCTAGTTCCATTTAGATACTTCTTTGTAATCAATTGAGAGCACTAATAAGAAAATTGTCATTCATCATCAAGAACTTCTTAAGTTTTAAAAATTCTACTGAGGGTGTAGTTGTAGGATATTCTGAAACTACAGTAATCTTGAATTTGATCTAACAGTACTTCTTGATCTCCTTCTTTGTAACCTCAAATTCTTGGTAGGCTCGGAAAGATACCTACTTCTATGTATAAACTGCAAGTGCACAGTGTCGACAAGCAACACAGGGCAAGCACAGGTCGAACCACAGAGACTTGGAGAATGTAGAAGTTGATTCTAAATCCTGATTCAGAGAGTAACCAAAAGGGGTTTGATTTTGTCGATACGACGATATGATTTTCAAGTTACTAAAATAATAAAAGTAAAAGATGCAAATAACAAGATATGTAAACAATGATAATATGGATACTAGGGTATTCAAATCCACCAATAACCTATGATATGCATTCAACTTTTAATATTATTCTTGTCCTTATAGTAGATTCAAGTCTACCGTATAACTAAGGTGTTTCTCCAATGGATAATTTAATCACAACTAAAGTATTTCTCCAAAGCATTAATTGTCTAATTAAGCACAACTAATCTAAAGATCAATATTTGGTTAAGCATGAGTTGTAGCATAATCAACATAGAGATATTCTAACTACAATGGATACATGGCATACATTGTGAGAGCAAGATGTTGAAAAACTTGGATTAAATTATATCTTTAAACAATTCTAAACTTTCAAGAACAAGATACAAGATATGAATACATACCAATGAGATTAGGGCTTCATCTAAACCCTAGTAAATGAAATTATAACATGAAGAACATTACAACAAAATTGAAATTTGATAAACTAACATGAACAAGCTATTCTTGGATGAGTTTTCAACACAACAACCCTCTCTATTTATACACAAAAATTCTCTCACACTTGGGATTAGAAATTTACTGTAGCAACCACTCAACAATTAAACAAAACATGTTTTCTTAATTGATGGATAGAATGGAATACAATGGGGTGAGGTGGATGTTTTGGAAAGAATCCAATGGGGGTGAGGTGGATGTTTTGGAAAGAATCCAATGGGGGTGAGGTGGAAATGGATTTGGGTCTTGGGTTTTGGATCATGGGTTTTGGATCATGGGTTGTTTAATCCCATGAATTTGTAAACAAGGTTGCCAGCGATCGCGAGCGGGTTGCAATGCTTCCAACTTTCTTCTCTTTTGTCTTCTCAATTCTTCCAAGCTTTATTTAGTACTTAAAAACACAAAATTAATTAATACAAATATTTAATCTTGAAGATGGTAAGAATGCAGAATTTGGGATAATATATGACTTTGAAGCGCGAAAGATGAGTTAAGTGCCAATGAAAAGGTGTATGAATATGCAATATTTGGCACTCATCAATTCTCCATTCTTAGCTCATGATTTTGTCTTGTTAAATTCGCACGCTCTTCTGCCTCTAATCTTCTTTCTTCCTGTATTCTTTGTCTCAAATCATCTACTATTTCATTTTCACGTCCTTCATGAATTAATCCTCCACCTATTTCTTGATTTCTTTCTCCTTCTTCATTTCTTAATTGTCGATTTTTTGCTTCTTCCATCGAATCCGACCTCCAAGTATGCACACTCACTCTATCATAATCCACATTCCTATCTCGTGTTTGTGTTTGTTGATTCGGCTGTTGAATTGAACTTTCTGCTTTATTTCTTATTCTATTTCTTCCAAATCTTATCCTTAAAGATTCTTCCAATTCACCTGTTCCCTCACCTGCAAGTCTTTTACTTCTTCTCACAGTTGTCGGTGGTTCTGATGTATTTCTTCTTCTTCTAGCCATTTCTTCAACTCTAATAATTTCTTCAAATCTTTAAGTTATAATTAGAGATTTCTTATCTTGATTCTCCTTGTTTCTGGGCGCCAAAATGTAGTTGCAAGAATTCCTACACTACTCCCTTGTTAAGATTCTATAGAAATCTATTGGAAATCAATTAAACTTCAAAGATTTAAACGACACTTTACTATTCAAATTTCAGAAATGTTTACAGAATCGGAAGAAATCAAGATTACAAATATTCTCTTGAAATTTATCTCTCCTCAAGACTCTTTCAACTCTCAAAAAATACATCATCCTTTTATGTATCTATCGAGCCCTTTATATAGGATTTACATAATGGATGACATCTAAGTTTTCCTCCTATTTCGGATCTATTCTGCGATCTCATCGCGATCGGTAATATTCTCTATCGCAAGAATGATGATCATTGCAGGATCAATCATATTCTTCTTTTACTTCTTCCATCGTCAGTTTTTTTTTTGGATATTCTGTGACGCTCGTGAAACGTTGTTAAAGAATTGGCAGTGACGCTCGCAGAAACGTTGTTAATATCGCAGGAATAACGTTGTAGCGATATTCTGGTCCTACACCAGCAAATGTAATGATTTTCCGTAACGGCCTCTCACACTGGATTTACTCCCTGTGTAATTGTAACCTGAAAGTATACCAATGAATTGTGAGACGTACTTCTCCCATGTGTCAGCAATGCCACATCGTTTCGTTTTAGGAGATAAATTGGTCAATACAAAACTTAAAGAGCAAAATAAGGTTTACCTGCGGAAAATTAAGATTATACAGAAGCAGAAGAACAACCAAAAACGAAGAAAAAAAAATTCAATAAAAGCAAAAAAGAAAAGAAAAAAATTACCAATATAATTCCAGGGCTTCTACATTTACCTCCTTCTTCTATTCCTCTCAATCGCCTTCCTTTTATTAATTCAGGAAACGAAACTATATTACCTGTATCTTCTCAGCCATCACCAACTCCATCAGGTTGACAGATTGCCGGTCTCCCAATTCCAACTGGTGAGGTTCTTCTTTTCTATTATTATATCCATGCACGTTTAAGTTTCTTCCACTGACCACATGCTATATAGAATTAATCTTTGTCGCTTGGCAGACAATACATACCAAAATGGACCTGTAGTTGCGACGATCGTATAGAGAACCGAGAAGATTATTTGATGTGTCACTTTCCTATGAATTTGTTGATTGGTTTATCTCTCATTCTGTATGCTTCAGGTCACAGAGAACCTGATACTGAACTCCAGTGGAAGAAGTTCCAGTAAATGGACACTTGCCTGGAAGTTTTCATCAGCTTAATTAGTAGATATTCAAATGCGCATTTGCTGAAGTTGTTTCCTTCAAATGTAGGCCCATTCCTTGCATGCGCTGATTAAGTTTAGGGAATAAGAAACATAAAATTATTTACTCTTTCCCTTGCAGTTCTGAATTCCGCGACTCAATTAAATGATGCGCAAAAACAACGTGCTTTGGAAAATGGTGTTGATGCCGGCATGAGACATGAATGCTGAGCGAACATACCGAGTTGTCCGTTACTATATGGGTGCTGACCGAGGAGATGACTGGTGTGCGCAAAGAGTTAGCTGACTCCAATTCCCGTAAATTGCAACTGCAACTATCCTTATGAAATTAGAGATGTGCTTCCAGTTTCTTTGGTGGGGTGGGGGTGGGGGGGCTGATTTGCTTACTTTACACTTTGCAGCTATCTTTTCCATCGGCAGGCTGCGTATTTTGAACTCACCTGAAGAGGTCCGGCCGGGGTAACTGACATTGTTTTTGGTGCAAACACTCTTTTGTATATAGGCCAATCGTCACCAAAATCCAAAGCTTTGGTTTTTCTAACCGGTACAGACAACTTTTCATTCTATCTATAAAGAAGGACAGCTGAGTTTGTCTGTCTAGGTTTGCTAAGTTTGATTTTTATTTTCAAGTTTACCCCTCCAGCAGAGTTAATAGTCAAACCATAGTTAGGCTTTATATTTGGGTTAGGAGAAATGGGTGGGTTTAAGAAACTGATTGAGATATGGGTAGTCTACGGGGAAGAGATGGTTTTTCTCTCTATCAGAAGTACGTCACCTAGGTTAAACACCCTCCGGAGGTGAAATTATGGAGATGCTATGATTCAATTATTTGTTTCAGGCCCTAATTATGCAGTACAGGTATGGCTATGTTAGTGTTTTTCAAACCAGGATTCATGATTCTGTTTGTATATTGTAAATTAAGCTATGAGAGATCGAAAATACCTAATAATCAATTGCTTAAACCCAATTAGATTACAAATTCCTGTAGTATTTGAATTTGTTTGGGAGAACAAGATAATCGAAAAGAAAAACATTTTGTCAAGATTTGGGTATGTGTTTTCACTGTTTGTATTGTTTTCCTTTATTTTCCCGGAAGATCTATTATTTGATGACGATGTTATTATCTATTTAGTTTGTTTTGGTTTGATTTTTTAATTCATTAGATTATTCTATTAATCTGGACTTACGATTAACAGAAAGTTCATATCTACGTTGTAAGGAAAAAAATCCATCAATAACCCATTTGATCAATGCTAGTATGACTTATTTTTTTCCTGATCGATGCTAATATGATATATTCGTTCCCTCAAATTTTTGTTTGATATTATATGCTATGCTAGGATATTATAAGTACAGGGTACACATAGGCATCAATAATTTCTAGCATCTGTTTCCTCCTTTCACCTGCTATGACCGTGTTACTTGGCCAACTGGCTTTAGTGTGCCGTAGTTGCACATCTACGATACTCATGTTGTTTAGACCATTCTGCACAGCAAAATGAGTGAAATTGGAAGCACCCATTGTAGTAAATAATCTGTTATTGCTATCCTTTTGTATAGACCGTGCATGTGAAAGCATCATTATTTTTAGAAATGAGAATAATTTGTTCTTACTAATCTTCAATTACCCTCCTTCTGCTATCCAGTAGTTATGCTAAACGAACAAGTAGGCTAACAGAACAATCTAATTATGCTTGTTCCAACTAAGTGGAAATTATTTCTAGTAGAAGCAACCATTTAAGACTATATCATACAGTTTTGGATTATCTTGGTCATTTTGGATTTGTAATGTAAATGATTGAACGATCCTAGTTAAGTTTTCTTATATGTCTTGGTTTGATTTTTATGGAAACTTGTTAGAAATCACTACATTGAGATAAATTTTTAAAACTTTTTTGATTTTGAATTCCTTAAAACTCTCTAGACTCACTCAAACACCCTATAACAAAGTCTTCATAACTCCTTTAACTCTCTCAAACCCCCTAGATCAAATGTCCTGGACTCTCCAAAACTCTCAGTACTCTCACAAACTCCCTCCAAACTCTCTCACGACTAACCCCCTATAAATATCTCCATTATTTTTTTTTATAAATGTGATTATTTGGGTCACTGTGGTTTTAAAAATTGCAACATGAATATGTTGCATGAGGTTGCCGAAGCATACCTAAATTTGGCCAAATTTGACAAGGAAAAATGTAGCTGCACTATTATCCAAGAAGGTACACACTATCCATGTTAATTTTCTTGGCCAATTTTAAGAAATTAGCATATCTTGTGCTTTTTTTTTTTTTTTTTTTGCAATTAGTATTAGCGAATGGAAAGCACATTCCATGGTATTTCTTCTGCTTTCTACAGATTGGTGAAAGTCTATTATTTATCTCTTCTACAGGAAGCATGTTTAGTGGATATAACTGATGAAGGTTGTTGCCTTTTTATCCCTTCTGAGGTAAGCTTGTGAGATGATTTTGCGTGTAAAGTTGTGTTTAGAGTAATTGAACACGTGTTGCTTTTGGTTCCTCTGAGGGAAAATGTTGTTGCATTATGGCTTCTATGCAAGCAGGTATTCTTTAATCAACCAATCTTGCGCATAGTTTCTTTTACAATTGATATTAGTGAATGGAAAACACAATCCATTGTATATCTTCTGCTTGTTATAGATCGGTGAAACTATGTTATTTAATTTATCTTCTTTATAGGAAGCATGTTTAGTGGATATAGATGATCTAGTTTTTAAACTTCCTTGCGCTTTGTGATGTATCTTAAACTGCATTTTTACTAACGTGGTTATATGCTAAAATCATTGATGTCAGTTCATCTTCCCTTTTGCTCTCCTGTAGTATAAGTAGTGTAATGGTTAATATCTTAAGTGATTTTTTCACTTCAATCTTCGGATCTACTGAATTGGTTCTTGAAATCTAGGTAAAACAGGTAATACTGCCGCCTATCATACAGTCCAACATGTGTGCATAGTGTTTCAGATTGTCATTAAAAAAAATGGGTACCTCTGTAAAACTGTCACATAAAATAAATTGGGTAACTCTCTAACAAGGTCGCATAAAATACATTGGTTTCCTCTCTAACACTGCCGCATAAATTATAATGGGTATCTTATTTTTCAGGGTATAAAATGATGGGTAACTAAAAACAGGATCAAACATGTTATTTGTAAGAAATTGCATCGGTTTTGTTTATGCAAGAAACTCCTTTTAACACTGGGAGTTCCAATATATAGGTTTAACTTTGATCCCTCTCTAGAAGGATTGACGGAGAAAAATAATCGATAACTAAGTGATTATATGTTTCCTTTTGCATGAAACTGTGGATTTTGTTTTAACTTGTTTGTGGATTACAGCTGAACTGGAATTCTCATGTTTCTTTTGCACGAAAGTTAGTATTGAACTTGCTTTTCTTGTTTCATGTAGTTAACTATGCCAAAGTCGTTGGTTCCATGTTCCATGTTTTTGTTGTTTCATGTAGTCACTCCGGAACTATAAATATATATGATTAAAATGATGTATTTTTATTTGTAGCTTTGTTCATAGTTGTCTCATGGTTTTAAGAATCACCTACTACTATTTTACAACCGTGGAATCTGATTTCCTACTAGCAACTAGTTACGAATACATTTTACGTCATTTCTTTTAACTTGAAATTTTACTAATGCAATATTTTGATTAATGTAATTACTTGTATCCTTTTCTGTTGCAGTGAATTCTAATTTGGAGCTCGTTGGTCATCAAGTAAAGCCGTGTCTTCATCTTTCCTAACCAACCTTTCCGAAATGAATGACAGAAGGAGTATTCCTAATGACAATGACACTTGTCAACATTTTTTGCATTCATATGAGCAGTTTCATTGGGAGATGAAGCTACGAGTTAAGGATGCACGATATCTACAAAAGTTGTTGGAGGAACATTTGAAAGTGGGAGAATCCTTCATGGTTTGATTTGGCTCAGGATCATCAAATCATTTTCGACAACAAATCCGGTAGTCGCTCCCTCATCTACACGTTTTGATTTGGCTCAGGATCAGTCATAAGTGTTTGAAGAAATGATGCATCATAGATAAATGATCTCCATGAGGGCATATTGAGATTGGAGTGAGCTTTAAGAACTAGTTTGATATCGTAGATTGTGGTAATTATAATCACTTATATTGGTGTGAGCATAGGTTTTGCTTATTCCATGTAAACGTTGTTGCTCGGGACAGGGATGAAGTGAAATTGACGCGAATTAAAAGACACTTCGTTAAGTGGGTAACTCCAACGATGATCACCATGTACAAGGATAAACTGAAATTATGCTCACCATGGTCATATAAAATAATTTGGATAACTCCAACGATGACCGTGCATATTAAATTGGGTATGACAGTAGATGACCGTATAAAATAAGTTAGGTATTATGATTTGTGGTTATATAAATTGAATAAGTACATGAGTGACTTACTACAAATATTATTAGAAAATTGATGAATGGTATTTACATATCTACAAATACCAGGGGCCTTTGCACTGTCTCAGTTTCGCATTTCAATGAACAAATCAAAAAATTGAAGTAGCCTTTGCTAAGATGTACTCCCTCCGTTACTTTTTAATAGGCCAGTTTCTATAAATAAATGTTTCAAAAAAATAGGCTAGTTTCCTAATTGGGAAAATCAAATGTTACTTTAATTTTCTGGGACCACTTTTCTTTTAATTTCTTTGGCGGACAAGTGTTATGTGGACCATTTCACTTATTTATTTGGCTGACAAGTGTCATGGGGACCATTTCACTTCACTTCTTTTATTGACAAGTGTCTAGAGGACTACGTTCAATAATTAGTTCTCTTAATTTCCTTAATTTTCTCAAAAAAAGAAACTGGCCTATTAAAAAGAAACGGAGGGAGTATATCCAACCATCCTAAATATATTGGGACATAAGCTCTATTTAATACCCACGTGAATAAACCTAGCTACCTCAACACAGCGGCCCAAGGCTACACCGGAAACATAATTTCCCCTAGAAACAGGCCATGTAATCCTCCATATTGTAGACCACGTTTCGCATCCGTAAGAGTATCATATGATCAACCAAGAACTAGGGTATGGATTGCGGCCAAACTCTAACACCTAAAACAAGCTGATCCTTGGAGTTCGAAGTTATTAGCATCTTTTTTAGGTTTCGATCAACTACCTCGATAATTTCTCTCTCTGTATGGAAGCATTCAGTATTGTTATTGAAACTAAAAACAATATACCCAGTTTTTGTTGTACTACAGACTGGTTTACCTAGTTAAATTTATACTCCTCAAATGTCACTTACCCATAATAATTTATAGTACCTTGAAAAATAAGATACCCAATAAAATTAGTATGACTGTGTTACCGAGGTACCCAATTTATTTGGTAATTGAAATACTAATCATTTACTTGAATGGAACAATTACAAGTTTGGTTGAATCATTTACCAACATGTTAGCAGAAATGAATTACAATGATTAATTCTGAAAGTATCAATGACTTATGATTAAATGGTAAATGGTATAAGATACACTCAGATAAAACGGAAAATGCACCACTTGAATGAAGACTTGATTTGTATAGAGATAAAATGCAGCAAATAGTAACTGAAAAAACTTTGGGACTAAACCAGCACTCGCAAACGCCATCAGAAAGACAGATTCTGATATCAATCAGACTATGCAGTATTATGACGACAACATATGCAACTTTGTTGACCGTACATTAATACCATATGTGCAGATGCGAAGATGCATCCTGGAATACAACATATATTAATTTAGTTATAACTTACAAGCCCTGATACATCTAGATAAAAATAGAAAAATATAAAATAGCATTCAGGGCACAACAAGTTAGACAACAAAAAGTAAACTAAACTACATGCTCATAGCTACAGAAACCGCAAATAATATGTGCCAGTAGGACGGGGGAAAAGATGTGTAATACATGACCATATTTTATGACCCATTTTGGGGCATTACTGTACCTAACTGTAAGCCTCGCAACACTTTGAGATTCGATCTTCTTCATCTTCTTCCTGCGACCACCATTGCGCTACCAAACATGAGGGATAATGTATTTCAAAGTTGGGTCGTAAGGCCATCTGGGGTGACCTTCACATGGAGCTAAAGTGACAGCATAGGTGCGCTGATAGTTGTCCATGGAATATCAGTCATGGCAGTAGTCTTCCATATCCAGACCCATGGTTAAATAACAAAAGCATCAATCATTGTCACCTTCCATAACCATGAAATGACGGAATAAAACTTTTACTACCCTACTGCAAATCACATGAAACCCTCAACATAATTCCTAACAGTAAACCTGTTGGCATAGTCTCCAAAATCAATCACAGTGACAGAAGCAAGCTCAAAGTATGGCTTTAAATTTTCCACAGAAAACTTCAGATTAATTAACAATACTACTTTGGATTTGGCTTCAATTGAGCTTCAAATAACTACAAGTCTTAGACATAAAACTTTTCCTAAATCAAACCGAACAACTTGCAATTCAACAACTAAATTTGTTAATCGACATCTTCCAATAGAAAAAACATATTTCACTCCTAATTAGAAACAAACAACATCAGACCATCATGCCTGGTTAGCTATTCAATGCAGATTGACTTGATTAGATAGACTAGAATCCATTTTGACATCATAAAATAATCTGAAGGGTAACCTAGTATGCACACATTTGTATACTACAACCAAAAACTACATACTAAACCTATCGCGAGCGAAAATTCACTAGTCTGTATATGGATCAAAAAGCAAAACATTTTTTTTTTTGTTTTAAAGGCAAAGGGAAGCAACATTAATTAAGACATGTCACACCTTTTCTATGACATAAACTAATTTTCTAAATTTCTGGTCAGCTCAAAAGAACGACAATTAGAAAATTATCTAATATAGATGACACTACTCCTTTGGAAATCCATCTATGGAATTTCAACGGAAAAATACTCTCTAGTTTCACAAATGAAAGCAACATTATCATTTACGAATTTATAATCAGCTCAAAAGAATGACAAGAAAAAACTGATTTAGAAATAGTTAGATAAAATAAAGCAACCAAATGTACTACATGGGGCAGGGGAAAAGAAGAACTACCATATTTCCCCATTCCTCTCTCAAAGTTCCCCATCTTCAAGCTCCTCATGAGTGCCATTTCTATGGGAGCCATCTCTATGATCTTTATGATGTATCTTGTTCCCACCTTCACTATCTGAATCATGCTGCACAGATGCAAAAAAAAGGAAAATCTAAATGTTTACATGTTATGATGCCCTGTATTAAGAAATAATCAATCAAAAAGTGAACGCATGATATTATTACCTTTCTTGATTTTTCCTAGAACTACTATATCTTTGTGATTTCTTTGATTGCACATCGTTTTTTATGAATTTAGATTTGATAGAAGAAATTAGGCCAAGAAATTACCTGAACTTAATCCTAAAAACGACGGAGAAATGGAGAGCGTTTAAATGTAATTCCGATTTCAAACCCTATAATCAAAAAACTTAAACACGTTAGAGATCTTCAAGCTGCAAATCAACACATTAAAATCAGAAAAGAGTTAGAGCCAAGACTGTTAACATGTTATATTACAATCAAAACTTAACACAAATTACAACCTAATCATAAGTCAAAAAAGAACGGTGATTTTAGATTACCTGTCGGGTTCCCCTCCATCAGCACTCACACCTTCTGTTACTTTTTTCACCCACTGTTACTGGAGAAGAACAAGGAAAGAAGCAAACTAAAAGAGGGAGAGGGAAAAAGAGAACAGGATTGAAGTATAAAGGATTTTTTTTTGTTACGTTCGGGTATCATTTTCGGGTCTGGGTTATAGATCCCTTTGCACCTCTGGTTAAGTTTTAAAGGGCTAAACGGTATTTTAAACACGATTCGGGGTCAAACAGCCCTGACCGATTTCGATCAGTCCGTCAATAATGTTTGAATAAAACAATGTCCGTCTATAAGGTTTAACCCGAACCTTTGGATTTCAGTGACGAAACCTCTTGTATATTAGGTGAAGATAGTCTAATAGAGTACGTGATCTCATTTTTTGTATAAGTTATTCCTTGTGTAATTGTAACCTGAAAGTATACCAATGAATTGTGAGATGTACTTCTCCCATGTGTCAGCAATGCCACATCATTTCGTTTTAGGAGATAAATTGGTCAATGCAAAACTTAAAGAGAAAAATAAGGTTTACTTGCGGAAAATTAAGATTGTACAGAAGCAGAAGGACAACCAAAAACGAAGAAAAAAATTCAATAGAAGCAAAAAAAAAAAAACCAATATAATTCCAGGGTTTCTACGTTTACCTCCTTCTTCTATTCCTCTCAATCGCCTTCCTTTTATTAATTCAGGAAACGAAACTATATTACATGTATCTGCTCAGCCATCACCAACACTTGCAATCCCAAATTCATTCCCTGTAAGTCTCGGAGCATACACACCAGAACTCATTTCCCTATTGTTGTAGCTTCTCTGGTAGCAACACCAACAATAGCTCTACCACCACCACTGATTCCAGCTCAACCTAACTGCAATCCACCCATTCACCAAAGCAAGCTCCATTCTCCTCTTATCAGTTCTTCAAACACCAGAGACCAAGCTCACAGCTGACAACTGCACTTGTAATCTTCTAGTCTTCTCAGCACCATCACCTGTCATTCATTGTTATCTGTGGCAACACCAAGAACACCACCAGTTCCATATTGAACAACCATTTAAAAAGTACCAAAACCAGTATAATAAACCCTAATCCTTTCTAATCTTCTAAACCCATCTTCAGAACTTGGAAATTCATCTCAACGAATCACCAATATGTCTTGAAACTCAACCTAATTCAGCCATCACCCTGAGTTCTAACTGCCACACCGATTCGAACCAAATACTATCATCACAACCATCATTCATCCCCCGAATATATGGAAGCGACCCAATGGAACCAAACTGGTAATGGTTCAGGCTTTCAATTGATGGTCTGGGTTATCTCTTTATGGCTCAATTAGTTGCTCCAAATTGATTTCCATGGAAAGAACTCGAATACGAAGCAAACTCATATCTCTTTACCAACCCTAACCAAACAGAGAAGAAATAAGAAAATAACAATTAGCTGCTGCGAATAGGAGTTGAGATTAGATTCGCTATTAATGCTGGGAATCATAAATTACAACAAATCAATTGGAAATCAATACGTTAAGCATGAAGAGACGAAATTAAATATTGGGCATCAGTAACTCAGAATTTCAAAAAAAAAATTACCCAAATATCAATTTTCCTCTTCAGACAGGAGAAACTCAAAAACCCTAGATATCATAAGAAACTGAAAATTTGAATCTAAATCGATCTTTATTTAGACTGAAAATCAATCATCCACAATTCATGGTATTAAATCGAACAATTTCCTCACTAATCAAGAACCAAACCGATGAATTACATCGGATTCGACAATCCAATTTAAGAAATTGAAAAATTGAAAAAACCCAATTCATAACCAAACTCAAAAACCCTAGATATCATAAGAAATTGAAAAATACATCGGATTCGTCAATCCCAATTACCTCTAATTTAAACACCGGCAGTAGCTCTAGATGAATGAATCCTCCTTGAAAACAACTACAACAGCATGGATATAATAAGATTGATTTCCCCTCCAAAATCAGGGTATGTTTGAGGTTTCATATAGTTTGAGATCGAGGCAAGTTTGGAGAGAAAAGAGGAGGAAAAAATCGCAGGTCTAGGCTTCTCTATCGGAGTAGTACCAGAATATCGCCACAACGGTATTCTCGTGATAAGAACGACATTTCCACGAGAAGGTTGAATACTCCCACTACAATAATGACATCTTTCACGAGAGCGTCGTGAGAATTCTCCAACGAAATTTGGTGAGCAACATGAGAAAGCATCAAGATAGTTGACAATTGAAGAAGCATGAGAAAAGAATGTTGTTTCACGAGGATTACGAAAGATGGCGAAAATAAACAATGTAACTGCCACGATGAGATCGCAGAATAGATCCGAAAGAAGGGGAAAGCTTAGCTGTCTTCCATTATGTAATTTCCTATATAAGGAGATCAGGTAAGTCCAGAGGAGGATGATGTATTTTTTAGAGTTGAGAAAATCTTGAGGAGAGAGAAACTCCAGAAAAGAAAGTTGTAATCTGAGTTTGAATATTTTCTGTAAACATTTCTGAGATCTAAATAATAAAAGAGTAGTTTAATTATTTAATCTTCAACTAGTTTCACTTAGATTTTTATAGGATCTTAATAGGGGTGTAGTGTGGGAAATCCTGCTACTACATTTTGGCGCCGACTAAGGGAAATGTTGAATTAGAAAAATCGAAGAAAAGGTAAAAAAGAAGACATGAATTATTCAAGATCAAGGAAACTTTGAAGAAGATTGGTGAAATATTCAGAAGAAAAATGATTAGAATTAAAGAAAATTGTAGGAAATTGAAGTATGAATTAGTGTCAAGAGAAATGATCGATAAATTTCATGAAAATATTAAGGGGAGGATACATAAACGTGATTTTGAAGGGAGAAAAATTATGATGGTAGAGAAAACGCCATTATTAAAGAATTGGGAAAAGCAGGAAATTACATTTACTGATGAAGAAGTTTTAGAAGAAAATCTAGATCATACATCTCCTTTGGTGATTACGGTACCCATGATACCAATAAGGAAGGAAAAGTCAATAAAATCTGTAGAAAAATGGGCTATAAATAGAACTCTAGTTGACACAGGAAGTTCTGTGGATATAATGTTCTATCATGCTTTTAAGAAAATGGGGTATAAGGATGAAGAAATGTCTATTTCATCGTATCATATTCATGGTTTCGGAAAATCTATAACAAAACCAAGAGGAGAAATAATAGTACGATTACCACTTGGAGAAATTGAAACACAAGTAACACTATGCGTGGTAGATATGGAATCACCATACAACATGATATTTGGAAGACCGTGGATACACGCGATTAAAGATGTAGTGTCAACCTTACATCAACGCATCAAATTCCCTATGCCTAGCGGAATTGGGGAAATTAAAGGAGATACAGATCTTGCAAAGACATGCTATCAAATTGAAGTAAAAAATTGTGAAGAACGTCCTAAGCAGCGAAAAACTCGCAGAAAATTGATGAGAGAAACAAGAAAAGAAGAAGAATTTAAAATCTACATGATAAGAGCAAAAGAGGGAAAAGGGATACCCAATGAATTTTCGCGAGAAGGAGATGAACGTGCGAGAATCATAAAAACACCAGGACCGAAGCCGATTTACACTGCAGCTGAACCAACAAAAGAAGTAAATGTTGGGAGTGAAGAAGAACCTAAAATAATGAAAATTGGGACTAGAATGGAGATAGACGAGGAAGAAAGAACTATAAATCTTTTGCGAGAATACAAAGACATTTTCGCGTGGAACATGGATGAAATGCCAGGGATAGATCCATCGGTAGCATGTCATAAATTAGAAATCAACAAAAATGTAAGGCCGTTCAAGAAAAGAATAAGAAAAATCGCAACAACATACCATTCTCAGATAGAAGAAGAATTACAGAAGATGCTTGATGCAGGAATAATAAGGCAAGCAAAGTATCCAGAGTGGATTGCAAATATGGTGGTGGTCCCAAAGAAGAATAAAGGAATAAGAATTTGCATAGATTTTACCGATTTAAATAAAGCTTGTCCTAAAGATAGTTTTCCACTACCATATATTCCTCAAATGGTTGAGTCGAAGTAGTGGAAATGCAAGAATATCTTCGTTAGATGGATATAAAGGATACAACCAAATCCCTCTCGCTGAAGAAGATCAAGAACATACTGCATTTTTTGCTCCAAGAGGGTTATATTGTTATACAAAAATGCCCTTTGGATTACGAAATGCTGGTGCAACATACCAAAGAATGGTGGAGAAGGTATTTGCAAAGTGGATCCACAAAATACTGGAGGTATATGTAGATGATATGTTAATCAATAGAAAGGAAGCTGAAGATCATGTACAAGACTTGAAGGAGATTTTTGAACAAATGCGGCAATTTAATATCAAAGTAAATCCTGACAAGTGTACTTTTGGAGTGACTTCAGGAAAATTTCTGGGGTATATTGTATCAAAGGAAGGAATACAAGTTGATCCAGAAAAAGTGCAAGCGATTCGCGATATGCCCACACCAGCTACAGTAAAAGATGTGCAAAAATTGAATGGGATGTTAGTCTCGTTAGGAAGATTCATCTCGCGATCCTCTGATAAATGCAAGCATTTTTTCGATATACTCAAAAGGGGAACAAAATTCAGATGGACAGATGAATATGAAAAGGCCTTTCAGGGAATAAAAGATCATTTAATGGATATAACCATTTTACAGAAAGCTGAACCAGGAGAAGAGTTATTAATTTATCTCGCGACAACGGCATATGCGCTAAGTGCGGTATTGCTGCGAGTAGATGCTGGGATAGAGAAACCAATTTACTATATTAGTAAAACATTCAATTCAGTAGAGAAAAATTATTCAAATATTGAGAAATTAATCCTAGCATTGGTACATGCAACTTTCAAGCTTCGCATTTACTTCCAAGCACATAAGGTCAAGGTGTTAACAAAAGTGCCAATTGAATCGGTAATGAAGAATTCAAAAAATCAAGAAGAGTAGAAAGATGGAATGCACAAGTGGGACATTTCGATATCAAATATGAAATTCTATCTTCGCCAAAATCCCAAGTCATCGCAAATTTCTTAGTTGAATTTCCTTTGGAAAATGACGAAGCTGTGGAAGAAATGATGGAGGCAGAAGAAGAACATGGAGATCCAAAAGAATTATTGACAGAACCCAATAGATGGGAGATATTAGTGGATGGATCATCTAATGGAGAAGGAAATGGGATTGGAGTTGTTTTTATTTCACCAGAAGGAGAAAAAACAGCTTTCTCATTTAGGTTAGAATTTACATCCACTAATAATGAGACAGAATATGAGGCTGTTATCCACGCTTTGAAATTTTCAATAGAAATGAAGTTGTAAAATGCTAGAATCACAAGCGATTCTCAATTGGTTATTCGTCAAATAACTGGAGAATATATAACAAATGAACCTTCTTTAAAGAAATACAAGAGACTCGTGGAAGAATTATCTGCGAGAATTCCAAAGATAAAATGGAGGCACATATCAAGGAAAGATAACCGGCTTGCGGACGCTTTTGCCTTCATATCTAGCATGATGACAAACCCACTTGCGAGATGCATAAAAATTAAAACACTCTTATTACCTTCAGTAAATTAAGAAGACGAAGATGTGGATGGGAATTCCGTCGAAATTGACGAAGAAGGAGAGAAAGATGTGATGATTGTAGAAAATGGCGAAATAGAATCAAAAGAGAGAAACAAAGATTGGCGAGCGGAACTTCTTGCTTATTTGGCGAAAGGAGAAACTCCAAGAAATAGACTGGTGATAGGCTCGGAAAGATACCTACTTCTATGTATAAACTGCAAGTGCACAGTGTCGACAAGCAACACAGGGCAAGCACAGGTCGAACCACAGAGACTTGGTGAGTGCAGAAGTTGATTCTAAATCCTGATTCAGAGAGTAACCAAAAGGGGTTTGATTTTGTCAATACGACGATATGATTTTCAAGTGACTGAAATAATAAAAGTAAAAGATGCAAATAGCAAGATATGTAAACAATGATAATATGGATACTAGGGTATTCAAATCCACCAATAACCTATGATATGCATTCAACTTGTAATATTATTCTTGTCCTTATAGTAGATTCAAGTCTACCGTATAACTAAGGTGTTTCTCCAATGGATAATTTAATCACAACTAAAGTATTTCTCCAAATCATTAATTGTCTAATTAAGCACAACTAATCTAAAGATCAATATTTGGTTAAGCATGAGTTGTAGCATAATCAACATAGAGATATTCTAACTACAATGGATACATGGCATACATTGTGAGAGCAAGATGTTGACAAACTTGGATTAAATTATATCTTTAAACAATTCTAAACTTTCAAGAACAAGATACAAGATATGAATACATACCAATGAGATTAGGGATTCATCTAAACCCTAGTAAATGAAATTAGAACATGAAGAACATTACAACAAAATTGAAATTTGATAAACTAACATGAACAAGCTATTCTTGGATGAGTTTTCAACACAACAACCCTCTCTATTTATACACAAAAATTCTCTCACACTTGGGATTCGAAATTTCTCAGTAGCAACCACTCAACAATTAAACAAAACATGTTTTCTTAATTGATGGATAGAATGGAATACAATGGGGGTGAGGTGGATGTTTTGGAAAGAATCCAATGGGGGTGAGGTGGAAATGGATTTGGGTCTTGGGTTTTGGATCATGGGTTTTTTAATCCCATGAATTTGTAAACAGGTTGCCACTGATGCGCGAGCGGGTTGCAACGCTTCCAACTTTCTTCTCTTTTGTCTTCTCAATTCTTCCAAGATTTATTTAGTACTTAAAAACACAAAATTAATTAATACAAATATTTATTCTTGAAGATGGTAAGAATGCAGAATTTGGGATAATATATGACTTTGAAGCGCGAAAGATGAGTTAAGTGCCAATGAAAAGGTGTATGAATAAGCAATATTTGGCACTCATCAACTGGAGGCACACAAGCTAAGAAGCATGGCAACTAATTATGAGTTAAAAGACGGAGTGTTATATCGCAGATCTTTTAATTGACCATCGCTAAGATGTTTGACAATGGAGGAAGGAGAAAAGGTGTTAAAAATGCTGCACAGTGGAGAAGCTGGTAATCATAGCGGAGGTAGATCTTTGGCATATAGAACGAAGATGCAAGGGTATTACTGGCCTTACATGCATGAATATGCGAAACAACATTCAAGGCGTTGTGAAGAATGTCAGCGATTTGGAAAAAAGATACATGCACCAGGAGCACCACTATCATCCTCAACAAGTGTATGGCCCTTCGGAAAATGGGGATTAGATATTGTGGGACCATTTGTGCCTGGCTCTGGACAAAGGAGATACCTCATTGTGGCTACAGATTATTTCACAAAATGGGGAGAAGTAAAAAGCAAGTACAACATATTCGTGATAAAGATATTTTCACATTCATATTCGAGAATATCATCTGCAGATTTGGAATACCAGCACAGTTGATGTCTGATAATGGAAAGAAGTTTGAAGGACAGAACATAGAATTACTACTCAATGCATTTAAGATAAAGTGTGGAAAATCTACTCCTTTATACCCCACAAGCAAATGGTCAAGCTGAGGCAACTAATAAAATGATCGCAGATATTCTGAAAAATAAATTAGAAGGGTATCACAAATCATGGTGTAAGCAAGTACATAATGCAATATGGGCCTATAACACCACTAGAAGATAGGCTACTGGAATGTCACCCTTTTGTTTAACATATGGGGTTGAAGCTGTATTACCAACAGAAGTTGCTATTCCTACAACAAAAAGAGAAGCGTGGGAAAGGAATTTAAGTGTTGGTATGATTTTACATAAACTAGATGAATTGGAAGAAAAAAGGGAGAAGACTCTACAGCATATGGAAAACTACCAGCGAAGGTTAGCTCGCGAATACAACAAACGTGTCAAAAAACGAGAATTCCAAATTGGTGATTTAGTTCTGCGAGAGACACCGAGATATCAACGAGAGAATGGTGGAAAATTGGCGAAAAAATGGGACGGACCTTACTTAATTAAAGAAATAATTGGAAATGGGGCATACAAATTAATAGATCCTAAAGGAAGAGATGTTGGCCAACGACTTGATAGACCATGGAATAGACTATTTTTGAAAAGGTATTATCAGTGACAAATACTGTAAGGTAAGAAATATTGGCATAATTAAAGGTTATTATCAGTGACTATTTTTATTTTAAAGATTATGCGAGAAATATCGCGAGAAACGCGAATGAAATTTCGTAGAGATTAAGAGAATGGGACAAACCTTTATGGCGTGCAACTTAGTTCGCGAGTACAATTTCGTAAGAGGCAAATGTAAGACCTACAAGCACGTTATAAAGGGGGTATCTCTTTATATGATTTAGGGATAAGGTTATACCGCTACTGGAACCTGAGTCATACAGATGTAGGGGTTAAAGAAAACCTATCCGGGAGAGAGATCTTGGATTTCCAGCTTTATAAGGTTATACCCTGGTTGGACGACTGAGAGTCTCTTCCAAGAAGTGCAGAGTATGATCAAGGCGCCGAGGTACACGGTTTAGCCAAGGATGCCCAGGACAGACGAACCTACCCTGGCCATCTTTGGTAAGTCTTGGCTACAATGCACTTGGCCTGAAGAAAACCCCACCTAGGGTGCAGTCTTGTAACTATAAGCCATATAGGCATAAAGGACAAGAGGTTGAGAAAACAATTGGTTGTTGGTAAATATGGATGGGAGGAACTAGTCTTGTATGGCCGATGTGCCCTTCTTGAAGGGGCAGCCAGGGGGAAGATAAGGGCGACACCCTCCATTAGGGAGCTGATAAGTGTCTTAAGACGGCAATGTCATGGGGCTCTAAGATCACAAGATCATTTAGGCCTGTCATATTGTCGCGTAAATTTTACAGAGGCAAAAAGCCATAAGAGAAAAAAGTTAAGATGAGGTCAAGGGGTTTTTACATGCAAATGTGAAGACGTCCTGCGATTTCATCGCAAGACGGCAATGTCACGAGGCTTTGTTTTCGCGAGAAAACTTAGGCTCGTCATATTGTCGCAATATAATAAAGAAATATAGATAAGGCAAGATCAATGGGTCAATACATGAAAATATAAAGACGTCCTGCAATTTTGTCGCAAAAAGAAAAAATTGGCAAAATAAGACCTTTAATTAGGAAGGCAAAATAAGACCAATAGAATAATCTCAAAAATTAATTCTTCTTTGTTAAGCATGCAGGGAAGATTTCTTTATCACAAGAAACAAGTTGAATTCAACAAGTCTCAAGAAATTTAATGAGGAGGCAAGCAAGGGAATAAGTATGTAGGATTTCATTAAGTTTCTTGAGAATATTATAGTTCAAAAAAAGGTTATATCATTTGCGAGAAAGAAGAAGAAAAAAGAAATTAAAAATAGAACTCAAGCTTCAAGCGGTAGCCTCGCCAGATTTAGAATTGTCAGGATTTTTATCATCACCAATATTTCTTTCATCGCGAACATCATCGCCAGAGTTCTTTTTGTTACGATCTTCTCCTTCTTTTAGAGGGTTTTCTTATTTTCCTTGATCATCTTCTTCTTCAGCGTCTTCTTCAACATCTCCTTCAGAAGATGGATATTCTAAATCTTTATCCATAGGAAGAGGGACTTCATCATCGTCAACTTTTAAAGGTAGAACGGATACAGGAGAAAGAGAGTTGGAGATCAAAATTTCGTTCACGAGAACTTCAGCACTAAGATGAACTTGGCGAAGGAAACCTTTGTCACGATTTCTGATCTCTATATTCTTGAAATACTCAAGATAATCAAGTCTTTTTTCTGCTTTATCACGAATTTCTAAAAGGTTGGGAAGAAGAGTCTTGTTTTCTTTGCGAACACTGTCTAGCTCCTTAGTAAGATTGGTGATAGTAGAATGAAGGATTTTTTCAGATTCTGTGAGCAACAAAATAATGAAAGGTTATAGAAATAAATATATCGTGAGAATATCAACAAGTGAAATATAACATAAATTGTGACAAGGGAAATCAACAAGTGAGGCAGTCATAATTGACTACCTTCTTTTTGCGAAGTTAAGTTTTGGATTAATGAAAAGAGGCAGTTCTCCCATTGGTTCATAGCATCATCAAATTTGTCGCCAACTATGCCTTTTAAACGAGATTTCATGTTCTCTTCTTTGGTGCGTAAATATGAATTTTCTTTTGAAAATGAGGAATGAGACTCCTTTAGTTGGGAATATTCATCTCGAAGCTTGCTGGCATTCAAACTAAGAGTTAGTCTACCCTTGATAAGTTTGTTTATTTCAGCGTCAGATGATTCAGTTACTTCGTCAAGTTTATTTTTAAGAGAGCGGAGAGACTGCTTTTGGTCATCACATATCCCTTGAAGATTGTTTACTTTCTGCAAGGAGATCGCCAACAAGCTACTTTCTGCAAGGAGATCGCCAACAAGCCTGACAAAGATTCTATAGACAAATTAGTCTTGGATAACGAATATGAGAGGCGAGTAACCTCGTTGTTTAGAAAACTGTGATTTTGCAATAATTGATTATTCTCATTTGTGAGATTTCTTATTTGATCAACTGAATACGTATAAAGATTATCTAATCTACTATGCTGGTCCATCCAAGAATCTCTTTCAATGCGAGCTTCATCAGCTATGGTTTCAGATTTAAGTTTTTCGATGAAATGATTTCGGTTGGAAACTAATATATAAACCAAGAATTTAAAGGTAGGATTAAGTACGAAGAATATGGAAATAGAATAAAAAGATAAAAGGACAGAGGCAAAAAGAAGCTTACTTTTTAGCTCATCAATATTTCTAGCGAGATTCTCGCGATCCAGTACAGAGTTATTGAGCTTGTGGTTTAGAGTTTCACATTCAGAAGTCTTATCTTGAAGACTTTTTCTCAAAGCAGCATTTTCATTCTCTAGAGAAGCTCGTGAAACAGAATTGTCTGAGCCAAAATATTTGAACAGAGTTTCGCAAACTCCGCTTTGGAGAGAATCAGTAGAAGAATCTCTAGCATTATTTAGAATGTTAGATAAAATTTTGAAAGCAACATCAATTCCTGCGATGGTCTCATTTGATGAAGGAAGGGATGTAGAAGGTGAAATAGAGGAAGTGAGGACAAGTTGATGATTTGAGTCATTAGCAATGGTTGTATCATCAGAAGGAGGAGTTTTCGGGAAAGTAACATTTGGAGGAAGTAAAGGGCTAGAGGGAGTTTCAGGTATGATGGGTTCTGCAATTTGAATTGGTGAAGGACCAGTAGAGGAAGTGGTAGTGAAAGCGAGCTTCTCGCCAGAAGAAGGAGGAAGATCATATTGCACAGGTATAGGTGAAGCTTTCGTAGATATTAAGGGAGGAATGACGAAATTACTTCCAAAGGTCTTATTTAATTGGCGAGATCTTTTAGGAGGATTAGCATTACCCTCGTCATTCTGCAAACAATAATCTAGATAAGAAACAGAGGCAATAATATTGTTATTAAAAAATAGAATGTGTTTCTTACTACCTTATTGCTCGCAGAATTTTCTTTCCTTTTTCCAGTCGGCCTCTTATGAATAATAGGTTTTTGAGTCGAAGATTGGGAAATAGATGCAGCTCCGCTGAAGAGTACATAATATGGGGTTATAAAGAATTAAGTAAGAGAAGATCGAAGAATATAAATAAAAAGTTTGATCTAAGAAAATACCATGATCAAAAATATACCTCGAGGACTCCATTAATACAGTAGCAGAAGAATGAGAAGGAGAAGAAGTTGCAGAACAAAAATCAAAGAAACTAAGTAAAGAATAAAGAGAGTTAAGAGAAGAAAACTAGAAATGAAATTAGACTCTTCCTTTTATAGGAAAAGAAGGGAGTAAATTATGTGAGACGTGTCAATACAAAAGGACAGATTTACAACACGTGTTAACAAGGAAAGCTGAATTAGCGGAATATTGCCGGAGTAAAAAGTTCAGATATTCTTGCGATAGTTAAGGATTCTCATGATAGTTTCTTCTTCGCAGAAAAGACATGAGAATAGGCAAGATGTAGTACCAGAATATCGCCACAACGGTATTCTCGTGATAAGAACGACATTTCCACGAGAAGGTTGAATACTCCCACTACAAGAATGACATCTTTCACGAGAGCGTCGTGAGAATTATCCAACGAAATTTGGTGAGCAACATGAGAAAGCATCAAGATAGTTGACAATTGAATAAGCATGATAAAAGAATGTTGTTTCACGAGGATTACGAAAGATGGCTAAAATAAACAATGTAACTGCCACGATGAGATTGCAGAATAGATCCGAAAGAAGGGGAAAGATTAGCTGTCTTCCATTATGTAATTTCCTATATAAGGAGATCAGGTAAGCCCAGAGGAGGATGATGTATTTTTTAGAGTTGAGAAAATCTTGAGGAGAGAGAAAATCCAGAAAAGAAAGTTGTAATTCTGAGTTTGAATATTTTCTGTAAACATTTCTGAGATCTAAATAATAAAAGTGTCGTTTAATTCTTTAATCTTCAACTAGTTTCACTTAGATTTTTATAGGATCTTAATAGGGGTGTAGTGTGGGAAATCCTTCTACTACAATCAGGTTTCAGTTTGAAGAGAAAATAGGAGGAAAAAATCGCAGGTCTAGGCTTCTCTATCGGGTTTCGGTTAGGAGGAAAAAATTCGCATACACCCCATATTTCTTTCACCCAAACCCACTTTTCACATTACCGGGAGTCCTTTTCAGCCGTCCAATGGAAAAACCAATTTGTAACTTCCCGACCGCCGGATAAGAGTCCCCGTTGAATGACGTCCGTATGATAGCTTTTGCTATCATGACACAAAGACCACTTTTTTTTATAACAATGACTAGGTATCACCGGGGCCTTACGGCCCCGGCTCAACCACTCATTTTAGTCTTAACTTTACCTATTTTAGGTATACAGTTCCTGCAATATTATATCTCGAAACAAAATGATCAATATCATTTAAAAGGATACGTAGTGCATTAGTCATAACTTAGAATTCAACACCGACTATGTCATGAAAATATCAAAATATCACAGTGATGTCGTATCCTACTACATTATATGTACATCAACTTAGAGGTGTACATATAATATGAGGAAATTAATTTCGAAATTTTGCATCATAATATACCTAATAACCAACAAAAATTTCTCATTGTAAGTCTTATTTGACACTTCTTATAATTTTCCAACCTACAATTCCAAAATGAAATATGAAGAGCATGTGTTTCTAGTCAGTGATTTTATTATAGTTACTCTTATATTAAATCTGGGATCATGTGAAATATATTGTGAATTTTAACTACATGCTTAAAATTGCATATGATATCACTTTGTTCTAAACCGCATTTGAACAATAAATTATATTCTTTCAACAAACTAAGGCAGGTCTTAAAAGGCTTGACCGAAACGATATGACAACAAATAACCAACAACAAAAAAATCACTGAGTAATATGATTATGTATAAAAATAGACAGAAATTCATCAACAAAATTACATACGGATTTTTTTAGCACTTATAAAATTAAAAGCCGTAGATGGGTAGGTAATCTTACCTATTATAGTCTTTATTGGTGCATATATCATGTCAACCAAAATAACAATTAAAAGTGGTAATATATGCTGATTAAAAACGACATGAAAATAACCATATATGAAGCATACTGTAAAACGTAGCACGACGTTACCTTATAAACATATTTGACATATGTTAGTCATTTAATCCAAAACAAATCTAGCTATACCTCTTTGAATTGCTATAGACTAATCATATTCTTCGTTCCGTTTTATACACATTAAGAACTTTTTTGCATCTTTTAATTATTTCTTGATCCCAAATGCTACAGATGTTCTTGGAATGTTAACATCCTACATTCTTGTCTTTCTTTACTCTTTCTTCATCTGTGTAATAATATCTCCCAAATTCTTTTATATGCTTTCCAGATCTACTGTTTGGGGAAAGATTTTTATTTTTATGCTCCCTCTCTCTCTATTTATATTGACATATATATATATTTTCTTCTTCAAAAACAATATATGGAAAACATAAATTGTCAATTTTTTAAACGTTGCAAAGATATATTTCTTTTGCATTCGGTGCCTCATTAAACTCCGAATCTTCTCCGAAAGTTTTCTTCGGTAACTAAGCTTCAAGCATTTTAGTGTCACGTGTGGCTGTAGAATTTTTTTACCGTGTTTTTGATTCTGCCACTCTCATTAATTTCCAAAAATTGGTTAAACGTGATGTCGTTCCATTCTTTTTCTAATTTTTGATATTGTCTAAACTTTGTCAGCTCGTGTTTTGTATTCTATTTTCATTGTATGTATATACGATCCTATTGTAATGATATTTAATCCAATATTTTATAGATTTATAAAACTCAATCGGATAATATTGTAAAAACATGGTCTCGTACCCATACCTTTCTCCATGTATATATTGTTCCAACACATATTTTTCATCAGAATCCATTGGTTTTCTATTAAGGAAATAAGGGCGTCGTTTGTAGGGTTTCCTTTGATATTCGTTCCCAATATTGGTTGTTTGATAACGATTTATTCTTCATCTATTAAACTATTTTGATACGACTTTTGAACTATATATCTTGTTGTGGGGAGACATTTTTCTATTTCTTTTGTTCTCCAAAACCTTTTTTTTTTGTTCTCAAACTTCAGGTGTTGTAATACAAAAATTTAACTTTGTTATTTTCTAGGTTTTTATAGCAGTAAACCTTGTTATTATGTTGGTTAATATAGCCTATTTTTGATCTCGGCTTGTGATTCGTGTGCTCGAGTATATACGGTATTCTAAGTGAACTTGCAAATCTGACCCTAACCTTACCTCGGTTTGTGTTCTATCCCTATTCAACCTAGTTAAGGAAGTCAGTATTTCCATATATTTAAAATTGTATTTATTATCCATTAATAAAATCGGGTATTTTAAGATACCTAAAGTTGTATTATCTTTCTTATTTCCAGGTTTATTTGATTTCGTTGCTATTATACGCTTATAGCAACACCAATAACCATGATGAATCTTTATATGGAAGTGAGAGAAATTTTAGGGTTATTAGTTTTTCACTTATAGCTAAACAAATCCTCATGAATTCAAAACACCATACATTTTGTTGCTATGCTTGGTTCTAGGTTCCACTTTAATTTGAGCCACAAATCATGACCGACATGAGATATGACACTTTTCAAATTTCTGTAATCCATAGATAATATTGTTATCGGTAAGCAGGAAAATTTTAGCCTAGTCAAATAACAATATATGTGGGAGTGAGCCCCCAACTACATGGTTGGGAACCATGTGCTCTTCCATTTGAGCTAAGACATCTTGTACCATTTTTTAATGTGATTGGGATTTAACCTAATGATACTTAAGCTAAAATAATTCATAAATTTAGCAAGAAGAGAGTTTAATCACTGCTTCCGGCACGTTAGTAAGGAATAACACGATAATTAGTTTCACCTCATATCAAGAAGTGGGGATCAGAAGTCCAAACTGATGTCACTATTGATACTTGCAGAAGCATAAAATTGAAATTCGCCAGCAGTAACACTCCATTTAGCAAGGAATTAATGTGGAGAGGCTTCTGGGGTTACTTATTCTCTTAAAAAGGTAACATTTTCAAAATGTAATCCGTTATACGCACCGGGTATAATGGAAATTGTCCTTATTTAGTGAGGCAGCCCCTGGTCAAAAAAGGATTTTACCTAGCAATGTATAATAAAGGCACAATAAAAAAAACGGAAAAGCTAGGGTTTGGCCGGGTAAGGTCCGGTTTTTTCTCTTTTCTTTTTTGCGTGCGTTCTTGAGTGTTCTAGGGTTTGGCGTCAATTCATGGCGCTGAATCAATCAATCCCACCTGATCTTAATGATCAAAATCATGGATACAATTCACGGGGACACTTCTTTCAACCCCCAAACAGATCTCGTTCCAAATCAAGGCCAAGAAAAGAATATGTTCCAAAGAATAGAAACCCTAATTCTAACGTTTTAGGGAAACAGATTGAAGATGGTTTAAAGAAATCGATTGAAGGTGCATCTACCCCTAATCAACCTGAAGGAAATCGTACATATGCTTTAGTTCTTAGAAAAAGAACTCATGTTTTATCAAAGATTGATGCTGATTCTCTATCGCTTCCTCCAGTTCATAACAAACATGGTGATGTTATTATTAGGATTCCAAAGGAAACCCATGCACTAATTATTGAAGTTTGGAAATACAGTTTGGTTGGGCGTTTGGATTTCAAAACCCTAACTTTCGAAGAAGCTAAGCGTGATTTATTAAATCAATGGAAGTTAATCGGTGTGGTGCAGTTCATCCCATGGATTCGTGGTTATTTTGTTATCAAGTTAGACAATGAAGATGATCGTAAGAGAGTAAGTTATGATGGTCCGTGGAAAGTGAAGAAGCAACAGCTGAAAATCCAGCCATGGACACCTATGTTCAACCCAGATGTTGACAGGGTTACAAGAGCAGCGGTATGGGTACGTTTTACAAATCTCCCTTGCGAATTCTGGGATGAAGAGACGTTGTTTAGGTTAGCTAGGGGACTTGGAAAACATGTTGTTGTTGATCCAAGAACCCTATGTCATGAATACGGTTACTTTTCTGCGGTATTGATTGATATTGACTTTTCAAAACCGTTAGGTAATATTATGGTTAATGATGAATATGCTACTGAAGGTTTCTATGTTGATTATGAAATTCTTAACCAACCAAGCTTCTGTGATTATTGCAAGTCAATTGGTCATGAGAACAAGGATTGTAGAATTAAACTTCGCAAGGAGTTGGAGGAGCAAGAAAGAGTTGATAAGGATCCAGAGATTAAGAAAAAGCTTAGGGACCAAATCCATGAGTTGCGAAATTTTTGGAGGCTCCGCAAGTATAACAAACCAAAGGATGATGAGGATCCACCTCCCCCTAGGGAAGGTGATGGGATTGTGACCGTGCAAAATCCCCTCAAGCAAACGCCGAAAGTCCCTTTGACTGAGTTGTTTGCTGGTGCGCATACTTACTTTGCTACTCCAGCAGCAAGTGAAGCTAAAATATCTCGTTCAAACATCATGCCTAACTTAACTGATGTGGCTCCAATAAGTGTTGTAGCTAAAAATGTAGATACCGCTGAGGTTGAATCAATGCCTCAAAATATTGAGAGTGATAGTGATAGTGATAATGAGGATAATGAAGTGTTGGATGCGATTCGGGAGGTGGAGGAGTTAAAGAAGAGAGCTACGGAACTTGACAAGTCAGCCGAGATGGCTGCAATAGAGCGGGATGCTGCAAGTGCGAAGGTTAATCACTTGCGAGAGTTGGCCTTGGAGAAGAGGAAGGCAAAAGAGTTGGAAGCATGCAAGAAGGAAGCTCAGGCGCGCAAGGTAGCAGATGTGGAGGCGCGTCGGTCCAAGGACGTTGAGGTGCGAAAGGAAAAGGAAATTGAGGTGGCGGCTTCTATTATTGAGACGACGGCTAAAAATGGATATGATGCGAACATTTAGGTGATTGCTACTTCTGGGAGAATTGAATCTGCGGGTAGAGAATTGCCAATTGCAGATCTTGTTTTAGAACAAGTAGTGGGCGATGGCTTTAGCCCGGCTACTAGAACTTCTCGAATATCTTCACCTGTCAAACCTGTTGATGAGTTGGCGACATCAAACATGTTTGATACTGGGACTGACGATATTGAGAGTATGGAGGAGTGGTTTACACGGAGGTACCTCTTACTTCCATGGCTACTTCTTCCGTGGATGCTGCAACATCAGTTGAGGAGGAAACTAAGAAATTAGATTGGAGTGCGGTGCAAGAATAAGAGGAGAGGATGAAAAAAGATCTAGCAGCCAAGAAGAAGTTGGATGTTGCTGCTAGGAAACTGGCAACATGGAAGACTAAGCCAAAATATCAAATTGCTTTACAAACTATCAGCACAAGAGGAAGAAGTAAATCTCGTAAGGGTTCGGCAAGACCTCCTAAAAAAGGGGTTGATTAATGTGTGTCTTTTATTGGAATGCTCAGGGATTGGCTAAAGATGGTGCAAGGGCCAAGTTGGAGGATCTTTATCACTTGCACAATCCTGACATCATTTGTATTGAAGAGCCGCAGGTTTTTTGCAAGACACGTTTTGTTAGGAAGTTGAGATTATTGGATTTTTCGGAAGAAGTAATTACTAATGAGGTAAATAAGGAGAAAGGTAATCTTTGGGTTTTATGGAGGAGCTCTCTAACAAGACCTACGGTTTTATCTTCTTCAAAGCAGGCTATCACCTTAGATTTTGCTGGAGTTTATATTTCAGCGGTTCATGCTTCGTATGCTCCAATGGTAAGGAAAAACTTGTGGCGTCAATTGGGTTTAGGTGTTATTTCTAATCCTTGGTTGGTGCTCGGTGATTTCAATTGTGTCTTGCGCGTGGATGAGAAAAATGGAGGGAAGCCAATGTTAGATTTTTTGATGCATGAATTTCGTAATTGGATTTTTGACAATGGTATGGTTGAAGCGGACTCTCTTGGGAAGAAATACACTTGGTGTAATTCTCGAAAGGGTAACAAATGTATTATTTCTAAGCATGATATGGCTATTGTTAATGAAGCTTGGTGTGAGAGATTTCCAAATTGGAGATGCAAGGCGCTTCTAAGAATCTGTTCGGATCACTCTCCTCTTATTGGGTTTGCTGTTGACAGCCCAAGGCCGAGAAGATCTCCTTTTAGATTTCAAAAAATGTGGCTAAGTCATCATACGTTTATGAATTTGGTTGAGGGAGTTTGGAACACTTATTTAGCTGGGGCGCCTCCTTTTGTTTTTATGGCTAAATTGAAGAGGTTGAAGGAATCCTTGAAAACTTGGAATTTTGAGGTTTTTGGAGATATAAAGTATCGTTTGAAGCAAGCAGAGGCTATTTTAGAGACGGAATCTGATTTGCTTGATTATGAGCCTCGTGATGAGGTCCAGTTTATTAAGGTGGCGGAGGCCAAGAAGGCTATTGATGATGTGCGGAATAACCTGGCTACCATGCTAAAGCTGAAGGCGAGAGTCAATTGGTTGGAGGATGGTGATCAGAACACGCGTTTTTTCGACAATAGCATTCGCATAAGGAGGAGTCAAAACACAATCTCGGAGATTAAAGTTTCATCTAACTCTACTTTATTTTTGCAGGATGATATTAATGATTATATTGTCAATCATTACCGTGACAAGTTCAATGGTGGTGGGGTTACAATTGATCCGAAGCTGTTTGATATTCAGCATGAGCGGATTACAGCTGAGGAGAGTGGATTTATGGATGCGGTTCCAACTATTGAAGAAGTTAAAGAAGCTGTTTTTGATTTAGGTGCGGATTCAGCCCCTGGCCCAGACGGTTTTACAGGTTCATTCTATAGATAGTGTTGGAGCATTATTTCAGGAGATCTTCTTAAGGCCATTACTAATTGTTGGACTATGCGTAAAATTCCAAATGGCATTAATTCTAGTTTCATTGTTTTGATTCCTAAGAATGGAAAATCTGATGCTATTAAGGATTATAGGCCGATTGGTTTAAGCAATTTTTTCTTCAAGATCATTACGAAGATTATGGCTACCAGATTGGGTATGGTTCTAAACAAGTTGATTTCTGAAGAACAAGTTGCCTTCATGAAGGGACGTAATATTCATGAAAATATAGCATTGGCGTCGGAGATTATCAATGAGTTGAGCATTAAAAGGAAGCATGGAAACGTGGGCTTAAAGCTTGACATTGCCTAGCCTTTTGATACGGTAAGCTGGGATTTTATTCTCGAAGTGTTTAGGCAATATGGTTTCTCGAAGGATTGGTGCAATTGGCTTCTCAATATACTTCAATCTGCTCGGATTTCGGTCATGATTAATGGAAGCCCGGAAGGCTTTTTTAGCATTAAAAGAGGTTTGAGACAAGGTGATCCTCTTTCTCCTTTGATTTTTGTTCTTATTGAGGATGTTTTGAGTCGTAACATTACAAAATTGTTTGATTCGAAAAGAATGCAACCGATGGTTAGCAAGAAGAGTGTATCCCCTACGCATTTGCTCTTTGCAGATGATATTCTTATTTTCTGTAAGGGTAACTTGCAAAGTTTAAGCAGCTTGAAAGATATTCTAGGTATGTATCAATTGGCTTCAGGCCAAAGTGTTAGCTATGCCAAAAGCAAATTCTATTTTAGTGGTGATAGAGACTCCCGGGGGGTTGCGATTAAAAATTATTTGGGCATGGAGAGAGCTTCTTTTCCGGACAAGTATTTGGGAATTCAATTGAAGCCGGGCATTGTTCGTCATGCTCATGTCCATGAAGTGGTGGAGAAGATTATGGATAAGCTTGCTGGGTGGAAAGGTAATCTTCTATCTTTTCAAGCTAGGTTGGTTCTGATTAAATCTGTTATTTCAAGCTATATCATACATTCAATGGCTGTTTATAAGTGGCCATGTAATATGATTAAGCAAGCGGAGAAGGCCATTAGAAATTTTCTTTGGTCTGGTGATGCGGAAAAACGTAAGTATTTCACGGTTAAATATGATGCTATATGCTGTCCTAAGTGTGAAGGTGGTCTAGGTTTGAAGAAGTTGAACGACGTTAACAGGGCTATGCTCATGAAGTTATGGATTTCTATTCGTGATTCAAATAAGACTTGTGAAAGATTCTTACGAGCGAAGTTCTTCAAACTGAATGGTAACTTAATTGACTACAAGTTGGGTTCTTCGGTCTTTTTGGGAGTGCGTTTGGTATACAATTTTGTTCAGAAACACACACGTTAAATTATAGGCAATGGTGATAATACTTCCTTATTCTTTGATAATTGGTGTGGTGATTTTTCGATTGTGAAGAGTCTTGGAATCTCTTCTACAGGCCGGAATGAGTTTAAAACAAAGGTGAGTGATATAATTGTTGATGGTGCATGGTCAATCCCGCAGGTTACGAGAGATTTTATGATCCGTTGCAATATTGATGTGGAGAACTTGCCAGTCATTGATGGTGGGGATGATTACAAGATATGGGATTTGGATAAAAAAGGTGTCTTCTCGGTCAAATCGGCCAAGGAGGCAATTAGAGTGCGTGCGGCAATTGAGTCACATGTTGTTTTATTTACACGTAATGTTGTGCACCCAACTTTGAGTGTGCAATATTGGAAGGTGTGGGCTAATCAGTGTTGTGCTACGGAGGATAATGTAATCAAACAAACTAAAAGGTCTATGCCTACTATTTGTCGCATTTGTAGGAGGGATGGCGAGTCTATGGATCACATCACTTGGCAATGTAGGTTTGCAAGATGTATTTGGGCCTGGGCAGCGAGAATCTTTAATATGCAACCAATGGAGGACCTCGTTGATTCTTATAAGGTTGCAAAGGGTCGTAGTAGGATGATTAAGGATTTGTGGCTTGTTGCTCATCTTTCAATTGCCACGGAACTATAGAAGTTAAGGAATAGCATTTATTTTGATGAGGCGAAGGTGAATTGGCTAGGTTTTAAAGGCCGAGTTTACCAATTAATTCATGATAATTCGATCTGCATGAAGGGCTACATGTATAACAAAGAAGATGACTTACGGATTTTGAATTACTTCAAGGTGGCACACAGGTCTTGCCGGATTTCTACTCCTTTGGAGGTTGTTTGGTGGCCTCCAAACCCTGGTGAGATTATGATTTGTTTTGATGGCGCGTCGCTTGGCAACCCAGGGCAGGCAGGTTGTGGCGTGACTTTCTGTGGATCAGGCGCGGAGATTTTGGGCAGTTTATTGGTAGGCCTTGGCTGGCAAACCAATTTTTATGCTGAAGTTTGTGCAATTATTTATGGCGCGATGTATGCTAGAAGATGGTATATCAAGCAGCTTTGTGTTCGCTCGGATTCAATGAGTTGCATTCAAGCTTTTCAAGAGGGGCAGCTTCCTTGGCAGCTGATGCAGAAGTGGAGAATGGAGAGATCTTTCTATGATAATATTAGATATGTTCATAGCTATAGAGAGGTTAATTTTTCAGCTGATGCCTCAGCCAAACAAGCATGTTTGTTGACCGAGGATACCTTTGAGTTTTATGAGGGTAGGCCAGTGTCCACGAAAATTTATGAGTGGCCTGAAGAGGTTTATTATCGTTTCACTTAAGTATTCTACTAGTGATAGCCTTACGGCTATGCATTAGTAAGGCTTATTCCCTGTACAGTTTTTTCGTTTTTAAATTTTATTGACCGAGTAAAAAAAAAAGGCACAATCATCATTTAATAGATTAACAATCAATCAGAACCTAATCAACTACCGTCTAAAGTTTAAAGTGTCGGAAATTCAAAAATCGTTTTAAAGAGAGTAAATTTAAAATTAACGGAAATTATACTCAACTCCCCAAACACCTACTTACTCTCCTCCCCATCCAAAGTGTCATCATCTGTACCTCTCATTAATCCATTTCCTTTCTTAACCAATTCCCATAATTTGGGTCTTAGTGGATCATGACGCCTAAGTTTGAGAGGTAAGTAAGGATGTGCTTGAGGGGTTGGTAATTACAATCCATAAAGGAATTTCTGAAATGAATTGTCATCACATTAGGTTGATCAGTCTCTTGGACCAAATGCTTCAGTTTGCAACTTGACTCCCTCTCAAAAAGTTCAAACATAACATCTTCCATTTCCCCGCGGCCCTTTTATAAGGTTTAATGCCTTTAATCGGCGTTGATTTCTTTCCCAAGAATATGCTATAAGAGAAAGCTCCATCTCCACAATTGAAATTACTGCTCAAACTGCACATGGTTACACTAACGGGATAACACCCTAATTAGAAATGTTTGTGTTGAATTTGTAAATGTTACAGATTATAAGATTCATTCTTAAATGAATAACACCTAGTAAGAGTTAAATTACCATATTAGTACAAAACAGAATACTAAAGAAATCTCAAACACTCGAACGGTTTCAAATATGTAAATTCATCAGCAAACTTTGCTTACAGAGTATATGAATACCACAAATTTCATGCACACAAAAGGGTAAGTTCACAGAACCACAACAAATAAAGCCTTCAAAATGGAAATACATAATAATATCCTTAAATTGTATCAAGACTGGAACTTCAGACCTGCATGCCAACACTATTTGATATAGTTGTAGTACGCAATTGACATGAAAATGACATAACAATTACTAATAAAAGACTGAATCTGGTGTGGATCGAACACACAACCTTCTAACTTGATGTCAGATGCACTACCATTGTGCCACAGACTCAATTCATTTTTAATGAACCGGTTTGAACCATGAAACTTTGTTCTAAAATAAATTAAACATGTCAAAATCACAAATCTAAAGGTAAAAGTAGAACAACACTGCTGCTTCTTCGAATCTAACAATACATAAATTGCACCTTTATGGCTTAGCATAAATAAATTACGTTTCATCAAAAACATGCAAGTTGATTTTCGTACTCTGTTACTTCAACTCACATAACAAAATTAGTTCCTACCAAGTTTTCAAGTAATTGTGACAGCTGATGGGAATACGAAAAATATTTAGAAATATGAACTCATATATACTTGTACGTTATCTTATAATTTTTTTAATACATCTAGCCATCTATTATACTTGAGAAACACATGAGGTTCAGTATTAAAGAATAATTGAAGGTCATCTGAGGTTGAAACTAGCCTATATTAATCATTTTTTTACTATATTCCGAAAACGGGACGAAAATGATACAACTCGCAGTGATCTCTTCATATATGGTTGTGGGTTTGTGCACATTTTATATATACTGAATATAGTACTATTCTAGAGATTAAAAACTAAGAGCTCATGAGGCTAGAGATTAGTAACTAAGAGCTCATGGGGATATTCATGATTGATCAATTTTGTGCGTAAAGACCATATGTATAACTATTACCTCCATTAGTTTCAGCTGCAGTTACTACACAACCATCAGTTGGGGAATTATCTGTTCTCAACCAATCTTATTATACATTACATCATCACTTGATGAGCTACGATACATACATCAATCAGCATTCATTGCATGTTGATGTAACTCTTACACTTCGTAAGAATCTAATTCAAGTGAGTTACCTCCAAATGTATCTGGGACACCAACAATGGCTTCTAGCTTTAACGCTCACAATCATACCAATGATAGGTGTATAGAACACCTAATTTTATATCGAGTATGTATGCTTTCATTGCTACTTTTCTTGTAAATTATGTATCTTATGTTTTCTTTTGAGTTTAATAGGTACTCTGGAGTCATTAGGAGCAAAAGAAGGAAAAATCATTGATTTGGAGCGTAAAGGGTAAAAAGGTCAATTCATATGCGAGATGTACTTGGAGCAGGCGAAAGTTATGCAACAAAGGAGGTGAAGGATGAACTGTCAGTTCCCTGCAATTTACAGTTGAGTTGAAAAAGGAATTAGCTTGTCAGTTTGGCATTACCGACAAACCGTATATGAATTTGGTGCCCATATTGATCTGTTGGGTGCCTGAAGTATTTCTTATCATTACCTACATCTGAAATTGAGAGAAAAGGATTTCTTTCAATCATTCACTCACTAACTCAGAGGAGAAGCCATTGCGGCTGCTGGTAGAAGAAATCGACGAAGATATGGATCTGTAGTGGTGATACAAATTCCAAGCAGAGAGAATAAGGGAGAGTTACATGGTGTTGCTGCTGTTTGGTTTGCGACAGTCAATTGAGAATAAAATGAACCTACTGATAAAGAGAGATTGATGGGATTGTGATGACATCTGAAGTTCAAGGATGAAGTATGTTGTTGTTCAGATGAAAATGGTGGATTTAAAGTCTTGGTATGACTAGAAATGATGGGTTTGTTGTGGATTCAAGTCATATGAAGCTAGGTTAGAAGTTTGTGGGTCAGCTGATGAAGTTTAGAAGAAATTAGGGTGAGCATCTCATGTTAAAATCAGATAATAGTCGAGATAAGGAAGTCGAGCTTGCTGCTGCGTTCGATTGAAGACGGTGGTTATGTTGCCATGAGGTGGGAAAGAATTGTTGCTGCTGTTCAAGGATTAGAAATGAAATCTTGGGTTGTTGCTGGAAATGATGGGTTTGCAGGAAAGGAGATAGAGAGGCTCATACAATTCAGGACAGAGTGCATCTCTGAAGCACCAAACTGTGCACCACAACTGTTCGAGGAAAGGCCTGGTAGATGGAAGAATTGGTAATGAATTTCACTTGGGACTGGTGGCAGTTGTGACAGTGATGGAGGTGTTGCTGTTTCTCATGGAATTGCGGAGAAGCTACAGAAGGAGTTGGTTACATCAGGTTCCGTGGAAGAAGTGCAGTTTCTGTTGGAAATGGAGCTACATTACAGTGTCACTGAAATGAGTTGATGCAGTTAGGCAAGATTCTGGTGGAGGTGTCGCTTCAGTGGACTGGCTAATGAGTTGCAGCTATAATTAGGTGCATGAATTTAATGAATAACAGTGAAATGATAGAAGCCGGAGTTCAGTGGCGTTGCAGGGGAGCAATATGGATGGTGATGCTGGTAGTGAACATGGACGGTGTAGAGAATAATAACACGTTGTTGTTGGTGGTGTGTGAATTTTTAGAGGTGGATATGCTGCATAAGTTACAACAAGATTGCAATATAGTTTCTCCTGGTGGTCGCTATGGCTGAATTAGAGCAATGGGAGTTAAATGGCTAGCCACAGTTGTGAATTGAAGCTACAGCAGAAAAGACTGCAGTGATGGAGCTATTTATGGCTTGATCTGTATTTGGCAGGGAAGGATGTTTTGTTGTGCAGTGTGTAATTGATGCTGAACTGAAGTGGTAGAATGAATGTATATTGCAGCTGGAGTTACTGATATGGGAGCTGGTGGTTCACAAAGAGGAAGAAAAAAGTTGCAGAAATTTTAAATGCTGCTCCAATGGACTGAGACGGTGAATTGCAAGTGATGTGCAAATGGCAGTTGAAACTGGATGGAGTACTTCTGTTGAAAATGGAAAATTTAAGCTGTTGGCAGTGACGAGGAGGAGATGGTGAGCACTAGTCCGTGGTTGTGGTATGAGTATAAGTGCAGAAGCTGGAATGGTTATGGTGTTACGCTATAGCAGTGGTGGTTTGAGTTACTGTTGCAGCTATTGATATGAGTTGTGTGTGTGTGTGCAATGAGAAGAGCTGGCATTGCAGGTTATAGAGATGGGAGTTGTGGAGTTCTGATATTGCATTGCAGGTGGTCTTGTGGCTGTACAAGGAGAAGGGGGCATTGGCTGGAATGAAGAATGGTTTGAGGTTGTGTGCTGTGATTGTATGTTGGGTTGCGAGTTTGAGATGAAATGATAAGAGTGTAGCTGCAATGTTGGTGACTGATCAAGATTGCAAGAGGATAGTCAGGGGGAGGAAACACTGTTACCGCAATGGTTGACTCTTATGACGTTGGAATTGAATTGAACTGAAGCTGGTGGAATGGAAGATGGAATTGCAAATGGCAGCTACAGATGGCGCGGCTAGAAGGGAAGCTGGTGAATGGAAGTGGTGCTGGTATTGCTATGGGAATAGATAGTACGAATGATGCTGTTGTTATGAGGTTTGCAGGTAGTGCTAATGTACACAGGGTATTTTGAATCTGAAGCTAAAAACTGAGAAGTGGTAATGGGTACTCGGTGGAGATGCTGCAGAAACAGTGCGGAAATGCAGTGAGAATGGCAAGCCGGTGGAACTAGTTCCGGTTGTCAGATTTTGGAACCGGAAGTGGGGATCGTGAAGATTCAATGAATCATGAAGGGGGTTTGAGTCGGATGAAAAAGTCGTCGGCCGGATATATGAGCTACGGGTCACACTTTTGGGTACGTTTCCGCAAGATATAAGGAATTGAGTTAGATGATTTTTGTGAATGTGTGGACTTTAGAGAAGCAAAGTTGAGCTACTGGAAGTGTAGAATTACCTGGTGACAGTTTCTGATGACAAAGGCGGCCAGAGATAGTTTTCCGGCTATCGGATTCCGGCGCCGATGACCGGATGACGTCGTCAATCCGGCGACCAGTTTTGGACCCAAATTTTCCAGAGACTTATTTTCACACATGGGCTTGGTGGACGAATTTGAGACGGGTTTTGAGAAGACTTGGCCTACTTTTGGGTATCCTTTTGGGAGAGGCATATAAAGAGAACTTTTTCTCTAAACCTAGATATATCTCCATTAGGGAGAGCTGCTGCTACTTGTTTTCTAGGGTTTAGAACATGATGCTTTCTTCTATGATTTTTGTGATGAACTCCATTAACACAAGTAGATAATTTATTTTTATTGGTTAAAGATGTAGTCGGATTTTACAAGCATGCTATTTGATTTATGAATTAGTTTTGTCTCAAAATCATCGTTCACTTTCTACGGTTTATAATAATTGCATGATTGATGTATTGCAATATGATTGAATGTTTGTTTGGTTGAGTCTAGAATTGGTTGAACATACATCCATATCTATAGCTATTTTAGGGTTTTCATCGAGCGATAACCTTGAATACGAGTAGCATGATATGATTATAGTTTGTAGTGATGCACTCTTGTAATCATATGTAGAAATTGACCATTGTCCGAATTGTCATGCGCAATGTATGACGATCGCATTGATTATCCTATTTCCAAAACTTAATGCTCCTAGGAATTGAACTTAATTAGCGCAAGGCGTTAGGTTATTCTTTAGGTACAATTCACATATGCAGCTCTAATGTGTTTGTTGATAAATTTAGGAAATTTACGGAGTATTCTTGCAAAAAGGTATTCTAGGGCTTTTGATGATAGCGAGATTAAATAGGAATTCTATTCATATATTCAACACTTGCTTACAATTGAAGATGAAATCTGCAACCAATATTCGCACATCCTTGATCTGCGTGTTTACTTTTTATTGTTTTGTTTTTATTTTATTTTAGTATATAAAAATCAGAAAATCACCCCGGTATTTTATATAGAAAACCAAAAAATCTTGACAACCTAGACCTCTCTGTGGGATCGATCCTTTCTTGCCCTTGCTATATTTATATTTTGAGTAGTAAGAAAGTGTAATTATTTTTGACGCATACGACATCGATCAAATTTTGCGCGTTCTTGGGAGGCAACGGTTGTCACTTGTTTTTGGTTTCTTATTTTGGTTTTGTTTTTTTTTAGTTTTTCTTATTTTCTGGGTTTTAACCTTGGTTTGAGAATCTTATTTCAGGAACTTATTTCTCATGGATGGAGCATATTGGAACAACGGATACGGTTTTCAACAACCTCAACAATATGACAACTACCAATTCCAGGGGTATAATCAAAACCAATTTATTGGTTATGACCAATATTCCATGGAACCTTATGGTTTTCCTCAACAACCTTATGGCGGGTATGGGTGTGAACAACTACAAGGATTGGAGGATTCTTATGCTAGTGAACATCAATTCTCTAACTTGTTAGATAACTTTTCCAACTTTGTACGACAAGAGTTTCAAAAAGCTAAAGAGACTAGAGACGAGCAACTCCAAGAACTTCGTGAAGGTATTGCTAACTTGCGAAGAGGCATTGATCAATGTAAGGAAGGTATGTATAATTCTAATGTGCATATGGGTTGTGATGATTTGATTGATGCTAATGTTGAAAAAGACCAATCCTTGGGCACTTGTGTTGATAATTGTGTAGCTAACTCAACTCTTGATCTTAATAATGATCATTCGCCTATTCAAAAGGATGAGTTAGAGTTTAGCAACACTAAATTCAGCGACGAAGAACCATATGTTAACTATGAAAGTGACGGTAATTATGATACATTGCTTGAAACAACTCATGGTGACAACAATGAGGAGTGTACAATGCAATCTTTTTGGGATCAAGATCAAGACGAAGAGGAATATGATGACACTAGTGCAGCTTGCTCAAGCATTGATCTTAATAATGATCAAGAGCCTATTCAAATGGTGGATCTCCAGGATGAAGCATTTTTGAGTGTTCTAAAAAAATTACTTATAGCGAAATTTGGATCCGCAGTGGATTATGTGCCTTACAACAAAGAGGAGTGTGTTGAGAATGAAACCGATATGACCAATATTGTGGAAGACCCAATTGAACTTGTGAATGATTGTAACAATGATGTTAATGTCGAGACTTTGGTTAAGGCAGAAACGGACGAAGAATGGTTGCAAGGTTGATAGAGGACCATGATATACAAGAGGTGAATAGTTCACTTGAATTTTTCAAGGATGAAGAGGATTCCGTGCTACAAGAGATTATGCGAGGTTTGTCTAACCCTTTGCATATTATTTCTTCTCCTTTACCTCTTATTGGTTTGAATGTATGTGCTTAGAAAACATTGTTAGATGACTTTGTTTCTCGATATCCGCCGTTAGAAACATTTGATTCTCATATTATGCAGGTTTGTGAACAAGACATCATGGAAGTACCCGACTTCTATATTCTTTATACACTTCCAAGTGTGGACAAGAATAAGTGTGGGGGAAGATTTTATCGGTTAATAGCTTCATTTGTGTTTTATATTACTAATATTTGTGCGAAGCTAGTGTTTGCAAAACAGGTGTTATGGGTGGATCCCCAACTTTTCAGATTATTGGTGTATGGGGAATTCAACTTGCATGTCGGTCCGTCGACTTTAAACCAAGCGCTAATGGGAGGTAACCCACTGGTTTTGTGTATCTATCTCTATCTTTTTCTTTTATTTTAAGTTTCTTATCTTTATTTTATTTTGGATATTTGCATATCAAAACTCCAACTTTTAGAGATTTTTGAACAATTTAGAATAAACACTAGCCTTTCTAAGTAGATGGAATTTTTTCTTGGCGGTGAGGTGTATATATTGGCTGAGTTGGGATTAGATACCAACTAAATAGCTTGTTTAGTGTTTATCCTCTATTGTTCCGAAATAGCTATGAGTTGGAGTAATGAGTTTTTATCATGCATTTTATTTTCATATTGTGTATATATATCATGTTATGGATTTCCCACCTTGAACTCTCTTTGGACGATTCAATTTTACATTGAGGACAATGTAAAGTTTAAGTGTGTGGGAGCATTTATATGTTTGTATGGTTTGTTTTAAAAAAAAATCAAAAAATCAAAAAAATAGAAAAACCAAGAATTTTTTTTTGTGCTTTTTGAACTCCGAAATCTAGAAACTTGTGCCTTTAGGATGACACCATTAGTAGATGGAACCATTTTGAATGCAGGAGTTGAGGAACCAACTAACTAAAAGGATGAACATAGCTCAGAAATCACAATTAATATGATAGTTGTTACCATATCTCGGAATATCACCATATCACATTCTATTTTTATTTTCCATATTTATCTATTGTTCTCTAAGTGCTTTGGTGGGTCACTAAACATCGACTTGTTATTACTGTTAGGATGAAATAGAGTGATTGAGTTACTAGAAAAAGAATAAGAAAAAAAAAAGACCGACCAATTAGACCAAACGGAATAAGAATGACACTTGGATAGCAGTATGTGTGAAATGTTGTCCCTGTCTTTATTGCCTAAACAAGCGTGGAATGCAGGATCCAAGGCAACTATCACATTCTTGCTGACAAGAAGCATGCGCTTGGATCCAAAAGATTGAATCATGCTGTCTACAAAAAAAAAAAGTGAAAAAAAAGTGAAAAAAAAGTGAAAAAGAAAAGAAAAGAAAGAAAGTATTATATTGGTTGAATAAAGTCACTTCTGGTTCCCTTGTATATGTCAGTGAGTTGATGTCGAATTCAAACCAGTAGCTCAATCCAATAGGATGCATAGGTTCATCTTGGCGGTGACCTTCAGACAGATATGGGAAACACCGATCACTTGTTAACATTCGCCACCATCTACTTTCTATATCCATCTTCTTAATCTTTTCATTGTGATTATGGTTTGTTAGTTTCCGAGTATTGTGGCTTGTTCGACTATCTAATTAGAGCTTTATTTACTAATATATGAATTGAATTTGCGCAAGGTACCTCCTCCTGAAGTCATTTTGGATTCGTTCATTGATTTGTCACAAATAGACGGAGTTGGAAATATAGGTTTTGTAGGTAGACCTCTTGTAAACCTTCACGAGACTATAACTCATCCACTAGGGACACCTAGGGGTTCAAAGGCTTGTTATTTATGCTAAAATTAACCGTAGCCTTGACGAGACGGAGTTGTTGTATTTTATTTTTGTTTGATTTGCTCGAGGACTAGCAAAGTCTAAGTGTGGGGGAATTTGATAGGTGTCTAGAACACCTAATTTTATATCGAGTATTTATGCTTTCTTTGCTACTTTTCTTGTAAATTATGTATCTTATGTTTGCTTTTGAGTTTAATAGGTACTCTGGAGTCATTAGGAGCAAAAGAAGGAAAAATCATTGATTTGGAGCGTAAAGGGTAAAAAGGTCAATTCATACGCGAGTTGTACTTGGAGCGGGCGAAAGTTATGCAACAAAGGAGGTGAAGGATGAACTGTCAGTTCCCTGCAATTGACAGTTGAGTTGAAAAAGGAATTAGCTTGTCAGTTTGGCATTACCGACAAACCGTATATGAATTTGGTGCCCATATTGATCTGTTGGGTGCCTGAAGTATTTCTTATCATTACCTACATCTGAAATTGAGAGAAAAGGATTTCTTTAAATCATTCACTCACTAACTCAGAGGAGAATCCATTGCGGCTGCTGGTAGAAAAAATCGACGAAGATATGGATCTGTGGTGGTGATACAAATTCCAAGCAGAGAGAATAAGGGAGAGTTACATGGTGTTGCTGCTGTTTGGTTTGCGACAGTCAATTGAGAAGAAAATGAACCTTCTGATGAAGAGAGATTGATGGGGTTGTGATGACATCTGAAGTTCAAGGATGAAGTATGTTGTTGTTCAGATGAAAATGGTGGATTTAGAGTCTTGGTATGACTAGAAATGATAGGTTTGTTGTGGATTCAAGTCATATGAAGCTAGGTTAGAAGTTTGTGGGTCAGCTGATGAAGTTCAGAAGAAATTAGGGTGAGCATCTGATGTTAAAATCAGACAATAGTCGAGAGAATGAATTCGAGCTTGCTGCTGCGTTCGATTGAAGACGGTGGTTCTGTTGCCATGAGGTGGGAAAGAATTGTTGCTGATGTTCAAGGATTAGAAATGAAATCTAGGGTTGTTGCTGGAAATGATGGGTTTGCAGGAAAGGAGATAGAGAGGCTCATACAATTCAAGACAGAGTGCATCTCTGAAGCACCAAACTGTGCACCACAACTGTTCGAGGAAAGGCCTAGTAGATGGAAGAATTGGTAATGAATTTCACTTTGGACTGGTGGCAGTTGTGACAGTGATGGAGGTGTTATTGTTTCTCATGGAATTGCGGAGAAGCTACATAAGGAGTTGGTTACATCAGGTTCCGTGGAAGAAGTGCAGTTTCTGTTGGAAATGGAGCTACATTACAGTGTCACTGAAATAAGTTGATGCAGTTAGGCAAGATTCTGGTGGAGGTGTCGCTGCAGTGGACTGTCTAATGAGTTACAGATACAATTAGGTGCATGAATTGAATGAATAACATTGAAATGATAGAAGCCGAAGTTCAGTGGTGTTGCAGGGGAGCAATATGGATGGTGATGCTGGCAGTGAACATGGACAGTGTAAAGAATAATAACAAGTTGTTGGTGGTGGTGTGTGAATTCTTAGAGGTGTCTATGTTGCAGAAGTTACAACAAGATTGCAATGTAGTTGCTCCTGGTAGTCGCTACGGCTGAATTAGAGAAATGGGAGTTAAATGGCTAGCCACAGTTGTGAATTAAAGCTACAGCAGAAAAGACTGCAGTGATGGAGCTATTTATGGCTTGATCTGTATTTGGCAGGGAAGGATGTTTTGTTGTGCAGTGTGTAATTGATGTTGAACTGAAGTGGTAGAATGAATGTATATTGCAGCTGGAGTTACTGATATTGGAGCTGGTGGTGCACAAGGAGGAAGAAAGAAGTTGCAGAAATTGTAAATGCTTCTCCAATGGACTGAGACGGTGAATTGCAAGTGATGTGCAAATGGCAGTTGAAACTGGATGGAGTACTTCTGTTGAAAATGGAGAATTTAAGCTGTTGGCAGTGACGAGGAGGAGATGGTGAGCACTAGTCCGTGGTTTTGGTATGAGTATAAGTGTAGAAGCTGGAATGGTTATGGTGTTACGCTGTAGCAGTGGTGGTTTGAGTTAGTGCTGCAGCTATTGATATGAGTTGTGTGTGTGTGCAATGAGAAGAGCTGACATTGCAGGTTATAGAGATGGGAGTTGTGGAGTTCTGATATTGCATTGTAGGTGGTCTTGTGGCTGTACAAGGAGAAGGGGGCATTGGCTGGAATGAAGAATGGTTTGAGGTTGTGTGCTGTGATTGTATGTTGGGTTGCGAGTTTGAGCTGAAATGATAAGAGTGTAGCTGCAATGTTGGTGACTGATCAAGATGGCAAGAGGAAAGTTTGGGGGAGGAAACATTATTACCGCAATGGTTGACTCTGCTGAGGTTGGAATTGAATTGAACTGAATATGGTGGAATGGAAGCTGGAATTGCAAATGGCAGCTACAGATGGCGCGGCTAGAAAGGAAGCTGGTGAATGGAAGTGGTGCTGGTATTGCTATGGGAATGGATAGTATGAATGATGTTGTTGTTATGAGGTTTGCAGGTAGTGCTAATGTACACAGGATATTTTGAATCTGAAGCTAAAAACTGAGAAGTGGTAATGGGTACTCGGTGGAGATGCTGCGGAAACAATGCGGAAATGCAGTGAGAATGGAAAGCCGGTGGAACTAGTTCCGGTTGTCGGATTTTGGAACTGGAAGTGGAGATCGTGAAGATTCAATGAATCATGAAGGGGGTTTGAGTCGGATGAAAAAGTCGACGGCCGGATATATGAGCTACGGGTCACACTTTTGGGTACGTTTCCGCAAGATATAAGGAATTGAGTTAGATGATTTTTGTGAATGTGTGGACTTTAGAGAAGCAAAGTTGAGCTACTGGAAGTGTAGAATTACCTGGTGACAGTTTCTGATGACAAAGGTGGCCAGAGACAGTTTTCTGGCGACCGGATTCCGGCGTCGATGACCGGATGACGTCGTCAATCCGGCGACCAGTTTTGGACCCAAATTTTCCAGAGACTTATTTTCACACATGGGCTTGGTGGACGAATTTGAGACGGGTTTTGAGAAGACTTGACCTAATTTTGGGTATCCTTTTGGGAGAGGCATATAAATAGAACTTTTTCTCTAAACCTAGATATATCTCCATTAGGGAGAGCTGCTGCTACTTGTTTTCTAGGGTTTAGAACATGATGCTTTCTTCTATGCTTTTTGTGATGAACTCCATTAACACAAGTAGATAATTTATTGTTATTGGTTAAAGATGTAGTCGGATTTTGCAAGCATGCTATTTGATTTATGAATTAGTTCTCTCAAAATCATCGTTCACTTTCTACGGTTTATAATAATTGCATGATTGATGTATTGCAATATGATTGAATGTTTGTTTGGTTGAGTCTAGAATTGATTGAACATACATCCATATCTATAGCTATTTTAGGGTTTTCATCGAGCGATAACCTTGAATACGAGTAGCATGATATGATTATAGTTTGTAGTGATGCACTCTTGTAATCATATGTAGAAATTGACCATTGTCCGAATTGTCATGCGCAATGTATGACGATCGCATTGATTATCCTATTTCCAAAACTTAATGCTCCTAGGAATTGAACTTAATTAGCGCAAGGCGTTAGGTTATTCTTTAGGTACAATTCACATATGCAGCTCTAATGTGTTTGTTGATAAATTTAGGAAATTTACGGAGTATTCTTGCAAAAAGGTATTCTAGGGATTTTGATGATAGCGAGATTAAATAGGAATTCTATTCATATATTCAACACTTGCTTACAATTGAAGATGAAATCTGCAACCAATATTCTCACATCCTTGATCTGTGTGTTTTCTTTTTATTGTTTTGTTTTTATTTTATTTTAGTATATAAAAATCAGAAAATCACCCCGGTATTTTATATAGGAAACCAAAACATCTTGACAACCTAGACCTCTCTGTGGGATCGATCCTTTCTTGCCCTTGCTATATTTATATTTTGAGTAGTAAGAAAGTGTAATTATTTTTGTCGCATACGACAACGATCAACCAACTTGGTACCCCACTGCACGGCAGTTTTGTGAGTTAATATCAATTAAGAGTTGAATATGAAAAATTTGTTCAGAGCACATGTCTTGTGTAATAATTCTATACTGCTAAATGTCAATACGAGTATTCTAAATTTCTTGGTGATAGTTTGTTTGTCAGCTTTGCCCAAAACTCTTTGAGATTTACATATTCATTGGTGATGGATTGTTACCTGGATAAGCTACCAATCTCATTGTAAGTTCTCTTTGAATCATAAATGCACACCTAAAAAATGTATTCATGTGAGTAACTTAGGATTGAGATGAGAAGATATTTGAATAGGGATATGGAAATTAAACACAAATATCGAAGAACGACAAATCAACTTTAAGCACGTCTCCTTTAATAACTTTGAAACATAAGAATTGCCAAAAAAAAATAAACAAATAATGCCAGATTAGATAAAACACCAAAACAAATAGGAATTATCTCTAATGAAGACGATCGTAATCCTTGTGAGTTTCCTACAAATTGATTGTTGAAATTAACATAATACGAATACTTAATACCGAATGTCCGGCAATGGGTGCACATTAGCCTCAAACATCATTATGAGGGAAAACTTCACTGGAACTTCATTATGAGATGTAAAAAATATCATCTAAAAAGAGATAAAGAAAGTAAAAGTGTGATTACCACATAAATATTTGAGTATTTCCAAACTATGTGATATCTGACATTATCTAGACATCAGAAAGTAAGGGAGCTTCTGCTTAATAAAGAACGCGTAATTGGGGGATATGGAAACTAATTGGGGGATATAGATAAATGACAAAATAGGGATCCAAATATCCTAGATGGGTTACCCCTTATATAATTAAATTATTAATTCCTAATCTAACCCTCACTAATCCTAATTAGTTACTAATCCTGATTAGTAAAATATTAATGATTTGGGGGATATAATTTGTGTATTTATGTTTATTTGAATTTGTGTGGGTTAGTTGAGAGTAGAAGGAGGGAAAAAAAATTGAGTAGAATATTTTTTTTTTTGAAAATGGAAGATGATTGTGATGAGAGACTTGCAGCTGCTGAATCTTTAGCTCAATTACAACAACAACCATATCTTCAATCTTCGGTTAATGATAACAACTCACAATTTTTGTATGATGAACCAACACCTTTGAATCGTGATTTTTGAGACTATAAAGGGTTTTGTGAAGAACCAACTCAAGAAAGTAAACATGTTCAGCATACAAGCAACCCCAATACACAGGTAATGCTTCAAAGAGGTCAAAAATTTGTTGTTTTTTTTTTGAAACCGCCATTTCTGTCTGAAAAACCTTAGTACCGGCATGCTTGTTTTATGAATACTACGCCGGAACCTCTATAACCGGAATTGTATTCATACAAATTTATATGCCGGGACAAAATTCCCCAACTGTTCAAGAACAAACCGGTGCGGTATTCAAACCAAGATTGCATGCCGGTACACATTTATACTTTTTACCTACCACCGAATATTCTATGGAATATTAAAACTGGAAGTGTGAGTACATGATAGACAATGCCGGTTTATGATACCGGCATAGAAACTTAAATGTCGAGGATGCCGGTATTACACTTGAAACATTCAGAAGTTAAAGATATTTTGAACTTACATACCGGCATGGAAACTTAAATGTATAGGATTTTACATGAAAAACATACAGAATAGTGATATGTTGAACTTAACTACCGGCATGCTTATCTTTGAACTTACTATGCCGGAACTTTATCCCGGAATGGGAACTGAAATTATCTGAATGCCGGTTTTGATACTGGCATGGAAAGTCAATTACAATGTATGCCGGTCATTAATCCCGACAATTTAGTTTTCTTATCGACAATGTCGGTTTTGAACTAATCCAATTTTCTTTTCATTCATTCCTTAGATTGTGATATTCAACGATCAACCAATCTCCAAACCGCTCTATGGGGATACGTCGGAATACTATAAAATGCCTCAGGTATGTTACCAAACAATACTTTCACCTAGTTTTTACAATTTTATGTTGGGATTTGCTTGTAATCTCCCATTGTTGTCCTTATGTAGGGAATAAAATATGAAAATGAAGCAATTGCTTGGGAAAAAGTGACGGCTCTTAAGAACATGTGTGTCTTAGTGAGGAATAGCCAACGTTCAAATGTTCGTTTTGAGATGGTTTGCGGGAGAAGTGGAAAATACAATGAGAAAAATAGCCATAAGAGAAAGGGTTATGTATATGAAAAGAAGACTAAGAGGGTATACAATACAGTTACGAGGAAGGATGAGTGCCCCTTTAAGCTTGTATTCTATCTAAGAGGAGAAAAAGAAGAAGAAAAAGAATGGGAATGTAAGGTGTGGTTTGGCCGTCACAACCACCCCGATCCGAAATATTTTGAAGGTCACTCCCTAGCTGCGAAGCTAAAACCTGATCAATTTGAGGATGTCAAGATGATGACAAAAGCATGTATCAAACCAAGAGTGATTCTCAGAACCTTCAAGGAAAAGGATAAGACGAACGTTTCTTCACTCACTAGAATTTATAGCGCACAAGCAACCATTAAAAGGTTGGAATGGGAAGGGAGGAGTGTTATGCAAGAATTTGAGAAGATAGTTTGGGATCACAACTACACGCGTATCATTAAAAGAGGTCCGGACGAGAAGACGCTTCAAATATTCATTTCGCATCCTTTGCTTTCACAATTGGCTCATACGTGTTGTGATGTTCTTATGATGGACTGCACCTACAAGACAAACAAATACAACATGCCGTTGTTCAACATCGTGGGGAAAACTTCGGACAAGGTAACATTCACATTGGCTTGGTGTTTAATGGAAAACAAGAAGGATTTCAATTATCATTGTGCATTGCGACAATTGAAATTATTGTACCCGGAAAATCGTTTTCCGAAGGTCATCATAACCGATCAATTCGACGCACTAATAAATGCCATATTCGACGTATATCCGGATGCACAAAATTTCCTATGTGCATATCATATAGGTGAAAATGTGAAAAAACATTGACATGCTTTGTTTGAACCCTCTAAGGCTGATATTAAGAAGAGAATGGTCGCTCAACTAGAGGAAGATGTTCTCAAAGAGAAACTATCACCCGAAGAAGAAGAAAATGAAAGAGGAAAGATTAAAGAGCGAGTCGACAAAGAACACGATGAAAATCATAAAAGGTGGTTGGAATTTCTAAAGGATTGGGAGAAATTTTATTGGTCTCTTACCGAGGACATGTATGAAAAGAGATTGAACATGTTTATTGCCAAATATAACAAAGTGTATCCAAGTGCCGTCTCATATTGGCGGGATAATTTGTTGGATAAGTTCAAGGAAAAATTTGTGCGTGCGTGGACAAATTGTTATAGACATTACGGGAATGAAGCAACTAGTATAGCGGAGTCCTCACATGGGAGATTTAAAGATCTCATCCAATCCGGCCAGGGAAACGTGGTTACGGTCACCGTTGCAATGGAGCAACACTTTAAGGACGATATCGATAGGATCAAGAATACTTTTGAGAAAAGCTCAATGGAAAGGATGACTCAATTTCTTCCACATACTAAGTTTCTCCAAGGAATAGAGTTTAACGTCTCCCGTTGGGCAATAAAACATATGATGAGACAAATGCAATATGAGAAAAATTACGGAAAACCGGGTGATGTGTGTATTTGTCCCAACATGTCTTCATTGGGGCTTCCGTGTCGTCATATGCTTGTAAAGTATGAAGAAGTGATACCTGTTGATGTTATTGATCCATTTTGGAAGCAATTATCTTTCGACCATCCCCCTACCAAAGCTCCCGGACAATCACCATGGGATACAAATGAGGCCCAAGAATTTTATGAAGCTTACTCACGTGGCAACTCGTCTAGACGACAAGTATTATTGAGCCAACTAAGACTAATTACACGGCCATGGATAGCACAAAGTGAAGAGCCAACAAAGGGAGATCCGCCGGGTAGACCACAAACTAAAATTGCAAGGAAGAAACAGAGAAAAGAATTAAAAAAAATGACTCGACGTGAAGAGGAACTCGCGGCAACTAAAAAACGAGATCTATGTGCAAGTGAAATTTCAGAAGAAAGATTCATGGAAGCGCCCGTTCCAAACAAAAGGGGTAGGCCGAGGAAGGAACCGATATCAATTCAACAACAATCGACGAGTTCCGAACCTGCACCAATAGTCGATGTATCGGAGATTCAAAGGAAAATGGGAAGGCCGCCAAATGTACCAACATTAAGCTACCAAGGACAACAAGGTGAGAATTCTGAAGGTACACCCATGGTTGATGTATCCGAGGTTCAAAGGAAAAGGGGAAGGCCGCCGAAGGTACCCACATTAAGCTACCAAGGACAACAAGGTGAACATTCCGAAGGTTCACCAATAGTTGATGTATCTGATGTTCAAAGGAAAAGGGGAAGGCCGCCGAAGGTACTCACATTAAGCTATCAAGGACTACAAGGTGAATATTCAGAAGGTACACCAATAGTTGATGTATTTGATGTTCAAAGGAAAAGGGGAAGGCCGCCGAAGGTACCAACATTAAGCAACCAAGGGCAACAAGGTGAGCATTACGAACCTACACCAATAGTCGATGTATCGGAGGTTCAAAGGAAAAGGGGAAGGCCGCCGAAGGTACCCACATTAAGCTACCAAGGACTACAAGGTGAGCATTCCAAAGGTACACCAATAATTGATGTATCCGAGGTTCAAAGGAAAAGGGGAAGGCCGCCGAAGGTACCAACATTAAGCTACCAAGGACAACAAGGTGATAATTCCGAGGCTACACCCATAGTCGATGTATCTGAGGTTCAAATGAAAAGGGGAAGGCCGCCTAAGGTACCAACATTAAGCTACCAAGGAAAACAAGGTGAGCATTCCGAGGCTACACCCATAGTCGATGTATCCGACGTTCAAAGGAAAATAGGTAGGGGTAGGCCAAGGAAGAATATTCTCCCGTCTAATACCAAAGACATTTGGAGTGTAGGGATTGCAGATGATGGTTTGGATATAATAAAGCAGAAAGTTGGTAATATGAAGATGTATAAGGATCCCAGAATAGGTAGGACCATTAGAACTTATCATACGAAGATAGAGTCTTACATAGACCAACTTCCTGAGGTTATTCGCGAGTTTATTGTGTACACGGATGATGTCGATGGAGATGGAAATTGTGGCTATCATGCCGTGACCGAACAACTAGGAATATTCGAGATGGCTATTAGTAAAGGAATTACATCATGCCGATATGCTAGAATGAGGATGGCCGATTAACTATTGAAGAAGATGAGATTTTATGAGAAATTGGTTGGTCACGAAGAGGTGTTTGATGATATGTGTGCTCAAGTGTTAGGACCAGAGCAGGAGATGGCATTTCTTCCTACTCAATATTGGATGAGGATGCCACTTTGTGGGCATCTAGTAGCGAATACATTTAATTATGTTGTTCATTATTTTACCCCCACCGCAGTCACAACATTTACACCAAAGTGGAAAAAATACGAGGGATCCCTTAAGACGAGAAGAGTTGTTTTGGCATACGTGAACGACAATCATTTTGTTATTCTAAAACTCAAGGACAATTTTCCATTGCCACATGTTTGTTGGATGGTTAAAAACAAGGAAATAGATCCAAATATATGGAAGGGATGGATGGCATTGAATGAGGAGAATCACCAATTATGGGATGTTTTGGCCTTATCAAAGAAACCTCTTGAAGAGGAGGAGTTGAAACTTCATACATGTGGAAGCAATGATGAGTAATTTGGATATATGTGGTTTACTAATATGCCACCTTTTGTTTTTTTGGAAGTTTGAATTGTAATCATTAAACCATATGCCATGTACGTGCCAATGTGATTTGATTCAAACTTTACTATGCCGGTAATCGTACCGGCGTTGCAATATATGTTATCTTTTGTGCCGGAATAACACCATAAGTACACAGATATAATTTTGTTATTTCCGGCATTGTTAAAAAATGCATAACACTTCCAGAACTCTAATGGTAACAAGGGAGAGTTTTAGTACCGGCATGATTGTGGCGCTATCCATCATGCCGGAACTCTTTTTTTTTTTCATTTTGGAACTAAACAGAGAGCCAGCGTAGAACTCACGATATCGACTATGCCGGTTTTGGAAAATAAAAACTTAGAAAAAGCAGATTTCAAGACACATAAAATAACATAAGCAAAGACCTAATACCATAAAATAATATAAGCAAAGTTTAAACAAACCAAATGTGAAGTTAAGATGTTCCAAACCGAAAACAAATGAAACAGAGATGTTCAAAGTTTACCAAGCCACACAAACAAACATAAACCAAACTAATACTATAAAAGAAACAAAATTTTCAAAGTTTACCAAGCCACACAAACAAACATAAACCAAACTAATACTATAAAAGAAACAAACAATCACTCAGTTCTTGGCTTCTTGTGTGCCCTCTTCTTCTTTTCTCCCCACAAGTCTTTTGCCTCTGGATCTTCGATTTTGTCTATCTTTTCATTCAGTTTCTCCATTTCTTTCAGGGTCAGCACCACTCCTTTCTTGGTCTTCTTCTTAATGAATTTTGACAGATTTCCAAGCCGCTGACGCTGTGAACGAATTTTTAAACATGTATTTAGTATGAACAATTTTATAAGTTGATAGATAAAGAGAATATTAATGAACTTACCAACAATGTAACGAGCTGTAGAAGTCCGAGTACAGTATCTGGAGTTGTGGAGGGACGTGTTGATGGTGGAGGGACCTCTACCGTATCCGGGCGTACAACATAAGGATGCGAGTATTGTAGATGCCCACTTAGGAATGTTGGTTCACTATCAAAACCGTTCTCAGCCAATTCCCAATCCCTATCCAGCGCAAGTTCTTCTTCTTCCCTTTCGATCCAATGTGCAAGAATGGGTTCTGGGTCGTAGCATACCAGAGTATGGCTCTCATATGATTGGCATTTAGTAAAGTCATTAGATTATTTATGATAAGATGTATCCGTGAGATCTTTCTGCTTGTAACCGAGTTGGCGCATCACGCGGAGAGGGTTATGCATAACAAATCCTTTTGGATGAAATAACGGTCCGTTGTAAAATGAAACATTTTCATGTCTCTGAAGGTGAACTCCTATGACATTCCTATAAGGGTCAAACACAACATCTTCCACAGAAAATGAGTCCAAAACCAATCTCATTTCTAAAATCCGTTTCTTGTTAGGCGAAGGGGTATTGCGGAAGACGTATTTCTGATCTAGAGCCATATTCGGTTCATAATCACGCCAAATCTCCAATCCTTTATACCCTATGAACAAATCTCGAAAGTGTTCATAAGCCCACACCTGTGCCCATAAAATGTATAAGAAAATAAATAGTTGGAAACTAACAAATGTAATGATAACAATCACAAAATAAGTATTTCACTATACCTGAATCACAGTGAAATTCCCATTAAATTGACGGCCTTTCGCTTTAGAAGCTCGACGCATTTCTGCCGAAAAATGTGCCAAGAAAGCAGTGCCCCATGAATACTTATGAACGTTGTCCAACGGATCCAAGTACTGCAAGTTGTTCATATGCACCCTGTTACCATTAGAGTCAGGGAATATAGCGGTTCCAAAATGAACAACATATATGCAGCGGCAGTTTGTTGAGCTTGTGCGGGAGTCAATTCCTTGTTCTTCGTATTCCCAAATAGTTGATTGAGTTTGACGAATGTTATAGACTTTGTCTGAGCCGTTTGTTTCTTGTACAAATTTTCCAACATGGTTTCCTTGTTCCATACAAACAACTTTTCAGTGGGCTCATAGATCTTTTCCCACCCTAAGTCCTTCGAGTTGTCTCCAACCTTGACCGGTTTCCCAAGAACCTCTAGTCCTATTATCTTTTGGACATCTTCAGGGATAATGGTCATCTCGCCAAAATTAAAATGCATGGTGTCAGTTTCACCATAAAACCTCTCTAAAAAACAGTTTGCCGTGACGGTATCAATGTCCACATAATTTTCTATCGCAGGATACAACCCAGATGCTATGATTATTTCTTGAACAGCCGGACATTCATCCTCCAAAATCCACACATATGATTGTTGATGGCGGCTAACACGCCAGGCTTTCCTGTGGTCCTATAAAAACACAACCAACTTAATTAAATTGATCACAAATAAATAATATAATAACAAGATACAAACGTCTTACATAAGTTTGATAGATCCAACGAGCCCAAGAGTCTTTATACGGAAATAAAAGTTGCGGGTTAATAGGTTGACCCCAATGTTTTCCATTATTGCTATCAGGAATCAAGTCGTACTTATTAGGGAAGTGAGGTGGGGGTGCCTTTTCATCATCGGTTTGTCCTAAGCCACCTGCTTTTGAGGATGATCCACCTGCTAGTTCCGGTTCTGGTGGAGTTTCCCTCTCATCATCATCATCAGTACTGGTTGAGTCGCTTATAGGATGATCCCGAATTGTCACCTTAGCAGTAGCCGGATTTTGACGTTTACGTCGAGAAGATTTATGTTTTGATTCTTCAACAGCTTTTCCTATTCCTTTGTCCTTTGATGGGGCGAGAGACCTATGTTCCAACACGTTAAACTGAGTTATATACTGGTTGTCCGTATACAAAAGGAACACACAGAAAACCGGCATACTCCATAGACATATAAACTACGCCGGAATACATACCGGCATTATCGGCAATAAATATGTCTATGCCGGCTATATTGAATTCTATACAGAAAATTCTAAGCCATATGAAACAAAAACCGGTATAATTTGTTACCATACCTATAGTACCGGAACATATACCGTCATAGAAAAGAATAATAAGGTGTATGCCGGTTTCTGTTGAATTTAATCCAGGGATTTAAAAAATTTAGGGATCGAAAACCGGCATAGTATGTTACCAAGCAGTATACGCTGGAACATTAACCGGCATTGCCAACGAAAATCCGATAGTGTCGGTATTGAATCCGGCATCCCAAAATTATAATTATATGCCAGTTTTATGGATTTTTTTACAGAATTCTTAACAATCTTAGTTCAGCAAAACAAGCATAGTTTGTAAACCCTAAACAGAGGCATGGTATTGATCAATAATGATTTTCAAATTGACTAGAAGAATTTTTAATCCGTCATGAACCCTAGCAAGTTTGACTTTGTGTTATATATTATGGGATAAACCCTAAAAGTACTTCGATTCAACAGGAGACTTTGTGTTATACATCACTTACCGAATCAAATCTGTTACGTTCGCTTCACCAGGAGACTCTTCAGGACTTTGTTGCGCATCATCAACAGGTATTTATGGATTGGGTTTATCATGAGATTTGCGACGAGCCATTGCTTTGGTATAGAAGATGAAAAAAATAGGGAGAGATTGAATAGATCGAATATTTTTCTTTCCAAAACCGTCACTTATATAGCATTAGTAGTTTGTAACCGACGAGCCATTAAAGAAATCGACGATTTTGTAACCTTCCAATGACTCATTAAAGATTTTGTAACCGTCAAATTAGTGGAATGAAATTGTAACCGTCAAACAAGTTGAATGAAATTGTAACCGTTAGAATTCCGGCATAGACAATTATATACCTATTATGCCGGTATTAAAAGTTAATGATTTTTTTAACTTCTTAGTGTGGGAAACCGACATAGAGTGTAAACATATCCAGTATGCCGGATTTTGTAGACCGGCATCGTATGTAACTCATCGGGAGTGCCGGTTTGTGAAAGAAACTTGACGAAATAAACATCATTAAGCACAAAAATAAGATCTCAAGCAAATTCCAACTAACATCATTTAAGGGAATAAAGTTTAAACACATAAACAACGTTACACGTAGAATGAAAGCTATCAATCCAAATACACCAAACATCATTTATTGGAATGAGATTCAACAAGCAAAGCAGCTTCGAAATGCCTAAAAGGCTCTTTTCTCCACTTCGTATATGAATCCTGAGCTTCATACCTATCACCACTGTATCTTGCAAGAAATTCATTGTATTTGAGACATGATTTGATGAGTGCAGTTGTTCGAATGTGTACTATTTGATCAGCGTATTCAATTTTGCGTTTCTTGCTGTCAAACATGTTATGCTTGTAAGAACCAGTCCTTACAAGACCCCAAAAAACATCTGAAGGGCGTTGATCCTCCGGAAAATCCGATACTATGTAGTAATTTCTAATCCACTCTGTTCCTCCTCAACATCCTCTTCTATCTTAGATTCTTTTTGACGTTTAACCGCTCCCTCAGCTTCCCCTTTTATCTTATCTAATTATTGACGATAACGTTCAAGCTTTGCTTCCTCTTTTTCTTCTCTTTTCCTCTTAATTATCTCTTCTTCCATTGCGGCAATTGACTTTGTGGTTTCTTCCTTCCTTCTTAGTTTTTCTAGTATTGCGGCAACAGAATTGGTCGTGGTTGATGATTGATTTCCTGTCGGAGTGGACAATATGTTCCTCATACGTTTTTCTTTTTCGAGGTAATTGATGAACTTGGCAGCTGGTGATTAATAATCCATCAGAGATATATCTTTGGGGTATCAAGTGCAATGGGTGTATCCATTCCTTTAAATAGATGTGGACATAACGGCTCTTGTCCACTTTAGTGATGGCACTCTAAGTAACTTAGATCCCACGCCGGAACTAATGTTTTCTAGTGTATGGTTTAAAAAAGAGCCGTTAGGCATTCAATTTTGGGTATCGGCATACGTACGAGGAAGTACTCCTATGCCGGTAGTATGTTCCGGCACTAAATGTTATAAAACGAAGATGCCGGTAATGCGGAATTTCTTTACAGGAAACGACCCAAATATTCCTACAATACCGGCATTCAATGCATAAGAACCTCTATGCCGGAATGGGTTAAATTCGAAATAAAAACGGCTAGTTTTTTGAAAAATATTACCGTTGGAGCTTCATTTCTATATAACATCCCCCATTCCTTTGGCAAAAACTACACAAACCAAGCACCAAATAACAAAAATAATTCTCTTAAAAAATCAAGCACGGTTCAAAGAATGGGGATTCATCATCTACCTCTATTTGCAAAGTAAGTATAGTTACTAACAACATACTCTTCAATACTATGACGGATAACTAATATAATTTTCTCTTACAGAGTCATCATTGCAAGTGTCAAATTTGCAAGTCACCTTCTCACCTAGCCATGGACTGTCCATTTATTTATTCAAAGTGTAGAAGCTGTGATGGGACACGCCGGTTTTGGATTGCAAAAACTGATGATGCTGAAAATGGAAGAATGTTTCTAAGGTGTTTGGATCACCCAAAGTGCGATGAGTTTCAATGGTTTAACAAAGTTGTTGAACTAGCAGAGTCAAGAGAAAACCACAAGGGCCAATGCAAGCCTATCGATGGGTGTGATGGGTGTTATATGAAGGGGAAGGAATATGTTGAAAAAGAAGAAGATCTAATGAGGATGATGCTTGACACCCCCATCTCATGCAATCCATTCACTGTTTTTTTAATTTAAAGTTTCCAATCCAATGTAATCTATTACTTCGGACCGAAATAAAATAGAATTTGAAATGAATTAAGCAAAGTGCCGGCATTGAGGAAATCAATACAACTATGCCGATTTTATGCCAACACTGTAAGAGTATTTGGACGCTTTAGATACCGGAATTGTCAAAATGAATCTTACTATGCCGGTTTTCTGTCACATATTTAAGAGTATTTGGAAATTTTCAATAACGGCATGAACTTTGGCAAAAACCACAATTCCGGTACAAGTCAGTTTCTATACAGGAACCAAATATTGTAAACTGATTGTTCCGGCATAAAAATTGCTATGCCGGGACAAGGTACCGGCAATGTTTTGATCATTCCGTAAATGCCGGTTTGTGTACCGGTATTTCTAAAACTGAGCTCTACTATGCCGGAACATTTTAACTTTCAAACTAGAAATCTAAACATGTTCAACATAAACCAAAGAACTAAAGGGTTAACCCACAATATAAACCAAAGAATAAGCTTGAAATTATTTTTGACGTAACCAAAGAACTAAAGAGTTAACCATCACTAATTGTCATCAATTCTCTTCCACTAAAATGGTCTTTTGTTTCTTTTGGGTCGGCGCCTTCCTTGTTTCCCCATACATAGCTTTGACAGTAGGGTCGGTTTCTTCAATTCTATGAAGCTTTTCCTCGAGTTCCTTGATTTCTTGAAGAGATAGCACCACTCCGTCCTTGTGCTTGCAACCTAACATCTTCGTAACCTTGCCAAGCCGACGTCGCTAGTTTAATACATCAAACACATAATCAGTATATATGTTAATATATGATTATGTTTATATTTAATGACTATAATCAATTAATAAAACTTATCACCATTCTGAAAGTCTTAATAAGTTGGGTCATCATAGGTTGTGGAGGTGGAGGAATTTCAACAGGAGGGTTTTCTTGGTGTGGAGCTTCGATGGAGGGAGGGCGCACGACATAAGGATGTGACCATTCCAGGTAATCCCTCATGTAGATGTCATCAACTTCATAACCATTTTCCGCAATCATCCACTTACTAATATAAACCAAACGACGTGGCTCTCTTTCACTCCAATGCGATGGTTCCGGTTCTGGATCATACACTACATGCAACTTGTTGGGAGTTGAATTGCACCGAGAAAAGGAAAGACGATAATTATCAACAGAGCCCGATATAAAACGGGATAATTGCTTAAATCCATGTTGGCGCATCACACGTCTTGGATCGGCCATAATGTATCCTTTTGGGTGGTACAACGGCCCTTTGTAAAATGCAACATCTCTTGGAATTTGACGGTATCCTCTAATCTCCTTATAAGTGTCGAACACAACGTATTCCTTCCTCATATCATCCAGAGCCAATCTCATATCGATGACTCGACCTTTGTTATCGGGCTTCGGATTACTGTTAAACTCAAACCTCTGAGCTCTAGGGGTATCGGGTTCAGGAAGGTCTTTGATCTTCAAGAATTGGCAGTCCTTGAACAAGGTTGGGAAGTGTTCATAACATCACACCTAATACAATGTGAACAATATACATGTGAACAAAAGTTAAAAAAATACATGTGAACATAGATTAAAGAAATTTGTACCTGGAGTAGAGTGAAATTCCCGACAAATTGGTTTATTTTAGCCAATGAAGCCCTTCTCATCTCCGCCATCAAATGTGCCATGACCGCGGTGCCCCAATAATAGCCATAGACACCTTCCAACGGGTCAAGGTACTGGAGAAAGTTTGCACTTACCCTGTTTCCATTAGTGTCAGGGAATGCCCTAGTCCCCAAGATGTATAACAGGTACGCGGTGGCTGTATACCGAATCTGTGCAGGGTCCCATCCATCCTCCAAGCTTCTAGCCTTTGTATTTTCAAACAACTTCTTAAGCATCGTCAGCTTGAATGTCTTCGTCTTACTTCCATTCGATACTACATAAAAGCTATCCGAAGAAGTTTTGAAGTCCCAACCAAACAGCTTTTTAGTCAAATCGTGCAACTTCAGCCAATCTAGGTCCCGAGATTCAACTCTTTCTGAAATTGATTTGTCGATAACATTCAAGCCTAGAATGGCATGAGTATCTTCAGGAATCAAGGTCATCTCTCCAAACGGGAAGTGCATTGTATAAGTTTCACCATGATACCTTTCGACGAAGTAATTGATGGTGACAATATATGGATTCATGTAATTTTCAACCAAAGAATACAGACCAGAGTTATTTACTAATGTTTGGACATCTTCATGCTCCAACGACAATTTCCACTCAGCCGCGGCTTGGTTTCGGAAAACACGCACATCCTTAGTATGATCCTACAAATAAGAGATAATACGATTAAGAGATGATGTAAAAGATAAAACAATGCACATGCACAAAATAAAAATGCTTACATAGGTTTGAAAAATAGTACGAGCCCAAGAGTGCTTGTATCCAAAGAGTACTTTCGGTTCTGGAGCTTGACCCCAAAGTTTACCATCATCATTATCGGGTATCATGTCATCAATGTGAGGAAGGTGACAACCTTTAACTTTGTGTTTGCCCTTGACCTTGCCTTGTGTTGGTTGTTGACTCATTCCACCAATTTCGCTTTGGCTTGCTAATTGACTTGTATGAGCCTCATCATCTTCCTCCTCACTTTCCCCTTCATCATGCTCATCTTCCTCAACTGTTCTAGTACCTTCACGGATTGTAAGTGCACTACGTTCACCGCCACTCTCCCAAACTGACCCTCTTATTTGAAACCCCAAACGCTTCTTGCGACCTGCGTCTTTCCCCCGTGGAGGCAGGGACTGAGGAGTATCAAGACCGTCCTTCCTCCTTTTCTTAGTGAGAATAAGACCTTTATTTTTCTTCGCTTCTTTGGATTTTAACCTATAACATAAGCAAACAAAGCAAACATAAGAAAAGTCATGGCAGTTTAGGAACCGGCATCAAAACCCTTAAACATACCAATGACGGTAACTTGTACCGGCATAATCCTTTAAATATCAAGCATGCCGGTATCTATGTAACGGCATTCTGCGCAACCTAAATTGTGTGCCGTCAGATCGAGCACAATTTCATTGATGTTCTGAATGTTTTAAGTGTACTACCGGCATTTCCTAATTGAACTAATGCATGACCGGTTTTTAAGTACCTAAGCGTCCTACGCAACAAAAATTGTGTCCTAGGTATTAAGCACAATTTGATGAAGTTCCGAATGTTTCAAGTGTAATACCAAGCATTGACTAATTGAACTAATGCATGCGGTACAAATAAAATTGTTCTTGTGTGTTTTTAGTTGGCTAATGAATAGTCTTCAACCCAATTCGTATCTTAGGACAAGAAATTAATTTTCAGGAATCAATAGGTATGGTATTCAACCCTAATTCTATCTTAGGTATAAAAAATTGATTTCGTGGAATTCAAACCGGTATGGTATTCAACCAAAATGCTATGTCGGTACCTGAACCGGCTTGGTATTCAAACATAGATCCCATGCCGGTACTTTTTGTAACTCGACAGTTTTAGCTATTGTTGGTGATTCTAACCTAAACCCATGGCTACAAATCGATTAAAACAATCATAAATGAGTTCAAAAATCACTTACCTTCTCAGAGAAGCCATGAGTGGTTGATCATCCGAGCTCGCTGCTGCGTCCTCTTCTAGTTGGTGAGCAATGTTCTCGATTCTTTGTTCATGTGTTTGTTGAGCAATCGATTTAGTGTTCCTTTTTGCTTTTGATTTCTTTCGTGGAGACATAGTTATGGTAGGTTAGTCAACGAAGAAATTTTTGATTCAACGATTAATCGTCGATGAAGAATGAACGAGGAGGAAGAAGATGAAGGAAAAAAAAAATTCAAAACCTAACTGTGCTGTGCCGGTACAAATGGAATTGGGGATATATGAATTTGGTTATTTGAATTTTATTTTTTAGGGGAAAGGGCATAACAGTCATTTTATAAAGTTTTTAATTAATCTAAAGGTGTTTTAGTATTTTTTGCACCCAAAAAACACCCCTTAACAGCCACCTTTGGTTGGGGGAAATAATTCATATCCCCCAATTACGCGTTCTTAATAAAGTCGATGATGCAGACAAATTAGATAAAAAAAAATGCATTGGCCTTCTATAATATGCATTTACGAAAAGTTGTCTTTGCTCGATGATGTGCACGGTAACAAATTTGGAAGCGTAAACTTCCAATCCATTTAGGTCTTCCATGGATACAACTGACTATTATCTAATTGTAAAAATTAGGTTAATTGGTTCCTATTGGTCCACTGGTGTCCATTGTTTGAGATAATTTTCTCCGAACGGGAGAAAATACCAAGTTCATGCAAGTTTTGATATTCTATGGGTTTATAATTGATACATAGCTATTGTAACCTACAAAATAAAATTGAAAAACAAAGACAAAATCCTAATAAACTAACAGTAACACTATTGAAATGAGGATATTACTATTGAAATCCATATCCTGATCCAAGCTATTGCCTGACCCTATTTTCTACATCTAGATTATAAAAAGTACATAGTTTCATGCTTCTGCCAAGCTGTTATAGCGTATATAGCATGTACATTACTTAATTGCTCGTAGAAAACATGGAAACCGACTGTGCATGAGTCAAATCAAAGCTTTTATAAGATATGAAGGAAGAAATTGATAAGAAACTCTACTAAGACAAAAAGTGATTGAGCAACTGAAATTCTCACCAACCGCTGTCATTGTATAATTTATCCATGATAATTATCACAGCAATACCTTTTGATTGCACAAACAGTCTTAATTCTAGGCTCTATCAAGCTGTTTCACCATTTCTTTGGCAAGTAGTTTTAGCTGATCACATCCAATGTCCTTGCAATCTCCCAGTAACTTATAGAACCTTATTTTCCTCAACCATAAGAAATTCACTCCCTCTAGAAGTGAAGACAGTTAAATAAGTTACTGAGTGGCTGCAAGAAGATTAGCTACAGAAGCTCATGAAAATCCTAATACCTGCAAGAGAAGTACGCTAAAGACATCAATTTAAGTACTCAAAACTACATAAAATTAGAAACACTCATTCACAAATTATAGAAAATCAATAAAATAAAAGAAGAACTCTAGCTCCTCTTGTTGTGATGTCAAATAATACAGAGCATTGTTCTATTCCAATAATGTCCACACATTTCAGATTTCTACAAACCCTAACGGATAATCGTCGAGTATATGAACATGAACATTAAAGAAAGAGAACACAGTTCTCAAATCTGGCTTTTGGTTTCTGTTTGAAAATTGCCAATTATATTTTTCCTCTAATGAATATTGACCTATATGGTGTTTCACTATTAAGCAAATTAAACAAATAAATTAAAGATAAGTCAATACTTACCACAGATAACCTTTTTTAAAAGCAACGATTGATCTCGCAGACTCCATCAAGGAATGAAGCATCGAGTAAACTATTTCCAAGGTAAACTTTAGCGATAGACCTACCAAGTTCCCTGTACGTAAGAACAGTATCCCATCAACCTAGATGGATCTGAGGCAAACTGAACTATATATGAAGCACCAGCTTCTCCAAATCACTGGGAAAACATGAGAGAATCAATCCTGCATTGGGAACCAACCATTGATTAATTAGCAGTCAAAGATTGACGCAAGGATTTTGAGGTTAAAACCATATCAAATAGAGATGTGAACATTAACAGCTTAAGGATTTCTATGACATGAATTCTTAAGAAACTCTAATTAAGACGCAAGGTTATCCTTGCGACTCCAAAAAGATTTCTAAGACATTGTCATTAACTCTAATTATGACATGAATATTAAGCTTAACAAAAAACAGTGAGTATTAAGAAACTGTACATGAGACGCAAGGTTATCCTTACAAAACTAACATTGTAAAATCCCAGATACAACCTATTTCTTTGCAATATCTAAGGTTGGGGTTTTATTTTTGATTTGGTCTTGTAAACTACATGCTGCATACATTCTGTACAGATTATGAATGAGTTTTTCTTGCATATTTCAGGAACCATGGACACGTAATTAGATAATTTCAGAAGATAGAGCATTATTTTTCCGAATGAAAAAGAAAAAATCATATACCCCTTGTGACGCCGAAGTCTTACAACTTCCCTAAGCAGAATGATCAATTGGTTTTTTTCGGCAAAACATAAAATAGTAACATTAAGACTGGGAAGTGAAAACTATATAATCTATCATGAGTCAGTGGATTCTGATACACTCGGTCAAGTTTTAAAAGGGTTGCGAAGCCCAGTGTTTCTCTAATTATGTATATGCATGTGAATCTCTGCTTAAGTATAGGTTTGAATTATATTGGTCTTTATTTGGAAGCCAAAATTAGCACTCAAAGGTCAAGACAACATGCCAGAAAACTTCCACTGAATTATACATATAAATGGTTGCAAGGAGTTTTGATATTAAAAGACTTGCGAGGAGTTTTGATTGTCTTAAGTTTTCATATAACGATTCTTTAATTGAAACAACTACCTATAAAATATGTGAACTTCAGGAGTTTTTTTTCGAAAGCATTACGTTGCATTCAACTATAGAAAGAACAAATTTAAGATGGGACTTGAGAACCCCGCACACTGTTAATGTATATGAACTCTTCAACTACTAAAAAAATAATAACTACACTGTTAATGTATATGAACTCTTCAACTACTAAAAAAATAATAACTACCCTCAATGATGGTTTAAACATCCTTACCAAGATTCCCGACTGGAAAGGATTCAAGCATAAACGAAGAAACAGAACACACAAAACCGAAATATTATTCAACTACCTTCAAAAAGAATGCATCTGCAGCTAAGACGCAATCTATAAACTAACTGTTGAAACCTAGAAAGAGAGGGAAAATAACACCCTATATGGATCAAAAGCGACATAGTACGTAAATCTTTTGCAAGTATGCTTACCCTCGCTGACATCCAAGCATGACTTTGTTTTCCATGATAGTTTAAGAGTTCAATCAACCAAAAATTAAAAATATTAATCATCCAATGCACACTGGATAAAATCCTACCTCAAAATAAAAATAAACCAACCACAAATCCAAGTTAAGCAAACCAATACTAAACAGAAAAAAAAAAAAAAAAAGGATAAGAAAATAAACTGGACTATCCAAGACTGTGTAAACCTAATTTCAAATCACAAAAACCTATTAATGTAAAAGATCCAGAAATTTCTTGCAATTAATAATTAGACTCTTAATACATTAGAAGCCAGAAAATTGAAAAAACACAATAATAGGATGCAATAATACTAATCCTTACCTAACCCTAGACGAGAAATAAAAACCGTAGCAAATTGATCTGAAATTGATCCCAGATTCTACACTAAGATCCAAACCAAACGGATAAAAAATCACTGTGTAGTTTAATCACGCAATAGAGAAGGGATTAGGTTAATACCTTGGGAAGATTTACATAGAAGAAGATGGGTTTTTTGGTATTAGATACTTCAATTCGATTCTTCTTGTGTGAATCGTTTATGTTGAGGTTAGTTACTCCATCAATAACGTCCTCCATTGTGATTAAAGAGAGAAACCTTAAACCTAATTCCAGACAGAGCAGACTAAAACAAAGGAGTGAAAAAAAAAAAAAATTGAACGAACACATAAAGCTTATATTGTTTTTTCACCAGCAACCCCCTGGACATGACCCAAAGATTCTTGGCCGTAGGATTAAGAAAATCCATCCGGAACATCTCGATATAGGTGGGGGAAGGAGTCCCTTTTGTGGTAAACAATTAAACATTCTCCGTCTACGGAAGAAATTTGTGTCTTTCCTAGTCGTCCAATTCAAAACTCAATCCGGAAATTCCCTACCTTTAGATAATGGCCCTCATTAAACGTCGTCCGTCTGATAGCCCTGGCTATCATGGACACAAACCTCATACCTTTTTATAACAATGATTAGACAACATATGCATTACAGTTTGGTGGTATTATGCTAATTGATTTGCTAGTCCTAGGTACCGTTCAGTCCAATTGCATATCATATTAATGTTAAAGCATCAGGGCATGTTTTAGTGGTCGATGAGTGAAGTTAATAATAATAATAGTTGATTGGTTGAATGGTACGTCTAGGTGCCTAGTACTTTCAATAATAATAATAATTTTTCCATAATAATAATAATAATTTCGATTGGTGATAATAATAATAATTTTTGGTGATAATAATAATAATAATTTTGGTGATAATAATAATTCTCTCGATTTGACCGGGTTTTGTTTCCATTTTAACAGGATTCGGTGCACTGTTAGCTTGATAATTTATTTGGCATTTGCAATTTTATGATTGATTGTTATGAATTAGAACCCTAAAATCTCGATTATAAAGTAGAGGCCAATTTTTGGATTGGACGGGCTAGGTGCCTCACACCTTCTTAGCCCATATCTTGATTCCGGGACTTTTTTCTGTTTTGGACCAGTGCTTATTTTGGGTCCCAACTCCCTAAGTATTGGGTGGCGGCTTCTATAATAATAATTCCCCTAATAATAATTTCCACGTGTGATTCCCATTTCGGATATTTAGAGATGCTAACGGATTTCGACGGTATCTACAACTCCGTAATACTTGATGATGATCCTATAAAGTTTCGGTTATTTCTGAACCTATTATCAAGTACACACTTTGTTGTCATATTGTCTCGATCTTGTATACATAGTCGATCACACAAGTGATCTTGTTGTTGTGTTGTCTCGATCTCGTATCCATAGACGATCACATGAAGTGTGGACCGAATTTTTGTCTTTTCTCGTCTCTGTCCATAGGCGATCACTTTCGGAAGAAGACTTATAGGTTGATAAACAAAAGATTGCTATGTATTTAGGTACCCTTTTCTTTTCACTATGAGATTAAAAATCCTTGTGTGTTTGGTAATTTCGTTAAAATTCCTAGGGTTCATAGAACTCCCTTATTTTAAAGTCCATGTACTATTTGGCATTATCATGTGGAGGAGTTGCTGGAAAAGTGATTCCCGTGTAATTCCAGAGAATTTGGAAAACCAAACGTACTAAAGGAAACATAATTCCACCAAATCCTGCCTATAAATCCCACTTTTAAAATTCTACATCACGTAATAATATTTGGGTCCGGAAAAAAAATATTTTGGGATGTAATTAATTTTCTTATAACGAGCATTCATGTAAAAATTGAGAAAACTTGATGGGAAGCTTTGGTAATTAAGGATTATAAAGGTTGTGATGGATAAAAATGATGGGAAAGGGAGTAGTGGGATCACAGATTTTGGTGACGATGGAAGAACATGGTGGTAGCAGTCCCGCAGAAGATAAGGGTTTTTACTTACTTTCCTTGCTAATTTTAATGGGATATCTATGTTATAAAATGACATGCACTTTCACTCTGAGATTTGAGAGTCATTAGATGGTCAGGATTGAACGGGGACCATGATCTTGCGTTGAGATCATCCGGATGAAGTTTTTCAAGGGACGGCCAGGAAAATTTAGGTATTGTTACGGGATAGGGAATGGGTCAAAAGAAATAGGGTGGGTGGGAATCGGTCATGTAAAACCTTTTTTTTTTTTCTTAAGATTTCTGAAGCACCCTATTCCTTATTTTTCCTCTTTGAAACAATTTCAAGCAGCTTTTCGTCTGTTTGATCCGTAGGCATTAACATTGTTAAGGGGAAGGTGATGTAGTGCTTCGAAGAGGTCTGGAACTCGAAATAGTGGCAGCAACAAATCCTTCTTAGAAGATGATTTAGTGAAAGCATGAAGACCTAATCTTTCAATTCTTATACGATATCTAGGGTTTTTGGTTCGTTGTTATTTTTAATTATTGGAGTTCGTCCTGTTTATTGGTCCTGATAAGATTCGTATTATTGTTGCAATTTAGGTTCTAGGTTTTGGCAAAATTAGTGTTTTTTTTTTTCTAAATTGGGGTTTTTACTAGGTTTACCAAACTTAGGGTATTAGATTCGCGTCTCATCCATCAATTGTTGCCGGAGATGATGTTACTCATACACCATGTGCACGTGTAGCTATATGTATGTCTTTCCACAGTTACAAGGGCTGGGTTATCAATCATAAGCTCTTCCTTCTCTTTACAGGTACAGTACAAGTATATTCTCTCTTGATATTAAACTCAAGTTTCACGTTGAAAGGCGTTTGAGTTTGGCGAGGAAGTAGTAAAAGCCGTGTGTTTGTGACTCATGTATTTTAACTTTTTTGAGAATTACATGCTTACATAATCATATATATAAATGTATTGACTCAACAAGAACAAGTTTTTGGATTTCCTTACTGCCGAATCAAGAGAACATGAAATGCAAGGATTTATCTATTATGATACTACAGTCATTGCCTGGAATTGAAGAAAGAATGGCATGCTAAAAGCAATTGTATACGCGCTGCTTTGGGACATTCTTTGGCGCAATACTAGATGCCAATGGTTTCATTAAGAAGGTACTTACCCTCTGTGAGTTTATATACTGATGTTTATGATAAGTTATTTTACGGATTATAATACCTTTTTCTTTCTTTTTTTAACTTAAGCAATGGAAAACCTAGAGAAGAGACACAGTGACTGGCGTGGAACCCATTTTTGGGAACGATGTTGCTAATGGATGTGTTTATAATCATGAATTGATTTATTAATTGTATACAGTTCGATTTTGACTGTGATTGTATAGCAGATGTCCATGATTTTAAAGTTCGAAATATTGAAATCTCTCGAATTTATTTTGCATTAGCCTTAATAGAAGCAAAGACCATAGTGTGATATTTTGTTAATAGTTATCCAGGATCAAGTTGTGTTAATTACTAGAAGGACATTCTTACTTACTAGAACTATGACACTAAACAAGGGGAAGAATAGCTTTGTTTGCAAAAATGGTAGTTATAGTCGAGCCCATTTTCCAGCAATCAAAAATGGTAAATTTAGAAACCATAGTATTTACTTTGAAATATAATATTTTGATTGCCAAAGCTTTAGCGAGTTTATAAACTGAGTTCTATGACTTTGTTAACACCCTTAGATATTCATACATGATGCAAACAAGTTATTTCTTCATCCCGTTTGGTTTAATTATTTCGAGGATCAAGTGATAATAGACATGGAGGCCCGTTGAAGAACATGAGTTTCTCTTAGATTCAACAGTTTACAATTCACTTGAGTACAACAGATAAAACCGTATATTCAAGTGTTGCTTTATTGGAAGTACTAAATAATGCGTACACATCTCTAACCACCTCCAATTTACACGGTAATTACATTAATTCATTAGGTCAACTGATTCTCATTGTGCTTACCATCACTTTTGCTTTTTAATTGCATGTCTCTCTTGCATATATGTAGCCAAATAAGGTAGATGCCTTTATCGTTTAGACTAAAATCCTTTTCTTCTGTAAAGATCAATTTTGTGGTCAAAAAATGTTATTATCAAGAGTAATGACTATCATTTGCACCATTGCAGGAACAAACCTCAAGCAATGATATGAGAAGTACCGCTGAATTACGTAGAAGAATTGATCTACCACATTAGCAATGGAGACTGTCCTAAACATTAATAATTTTTGACATACAGGTGAAGAATATGGAAGAGCTCAAGAATGGTTAAAACATTAAGAATGGTTACAACATTGTTGGGATTTACAGGTAAATAATAATATATATGGAACTGCAATATGCACACCATCCTTAATTACTATACATATACATAAACTGATGAAATGCTGGCTGTGGCGCTTCTCCATTTGCGCAGTCTAACATCCGAATCAAGCAGTATATCCTACTGACGAGTAATGTATCTCTTAATCCATGCATCCTATAATGACTGTTTTTAGTTACCTAACATCACAAGATGTAATCCATATATCATTAGGTACTGTTTAGTCATCCATTTCGTAACAATTAGTTTACGAATCCTTGCTATTATATACGTTGGCGGTACTGGACTAAACTAAATCTATGTGTTTAAAAAAAAGAATGCATGAACATTCGCTAGGCGACTAAAAAATGGAAACAAAGCTTTTACAATTAAGAAGGGATTTGCAAGAAATCTCTTGCGAATTTTAATACAGTTCTGAGGTATGCACTTTACTTTACATCTATCTGTAAGTTTTAATACAGCTTTGGCGAGTTTTAATACATTTCCGAGATGTTTAATTTATAATCTTCCTGTAAGATTTTGTGTCTGAGCTATGTTTTGATACCTTGGTAAACATGCCACTCAAGTTTTGCTGATAAATGACTCAAACTGTCCATATTACTCGCTAAATTTTGTGATCATTCCTTTCTATGCATAAACAGTTGCATGTAAATACATTGTTGATTCAGCGTCTGTGTATAACGGTCTTACTCTCATTTTTGTTCTCTAATGCGTAGGAAAAGCTCTGGCAAAGACTGAAAGGTTAGGCAAAAGGTGATCAAGGCAAGGATTCCCGGAAACTCTAAACCAATAATGTATAGGTATTTAAATACCTACATGTTCAGACTCAAGTAAGTATGAATATTTAGGATGATTTATTGTTGGACCTATGTTATTGAGATGGTAATAATCTTCAGAAAGCATGGTATCATATCCAAACATGTTTATCCAGATTTCGGCACTTACATCTTTTAGGGAGAGGGTGCACCATTGATGCATCCTTCTTAACAACTTCACTCTCTGAAACCTTAGGAAAATGCAGAAATCCTCTAAGGGAAATGGAAATGCTCTTCAAGATTCGGATTCAATTGCTTTCTGATTGATGGGGTTATTATGAAGGTCTTCTATTGGAGTTAATAGTGTACCTGTTATCTCAGAGCAGATTAATAATATTATTTCCAATTTGAATATGCTTGAACAGATTGGGAGTTTTGAACTGAACCATGTATTTGTTTGAAGCAATAGTAGGCATTTTTAAAGGCCCTCGGCAAAGTAGACATATTAATCCCATATAAGATTAGTACTCCTTGAGTTTTTTGATACAGTAGACTTTTAGAATATTCATCTTTTGTTTTATTGACTTTGGAGTTGTTTTTATGTTGGTTGAGGTAGGTATATTGCTTCACCTTACCTTTTTTTCTTTTTTTGAGAGTGATAGAATGGACAGGATCCATCAGGCAGTGTCATCCAGCGGTCCCTATTATCTGGATCGTGTTTTTAGAGTGGACGGCCACTAATTTTCAGTATTGTTACGGTAACGGCAATAGGATGGGCCATGCTTAGGCTCGCCGTCGATCTAGAGACCTAACATCTGGATGAGAACCTTTTGTTCTCACGCAAAAGAAAAAAAGAAAAAACTCATCTTTTTCGGTCTCTGTTGTTCTTTTCGGTTCATCGTTGCTTCTCTAAAGTAGCTCCTTGAATCTTAATTGTACTGATTTAGGTTTGTTTAATTTTAGGGGTCTATTTAGTGGTCAAACTAGAATAAGGATTGTGAATTGGTTGAATCAGAATATAAGATGTGCAACTTTGGTTGTTGTAATCGGATTGACACAGGGAAGCAATTAGGTATTAAAATTTAAACGGATGATGCCATGTAAGTGAACCCAATTCTTCTCCTATTATATATTCCTTCTCAATTTGATTGTTGTTTCTTTCTCTGATTTTGTTTTAATTTTTTTTGTTAGTGCATATTCAGTATAGCGATTCACAACCGCTGACAGGCTTACATGTATTCATTCACCACCAATCTTGCAGAGGTAACATGAACTGATGACATGCATGCATAAAGAGAGAAAGACCATCCCTAACAGAATTGAGTTAGTATTTGTATGTCTAATTGTTGTGTTTTTTTTAGGAGCACTTTGGATTGAAACTGTAGATGCTATTAACCCAGTCTCAGTTGGATAATATAATACTATCGTTTGTCTCTCTGCTGCCACTGCATGAACCATTTCTGGAAGAGAAAAGATAGGCCAATTTGTCTCTTTGCTGCTAAGCGCGTAAGTTATTATATTATTTTCTAAACTCTTATTCGCATAAACTATGTATTACTATTTGAACATTGGCTAGATGGTAGGATATCATCATAATCTGTATTTTCTTGATTTTTGTATCAGATTAACCCGAGTTTTTGTATAAGAAAGCAAGATTGAAGTAGGAAGATTGATAAAAAAAAAAAAAGGTAATAGAATCACCGTTATAATGAAATTTTATTTTCTTTGAATTTGTCTTGCGAATTTATTTGAAATCCATATGAAACAAAAGAATTACTTTTATTTACAGTGCGGAAAATCAGAGGAAATAGTGCAGAAATTAGACTATAATTACTGGAAGGTACATGTAAATCCATATATCTCCAAGTTCATTTCCAGATTAATACAGTGCCAAAGTAGTCTGTAATTACAAAAAATGGACTTTGAGATGTACACAAATCTGTCTTCTTCACGATTTGTATTGCAAATGGGTTTGTGTTGATGAGTCTAATACTTACTACTTACCTGATTCTGAAAGGGATATGGGTGAATTCCCAGGAAATTGGAGTCCTAATGCATGTCTGAGAGTAGTGTCATTTGTAGCTACATATTAAAGGAAAGAAATCCAACACCACCACCACTAATTACAGGGTCTAACATAGATGGAACATAAATAACGAAGTAGCAAGAAGAGAAGAAACATTCTTGAGGTTGTAAAGGTTGAAAGCCGTCACTCTACGATTTTTGTTTGTAACATTGATTCCAAATCTCACGACTTTGATAATCCATAGTGTTATTAGGTAAAAATCACTCTTACTATAATTCATTGTTAATTCAGCATTCTATTTGGTATTTTTCTTTGATCCAATTAGTGCCGGTTTTTCTTCCTTTGTCATGTAGAAAATAGGCGTAGAATGGTGAATTTTGAGATCTGGCAGCTTTTTGAGTATGAACTTTGTCTAAGAGATTGATCATGGGAGATGGGTATATTAACTTTTGAGGATACGAATCTGAAATGGTTTTTAGTTTTAAAGTAAAAATTAATATTAAGGTTTTGTTTATATCAGAGAAATGGACCCTGTAACAGGCAATCATTTCAGGAGAAGATACTCAGAGCAATAACCAAGGTTTGATACTGCTGCTTAACGATTCTTATTCTCATGCATATATTATCCAACCGTATTTACTTATTATGTTCCTGGATATAATATCATATGAAGGACTTGCATATGATAGAAGAAAAATATTATGCTACCTGCATAAAAAGGAAGTTCACTACAAAGTAGTCCTAATAACATAAATAGAACGAAACACCACGTACCTTGAGAATTTTAGGTAATGAACAATTCTAAAATTCATATGATTCTGTGGTTTGGGTATAGACATGTTCTTATTGTGTTATTGATATCCATATGTAGTGTAATATTGATTACCGTTTTACTTTCCATGTATTCAGATCATCTGCATATACATCACGCAAGAGAAGGGAGCACAACAGTGTAAGGAGAAAGAGGGAGGTGAAGGAGAACGACGATCTGAGAATCAGATGACTGGGGTTCACTTAAAAAAAAGGAATGACGTTGGTTACATGAACTTTATGCTATCCACACCTCTAGCTTTTTGGCCAATCAGCAAGAATTGGACAGATTTAAATCATGTCCTACCTCTCTGTCTCACACTTTCTCTTTCTATAAAAATCAAATTCATGTCCACGAAATTATCGATTTAACCAAGAAAGATATAAGATGTACAATATATATATTTGTATTATGTTTCTGCATCTTCTCTTATAGTATTTTCAGCTTTCATTATTTTGTCTATCAGGGGCACCAGCAGTTACAACACCATCCACAGTTGATATTCCATCCTACTAGCTATACTCAGGCTACTTTGCAGCAGGTGTGTTGGACGAGTATATATATGGTGTGAAACCTGTAATATTCGGGCAAGGGTATCTTTGCCAAATGTATAAAGAGAAACGGGTTTAGTACTATGGTTTTTTAATTTAATATTTGAACTATACTGTGGGTGTTAATCCTGAATATTTTGTTTACGGATGTATCAGAAACAACAAATTGCCAACAAGCACGATGAAATGTGATGTTTGAAAGTAGTATATGCCATGCACTGATTTATAGTGTCAAAACTGGATTCTTCTGTTATTTTTGTTTGCAATGTGAATTTTGCATTCTATGTTCTGTGACAATAGGTGTTTACTAATGTTATAAAATTATGAATACCCTGGAATGAGAAATAAATACATTATGTAAACTGACGCTAACATGGGAGGTTGAGCCGGGGTCGTAAGGCCCCGGTGATACCTAGTTTTATGTTAAAAAATAAATTATAATCTATCAAATGCAATCCTGTTTTAGGGGCGGCAGATTTTATTAGAGGGGCAGCAGGTGATAGGACAAAAAGGGTCATTACATGGTAATTTGAAGTGTAATACCCTGTATTTTTAGCAACCTGATAAGTTGCTACCTGAGAAGTAGCAACCTGACACATATTACTACACGTGGCCTTAATTATCAAAATACCATTCTAAGGTAAAAGACTATTTTACCCTTGCTAGTAAAATGACATAAATATCCTTGAAATTAAAACAAGCCTTACAACCCTGTATGTTTAGCTACTGTTTCGGTTCGGGTTATACCCAAATTACCTATAATGAGGTTTAGGTTATTTCCTTACACTTAGTCTAGGTGGGTTGTTTGAATTAGAAAGACTAGGAGTTGGGTGGAAATAGAGTCACTTAATATATTTTATTAAGTAAATAAAATAAAAAAAATGAGAAGGTAAAAATTAAAAGTTAGTAGTATAAGTTTTAGTTTAGATATTTTTGGAGAGAGAATTTGAAATTTGAGAGAGAGTTTAAGTTATATTAGATTTTGTTTTTGGAGAGAGAAAGAAAAGGAAAACGAAAATGCTAGAGAGGTGAAAGCTTTAGAGAAGAAGAAGATGATTTGGAGCTAGGAAAAATCAGTGGAGAATCAATGGAATTAAGGTGAGGTAGAAGGTGAAACTCTTTCTCTTCATGTTTTTGTTTATACTTGGTTTTAATTTCGTTTAATCTTGCATCATTAGGTTTCTGAAATTTACCTATGTGGTTTTATGCATCTAATTGATGATCAGGCTTTAGAAATTTTTAGATAACATGATTAGGTAACTATGGTTAAATTTTTAGAATATTTCATCAAAGATTCACCGTTAAATGTTTGATTGAACTTGGATCTTGATTTCTGAAATTCCTGTTCATTTTCTCTGAGTCTGTTCTTGACTGTGTTTAGGTAATTTTGATGTTATCAAAACGATTTCATGTCTTGATAAAAGTTGTAGATCTATGTGTTATCTTTAATTGTGCATTGAGTTTGCTAAATTTGGAATTATTATGAATTTACTGTGAATAATTTAGTAAAATGATGCAGTCTGTCCAGATTTTTAAAGGATAGTATTAAATCATTATCTTCAATTTGAACCGTTGGTTTTCTGTAAAATTTTGATATGATATAGATCCATATGTTAGAAACACTTCCCTGAAATTTTAAGATGATCGGATTGATAAATCATTATCAAACATGAAATAAAAAACTCTACAGCTCAACAATTAGTTTTTGTTCTTTCACTGTATTTCGTATAATACTAATAAAATACTTGTACAACTCTAAAAATCATGAAATTCGGTGGGAGTAACAGTCAAGATGTCCACCACTTAGTGTTAAAAGTATTTAGCAATATACCACATGAGTTAAGAGATAATCTCAAAACTCTACAGCTCAACAAAATGTTATTTTTGTTCTTTCATTGTTTTCGTATAATACTAATAAAATACTTGTACAACTCCAAAAATTATGAAATTCGGTGGGAGTAGTAATCAAGATGTCCACCATTTTGTGTTAAAAGTATTAAATAAAATAATTATCATAACTTTAATAATTATGTTTCTCATGCCTTATGTGTAGTAGAAGTAATCAAGATGTCCACCACTTTGTGTTAAAAATTATTTAAAAAAATAATGATCAGAATTTTGATAATGGTGTTTCCCATCTATCTTTAATTATTTTAAAGATGCCTTAGTTTAATAATTTTTTTAAATTTAATAATTGTGTTTCCCATTCCTTTTCCTATGCTTTTGTAAGCATGAGAATCTTTTATGTGTGGGAACGGGTCATTTTTTTAGTAGTAGTGGAATGTAGGGTCAGATAAAAAAAAAGTAAAAAGAGGTAATCACTGCTCTTTAATGAATTTGTCTCCAACTACCTTTACTTTATTTTGAATTATTTCTGTTAAGTTAAAAAAAAAAAGGAAGGAGAACAGAATAGTATAAAGAAAATAATTGTTAAAGTTTCTAAAGTTTAGTTAAAAGTGGAACAATAAATGAGTAGGATTTCTTTTCTTATTCTTTGGATTCTTAATCTATAATGATTAAGTTTTATCCCCTAGTTGACACATATAGGCTAACGTGTCTAATTCTTAGTCCTTATAATATCTTATGTTCATGATATAAATAACTTGTATTCTCATTTCATTTCATTTAAATATCACAAGTGAGAGAGAGAGAGAGAGACAAGTTTATAACTTTAATTATATGGCTTAGATTATGGGCCATGGAAGATATGTAATCATGTCTTTACTAACAAGAGTAATACAACAATTAGTGTTTAGGTTAGAGTAAACATAGAAGAAAAGAAGAGGAGGCAGTACCATTTTCCTTTACTCGAGAACTATAAATGGTGTTTTTATTTTATCGGTGTCATTCAAAGATCGTTTCGGTATGGAATCGAGGTAGGCACAACACAATCAAAAACCTTTCTTTTTATTTAAGTTTCTTTTAATTAAAGTTATGTTTGCATGTTTTCAATAATATGTGAATGATAATCGATGTTGTGAGCATGATTATGAAGGTTGGGCTGCGGTCCGTAGAATGTGATTCTTAAAAACAAATTATGACGGGATACGAGATATCCTTGGAAACGGTGGTTGTTTCCTAAATCCACGTGGGGGCTCCCTTGGGCGAGCGGATTTGTTTGAATTTATTGTTGTATAATATTGGGATACGAGATATCCTTGGGGACGGTTTTGTTTCCTAAACCCACGTGGGGCTCCCTTGGGCGAGCGGATTGATTGAATTTAATTATTGTTTATGGATGTGGTGTTTCCATATGTTGGCTTCCTTGGGCGAGCGGATTGATTGAATTTAATTATTGTTTATGGATGTGGTGTTTCCATATGTTGGCTCCCTTGGGCGAGCGGATTGATTGAATTTATTAATGTATATGGATGTGGTGTTTCCATATGTTTGTGGTGGTGTTAACCATGCAACTTGTTTTGAAAAGAAATTGAAAAATATTGCATAAAACGTTTTGTTGCTTCTTTGCCTACTGAGTGTCACAACTCACGTCGTATTATGACAAAAATTCCAGATTTGACGCATGATAAGGAGTTGATGAACGTGAAGCCTAAAGAATAATTTTAGATCTTTAAATTTTTTGTTTATGCATAAATTCTAGTTCAATGATGTAATTAGTCTTAGATTCAAAGCTGTAAAATATGGTATGATGTTGAGTTGACTGTTTATCATTTTAAATTTTTAATAGGTTTTGATTTAATTCTTTTTGAAACACATGTAAAACATCTTAAGGGACATTCTCTGAAAATTATAGAATTTTCTAAGTAGTATAATTATTTTTAACATAATTATTTGTACCATTGCTAAATCCAGAAAATATCCGACTGTTTTAAATATCTCATAAATATCCTATTTTAAAACTATGATACGTTAGTTTTTAGACCTTAGTGTCTTCTGAAAAAAATCTGTATCTATCTTTTATCTTTCTAAAATGACAAACCTCATCCAATTTTGAGTTATGTGTGATTTTATATAATTTTTATAAAACAGAATGGTGCAGTTTTGATTTTCTACAGTTCTGGTCAACTACATGTTTGACTATGGTCAAAGGATACTCAACGCATTTAAAAATCCCGAGTAATTTAGGTATAATAGTATTTACGGTACATATTTTATTCGTATAATTACCATAAATTTTGGAACTCGCATGAAGCCTGTAAAATTCTAGTAATCCACCTTGGTCTGTTTTCAGTTTTACAAATTGGGGTTAAAAATCGTTTCTTATTAATTAATCTTAAGACTTGAACGGTGTTAGTATTTTTATTTGAGAACCAAAATGTGTTTTTCTTCCGGTGACTTTCATATTAGGTTAAATCTATGGTTTGACCTTCCTAAATGATTTTCTGAGCATTCCGCTGCGACAAAATTCTTAAAACGGACATAATTAAATTAGTCCAAGTGAATTACTTAACGAGCTTGGGCTTAGTAGCCGGGCCTCGGCTATGAATTTCGAGTGGCACTCCGGGTTTTGAAAACCGGGGCGTCACAAATTGGTATCAGAGCTCTAGGCTTTAGATCTTACATGGGACGTTAAAAAAAAAAAAAAAAAAAAATCGTATGAATTGATGTGCTAGATTGTTTTGTCATTTATTATTTTCTTTCATTTATGTTTAATTTTGAGATGATAAGAATATTCTAAAGTTCGGGACGAAATTTCTTTTAAGGGTGGTAAAATGTAATACCCTGTATTTTTAGCAACCTGATAAGTTGCTACCTGAGAAGTAGCAACCTGACACATATTACTACACGTGGCCTTAATTATCAAAATACCATTCTAAGGTAAAAGACTATTTTACCCTTGCTAGTAAAATGACATAAATATCCTTGAAATTAAAACAAGCCTTACAACCCTGTATTTTTAGCTACTGTTTCGGTTCGGGTTATACCCAAATTACCTATAATGAGGTTTAGGTTATTTCCTTACACTTAGTCTAGGTGGGTTGTTTGAATTAGAAAGACTAGGAGTTGGGTGGAAATAGAGTCACTTAATATATTTTATTAAGTAAATAAAATAAAAAAAAATGAGAAGGTAAAAATTAGAAGTTAGTAGTATAAGTTTTAGTTTAGATATTTTTGGAGAGAGAATTTGAAGATTTGAGAGAGAGTTTAAGTTATATTGGATTTTGTTTTTGGAGAGAGAAAGAAAAGGAAAACGAAAATGCTAGAGAGGTGAAAGCTTTAGAGAAGAAGAAGATGATTTGGAGCTAGGAAAAATCAGTGGAGAATCAATGGAATTAAGGTGAGGTAGAAGGTGAAACTCTTTCTCTTCATGTTTTTGTTTATACTTGGTTTTAATTTCGTTTAATCTTGAATCATTAGGTTTCTGAAATTTACCTATGTGGTTTTATGCATCTAATTGATGATCATCCTTTAGAAATTTTTAGATAACATGATTAGGTAACTATGGTTAAATTTTGAGAATATTTCATCAAAGATTCACCGTTAAATGTTTGATTGAACTTGGATCTTGATTTCTGAAATTCCTGTTCATTTTCTCTGAGTCTGTTCTTGACTGTGTTTAGGTAATTTTGATGTTATCAAAACGATTTCATGTCTTGATAAAAGTTGTAGATCTATGTGTTATCTTTAATTTTGCATTGAGTTTGATAAATTTGGAATTATTATGAATTTACCGTGAATAATTTAGTAAAATGATGCAGTCTGTCCAGATTTTTAAAGGATAGTATTAAATCATTATCTTCCATTTGAACCGTTGGTTTTCTGTAAAATTTTGATATGATATAGATCCATATGTTAGAAATTCTTCCCTGAAATTTGAAGATGATCGGATTGATAAATCATTATCAAACATGAAATAAAAAACTCTACATCTCAACAATTAGTTTTTGTTCTTTCACTGTATTTCGTATAATACTAATAAAATACTTGTACAACTCTAAAAATCATGAAATTCGGTGGGAGTAACAGTCAAGATGTCCACCACTTAGTGTTAAAAGTATTTAGCAATATACCACATGAGTTAAGATATAATCTCAAAACTCTACAGCTCAACAAAATGTTATTTTTGTTCTTTCATTGTTTTCGTATAATACTAATAAAATACTTGTACAACTCCAAAAATTATGAAATTAGGTGGGAGTAGTAATCAAGATGTCCACCATTTTGTGTTAAAAGTATTTAATAAAATAATTATCAGAACTTTAATAATTATGTTTCCCATGCCTTATGTGTAGTAGAAGTAATCAAGATGTCCACCACTTTGTGTTAAAAATTATTTAACAAAATAATGATCAGAATTTTGATAATGGTGTTTCCCATCTATCTTTAATTATTTTAAAGATGCCTTAGTTTAATAATTTTTTTTAAATTTAATAATTGTGTTTCCCATTCCTTTTCCTATGCTTTTGTAAGCATGAGAATCTTTTATGTGTGGGAACGGGTCATTTTTTTAGTAGTAGTGGAATGTAGGGTCAGATAAAAAAAAAGTAAAAAGAGGTAATCACTGCTCTTTAATGAATTTGTCTCCAACTACCTTTACTTTATTTTGAATTATTTCTGTTAAGTTAAAAAAAAAAGGAAGGAGAACAGAATAGTATAAAGAAAATAATTGTTAAAGTTTCTAAAGTTTAGTTAAAAGTGGAACAATAAATGAGTAGGATTTCTTTTCTTATTCTTTGGATTCTTAATCTATAATGATTAAGTTTTATCCCCTAGTTGACACATATAGGCTAACGTGTCTAATTCTTAGTCCTTATAATATCTTATGTTCATGATATAAATAACTTGTATTCTCATTTCATTTCATTTAAATATCACAAGTGAGAGAGAGAGAGAGAGACAAGTTTATAACTTTAATTATATGGCTTAGATTATGGGCCATGGAAGATATGTAATCATGTCTTTACTAACAAGAGTAATACAACAATTAGTGTTTAGGTTAGAGTAAACATAGAAGAAAAGAAGAGGAGGCAGTACCATTTTCCTTTACTCCGAGAACTATAAATGGTGTTTTTATTTTATCGGTGTCATTCCCAGCATCGTTTCGGTATGGAATCGAGGTAGGCACAACACAATCAAAAACCTTTCTTTTTATTTAAGTTTCTTTTAATTAAAGTTATGTTTGCATGTTTTCAATAATATGTGAATGATAATCGATGTTGTGAGCATGATTATGAAGGTTGGGTCATGGTCCGTAGAATGTGATTCTTAAAAACAAATTATGACGGGATACGAGATATCCTTGGAAACGGTGGTTGTTTCCTAAATCCACGTGGGGGCTCCCTTGGGCGAGCGGATTTGTTTGAATTTATTGTTGTATAATATTGGGATACGAGATATCCTTGGGGACGGTTTTGTTTCCTAAACCCACGTGGGGCTCCCTTGGGCGAGCGGATTGATTGAATTTAATTATTGTTTATGGATGTGGTGTTTCCATGTGTTGGCTTCCTTGGGCGAGCGGATTGATTGAATTTAATTATTGTTTATGGATGTGGTGTTTCCATATGTTGGCTCCCTTGGGCGAGCGGATTGATTGAATTTATTAATGTATATGGATGTGGTGTTTCCATATGTTTGTGGTGGTGTTAACCATGCAACTTGTTTTGAAAAGAAATTGAAAAATATTGCATAAAACGTTTTGTTGCTTCTTTGCCTACTGAGTGTCACAACTCACGTCGTATTATGACAAAAATTCCAGATTTGACGCATGATAAGGAGTTGATGAACGTGAAGCCTAAAGAATAATTTTAGATCTTTAAATTTTTTTTTATGCATAAATTCTAGTTCAATGATGTAATTAGTCTTAGATTCAAAGCTGTAAAATATGGTATGATGTTGAGTTGACTGTTTATCATTTTAAATTTTTAATAGGTTTTGATTTAATTCTTTTTGAAACACATGTAAAACATCTTAAGGGAAATTCTCTGAAAATTATAGAATTTTCTAAGTAGTATAATTATTTTTAACATAATTATTTGTACCATTGCTAATCCAGAAAATATCCGACTGTTTTAAATATCTCATAAATATCCTATTTTAAAACTATGATACGTTAGTTTTTAGACCTTAGTGTCTTCTGAGAAAAATCTGTATCTATCTTTTATCTTTCTAAAATGACAAACCTCATCCAATTTTGAGTTATGTGTGATTTTATATAATTTTTATAAAACAGAATGGTGCAGTTTTGATTTTCTACAGTTCTGGTCAACTACATGTTTGACTATGGTCAAAGGATACTCAACGCATTTAAAAATCCCGAGTAATTTAGGTATAATAGTATTTACGGTACATATTTTATTCGTATAATTACCATAAATTTTGGAACTCGCATGAAGCCTGTAAAATTCTAGTAATCCACCTTGGTCTGTTTTCAGTTTTACAAATTGGGGTTAAAAATCGTTTCTTATTAATTAATCTTAAGACTTGAACGGTGTTAGTATTTTTATTTGAGAACCAAAATGTGTTTTTCTTCCGGTGACTTTCATATTAGGTTAAATCTATGGTTTGACCTTCCTAAATGATTTTTCCGAGCATTAAATTGCGACAAAATTCTTAAAACGGACATAATTAAATTAGTCCAAGTGAATTACTTAACGAGCTTGGGCTTAGTAGCCGGGCCTCGGCTATGATTTTCGAGTGGCACTCCGGGTTTTGAAAACCGGGGCGTCACATGAAGTGCCCCTTATCCAAATAAAACTACAAATGACTAATTAACCCTTACATAGTTTAGTGTTGATAATCTAGTTTAGTGTTAATGATTAAGTTTCACTTCAACTAACTCTAAATCAAAGCAAAATCAGATTTTAGAGTTCAAAAAAAAAAAAAAAATTAGAGGAGAAGAAAATAAAAACTTTTGTGATATTTGTGAAACTCTAGATTTTTGTTGCTCAAAGTTTAAAAAAAATGACCGGGTATACTTCTACATTAATCCCAACTAGCATTTTTTTGCTCAAAGTCTAAAAGTACGTAAAAAATTCAATTTTTTTTATATTTTCAGAGCTAATTACGGTTGGAATTTTGCTCGTAACCAACCGTAACTGGTTAAATTTGGAGAAAACCCAATCGTAAAACCAGTTACGGTTGGTAACCAAATGCTCAAAACGAACCGTAACTTAGTTACGGTTTGTAAACTAAAATGGTTACCAACCGTAAAAGTATTTACGGTTCATCTCGAATTTTAGTTATGAACAGTAATTGGTGACCTTTCTGAACCTTGGTTACAGGGTTATTTACGGTTCGTAATTCTGGTATCGAAATCTCAACCGTAAGTGAACTTACTGAAGAAAATTCTCAGATTTAAGAACATAGGGTTGGTAATTGAACTATTACCAACCGTAACAACATCAAAATCTCCAGTTACGGTTCGTAATTGAGTTAAAATCAACTGTAACTCACATAAACCCAAAAATTTGAATTACAATTTTCATCTAAAACCATAATTTTTGATAGAAATTAAACTTAAATCGAACAAAATAAACTTAACCCTAACTGGGTTTTTCAAAACATATCTCATATAATTCATACACTACACTTGATTAATTTTCGAATCACCGATTAATCGAAATTTTCAGTTTTAATGGAGGTCACGGTTGATGGTAGGAGGAGAAGAGAAGAAGAAAGAAAACAGATTTGCAATTTAACTTTGATTTAGGTTAAAAAATGGCGATAGTAATCTAAACAATTTACAATACCATTTGGACACCCCCTAACCAACTAGAGAGACATTATTATCACACAACCGCCCCTATAACAGGATTGATCAAAGGCTGGATTGAGGATGGATTTATACCATATGCAAAAGAAAATTGAAGGCTCTTTTTTTTTCTTCAGACATGCAATATCCAAAACTTTAGAATTACTATAATAATAGGTCATGATAATTTTACTAGGTCATAATTATTTTGTGGTGTTGATGTAATCCCGAGCTTGTACCATCAACCCATCTGCATTTAGAAAACTAGAAATGATACTGGAGGGTTGAGCTCCCTTATCATCCTGGCACATTTAGGGGCGACCCCGACGCAATTAGGGGCGACATAAAAGACAAAATAGGTCAAAAATACTTATATGCCCCTTTATAATCGGGAGGCTAATCCATAATCGGTAGTTTGGGGCAACTCTATATTCGGTAGTTATATGAACTATTTTGACTACCGATTATGGTAGATTTCGCTAAAGATTATACTGTATAATCGGAAGTCATGGTAACTTCATTTACTACCGATTATAGGCTCAACCAAATTCGAAAAATAGAGGATTTTGGCATAATCTGATTTTGGGGCAACTCTATATTCGGTAGTCATATGAACTATCTTGACTACCGAATATAGTAGGATATTTGCAAAGAGATCCACTGTATAATCGGAAGTCATGATAACAATTCATTTACTACCGATTATAGGCTCAACCAAAATTCAGAAAAAAGAGAAATTTTGCAAAATCTGATTTTGGGACTACTCTATATTCGGTAGCTATATGTGTTGGATATTTTCAATAATGTTTGCCGCTACTAAGGGGGGTCCTGGGGGGCGTATCCCCCTGAAGAAATTTTTGGTTGTACGTTTTGGTTAATGTATCTGAAAACCTATTCGGTTTTCCAGAAATTTTCACAAAACGTGTATGTTCCCATAGGGTTTCTTCATTATCGGAAGTCATGATAACTCTGATTTTGGGGCTACTCTATATTCGGTAGTTATACGAAGTATATTGACTACCGATTATGGTAGGATATTTGCAAAGAGAGCCACTTTATAATCGGAAGTCATGATAACTCTTCCTTTCTTACCGATTATAGGCTCAACCCAAATTCCAAAAAAAAAGAGAAAATTTGCAAAATCTGATTTTGGGGCTACTCTATATTCGGTAGTTATACGAAGTATAATGACTACCGATTATGGTAGGATATTTGCAAAGAGAGCCACTATAATCGGAAGTCATGATAACTCTTCCTTTCTTACCGATTATAGGCTCAACCCAAATTTCAAAAAAAAAAGAGAAATTTTGCAAAATCTGATTTTGGGGCTACTCTATATTCGGTAGTTATACGAAGTATATTGACTGCCGATTATGGTAGGATATTTGCAAAGAGAGCCACTTTATAATCGGAAGTCATGATAACTCTTCCTTTCTTACCGATTATAGGCTCAACCCAAATTCCAAAAAAAAAAAGGATTTTTGCAAAATCTGATTTTGGGGCTACTCTATATTCGGAAGTTAAATAACCTAAACTCCCTACCGATTATGGTAGCATTTTTTCCAAAGCTTTACTGTATAATCGGGAGTCAATATAACTTTATTTACTATCGATTATAGGATTAGGATTTTATTTTTGGGATACTGTATAATCGGAAGTCATACAAACTAAATTTACTCCCGATTATTTATTACCTACCGATTGTAAAGGGTAGTTTGGCCATTAAAAAAAAATGGCCCAGAAATAACCTTCCGATTGTGAAATAACCTACCGATTATTTTCTATTTTGTCGTTTTGTGTCGCCTCTAATTCGGTTTTGGTCGCCCCTAATTGTGGGAGGCTTATCATTGGGTTCTTTTTTTTCTTTTTCTTTTTTGAAAAACCCTTATTATCCCGGCATCTTTAGGGGAAACCCCGAGAGAATTATGGGCGACTAATAAGACAAAATAGGTAGTTAAAATGGTAATTTCGTGATGTTAATTTTCTACCGAGTGTGATAGTAGCCCCAAATTCAAATTTTTCAAAAACCAATGGAATTTTGAAATTTCTCTATTTGCAGAATCGGTAGTCTCGTGATGTTTATTATCTACCGATTATACAATCGGTAGTCTTGTGATGTTATTTATCTACCAATTGTGGTAGTAGCCCCAAATTCAAATTTTTCAAAAACCAATGGAATTTTGAATTTTTCTATTTGCTCAATCGTTAGTTTCATGATGTTTATTATCTACCGATTGTACAATCGGTAGTCTCGTGATGTTCATTACCTACTGATTGTGGTGGTAGCAGCCCCAAATTCAAAATTTTCAAAAACCAATGGAATTTTGAATTTTTCTATTTGCTCAATTGGTAGTTTCATGGTGTTTATTATCTACCGATTATTCAATCGGTAGTCTCGTGATGCTATTTATCTACCGATTGTGGTAGTAGCCCCAAATTCATTTTTTTCAATAACCAATGGAATTTTGAATTTCTCTATTTGCTCAAATTTTCCGAAAACCAATGGAATTTCGTGATGTTTATTATCTACCGATTGTACAATCGTTGGTCTCGTAATATTCTTTATCTACCGATTGTGGTAGTAGCCCCAAGTTCAAATTTTTCAAAAACCAATGGAATTTTAAATTTCTCTATTTTCATAATCAGTAGTCTCTTGATGTTATTTATCTACCGATTGTGATAGTAGCTCCAAATTTAATTATTTCAAAACAAACCAAAAAAGAGAAGAACATAATCACAATCAATTGATAACGCCAATACTAAACTTCCATACAAGTATTTTCTAATTTTTTTTGACTTATTAGTCACCATTAATTCTTTCGAGCTCGCCCCTAAAAACGCCAGGCTTATTATTGGGTTCGAAACACTACGAATTAAAATAAAACAGAGTTGCAAACAAACCACGAAACATGTGGGTAAAAGAAAGTAAAGATGATCGATTAAAAGGAAAGACGGTATGGCCGTATGCTACATATAGCTTGCTTATAGGAAATTAACATTTGAAAGTACATAGGGAGTCAGTCCAGAGAAGAACGATCGAAAAGAGAAATAGAAATATTGTCTTGCAGTGAGTGCAGTTACACTGATTAAAAAAAAAAATCTTCTTCTAAAAGAGGACAGTCCCCTTGTTTGTCTTTCCCGGATTACATACCGGCACCACCCACCCACATACCCATATATCAACTAGACATTCTGACGGGTCAACACACAATATTCTCCTCTCATTGACAACATGTTCTCAATTCAAAACCCTAATTCTCTTCTGCTTTCCAAGATCAGAGTACCATTCCAGACTACCCTTTAACAAAAATCATATAACCTCCTTCCTTCTCTATAACAGAAACAACCTATATGGAGAACAAAAAGAAAGAAAGAAAAAAGCGCCATACTTGATTTTCTAACAAGATAAGCTGACTTTTTTTTTGTTCGTTCTTTTCACGACACCAGTCTACTCGCACTTGATAGATCGATATATGTGGCGGACAAATAGTAAAGATGCGCGGAAACCGATGGTGCCAAGCATGAGAAAGAAACCGTAACAGATGCAAGCCATGTAACCAAAGAAGAATGAAGTTTGCATGAAGCCGGACATATCTGATCGTGCGTAGTAGTAGTACAAGCAGTAACCATGGATAAATAAGCCAGTAGATCCACCGCACAAGAAAGACCTGCGAAAAGATAATTTAATTTAAAGATGAGGCACAGCAGAAACCCAGATACAGGTAGTAAGTAAAATTTACTAAACATAAGTATGGAACATGAACAGAAATCACAAGATAGGTCACATAGGTCACAAAACAGAGCGAGCATGGCAGGCAGTGTATCTTGCAGCCATGCCTCTCGATCGGATAAGAAAGCAGTAAATACTGCTTAAACGAGGAGCAATCAATTCAGGTTTTGACTAATGGATCACAAACTTACAACTTTGGTCATTCCTAGACCTACCACCACTACCAAAAATTAGTGATAAATAAGAAAAAGCCAAAAAAAACTTGGCCCACAAGGAACAAAAATATAGGGCGAATGAGAACATTTAGACATTTGCTAAGTATGGATTTTGTGGTACGGTGCTGACATAGAAGTGACATTAAAATAGATAATGAAGCGACACTACTAAAACCATTATGACAAAAAAAAAAAAAACATGGACATTGGTGAAGTCCTAAACTACCTGGGAGAAGAATCATTTTCAAGATAAAAATGCGAGCAGCAATAGATAAACGACCACAATTGGACATAATTAGGTATACAATTCAATGCAAAGGAGGAAACCACGATGGAAAAACCGTTAAAGAAACTACCAGTAAAAGAGGAGAAAGTTTTTAATACCTCCACCACCATTCGTGGTCTTCAGCAGCTAGTTGGAAGTATGTCAATGCCACAGTAATGAAAGCGGTGACAATTAAGAGGATAATGAAGACGATGAAGAGGATGCTGTAAATAGTGTAAATTCTGTGACCCCAAACACTGGCAAATATGTAGTATAGCTCAATGTAAATAGCACTGAATGGCAAAAACCCTGCCATTGCCATCTGTGGAATAGTACTGCGGTACCAAGGCAATGGTGGAATTTCCCTGGGATACTTTGTGGTGCGAACGGGCGCTTGAAACTCAGACTTGCTGTTCTTTCCCGCAATTCCACCCAATACCAGCAGAGGTGAAGTTACTAGAGTCCAGATGAGAACTATAACCACAATCGTTCCGAATGGAAGTGCAGCAGTGGCACTATAGGCAATAGCTACTGTGTTGAGGAAGCAGAAGGTCAGGAACAAAGGACCGCAAAAGAGACACCCTGTCAATAACAGATTCCTCACCTGCCATTGAGAAAATTAACTAAGGTTCAAAATCAGCACTTCCTAGACTTGAAGCCTCACGTAGGCCTTTTTTAGTTAACACAGCAGCTTCCTATAATGTCTTACATTTAAATGGAATCATATACTACAAGATTGTAGAACCCAAAAATAGATGCTAATTTCACTAGTTTCCAAAGATAAAATTTCTTGGATTCTCCCTGACATCAAGGAAACTACAGGAGCACATACCCAGTTTGTTCCTTCCAGCTGACAATAGAAAGAGGTGGCGGTGTAACCAGCAATCCCAGATGTAAGTGCATATATTACGACAAGAGCAGTGAAGAGGGCACCTCGGTTGTATGGATAAAATACTCCAACAAGAGCAAGTATGAAAATGAAAATGGTACTGGTACATGTAAACATAATAAGAATTAACAACAATATCTAAATTGCACCAATCTCCATTGAATTTCAAACTTTAAGTCAAAAGAGGATCTTACAGAGCAAACAGCTGGGTGCCCGAACCAAGAGCTGCGGCAAACAACGACTTCCCCTTAGGGTATCTAAATACATCACCATGAATGTATTTCCATCCGGTCTCTTCTTGGTCATCTGCTGCTTCCTCATCATGTGCATATCTACAATAAAAACACATGCTTAATCAAAAAGAAAGAAAAAAAGGAACTCCATAAATCCTATCCTAGTAAAAAACAAACATTGCAATTTAAAAATTCAGGAGTACATTACTTACTTGACAAAATCATTCTTAAGAACCCGCATAAGAATAGTGGCAAGAAACCCGGTAAGAAGAAGAACAGTAACGCAGGAGTTTATAATTGAGAACCAATGGATCTCCAAATGATGAGGTAAAGAAGAAGATTGTGAATATTTATCCATTCTCTTGTCAAAAGGAGTAGTGGTTTCTTTCCACTTGACGGTATACATGAATTCAGCATCAACAGGTTTATCCTCAGTGAGATCAACCAAAGCATTTGGATCCGTTCTAACATTAATTTCAATAACCCTGTCTTTATTGTATAGGATTTCAAAATTAATATGTTTATAGAGATAATATTTGAACTCACTAGGATCAGATTTACTATCCTTCTCAACTTTCCCAATAAAACCCCAGATCGGTAGATCATCATAATACATCTGAAAGTAATAATCTTTTGTAACTGCATTTCTAAACTGTATTACTTCCTCTTTTGTTAATTTCTTCTTACATATAACTTCGGATTCCTTCTCGACTAAGAAATCGAGTTTATAAGGTGCACTAACTAAACGATCCCCATTCAACACTTCACCTAGAGCTTCTTTCTTCTCAGTTACATGAGATGGTGAACAAAATGGTAGATCAAAAAACCGATAGGTTTCACTGGAAGAAGGAAAAAAAAAACTCAAATTATGGATCGGATTAAAATTTACAAAACTAAAAACCCCAAGAACAGATGGAAAGATAGGGTTACCTGGGATTATGGAATGGGCCGACCTTGTTAGCATAGAGAGGAACTGGATCTCTAGCTTTGTAACGGTGATCGGAACCATCAGATCTTACTTGAGTAGCTAAAGTTGAAATTATTATCAGAACAGTAGTAATGGTGAAGAAACCCATAGTCTTCTTCATTTTCTCTCTCCTCCTCCTCCTCAGAAACTAGAGAGAAGAAGAGAAGTTTTTGATAAATAAAGAAAAACGTACTAGAAAGAGAGATTTTGTTGTTATTTGACACGACTCATAATGGGTAGACCGTCATACGAGGGTACCACTTACCACACCTTCGACTTGTTTATTTGCACCTGACTCAACATTCTGTATCTGACTCGGGGCAAATTGGTCGTCGAGTTTGTTATACAGCGAAACCTCTCTATAAGAATAACCTTGGGACAAAATAAAAGTATTCTTCTTATAGAGTGGTTATTCTCGGTAAATTTTGCATGGATACAGGGACCAAGTTTCTTCTTCTCGGTAAATTTTGCATGGATACTGGGACCAAGTTTCTTTTTCATATATGGAACTAGCCCTTAACCTGTGCCGTAACAGCACGGGTCATGATGTTGGTTCATTTATAATATATCGTATAATTTGTATCCCGAATACCTACCAACTCCTTATGATTTAATATGTGTTTGTCATAAAAATAGTTATGGTGGGTTTGGATGTAGAATTTTAAAGGTGGAATTTATGGGTCCAAGAGATTTGGTAGAATTATGTTTCCCTCTGTATGTTTGGTTGTCAGAATATTTGGAATCACGTTTCTAAGGGATTCTGTTTTCCAGCGAATCCTTCATATGGAGTCCGACCCCTCCCCCTAAGATTTGTTGGGAAACTTATCAAGGGATTTATGAACCCACTTTTTTTTAACTTTAAATCTGATATATATGCAATTTTAAGATTTGAGGGTAAGGTCAAACAATATAAAGACTTTAATACAATAAAACTCTATAAATCCTAGGAATTTTAATTGAGTTACCAAACACACAAGGAATTTACATAAATCCCAGAATTTGTAATCCCATGGAATCATAAATTCCCGGAAACGGTGAATTCTGCAAACAAACCCACCATTAGGATTTTCCTCTCTTTTTTTTTTTGTTTTTTCCTTTAATATTTTACCGCCGTAGATTTGCTCAAACGAAAGAAATATAATTTTAACTTCCAGACACTTTTTTATTTAGGTTCATTGCTTATAATGAGATAATGCTCTACATGAACATGGAAGTTTAAATATTTTTTGGAAATATGTTATCAGCAGCGCTCATCTCAGTGAAATCAACTAATCAATATCGTCCATAAAAGTCTCCACATGCTCATATTTCGCTCCAGCTGACTTATCTATCATGGTCATGTTGTCGATCCTCCAAATAGGCAGAAAATAGTATTTTTTTGCATCGAACGAATTATACAAACTATCCAATGTGACATGATTTTCCTGTAATTTTTCAACACCCATTAGATGACAATGTTTAAAATGTGTACCCATTACCTTTTCGAATGGATTGTATATATGCGAACCTCTGCCACTAAATCTTCAACAAAGTATTGTGCCCAGAAATTCGTCTTAACGAAGGCTTTGGTAACTTCAAAAGTCTTGGACATTTTGTCACTTCCGTATGTTCCTACCTTCACTTGGAATACAATCTGGCAACACATTACCTCATAAAGAACCTTGAACACATATTATACTCCCTGATCCTGTTTCAAATTAATAGGTTGTCAATAGATCCTTTACCAAAAGTTGACATATTCTACGTTGAATATTTATATATAAAAAAATGGTATTGTGGATCGTTGCTTTCTAAGATTGTAGTTTTCAAAATTGGCCTCTTCAACTCCCACGGCTTTCTAAGTTTATATATCTTGTTTGTTTTTAACCTTTTAGTTAGCCATATTATGTTTGTTACTAACTTTAAACTTGATGTCATCTTCTACTGTGAACTTTATGTGATTTCAGAATCGAAATAGTTATATCTCTTTCATTCGTATCAAGTAATCCATTGTATATCCAAACAATTCTTCTACAACTATTCCTTTCTTTTGCCATTTCCGGACTATCAGTAGCCATTATTGTAAAACTCAATCTGTCTAATTTTTATTGATGTTATGTATTTGCAATGTTCATTTTTATTAAATAAATAGATTGTGTAAAAACTAAAAAAAAACATAAGTATTACATCGGGTCTAAGTTATTATATCCAAAATACTCAGGACACTGCTTCTGGTGCCTTGTTTCCTTAAATTCCTCGTTGCATTCTAGATAGTACATGCAACACCAATCATTTGCGAAGTGAGCTATTTGCGCAAGTGTAGTCAATGTATCCCTTGCCTGTAATAATAATAACAACACGTTAATTTTTGTCAAGGCATCCAGTTGTAAATGGCATGAATCTAATAGATTTGAATTATACCTCAATCTTAGATATCACCTTCTTCTCACATAACATAGCAATTGAGGAAGGAAAAATCTTGACCACTCTTTACATATGCAGAGTTAGCCAAACAATGTTTTGCAATTGTCTTACGTGAAAATTATTATTAATCCATATTTTAGTCAGATCCTATCGAAGCCGATCTAATTAGTCATATAGAAAGTTAATCTTAAATTTTTGACCTTATCTCTTGACCAAATTATTGAAGTATTCTCAGTCATGTTCTGCTTTGTGTGATCTATCCATCTGTGTATACTCTACCTTCTGATCCAGTGAATGAAACCTATACATATTGATCCGTAATTTGATATTGTTGATTTACTATCAAGAGGTCGCATGATTTGAGAATGTAAAATATAAAAAATATTCCATAAACATCGGAGGCGAAATTTAGATTTATGATTTAGAGTTTTTATGATGATTTTGATGAACATACATAATTTTCAAACAAATATTTTAGAATGCAAATACATTTTCCCGGTCTATAAGGTTTTATATCGGGAATTGAGTGAAAGTTGTTGTCTTTGTAGGTAGTTGTCGCGAAAAAACTCGACATTGATGGTCTTTCAGGAAAAAGAATGTAATAGTACTTGAGAGAGCGATAACATTCTCTTACGCGGGTACACCAATTGCCTTTATATAATACGGGTGATCGAACAGTCATGATCATATTGTCTTATACATTCCGGTATCATCCTCGAAATATTTGATTTTTGTCCTTATCAATCGTGCTAAAAACAACCAATTACATCTTTCACAATACAATGTTTCATGTTTTGTGAAGATTATTTTTTTTCTTAGTCAATAAAACTCGCTAAAAAGCAAAAACTATTATTATACACTACTATTACCAACACTCACCACCATAAAAACCATCCACCGCCACTATTTCTTCCACCAATAGTAATGTTACCACCTCCACTATTCACAAACACCCGCCACCGCTTATACTCACCATTAAAATTAATATAGTTTTTAGTAAAATTATTTATTAATAAAATTATGTATTTATGTTAGATTATTAAAGGGACATTTATAATAGAAATTTAATTAATCATTATGAAAAATCAATGAGACACTAATTAATAAAACATTTAAAAATGGTTAAGTTGAAAAAACCCTAGCGGTAAATTTATCTTTGCCAAGGTCAAATCCTGACCACTCTTTACATAAAAAAATTGATAATAAATAGTTTCATATGTTCTGATCTTGATTCGTGTCGTTCGTTTAGTTATTACATAACATGGCAATTGATTGCACCAATTTTTTAAAATGGACATGTGTTTTATCGAGTTTATTTTAGCACTAAAATGATCAACCACGTTTTATATTTTATAATATAACGTTACACATTTTGTGGCGTTGCGAAATTATCATAATATGTTTTTTTCACCAATACCTGCCACCACCATAAAACCATATGAATCCACTTTTTTTATCCACCACCACCTAGTGGCGGAGCCAAGGGTTGACTAGCCTAGCTCTAACCCCTTAAATTTTTAATAACTACATAAAATTTTTAGTTTATTTTATATTTATGGCTTAGTCCACCAAAGTTTACATTTTTTTTTTAAATAGGCCTCCTCAATGTCAATTTTTGACTCCACCACTGGCACCATCACTGCCGCCCATCCCATGTAGGTTGTTGGACGTAATTCTAATTTTCAACCACAAATGCCATGTATGAGGTTTAGATTGAACAAAATTTCGTCAATTGATTAGTTTCATTATTTTTTTTCCGTGTATATATTCTTTTTTGTATTTCAATCAATTTTATTTTAACATTAAAAAATCATGATTTATACGATATAGTACCAAAGATAACAGGGGCACCATTTGGGTGATCCAACTACGATCATGAAAATATTGTCTTGGATGATATCATCCCTGAAATAAGTGTTAAAAACAACCAACCACATATTCCACACTACGATGTTATCGATGTGGTAATGCAACATAAAATTAATGTTGTCCATCACTACTCACCAGCATTCACCGTCACTACTTATTCTACCACAAACCAGGGGCGGATCCAGGATTTTGAGGAGAGAGGGAGAAAAAATTCTTGGCAAGTTGGATACATGTGAAAAATGGACTTTGTATCCCATTTTACGATAATAGAACAAAAATAAATATAATTTTGCTTGGATCTGCCCTTAACCACCACTAATCTTTCGGCCTCCACCTCTTCTACTACTCATTGTCGCAGAAAATGTCTATTGATATTATTTATCAAAATTACTTATTAATATAAATAAATATTATAATTAATTAAGAAAACATTTATACTTAAAAAATGATTAGTCATTTATTTTGACCAATTAGTGAAACACTAATTAATAAAACACTTTATAATGAATAGATTGTTTATTATGTGCAATTAGTGAAATACTAATTAATAAAGCAATTATGGTATTTGAGTTGAACAAACCACCATTGTTGATTTATATTTTCTATCAATTCCAACCAAGGTGGAACACTGGTTAGAGGTAACTCTTATGACATAATAGGTCATGAGTTCGAACCTCCCTGTTATAATTTTTGAATTTCCATATCCTGACTTGAGTATTCATTTTTCATTCATAATAATGGAATTAACGCCACACGTGCGAGATGTAGGGGATGGTCAGGAGAACCACAGCCCTTGATTTATCTTTGTCCAGACAAATCCTGACCACCACTAACAAAGGCAAACTTATCCAAACCCTGTTTTATACTAATGATTTATTCCTTTATACAGGTTTCATTATATGTTGATTTTTTAACCTATTTAACTGGTTGTCTGACTTAGCAAAAGTCAGTTATCTTTTGCGAAGTTTATTATACCGTCTGCTGCTTGGTTTTCTTCTCTATAATTTTGTTGAATATCGCAACAAGGGATTTTTCGCATCCTTTGTTTGATTTCTGCAATCATGTTTGATATATACCAATGAGCTTCCGTTAGGGTTTTGATGAAGCGCATGAGATTCTCAGAGTCCGTTTCAAATAGCACTTTTGGACATTGTCTTTCCGTCGTCATTCTGGTTGCTATGACGGTTTCTCATGTCTCTGTCGTCGGCGCATTAGTTAAACCTAGAGGTTGTGAAAAAGTTATTACGGTTTGCGTGTTTGAATCCGTGCAAATGAATCTCGCTCATGTCGTACCTAGGTGGCCTCCAGCAGCCCCATATGTGTTTATTTTAATCCACTCCGGAGCTGGAGTAGACCAGCCAACTTGAATGGTTTTTTTGTCCTTGTGATGGTTGTTGCAATCCCGGGTGTTGGATCCCCAAGTAGCACTGGTGGGGAAGTCTTTTTTTCCCATTCAAATTCTTGTTGTGCTAGAGCTCTCGTTAGGATATATTCAGACTGAGATTGGTATTGGTTGAAGACAAATTCATTTCTGGTTGTCCAAAGCGACTAGAGAAGAAAAGAGAAAGATGTGATGGAGGAGATATTTCCAGAAGCTTGGAGAAGATGCAATATGGTTGTTTAAGGATTTAAGGTAATTGGTTGGTTGTTAACTTGAAGTTGTTTTGTTGATATGCGGTTTGAGAGGATGTTCTACGCTTTTATTGCCACTGGACAATGAATAAGCATGTGTTCCGTTGTTTCTGGGTCGGAGTTGCAACGAGGACAGATGTTTGAGTTAATGAGGTTGACGTGGAGTAATAAAGAAAAGGTCGGTAATCCTTCGTTGATAGCTTTCCACAAGAAAATCTAAATTTTTAGAGGACACTGTAAGGTCCATAGAAATTTTTGACTCAGAGATGTTTAAGCCAGCAATCAAAATCTCCTAGTTAATGACTTGTGAATTGAACGAAATGACCAAACAATCTAGACGTTTTCAAAAGACGAGTAACTTTCTTCATTCGGTTTATCTTCTTTGGGCCTCAAAAAATATTTTCTGAAGATGAACAGTACAAGGATGACAACAGACGAAACCAAAGTTGAGGAAGCGAATATTTACATAAGTATTTTCTTAATTAATGTTTTATCCTCTTTCTCTCATTTAAATTGTGTGTTTCTAAAGTTTCCTTATCAATGTGGGAGGGAAATATGGGGAATAGGATTATTCGGAATACATCTTGTCTTTTCATTTTAGTAGTCTTATGCATTCTAAGTACTATAACCTTAATCATGGCTACTAATAAAATCATACTAGAAACCAAAAAACAGACGGGTCCCTACAACATGTCTTCACATCATCCTCCGATCTTAGGCCAGCAAGAAGCTCTCTTGAGCAAAATATTTCTGATTAACAACATTGGCCTCATGGAGGTGCGTCCGCATTTGTTGAAGTGGGCGAGCGTACTCATCGGGGAATGATCTTTACATGGAAATGAAAGAGCCTGGATTAATTAATGACAAATTATTGCAAAATCAAAAGTATCTTTAGTCGATTGTCAGATGAATGAACCGCCGGGAGCTTCCATCGATGGTTGTGGATAATTTTTTGAAGGTTTTTGTCTAGTGTAATTGTACATTATTCATTATTATTTAATATTAAATTATAAGATTGGCAAACATGATAAAATTATTTAGTATTTTTTTTCTTCTTTGTGCACTTTGGTAAGTTATTAGGTTTAGATACTTTTTAGAGGGTTTCGTCTAAGATAATGAATGGTAACAAACACAAAACCTTATCACTTTTGATGTTTTGCATTTTAGAACTTGTTGATGGTGGATTTTCAATAAAGGCTAAAATCATGATCTTGCATGTTTCTCACGGCTTCAGAAATGTATGTGAAACTCATATTTCGGGATTCGTGAAAGCTCATTTCATAATCTCTGACTGAGCATACATCCTCTAAGAGATCTGTATGTGTAGTACCAGAATATCGCCACAACGATATTCTCGTAGTAAGAACAACGCTTTCACGAGAAGGTCAAATATTCCTGTAAGTATAAATGACATTGTTCACGAGAGTGACGTAAGGATTCTTCAGCAACATTTGGCGAGCGTCACAGGGAAACTTCATAATAACTGACGATTGAAGAGACATGTTATGAGAGTGTTGTTTCACGAGGATTACAAAAGTTGGCGAAGATTAATATTGCAAATACTACGATGAGATCGCAGAATATATCCGAAAGAAGGGGAAAACTTATATGTCACCCACTATGTAATTTCCTATATAAAGGGTTCAAATAAGTCCAGAAATGATGATGTATTTTTTAGAGTTGAGAAAATCTTGAGGAGAGAGAAACTCCAGAAAAGAAAGTTGTAATTCTGAATTTGAATATTTTCTGTAAACAATTCTGAGATCTAAATAATAAAAGCGTCGTTTAATTCTTTAATCTTCAATTAGTTTCACTTAGATTTTTATAAGATCTTAATAGGGGTGTAGTGTGGGAAATCTTGCTACTACATTTTGGCGCTGAATAAGGGGAAACGAAGATCCAAAATCTCTAATTACAATTTGAAGATTTGGAGAAATTGAAGAAATGGCTGGAAGAAGGAGAAGAAATACATCAGAACCACCAACAACAGTGAGAAGAAGTAAAAGACTTGCAGGTGAAGAAACAAGTGTATTAGGAGAATCTTCAAGGATGAGAATTAGGAGGAATAGAACAAGGAATGAAAGGGAAAATTCAATTCAACAACCAAACCAATCAATATCGGTACAAAATGGAAGAGTGGATTATGATAGAGTAAGCGTGCATACATGGAGATCAGATTCAATGAGAGAAGAAACAAATCGACAATTAAGAGAAGAAAATGGAGTAGGAAGAAATCAGGAGGTAGAAGAACGGTTGATTCATCAAGATGAAGATGAAATAGCAGAGGAATTAGGGCGAAGAATACAGGAAGAAAGAAGGTTAGAGGCGGTGGAACGTGCAAATTTAACAAGACAAAATCATGAGTTGAGAATGGAGAATTTAAGGTTACAAAGAAGAAGATCAAGAAGTACTACTAGATCAAGTTCAAGATCATTCAGAGAAATACCAAGGATAAATTCTCCCATAAGAAATAACGGAGAAAATGTACAAGAAGAAAATGAAAATCCAAATAGAGGACAACGTCAGGGAGAAGAGAGAATAAATAATGATTGTAACGATCCACAAGGAGAAACTTTAAATGGAAGACGAAATATTGAAAATCAAAGAAATGAAGGTAATCAAGATGGTGAAGAAAATCACGAAGAAGGTAGAAGAGTATTACATGGCCGAGAGCACGTCAGAAATCAAAGAATTATTGAGAATGAAATAGAGAGACATTATGCTGAACAAGCACGCCTAGCTCGCGAGAGAGAAAGACTGAGGGCAGAAATGGAAGAACATGAGTTTCAAGAAGCATTAAGGCAAAACAATCATGATAATCGAGAAAGAAGACGTACACAAAATCGCGAGAATGACAATATTCGGGAAGAGTATGACAGAATACAGAGAAGGATAGAAAGACAACAAAGATAATTGGCGAGAAATGAAGAAGTTGATGGAGAAGAAATTAGGAGACAAAATCAATTGCGAATTTCGGATAGAAATGAGGAGGAAAATCGCAGGAGAAGAGAAAGTGCGTTAAAAAGACCAATAGAACAAAGCCCAACTGCAAATGAGCAAATTTTGAGGGAATTAGCAGAAATGAGAGGGATGATAAATAATAGAAGAGAAGGTGGAAGAAGGCAACTTGATGAAGCAATCGAAGAAGCAGCTAGAACTCCCTTCACACAGGAAGTAAAACTCAGAGGAATTCCTCCAAAATGCAATTTGCCAGCACTAAACAGTATTTTCGATGGGACTACTTGTGCTATTCAACATGCTAAAGCTTATGTTAGGTGTATGCTGCAGTGGGAGAATCATGATGATGTTTTATGCAAGTACTTTGCATCCAGTTTGACTGGCGAGGCGCTAAAATGGTTTGAGGGATTGCCGAAAAATACTATTACTTCTTTTGATCACTTACAAGCTACATTTTTGGGTGCATACATAAGAAACAACTCTTCACGACCAGGTATCGAAGATGTGTTTGGATTAAAACAGAGAATTGGCGAGAGTCTAAAACATCTAACCATAAGATGGAAGACAATGTGTAGTGAGATGGCGGGAAGAGTAGATGAGAGATATCCATTTTTATCCTTTATTAATGCAATGTTTGCGACCAATTTGCTCTACATACAAATTTTCAGAATCAAAAACACCATCACAATGACTGAGCTAAGAGAACTACAAGAAGAGTACATTGCTTTGGAAGAAAAACAAAACGAAATGGAGTCATACCCAATTGCAAACACCAGTTCTGTAATGGCTAATGGAAGTTTGCTTCCCAAAATGATTAATAACGTGGCGAGCACCTCGCAAGTTCAAGCAGAGAAAGTGGCGAATAATGACAAACAAAAATTAGTAGCTATGGGAAGTCGTGATCAAGAAGAATTTGAAAGAGAGAAGAATTATTACAATCGTGGAGGAAATAGTCAAATCCAAAGGCTTGACCAACCTCAAGAAACTTATGGTGGACAAAAGCAAAGTAATTTCAGAAATCAGGGGAACATGAGAACCATATGGGAGGAGATTAAGATGCCACCCTTGAATGCTAGTGTAGAAAAAATCTGGGAAGCTATCATTTTAATGGAAGATATACCCTCGCCATGGAACATGGGGAAGGAACCACATCCTAACACTCGTAATCAAGAATTATGTCCTTATCATCATTTTCATGGGCATTCGATAAATAATTGCAGAAATGTAAAAAGAATAATCTTAAGAATGATCGATCAGGGGAAGCTAAATCATTTTCTAAAAGGGCATCAACAATCACAACAATTGCCACCACCACCAGACGATCGCAGAATGACTAATGTAAAAGGAGCAGAAACTTTTGTTATAGAGGTTGGAACTAAAGCAAAGAATTTATTTTGTAATTCTATTATGCATTCTTATAGAACCATCGAAGATTTCCACGATAATGTCTTAAGTAGAGTCTTCGCCAGAGATATGGATGGAAAAGAGATAATGAATATAGAGAGAATCTCGCCATTAGAAGAGTGGCAGAAACAAGTCCTTTCTTTTACAGCACAAGAAGTACCAGAGCCTGGTGAGCTGCATGATAACCCATTGGTGGTAAGATTGGAAATAAAACCAGAACAAGCAGAAGAAGAAGAAAAAGGTAAAGAAAACAATAACGAAATGGAGGAGTCTTGGGCCATTGATAGAATCCTAATTGATCTTTGGTAGTTAGTAGATATCCTGTTCTACAACACCTACAGAACCATGGGTGGTAAAGATGAAGATTTGATACCATCGACATACAGAATCTATGGTTTTAATGGAACTTCCAACAAGCCTAAAGGGGAGATCACAATGAGAATTCCATTACGAGGAATGACTTCCAAGATTTTATTATGTGTTGTCGATATTGAATCACCATATAACGCCTTAATTGGTCGACCTTGGCTACACAGGATATTGGGTGTTGCATCTACCTTTCATCAGTGCATTAAATTCCCTCATCCAAATGGTGTTGGAGTAATTAAAGGATATTGGGGAGAAAGTAAGAAATGTTATGAGATAGATATCAAGTCTTGTGAGGAAAGAGCAGGGAAGAACAACAATTGGAAATACAGAATTAAGCAACAACAGAGAAGTGACAAATTAATGGTTGATTCAATAGAAAAGCATGAAGAAATAACTAACGAGCCTCTCGCAGAAATCAAGCAAAAAATAAAACACAACAAAGGTACAGGTATAAAAAGCATAAAAGGAGGAAATGACAAACAACTTGAGGGAAAACACTAAGTAAAAGAACAGATGATAAGGAAGATGAGAAGAATAAAGTGATAGAAAGATGAAATATGACGAGCAGATCGCTAGAAGTAGAAAGGTAAAGTTGTTTTTTTCTGTTTGAGTGAAGAAAATGAAATTGAAAAGTTAAAGAAAATAAATTATTGAGATTTGAAGCTCGCAAGAAATTTTAAGAAACGCGAATATAATTTCACAGAGATTAAGAGAATGGGACAAACCTTTATGGCGTGCACCTTAGTTCGCGAATACAATTTCGTAAGAGGAAAATGTAAGACCTACAAGCACGTCATAAAGGGGGTATCTCTTTATATGATTCAGGGATAAGGTTATACCGCTCTTTGGACCTGAGTCATACAGATGTAGGGGTTAAAGAAAACCTATCCGGGAGAGAGATCTTGGATTTCCAACTTTATAAGGTTATACCCTGGTTGGACAACTGAGAGTCTCTTCTAAGAAGTGCAGAGTATGACCAAGGCGCCGAGGTACACGGTTTAGACAAGGGTGCCCGGGACGGACGAACCTACCCTGGACATCTTTGGTAAGTCTTGGCTACAATGCACTTGGCCTGAAGAAAACCCCACCTAGGGTGCAGTCTTGTAACTATAAGCCATATAGGCATAAAGGACAAGAGGCTGCGAAAACAACTGGTTGTTGGTAAATCTGGATGGGAGGAGCTAGTCTTGTATGGCCGATGTGCCCTCCTTGAAGAGGAAACCAGGGGGAAGATAAGGGCGGCACCCTCCATTAGGGAGATGATAAGTGTCTTAAGACGGAAATGTCATGGGGCTCTAAGATCGCAAGATCATTTAGGCATGTCATATTGTCGCGTAAATTATACAGAGGCAAAAGGCCAAAAGATAAAAAAGTTAAGATGAGATCAAGGGGTTTTTACATGCAAATGTGAAGATGTCCTGCGATTTCATCGCAAGACGGCAATGTCATGAGGCTTTGTTTTCGCGAGAAAACTTAGGCTTGTCATATTGTCGCAATACAATAAACAAATGCAGATAAGACAAGATCAATGGGTCAATACATGAGAGTGTAAAGACGTCATGTGATCTTGTCGTGGAAAGAATACTATGGCAAAGTAAGACCTTTAAGTAGGAAGGCATGATAAGACCATAAGATCGCAAAAATAATAACACGAGAATATCAAGGTTTGCGACAATATCGCAGAAATTATGAAATTCGCCAAAATATTCGTTTATTAACTTTCTCATATTGCAGATGAATAATAGAGGCAAGCATGAGAATGAATAGAATGGTAAAGATTATTATTCATCACCATATGAGAAATTTATATGGATATTAAAGTGCAGATAATTAGCAGGTGCAAACTATATTGACCAAGTTATATTTGCAAAAAGAGGATGTTCTTTCATTCATACAGATAAAGGGGCAAAGAAATTTACACATTAAATTGAAGAAAGTTGCAGCAAATTGAAGAAACTCGCGATTGATTACATAAAATAAAGAAGTCAGACAGATACATTGTTTCATTTATCAACATTGTTATCTTTATCAGATTCTTCTTTTTCACCGGATTTCTCTTCTTCATTATCTTTGATGGGTTCTTCATCATCGCCAGAATTTGTTTCTTCGTCGTTATTTTCTTCTTCACTTTCGTCAAAATCTTTATCAGAGTCAGAGATACCAAGATCTAGAATTATTGATGGTATTGCCTTTGCAAGATCAGGATACAAAGAATGAGGAATTCCATGGTCGTCACAAACCTTCTTGGTGGTTTCATTACGAGTAATGAGGAGGGTTCTATTAAAATTTGCAGAAGTAATCCCAAATTGATCTTTTAATCGCGAGTATTTATTGTTGCGAGCAGAAAGATCGTTCGCGAGTTGATGATTAATATCTTATAATTCTCTCATCCTTACACGGCATCTGTCTTCAGAATCTGCGAGAATAAGGCACAGATAATATAGAAGTTATAAGAAAGAATAATAAAAGAAGTAAAAGGTTAATAGAATAGAGTGGTTAACAACCTTCTTTATCAGAAATCAAGTCCCTAATTAAGGCCGATTGATCAGCATGAAGACTAGCATCTATACCTAAATTATTCCTAGCATTATCAAGAACCTGTGCTGCCCAAGAAAACTCATCATCACTAGTAATAAGAAGGCGAGAACGAACTTGAGTTTCTCTTGCAAGAAGATCTTTATTTTCGCAGAGGAGTTTATCTCTTTCCATTTGAACTTCGAGAAGAATTTTATGGAAATCTGCTAGAGTTTCACTGCCATTTCTAATTGCTTGATCTTTCTCGTCAACAAGATCACTATTTCTACTTCTTAATCCATTGATCACTTCTTTTGATTCATGATAAAGACGCTTAAATTTATTAGATAATCCTAAAGTGTGTCTGTGTTCAATGGTTAGGAGATTAAACTTAAATTTAAGTTCCTCTATAGAGAGGGATTTAATTTTTTCGTCAGCAAAATTACTTAAGGAGTTATTAAGGCGAGCAAGAAGAGTATTATCATCTACAGGTTCGGGAAAGGTTTGAAGGAACGTAGCCTCGTCAGTTAGACCATAAACATCTGCAAAAATGATTGCTTGGATAAGCTATATAAAAGAAAAATAAAAAATCTAAAAGAAAGAGAAAGTAAATCATACCATAAAGTTGTTTGTTGGCATTGTTAAGATCCAAAATCTTCTGTTTATCAACTGAAGCTTCAATTTCCAACAATTTATTTTTCTCGCGAAGCTCAGCAATTTCGGCATCTAGTTTTTCTTTACCTTGGCGAAGGGTAACAACCTTTTTCTTAAATGAAGCACATTTATTATCTAAATCAGCAGCAGCAGCAGCAAAAGAAGCTCTCCCAACCTGCAACAGAGTTTTATAAGTACAAAAAATTTGACGAGAAAAATCTGGCGAATTAAGAAACATTTAAGAAAACATACCAGGATACCAAGTGCATTTAAGAAGCTTGGAGTTAGAGTTCCAGAAATTCCACGAAGAGAATTATTATCAGATAAGATTGGAGCATCACACACTTTGACGAGCGCTTGAGCTAGCCCATTAAGAGTCTCATCGCCATACTCATTCGCAGTTCCACGAGAAGAATCGCCAAAAATCATGGACAGTTGGGTCATGGAAGAATCATAGGAAGAAGAATTTTTCACAGAAGGAACTTCTCTAATATCGTCAAATTCTTCGATAAATTCATCATTAGATTTATTACTAACGATTGAATCCAATTGGGTATGTTGAGAAGAAGAATGTTGAGTTTTATTTTTCTTCAAAGGAGGCTCGCTGGATTCTTTATCACGAGGGGCAGAGCGTCTTCCTTCACTTGAAGCAGTAGATTTCACTTTACGATTAGTTGAAGGTTTCTCCTTAGGTTTTGGCTCTAAAGGTGGCAATTCTTCAATTACCTACAAACACAAATAAAGATAAGAAATAGGGGCAACAATATATTGTTAATTAATAAAGGAATATTTCTTACTTCATCTGTGAAAGATCTAAGAGCTAGAAGAGTATTGGGTTTCCTATATTTCTGGTAATTAAGCTTCATTTTGGCAACCTGCAAGATAATGGAAAAGTTAGCGAGAGTGTGAAGGAATAAAAAATAATAACATAAGAAGATGAGAGAATATACATCGGAAGACCTATCAGGCCAGTTGAAAGTCCATGGTTCATAGTGAGAGAGATTCGCAGGAAGTTGGAGAGAACCGGATATATAAGGACCTTTAAGGCATAAGGGAAAAATAAACCATTTATCGTCATTAGAATGACGAGGGCCATCATTTGTATTGGTATGAAAATCAATATCTTGCATAAGAGAATCTTCACCAGTGACCTTCTTCTTATGCAAACGGACACCCCAACAGGTACTATCCCTTATCATGGGAAGTAAATGGTAATTTCGAAAGAAGTTATCTACAGTATACTTCGCAGGGATAATCGGAATATGTTTATATTTAAGACTTTTATGTTCTTCGGAATATTGGGATCCTTTGCCAGCACCACGAGAGGCATATTCCAGTAATAATCTAATACAATCCCCGCCAAGTTGATATACCGCTCGTGAAAATCTCTTATCAGAAATTATTTGGTAAAAAAGTGGAATTTCAGGATTGTAGAGAGGAAGTGGAAGACCAGCTTCAAGTTGGCCTAACGAAATTACAATTTTTTCACGAGAACACTGGAAGTTAGAAAATAATTCAAGAGAAAGAACAGATTTGGGACTTTGATCGGGGATTAAAGATAAGTCAAATCCTTGATTTTTAAGTTTTTCTTGCATCAAATTGAAAGCAATAAGATTTTTAGCACCAGCAGCAACCATTTTGAGAGAATGGGAATGAAAGGAGATTGAAAAAATGGCGAAAGATATTAGATGCGCGATTTGCGGGAAAGCAATGAAATTTGCAGAGAAGAAGAAAGAAAGAGAATGAGAAGAAAGAAAAAGAGAAGAATGAGAGAAGGTATTTATAGCAGAAGAAGTTTCTCGAGAAAATAAAATAGTTAATACAATGAAAGGACGTGAATGGTCAAAATATAGCGGTTTAAGATGACGTGTCGAAAAATATATGGGTGATAAAATTATATGGAGACAGCTGGTGAAAGGTTTAGAGACGTGTCAGAATAAAGACGGAGGTGAAAAGAAAAGAGATTACGGCAATTTATTCTCACGATCTTCTCTTCTTCGCAGAAAAGACATGAGAAGAGGCAAGATGTAGTACCAGAATATCGCCACAACGATATTCTCGTAGTAAGAACAACGCTTTCACGAGAAGGTCAAATATTCCTGTAAGTATAAATGACATTGTTCACGAGAGTGACGTAAGGATTCTTCAGCAAACATTTGGCGAGCGTCACAGGGAAACTTCATAATAACTGACGATTGAAGAGACATGTTATGAGAGTGTTGTTTCACGAGGATTACAAAAGTTGGCGAAGATTAATATTGCAAATACTACGATGAGATCACAGAATATATCCGAAAGAAGGGGAAAACTTAGCTGTCACCCACTATGTAATTTTCTATATAAAGGGTTCAAATAAGTCCAGAAATGATGATGTATTTTTTAGAGTTGAGAAAATCTTGAGGAGAGAGAAACTCCAGAAAAGAAAGTTGTAATTCTAAGTTTGAATATTTTCTGTAAACAATTCTGAAATCTAAATAATAAAAGCGTCGTTTAATTCTTTAATCTTCAATTAGTTTCACTTAGATTTTTATAATATTTTAATAGGGGTGTAGTGTGGGAAATCCTGCTACTACAGTATGAATATGTTATTCGTAAAGCATCCCAGCTGAGCTTTTCGACATTTCACATATTTCATCAACACCTCTAAGTAGAATCGAAATAATTGTACGGCTCCTAGACATATTGCGTTCTAGTTGTAGTACCAGAATATCGCCAAAATTATGTTCACGAGAGATTAACGACACTTCTGCGAGCGTCACCGAAAACTCTTCAACAACATTTCATGAACGCCACAAAATAATTCAAAGAATGACGTAATAAACAACGACAACATAAAACATAAGAAAAATATGAAGATTTTGTAGTCAAAGAGAATATTCACGAGCACAAGGCCGGAATTCGCGAGAGAAAGGCAGGAAATGAAGATTTTGTGGTTATAAAAGAGTCTCGCGAGCACGATAGCAGAGCCAGCAAGGAGCATAGCCAAAATCCTAAAAAAATGGGAAAGATAGGTTGAACGTGAGCTGTCACCCACTATGAAGATACCTATATAAAGAGAAGAGCAGGAGAGAGAAAAGGGGGAACACAATTTTAGAGGAGAGAGATATTTTGCAGAGATATTTTAGGAGAGAGAATATATTTTTCTTTATCATCTTCTTCCCCAAAACTACATTTAGAACTTCATTAATGGAGATTATCAATGTAAAATCAAATGTAAATTATAACAATCATAGTGAAGAACCATGGATGTAGATCGAATGATCGAACCATGTAAAAAATCTTGGTGTCCGTTTATAATTTTAGAAATTTTACTACCATTTTATATGTAGATCTAGGAATTATTATCAAGATATTATAAGGGGTGTGTTGTGGGAATTCCTGCAACTACATTTTGGCGCCGACTAAGGGGAGGAATAAAGGATTTATTCTTCCTGTAATTTGATCGGTTCAAGAGATTTTCATGGAAGAAATTACACTTTCAGGGAATAAACATCATCAACAATTTATCTCTTTCATGTTTCAAGGGGGAATATTTGTTAGATTGAAGAAGAATCAAATAAATTAATTATTAAGGTGTTGGGTTTATAAAAATCAGGGGGGCAAAAATTGAAGTTTCAGAAAGAATTTTACATTTTTGGGAAGAATTTTACATTCAGGGACGGGGTCGACTGGTTGATTCAAGAGAAATTTGGTAAAGATGACTACGATATGCAGTTTTCTTTTCTGGATCTTTAAGATATGAGAACAAATAGGGAAGTTTCACCGAAATTCCATCTGACAAACAACATCAAAAGTTCATCAAAAATTCAGAGAAATCCAATAACAAGGAGAAAGAAGTTGAATCATCAAGAAACTACTCAAAAGTGTATTCTTCGCAAGAAGAGATGAGTAGTCCAATTCGTAAAGATGTTAAACAATTATTATTATGAAGCAAATGAAGGGATAAGAAGATGAATTCATTAAATTAGTAAAATTAGTTTGGTACGATAACGAAGGGAGGCATTAACGTCAAACCGGCAGTGAAACGGTGAAATAGCATCTACAATACTCCAGCGAAGATAACAACTTTTGAGTGATTTATGTACTGACGAGCAAAGCGAAAGGGTACAGTGTTGACGCAAATTATTGGCGAGCAGCATGTCACTTGGAAATAGCCATTACAAACTGCAAAAGAAAATGCAAGTGAAAATTACGTACCAGATAGTGCAAAAACAGCGATAGTGCAAAAACAACGAGAAAATGTAAACTAGCGAGCAAATAAACAGCGAGAAAATAACGAGCAGCAAAATAGTAAAATCAAAAACATAGTAAACTGGTGCATGTCATTTTAAGGACGTACTAAATGTAAACTGGCGATAGTGCAAAAACAGCGAGAAAATAGTAAACGTACAAAATGTAATACATAGTACTTGATTACGTACTTAGTACTTACAAACTCAAGTTGGAGATGAATATCAGGACTTTTGAAATCTGAACTCAGATTTGCGTGAGCTGGCAGCGAATCTCATTCCCTTTCCTCATCTTCACTTCTTCATGATGTGGGACACCAAGAACATGATGTGTGCAGCAGACCCACAAGACAAGACAAGGAATAAGACAAGGTTCTCTCAACGTACAAGACAAGGAAGTAACGAAGAAGAGAAGTAATACTCAAAATTTTCATTTCGTCACCAACTTTGACAAACAAGACACGGTCAGCAGCAGCAAAATAAGCATAGTCCTAGGCTCCCAGCGAAGAATAAAATAATGAGTATTTGAAACAAATTGCAGCAATAAGAGAATCCTAGTACAACCAATTAACGAGTGAAATGGAGATCACGAACAAAACAACTAAAAGAGATGAAAACTGTGCCAAGATATAGCTTGTGACGAATGATGAGAGCAATTAGTTCTATTAAAAAGAATCATAAACAGGAAAGAATATTGGTGAGAGTATCACGATACCACTGTAATCAGATCTGTAAGACATCAAACAGAGGGGGATAGCATAGAAGAAGTTCACTACAACAGGGGTTTTGGCGAAGAACTGCAGCAACTCCAATAATAAAATTTCGCAGCATTTGCGAAGATAAAGATCCCTTCTGCGAAGACAACCGCATTTCCTAAGGATGGCATATCATATCAGTTAGCAACAAAGAGCATGAAGAAAACTCAATCCAATAGCGAAGAGAGACTTATCAAATCATTGTTTACGTGAAGAAATTCAAATAACAAAGGAGCAGAAGTCACGAGCAGCTCGTGGGATATTAAGGGATAACTATCGCAGAAAAAGTTAACAATTCCCAGAAGTTTTCAAAGTTCTATATGTGACGAACAGGCAAATATCAAAGCTTCTTTAAAACTGTCAGGAGCAAGTATATGAAGGATTATCTGCAACAACTAACAAAAAGAAGGGCAGTTTTAGCAGACAACAACAGTAGCTAGTTGGAAATCATCACCGGTAAAAGAAAGGTCATTCCAACGAAGAAAATTGACTTACGTAGTGAGACAACTCACAACTTATGAAGGGAGTCTAACAAATCCTTAGAGAAACGAAGGGATGAGAACATAGCGAAAAAGAATATAGTTCACCAAAAATGCGCAAAGGAAAGACCGGGAAAATAAACGGGAGCAACAGAACAACATCAGGCGAGCAGCTTCGCTAAATGAAAAACTCGTGTGATTTCAAAAAAAAAAAAAAAAACCATCATTCGTCAATTGCATCACTGGGCATCGTTGCATGTCGACTAAAACAAATGGAAAGATTATCAGCAAATAAAGGTGGAGATTAAGGATGGACATAAATAAGAAAAACAAAAAGAAATGGTGGAAAGACTCCCACAACCACGTCACCAATAAAAAGAGTAAACAAAAATGTCACTACAGCCAGGGGTCTAAAGCAAACAATATACATTTACCGCAAAGATATTTTGATCTTCATTTTCATTTTGATAATAAGTAACAGGGACGTACCAGACAACATGGAGAAATTGGTAGGTAAAGAAATTAGCAGGGGAAAAAGTTTTGCAGATGAAAGAAAACATCAAGAATCGTCAGAAAATCCCTCCCAATTCAAGAACGAATTCAAAGTTCCAATGGTCTCTTTTATCAACTTAATCTATGCTAGGAGATTACAACATCGGAATTTATAGGGGATTGATACAACTCGTGACAACCATAATCACGGAAAGAAAGACGCACCCATCTTTGTTAGAACACAATTATTCTAGTTGTGCAATTCAAGAGTTGCGAGCAACATCGCCAAAAGGAAAGATTTTCTTTTTTCACAGGGGAATAGTTGTGATTCTCAGCTTGTAATTTGTCAAATTAAAGGGGAATATACCACAAATGAGTCTTCTTTGAAGAAATACAAGAAACTCGTTGATGAATTATCTGCGAAGATACCAAAATTAAAATGGAGGCATATAACAAGAAAATACAATCGACTCGCAGATGCTTTTGTATTCATTCCAAGTATGATGACAAACCCTAATACAAGAAATATCAAAATCCAGACAATTCAACATCCATCAGTGAATAAAGAAGAAGAAATTGAGGAAGTAGTTGCGATGGAAGTAGAAAGGGAACTACCAGACGACATCGCAGAAGATATCGCAGATTAGAGAAAGGACATTCATGCATATCTCGCAAAAGGGGAAATACCCAGGAACAGACTAGAAGCACATAAATTAAAGAGTCATGCAACAAATTATGAGTTACGAGAAGGAATTTTATACAGAAAATCTTTCAGTGGACCACCTCTCAGATGTTTAACTCATGAAGAAGGAGAAATTTTTTTGAAGATGTTACATGGAGGAGAAGCTGGTAATCATAGTGGGGGAAGATCTCTAGATTATAGAGCAAAAATACAAGGATATTATTGGCCTTATATGCACACAGACGCAAAATTGTTGGTGAGATGATGCAAAGAATGTCAACGACATGGGAAAAGAACTCATGCACCAGGGGCACCATTAACCTCTTCAACAAGCTGCTGTCCTTTCGGGAAATGGGGATTGGACATTGTTGGCCCATTTTTACCTGGATCTGGGCAGATAAGATACTTAAAAGTCGCAACAGATTATTTTACGAAGCTCGCAGAAGTAAAAGTAGTACAACATATTCGCGATAAGGATGTTTTTACATTCATATTTGAGAATATCATTTGTAGATATGGAGTTCCAGCACAATTAGTATCCGACAATGGGAAACAATTTGAAGGGAAGAATATAGAGATGTTACTCAATGCTTTTAGGATAAAATGTGGGAAATTAACTCCATTATATCCACAAGCTAATGGACAGGCAGAGGCAACAAATAAAACAATCGCATATACAATAAAAAAGAAATTAGAAGGACATCTCAAAGGGTGGTGCGAGCAAGTGCCTAGTGCAGTCTGGGCATACAATACAACTAGAAGGGGGGTAACTGGAATATATCCTTACTGTTTAACATATGGAGTAAAAGCAGTATTGCCAACAGAGGTTGTAATTCCGACAACAAAGAAATAAGCTTGGGAAAGAAATTTAAGTGCAGGGGTGATATTAAGTGAACTGGATGATTTGGAAGAAAAAAGGGAAAATGTGTTGCGACATATGAAAATTTATCAGGAAAGATTAGCTCGAGAGTATAACAAGAGAGTTATTGAACGTGAGTATCAACCAGGTGATTTGGTCATGTGAGAAACACCTCCCTACCAGAAAGAAAATGGAGGAAAACTAGCACCAAAATGGGATGGACCATATGTCATTAAAGAGGTTGTGGGAAGTGGAGCTTATCGGCTGATGGATCCAGAAGGGAAAGACATGGATTTAAGACTTGGTCGACCCTGGAATAGATTGTATTTAAAAAAGGTATTATCCATAAAACTCATGATAATTTTGCGAATATCATTTGCTCCTACAGAAACTACTAAAATTACAAATTTTAAAATTCTTATTGCGATCAGCTTTCATTAAAGAAAGACGCAAAAATTTATTTGCGATCAGCTTTCATAAAAGAAAGCCGAAAACTGTGATCAGCTTTCAAAAAAGAAAGAAAGCCGCAGAAATTTTACACAGGTAAACCTTTGTGACGTACACCCTAGTTCGCGAAGCAATATTTCGCAAGAGTCAAAGTCCTAAAGTACGTCATTTAAGGGGGTACCTATAAGCATGGCTCAGGGGAAACGGAACACCACCGCGGAACTTGAGTACATGGATATTACGGGGTACATAACCCAAAAATGGGGTACCTATCCGGGTAAGACACCTTGGATTCTCAACCTAATCTTGCGATGTAACATGATTTAGGTTGGGCGACTAAGGCATACTGTCTTTCCCAAGAAGTGCAAAAAACGATCAAGGCGCCGAGGTACACGGTTGAGTCAAGAGTTCCGGATGGGTTTGAAGCACATCTGCCATTCTTGACAAGTCTTGGCAAATGATGCACTTGGCCCAAAGATACCCCATAGGGTGCAACCTCGTAACTATAAGCCCTATAGGCAAAAAGGATAAGAGGTTGCGAACAAAAGCTGGTTGTTGGAAAAACCGGATGGGAAGAGATAACCTTGTATGGTCGATGTACGCTTCCTTGAAGGGGCAACCAAGGGGAAGATAAAGGGAAGCACCCTCCATTAGGGAGCTGATACGTGCTATAAGACGCAAATGTCACGAGGCTTTTTGTTCGCAAGAACATAAAGGCTTGTCATATTTATGCAACAATCGTATTTCTGCGAGTAAAAAAAAAATAAAAAAATAAAAAAAATATATACTCGCAGAATTAAATACAAAGAAGTTAAGATGAGATCAATGGGTTATTACATGAAAGTGTGATAACGTCCTGCGATTTCATCGCAAGACGATAATGTCACAAGGTTGTATATTCACAAGTATATTCAAACTTGTCATATTATCGCAAACACAAAAATATTGTTAAGATAAAGTCAAGGGGTTGAGGCATGCGAGTGCACCAACGTCCTGCGACTTTATCGCAAATGAGGTGGCAAAGTAAGACCTTTACTTAGGAAGGCATGATAAGACCACAGAAACTAATGAAGTCAATTCCGTCAATGTCATTGGAGATTCTTTATATTCTCAACAAGAATATGTATCAAGAATTCCTACCAAAAGAGGCAATTTTATTTACAACCAAGGAAGAATATTTCATACTCATTAAATTCTTCAAGGATTGAATACTTCTTATACTTCTTCAAGGATGTCTCATAATTTTCATACTTCTTCAAGGGTGTTTCATAATTCTTATACTTCTTCAAGGGTGTTTCATAATTCTTATACTTCTTCAAGGATGTTTCATAATTTTCATACTTCTTCAAGGATGTTTCATAATTCTTCAAGGAGGTTTCATACTTTGTAGTTGCAAGAAATCCTACAACTACACCCTCAGTAGAATTTGTAAAACTTTAAGAAGTTCTTGATGAAAAATGACAATCTTAATTCATATTCTCAATTGATTACAAAGAAATATGTTGATGGAAATTAGAACAGTTACAACTTTCTTTGTTCTCTCTCCTAAGACCTTTTCTAACACTCACTTAAAAGAACCTCTTCAATCTAGCATTTGAACTACTATTTATAGTGAAATCTGTACAACTGTATATAACCTGCGAAGTATCGCGACTTCTATTCGTAAGTTTATTCTATATTCGTAATATCTTCACACTTTTCCCGTGTTTCTTCTATTATCGCATTATCTTGAGACACTTCTCTCTTGTATTTGTTACTATGTTCGTAACTCAATATCTCGCGATATTCTGTCCCTACATCTTGCCTCTTCTCATGTCAGTTTTCGGAGAAGAAATGTCATGAGAATCATTATTCTCGCAAATTTAATATAGTTATCATCACCTTTTATGTTCGCAATACGTGTTTTCTCTTCCATTAAATCTTCGACACGTTTTTTCGTAACCGTCCTTCTTAACCACTCACGTCTAATCGCATTGATGAATTTATATCTTCATCAAACTCTTTTCTTTATAAATACTATCTTTAATTCCTCCTTTTATTCTTTTATATTTTTTATCTTCCTCACTACGTCTGCTTCTGCAATTTCTTCCTTCTTTCTTCTATTGTTATTTCTTGCCTTTTTTATTTTTTTTTCTTCTCTGTTTTCTATCCTTCATTTAATGGCTCCAAAGAAGAAAACTGTGGAACAACTTAATGCAGAGCTTGCTGATAGAGATCTCGTTCTTTCTGATATTGATGGTCATACCAATAAATCCCATCTCTGTATGGAACTCTTTACTGATCTCCATTGGGATGATCAAATAGTTTTAATCTCACGAGGAAAAATCCTTGCATGTCTTCCTCTTCCTCTTTATGATGTCAATCTTCCTTTATTCTATGAGATTATTTCTCACACAAATTTCTCACGAGCCATTTATCAATTGACTGAGGATTGCATTCGCATTTTGGTTGAGTTCGCAAACCGTGCTGCTACTGGAAAATCTTTATATCCAATTGAACTTAGGAAATATATATTTAGAGATGTAGAGATTATCGCTGCAAATTATACAGTCGAGAATTTCTTTAAAAATTACACATTAATTCTTGCGAAGAGGGAAGATAAGCGTTGGGGTATTCGTCTTCATCGTAAAACTGATGTCGCAGAAGCTGATCTTCTTATGCATGATATTGATTATGCTTCTAAAAATAATCAAACCCCTTGCCATTCTCACGATGAATATTGGTACAATTATCCTTTAGCATTATCTGGTTCTTACATCTCTGGGATAGTAGATCTTCCTGCGAATATTCGTGATCGTAACTATCAACCTTGGGTCTTTTCTTGGCCTAATAGAGATAAAGATGTATGTATCTCCATCTTCTTATCTTCTTGTTATTTTTCTTCTTTTACTAATCCTTTTGCAATATTTGTCAGGTGAATGAACTTAAGGAAAGTTACCTTAAAACTGGGAAACCCAGTACTCGCGAGGCTTTCCTATTGTTTTCAAATGAGGTAAGAAACATTCTTATATGTGTTTTAAACAATATATTGTTGCCTCTGTTTCTTATCCTTATTTGAATTTATAGGTTCTTCCTGACTTCCATGGGGCTGTTATGAGTGAGAACAAGAATTCAAATTCTTCTGAAGCGCTAACTTCAAGACAAAAAACACTACGCTCTGCGAAGAACATCAAGATTTCTGGTAATAAAGAAGATGTTCTTCGCAAAGAAAAAGGGAAACTTGAGGATATTGTTTCTGCGAGGAAGAGGAAGAGACTCCCACTCAGTGCTACTCCAATGTGATCTCCTCTAGCAAGGATGTTGACGAAGAACAAAGTGATAAAGATGATAGACTTTTTGAGAAGGATCTTAGTTCTAATTCTGATACTGACTCTGATAGGAGGAATGATGATGATGAAGAGGATGAAGACTACATCAATGCGGAAACTTTTGAGTCTGCAATGACTCGATTGTCTGAGGATTTTCTCAACTCTTCTCGTGGATTAAGAAACTCTTCTACTGCGAATGCTTATAGGAATATTGCGAAGGCTTGCAAAGTTCCCACTGTAATCAACAATAATTCCCTTAATGGAATTTCAAGATTTATTTCTCCTATTACATTATACTCTTTGGGGAGTATGGTAAGTTTCTCTTCTATCCTTGTTAATTTCCCCTACTTCATTGATTTCTAATCCTTTTTATTTTCTCAGGTTGGGAGGGTTAGCTGTGCAGCTGCTTCAGATTGGGAAAGACGTTATGCAATTGCTGATAAGAAAACTTTAAGTCGTTGTAACAAACTGGAGGTTGAGAATACAAAACTTCTCCAAAAATAAAGGATTTGAATATTGATAATTCAGAGTTAAAATCCCGTTGCGAAGATAATGCGCAATCTGCGAGTATCGCGACTGAAAATTCTTCTCTCCTTGAGAAGAATAATCAACTGGAGCTTGAAGTCACTTCTCTTCGTAATGATAAGAAGCAATTAGAAGGTAAATTCGCAAATCTTGATCACTTTAGCTCTACAATTTTCTAATCAATTCCTTAATTTATTCCCTTATTCTTTATTCTCTTATCTCTTACTTATCCTTTTTCTTTGTAAATGCTGAAGAAAATTATACGAAGAGGATTGAAGAGCTAGAAGCTACTCTTGCTGCGCGTAATCATAAGATTTATGATTTAAAGTCTCAACATCAAATTTCTCAAAACAACCATGGATTAAACATCAAAGGCTTCCAAGCTATGATGACTCGCAAGATTTGTGAAGACAATCAAATTCCTCTCACTAAGTATCAAACGCTCCTTTCTGAAGAAATCCCTGATGATACCCCAGATTTGGATATCTCTGATAGTGAAGCGGAAGATGATATCTCCGAAGAAGAAAGAGAAGATCATTTTGATCAAGATAAATCTCCCACAGAGTAGCTTTATTCCTTCTTGTATATTTTCTTTAGTTCTTTTCGTCTTGTTTGTTTGAGTACAATATTTTCTTTTTTTCTTGCATAACTTGATCATATGAAGAGAAATAATATATTTTGAAGACCTATCTTAGTATTCATTTTCCCCTTATTATTGCTCTTCAGGTGATCAACTGTTGTTGTGAGTATTCAAATATCTGCCTCAGTTTACGTTGAAAAGTTTCAGGTTGTTGCGAAGTAAATAAGAAATCTCCCCCTTGAAATATAATAAGTTTGAAACCTCCTTGAAGAATTATGAAACATCCTTGAAGAAGTACAAGAATTATTCAATCCTTAAAGAAATATGAGAAGTATTCAATCCTGAGTATAAAAATATCCGTCTTTGATTGCGAATAAAATTGCCTTTTTTGGCAGGAATTCTTAATATATATTCTTGTTGAGAATATAAAGAGTCTCCAATGATATTGACAGAATTGACTTCATTAGTTTCTGTGGTCTTATCATGCCTTCCTAAGTAAAGGTCTTACTTTGCCACCTTGACTTTATCTTAACAATATTTTTGTGTTTGCAATAATAAGACAAATCTGAATATATTTGCGAATATACAGCCTTGTGACATTATCGCCTTGCGATGAAATCGCAGGACGTTATCACACTTTCATGTAATAACCCATTGATCTCATCTTAACTTCTTTGTATTTAATTCTGCGAGTATATATATTTTTTTTTTATTTTTTTTACTCGCAGAAATACAATTGTTGCAAAAATATGACAAGCCTTTATGTTCTTTCGAACAAAAAGCCTCGTGACATTTGTGTCTTATAGCACGTATCAGCTCCCTAATGGAGGGTGCTGCCCTTTATCTTCCCCTTGGTTTCCCCTTCAAGGAAGGGTACATCGACCATACAAGGTTAGCTCTTCCCATCCGGTTTTTCCAACAACCAGCTTTTGTTCGCAACCTCTTATCCTTTTTGCCTATAGGGCTTATAGTGACGAGGTTGCATCATATGGGGTATCTTTGGGCCAAGTGCATCATTTTCCAAGACTTGTCAAGAATGGCAGATGTGCTTCAAACCCATCCGACACTCTTGAATCAACCGTGTACCTCGACGCCTTGATCGTTTTCTGCACTTCTTGAGAAAGACAGTATGCCTTAGTCGCCCAACCTAAATCATGTTACATCGCAAGATTAGGTTGAGAATCCAAGGTGTCTAACCCGGATAGGTACCCCGTTTTTGGGTTATGTACCCCGTAATGTCCATGTACTCAGGTTCCGTGGTGGTGTTCCGTTTCCCCTGAGCCATGCTTATAGGTACCCCCTTAAATGACGTACTTTAGGACTTTGCCTCTTGCGAAATGTTGCTTCGCGAACTAGGGTGTACGTCACAAAGGTTTGCCTGTGTAAAATTTCTGCGGCTTTCTTTCTTTTTCGAAAGCTGATCACAGTTTGCGGCTTTCTTTTATGAAAGCTGATCGCAAATAAATTTTTGCGTCTTTCTTTAATGAAAGATGATCACAATAAATCTTTTTTATTCGTAAAAACTCATCACAAATTTTTCATGTTGCGAAATACCTCATTTCATTTTCGTGTGTTATACGTTGCAAACATTTTGTTATACGTTACGAACAAATATACTGATTACCTTTTTGTTTCATTACCTTTTTTCTTCATTCTCTTTTCTTTGAAAACCATATCCCTTTTCTATCATCGTAAATTTCTTGTACTCCTTCATGCCTTGGTCCTCAGTCATTAAATTTTCGCTTCTTTTCGCATCCTTTGCTCTTTTTCTCCAACTTTCCTTTTCAACAGCTTTTCCTTCGCAAACTTCTACTTTTGTATCATAACATTTCTTCCCTTCTGCCCAATCACCCTTGATAACTCCAATACCCTTTGGATGAGGAAATTTTATGCATTGATGAAGAGTTGAAGCTACGCCTAGAATCCCATGAAGCCAAGTTCTCCCTATCAAATCATTGTATGGTGATTCGACATCAACAACGCAAAATAGAATTTCAGTTCGCATTCCACTTAAGGGAATTTGCATGCTTACTTCTCCTTTAGGTTTATTAGAAGTTCCATTAAAGCCATAAATCATGTAGGTAGAAGGTATTAGATCTGAGTCTTTCCCCCCCCCCCCCCATGGTTTTATAAGCAGGATAGAAGAGAATATTGACATAACTTCCCGTATCAATTAAGATTCTATTAAGACCAAATGATTCTTCGTCTGTATCATCTTCGCTTTCTTCCGTATTCAGACAAATTTCTAATATCACTACTAATGGATTATCATGTACTTCGCAACCTTCTGGAATTTCTATGGCTTCAAAAGAAATTTCACGCTTCTGCCAATCTTCAAGTCGTGATATTTTTGCGATGTTCATTATTTCCCTTCCCTCACCATCTCTCGCATATACCCTGCTTAACACATTATCATGAAAATCTTCTATGGTTTTATACGAGTGAACAATAGAATTACAGAAAACATTCCTTGCTTTTGGTCCCACTTCTATCTGTAAGGTTTACTTTCCCTTTTCTTGTATTGTGTTCACCATGCGAGTTATCACTGGAGCCTGTGGTAATTGTTGCGACTGTGCTTGCTTGAGTAAAAAGTGGTCCAATTTACCTTGATCGATCATTCGCAAGATAATCCTTTTGATATTATTGCAGTTATTTGTAGAATGTCCATGAAAGTGATGGTACAAGCAAAATTCATGACTTCTTGGACCCATTGGTGGTTCTTTTCCCATATTCCATGGTGTTGGTATATTTTCCATCAAGATGATTGCTTGCCATATCTTTTCTACACTTGTATTCAAAGGTGGCATCTTTATTTCTTCTCTTATCATTCTTTTACCTCCCTGTCCATTGTTATAGCTTTGTTTATGATTCCCTTGTCCAAAATAGTTCTGTTTTTGTCCTCCATAATTTTCCTGCTGCTGATCTAATCTTGGGATCTGGTTATTTCCTTCTCGGCTATAGAAATTCCTTTCTCTATCATACTCTTCTTGATCCTTGCTACTCATTGCTACCATTACCAATTTTCTTCTCTTCTGATATCTGCGAATATGTTTGCGAGGATGTCTGCGAGGTACCTGCTACGATATTGACTATTTTAGGAAGTAAGTTTGCTCCTGTATCTTGAGTGTTGGTGTTTGTCACTGGATATGACTCCATATTGTTTTTCTTTTCCTCTAATATAATGTACTCCTCTTGCAATTCTCGCAACTCTGTCATCATAATGGAATTCTTTCTTCTGAAGATTTGAACAAATAATTGTTCAGTTGCGAACATCGCGTTTACAAAAGACAAAATCAGGTACCTCTCGTCCACACGGCCTGCCATATCACTGCCCATAGTTTTCCATCTTCTTACCAAATGCTTCAAACTTTCGCCAATTCTTTGTTTTAAACCAAACACATCTTCAATACCAAGTCGCGAGGAATGATTCGTGATATATGCTCCTAAGAATGTTACTTGTAGATGATTAAATTATGTAATAGTGTTCTTTGGTAGTCCTTCAAACCATTTTAGAGCTTCTCCTGTTAAGCTTGATGAGAAATACTTGCATAATACAGCATCGTGATTCTCCCATTGTAACATGCATCTTATATATGCTTTAATGTGTTGTATAGCACATGAAGTCCCATCAAAGATGCTGGTTAATGTAGGTAGATTGCATTTTGGTGGAATCCCTCCCAATTGTACTTCTCTAGAGAAAGGAGTCCTCGCAGCTTCTTCTATTGCTTCGTCTAATTGCCTTCTATCTCCTCCTCCTCTACTGTTTATCATTCCTCTCATTTCTGTTAATTCTCGAAAGATCCGTTCACTTGTCTCAGAATTCTCATCCATTGGTCTCTTCAACGCAGCCTCTATTCTTCTACGTTCTTGAATTTCTTCTCTTGCGATCCTTCGCATTCTATCATACTCTTCATTAGTGTTTCCATTTGCACAATTTTGCAAATATCTTCTTTCCAGAGTGTCACAATTGTTTTTTTGCAGAGCATCTTGAAATTCTTGTTCTTCCATTTCTATTCTCCTCATCCTTCTCATGTGAATATCAGGAATTTGTTCTTCTTCATTTCTCCTCCTTCTGCGATTTAATTCTCCATGATTTGCCTGAATTCTGTTTTGAAGATTTGGTTCATTCCTTACTATTTATGTTCGTTGATTTCCAGCTCTCCTCTGAATTCTACCATACTCAAGATCTTGATTATTGCGAGCCGGTTCACGTCTTCTTACTCCATCCTCGTAATTGTTTTGATGTATTGCTTGTCTCTCAATTTATTCCACAAGTTTCTGCTCTTCCTCTCGATTTTCTTCGTCATTCTGGTTATTTTCCCTTGGAAATGGTTATGTTCGTAAATTTTCCACGTTTTGTTCTTTGTTTGGTACTAAAATAAAGCGATTCTCTCGATTTCTTTCAACCAGATTATGTGCTTGTCCTTGCATAGAACTTTCACTATTGATTGTTAGAGAATTTCGTTCTTCTCTCTCTGGTCTAACACTTGATCTCGCAGCACTTTGAGATCTCCTCCTTTGTAACATCTCATTTTCCCTCCTCAATTCTTGATTCTGTCTTGTTAGATTTGCATGTTCTTCAGCTTCAAACCTTCGTTCTTCCTGAATTTCTTGTCTCAATGTTTCTAATGCCTCCATTTCTCTTTCATGAATTGTTCCTCCCATCAATCTCCCATTTTCTCAGATTTTCGGTTCTCTATATGCTTCTACTGGTGTATCAGTTCTCCAAGTGTGTACACTCACTTGATCTTGATCTATTTATATTTCTTGCGTTACTGTTTGTTGAGTTTGATTTCTTCGATTGCTCCTTCCCCTACTAGGTTCTACTGTTACGTTTGCTTCTCCACATGTGAGTCTTACACTTCTTCTTACTGCAGTCAATGGTTCTTATATATTTCTTCTTCTAGCAATTTTTCTGACGCCAAATTCTTTAATTATTTCTTCAGGTGTCCCTGTTTCTAGCGCCAATTATGTAGTTGCAGGAAATCCTACAACTACACCCTCAGTAGAATTTGTAAAAATTTAAGAAGTTCTTGATGAAAAATGACAATCTTAATTCATATTCTCAACTGATTACAAAGAAATATGTTGATGGAAATTAGAACAGTTACAACTTTCTTTGTTCTCTCTCCTAAGACCTTTTCTAACACTCACTTAAAAGAACCTCTTCAATCTAGCATTTGAACTACTATTTATAGTGAAATATGTACAACTGTATATAACATGCGAAGTATCGCGACTTCTATTCGTAAGTTTATTCTATATTCGTAATATCTTCACACTCTTCCCGTGTTTCTTCTATTATCGCATTATCTTGCGACACTTATCTCTTGTATTTGTTACTATGTTCGTAACTCAATATCTCGCGATATTCTGTCCCTACATACTTCTTATACTTCAAGGGGGAGATTTCTTATTTACTTCGCAACAACCTGAAACTTCGCAACTTAAACGGAGGCAGATATTCTAATACTTACAACAACAATTGATCACCTGAAGAGCAATAATAAGGGGAAAGGGAATACTAAGCTAAGTCTTTAAGATATGTTATTTCTCTTCATATGATCAATTTATTCAATTTATGTAAATCAAGAAAGTATTCAATTAGAGAAAGGTCAATTCATTATCGCAAAATATAAAATATACTTCTTAAGGAACATAAACAGTAAGCAGAATAGTTTGTAAAAAGAGAACCAACAGTAACCAAGAGAAAGAGTTCAAAAGAAAGAAAAACAAGAGGATTAACGATAACTTGGGAAAAGAAGTTTATCATGCTTAGTGCTCTCCATCAACACTTTGTGATGGATCTTTAAGATGAGTAGGATCATCAGCAGTGTTCAATTCTTGCGAAACATTACCCTCTGAAGAGTCTTCAACATGAGCTTCTCCTTGAGGGATAGATTCTTTTTCACCATCAAGTCCTTCGTCATCACTCTCGTAATCAAAGTCACTATCAGGATCACGAGCAACTTCATCATCAGATATTTCCAGAGGTTCAACTTTTACTGGAGACAAGGATCTTGATAAGAGAATGTTGTTTACGAAGACTTGAGCTTTCAGATGACTTTCACGAAGTAGAGCTTTATGATGGTTAATATCTTCAATATCTTTGGCATAAGCAAGATGGTTGAATCTCCGATTGGCGCGATCACGAGAATTGATCAAACGAGTAGAAAGAAAAGCGTTCTTCTTGCGAAGCTCAGAACAGGTGGTCTCCAATCCAGCTTTAGCATTGCGAAGATTGTTCTCAGATTCTGCGAGTGAAATAAAATTCAAAGAATCAATTCTGCGAATATAACAAAATTTAAAGGTATATCAAAGGCAGTCAAATTTTGATGACTACCTTCTCTTTGTGAAGTAAGAAATTTAGCTAAAGATAGACAACAATTCTTCATCTGATCCATAGCTTTATCAAAACCATCACCAACTAATCCTTCAAGTCTTGATTGAAGATTTTTATCTTTGGAAAGAAGAAATTTGTTATTCTTCGCAAGTTTTGTATTAAGGTTTTCTAGTTGGGAATAATCTTATTTAAGTTTATTCCTCTTAGTGCTCAAGATTATATTCTTATTAAGAAGGGATTTCTTCTCGGCAGCAAAAGAACTTCTCTTTGTATCTGAAGACTTCTTTAATTCCTCAAGTTCACCTTTTAACAAATAAAGGAGATTTTCTTGATCGCAACATTTACTCTGAAGAATATTCAATTGTTGTGAAGAAACGGCCATTATATTCAAATACGAACATCTTTCTTCTGATAAGGTTTCATTCTCTTCTAATAGGGTTTCTATTCTTAAATCGGCTTTAGTTAAAGAAGAAGTGAGCTTAGATATTTCATCGTTCAAAAAAATTTGATCGTAAATTAGTTGGGTATTCTCTTGGAAAAGGGCATCTAAATTATCAAGAGCACATGAATGAAGACTAGATAAATGGGAAAATTGGTTCAAAAGACTTTCATGCTTGGTTTGAGATTCTTCTGTATCTGATTCATGATGAAGTACCAACATTCTACATTCATGGATCGATTCTATAAAGGGGAATGGGTTTTAATGGGTGTTTCAAGCATGCGAGAAATAGAAACAAACAAAAGGAGAAAATATAAAGATAATAGCAATACCTTTTAATGCATCATTCCTCTTACGAAGGATTGCACAATCTAGAGAATCATTTTAAAGCTGATGATTCTCTTTACGTAGATTCTCACACTCCGCTTTCAAAGACTCCTGAGTTTGGCGAAGCAATTCAACTTCTTTTTCCAGGGCTTGATGTAAAATAGAAGCATCAGGATTGATGAAGTTGTTGAGCATTTCGCAAAATTCAGACTGCGAGTAAACATTTGAATACTTCGCAGTATTACTCAAAACATCAGATAACATCTGGAAAGCTGAATAAATTCCATCTCGAACTTCTTGAGGAAGGGGAGAAGAATTCGAAGGAGTAAAAGAAAGTTGTAAATTGCTTGGAGCAACAGCACTCAAAGGATTAGGAGCTAAAATGGGTTTTTCAAGAGAAGGGGTTGAGAATGTAGTTTGCGAAGGTTGATCTTGAAGAAGTGTTGATAAATTGACAGGGGTAGGAGACTGAAAACTTGGTAATGGAGTAGAGACAGGAGTTTGCGAAGAAGTGCTTTCATGAGGGGGAGAGGAAAATTCTTTATCAATCACAGGAAGGAAATCACTGATTGAAATTGATGGCTTGGATTTGATAATACGAGATCTCTTGGTAAGGTTGGATTCTTCACCGACCTACGAATCAAAATGTAGATTAAAAACCGAGGCAACAATATATTGTTTCAGAAGGAAGACAAAGTATTTTAACTACCTTTTGATTCTAGGATTTTCTTCTTCGAAAGCTAGGGTTTGAGCTTATAGTTGAAGATTTCACCTGAGGAGCAGTTTTGCTGAAAGAAATCAAAGTCAAACAATGGATTAAACATAAATAAAAGAGATAAACAAGTGAAAGATGCGAGAGATAAAAGAAAATTACCTCGGAGAACTCATGATGGGATTAACAGGAAGAGAAGGCGATAACCGAAGATGTGATGTGAGAAGAAGATGAAGTTGCAGAAGTAAAAAGAGAAGGTAAAAAAGATAAGGAAGGGAATAAAAGGAGTATTTATAAGGGAATAATTAGGAAAAGACGGTTATAAAAGACGTGTTCGAATTCCGAAAAGAATAAGTAACGGTTATATTCTCACGATCATTTCTTCTTCGCAGAAATGACATGAGAAGAGGCAAGATGTAGGGACAGAATATCGCAAGATATTGGGTTACGAATATAGTAACAAATACAAGAGAAAAGTGTCGCAAGATAATAGAAGAAACACGGGAAAAGTGTGAAAAGATTACGAATATAGAATAAATTTACGAATAGAAGTCGCGATACTTCGCAAGCTATATATAGTTGTATAGATTTCACTATATATTGTAGTTCAAATGTTAAATTGGAGGGGTTCTTTAAGTGAGTATTAGAAAAAGTCTTAGGAGAGAGAACAGAGAAAGTTGTAACTGTTCTAAGTTACATTAACATACTTCTTTGTAATCAGTTGAGAATATCAATCAGTAAATTGTCATTTTTCATTAAGAACTTCTTAAAGTTTATGAATTCTACTGAGGGTATAGTTGTAGGATTTCCTGCAACTACATATATAAGCCACAAATCTTCATTCTTTCAATGGCAGGACAATTAATGTGCACAAAATGAAACGACTTCCAAGCATGAATGGGCAATGAAATAAGAAAAAAATCACTCAAACAAAGGAAGTTGGAAGGTCAAAGGTACCTACCAATTACTCATGCTAAAATTGAGAGGCTAGTAACGACATATTTAAAGAGGCAATTAAACACAAATAATCTGAAATGTCCAATGATGAAATAATGATGTAATCATAAAAATCAGGGAATCAAAGCAGGTATAATTGGGCATGGAACCGTGTAGGGACAGAATATCACAAGATATAGGGTTACGAACATAGTAACAAATACAAGAGAAAAGTGTCGCAAGATAATGCGATAATAGAAAAAACACAGGAGAAGTGTGAAGGGTTTGCGAATATAGAATAAATTTACGATCAGAGGTTGCGATGCTTCGCAGGTTATATACAGTTGTACATATTTCACTATAAATAATAGTTCAAATGATAGATTGAGAGAGGTTTTTTAAGTGAGTATTAAAAAAAGTCTTAGGAGAGAGAACAGAGAAAGTTGTAACTGTTCTAAGTTCCATTAACATACTTCTTTGTAATCAGTTGAAAATATTAATCAGTAAATTGTCATTTTTCATCAAGAACTTCTTAAAGTTTTATGAATTCTACTGAGGGTGTAGTTGTAGGATTTCCTGCAACTACATAATTGGCGCTAGAAACAGGGAAAAATAAAGAGAAGCAAACGTAACAGAGATAATTAAAGAATTTTGCATCAGAGAAATGGCTAGAAGAAGAAATATATCAAAACCATTGACTGCAGTAAGAAGAAGTGTAAGACTCGCAGGTGGAGAAGAAAACGTAACAGGAGAACCTAGTAGGAGAAGGAGCAATCGAAGAAATCAAACTCAACAAACATTAACTCAAGGAAGAGCAATAGATCATGATCGAGTGAGTGTACACACTTGGAGAACTGATACACTGGTAGAAGCATATAGAGAACCGCAAACTGAGAAAATGGGAGATTGATGGGAGGAACAATTCATGAAAGAGAAATGGAGGCATTAGAAACATTGAGACAAGGATTTCAGGAAGAACGAAGGTTTGAAGCTGAAGAACGTGCAAATCTAAAAGACAGAATCAAGAATTGAGGAGGGAAAATGAGATGTTACAAAGGAGGAGATCTCAAAGCGCTGCGAGATCAAGTGTTAGACTAGAGAGAGAAGAAGAAAATTCACCAACAATCAATAGTGAAAGTGTTATGCAAGGACAAACACAAAATCTGGTTGAAATAAATCGAGATAATCGCTTCATTTTAGTACCGAACAACGAACAAAACGTGGAAAATTTACGAACAGAACCATTTCCAAGGTAAAATAACCAGAATGGCGAAGAAAATCGAGAGGAATAGCAGCAACTTGTGGAAGAAATTGAGAGGCAACAAGCAATGCATCAAAACAATTACGAGGATGGAGTAAGAAGACATGAACATGCTCGCAACAATTAAGATCTCGAGTATTGTAGAATTCAGAGGATAGTTGGAAATCAACGAACAGAAATAGTAAGGAATGAACCAAACCTTCAAAACAGAATTCAGGCAAATCAGGGAGAGGTAAATCGCAGAAGGAGGAGAAATGAAGAAGAAGAAATTCCTGATATTCACATGAGAAGGATAAGGAGAATAGAAATGGAAGAACAAGAATTTCAAGATGCTCTGCAACAAAACAATTGTGACAATAGAAGATATTTGCAAAATTATGCAAATGGAAACATTAATGAAGAGTATGATAGAATGCGAAGGATCGCAAGAGAAGAAATGCAAGAACGTAGAAGAAGAGAGGTTGCGTTGAAGAGACCAATGGATGAGAATTCTGAGGCAAATGAACGGATCTTTCGAGAATTATCGGAAATGAGAGGAATGATAAACAGTATAGGAGGAGGAGATAGAAGGCAATTAGATGAAGCAATAGAAGAAGCTGCGAGGACTCCTTTCTCTAGAGAAGTACAATTGGGAGGGATTCCACCAAAATGAAATCTGCCTACATTAACCATCATCTTTGATGGGACTTCATGTGCTATACATCACATTAAAGCGTATATAAGATGCATGTTACAATGGGAGAATCACGATGCTGTATTATGCAAGTATTTCGCATCAAGCTTAACAGGAGAAGCTCTAAAATGGTTTGAAGGACTTCCAAAGAACACTATTACATCATTTAATCATCTACAAGTAACTTTCTTAGGAGCATATATCACGAATCATTGCTCGCGACTTGGTATTGAAGATGTGTTTGGTTTAAAACAAAGAATTGTCGAAAGTTTAAAGCATTTGGTAAGAAGATGGAAAACTATGTGCAGTGATATGGCAGGGCGTGTGGACGAGAGGTACCTGATTTTATCTTTCGTAAATGCGATGTTCGCAACTGTGCAATTATATGTTTAAATCTTCAGAAGAAAAAATTCCATTATGATGACAGAGTTGCGAGAATTGCAAGAAGAGTACATTACATTAGAGGAAAAGCAAAACAATATGGAGTCATATCCAGTGACAAACACCAACACTCAAGATACAAGAGCAAACTTACTTCCTAAAATAGTCAATATCATAGAAGGTACCTCGCAAACATCTTCGCAGATATCATAAGAGAAAAAAATTGGCAATGGTCAACCAAAAATGGTAGCATTGAGTAGCAAGGATCAAGAAGAGTATGATAGAGAAAGGAATTTCTATAACCGAGGAGGAAATAACCAGATCCCAAGATTAGATCAGCAACAAGAAAATTATGGAGGACAATAAGGGAATCATAGATAAAACTATAACAATGGACATGGAGGTCAAAGAATGATAAGAGAAGAAATAAAGATGCCACCTTTGAATACAAGTGTAGAAAAGATATGGCAAGCAATCATCTTGATGGAAAATATACCAACACCATGGAATATGGGAAAAGAACCACCAATGGGTTCAAGAAGTCATGAATTTTGCTTGTACCATCACTTTCATGGACATTCTACAAATAATTGCAATAATATCAAAAGGATTATCTTGCGAATGATCGATCAAGGTGTAGTAGCAGGATTTCCCACACTACACCCCTATTAAGATCTTATAGAAATCTAAGTGAAACTAGTTGAAGATTGAAGAATTAAACTACACTTTTTATTATTTAGATCTCAGAAATGTTTACAGAAAATATTCAAACTCAGAATTACAACTTTCTTTTCTGGAGTTTCTCTCTCCTCAAGATTTTCTCAACTCTAAAAAATACATCATCATCATCTAGACTTACTTGATCCCTTTATATAGGAAATTACATAGTGGGTGACAGCTAAGTTTTCCCCTTCTTTCGGATATATTCTGCGATCTCATCGTGGTATTTGCAATACTAATCTTCGCCAATTTTTGTAATCCTCGTGAAACAACACTCTCATAACATGTCTCTTCAATCGTCAGTTATTATGAAGCTCACTTGTGACGCTCGCCAAATGTTGTTGAAGAATCCTCACGACACTCTCGTGAATAATGTCATTTATACTTATAGGAATATCTGACCTTCTCGTGAAAGCGTTGTTCTTATCATGAGAATATCGTTGTGGCGATATTCTGGTACTACATCTTGCCTCTTCTCATGTCTTTTCTGCGAATAAGAAACGATCATGAGAATCCTTAATTATCGCAAGAATATCTGAACTTTTTTCTCCGACAATATTCCGCTAATTCAGCTTTCTTTGTTAACACGTGTTGTAAATATGTCCTTTTGTATTGGCACGTCTCACATAATTTACTCCCTTCTTTGCCTATAAAAGGAAGAGTCGAATTTCATTTTTAGTTTTCTTCTCTTAACTCTCTTTCTTCTTTACTTAGTTTCTTTGCCTTTTGTTCTGCAACTTCTTCTCCTTCTCATTCTTCTGCTACTGTAATAATGGAGTCCTCGAGGTATATTTTTGATAATGGTATTTTCTTAGATCAAAATTTTTTATTTATATTCTTCGATCTTCTCTTACTTAATTCTTTATATCCTTATATTATGTATTCTTCAGCGGAGCTGCATCTATTTCCCAATCTTCGACTCAAAAACCTATTATTCATAAGAGGCCGACTAGAAAAAGGAAAGAAAATTCTGCGAGCAATAAGGTAGTAAGAAACACATTCTATTTCTTAATAACAATATTGTTGCCTCTGTTTCTTATCTAGATTATTGTTTGCAGAATAACGAGGGTAATGCTAATCCTCCTAAAAGATCTCGCCAATTAAATAAGACCTTTGGAAGTAATTTCGTCATTCCTCCCTTAATATATGCAAAAGCTTCACCTACACCTGTGCAATCTGATCTTCCTCCTTCTTCTGGCGAGAAGCTCGCTTTTGCTACCACTGCCTCTACTGGTCCTTCACCAATTCAAATTGCAGAGCCCATCATACCTGAAATTCCCTCTAGCCCTTTACTTCCTTCAAATGTTACTTTCCCGAAAACTCCTCCTTCTGATTGCTAATGAATCAAATCATCAACTTGTCCCCACTTCCTCTATTTCACTTTCTACATCCCTTCCTTCATCAAATGAGACCATCGCAGGAATTGATGTTGCTTTAAAATTTTTATCTAACATTCTAAATAATGCTAGAGATTCTTCTACTGATTCTCTCCAAAGCGGAGTCTGCGAAACTTTGCTCAAATATTTTGGCTCAGATAATTCTGTTTCACGAGCTTCTCTAGAGAATGAAAATGCTGCTTTGAGAAAAAGTCTTCAAGATAAGACTTCTGAATGTGAAACTCTAAACCACAAGCTCAATAACTCTGTACTGGATCGCGAGAATCTCGCTAAAAAGATTGATGAGCTAAAAAGTAAGCTTCTTTTTGCCCCTGTCCTTTTATTTTTTTATTCTATTTCCATATTCTTCGTACTTATTCTTCCCTTTAAATTCTTGGTTTATATATTAGTTTCCAACCGAAATAGTTTCATCGAAAAACTTAAATCTGAAACCATAGATGATGAAGCTCGCATTGAAAGAGATTCTTGGATGGACCAGCATAGTAGATTAGATAATCTTTATACATATTCAGTTGATCAAATAAGAAATCTCACGAATGAGAATAATCAATTATTGCAAAGTCACAGTTTTCTAAACAACGAGGTTACTCGCCTTTCATATTCGTTATCTAAGACTAATTTGTCTATAGAATCTTTGTCAGACAAGAATAGAACTTTATCTCAAGAGAAACACAAATTATCAAGCTTGTTGGCGATCTCCTCGCAGAAAGTAAACAATCTTCAAAGGATATGTGATGACCAAAAGCAGTCTCTCCGCTCTCTTAAAAACAAACTTGACGAAGTAACTGAATCATCTGCCGCTGAAATAGACAAACTTATCAAGGGTAGACTAACTCTTAGTTTGAATGCCAGCAAGATTCGAGATGAATATTCCCAATTAAAGGAATCTCATTCCTCATTGTCAAAAGAAAATTCATATTTACGCACCAAAGAAAAGAACATGAAATATCGTATAAAAGGCATGGTTGGCGACAAATTTGATGATGCTATGAATTAATGGGAGAACTGCCTCTTTTCATTGATCCAAAACTTAACTTCGCAAAAAGAAGGTAGTCAATTATGACTGCCTCACTTGTTGATTTCCCTTGTCACAATTTATGTCATATTTCTATAACCTTTCATTATTTTGTTGCTCGCAGAATCTGAAAAAAGCCTTCATTCTACTGTCACCAATCTTACTAAGGAGCTGGACAGTGTTCGCAAAGAAAACAAGACTCTTCTTCTCAACCTTTTAGAAACTCGTGATAAAGCAGAAAGAAGACTTGATTATCTTGAGTATTTCAAGAATATAGAGATCAGAAATCGTGACAAAGGTTTCCTTCGCCAAGTTCATCTTAGTGCTGAAGTTCTTGTGAATGAAATTTTGATCTCCAACTCTCTTTCTCATGTATCCGTTCCACCTTTGAAAGTTGACGATGATGAAGTCCCTCTTCCTATGGACAAAGGTTTAGAATATCCATCTTCTGAAGGAGATGTTGAAGAAGACGCTGAAGAAGAAGATGATCAAGGAAAAGAAGAAAATCCTCTAAAAGAAGGAGAAGATCGTAACAAAAAGAACTCTGGCGATGATGTTCGCGATGAAGGAAATATTAGCGATGATAACAATCCTGACAATTCCAAATCTGGCGAGACTACCGCTTGAAGCTTGAGTGCTATTTTTTTTTCTCGCAAATGATATAACCCTTTTTTGAACTATAATATTCTCAAGAAACTTAATGAAATCCTACATATTTATTCCCTTGCTTGCCTCCTCATTAAATTTCTTGAGACTTGTTGAATTCAACTTGTTTCTTGTGATAAAGAAATCTTCCCTGCATGCTTAACAAAGAAGAATTAATTTTTGAGATTATTCTATTGGTCTTATTTTGCCTTCCTAATTAAAGGTTTATTTTGCCAATTTTTTCTTTTTGCGACAAAATCGCAGGACGTCTTTACACTTTCATGTATTGACCCATTGATCTTGTCTTATCTGTATTTATTTATTATATTGCGACAATATGACAAGCCTAAGTTTTCTCGCGAAAACAAAGCCTCGTGACATTGCCGTCGTGCGATGAAATCGCAGGACGTCTTCACATTTTCATGTAAAAACCCCTTGATCTCATCTTATCTTTTTTTTAATGGCTTTTTGCCTCTGTATAATTTACGCGACAATATGACAGGCCTAAATGATCTTGCGATCCTAGAGCCCCATGACATTGTCGTCTTAAGACACTTATTAGCTCCCTAATGGAGGGTGCCGCCCTTATCTTCCCCCTGGTTGCCCCTTCAAGGAGGGAACATCGGCCATACAAGACTAGCTCCTCCCATCCATATTTACCAACAACCAGTTGTTTTCGCAGCCTCTTGTCCTTTATGCCTATATGGATTATAGTTACAAGACTACACCCTAGGTGGGGTTTTCTTCAGGCCAAGTGCATTGTAGCCAAGACTTACCAAAGATGGCCAGGGTAGGTTCGTCCGTCCCGGGCACCCTTGGCTAAACCGTGTACCTCGGCGCCTTGGTCATACTCTGCACTTCTTGGAAGAGATTCTCAGTCGTCCAACCAGGGTATAACCTTATAAAGTTGGAAATCCAAGATCTCTCTCCCGGATAGGTTTTCTTTAACCCCTACATCTGTATGACTCAGGTTCCAGTAGCGGTATAACCTTATCCCTGAATCATATAAAGAGATACCCCCTTTACAACGTGCTTGTAGGTCTTACATTTGCCTCTTACGAAATTGTACTCGCGAACTAAGTTGCACGCCATAAAGGTTTGTCCCATTCTCTTAATCTGCGAAATTTCATTCGCGTTTCTCGCGATACTGCTCGCGTAATCTTTAAAATAAAAATAGTCACTGATAATAACCTTTAGTTATGCCAATATTTCTTACCTTACAGCATTTGTCACTGATAATACCTTTTCAAAAATAGTCTATTCCATGGTCTATCAAGTCGTTGGCCAACATCTCTTCCTTCAGGATCCATTAATTTGTATGCCCCATTTCCAATTATTTCTTTAATTAAGTAAGGTCCGTCCCATTTTCTCGCCAATTTTCCACCATTCTCTCGTTGATATCTCGGTGTCTCTCACAGAACTAAATCACCAATTTGGAATTCTCGTTTTTTGACACGTTTGTTGTATTCGCGAGCTAACCTTCGCTGGTAATTTTCCATATGTTGTAAAGTCTTCTCTATTTTTTCTTCCAATTCATCTAGTTTATGTAAGATCATACCAGCACTTAAATTCCTTTCCCACGCTTCTCTTTTTGTTGTAGGAATAGCAACTTCTGTTGGCAATACAGCTTCAACCCCATATGTTAAACAAAAGGGTGACATTCCAGTAGCCTCTCGTTTAGTGGTGTTGTAGGCCCATATTGCATTATGTACTTGCTCACACCATGATTTGTGATACCCTTCTAATTTCTTTTTCAAAATATCTGCGATCGTTTTATTAGTTGCCTCAGCTTGACCATTTGCTTGTGGGTATAAAGGAGTAGATTTTCCACACTTTATCTGAAATGCATTGAGTAGTAATTCTATGTTTTGTACTTCAAACTGTTTTCCATTATCAGACATCAACTGTGCTGGTATTCCAAATCTGCAGATGATATTCTCGAATATGAATGTGAAAATATCTTTATCACGAATATGTTGTACTGATTTTACTTCTCCCCATTTTTTGAAGTAATCTGTAGCCACAATGAGGTATCTCCGTTGTCCAGAGCCAGGCACAAATGGTCCCACAATATCTAATCCCCATTTTTCGAAGGGCCATACACTTGTTGAGGATGATAGTGGTGCTCCTGGTGCATGTACCTTTTTTCCAAATCGCTGACATTCTTCACAACGCCTTGAATGTTGTTTCACATCTTCATGCATGTAAGGCCAGTAATACCCTTGCATCTTCGTTCTATATGCCAAAGATCTACCTCCACTATGATTACCAGCATCTCCACTGTGCAGCATTTTTAACACCTTTTCTCCTTCCTCCCTTGTCAAACATCTTCGCGATGGTCCATTAAAAGATCTGCGATATAACACTCCGTATCTTAACTCATAATTAGTTGCGCTGCTTTTTAGTTTGTGTGCCTCCAATCTATTTCTTGGAGTTTCTCCTTTCTCCAAATAAGCAAGAAGTTCCGCTCGCCAATCTTTGTTTCTCTCTTTTGTTTCTATTTCGCCATTTTCTACAATCATCACATCTTTCTCTCCTTCTTTGTCAATTTCGACTGAATTCCCATCCACATCTTCGTCTTCTTTATTTACTGATGGTAATAAGAGTGTTTGAATTTTTATGCATCTCGCAAGTGGGTTTGTCATCATGCTTGATATGAAGGCAAAAGCGTCCGCAAGCCGGTTATCTTTCCTTGATATGTTCCTCCATTTTATCTTTGGAATTCTCGCAGATAATTCTTCCACGAGTTTCTTGTATTTCTTTAAAGAAGGTTCATTTGTTATATATTCTCCAGTTATTTGACGAATAACCAATTGAGAATCTCTTGTGATTATAGCATTTTCCAACTTCATTTCTATTGCAAATTTCAAAGCGTGGATAACAGCCTCATATTCTGTCTCATTATTAGTGGATGTAAATTCTAACCTGAATGAGAAAGCTGTTTTTTCTCCTTCTGGTGAAATAAAAACAACTCCAATCCCATTTACTTCTCCATTAGATGACCCATCCACTAATATCTCCCATCTATTGGGTTCTGTCAATAATTCTTTTGGATCTCCATGTTCTTATTCTGCCTCCATCATTTCTTCCACAGCTTCGTCATTTTCCAAAGGAAATTCAGCTAAGAAATTTGCGATGACTTGGGATTTTGGCGAAGATAAAATTTCATATTTGATATCAAAATGTCCCACTTGTGCATTCCATTTTTCTACTCTTCCTGACCTTTTTGAATTCTTCATTACCGATTCAATTGGCACTTTTGTTAACACCTTAACCTTATGTGCTTAAAAGTAAATGCGAAGCTTGAAAGTTGCATGTACCAATGCTAGGATTAATTTCTCAATCTTTGAATAATTTTTCTCTGCTGAATTGAATGTTTTACTAATGTAGTAAATTGGTTTCTCTATCCCACCATCTACTCGCAGTAATACCGCACTTAGCGCATATGCCGTTGCCGCGAGATAAATTAATAACTCTTCTCCTGGTTCATCTTTCTGTAAAATGGTTATATCCATTAAATGCTCTTTTATTCCCTGAAAGGCCTTCTCGCATTCATCTGTCCATCTGAATTTTGTTCCCTTTTTGAGTATATCGAAAAAATGCTTGCATTTATCAGAGGATCGCGAGATGAATCTTCCCAATGAGGCTAACAACCCATTCAATTTTTGCACATCTTTTATTGTAGCTGGTGTGGGCATATCGCGAATCGCTTGCACTTTTTCTGGATCAACTTGTATTCCTTCCTTTGATACAATATACCCCAGAAACTTTCCTGAAGTCACTCCAAAAGTACACTTGTTAGGATTTACTTTGATATTAAATTGCCGCATTTGTTCAAAAATCTCCTTCAAGTCTTGTACATGATCTTCAACTTCCTTGCTATTGATTAACATATCATCTACATATACCTCAAGTGTTTTGTGGATCCATTTTGCGAATACCTTCTCCACCATTATTTGGTATGTTGCACCAACATTTCGTAATCCAAAGGGAATTTTTGTATAACAATATAACCCTCGTGGAGCAAAAAATGCGGTATGTTCTTGATCTTCTTCAGCGAGAGGGATTTGGTTGTATCCTTTATATCCATCTAACGAAGATATTCTTGAATTTCCTGCTGCTGACTCAACCATTTGAGGAATATCTGGTAATGGAAAACTATATTTAGGACAAGCTTTATTTAAATCAATAAAATCTATGCAAATTCTTATTCCTTTATTCTTCTTTGGGACAACTACCATATTTGCAATCCACTCTGGATACTTGGCTTGCCTTATTATTCCTGCATCAAGCATCTTCTGTAATTCTTCTTCTATCTGAGAATGATATGTTGTTGCGATTTTTCGTATTCTTTGCTTGAACGGCCTTATATTTTTGTTGATTTCTAATTTATGACATGCTACCGATGGATCTATCCCCGGCATTTCATCCATGATCCACGCGAAAATGTCTTTGTACTCTCGCAAAAGATTTATAGTTCTTTATTCCTCATGTATCTCCATTCTAGTCCCAATTTTTAGTATTTTAGGTTTTTCTTCACTCCCAACATTTACTTCTTTTGTTGGTTCAGCTGCAGTGTAACTGGATTCTGATGCTGGTGTTTTTATGACTCTCGCACGTTCATCTCCTTCTCGCGAAAATTCATTGGGTATTCCTTTTCCCTCTTTTGCTCTTACCATGTAAATTTTAAATTCTTCTTCTTTTCTTGTTTCTCTCATCAATTTTCTGCGAGCTTTTCGCTGCTTAGGACGTTTTTCACAATTTTTTACTTCGATTTGATAGCATGTCTTCGCAAGATCTGTATCTCCTTTAATTTCCCCAATTCCACTAGGCATAGGGAATTTGATACATTGATGTAAGGTTGACGCTACATCTTTAATTGTGTGTATCCATGGTCTTCCCAATATCATGTTGTATGGTGTTTCCATATCCACCACACGTAATGTTACTTGTGTTTCAATTTCTCCAAGTGGTAATCGTACTATTATCTCTCCTTTTGGTTTTGTTATAGATTTTCCGAAACCATGAATATGATATGCTGAAATAGACATTTCTTCATCTTTATACCCCATTTTCTTAAAAGCATGATAGAACATTATATCCACAGAACTTCCTGTGTCAACTAGAGTTCTATCTATAGCCCATTTTTTCTGATTTTATTGACTTTTCCTTCCTTATTGGTATCATGGGTACTGTAATCACCAAAGGAGATGTATGATCTAGATTTTCTTCTAAAACTTCTGCTGCTGTAAATGTGATTTCCTGCTTTTCCCAATTCTTTAATAATGGCGTTCTCTTTACCATCATAATTTTTCTTCATTCAAAATCACGTTTATGTATCCTCCCCTTAATATTTTCATGAAATTTATCGATCATTTCTCTTGACACTAATTCATACTCCAATTTCCTACAATTTTCTTTAATTCTAATCATTTTTCTTCTGAATATTTCACCAATCTCCTTCAAAGTTTCCTTGATCTTGAATAATACCTGTCTTCTTTTTTACCTTTTCTTCGATTTTGCTAATTCAACGCTCCCCTTATTCGGCGCCAAAATGTATTAGCAGGATTTCCCACACTACACCCCTATTAAGATCTTATAGAAATCTAAGTGAAACTAGTTGAAGATTGAAGAATTAAACGACACTTTTTATTATTTAGATCTCAGAAATGTTTACAGAAAATATTCAAACTCAGAATTACAACTTTCTTTTCTGGAGTTTCTCTCTCCTCAAGATTTTCTCAACTCTAAAAAATACATCATCATCATCTAGACTTACTTGATCCCTTTATATAGGAAATTACATAGTTGGTGTGACTAAGTTTTCCCCTTCTTTCGGATATATTCTGCGATCTCATCGTGGTATTTGCAATACTAATCTTCGCCAATTTTTGTAATCCTCGTGAAACAACACTCTCATAACATGTCTCTTCAATCGTCAGTTATTATGAAGCTCACTTGTGACGCTCGCCAAATGTTGATGAAGAATCCTCACGACACTCTCGTGAATAATGTAATTTATACTTATAGGAATATCTGACCTTCTCGTGAAAGCGTTGTTCTTATCATGAGAATATCGTTGTGGCGATATTCTGGTACTACACAAGGTAAACTGGACCACTTTTTACTCAAGAAAGAACAATCGCAACAATTACCACAGGCTCCATTGATAACTCGCATGGTGAACACAATACAAGAAAAGGGAAAGGAAACCTTACACATAGAAGTGGGACCAAAAGCAAGGAATGTTTTCTGCAATTCTATTGTTCACTCATATAAAACCATAGAAGATTTTCATGATAATGTGTTAAGCAGGGTATATGCGAGAGATGGTGAAGGAAGGGAAATAATGAACATCGCAAAAATTTCACGACTTGAATATTGGCAGAAGCGTGAAATTTCATTTGAAGCCACAGAAATTCCAAAAGGTTGAGAAATACATGATAATCCATTGGTAGTGAGATTAGAAATTTGTCTTAATATGGGAGAAAGCGAAGATGATACAGATGAAGAATCATTTGGTCTTAATAGAATCTTAATTGATACGGGAAGTTCTGTCAATATTCTCTTCTATCCTACTTACAAAACCATGGGGGGGAAAGATGCAGATCTAATACCTTCTACCTATAGGATTTATGTCTTTAATGGAACTGCTAATAAACCTAAAGGAGAAGTAAGAAGTGGAATGCGAACTGAAATTCTATTTTGCATTGTTGATGTCGAATCACCATACAATGCTTTGATAGGGAGACCTTGGCTTCATGGGATTCTAGGCGTAGCTTCAACTCTTCATCAGTGCATAAAATTTCCTCATCCAAAGGGTATTGGAGTTATCAAGGGTGTTTGGGCAGAAGGGAAGAAATGTTACGATACAGAAGTAGAAGTTTGCGAAGGAAAAGATGTTGAAAAGGAAAGTTGGAGAAAAAGAGCAAAGGCTGCGAAAAGAAGCGAAAATTTAATGACTGAGGACTAAGGCATGAAGGAATAAAGTTACAATGTTAAGCATACAAGAAATTTACAATGATAGAAAAGGGATATGGTTTGCAAAGAAAAGAGAATGAATAAAAAAGGTAATGAAACAAAAAGGTAATCAATATATTTGTTCGCAACGTATAACAAAATTTTCGCAACGTATAAGAAAATGTATTTTGAAAAACAAGAAAATGAAATGAGGTATTTCGCAACATGAAAAATTTGTGATGAGTTTTTATGAATAAAAACGATTTATTGCGATCAGCTCATTAAAGAAAGACGCAAAAATTTATTTGCGATCAACTTTCATAAAAGAAAGCCGCAAACTGTGATCAGCTTTCAAAAAATAAAGAAAGCCGCAGAAATATTACACAGGAAAACCTTTGTGAGGTACACCCTAGTTCGCGAAGCAACATTTCGCAAGAGGCAAAGTCCTAAATTACGTCATTTAAGGGGGTACCTATAAGCATGGCTCAGGGGAAACGGAACACCACCACGGAACCTGAGTACATGAACATTACGGGGTACATAACCCAAAAACGGGGTACCTATCCGGGTAAGACACCTTGGATTCTCAACCTAATCTTGCGATGTAATATGATTTAGGTTGGGCGACTAAGGAATACTGTATTTTCCAAGAAGTGCAGAAAACGATCAAGTCGCCGAGGTACACGGTTGAGTCAAGAGTGCCGGATGGGTTTGAAGCACATCTTCCATTCTTGACAAGTCTTGGAAAATGATGCACTTGGCCCAAAGATACCCCATAGGGTGCAATCTCGTAACTATAAGCCCTATAGGCAAAAAGGATAAGAGGTTGCGAACAAAAGCTGGTTGTTGGCAAAATCGGATGGGAAGAGCTAACCTTGTATGGTCGATGTACGCTTCCTTGAATGGGAAACCAAGGGGAAGATAAAGGGCAGCACCCTCCATTAGGGAGCTGGTACGTGCTATAAGACGCAAATGTCATGAGGCTTTTTGTTCGCAAGAACATAAAGTCTTGTCATATTTGTGCAACAATCGTATTTCTGCGAGTAAAATATATATATATATATATATATGTACTCGAATAATTAAATACAAATAAGTTAAGATGAGATCAATGGGTTATTACATGAAAGTGTGATAACGTCCTGCGGTTTCATCGCAAGACGATAATGTCACAAGGCTGTATATTCGCAAGTATATTAAGACTTGTCATATTATCCCAAACACAAAAATATTGTTAAGATAAAGTCAAGGGGTTGAGGCATGCGAGTGCACCAATGTCCTGCGACTTTATCGAAAAAGAGGTGGCAAAGTAAGACCTTTACTTAGGAAGGCATGATAAAACCACAGAAGCTAATGAAGTCAATTCCGTCAATATCATTGGAGATTCTTTATATTCTAAACAAGAACATATACCAAGAATTCTAACCAAAAAAGGAAATTTTATTCGCAATCAAGGACGGATATTTCATACTTATTAAAATTTTCGAGGATTGAATACTTCTCATATTTCTTCAAGGATTAAATACTTCTTATACTTCTTCAAGGATGTTTCATAATTCTTATACTTTGTAGGATCAGAATATTGTCACAACAATATTCCTGAGAAACAAACAACTGTTCTGCGATACATCGATAATAAACAACTATTCTGCGATACATCAGTGATATTCTGCGAAACATCCAAAGATGACTTAAACAATGACGTAATGACTGAAAACGACGGAAACATGAAGAAAGTGTGACATGTCTGCGATATATCAATAAAACCTGCGAAAGATAAAGGCGGTGCTAACTGCGATTTATCGCAAGAATTCAGATCCGAAATTGAAGGGAATCTTAGCTGTAAATGAGCTGTCATGAGCTGTAATCCATTATGTAAATACCTATATAAAGGAGATGAATAGTTCCAGAGAGGGTAATGAATTTTTGAGTGCTAGGAAAGTTTTTAGGAGAGAAAATCTTTATCAAGTGTTTTGTGTTCTTGATTTCTGTAATTCCTTAAGATCAAATTAATGAAAAAGTATTCTTAATCTTCAAATTATGTCATAAATATTGATAAAATCTTGAATAGGGTGTAGTGTGGGAATTCCTGCAACTACATTTTGGCGCCCAGAAACAGGGATTGAAGAGTTGAAAATCATAGTAAAAGTTAGGTAAAATAAAGAAATCATTCAAGAATTAGAAGAATATTAAGAAATTTGGTGGAAGAGAAGATGATTGAGATCAAAGATAATCAAAAGAAATTGGAGTGTGATGTAATAACAAAAATGATGATAGATAAATTCCATGAAGATATTAAAGGAAGGATACACAAGCGGGATTTTGAAGGAAAGAAAATCATGACGGTAGATAAGGCATCACCGCTAAAAGATTGGGAAAAACAGAAGATTACATTTACAGCAGCAGAAATTCCGAAAGAGAATTTAAGTCATACATCTCCATTGGTGATCACAGTGTCTGTTGTGCCAACAAGAAAAGAGAAATCAATAAGATCTACAGAAGAGTGGGCTGTGAATAGGACTCTGGTGGACGCAGGAAGTTCTGTGGATATAATGTTTTACCACACATTCAAGAAAATAGGATACAAAGATGAAGAAATGCTTAGTCCAACATATCATATTCATGGATTTGGAAAATCTCTAATAAAACCTAAAGGTGAAATTGTAGTGCGAATTCCGCTGGGGGAAATAGAGACGCAGGTCACTTTGAGCGTGGTGGACGTGAAATCGCCTTATAACATGCTGTTGGGAAGACCATGGATACATGCAATCAAGGCTGTATCATCAACTCTACATCAGTGTTTAAAATTCCCTATGCCTAGTGGAATTGGCGAAATTAGAGGAGATGCAGATTATGCAGCGCTATGTTTCCAAAACGAAGTAAGGAATTGTGAAAATCAAATTCAGTTGCGAAAACAGCGCAGAAAAATGAGTAGAGAAGAAAAGAAAGAAGAAGAATTCAAGATTTACATGATAAAATCAGAAGAAGGAAAAGGAATATTTAGCGATGTATCGCAAGAAAATGATGAACCAGCGGAGATAATAAAGGCACCAACACCAATGGGAGAACATGAAGCTAGTTATACTGCAGCAGAACCAACAAAATAAGTAAATGTTGGAAGTGAAGAAGATCCAAAGATACTGAAAATTGGAACTAAGATGGATATGGAGGAAGAAGAGCAAACTGTAAACCTTCTGCGAGAATACAGAGATATTTTTGCATGGAGTATGGATGAGATGCCTGGAATAGATCCATCTGTTGCGTGCCATATATTGGAGATTAACAAAAATATGAGACCAATCAAACAAAGAATAAGAAAGATTGCAACTACTTATCATGCCAAGATAGAAGAAGAATTGCAAAAGATGCTTGATGCAGGAATTATAAGGCAAGAGAAATATCCAGAATGGATCGCCAATATGGTAGTAGTTCCCAAGAAAAACAAGGGGATAAGAATTTTCATTGATTTTACTGATTTAAATAAAGCTTGTCCCAAAGATAGTTTTCCCTTACCAGATATCCCGCAGATGGTGGAATCTGCCGCAGGAAATGATCGAATATCTTCGTTGGATGGATACAAGGGCTATAATCAAATCCCGCTGGCAGAAGAAGATCAAGAACATACTGCATTCTTTACTCCCAGAGGATTATATTGCTACACAAATATGCCTTTTGGGTTACGAAATGCAGGGGCAACATACCAGAGAATGGTGGAAAAAGTATTCGCAAAATGGATACATAAAACTTTAGAGGTATATGTGGATGATATGTTGGTAAAAAGCAAAGAAGCTAAAAATCATGTGCAAGACTTAAGGGAAATTTTTGATCAGATGCGGCTTTTTAATATCAAAGTAAATCCTGAGAAATATACTTTCGGAGTATCCTCTGGGAAATTCTTGGGATATATTGTATCAAAAGAAGGAATACAAGTTGACCCTGAAAAGGTGCAAGCAGTTCGGGATATGCCAACTCAACAATGATAAAAGATGTGCAAAAGTTGAATGGACTTTTAGCCTCACTAGGAAGATTTATTTCGCGGTCATCAGATAAATGCAAGCATTTCTTCAACATACTAAAGAAGGGAACAAAATTTAAATGGACAGGCGAATGTGAGAAAGCTTTTCAAGGAATTAAGGAATATTTGATGAATATATCCATTTTACAGAAGGCTGAACCAGGAGAAGAATTGCTGATATATCTTGCGACAACTCCACATGCTTTAAGCGCAGTGCTTTTGCGAAATGACGCAGGAGTTGAAAAACCTATTTACTACATCAGCAAAACATTTAATGCTGATGAGAAAAATTATTCGAAGATTGAAAAGCTAATTTTGGCATTAGTTTACGCGGCTTCTAAACTTCGCATATATTTCCAAGCGCATAAAATCAAAGTACTAACAAAAGTACCAATCGAGTCAGTAATGAAAAATTCAAAAAGATCAGGCAGAGTCGAAAGATGGAATGCACAAGTGGGGCATTTTGAGATCCAATATGTAATTTTATCTTCGCCAAAATATCAAATTGTCGCAGAATTTCCTTTGGAGGAGGATGAAGCTGTAGAAGACATGATGGATATAGAAGAAGAATATGGGGATCCTAGAGATCTTTTAACAGAACCAAATAGGTGGGAGATATTAGTAGATGGATCATCCAATGGAGAAGGAAATGGAGTGGGAGTCGTTTTTATTTAGCCAGAAGGTACAAAAATGGCATTTGCATTTCGACTGGAATTCGAATCTACCAATAATGAGACAGAATATGAGGCTGTAGTACATGCTCTAATATTTGCGATAGAAATGAAGATAGAGAATGCAAGAGTTACCAGTGATTCACAGTTGATTATTCGCCAAATTGAAGGGGAATATGCAACTAATGATATACCTTTGAAAAAGTATAAGAAACTTGTTGAAGAATTATCTGCGAAAATACCAAAACTCAAATGGAGACATATTTCAAGAAGAGATAATAGGCTTGCCGATGCTTTTGCGTTTATATCAAGTATGATGGTAGATCCGACTGCGAGAAATATAAAAATACAAACACTCATAGCACCATCAATTTATAAAGAAGAAGAAGAGGAAGCTGAGGCAATGATAGTAGAAAATAATGGCGAAGAATCAAGTCGAATTATCGCAGATTGGCGTGCGGAAATTCATACATATTTAGTAAGGGGGGAGATACCAAGGAACAGATTAGAAGCACATAAATTAAGAAGTAGAGCAACAAATTATGAGTTAAGAGATGGGGTATTATATCGAAAATCTTTAAATGGGCCTTCCCTCAGATGTTTGACACAAGAAGAAGGAAAGCAAATATTAAAAATGTTACATAGTGGGGATGCTGGTAATCATAGCGGCGGAAGATCTTTAGCATACATAACTAAAATGCAAGGTTATTATTGGCCATATATGCATGAAGATGCAAAGAATTTATCAAGAAGTTGCGAAGAATGTCAGAGATTTGCAAAAAGAATACATGCACCAGGTGAAACATTAACATCCTCAAAAAATGTTTGGCCATTTGGAAAGTGGGGTTTAGATATTGTGGGACCATTTGTACCAGGAACATGGCAAAAGAGATACTTAATTGTCGCAACATATTACTTCACAAAATGGGCGGAAGTTAAGGCAGTATAACATATTCGTGATAAGGACATTTTCACATTTATATTTGAAAATATCATCTGCAGATTCGGAATTCCAGCGCAATTGGTGTCAGATAATGGAAAACAATTTGAAGGACAAAATATAGAGATGTTACTTAATGCATTTAAGATAAAGTGTGGAAAATCAACTCCTTTATATCCACAGGACAATGGTCAAGCTGAAGCAACTAACAAAATAATTACAGATATTCTCAAAAAGAAGTTAGAAGGGCATCATAGAACGTGGTGTCAACAAGTCCATAATGCAGTTTGGGCTTATAATACAACACGAATAGAAGCAACTGGGGTATCACCTTTTTGTTTAACATATGGGGTTGAGGAAGTATTACCAACCCCATATGTTAATAATCTTAGTGCTGGTATGATCCTAGACAAACTTGATGAGGTAGAAGAGAAGAGAGAAAAAGCACTACAACATATGGAAAACTACCATCGAAGATTAGATCGTGAATATAATAAACGAGTAAAGAAGCGTGAATTCCAAGTTGGAGATTTAGTTCTGCGAGAAACACTAGAATATCAGCGAGAAAATGGAGGAAAATTAGCGAAAAAATGGGATGGGCCATATATAATCAAAGAAATAGTTGGAACTGGAGCATATAAATTAATGGATCCAGAAGGAAGAGACATGGGTCAAAGACTGGGCAGACCATGGAATAGACAATATCTAAGAAAATATTATCAATAAAGATTTGAAAGACTAGAATGAAGGGATTACACGCAAAAAATTGCGAGAGAATAAAAGAAATGTTCTGCAAGAACAAAGTTGGATGAATATAAAAGCTATTTTCCGCAATAATTTGTGAGATAATTAAATTTTTTAATGCAAATTGTAGGAGCGGAATATCACAACAAATGATAACTTACGAAATTATGGAGACAAAATACATCTTGCGAGCAAAGAACATTTTGCGAGCAAAGGAAGTCACGAGGAAAGCAAAAGAAGTTCGCAAAGTAAAGTTGCGAATATTCGCTGGATAGTTATCAAGTCCGAAGTTGAAGGACAAATTTAGTTGTTAACATTTTGTAAAATTATATAAATAGCCATTTAGGCATGAGAGGAAGAGGGGAGATCTTTTGAGCAAGAGAGGATAATTTTAGGAGGAGAGAGAAAATATTAGGAGAGATTTTATTTTCTTTATCATCTTCTTCCCCAAAAAATTCTAGAGCTCCAAATATTCTTTAATGGAGTTTCAATTGTACAATCATGTAATTACATACAATCACTAGTGAAGAACCGTGGATGTAGATCACATTGATCGAACCACATAAAAATCTTTGCGTCACTTTCATAATTTTAGTACTTCAATTCTTAGTTTCATATCAAATTAATTAGGTTTAGGAATCATTTTAATGGATTCTTATGAGGGTGTAGTTGTGAGATAATCCGCAACTACATAATTGGCGCTAGAAGGAGGGGACTGGCAAATTCTTGCAATCTTTGTGGTTGATCCAAAAGAGTATCAGGGAGAAGTAAGAGATTCGTACAACTTACAATCTTGTTTATGGGATACGATATTAAACAAAGCTACACCAACAATTATCCTCTCCAAATACAGAAATCATCCTCGTGACATTTGCGAAAGGACAAATCTCTTCCTTATCTATTTAACTTTTCAGATATGGGATTTTAAGCATTTACTCTTCATAAAAGCTTGTTTTTATTTCATTATCTTTAACTCAAAATCAGTTTTCTCCATAGACTTGGATCAAACGAATTTTGGAAAAACATTTAAATGAATTTCAGAAACCTAAGAATATTGGAAATTTTCATTTGATTTAGGGATTTTCCTCATGAATAAAACTAAAGAAATTTTCGATAACAACTTCCATTCTCTACAAAACTACGCTTTGGCATGAACCTTCCTAAATTTCTACTTGAATCAATTCTTTATTCGCAGCCTTTGCATCACTTATTAAGTAAGATTGAAAATATTTCCAAGCACAATGTGATCGTCATTACTGTCACCAGACCCAATGGCGATCAAGAAAGACAATGAAGTATCACAGTAAAGATAGATTAATTCAATTTCAAATGAGTTGACAAGTCTAGATAAATGAACCAAGCCAACATGTAGTTCTATGCAAAGAGTGGAGATGCAAAGACCAACTGGAGAAAATAGAATTAGTTTCGAACAAATATAAACTTGCGAAGTTATCAGTTCCTTTACATTTTTGATGCTACATTCGATTCTTACTTTGTTATGTAGGACAACTCATCATGAAGAAAATTTTATTTCTTCGCAAGTTTACGTCTCTGTGTCATTTTGCAGCCATGCTCGATGATGAGTTGATTATTGATCTGTGTCATCTTCGCAAGTTTATGAACGGAGCCTTACTTCGCAAGTATTCTATATTCGCAGTACACAGTGGTAAAGATTAAAGTAATAGTATTCGAAGAAGAAGAAGGAATAGTACACAGTGGTAAAGATTGTATGAAGACAACTTTATGTCATCAGATAAATAGGGAAGAAGAAGTTCTGCGAACAAAGATAGCAACTCCAATAAAAAAAATGATGAGAGGGAACCACACCAGTTTTACGAGGAAGATATCAGAAGAAACCAGCGAAGTTTATAAGCTCAACTCAATGATATCGATCACAACAGCAGCAAGATGTCCCCGCCTAGGATAATGATATCAAAATATACATGCGAAGAGGGAAACCAAGAAGACTATGTGTAACTCAAGACCACCAGCACCACGAGTAGCAACGAATGAATAAAGGAATTTCTATGTCTATCTTCATCCAGTTAATCCTCTCGTGACTACATTGATTATCATCAGCTAAAAAAAAAAAACGAGCAACCACCAAAATACTTGAGATATGTTGCACTGCAACAATGCAGAGAACTACCCACCAACTACACAAACAAGATGAAGTTAATTGCCATATGGTGCAACAAAGCTGTGCACTGTACAAGATGACTAATTTATGTCTCCTGTGTAACATTGTTTCTGTCACTATTTACTCTTATTGCAGCAACAAATAATTCAGGTCTGAGGCAACACTAGTATCAGAAGACATAGAAGATATAATGTGAAGAGATTTGCCAGGGTTTCACAAGGCAAAACTATCAGTTACGATGAGAAGCAGTATCTCAGCGAAGTAGCAGGAACCAAATATTGCGAACAATGATCCTGAATCAAAAGGATAACCTGAGACAGCGCATTTATACAATTCAATTCGACTCAATTAGTTTTGCGAATCTTTGTAAACTTAAATAATTAGAAACGTTCACTCGAGAAAATATTATTTGTCAGATATTATTTACTAACAAATATTAGTTATTCTAAGTGTCTACATAATTGATTGAACCATAGTAGAAGCTTTTCTTCACGAGGTATATGAAATTTCAGAGAAAAGTTACGAAGATGAGAGCATCAACAGCCACGAGCAAAGGAAAGGAAAGAAGAATACTTAGGAAGAAAAGTTACGAAGCATAAGAAGTCAGGAATTCAACGAAACTTATAGTATCCACGAAACTTCGCAACCTCACTTATAGTTCATATCTTCATTTGAAGTAGAACTCTTATTTGTATTCTCTTCTTTGATATAATGGAGGAAAGTACAGATGAGGTAACATCAAATAGAATAGCACCGGTTGTAGTAAGAAGAACGAGTATGCTCAGGAAGTTCCCTTCATCAGCAAACGAGACTGTGTCAGAAATTTCAGATAAATTCAAGACGAAATACTTCGTGAAATATGAGGAGAAGAGATACATGTGAGATTTACTTCGTCACTAGCTTTTAGGAAGAGACACGGAAGGTGAAGATATGATAAGGCGTATATAAACTGGGAGTTCATAAAATACTAAGCTCATAAAGAAATAGAAAGCAACAGAGAAAATGAATATGTTTTGCAGAGCCCAAAGAAAAAGGAGTAACACGCGAAGAATAGGATACAAAGAATCAGACATAGAAAATTACCAGCATGAAGGAATCAATAACTACATTATCAATCAGCAGAACGTGGAAATTTCTCATGAGTTTATTTTGCAGAAGAGGACCCAGCAACGTTGGTCACGAGCAAAGAAGAAGAGTTTCAGCACAAGTACCCTTAAAGATTCAAAAATGAGTTTATCGCAAAAATTTAACGATCTCAAAAATTTTCAAAGACTTCAAAATTACAAAAAATAGAGAAAATTAAATTCCTATATTTCTATAGAACAATTTTGATTAATACTTCTCATACTTTTCATACTTCTTATACTAAACATTTCATGAAAACATTCAACATTTTATGTACATGAAAAATTTACGATGAATTTTTAAAAGGCGAAAAAATACCGCCATTTACGATTAACTTGCGAATAAAATACCGCAATCTGTGATCAGCCTCCAAAAAAGAAAGAGAGCCGCAGAAAATTTTATACAGGCAAACCTTTGTGGCGTACACCCTAGTTCGCGAAGCTATATTTCGTAAGAGGCAAAGTCCTAAAGTACGTCATTTAAGGGGTACCTATAAACGTGGCTAAAGGGTAACCGGAACACCACCAAGGGCCCTTAGTACATGGTAAAAATTTAGGGGTACAACCCAATAATGGGGTACCTATCCGGGTTAGACACCTTGGATTCTCACCTAATCTATTGACATTACGCAATATAAAATGCGGTGTAAGAAGATTTAGGTTGGGCGACTAAGGCATACTGTCTTTCGCAAGAAGTGCAGAAAACGATCAAGGCGCCGAGGTACACGGTTGAGTCAAGAGTGCTGGGTGAGGTTGAACCACATCTGCCATTTTTGAAAAGTCTTGGCAAATGATGCACTTGGCCCAAAGATACCCCATAGGGTGCAACCTCGTAACTATAAGCCCTATAGGCAAAAAGGATAAGAGGTTGCGATCAAAAGCTGGTTGTTGGCAGAACCGGATGGGAAGAGCTAACCTTGTATGGTCGATGTACGCTTCCTTGAAGGGGCAACCAGGGGAAGATAAAGGGCAGCACCCTCCATTAGGGAGCTGATACGTGCTATAAGACGCAAATGTCACGAGGCTTCTTGTTTGCGAAAACATAAAGGCTTGTCATATTTGTGCAACAAATGAAGTTCTGCGAGCATTCTAAAAAAAAAAAAAAAAAAAAGAAGAAGGAAAACATACAAAAAGAACTCGCAGAATGAAACAAATAAGTTAAGATGAGATCAATGGGTTATTACATGAAAGTGTAAAAACGTCCTGCGATTTCATCGCAAGACGATAATGTCACGAGGTTATATATTCGCAAGAATGTTCAAACTTGTCATATTATCGCAAACACAAATATTTTATCACAAAAGAGGTGGCAAAATAAGACCTTTACTTAGGAAGGCATGATAAGACCACAGCAATTAATGAAGTTTATTCCATCAATATCATTGAAGAATTTTTACAAGAAGATATATCATGAAGTTCTGACAAAGAAGACAATCCCATCAAGATCATTGAAGAATTTTTACAAGAAGATATATCATGAAGTCCTAACAAAGAAGACAATCCCATCAAGATCATTGAAGAATTCTTACACGAATATATTTCACGAAGTCATTCCAGAAAAGGCGATTTCATTCGCGAAAATACACAAATGAACTTGCGAAGATGATTATATGAATAGAGGCAATTCAAAGATATATCAATTTTACTGCAGCAAAATGAGCTAAGTAACACAAACATTAGCTATGCATTATAATAGAAAAGTATTAACATCATACAAGTATCATAATTGCATCATATTTGCATCATACAAGCATCATATTCGCATCATTCAAGCATCATATTTGCATCATAAAAGCATTGCATAAACATTTTATGGCATAAGCATCACATACACCTTTCATAACATAATCATTACATAAATATTATATTCGCACAAGTATTTTACAAAATTTTACAAGATAATACCGCGAAACTTCGCAGAAACATTCATAATTCGCAGGACTATTCATAATTCGCAATAAAGATATTCGCAAATGACAAGATATTCGTGAATAAAGATAGTTGAAGACTATTCGAAGTTCAGAAATTCGTAGAAAACCCCAGAAATTCGCAGAAAAATTCAGAAGTTAGTAGGGTTACCACTTGAGGCAGAGGCAACATAAGAATAGAGACGCAATTTAATTATTCAACATTTTATCAAGGATTTTCCTTCATAGATAAAGAACAGAGGCAACTATGGATACCCAAGAAAATATTTTATGTTCTTTATCTTCTCAGCAAGAATCCTCACCAAAAATGGAATAATAATTTCACATGAACAGAGGCAATATTTATCACCCTCATCAAGGATATTTCATACTTCTTATATATTTCGAGGATTAAGTACTTCTTATACTTCTTAAGGATACTTCATACTTCTTATATATTTCGAGGATTGGGTACTTCTTATACTTCTTCAAGGGTATTTTATATTTCTTATACTTCATACTTCTTTAAGGGTACTTCACACACTTCATACTTCGCAAGATGATACTTCTAATTACTTCTTAAAAGCTTCAGAACTTCGCAAAAGAATAGAGGCAAGTATATACTTTTCAAGACTATTATTCTTTTGCTCGTTCCTTCATCAACAAAGATCAAAGACTACTACAACAATGGATTTTTTCTTAAAGATCGCTCTTCAAGCAATATTCAATAAAAAAGAGGCAAGATGTAGGAGCGGAATATCACAACAAATGATAACTTACGAAATTATGGAGACAAAATACATCTTGCGAGCAAAGAACATTTTGCGAGCAAAGGAAGTCACGAGGAAAGCAAAAGAAGTTCGCAAAGTAAAGTTGCGAATATTCGCGGGATAGTTATCAAGTCCGAAGTTGAAGGACAAATTTAGTTGTTAACATTTTGTAAAATTATATAAATAGCCATTTAGTCATGAGAGGAAGAGGGGAGATCTTTTGAGCAAGAAAGGATAATTTTAGGAGGAGAGAGAAAATATTATGAGAGATTTTATTTTCTTTATCATCTTCTTCCCCCAAAAATTCTAGAGCTCCAAATATTCTTTAATGGAGTTTCAATTGTACAATCATGTAATTACATACAATCACTAGTGAAGAACCGTGGATGTAGATCACATTGATCGAACCACGTAAAAATCTTTGTGTCACTTTCATAATTTTAGTACTTCAATTCTTAGTTTCATATCAAATTAATTAGGTTTAGGAATCATTTTAATGGATTCTTATGAGGTTGTATTTGTGAGATAATCCGCAACTACACAAATGCATAAGACGGGCGTAAATCGCCTAAAAATATATAAGAACGGGACGAAATTTTATGGCGTACACCTTAGTTCGCGGATTCTATTCCGTAAGAGGCAATGTCCTTAAAGTGCGTCATAAGGGGGGTATCTCTTTGCATGGCTATGGGAAAGTATATACCACTGCTGGAACATAGTCATGGAGATTTGGGATTATAGAAAATCCATCCGGGAGAGATAACTTGGATTCACAACTATATAAGGTTATGCCCTGGTTGGGCGCCCGAGAGTTTCTCCTAAGGAATGCAACGTATGATCAAGGCGCCGAGGAACACGGTTGAGCTGTGGGTGCCCGGGATGGATGAACCTACCCTGGACATCCATGGCAAGTCTTGGCTTACGATGTGCTCTGCCCGAAGAAAACCCCACTTAGGGTGCAGTCTTGTAACTATAAGCCATATAAGGCATAAAGGACAAGGCTGCGAAAACAACTGGTTGTTGGCATAACCAGATGGGAAAGTGCTAGTCTTGTATGGCCGATGTATAATCCTTGAAGGGGCAATCGGGGGGAGAGATAATGGCGATACCCTCCATTAGGGAGTTGTGTATCAAAAAAGACGGCAATGTCATGGGACTTTATATTCGCAAGAATATTTAGGCCCGTCATATTGTCGCGTGACAGAGACAGCAATGTCATGGGACTTTATATTCGCAAGAATATTTAGGCCCATCATATTGCCGCGTGACTGGCCAAAAATCCTAAAAAGAAATGTTAAGATGGGGTCAATGGGTTTTTGCGATAAGATTAAAAGATGAGATAAATGAAATCAATAATAAGAGGATATAAATCGCAAAGACGTCCTGCGATTTCATCGCAAAGACGGCAATGTCATAAGTCTTAAAAAGCAAAGAGAGATTAATCTCACAAGATGGCTTAGATTTATCATATTGTCGCAGAAATTAAAATTAAATGATAAGGCAAGATCAATGGATTATTACATGTAAAATTAAGAATGTCCTGCGATCTTGTCGCATAAAAGTGGCATAATAAGACCTTTAATTAGGAAGGTGAAATAAGACCACAAGAAAAGTTATATCTGCGAAGCATATAACAAATTCTTCGCATAAGTATTTGCGATAATTCATTTATCATATTACAGATTGATAACAAGAGACAAGTATGGGATTTCTTACAAGGGCAACAAATAAAATACTTCACAAGGAAGATTATGAGAGGCAAATATGGGGATTATAAAACAACATTTCATTATCTTCCTTGAAAAGAATCAAAATAATACTACCTCCGTTTCAGGAAAAGTGTTACTTTCACTTTTTCAATTTGGCCTATTTTTAGGCTAAAATGAAAAATGAAAAAAAAGAAGGAAGATAATCAAGCTACAAGAGTTTATGAAGATTGGATTCAGAGTTAATAAAAATATATAAATCAGAACAGGTGATTGAGTTACAAAAAACTTCAATGTTTCGCAAAAAGAGCAAGAAGAAGAAAAATTCGAAAATTACAATCATTCGCAGAACAGAGAGAAGAACAAGAAATATTTCGCAGGAATACATGATAATTTAAAGAATATTCTTCTCTAATTTCATCATTCTTGTTCACCACTATTATCTTCACCAGCATCATCTTTTTCAGTATGAGTTTCTCCATCACCAACGATTGTTTCATGAGGAGGATTTTGTTCTTCATGAGGAGGATTTTATTTTTCTGCTTCATTAAGAGGGTTTCCTTCATCCTCAGGTGGATTTTGCTCGTCTTCAGAAAAATCTTCTTCATTACTTGAATAATTTAGATCTTCATCTATGGGATGAGAAATTTCATTATCATCTATCTCCAATGGTTTGATCTTCATAGGAGGTAAAGAATGAGAGAATAGAACATTATTTATGAAAACCTCAGCGCCTAAATGAGCTTTGCGGAGGCAATTCTTTTCCCAATTTATGATCTCTATATCTTTGAAATATTCAAGATTGTCAAATCTTCTCAATGCCCTGTTGTGAGAATTGGAAAGCGCGGTGTTATTTTTGCGAATTTTGGCTAACCTCATAGACAGATCAGAAATTGAAGCTTGAAGATGCTTCTCAGATTCTGCGGGAGAAAAATTGCATATTAGAGGGAATTTTCGCGAAAAATAAGATAAGAAAATACAATGAAGTAATTAATAGATGAGGCAATCAAAATGACTACCTTCCTTTTGTGAAGATAAAGTGTGAATTATATTAAAGAAGCAACTCTTCCATCGGTTCATGGCATCATCAAAATTATCCCCAACCTTACCTTTTAAACGAGATTTTATACTTTTTTCACAATGGCGAAGATAAACATTTTATTCCTTCAGTCGAGAACAATCATCTTTGAGATTGTTGGCTTTTACACTTAGAGCTAATATGCCCTTTATAAGCTTCTCTTGTTCAGCAGCAGATGATTCAGTTTTCTTTTTAAGTTCATCTTTCAGTATGCGAAGGGATTGCTCTTAGTCCTTACACAACTTTTGAAGATTGTCTAATTGCTGCGAATAAGTCTTTGTTGTATCCACAAAACTACGTTTCTCTTGGGATAAAACTCTGTTTTCATCTGTTAAAGATTCCACCCTCAAGTTAATCTGATTTAGCGAATATAAAAGTTGGGAGGCTTCATTATTTATACGATCTCGTTCATGAATTAGTTGATCTCGTTCATGAATTAGTTGGTTTTTCTCATTCTTAAGATTATTTATCTCATCAAGTGAATATGTATGAAGAACATTCAAATTATCAAATTGATTCTTCCGTGATTCTTTCCCAGTGAGGGCCTCATCAGCAATTGTTTCCCACTCAAGTATCTTCATTAATTGGTTATGTTTTGAAGCTAAATATGCATCAACAAATAAATAAAGGAAAATTGAGTACATAAAAAGCAAAGATTTACAGAGGCAAAAGCAAAGGCAAGAAAGTTATACCTTTTAGATCATCATTTCTGCTGCGAAGAATTTCACAGTCTAATTCAGAATTGTAAAGCTTATGATCGAGAAGTTCGCATTCCAAAGTTTTTGCTTGAAGATTCTTCTTCAAAGTTTCAACCTCATCTTCTAAGGCAGTTAACGAAGGTGAAGAACCGCAAGACCCAAGATGCTTGCTTAAAATCATATAAATATCCTGTCTCGCAGGATCTGAAGAAGATTTCATAGCATCGTTTAAAACTTCAGATAATATTTGAAAAGCAGCTTCAACCCCTGTTGCTATTTCTTGGGAGGAAGGAAGAGAAGTAGAGGAAGAAGTTTTGGCGATAGTAAGAGTGAAAGAAAGAACAGGGTCTGCAGGTAAAAATTCAAGAATATCCACTTCATCTGAAAGAGCTTTAACTTGACGAGAACGCTTAAGAGTTTTAAGAATATTCTCTTCATTCTGCGAATAATAATGTAGATAAGAAACAGAGGCAACAATATTGTTATTTCAAAAGAATAGATGTTTCTTACTACCTTATCATCCTCAGATCTTTTCGTCTTCCCAACATGCCTTTTCTGAGAACCCTTAGGGTTAGGGTTTTTGATAGTAATTTTAATTTGAGAAGTGGTGTTACTGAAAAAGATGATAAAATATGGGGATTGTGAAGAAAAGTGGGAAATAAAGATAAAATAACGTGAACAAAATAAGATGGAAGATAAGAACATACCTTTGAGTCTCCATTAAAGCAGCAGCAGGAAGAATACCAAGAAATAAAAAGTTGCAGACGAAAAATATTTTGAAGAAGAAAGAGAAGGTGAGAAGAAGGAAATAGTCTCGAGTGGAACATCTATTTATAGATGAAGGATGGGTAATCGGGTTAATCGGTAAAGATTGACGTGTGTCAGCAGTAAGAGCGTAGAGTATGGAACTTTTTCAGGTAAAAGATAAGGAGTTGCGGCAAATCAAAAAACTTAAATTCTCATGATCTTTATCTTCTTCGCAGAAAAGATATGAGAAGAGGCAAGATGTAGGATCATAATATTGTCACAACAATATTCCTGAGAAACAAACGACTGTTCTGCGATACATCGATAATAAACGACTATTCTGCGATACATCAGTGATATTCTGCGAAACATCCAAAGATGACTTTAACAATGACGTAATGACTGAAAACGACGGAAACACGAAGAAAGTGTGACATGTCTGCGATATATCAATAAAACCTGCGAAAGATAAAGGCGGTGCTAACTGCGATTTATCGCAAGAATTCAGATCCAAAATTGAAGGGAATCTTAGCTGTAAATGAGCTGTCATGAGCTGTAATCCATTATGTAAATACCTATATAAAGGAGATGAATAGTTCCAGAGAGGGTAATGAATTTTTGAGTGCTAGGAAAGTTTTTAGGAGAGAGAAAATCTTTATCAAGTGTTCTGTGTTCTTGATTTCTGTAATTCCTTAAGATCAAATTAATGAAAAAGTATTCTTAATCTTCAAATTATGTCATAAATATTGATAAAATCTTGAATAGGGTGTAGTGTGGGAATTCCTGCAACTACATACTTCTTCAAGGATGTTTCATAATATTTCAAGGAGGTTTCATACTTCTTATACTTCAAGGGGGAGATTTATTATTTACTTCGCAACAACCTGAAACTTTGCAACTTAAACTGAGGCAGATATTCTAATACTTATAACAACAATTGATCACCTGAGGAGCAATAATAAGTGGAAAAGGAATACTAAGCTAGGTCCTCAAAATATATTATTTCTCTTCATATGATCAATTTATGCAAGTAAGGAAAGCATTCAATTAAAGAAAGATCAACTCATCATCGCAAAATTAAGACATTGGTACTAATTAAGTTGCGAAAAGAAAATTGCTGGTTGACTAAAAGTGCAGGAAAGAAGAGAATATTGTACTCAAACAGACAAGACGAAAAGAACTGAAGCAAATATACAGGAAGGAATAAAGCTACTCTGTGGGAGATTTATCTTCATCAAAATTATCTTCTCTTTCTTCTTCGGAGATATCATCTTCAACTTCACTATCAGAGATATCCAAATCTGGGGTATCATCATGGATTTCTTCAGAAAGGAGAGTTTGATACTTAGTGAGAGGAATTTGATTGTCTTCACAAATCCTGCGAGTCATCATAGCTCGGAAGCGTTTGATGTTTAAGCCATGGTTGTTTTGAGAAATTTGATGTTGAGACTTTAAATCATAAATCTTCTGATTACGCGCAGCAAGAGTAGCTTCTAGCTCTTCAATCCTCTTCGTATAATTTTCTTCAGCATTTACAAAGAAAAAGGATAAGTAAGAAATAAGAGAATAAAGAGTAAGGGAATAAATTAAGGAATTAATTAGCAAATTGTGGAGTTAAAGTGATCAAGATTTGCGAATTTACCTTCTAATTGCTTCTTATCATTACGAAGAGAAGTGACTTCAAGCTCCAGTTGATTATTCTTCTCAAGGAGAGAATAATTTCCAGTTGCGATACTCGCAGATTGCGCATTATCTTTGCAGCGGGATTTTAATTCTGCATTATCAATATTGAAATCCTCTATTTTCTGGAGAAGTTTTGTATTCTCAACCTCCAGTTTGTTACAACGACTTAAAGTTTTCTTCTCAGCAATTGCATGACGTCTTTCCCAATCTGAAGCAGCTGCACAGCTAACCATCCCAACCTAAGAAAATAAAAGGGATTAGAAATCAATGAAGTAGGGGAAATTAACAAGGAATAGAAGAGAAACTTACCATACTCCCCAAAGATTATAATGTAATAGGAGAAATAAATCTTGAAATTTCATTAAGGGAATTATTGTTGATTACAGTGGGAACTTTGCAAGCCTTCGCAATATGCTTATGAGCATTCGCAGTAGGAGACTTTCCTAATCCACGAGAAGAGTTGAGAAAAGCCTCAGATAATCGAGTCATTGCAGACTCAAAAGTTTCCACATTGTTGTAGTCTTCATCTTCTTCATCATCATCATCATCGTCATTCCTCCTATCAGAATTAGTATCAGAATTAGAACTAAGATCTTTCTCAGAAAGCCTATTATCTTCATCACTTTGTTCTTCGTCAACATCCTTTCTAGAGGAGATCACATTGGAGTAAGCACTGGGTGGGAGTCTCTTCCTCTTCTTTGCAGAAACAATATCCCTAAGTTTCCCTTGTCCTTGCGAAGAACATATTCTTTATTACCAGAAGTCTTGATATTCTTCGCAGAGCGAAGTGTTTTTTGTCTCGTAGTTAGCGCTTCAGAAGAAGTTGAATTCTTGTTCTTACTCACAACAGCCCCAGGGAAGTTAGGAAGAACCTACAAATTCAAATAAGGATAAGAAACAGAGGCAACAATATATTGTTTAAAATACATATGAGAATGTTTCTTACCTCATTTGAAAACGATTTGAAAGCCTCACGAGTACTGGATTTCCCAGTTTTAAGGTAACTTTCCTTAAGTTCATTCACCTGACAAATATTGCAAAAGGATTAGTAAAAGAAGAAAAATAACAAGAAGATAAGGAGATGGAGATACATACATCTTTATCTCTATTAGGCCAAGAAAAAACCCAAGGTTGATAGTTACGATCATGAAGATTCGCAGGAAGATCTACTATCCCAGAGATGTAAGAACCCAATAATGCTAAAGGATAATTGTACCAATCTTCATCGTAAGAATGGCGAGGGGTTTGATTATTTCCAGAAGCATAATCAATATCATGCATAAGAAGATCAGCTTCTGCGATATCAGTTTTACGATGAAGACGCACACCCCAACGCTTATCTTCCCTCTTCACAGGAATTAATGTGTAATTTTTAAAGAAATTCTCGACTGTATAATTTTCAGCGATAATCTCTACATCTCTAAATACAGGTCTCCTAAGTTCGATTGGGTATAAAGATTTTCCAGTAACAACACGGTTTGCGAACTCAACCAGAATGCGAATGCAATCCCCAGTCAATTGATAAATGGCTCGTGAGAAATTTGGGTGGGAAATAATCTCATAGAATAAAGGAAAATTGACATCATAAAGAGGAAGAGGAATACCTGCGAGGATTTGGCCCCGTGAGACTAAAACTACCTGATCATCCCAATGGAGATCAGTAAAGAGTTCCATACAGAGATGGGATTTATTGGTATGACCATCAATCTCAGAAAGAACGAGATTTATATCAGCAAGCTCTGCATTAAGTTGTTCCACAGTTTTCTTCTTCGGAGCCATTAGATGAAGGATAGAAAACAGAGAAGAAAAGAAATAAAAAAGGCAAGAAATAGTAGTAGAAGAAAGAATGAAAAAATTGCAGAAGTAGACGTAATGAGGAAGATGAAAAAGATAAAAGAATAAAAGGAGGAGTTAAAGATAGTATTTATAAAAAAGAGAGTTTGATGAAGATAGAAATTAATCAATGCGATTAGATGTGAGCGGTTGAGAAGGACGGTTACAAAAACACGTGTCGAAGATTTAATGAAAGAGAAAATACGTGTTGCGAATATAAGAGGTGATGATAACTATATTAAATTTGCGAGAATAATTATTCTCATGACATTTCTTCTTCGCATAACTGAAATGAGAAGAGGCAAGATGTAGGGACAGAATATCACAAGATATAGGGTTACGAACATAGTAACAAATACAAGAGAAAAGTTTCGCAAGATAATGTGATAATAGGAGAAACACGGGAGAAGTGTGAAGGGTTTGCAAATATAGAATAAATTTACGATCAGATGTTGCGATGCTTCACGGGTTATATACAGTTGTACAGATTTCACTATAAATAATAGTTCAAATGCTAGATTGAGGGGGTTCTTTAAGTGAGTATTAGAAAAATTCTTAGGAGAGAGAACAGAGAAAGTTGTAACTGTTCTAAGTTCCATTAACATACTTCTTTGTAGTCAGTTGAAAATATTAATCAGTAAATTGTCATTTTTCATCAAAAACTTCTTAAAGTTTTATGAATTCTACTGAGGGTGTAGTTGTAGGATTTCCTGCAACTACAAACCGAGAAATTAGGTCAAAAACAAATACCCAATTCTACAACGGAATTTGAACATAATATATATATATATATATATAAAAATCAGTAAATTGTCATTTTTCATCAAGAACTTCTTAAAGTTTTATGAATTCTACTGAGGGTGTAGTTGTAGGATTTCCTGCAACTACAAACCGAGAAATTAGGTCAAAAACAAATACCCAATTCTACAACGGAACTAAAACGGAATGAGTACCGATACCCTGAAAAACATAATATTCATGGAACCATCAAAGTAAAAATAATCATCGTTACATATAAGTGACGAAGTTGATAGAATAAACATCAAAAACGAAAATCATTGGAAATATACACAATAATCTTCAGGGATTAATAGAATCATACGTGTGATTGTTGTAATAATCAAGATCAGGGAGCACTTATTCATCTTACCCAGTAAGAAATAAAATACCAAAATCTGTTAAAACATACCAAACAACAGGCTAAGGATGAAAACTGATTTTGATTCAATCACGGAAAACATCCCAAATGAAATATGAGAAACCTGAACCAACCTATCCTCCACAGGGCCGAGATGTTTCTAGATGTGAGGCAGACAGAAGGAACGATGCGGCGAGACCTATTGGGTGTGCGCCGGGGTGCACACTCGAACTAACCTGACATTAATTGTAATGAACTACACACATGCGAACTAACCTGACATTTTTCGTATGGGGTGGCATAGAGTGAAACACTAATTAATAGACCAATTATGAGATTTAATCTAAACAAACCACCGTTGATTTATCTTTTCTATCAATTCCAACCAAGGTGGAACACTGGTTAGAGGCCACTCTTATGACACTATAGGTCATGAGTTCGAACCTCTCCATAATATTCTTTTTTATTTTTCATTATTCATAATATTGGAACCAACGCCACATGTGAGAGTTGTAGGGGTGGTCAGGAGAACCAAAGCCCTTGATTTATCTTTGCAGGACAAATCCTGACCGCTACTAATAAAGGCAAACTTAGCCTCGATATGTTTTTACTAATGATAATTACTGAAATTGCTCAGTATACATGAGATGTGTCGTGGCCTCAGCTGGGAGACTACATATCTATATATACTATACTCTGAGAGACAGTCTTCTCAGTCAAAGGTTTATGGCATGAGCTTTCACGCTTTGATGAGAGACATAAGTCTCAATACTCATCTGATTGCCAGATCCGGAGCATGTATAGTTATGGTTTTATGAGTTTACCCTTGTCGAAAATCCACCATCTATATTGTCATGCTAGAGTTAATCTATGAATTGCTCTATACTAGAATGCAATATGTCTAGGAGTGAGTTTATTCGAGAATCGAGCTATGAGATGATGAAAGCATCATACTCGTTGTAGTACCAGAATATCGCTACAACGCTATTCCCGCGATATTAACAACATTTCTGCAAGAAGCCCAAACGTTTCTACAAGTATTAACAACACTTTGACGAGATTGTCGCAAGATTCTTCAACAACATTTGGCAAGTGTCACAAAAGAGTGATGTAACAGTTAACGATTAAAGATATATGAAGAGTAAGTCTGCTTCACGATGGTTATAAAGTTGGCGATGGTGAAGACTAAAATTATGGCGATGAGATCGCAGAGTAGATACGAATTAAAGGGAAATCTTAGCTTTCTTCCACTATGTATTTTCCTATATAAAGGGTTCAACTAAATCCAGAAAAGGATGATGCATTTTTGAGAGCTGAGAGAATTTTGAGGAGAGAGAAACTCCAGAAAGAAAGTTGTACTTCTGAGTTTTAATATTTCTTGTAAATCTTCCTGAAGGTGAATTAATAAAAGTGTTGTTGTTCATTCACAATTATGACTTAGTTTTCATAGATTCTTGACAATGGTGTAGTGTAGGAAATCCTGCAACTACATTTTGGCGCTAGAAACAGGGAGAGAATTAACGAAAATAGAAGAAAAAGCGAAGAAGAAGATAAAAATTGTTCAAGATTAGGGAAATTATAAATCGGTGAGAAAATTGAAGGAAGAATGATCAGAATCAAAAAAGATTGTAGAAAATTGAAAGGTGATATAATAACAAAAGAAATGATTGATAGATTTCATGAAAATATCAAGGGAAGGATACATAAACGGGATTTTGAAGGAAGGAAGATTATGACAGTGGAGAAGATATCATCATTGAAAGATTGGGAAAAACAAGAAATAACGTTTACAGCAGCAGAAATACCAGAAGAAGATTTAAGTCATACATCTCCATTGGTGGTCACAGTGACCACTATACCAATGAGAAAGGAGAAATCGATAAAATCTGATGAATAATGGGCTATGAATAGAACTTTAGTAGACGCAGGAAGTTCTGTAGATATGATATTTTATCATACCTTCAAGAAGATGGGATATAAGGATGAAGAAATGTATCATTCAACGTATTATGTTCATGGCTTTGGAAAGTCTGTAACAAAACCTAAAGGCGAGATAATGGTACAAATTTCACTAGGAGAAATTGAAACGCAAATATCATTATGTGTGGTAGATGTGGAATCACCATACAATATGATACTGGGAAGACCTTGGATACATGCAATCAAGGCTGTGGCATCAACATTACATCAATGTATTAAATTTACTATGCCTAGTGGAATTGGAGAAATTAGAGGAGATGTGGATTTCGCGAGATTGTGCTACCAAATTGAAGTAAGAAATTGTGAATAACGTCCAAAGCTGCGAAAAGCTCGCAGAAAATTGAACAGAGAAGCAAAGAAAGAAAAGGAATTTAAAATTTACATGATAAGGGCAAAAGAAGGAAAAGGGATACCAAGTGAAGTTTCGCGATAAGGAGATGAGTTCGTGAGAGTTATGAAAATGCCAACACCAATGGGAGAACCTGAATCCAGCTACACTGCTGCTGAACCAACAAAATAAATAAATATTGGAAGTAAAGAAGAGCCTAAAATGCTGAAAATTGGGACTAGAATGGAGGCAGATGAGAAAGAAAGAACTATAAGTATTTTGCGAGAATATGCAGATATATTCGCGTGGAACATGGATGAGATGCCAGGGATAGACCTGTCAATAGCATGTCATAAATTAGAAATCAACAAAAATATAAGACCATTTAAGCAAAGAATAAGGAAGATCGCAACAACATATCATTCTCAAATAGAAGAAGAACTACAGAAGATTCTCGACGCAGGAATTATAAGACAAGCAAAATATCCAGAATGGATTGCAAACATGGTGGTGGTCCCAAAGAAGAACAAAGGGATAAGAATTTGCATAGATTTTACGGATCTAAACAAGGCATGTCCAAAAGATAGTTTTCCGTTGCCAGATATTCCATAAATGGTTGAATCAACAGCAGGAAACGCAAGAATATCATTATTGGATGGGTATAAAGGATATAATCAAATCCCTCTCGCTGAAGAAGATCAAGAACATACTGCATTTTTTGCTCCAAGAGGATTATATTGTTATACAAAGATGCCATTTGGCTTACGAAATGCTGGTGCAACGTATCAAAGAATGGTGGAAAAGGTGTTTTCAAAGTGGATCCACAAAACATTAGAAGTGTATGTAGATGATATGCTGATCAAAAGCAAAGAAGCTGAGAATCATGTGCAAGATTTGAGAGAGATTTTCGATCAAATGCGGCAATTCAATATTAAAGTGAATCCTGATAAGTGTACCTTTGGAGTAACTTTAAGGAAGTTTTTGGGGTATATTGTGTCAAAAGAGGGAATACAAGTTGATCCAGAAAAGGTACAAGCAATTCGCGATATGCTAACTCCTGCGACGATAAAAGATGTGCAAAAACTAAATGGACTCTTAGCCTCGCTAGGAAGGTTCATTTCGCGATCTTCAGACAAGTGTAAACATTTTTTCGATATACTCAAGAAGGGAAAAAAATTCAAATGGACAGATGAATGCGAAAAAGCTTTTCAAGGAATAAAAGAACATTTGGCGAGTATATCTATATTATAGAAAGCTGAACCGGGAGAAGAATTATTGATTTATCTCGCAACAACTCCATATGCGTTAAGTGCTGTGTTATTGCGAGTAGACGCAGGGGTAGAAAAACCAATTTATTATATCAGCAAAACATTTAATTCAGCAGAGAGAAATTATTCAAAGATTGAGAAACTAATTCTAGCATTGGTGCACGCAACCTTTAAGCTTCGAATTTACTTCCAAGCGCATAAGATCAAAGTGTTAACGAGAGTGCCAATTGAATCGGTGATGAAGAATTCAAAAATATAAGGAAGAGTTGAGAGATGGAATGCGCAAGTAGGGAACTTTAATATTCAATATGAAATTCTATCCTCGCCAAAATCACAATTTATAGCAGATTTCTTAGCTGAATTTCCTTTAGAAGATGACGAAGCTGTAGAAGAGATGATGGATATAGAAGAAGAACATGGATACCCAAAAGAGCTATTAACAAAACCTGACAGATGGGAAATACTAGTGGATGGATCGTCAAATGGAGAAGGAAATGGGATTGGAGTTGTTTTCATTTCACCAGAAGGAGAAAAAACAGCTTTCTCATTTAGATTGGAATTTGCATCCACTAATAATGAGACAGAATATGAAGCTGTAATCCATACATTGAAGTTTGCGATAGAAATGAAGTTAGAAAATTCTAGAATCACCAGCAATTCACAATTGGTTATTCGCCAGATAAAGGGATAGTATACCACAAATGAACCATCTTTGAAGAAGTACAAAAAACTTGTTGAAGAATTGTCTGCGAGAATTCCAAAAATAAAATGGAGACACATATCAAGGAAAGATAATAAGATTGCAGATGCTTTTGCTTTCATATCAAGTATGATGACAAACCCACTTGCGAGATGCATAAAAATTCAAATACTTTTGCAACCGGCGATAAACAAAGAAGAAGAAGAGGTAGATGTAATGATGGTAGAATCTGGCGAGGAAGAAATAGGGAATAATGCTACAGATTGGCGAGCAGATCTTCATGCTTATTTGGCGAGAGGAGAAATCCCCAGAAATCGATTAGAAGCACATAAATTAAAAAGTAGAGCAACCAATTATGAACTAAGAGATGGGGTATTATATCGCAGATCATTTAATGGACCATCGCTAAGATGTTTGACAAGAGAAGAAGGACAAAAGGTGTTAAAAATATTGCATAGTGGTGATGCTGTTAATCACAGCGGGGGTAGATCTTTGGCATATAAAACAAAGATGCAAGGTTATTATTGGCCATATATGCATGAGGATGAAAAGCAACTTTCAAGGCGTTGTGAAGATTGTCAGCGATTTGGGAAGAAGATACATGCACCAGGAGCACCATTATCATCTTCGTCAAGCGTATGGCCTTTTGGAAAATGGGGATTGGATATTGTGGGACCATTTGTGCCTGGTTCTGGACAAAGAAGATATTTAATCGTTGCTACAGATTATTTCACAAAATGGGTAGAAGTTAAGGCAGTACAACACATCCGTGATAAGGACATTTTTACGTTCATATTTGAAAATATAATTTGCAGATTTGGGATCCCAGCACAGTTGATGTCTGATAATGGAAATCAATTTGAAGGGCATAATATCGAATTGCTTCTTAATGCATTTAAGATAAAATGTGGAAAGTCAACTCCTTTATATCCACAAGCAAATGGCCAAGCTGAGGCAACTAACAAGACAATCGCAGACATCTTGAAAAAGAAGTTAGAAGGTTATCACAAATCATGGTGTGAGCAAGTGCATAATGCAATATGGGCATATAATACAACTAGACGAGAGGCAACTGGAATGTCACCTTTCTATTTAACATATGGAGTTGAAGCTGTCCTACCAACAGAGGTTGCTATCCCAACAACAAAAAGAGAGGCATGTGAGAAAAATCTAAGTGCTGGCATGATTTTACATGAGTTATATGAACTAGAAGAAAAGAGAGAAAAAACTCTACAACATATGGAAAATTACCAGCGAATATTAGCTCGCGAGTACAACAAACAAGTCAAGAAACGTCAATTCCAGCCTGGCGATCTAGTTTTGCGAGAAACACCAAAATATCAGCAAGAAAGTGGTGGAAAATTAGCGAGAAAATGGGATGGACCATATATCATTAAAGAGATAATTGGGAATGGAGCATACAAATTAATGGATGCAGAGGGAAGAGATGTTGGGAAAAGACTTGATAGACCATGGAATAGATTGTTTCTGAAAAGGTATTATCAGTAGCAGTTTTTGCGAGGTAAGAAATACAAATATAAGATAAAACACTTAAAAAATTATTCTTTCAATATCAAAATTTATACGAACATCATCGCAAGAATAGCGAATAAAATTTCGTAGAGATTAAAAGAATGGGACGAACCTTTATGGCGTGCACCCTAGTTCGCGAATAAAATTTCATAAGAGGGAAATGTAAGACCTAATAGCACGTCATATGAGGGGGTATCTCTTGACATGACTCAGTGATAAGGTTATACCGCTGCTGGAACCTGAGTCATGCAGACGATGGGGTTAAAGAAAACCTATTCGGGAGAGAGATCTTGGATTTCCAACTATATAAGGTTATACCCTGGTTGGAAAACCGAGAATCTCTTCCAAGAAGTGCAGAGTATGACCAAGGCGCCGAGGTACATGTTTGAGCCAAGGGTGCCCGGAGCGTACGAAACTCTCTTGCCATCCTTGGTAAGTCTTGGCTACAATGCACTTGGCCTGAAGAAAACCCCACTTAGGGTGCAGTCTTGTAACTATAATCCATATAGGTATAAAGGAAAAGAGGCTGCGAACACAACTGGTTGTTGGAAAATCCGGATGGGGGGAGCTAGTCTTGTATGGCCGATGTGCCCTCCTTGAAGGGGCAACCAGGGGGAAGATAAGGGAGGCACCCTCCATTAGGGAGCTGATAATTGTCTTAAGACGGAAATGTCATGGGGCTCTATGATCGCAAGAACATTTAGGCCTGTCATATTTTCGCGTGACATAAATAATGTAAAGGCAACAAGCCACGAGAGAAATGTTAAGATGAGATCAATGGGTTTTTACATGAAAGTGTAAAAACGTCCTGCGATTTCATCGCAAGACGGCAATGTCATAAGGGTAAATGCTTGCGATAGAATGTATGCTTATCATATTATCACAAATATTTTGAAAGAAACATGGATAAGACAAGATCAAAGGGTCTTTACATGCAAATGTTAAGAAATCCTGCGATTTTGTCGCAGACAGAAAAAGTTTGGCAAAATAAGACCTTTAACTAGGAAGGAAAAATAAGACCAAAAGAATAATCTTACCAATTAACTATTCTGCTTTAAGATGGCAGGAAACATTCATTCATCGCAGAATTATATACAAGGAGGCAAATTTTTAACATCGCGGGAATAGTGCAACAGTATTCCTCATATCGCAGATGTATTCATATTTTCGCGAAAATGCAGCAACACAATTTCTTAAAGAAGATAATGAATATTCACCATTTCAAGCAAGATAATGAAGGGCAAGAAGGGGAATAGATAAGTAAGATTACATTATCTTACTTGAAAATATTCAAAGTAAGCTAAATCGAAAATTAAAATTCTAAAAGTCTCGAAGATTACATCACTCGCAAGAAAGAAGAAGTAAAAGAAAGCAAAGATAAAATTCAAGTTTCAGCGATGGTTTCTCCAGATTTATTCTTCTTGCTCGTCGAATTTATTATTTCTGCCAGAGTTATTATCTTCATCAGTATCCTTTTCATCATGAGTATCTTCTTCTTTTGATTCTTCATCAACATTTACTTCACCACCCGCAGCTGTTTCTTTGGGAGGACTTCTTTTATCTTCTTCTTCTTCACCATATTCTTGAGTAATATTCTCTTCCTCGTAAGTAAACTCAAACTCTTCATCCATGGGAAGAGGAATTTCATCATCGTCAACCTCTAGAGGAGGGACAGAAACAGGAGAAAGAGAACGGGGAATCAGAATATTGTTCACGAGAACTTCAGCCCTAAGATGGACTTGGCGAAGAAGAGCTCTTTCACGATTCCTAATTTCTATATTCTTAAAGTATTCAAGATAATCAAGTCTTCTTTCTGCTTTGTCGTGAGCACTAAGGCAATTAGAAGTAAGAGATTTATTTGATTTGCGAACTTTATCCAATGTAGCGGTCAGATCAGTGATGGTAGAATGAAGATTTCTTTCGGATTCTGCGAGCAGCAAAATAAAAAATAAGTTAGATAATAATCTCACAAGGAACATAATATAAGATTTTATGAGAAGATCAACAAGAGAGGCAGTCAACTGACTACCTTCTTTTTGTGAGATTAAGTTTTGGATTAAAGAAAATAAACAATTCTCCCACTAATTCATGGCATCATCGAATTTATCGCCAACCATACCCTTCAAACGAGATTTCATGTTTTCTTCTTTGTTGCGAAGATATGAATTTTCCCATGCTAATGAAGAATGAGATTCCTTTAATTGAGAGTATTGGTCTTGAAGTTCACTGGCTCTTAAACTAAGAGTTAATCTACCCTTGATAAGCTTATCCTTTTCGGCGGCAGATGATTCAGTTAATTCCTTGAGCTCCTTCTTAAGAGAACGAAGAGATTGCTCTTGACTATTACATGTACTTTGAAGATTACTTATTTGCTGCGAGGAAATCGTCATCAAGCTTGAAAATCTATGTTTTTCTTGGGACAGGGTTTTATTCTCATCTGATAAAGATTTCATCGCCAAATTAGCCTTAAAAATCAAATATGAGAGGCGATCAAGTTCGCCACTCAAAAAATTCTGCCTTTGCAATAATTGATTATTCTCATTAGTAAGATTATTTATGCGATCAATTGAATAAGTGTACAGGTTATCTAGTCTAGTATGTTGATCTATCCAAGAATCTCTTTCAACGCGAACTTCTTCAGCAATAGATTCAGATTTAAGTATTTCAATGAAACGAGCCCGATTTGAAACTAATATATGAATCAAGAATTTAAGAAGGAGGTCTAAATACAGAAAGTATGTATATGAAACAGAAAAGCAAAAAGAGCAGAGGCAAGAAAAATATACCTTTCAGCTCATCATTTTTTCTGCGAAGATTCTCGCAATCTAGAGAAGAGTTACGAAGCATGTGATTCAAGGTATCACACTCAGCAGTTTTAGCTTGAAGAGTTTTCCTCAGAACTCCAATCTTATTCTCTAAAGCCACTCGTGAATCATTACAATCAGAGCCAAAATACTTAAACAGAGTCTCGCAAGCTTCTTGTTGGAGAGGGTCAGTGGAAGACTTTCTAGCATTGTCTAAAATATTAGACAAGACTTTAAAAACAACATCAACACCTGCGAAAGTTTCGCTTGATGAAGGAAAGGATTTAGAAGGTGAAATAGTAGTGAGAGTAAGTTGGCGATCATTTGAGATGGTTGAGTTATCAGGAGGAGTATGTGGAAAAACAACAGTTGAAGGCCGTAAAGGACTATGAGGAACCTCAGTCGCAACAGCTTTAGAAGCTTGGTATGTCAAAATGTCAGAAGGGGTAGAGGTATGAACAACGATATTCTCGCGGATAGGAGAAGAAAGATTTGGATGCGATGGTTTGGGAGTAATCTTCACAGATGTTAACGAGGGAATAATGAGATTTTCCCCGAGTGTCTTAAAATGACGAGACCTTTTGGGAGGTTTATCAGGATTAACGTCATTCTGCGAATAATAACCCAGATAAGAAACAAAGGCAACAATATTGTTATTAAAAAATAAAGGGTGTTTATTACTACCTTATCATTCGCATAACTTTTCTTCTTCTTCTCAGTCGGTCTTTTGCGAGGATTAGGGTTGTGAGCAGTAGATTGTGTGTTAGAAATCTTTCCGCTAAAAAGAAGACATAACAAGGAAATAAGAAAGATTGGAGAATGAAAGTAAAAACTGGCTTAAAATAAACAACATAAATCAAGAAACAAACCTTGAGGACTCCATTAGAACAGTAGCAGAAGAATATGAAGAAGAGGCAAAGTTGAAGACGGAAGATGAAGAAGATAAAGAAACAGAAAAGTAAAATTAATTTTGAAGGTTAGTTCAACCTTTTATAGGAAAAGGGGAGTGGACATATGGAGTAGGAACGTGTCAGTAAATGAAGGGATTCATAACACGTGTAAGAAAGGCTGGATTAACGGGATCTTGTCGAGGAGAAAGTATAAAAGGGGAAGAAGTTGCGAAGAATAATAAAGAATATTGGTTCTCATGATCTTCTCTTCTTCACAGAAAAGACATGAGAAGAGGCAAGATGTAGTACCAGAATATCGCTACAACAATATTCCCGCGATATTAACAACATTTCTGCGAGAAGCCCAAACGTTTCTACAAGTATTAACAACACTTTGACGAGATTGTCGTAAGATTCTTCAACAACATTTGGCGAGTGTCACAAAAGAGTGATGTAACGGTTAACGATTAAAGATATATGAAGAGTAAGTCTGCTTCACGATGGTTATAAAGTTGGCGATGGTGAAGACTAAAATTATGGCGATGAGATCGCAGAGTAGATCCGAATTAAAGGGAAATCTTAGCTGTCTTCCACTATGTATTTTCCTATATAAAGGGTTCAACTAAATCCAGAAAAGGATGATGCATTTTTGAGAGCTGAGAGAATTTTGAGGAGAGAGAAACTCCAGAAATAAAGTTGTACTTCTGAGTTTTAATATTTCTTGTAAATCTTCCTGAAGGTGAATTAATAAAAGTGTTGTTGTTCATTCAAAATTATGACTTAGTTTTCATAGATTCTTGACAAGGGTGTAGTGTAGGAAATCCTGCAACTACACTCGTTCTAAATATTGGTCGTGTATAGTCAGGAAACATTATGACATCCTAAAGACGTTAAACCTCTATACTAGCATGCAATATGTCTAGGAGTCATCCAATCACTAAGAAAATCTATACACATTCTCTCTACATAGTCAACGAACTACAGTGTGACGTTTTTAAGACGTTAACGCTCTATACTAGCATGCAATATGTCTAGGAGCCGTCCAATCATTTTGATTATGTGAAGAGGTGCTGATGAAATATGTGAAGTGTGGAAAAGCTCAGTTCAGAGGATTTACGAATAACATATTTACTATAACTCTAAGAGTATGTTCGCTTAGTCAGAGATCGTGAAATGGTTCACGAATTGTAAATTATGAGTTTCACATACATTTCTGAAATCGTGTCAGAAACATGCAGTCTCATGATTTTACGATTTTAGCCTTTATCGAAAATCCACCATCAATATTAAGTCTCTACGTAGTGAAGAACAGTCATGTTCCGTAGTAAGCATTGGATGGTGATTTTCCAGTAGACAAGATAAGTAGTCGAACTTAGTCGTAAAAGGCATTCCCATAATCCCTGATTTACTCAAATAATGTAATGTACAATCAAATTCCTGAATAAGGACTCTGGCGGTATGATAGAGTGTCTTCCCGTGAGTATGGAGAGATGAGGCATCGCTGATTCGGGCGGCCTGACGTCGAATTTTGGGCGGTTTAACGTTTATGGGCCCGGATCCGAAAAAGGAAATCCTTGTTTAATTAGGTTTTTTGGAAATAAAAGTGTTATAAAAGAGAAAAAACCCTAGTAATAGTTTTTTATTATTTTTTCTCCAACTGTCCGACCAGCCTCTCATCTTTCTAATCTCCCTCACGTCAAGAAAAAAAAAATCGTGCGTCGTCACCGACCGAATTCCGGCTAACTACGGCGCTGACAAGGTAAGCCAAAAATTTTTCTTCTATTGTTCGAGGTTCATAAATTGTTCATAAAACAAAACCCCATATGTGCACATGCATGCGTATATTTTATGAAACTTTTCATTAAGAAACGGATGTGCGTCCATCCGCTAGTTTAAGTAATGAGTAATAACCCTTAGCATAAGAGAAAAATATATTTTTAATAAACATGATTGAAAAAGCGGGGGTTTACCAACACCACCCAATAATTCGATTAGAAATCTATATGGACTAACTCCGAAATACTTTGCTAGAGAATCAACTAGACAATCAGACTCAATCTAAATAAAAAATTATCTCAAGGAGCTATTATCTCAATCTCTCGATTTGATCTTTACTCAAGCAAATAGAAATCTGCGAGTCTTTATCAAAGAAAGATAACTTGTACGATACCAAAGACCAATGTCCAAGAATCAATCAATATCAATCAACAACCAAAGGTTGGATTTCCAATTGATGATTTTTAACGCACAACCTGTATTATTTCAATTATATAAAAATATAATGCGGAAAAGAAATAACACAGACAACATAAGTTTTGTTAATGAGGAAACCGCAGATACAGAAAAACCCCGGGACCTAGTCCAGATTGAATACACATTGTATTAATCCACTAAAGATACTAGCCTACTGCAAACTAACTTCGGACTGAACTATAGTTGAACCCCTATGAATCTCCCACTGATACAAGGTACAGTTGTACTCCTACGCCTCTGATCCCAGCAGGACACTGTGTACTTGATTTCCTTAGCTGATCTCACCCACAACTAAGAGTTGTTGTAACCCAAAATCACAGACTTGAAATTAAACAGATTTGTCTCACACAGAAAAGTCTATCAAAGGATAAATCTGTCTCTCACAGATAAACCCTAGGTTATGTTCCGTCTTTTGATAAATCAAGGTGAACATGAACCAATTAATAATCCAGACTTATATTCCCGAAGAATAGCCTAGATTAATCAATCATCTCTCAACAAGCCTTCCTGAATACACAGGCGGTTTGTTAAGGAATCACAAACAGTGAGACGAAGATTTTTGTGACTTCTTTATCTTTCCTATCGAAGAACTCTCACGATCTCAATCCAATCAATAAATTGTACTCGTATGATAGAAGATGCAAATTCAGATCACATAACTATGATAAAAGAAGTATCGGTCTGGCTTCATAATCCCAATGAAGTATTTAAGTCGTTAACCTGATTTTAGAGAAGAAAATCAAAGGTTAATGGAGATCGAACCTAGCGATCACACTAGTATCACACAAGACGTGTGGGGATTAGTTTTGCTCAAAGTTATATGTCTCCTATATTTAGTCTTCAAACTAGGGTTTTTCCTTAGTTACAAAGCAATCCATATTCACCGTTAGATGAAAACCTGATTTAGATTCAAGCTAATATTTCTCAACCGTTAGATCGAAAACTTAGCTTATCACACACACTTGGGTATACGTTTACTGGTTTCGTGCCCAAACGTGTACGTGTATGTTGGTTCAATACAGTAAACCAAAAGGTTAACCATATGAGTATTTCATATTAACCTTGTTCGTATTCACCATAACTAGTTCAATTGACTCAAATGAACAAGTTAGAGAGTTGTTAAATTTCTATGAGATCTCATGTACTACACCAAACACAATTTAAGCCAAGATGATTCGATTCGATTGAATTGTCTCATGAACATTATAGCCACGGTTTGCATAAAACATTCCTTAATAATTTAATGTTTATGTTCATAGCATATCTTTAGATCATAACCTCTTAAGCTCACAAACAAGTTCGCGGACTTAAGTAAACCGGTTGAGTTTTCCAAACTCAGCAGAAATTCTCAAAAGAGAACTTCCGCCAGTTCGCGGACTGGGTTCGCGGACTAAGCACACAAACGAGTTATTGGAAAATCCTGCAGAAATTCTCGGAATGAAAACTTACGCCAGTTCACGGACTTGGAAAGCCAATTCCACAATCCTACCGATTTCTCTTGATCAACAAAGTTCGAAAACATCGGTTCAAGGAATAGATGGTTATGTTATCTAAACTCTCATTCCAACTATTGAAACATTTTCATAGGTCGTTATTCAGCTGTTATTCACAAACCTTTCTCGTCAGAGCAATTTCCAAATCAATTGAAATGTTTCATGACATTCGTCACTAGGTGAAGATAAACATGATCAAAGCGAAACGCTTTACCAACACACGATTTCGAGAAATAGATAAGCATTGAATACTCATCTCGAAATGTCAAGTGTGTATGATCCAGTCTATATAGCATACGACTTTTGTCTCATAAGAAGTAGGAGATAGAATAGATAGACTTTTGAGTGATAGATAAGTTCAAGTCTCCACATACCTTTTTGTTGATGAAGCTCCATGGTTCCTTGTGTAGATATTCATCGTTGTTTGATGAATCGCCATGAAGTCCTTAATATTACTACACTTTCCTATCCTAGTCCTAGACTTAGATATACTAGGCTAGAAATCAAGACTCATAGTTTTGATAACTAACATTGACAAATATGCTTGATATAGAAACGCATGCGAGGTTGACCGAGCGATGCTCTAACAATTTCCCCCTTTGTCAATTTTAGTGACAAAACTATTATACATATGGAATACAAAAAAGATAAAATTTAGTGGGTCCTATTCCATAGTCTAATCTTCAACATTCCTTGAAATCTTCGTCCTTACGAGTACTCCAATGATCCTAAAGGTTGTAAGTTTTAGCACCATTGTTGTTGAAGATCCATAGCTACAACAATGAGAGAACTCGAGATTCTCAATCATTATTATACAGTGTCATAGTATTATTATGAACATCAAATTACAATTGCATCACGACTTTAACAATAATACTACGGTGATATGTATCACTCCCCCTAAGTTAATACTCCATCTCGATCATGGAAACCACTCCCACTTATACAATGATCCGAAAACCATATGTATATGTAATGTGAACTACAATATTTCTCCCCCTTTTTGTCAATAAAATTGGCAAAGGTACAAGCACGGGTTCATAATGAAATTTCCACAAGAGTCTTTTCATAAACTAAAATATAAAATACATACCAACTTAATTTAGATGCAATCATAAAGCCGAAGCTAAATGCATTCATCAAGGATTTTTAAGATACAAGATAACCCCTTTAAAATTTCACAGCCGCACACCTCGGAAGATATTACCATTAAGCACAAGTTCAAAAGAACTTTCCCCCATTTGATGTCATTCCAAAAAGAACAACATGAGCGACCTTGATTTCGAAAGAAAAGAAGGATTTTTAATTTTGGACACCAAAAACCATGGGAATGATTTTCTATATCCAAAACTCAACCAAATTAATCATAAGTAAACCCATGATTAATTCGATTGGAATACGCAACTAAATCAAACCACAAAAGTGATCACTACACCAAATTCAGGGATTAGCAACTCAGATTCGCAACTGTTCAGTAGATGTTGCGAATTTTCAGTTGCAAAAAATTCGCAACAGCTGAGAACTGTTACGAAACTCGCAACTGTTTCATTTTGTTGCGATTCACAACAAAATTTGGTTTTACGCGTGCGATTCGTGTGTGTGCTGCCCACACTTTCAAGCTGACTCGGTTTCAGCCCATTCAGACACTCGGAGTTAGCTTTAGAACTGACTCATTCTTTATCATTGTCGAGAACACCTATTTTCTCTTATCTTCTCATCTCAATCTTTCATTATGTTCTTCTTTCGTCTCTGGTTCTCGTCTCTAGATCTCTGGTTCTCCCTCGTTCTATTCTTTTTTTTCTACTTCCAGTACCATCATTATCATCAATATAAAAAACCCCAAACCCTTTTCCCTATTTTTATTTTTGAAACCCTAGAAATCTTTTTCGATCTAAATAGCTCCAAAACCTAAAACCTAATGGTCGTCATCAAAGAAGAAGAAGATAAAAAACATGTTGGAACTGGAGTTAATACGAAGGGGTTTGTTTGTTTATGTGATATGTGTTGATTGTGTAAATAGAATTTCAATAAATAGGTTGGATAAGATTAGGGTTTTTAAATCCAAATTGAATTTGATTTTGTTACAGGAACAATTTACTCCTTGTTTAAGTTCGAACTTAAATTGAATTTTATTTTGTTCTGTCAGGATAATTTTAAAATTATTTTGGTTAGAATGGGTGAATGGCTTATATTTTGAGGGACTTTGATTCTGTATATGAATTCTAACTGTTAGGTCTCTATGAAATTCATTTTTGAAGGGTTCGATTGGTTATAAAAGGGGTGGAAACAATCAGCAGAGAACATCTCAGGACCACGACAATCCTGTGCTCTACCTGCTCAGATGGGTGATATGTTATTTTCTCTGACCTTGCTTATAATCTTTTTAAATTTTTTAAATTATCAGAAATATTTTTGACCATATCAATTTGTGTTACAGGACTTTGATCAGTCTGCTGACTATCTTTGGTGCACATCTTTAGGTATAAACAATCATCTTACCTCAAATTGTCTTTGCCAAGCTATTTGAAGATTCAGTTCCTTACAGAGTTCCAAGTACAGTAGTTGGAAGTTCTTTTCGGGCAATCTGAGCTTAACATTTATTATTATGTTTATGTGCCTCTTTCACATACATATACATATTGTTTGAATTCAATATCTTAATATTTGATATACACATTTGTTTCCATTAGAGAATCAACCTCCTATTAGTTCTGACATTCTTACTTCTCTTTTCTTTTCTTGTCCTTTTGTTTGTTTGTTAAGGGTGTTATTTATGCAGTCAACAAGCCTCGAAACATTAGTTATAAAGGGCTCGCGGACTTGGTGACCGAGTAAGAGAATTTTAACTTGTGGATTAATTTGTGCTTACTAACTTGCAATTGTTAGTGTATTTTGGTTAACTTTTTTTTTGTGGAAAAATCTCTTTATGGGGAACCCATTTGTTTTTGTTATCCTGTTAACTCAGATTATGAAAATTTATATGGTAAATCCGTTTACTGTCTTAAGGAAGGTGACATATCAAGACCACTAAATGCTAGTTATGTTCTTGCTAAGTATGTAGGATTCCAAGTTGATAAGAATTGATGACACATGATACTTCGGTGAAGTCTTTCTGATTTCATTAGTAATTTCTGCTAAGAATAAACCATGATAATGAACCCCGTGTTGCCTATTTCTGAATCATTTGTAGCACAGACAAAATGAGTGGGACTGCTATTTTGGGAGGTAATCGAGATATCCTCTCTCGTTAGCATATTTCCAAGGTACTGATTTTTCTCAATATATCATTCAAACCTGTACTTGATATTGAATAGATAATAACTGCACAAGGAGGCAAACTTCTTGTTCATTACACTAAGTTTACTTTTTATTTGATAGGATTCTCAACATCCTGTAAAATCCTAATATTTTTGATAACCTCAGATGGAGCCACAAATTTTTTACATGGCTATCCCAGATTTGCAGTATCAGTAGCAGTTCTTTTCCGAGGAAAACCAGCGGTTGTGGTATGTAAACTGCCCTAAGTAAATTAGGTGTATTCTAAATATGGTTTTCAAATGTTCAGAAATTTTTTTTTGTATATATAATACGAAGAAATAAAGATTTCCGATCGATTATCTGCTGCATAACTTTCTAATATAGATGATTTTGTATTGCCTCCGGCTGTATGGACAATCAAACAATAGAATACTTAGATTTCTATTCTCGTTGCTCAGAATATTTATGCCTATCTTAACTTTATTTTTGTGTCAGTTTGCATTAATGTCAACTATTTTTTTCTCCAAGTTGAATGGATAGAAAATTCATATTAGCCAAACTGATCAAGTGGGTACTGAGTTTAGATCCTTTTATCAGTAACTTACGACTAATTTTGTCTTGCTATTTTTTTAATCAAGTTTGTTGCAATGTTTGTCTTGTCTGGATTTGTTTTAGTCGCAAGTTTATTTTTACCTTTTATAAATGATGTTGTAGATAACCAGAACATTGCACGCTAGTTAACTGCAATTATGAGACTCTAATTAACATTATGCATGAACATTGGAGACAGTATGTCGGTGATTGTTGGGAAAAATTCAAAGGTATTGTGCTAGTGGATCATTTGCTTTGTTAGTACTTGCGAACACCCAGATGTGTGATACTACTTTTAGGTTGACCTAATTGTCACTTTGTAGCTTGCATCAGATGGTTCATACTAGTTGAGTCGTTGATACTTGATACCAAACTTTATCTATGATATTTTATTAAAGTACATTAATTGGTAGCTCATGTTCACTTAGCATAACTCTTGTTTATTTGTCTTCTAGGTGAAGCTGGTTTGGTATTACAAGAATGCACTTGCAAGGCCCAATAAAAATAAATCCATAGCAGGTTCTAAGCCTAAAGAAATATGATATCCTCTTCATTGCACATGTGGACTTTTGTGTTATTGTGTTCTTAGATATATGACCAAATATATCTTTTTACAAGAAGTCTGACCATTTCCTTATAGGTAATATGTGCCTTCGGAAGGCTTGGTACAATGTTAGGCTGCGACAAGTATGACATTAAGCCAAATCTGGTTTGCATAGTGAAGGTAAAACAATAAGGACTATATCAACTTACTTCCCTAAAATTTTAGAAAGGTATTTAAATCCATCTTTTCGTATATATGTTAGTAATTTTTTTATACTTCTGGTTTCCCAGGCTCTCTCATCTGGATACCTATTGCTGCTGTTATTGAACTTATCAGGTCTTGTATTGGTGTCAATTCAACATTCAAATATTTTTGTATTATTCTTGAATTGTATTTATAAATTGAAGGAATGTTCAATCGAATATAGTTATCTCTGTAAATTGTAAATTTGAATATGGTAAATAATTTACAAAGAGTTGACCGGTCTTGACCAGGTCAAAATCTGGTCAAAACCACTATCTTTTTTTTGAAATTGCAAAAAATTTCGCAACTGCAGAAAACTGTTGCGACCAATTAATTTCGCAACAGTTTTAAACAGTTGCGATCTTTTGACGTTGCAACAGTTCTAAACTATTGCGACCGAAAATTTGCAACGATAACGTAGCCGTTGCGAAAAACTACAACATCGACTTTCGTAACAGAGATGAACTGTTGCGACCCTACTTTGCAATTGCCAGTTACCGTTGCTAATCACTGAATTTGGTGTAGTGGATCAATTTAATTGAAAGGTGCTCAACATAAGTAAACCTACGCAGCTACGACTAAGTTAATCATATGGAGGTGACTAACTTAACCGTTCAAATACTCAACATAAGGAAAACCTTACGGAATATATGACTACATTAACCATAGAATATGATTAGTATAGTCGTTCATATACTCAACACAAGAACTTGTGGAATATATAAAACACTCAACTAGATTAATTACAAGAGAACCTATAATTAATCTAATTGACAAGAAAACAACCAAACTAATCACCGAAGTAATCAATTTAATTATTTTGGGTTCATCATAAGAAAAATTAATTTTATGGAACCCCAAAATTAATTATTTTGGGTTCAACTTTATATTATGGAACCCCGACTAAGATAATCATAGAACATGGCCACCTTACAGTACTCAACATAAGAAAGAAAACTTTTGGAGTACAAACTAAATAACCAAACTAGTTGATTAATTTAGTTCCTAACGATCAACATATAACATCTCACAGAACAACCAACCAAGACAATAAGAATAATCGACTTACTCATATCGTGCTCAACATAAGACACACAATGGAGCCTTCACGGTAAAACATAATAAAATGGATCAATGAATATCAATACCGTGGATAACCTACAAGGATCTATTCTATGTACCATCATTATATGCATAACAACATAATATACTTTATCTTTGTCATACAAAAAATTTAATCATATTTTCCATCAAATACATGACTGCATATGCATAACTTTTGTATTTGTCAAAAGTCCATTCGTCCTTTCATCAATACGAATATCAATTTATGAACGACTTTACTTTTGACAACAATATGGGACCTTCAAGTTCACGGACGCAAACAATACATATCCCATAAAAATATTGTAATATAACAAACCAAGAATAAATATTGCAATAACCATCATCCTCCAAATATTTTTAGAATTTAAAACAATAAACCTAAAAAATAATAACAAGAAGATGAAAAATAATAGTTATGTGTAGTCACAATGATCGCTATTCGTAACACTAGTTATTCTTCCAACCAACCAAAAATAAGACATCCTAGGAGACAATTCCTTTGGGAAATTCTTTCTCATTCCCGAAATCCTTGTCAACAGCCATCGGGACATAAGGTTCACAGAGATAAGTTTCAATACCCATGAACTGTCTTGGCTGAAAAGGTCGAATTAGGGTCCTTTGAATTTCCAAGGATTTAGATACGAAAGTCTTTATTTCACATATCTCCCTTCTTAATTCATTTAACTCGTCAAGAATATCAGAAAACTTCTGAGAATTAGAATGAACAACCCTGGGTTTCTTGTGCTTCTCCTTTTTCTTTTCAGGGACTTAGACACATGAGATTTATCTTTTTCCTTGATTGAAGGCATAACAATCATGTTGACATCCTTTCCATCTTGCAACATGGTTCTTTGAGAACAGTTATGAACAACTGGATTTGTATGATGGAATCACTTAACTTAACAAGCAATATAAAGGATGTCAAACAGGAAAAAGGAATGTAGGGTTCGAAACCTATTAACAGGTTCGTATACGCCCAACTCTAAAACCATACAAAGAGTAGAATTGTTGACAATAACCCTTTATTTTATATAATAGACAGAAAATAGCAAAACTACGAAAATAAGAATTTTTTTTCTTAAACCTGGATCAGCTCTCAATCTTGTCTCTTTTCAACCAAGCACATGAGACAAGATTTTCCCAACAACACAATCAAGTTGTGTTGTGATGAACAACGATTTGTCCATATTTTTCCACATGGGAGGAATCCTCTGATTTATATTTATCAAAATGAGACCATGCTTTCTTTTCAAATGGTCTTATTCTATCCCTGGAAACCAACTTCTTAGATGAAGATAAGATCCTACATACCTCAGCGGTCTTCTGAGCAAGTTTCAGCTTCCTTGCCAATCGATTTTCTTTTCGTTGAAGTTTGCTCACGTGCCTTATTTGGTGCTTGTATTTGTAACACCTTGATAGTTCGTGTCCCTTTATTGAACAAAACGAGCATGTCAATCTTGAATAATCTTCAGGCATCTGAGATGTGCAAGCAGCTAAACATACAATAGATCCTGAAACATTACTGACAGGGTTTCCAGTAATCAGATTCATTGAATCTTCCATCTTGATTGGGTTTCTTTCTTATCCGAACCCATTGAGGTTGTGTAGATGGGGAAAAATGATTTGCTGGTTTTTACGGAATTGAAGAGCCGACCGTGTGGAGACTCCTTGAACCGAGCAAAATTTTGAACCTCACACAAATGCACTGCAAGAAGGGAGTGTTTTTAGTTCGAGAGATCAATCTGTAAGACCCCAGCCTAATCAAGAACAATGTCCGTTCCAGAGTCAATTCGGTCACAAGAGAGGATGGGTTGATCTGTAAGAGGGAAGCTGAGAAATGTGTGAGATCAATGGTGATCTGAGATAGTAGGTATGTTGTGAATTCAGCGTGAAAATGCTCTGAATGATTGAATTTTGCCTAATTGAGAGTGATTTCTGTGAGTTCATGTAGACGAAAGATTGTATGTATGAACTTTGATGAGAAATTGCTCGTTTAGGCGAATGTTGTTTGAATGTTTGAATTGTTCGAATCTTGTTCAATGTTGTTGTTTCAATCAGGATTCAGAGACATTTTATAATTACAGAGTTGAAAACACCATGATCCCATGAAGTGTGACAGTTTGCTGAAATCAGAGAGTGGGGAAGTGGGAAATCATGTTAAACCAATTACTCATCGTGCAGAGACTTGGTTAATTTTCCACCCACTATTTTTCTGATTCTTCCAACTGATTGCACGACTTGCTCACATTCTCATCGTGGGTGAACACACGTGCCGTAGACCGCCGGACCAAAACCCTAGTTAATATCCCCCCATGTGACACGATTGAAATCACGTGATTGTGGAGTCAGTTGCTGACTTTATGGGACGATGAGTCCGTGTAGTGCTGAGTTGAACATGATTAGCAAATGTTCAGAAACTCATGAATTTAACATGTCTGCTGAGACGAGGCACCATTATGACCTAAAACGAGCAAAATGTGTTGCTGGATTGTCGAATATTGGTAGTTGAACCAATATTCTTTGATCCGAGCAAATATTGCTAGTTTGAGTGAATATTGCCGGTTCAAGCAAATATTGCCAGTTCGAGCAAATATTGCTAGTTTGAGTGAATATTTCCGGTTCAAGCAAATATTGCCTGTTCGAGAAAATATTGCCAGTTCGAGCAAATATTGCTTATTTAATGAATTTATTGGTAGCAGGACCTAATAAAATATTAATTTAATTTACTAACTGCTGGGTCGAGCAAAATAAATAAAAATGTTAATCATGAAATCAACATAAAATTATCGGAGTGTTTGAATCTGCTCAGAATCACGCTTCTGCAGAGCTCTGGATTCAAAACCCTAATTTTATCGAAGTGATGAATCATTGCAAATCAACACGGGACCGGATACATGGGATGACGGGTTCACCAAGTAACGCCTAGATGCTCGAATGAGCAAAAATACCAAAGTCTCTTGAAGACCAGCTGGTGAAAGAATTATTAAATGCTGGTTTCATCATTTACTGAATTACTGCTGGGTTCAGTATTAGGTGATAAAACCTAGATATGAGAGATAAGGACCGACCAAGAGAGCTTAGGACCGGCACTTGGTGGTCACGGGACCAATTTCTGGTCATTTGAGCAATCCCCATATTGGTTGAAACCCTAATTAACGCCCTTTACTAGAATTGATGTAGAATTCTCTTACAGACTCGGATTTCGATGGTCCGCCCCTCCATTCTGTACGGAAAAGAATTTCCTATCTCCTCACGTGGGAATATTTAGGTTTTACGATCGTTCGGGAGATGAAATCAGCTCGAGAGTAAAACTCAGGAAGAATTCAAGGGGCCGGTCCCACGATATTATGGAAATATGAAGGACCGACCGAGAGGTCATGAGACCGGCTCTTGGTGCGTGTGGGACCAGCGGATGGTCATTTGAGCAAACTTCCAATAGTTTGGAAATAGTTTGAACCTAATATGAGCAGTTGAGCAAATTAGGTTAAAATCATTAAAACATGCGGGACTAGCTATTTGCAAGCCTCAGGGTCACCCTTGGTCGGTCAAAGGGATGTGCCCGTGTCACCACAACATCCATGTTTTAGTCCTGAGAATTTTGATATTTTCTGGTGCACGTTTGAGCAACATTTGGAGAAAATATGCAAAATCCATGGTTTTGCTGAAACTGGGAAAAATACATGAGATGAAGGAAAATAAATAAAAAAAGGAATTACAAGGTGTGGGACCAGCCACAACTAGGGCATGGACGGTCGGATGACACGTGGTCCCACATGCTTTTCCCAGTTTTATGTGATTTTATGTATTTTTCTCTGATTTAAGGGAAATTCCATGAAACTAGAGAGTTTGGCGAAATTAGGGAACTCCCATAAGGAGAGACAAAATAAAATAAGATAAAATAAGGAATAGGAGTGTGGGACCGGCAAAGGCCAAGGCATGGTCGGCCGGCCATGGGCGCGGGTCCCAAGACACACTCCCTAATTTTATGTAATTTTCATGATTTTAGGGAATTTAACATAAAATCAAAGGGATTTGTTGAAAACCAAGGTATTTTGTTAAAATCAGGGAGTTTTCATAAAATGATGAAACAAAACACCAAATAATAATAAAACAAGGGGCATGTGGTACCGTCTAGGGCATGGACGACCGGCTAGAGCCCGCTCCCACAAGTTTTTTCTAATTTTTTAATATTTTCTATGATTTTAGAGAAAATACATGAAATTAGGTAATTTTAGGGAAAATTCATGAAATCAAGAAATTTTCATAATTTTAGGAGGAATAACAAAATAATGGGGAAGTGAGGTGTGGGAACGGCCACGGACAAGGCATGACCGGCGGTCCCATGTCACCTTTTTCTAATTTTATTATTTTTTGATAAAATCATGTGATTTAGATAAAAATACATGAAATTAGGTAATTTTCATGATTTTAGAGAAAATTCATAAGAAACCAAGGAAATTTCATAACTTGAGAGAAATAATAAAATAATAAGGACGTGAGGTGTGGGACCGGCCACGGCCAGGGCATGACCGGCCGGCCGGCGGTCCCTTGTCACCTTGTCACCTTTCCCTAATTTTATTATTTTTGATAAAATCATGTGATTTAGATAATTTCTTTGAAATACATAAAATTGCTTGAACGAGAGGATTTTCATGAGATCGGGAAAATAGCAAAAATATGATAAAATATAAAATTGGGCACGGGACTTGTCACGTCATAACTGGCCGGCTGGTGAACCCAGTCCCCTGGCATTTTTGCTAATATTTTATTATTATTATTTTCCTTCCTATTTTGCATAGGTTCCTCGTTCATTCATGCTGGTATGTGCATTATTTACTAATTACACTTGCGCCATTTTTTTCAGGGCTTATTCGATGCTCAGATGCCTGTTTCGTTGAATATTTACCACTAACCCATGGAATTCTTCTGGGAAGAACCACGAATTGAAGTGACGAAATATAACGGATAATCGTAGAATATTGCTGGATATTCAGACAATTAAAGATGGCTCGTAGAATATTGCTGGATATTCAAACGACTTCAGACAATTAATTGATGGCTCTATACTAGAAGGGATTCCTGCCTAGGAGCATTAATTATCTGAGGGTTTGAGCAATACGAACTTGCTGGAGTGTCATATTCCTCTTGCATAGTCGGGGAAAACCGGTCGCATCCTGAAGACGTTGTCGCCCAATCTTTCGATTCTATACAGTATGAGATGTGCCGTGGTCTCAGCTGGGAGATTGCACATCTGCATCTTCTCTGAGAGACTTTCTCCATCAAAGGCTCATGAGACGTGCCATGGTCTCAGCTGGGAGACTACACATATGCATCGTCTCTGAGAGACTTTCTCCATCAGAGGCTTATGATATGTGCCATGGTCTCAGATGGGAGACTGCACATCTGCATCTTCTCTGAGAGACTTTCTCCATCAGAGGCTTATGGCATGAGCTTTCATGTTGTAGAGACATGAGTCCCGATACTCATCCGATTGCCGGATCCGGAGTAATTACTGAAATTTCTCAGTATTCATGAGATGTGTCGTGGTTTCAGATGGGAGACTACACATCTACATGTACTCTGAGAGACAACCTTATCAGTCAGATATTTGTGGCATGAGCTTTCATGCTTTAATCAAGAGACATGAGCCTTAATACTCATCTGATTGCCGAATCTGGAGTATAGTTTTACAATTCTACCCTTTGTCGAAAATCCACCATCTACAGGTTGATATATGTATTGCTATAAATATCAAAGTCGATGTTTTCACCAAGAATCCCTACACTTGATTTCCTATCTTCATCGGAATCATAAATATCAGATATTTCATCAAGTGTTATATATCTAGACCTTTGTTCCCAGTGTATTTTCTACGATTTGGGCATTCGTTAGCAAAATGGCCAAAACCCTTACACTTAAAGCACTGAGGCATGTCCTCGTCATCAGCCTCGTCAGCGTCCCTATTTTTAGGAGGTACGCGACCGTGAGGTTTATCTGATGACCTAGGTTTGTCTCTCGAAAAACGTTTACTTATATTCAACAGAAGATCCCTAAACTGTCTTGTGATCAAGGAGACCGATTTATCAAGGTCTTCATCTGAAAAATCATTCTCAGACTAATCATCCTCAAAGACATGAACACTTTTACTTTTGGTCAGTAATTTAGTGTTCTTCTGTGCTTTAAAGGCAACATCCTTTCCAACTGTAGGATCAGAATATCGCAACAAGAACATTCTTGCGAAGTTTTCACTAAAGACACTGGCGAGCGTCGCAGAAAATATTAAAAGAACGACGCAACAAATAATGATGGTAGAAACATGGAGAAAACTTAAAGACTCTGCGAAGATTAGAGTATTTGCGAGATTAACATTATTGCACTTGCGAAGATATCGCAAGTTAAATCCGAAATTAAGGGATAGCTTAGCTGTCTATGAGCTGTCTTCCATTATGTAATACCCTATATATAGGGGGTGAGTAATCTTGAGAAAGGGAGATAATTTTAAGACTGTTGAGAAAGTCTTGAGAAGAGAGAAAATTCTTGTGAGCGATTGTATTCTTGATTTCTTCCATTTCTTGTAACATTTATGATAATTAATCAATAAAAGTGTTGTTCTTAATCTATAAATATGTGTTGATAATTGTGGATTCTTGTGTGGGGTGTAGTGTAGGAATTCCTGCAACTACATTTTTGGCACCCGAAACAGGGACTGAAAGGGAAATTTTGTGAAAATTGTGGTTAAGATTGTTCAAATCAAGAAAATGATAGAAGAAAACAGTTAATCGGATGAAGGAAGAAGAGTAATCAAGATCAATAGAAATAAAAGGAAGTTGGAATGTAATGTAATCACAAAAACGATGATTGATGAATTTCATGAAAATATGAAAGGAAGATTACATAAACGAGATTTTGAAGGAAAGAATATTATGACGGTGGAGAAACAATCACCTCTTAAGGATTGGGAAAAGTAGAAAATTATGTTCACAGCAGCAGAAATATCAGAAGAAAATGTGAATCATACATATCCTTTGGTAATCACAGTAACAACTGTATGAAAAGAAAGGGGAAAATTAACTAAATCCAAAGAAGAATGGGCTGTGACCAGGACTTTGGTGGATGCTGGAAGTTCGGTTGATATAATATTTTATCATACATTTAAGAGAATGAGATATAAAGATGAAGAAATGTCTTGTTCAACTTATCACATTCATGGCTTTGGAAAATCTATAACCAAACCTAAAGGAGAAATAGTGGTGCGAATTCCATTAGGGGAAATTGAAACACAAGTAACACTTTGTGTGGTGGATATGGAATCGCCATATAACATGCTATTGAGAAGACCATGGATACATGCAATTAAGGATGTAGCGTCAACATTACATCAATGCATTAAATTTCCTATGCCAAGTGGAATTGGAGAAATTAGAGGAGATGTTGATATTGCGAGATTATGCAATCAAATTGAAGTGGAGAATTATGAAGGACGCACAAAACAAGGAAAGATTCGCAGAAAAAATAGCAAAACAGGAAAATAAAGAAGAAGAATTTAGAATTTATATGATCAGAGCAGAAGAAGGAAAAGGAATACCTAGCGAAATCTCGCAAGAAGAAGGTAAACCTGCGACAGTTATAAAAGAGCCAACACCAATGGGAGAACCTGAAGCAATGTATACTGCAGAGGAACCAATAAAAGAAATAAATATTGGGACTAAAAAAGAACCTAAAATGCTAAAAATTGGAACTAAGATGGGCGCGGATGAAGAAGCAAGAACCGTAAATCTCTTGCGAGAATATAAAGATATCTTTGCGTGGAATATGGATGAGGTACCTGGAATATATCCATCAGTTGCATGTCATAAATTGGAAATTAACAAAGATGCAAGACCATTTTAACAGAGGATAATAAAAATTACGCCAACTTATCATCCTAAAATAGAAGAAGAATTACAGAAGATGCTTGATGCAGGAATCATAAGGCAAGCAAAATATCCGGAATGGATAGCAAATATGGTGGTGGTCCCACAGAAAAACAAAGGCATAAAAATTTGTATATACTTTACCAATTTAAGCAAAGCTTATCCAAAAGATAGTTTTCCATTACCAGATATTCCTCAAATGGTTGAATCAGCAGCGGGAAATGAAAGAATGTCTTCATTGGATGGGTATAAAGGCTATAATCAAATTCCATTGGCTGAATAAGATCAAGAGCATACTGCATTTTTTGCTCCAAGAGGATTGTATTATTATACAAAAATGCCATTTGGGTTGCGAAATGCAGGAGCAACATACCAACGATTGGTGGAGAATGTATTTGCGAAGTGGAATCATAAAACATTAGAGGTGTATGTAGATGACTCCAATTATTTGGATGCGGCACCTTTCCCATATTCCATGGGGATGGTATATTTTCCATCAAAATGATAGCTTCCAAATTTTTTCTATACTAGCATTTAGGGGTGGCATATTGATTTCTTCCCATACTATCTTCTGATTACCTTGCCCTCTAAAGTTATTTTTCCTTTGTCCACCATAAGTTTCTTGCGGCTGATCAAGCCTTTGAATCTTACTATTTCCACCGCGATTGTAATAATATTTATCCCTTTCATACTCTTCTTGATCTCGACTGCCCATCACTACTAACTTCTGCTGATTATCAATCACCACTTTCTCTTGTTGTGCCTGCGAGGTGCTCGCCACATTGTTAATCATTTTAGGAAGTAAACTTTCATTTGCCGCTACTGAGCTGGTGTTTGTGATTGGATATGATTCCATTTCATTTTGTTTCTCCTCCAAAGCAATGTATTCTTATTATAGATCTCGTAGCTCAGTCATTGTGATAGTATTTTTTATTCTTAAAATTTGTATGTACAACAAATTAGTTGCGAACATTGCATTAATGAAAGACAAAATGAGATATCTTTCATCCATTCTTACAGCCATCTCACTGCACATTGTCTTCCATCTTATGGTTAAGTGCTTCAAACTCTCGCTAATCCTCTGTTTTAATCCAAATACATCTTCAATGCCTGGCCGCGATGAACTGTTGCTTATATATGCTCCCATAAATGTAGCTTGTAAATGATCAAAAGAAGTTATAGTATTTTTTGGCAATCCCTCGAACCATTTTAACGCCTCGCCAGTTAAGCTAGATGCAAAATACTTTCACAATACAACATCATGATTCTCCCATTGCAGCATACACCTGACATATGCCTTAACATGCTGAATCAGCACAAGTAGTTCCATCAAAGATACTGGTTAATGTCGGTAAATTATATTTAGGAGGTATTCCTCTTAGTTGTACTTCCTGAGCGAAAGGGGTTCTCACAGCTTCTTCAATTGCTTCATAAAGTTTCCTTCTGCCTCATTCTCTTCTATTGTTTATCATTCCTCGCATTTCTGCTAATTCTCTCAATATTTTCTCATTCTCAGCTGAATTTTGTTCCATTGGTCTTTTTAGCGCAGTTTCTCTTCTTCTACGTTCTTGTATTTCTTGTCTTGCGAGATTTTGTGCACCTTCTTCTTCATCTTCATCCTTTCTTTCTCTGAGATTTTCTCTTTCACCTCCTTCTTAAAATCGCAGCTGATTATGTTGTCTATTTTCTCTGCGAATTTCTTCATTTCCTATCATTTCTCTTCGCTGTCTTTCTATTCTCCTCTGTATTCTATCATACTCTTCCTGAATATTATCATTATAGCGATTTTGTGTACGTCTCCTTTCTCGATATTCATGGTTATTCTGTTGTACCGCCTCTTGAAACTCTTGTTCTTCTACTTCTGCCCTTAATCTTTCTCTCTCGCAAGCTAGTCGTGCTTGTTCAGCATAATGTCTCTCAATTTCTTCCTCAATTATTCTTCGATTTCTCTGAATCTCTCGCCCATGTAATATCCTCCTACCTTCTTCTGGATTATCTTCATCATTTTGATTGTTTCTTCCCTCCTGATTTCTATTGTTAAGTCTATTATCCAAAGTTTTGCCACGCGGATCATGGCGATTTTCTATTACCTCTTCTTCTCTATGACGTTGCTCTTCATTTAGATTTTGCGTTTCCTCTTGGATATTTCCTCTAGCATTTCTTATTGGGGAATTTCGCCTTAATTCTTCTCTTAATGATCTTGAATTTGATCTAACAATACTTCTTTATCTTATACTTTGTAATCTCAAATTCTCCATTCTCAACTCGTGATTTTGTCTTGTTAAATTTGCACGCTCTTACGCCTCTAATCTTCTTCCCTCTTGTATTATTTGTCTTGGATCATCTGTTGTTTCATCTTCGCCTTCTCCGTGAATTAATCCTTCAATCATTCCTTGATTTCTTTCTTCCCTTCTTCTGTTTCTTAATTGTTGATCTTCTACATCTTCCATCGAATCCGATCTCCAAGTATGCACACTCACTCTATCATAATACACATTTCTATCTTGTATCTGTGTTTGTTGATTCAGTTGTGAAATTTGATTTTCTCCTTCAATCCTTGTTATATTTCTTCGTGTTCTTATCCTTGAAGATTCTCCTAATTCATTTGCTTCTCCTCTTGCAAGTCTTTTACTCCTCCTTACAGTTGTTGGTGGTTCTGATGTATTTCTTCTTCTTCTAACCATTTCTTCAACTCTAACAACTTCTTCAAATCTTCAAGTTGTAATTAGAGATTTCTTAGCTTGATTCTCCCTGTTTCAGGCGCCAAAATATAGTTGCAGGAAATCCCACACTACACCCTTGTTATGATCTTGCTATATTCAACTCACAATTGAAGATTAAAAACGACACTTTATTATTTTGTTCTCAGAAATGTTTACAGAAATGGAAGAATTCAAGATTACAACAATTCTCTTGAAGTTTCTCTCTCCTCAATACTTTTTCAATTCTCAAAAATACATCATCCTTTTCTGGATATATTGGGTCTCTATTTATAGGGTAGTTACATAATGGATGACAACTAAGTTTTCCTCTTATTTCGGATTTGTTCTGCGATTGTACCGCGATAGTTACAATGTTCATTCTCGCAATTTTTGTAACCATCGCGGGACAGACATGATTTTCTCATGTTTTCTTCAATCGTCAGCTATTACGTCACTCTTTTGACTGCTTTTGTGACACTCGCAAAGTGTAGTTGAAGGTCTTGCGGTGATGCTCGCTGGGAAGTGTTGTTAATCTCGCAGAGAAGTGTTGTAGCGATATTCTGGTCCTACACAACAAATAACGATGGTAGAAACATGAAGAAAACTTAAAGACTCTGCGAAGATTAGAGTATTTGCGAGATTAACATTATTGCACTCGCGAAGATATCGCAAGTTAAATCCGAAATTAAGGGATAGCTTAGTTGTCTATGAGCTGTCGTCCATTATGTAATACCTTATATATAGGGGGTGAGTAATCTTGAGAAAGGGAGATAATTTTTAGAGTGTTGAGAAAGTCTTGAGGAGAGAGAAAATTCTTGTGAGCGATTGTATTCTTGATTTCTTCCATTTCTTGTAACATTTCTGAGAATTAATCAATAAAAGTTTTGTTCTTAATCTACAAATATGTGTTGATAATTGTGTATTCTTGTGTGGGGTGTAGTGTAGGAATTCCTGCAACTACACCAACTTTGGATTTATGCTCATGGTCAAAGATCTTAAGATTCCCAACCAATTTGTTTCTGGAAAGATTATCGAGGTTATTCCCCTCAATGATGGAATGATTCTTAGACTCGTATCTATATGGCAGCGATCTGAGAATTTTCATCACAATGTCCTTTTCAGGAATAGTCTTACCCAACGCAAAAGATATATAAACAATTTCAGATGCTTTGTGATTAAACTCATCAAATGAATCTTCATCTGCCATATGAAGGTTCTCCAAATCGGAATTAAGGTTTTGAAGTCTGGATTCCTTTTTACTGGAGTTTTTTTTCGAATACGATTTCTAATATATCCCAATCATCTTTAGACCGAGCGCAATTACATACATGGTGCTGAAGGTTTAGGGTAATGGCATGTATGATAACATTTAAACCGTCAGAATTTTTCTTAACAGCAAGTATCTCGGTAGGAGTATATTCACCAATAGGTTTGGGAGCGGTTACATCACCAACTTCCACAACGGGAGCATCATATCCATTAACAACAAATACCCATGATTGAAAATCATGTGCTTGAAGAAAAGATTGCATAGAAATTTTCCACCATAAGTAATTAGAGACATCGAAGACTGGTGGTATGTTAATTGAGATATCACCTCTGTCCATAGAGTCAGATCACTACAAACACAGACTGATAAGGTCTTTAATGTGTTTGCCTGCTCTGATACCAATTGAAAAAGCGGGGGTCTAACAACACCACCCAATAATTCAATTAATAATATTTATGGACTAACTCCGAAATACTCTGCTAAAGAATTAACTAGACAGTCATACTCAATCAAGATAAACAGTATCTCATGGAGTTATTATCTCAATATCTCGATTTGATCTTTACTCAAGTAACTAAAAATCTGTGAGTCTTAATCAAAGAGAGATAACTTGGACGGTACCAAAGACCAATGTCCAAGGATCAATCAATATCAATAAACAACCAAAGGTTGGATTTCCAATTGATGATATTTAACGCATAACTTGTATTATTTCAATTATATAAAAATATAATGCGGAAAAAAAATAACACAGACACCAGAAGTTTTGTTAACGAGGAAACCACAAATACAGAAAAACCCCGGTACCTAGTCTAGATTGAATACACATTGTATTAAGCCGCTACAAACACTAGTCTACTGCAAACTAACTTCGGACTTGACTATAGTTGAACCCCTATCAATCTCCCACTGATACAAGGTACATTTATACTCCTACGCCTCTGAACCCAGAAGGACACTGCGTACTTGATTCCCTTAGATGATCTCACCCATAACTAAGAGTTGTTGTAACAAATATGTCTCACTCAGAAAAGTCTATCAAAGGATAAATTTGTCTCCCACAGATAAACCCTAGGTTTTGTTCCGTCTTTTGATATGAAATCAAGGTGAACAGGAACCAATTGATAATCCGGACTTATATTCCCGAAGAACAACCTAGATTAAACAATCACCTCTCAACAAGCCTTCCTGACTACACAGGCGGTTTGTCAAGGAATCACAAACAGTAAGACGAAGATGTTTGTGACTTCTTTATCTTGCCTATCAAAGAAATCTCACGACCTCAAGCCAATCTATAGATTGTACTCGCACGATAGAAGATGCAAGATCAGATCACACAACTACGATAAAAGTATTATCGATCTGGCTTCACAATCCCAATGAAGTCTTTAAGTCGTTAACTTAATTTTAGAGAAGAAAATCAAAGGTTAATGGAGATCGACTCTAGCGAGCGCACTAGTATCACACAAGACGTGTGGGGACTAGTTTTGCTCAAATCTAGATATATCCTATATATAGTCTTCAAACCAGGGTTTTGCCTTAGTTACAAAGCAATCCATATTCACCGTTAGATGAAAACCTGATTTAGATTCAATCTAATATTTCTCTACCGTTAGATCGAAAACTTAGCTTTTCACACACACTTGGGTATACGTTTACTGGGTTCGTGCCCAAACGTGTACGTGGATGTTGGTTCAACACAGTAAACCAAAAGGTTAACCATATGAGAATTTCATATTAACCTTGTTCGTCTTTACCGTAACTAGTTCAATTGACTCAAATGAACTAGATAGAGAGTTGTTCAATTGATATGAGATCTCATGTACTACATAAGACACAATTGAAGCAAAGATGATTCGATTCGATTGAACCATCTCATGAACATTATAGCCATGGTTTTCATAAAGCATTGCTCGATAATTTAATGTTTATGTTCAGAGCACTGTAGATGGTGGATTTTCAACAAAGGGAAAAACCGTAAAATCATGAGTCATTTTTTGACACGGATTTCAGACATGCAACGATTCATATTTTATGAAGCCATGATGAGTATGTTTTCAAAAATCCTCCAACAATTCGATCCCTGGCATTTCATCGTGACCTCTATGCTGATTAACATATTTGGGCGGTTCTCTGTAGATTGAGAAATTAATGCCTTCAGGACGTCGGTGATACTCACCGTTCCCTGACTGAAGGAGAGAGACCCACCTCCACATAGAAGAATAGTTGGGCGACGGATGCCTTCAGGACGTCGGTGACACTTTACCGTTCCCTGATTATGTGGAGAGATTGTGCATAGATTCATGCGGTTCTCCGTAGATTGAGAGCATGAACGCCTTCAGGTCGTAAACAATATCGTGACTCTCTAACTATGCACCATTCAGAATAGATATGACGCTTTAACTGGATAATATCTTTTCTGAAATAAATTACTTCTGCCGTGACATTCACTACTGAATTCCTAGAATAATCTACTATTGCTCTTATTCCATGGTTGAGCCCACGACCTGATCCCATGGAATGGCAATAACCATTTCTCATATTCCATGGTCGAATCCACGGCCTGATCCCATGGAATGGAAATAAAAATTGCTCACATTCCATGGTTGAATCCACGGCCTGATCCCATGGAATGACAATAATAATTGCTCTGATTCTATGATTGAATCCACGTCTTGATCTCATATAATAGCAATGAAACAACTGTATTATCTCATTACTCCGATTTCATGACGAATCCACTGATCTCATGAAATGGTAATGAATAACCTTAATTACTCTGATTCTATGGTCGAGTCCACGATCCCATAGGATGGTGATGCTCGTTTTATTATTCTGAATTCATAGTCGAATCCACATCTGACCCTATGAATTAATAATGAAAAATCTATTCACTTTTATTACTCAGTTTCATGAATTATTCTCCACTGAATTTCATAAATTGATAATAAATACTCAACAAATGGGCATCTGGACCATCACTGAGTAAGCCCCACAAAAATGGTGCAAGTGTATTCGACAATGATGCACGACTGAGCACCCGGATGCACGAACGGGTGTCCAAAAATGTGAAATAATGGGGAATCCATCATCAAACAGGAGAAAATATTAAAATAATAATAAAATAATGGAGGCGCTCACGGTGGGCCCACTAGCCGGCGAGCCGGACGTTCCCTAACCACGGTCGGTCCGCGCCCCTCCCATTATTTTCCTTATTTTTTGTTATTTCGTGGACTCACGAAAATTCCTTGGTTTTAACAATTTCCATTGTTTTGCAAAACTCGTGAATTCCCCATAGCTTGGTGGATTCTCCAAATAATATTATAAAATAAGGAAAAGTGTGCGGGACCGGGTAACCCAGCTGGCCGGCCATGCCCAAGCCATGGCCGGTCCCACACCTCACAATCCTTGGCTTTTTATAATTATTATGTGAAACTCCTTGTTTCAACAAAAACTCATGGATTCTCCATATCTTCAAGGACTCTCCATAACTCTAAGGATTCATGAAAAATAATAATAAAATAGGGAAAGGTGTGCGGGACCGGGAAACTTAGCCGGACGGGCCATGCCATAGCCATGGTCGGTCCCACACCTTGAAATCCCTAATTTTTCATAATTATTATTTTCTAAACTCGTGAAACTCCCGGGTTTGAGCAAAATTCGTGATTTCTCCATATTTTTCTCAAATATTGCTCGAATCACGAAAAACCAAGAGCCAACATGGTCACACGGCTGGCTAACCTCTCACGACATTATTAAATATTAAAATACTTTATTTTAATATTTCCAAAATATTGATGAATTGAGCATACATGCTCATTCCACAAAAAAATCGAGAATTCTCAGTCAAGATGAAACTCTTCAGAAAATTCACGATATTGCTCAAACGCGCATCAGAAAATACTGAAACTCTCAGTATGGAGACATGGACATCATGGAAACACGTGCATGCCTCCATGAACTACCAGGTCATTTCTAGGGCTTAAACGAAGCCGGTTCCACACGATTTCGCAATTCTGACCTAATTTGCTCAATTACTCATACTAGGCCCGAACTCTCTCCAACCAACTGGAGAATCCTCCAAACGACCAACAATTGGTCACGTGACCACTAATAGCCGGTCCCATGCCCTCTCGGTCGGTCCTTATCTCTCATTCCTAGGTTTTACACCTAATGTTGAACCCAACAATATTTTCAGTAAATGGTGAATCCACCATTTAATCATCATTTTTCACCAACTCTCAAACTGAGAACCCTGGTGCGTTCTCACTCAAGCACTGGGAACCACATGGATGCTCCTCATCCCATGTGATTGGTCCCTCTATCACTCATGATCAATTTTCAGCAATTCTCCAATTGATGGAGGATTGACCAAAAATTAGGGTTTCGAATGAACGCTCTGTGAAACCATCATTCCGAGCAATTTCAAACACTAATAAATTTATGTTGATTCATCAATCAACATCTAAATTAATTATACAATATTCGGTAATCTACCAATATTTTAATTAATATTTACTGGGTCAGGTCACCGGTAAATAATTCGCTAAATCAAGTAATACTTGCTCAATTGCTCGAATATTAGTCAATATTCAACAATTCATCAATATTTGGCGAATTAAGCAATACTTGCTGAGTTGCTCATCAAATTCCCATCATCCGGTGAATGGAGCAATACTTGCTCAATTGCTCATCAAATCCTTAATTCGGTGAATTGAGCAATACTTGCTCAATTGCTCATCGAATCCTTAATTTGGTGAATTGAGCAATACTTGCTCAGTTGCTCATCAAGTCCTTAATTTGAAGAATTGAGCAATACTTGCAGTTGCTCATCAGTAATTCATCATATTGACATCTCTTCAGAGGACTACATGTTTGACCCATGAATCGCTGAGCATTCACCATTCATGCTTGATTCACAAAATTTAGACTCATTATCTAATCAGTCAACAATTGACTAAACCAAAACACGTCTATCCTGCAGACTCCATGATTCATGAAATCCCAATCACATCACAAATGGGGGATATCACTTAGGGTTTTTGTCTGTCAGTCTACGGCACGTGGATTCATCCACAACGATAAATGTGCGTAAGTCGTGTAAACAGTTGAAGGACTTAGCAAATTAGCGGGCGCACGATCAGTAAAGTCTCCACATGACGTGGAACTAACTTTACCACGATCTCCCACTTTCCCACTCTTTTACTCGAGAAACCGTCACACTTACAGGGATCAAGGTGTTCACCACTCTGACAGTATACATAAGTTTCTGAATTCACGATTGAAAAATAAGAATTACAACATCATTTGTAGGACCATAATATCGCCACAACGATATTATCGCGATGGAAACTCACTTCTGCGAGAAACCAAAACATTTCTACAAGTATTAATAACACTTTGACGAGAACATCGCAAGATTCTTCACCGACATTTGGCGAGTGTCACAAAAGAGTAATATAACAATTAATGACCAAAGATATATGAGAAGAATAAGTCTGCTTCACGATGGTTACAAAGTTGGCGATGATGAAGACTAAAGTTATGGCGATGAGATCGCAGAGTATATCCGAATTAAGGGGAAATCTTAGCTGTCTTCCACTATGTATTTTCCTATATAAAGGGTTCGATTAAATCCAGAAGAGGATGATGTACTTTTGAGAGTTGAGAAAGTTTTGAGGAGAGAGAAACTCTAGAAAGAAAGTTGTATTTCTGAGTTTTGATATTTCGTGTAAATCTTCCTGAAAGTGAATTAATAAAAGTGTTGTTGTTCATCCGTAATTATGACTTAATTTTCATAGATTCTTGACAAGGGTGTAGTGTGGGAAATCCTGTAACTACATTTTGGCGCCCGAAACAGGGAGAATCAAGCTAAGAAATCTCTAATTACAACTTGAAAATTTGAAGAAATTGTTAGAATTGAAGAAATGGCTAGAAGAAGAAGAAACACATCAGAACCACCGACAACTGTGAGGAGAAGTAAAAGACTTGCAGGTGAAGGAACAGGTGAATTAGAAGAATCTTTAAGGATAAGATCAGGAAGAAATAGAACAAGAAATGAAGCAGAAGGTTCAATTAAATAGCCGAATCAACAAGCACAAACACAAGATAGGGATGTGGATTATGATAGAGTGAGTGTGCATACTTGGAGGTCAGATTCGATAGAAGAAGCAGAAAATCGACAATTGAGAAATGAAGAAGAATGAGAAAGGAATCAAGAAATGGTTGGAGGATTAATTCATGAAGAACGTGAAATAGTAGATGATTTGAGACAAAGAATACAAGAAAAAAGAAGATTAGAGGCAGAAGAACGTGCAAATTTAACAAGACAAAATCATGAGCTAAGAATGGAGAATTTGAGATTACAAAAAAGGAGATCAAGAAGTACTGTTAGGTCAAATTCAAGATCATTCAGAGAAGAACCAAGGAAAATTCCCCTATAAGAAATGTTAGAGAAAATACTCGAGGAGAAGTGCAAAATAGAGAAGAAGAGATAATTGGTGATCGCTATAATCCGCGCGACAATAGAAATCAGGAGGGAAGAAACAATCAAATTGAAGAAGAAAATCACGAAGAAAGTAGGAGGATATTACATGGGCGAGAGAATCAAAGAATTATTGAAGAAGAAATTGAGAATCATTACGCTGAACAAGCACGTCTAGCTCGTGACAGAGAAAGATTAAGAGCAGAAGTAGAAGAACATGAATTTCGAGAAGCAGTGCGATAAAATAATCATAAAAATTGAGAAAGGAGACGTACACAAAATCGCTACAATGGTAATATTCAGGAGTAATATGATAGGATACAGAGGAGAATAGAGAGGCAGCGAAGAGAAATAAGGAGAAATGAAGAAATTCGTAGAGAAGAAGATAGGCAATTACGATATCAAGAGGAAGATGAAAGAGAAAATCGCAGAGAAAGACGAAATGATGATGAAGAAGAAGATACACAAAATCTCGCAAGACAAGAAAGGAAAGAACGCAGAAGAAGGGAAACAGCATTAAAGAGGCCAATGGAACAAAACTCAACTGAGAATGAGCAAATATTGATAGAATTAGCAGAAATGCGAGGAATGATAAACAATAGAAGAGAAGGAGGTAGAAGACAACTTGATGAAGCTATTGAAGAAGAAGCGAGAACTCCATTTACCCAAGAAGTACAGTTAAGAGGGATACCTACAAAATGCAATTTACTAGCATTAACCAGCATTTTTGATGGAACTACTTGTGCTGTTCAACACGTCAAGGCTTATGTTAGATGTATGCTACAGTGGGAGAATCATGATGATGTGTTATGCAAATATTTTGCATCCAGCCTAACTGGCGAGGCGTTGAAATGGTTCGAAGGATTACCAAAAAATACCATAACTTCTTTTGATCATTTACAAGCTACATTTTTAGGAGCGTATATTAGCAACAATTCATCGCGGCCGGGTATTGAAGATGTGTTTGGGTTAAAACAAAGAGTTGGCGAAAGTCTGAAACATTTAACCATAAGATGGAAGAAAATGTTCAGTGAGATGGCATGAAGAGTTGACTAGAGATATCTTATCTTATCTTTTATCAATGCAATGTTCGCGACTAATCTACTATACATACAAATTTTCAGAGTCAAGAATACAATCACTATGACTGAACTGCGAGAACTACAGGAAGAATATATTGCTTTGGAGGAGAAACAAAATGAGATGGAATCATACCCAATCGCGAACACCAGCTCACTAACGGCAAGTCGAAGTTTGCTTCCTAAAATGATAAATAATGTGGCGAGCACCTCGCAGCCCCAACAAGAGAAGGTGGTAAGTGAAAACCAACAAAAATTGGTAACAATGGGCAGTCGAGATCAAGAAGAATATGAAAGGGAGAAGAATTATTACAATCGCGGTGGAAATAATAATATTCAAAGACTTGATCAGCCGCAAGAAACTTATGGCGGACAAAGGCAAAATAACTTTAGAGGGCAAGGAAATCAAAAGATAATATGGGAAGAAATTAAGATGCCACCTCTTAATGCTAGTATAGAAAAAATCTGGGAAGCTATCATTTTAATGGAAAATATACCATCCCCATGGAACATGGGAAAAGAACCACATCCTAACAATCGCAGTCAAATTTTTTGTCTTTATCATCATTTTCATGGCCACACAGTAAATGACTGCAGGAATGTAAAGAGAATAATTTTAAGGATGATCGAACAAGGAAAGCTAAATCACTTTTTAGCAGGACATCCACAATCTCATCAACTGCCGCCAGTACCAGAAACTCGCAGAGTGAATGCTGTAAAAGGAGCAGAAACATTCGTGATAGAAGTTGTGGATAAAGCAAAGAATTTGTTTTGTAATTCCATAGTACATTCATACAGAACTATAGAAGATTTCCATGATAATGTTTTAAGCAGAGTATTCACGAAAAATACAGATGGAAGAGAGATAATGAATATTGCGAGAGCCTCGCCATTAGAAGAATGGAAAAAACAGACTATATCTTTCAGTGCACAAGATGTACCAGGTCTTGGAGAGCATCATGATAACCCATTAGTAGTAAGGCTAGATATAAACCCAAATCCAATACAAGAAGAAGATGAAGAAAACGATGGTAAAATTGAAGACTCCTGGGCCATCAACATAGTCTTAATAGACACCGGGAGTTCAGTTGATATCTTATTCTATCATACCTATAGAACCATGGGCGGAAGAGATGAAGATTTGATACCATCAACGTATAAAATCTATGGATTTAACGGTACAGCTAACAAACCAAAGGGGGAAATTGAAATGCAGATACCGTTGAAAGGAATATCTTCGAAAATCTTATTTTGTGTTGTTGTAGTTGTAGAATTACCTACAACTACACCCTCAGTAGAATTTGTAAAACTTAAGAAGTTCTTGATGATGAATGACAATTTTCTTATTAATTCTCTCAATTGATTACATAAAAGTATCTAAATAGAACTAGAATAGTTACAATTTTCTCTATTCTCTTTCCTAAGATATTTTCTAACACTCATTCAAAGAACCTCCCCAATTTTACATTTGAACTCCTATTTATAGTAAAATTTGTACAACTGTATATGTGTTGCGAAGTATCGCAACACATCTTCGTGAGATTATTTTATCTTCGCAAATCTTTCATACTTCCCCGTGCTTCCTCTATCATCGCACTGTTTTGTAACTCTTTCCTCTTATATTTATTACGATGTTCGTACGCTAATGTCTTGCGATATTCGGTACCTACATCTTGCCTCTTCTCATGTCAATTCTGCGAAGAAGAAATGTCATGAGAATCTCTATTCTCGTAAATTTAATATGGTTATCACCACCTTGTTAGATTCGCAACACGTATTTTTCTCTTTCATTGAATCTTTGACACGTTGAATCATAACCGTCCTTCTCAACTGTTCACATCTAATCGCATTGATGAATTTTTTCCTTCGTCAAACTCTCTCTTCTTTATAAATACAATCTTTAATTCTTCTTTTTATTCTTTTATTCTATTCATCTTCCTTATCACTTCTACTTCTGTAATTTCTTCCTTTTTTCTTCTATCGCGATTTCTTATTTCTTTCACCTCTTTTCCTTTCTGTTTTCTATGTTTTACCCAATGGCTCCAAAGAAGAAAACTATTGAACAAATTAATGCAGAGCTTGCTGATAGGACCTTATTCTTTCTGAAATTGATGGTCATGACAATAAGTCTTCTCTCTGTATGGAGCTCTTTATTGATATTACTTGGAATGATCAGAAAGTTTTAATCTCACGAGGTCAAATCCTCGCAGGTCTTCCTCTTCCTCTTTATGATGTCAATCTTCCTTTATTCTATGAAATTATTTCCCACCCCAATTTTTCATGTGCCATTTATCAATTGACTGGTGATTGCATTCGCATTCTGGTTGAATTCGCAACTCGTGCTGCTACTGGAAAATCTTTATATTCAATTGATCTTAGGAAACCTGGATTTCGAGATATGGAGATTATCATTGCGGACTATATAGTTGAGAGTTTCTTTAAAAATTACACATTAATTCCTGCGAATAAGGAAGATAAACATTGGGGTGTTCGTCTTCATCGTAGAGATAATATCGCAGCAGATGACCTTCTCATGCACGATATTTATTATGATTCGGGAAATAATAGAACCCCTCGCCGTTCTCATGATGAAGATTGGTATAATTACCCTCTAGAATTATCGGGTTCTTACATTTCTGGGACAGTAGATCTTCCTGCGAACCTTCGTGATCGTAACTATCAACCTTGGGTCTTTTCTTGGCCTAACGAAGATAAAAATATATGTATCTATATCTCCTTATTTTCTTGTTATTCTTCAACTTATTTTCAAATGAGGTAAGAAACACCCTTATATGCTTTTTAAACAATATATTGTTGCCTCTGTTTCTTATCCTTATTTGAATTTGTAGGCTCTTCCTGATCTTCCTGAGGTTGTTGCGAGTGAGAATAAGAACTCTACTTCTTCCAAAAGGTTAACTTCGAGACAAAAAACACTTCGCTCTGCGAAGAATACCCAAACTTCTGGTAGTCAAGATGATGCTCTTCGCAAAGCAAAAAGGAAACTTGAGGATGTTGTTTTTGAGAGGAAGAAGAAGAAACTCTCAACCAATGCTTACTCCAATGTGATCTCTTCTAGTGAGAATATTGAAGAAGATCGAAGTGATGAAGATGATAAATTTCCTGAAAAGAACTTTAATTCTAATTCTGATACCCTTTCTGATAAAGGAGATGATGATGATGATGCTAATGAAGGTGAAGATGAAGATTATAGTAACACGGAAACTTTTGATTCAGCAATGGTTCGTGTGTCTGAGGCTTTTCTCCATTCTTCTCGTGGGTTAGGAAACTCTCCTACTTCAAATGCTCGTAAGATTATTGCGAAGGCTTGCAAAGTTCCTACTGTACTCAATAACAACTCTCTTAATGGAATTTCAAGATTCGTCTCTCCTGCTACATTATATGCTTTAGGGAACTATGGTAAGTTTCTTTTCTATTCCTTGTTTTTTTCCCTTATTTCATTAATTTCTAACCCTTCTTATTTGTTCAGGTTGGAAGAGTCAGCTGCGCAGCTGCTTATGATTGGGAAAGACGTCATTCCATTGCTGAGAAGAAAACTTTAAGCCGTTGTAAGAAGTTAGAGGTTGAAAATTCAATACTTCGTCAGAAAGTAGAGGATTTAAGTATTGATAATGCAGAATTAACATCCCGTCACGAAGATAATCCACAATCTGCGAGCATCGCAGCTGATAGTTCTTCTCTTCTTGAGGAGAATAATCAACTAAAGCTTGAAAACTCTTCTCTTCGTAATGATAAGAAGCAATTAGAAGGTAAATTCTTCATAATGGTAAGTGTTTTGATTACTTTTCCTTCATAACTTACTAACCTATTTCTTAATTTATTCCCTTACTGTAGAAAAATATGCGAAGATGAATGATGATCTGGAAACTATTCTTGCCGGTCGTAACCAGAAGATTTCTGATTTAAGGTCTCAACTTCTAATTTCCCAGAACAACCATAGCTTATATGTCAAACGTTTCCGAGCTAAGATGACTCGCAAGATTTGTGAAGACAATAAAATTCCTCTCAAGAAGTACCATACGCTCCTTTCTGAAGAAATTCCTGAGGATACCCCATATCTGGAAATCTCTGATAGTGAAGTTGAAGATGATCTCTCTGAAGAAGAAAAAGAAGATCATTTTGATGGGAATAAATCACCCGAAAAATAGCTTTATTCTTTTTTGTATATCTGCTTTAGTTCTTTTCATATTGTCTGTTTGAATACAATACTTTCTTCTTTCCTGCACTTTTGATCAACCAACAATTTCTTTTTGAAGTTTAACTAGTATTAATGTATTAATTTTGCGATGATGAATTGATCTTTCTTTGATTGAGTGCTTCCCTTATTCGCATAACTTGATCATGTGGAGAGAAATAATATATCTTAAAGACTTAGCTTAGTATTCCCTTTCTCCCTATTATTGCTCTTCAGATGATCAAATATTGTTGGAAGTATTAGAATATCTGCCTCAACTTAATTTGCGAAGCTTTAACTTGTTGCAATTGTGAATAAGAAACCCTCCCTTTGAAATATAAGAAATGCGAAGTATGAAATATCCTTACGAAGTATAAGAAGTATAAAATATCTTTGAAAAAGTATTAGAAGTATTCAATCCGTGAATAATTATCCAATGTATGAAGAAGTATAAGAATTATTCAATCCGTGAAGAATTATCCAATGTATGAAGAAGTATAAGAATTATTCATTGTATGAAGAAGTATAACAAGTATGTAATCCTCGTAAAATTTAATGAATACGAACTATCTGTTTTTGATTGCGAGTAAAATCGCATCTTTTGTTATGTCTTCGTGATATATATTCTTGTAAAAATTCTTCAATGATATTGATGGGATTGCCTTCTTTGTTGGGACTTCATGATATATATATTCTTGTAAAAATTCTTCAATGATATTGACGGAATTTCCTTCTTTGTCAGAACTTCATGATATATATTCTTGTAAAAATTCTTCAATGATATTGATGGAATAAATTTCATTAATTGTTGTGGTCTTATCATGCCTTCCTAAGTAAAGGTCTTATTTTGCCACCTCTTTTGTGATAATATTTTTGTATTTGCGATAATATGACAAGTTTGAACATTCTTGCGAATATACAACCTCGTGACATTATCGTCTTGCGATGAAATCACATGACGTTTTTACACTTTCATGTAATAACCCATTGATCTCATCTTAACTTCTTTGTTATGTTCTGCGAGTTCTCTTTTTCTGTATACTTTCTTTCTTTCTTTTTTTTTTTTTTTTAGAATGCTCGCAGAAATTCAGTTGTTGCACAAATATGACAATCCTTTATGTTTTCGCAAACAAAAAGCCTCGTGACATTTGCGTCTTATATCATGTATCATATCCCTAATGGAAGGTGCTGCCCTTTATCTTCCCCTTGGTTGCCCCTTCAAGGAAGCATACATCGACCATACAAGGTTAGCTCTTCCCATCCGGTTCTGCCAACAACCAGCTTTTGATCGCAACCTCTTATCCTTTTTTCCTATAGGGATTATAGTTACGAGTTTGCACCCTATGGGGTATCTTTGGGCCAAGTGCATCATTTGCCAAGACTTGTCAAAAATGGCAGATGTGCTTCAAACCCATCCAGCACTCTTGACTCAACCGTGTACCTCGGCGCCTTGATCTTTTTATGCACTTCTTGGGAAAGACAGTATGCCTTAGTCGCCCAACCTAAATCATGTTACATCGCATAATATTGCGTAATGTCGCAAGATTAGGTGAGAATCCAAGGTGTCTAACCCGGATAGGTACCCCGTTATTGGGTTGTACCCCATAAAGTTCCATGTACTCAGGTTCCTTGGTGCTGTTCCGGTGTCCCTGATCCATGCTTATAGGTACCCCCTTAAATGACGTACTTTAGGAATTTGCCTCTTATGAAATGTTGCTTCGCGAACTAGGTTGTACGCCACAAAGGTTTGCCTGTATAATATTTCTGCGGCTTTCTTTCTTTTTTGAAATTTGATCACAGATTGCGGTCTTTTCTTCGCAAATTAATGTTTGCGTATTTCTTTCATGAAAGTTAATCGCAATAAATTTTTTTAATTCGTAAAATTTTATCACAAAAAATTTTGTGTTGCAAAATACCTCATTTCAATTTCTCGTTTCTCAACGTATATCTTGTTATACTTTACGAGCAGACATATTGATTACCTTCTTTCTTCTTTCTTCGCAAATCACAATCCTTTGTTATCATCATAAATTTCCTGTATGATTAAAATTGTAATTTTATTCTTTCATGTCTTAATCCTCTGCCATTAAATTTTCACTTCTTTTTACAGCCTTAGCTCTTTTTCTCCAATTTTCCTTTTCAGTAGTTTTTCCTTCGCAAACTTCTACCTCTGTATCGTAACATTTCTTTCCTTCAGCCCAATCACCCTTGATAACTCCAACACCCTTTATATGAGGAAACTTTATGCATTGATGTAGAGTGGAAGCTACGCCTAGAATTCCATGAAGCCAGGGTCTTCCTATCAAAGCATTATATAGTGATTCGACATCAACAACGCAAAACAGAATTTCAGTTCGCATTCCACTTAAGGGAATTCGCATGCTTACTTCTCCTTTAGGTTTATTAGCAGTTCCATTAAAACCATAAATCCTGTAGGTAGAAGGTATTGGATCTGCGTCTTTTCCCCCCATAGTTTTGTAAGCAGAATAGAAGAGGATATTGACAGAACTTCCCGTATCAATCAAAATTCTATTAAGACCAATTGATTCTTCCTCCATATCATCTTCGCTTTCTTCCATATTCATGCAAATTGATAACCTTACTACCAATGGGTTATCATGTACTTCACAACCTTCTGGAATTTCAGTAGCTTCAAAAGAAATTTCACGCTTCTGCCAATCTTCAAGTCGCGAAATTTTTGCGATGTTCATTATTTCCTTTCCTTCACCATCCCTCACATATACCCTGCTTAACACATTATTATGAAAATCCTCTATGGTTTTATATGAGTGAATAATAGAATTACAGAAAACATTCCTTGCTTTTGATCCCACTTCTATATGTAGGGTTTCTTTTCCCTTTTCTTGTATTGTGTTCTCCCTGCGAGTTATGACTGGAGCCTGTGGTAATTGTTGAGACTGTGTTTGCTTAAGTAAAAAGTGATCCAGTTTTCCTTGATCAATCATTTGCAAGATAATCCTCTTGATATTATTGCAGTTATTTGTAGAATGTCCATGAAAATGATGATACGAACAAAATTCATGACTTCTTGGACCCATTGGTGGTTCCTTCCCCATATTCCATGGAGTTGGTATATTTTCTATCAGAATAATTACCTGCCATATCTTCTCTACACTTGTATTCAAAGGTGGCAACTTTATTTCTTCTCTTATCATTCTTTGACCTCCTTGACCATTGTTATAATTTTGTCTCTGATTCCCTTGTCCAAAATAATTTTTCCTTTGTCCCCCATAATTTTCTTGCTGTTGATCTAATCTTGGGATCTGGTTGTTTCCTCCTCGATTATAGAAATTCCTATCTCTATCATACTCTTCTTGATCTTTGCTACCCATTGCTACCATATTTGGCTGGCTATTATTGATTTTCTTCTCTTCTGAAATTTGCGAAGAAGTTTGCGAGGATGTTTGCGAAGTACCTGCTACAACATTGATTATTTTAGGAAGTAAATTTGCTCATGTATCTTGATTGTTAGTGTTTGCTACTAGATATGACTCCATATTGTTTTGCTTTTCCTCTAATGTAATGTACTCCTCTTGCAACTCTCGTAACTCTGTCATCATTATGGAATTCTTTCTTATGAAGATTTGAACATACAGTTGTTCAGTTGCGAACATCGCATTTATGAAAGACAGAATCAAATATCTCTCATCCACGCGCCCTGCCATATCACTGCACATAGTTTTCCATATTCTTACCAAATGCTTCAAACTTTCACCAATTCTTTGTTTTAAACCAAACACATATTCAATACCAAGCCATGAGGAATGATTTGTGATGTATGCTCCAAGGAAAGTTGCTTGTAAATGATTAAATGATGTAATGGTGTTCTTAGGAAGTCCTTCGAACCACTTTAGAGCTTATCCTGTTAAGCTTGATGCGAAGTACTTGCATAATACAGCATCGTGATTCTCCCATTGTAACATGCATCTTATATATGCTTTAATGTGCTGAATAGCACATGAAGTCCCGTCAAAGATACTGGTAAGTGTAGGCAGATTGCATTTTGGTGGAATCCCTCCCAATTGTACTTCTCTAGCAAATGGAGTCCTCGCAGCTTCTTCTATTGCTTCATTTAATTGCCTTATATCTCCTCCTATTCTATTGTTTATCATCCCTCTCATTTCTGCTAATTCTCGAAAAATCCGTGCATTTGCCTCAGAATTCTCATCCATTGGCCTCTTCAACGCAGCCTCTCTTCTTCTACGTTCTTGCGTCTCTTCTCTTGCGATCCTTCGCATTCTATTATATTCTTCATTAATGTTTTCATTTGCACAATTTTGCAAATATCTTCTTTCTAAATTATCACAATTGTTTTGTTGCAGAGCATTTTGAAATTCTTGTTCTTCCCTTTCTATTCTTCTCATCCTTCTCATGCGAATATCAGGAATTTCTTCTTCTTCATTTCTCCTCCTTCTGTGATTTATTTCTTCTTGATTTTCCTGTATTTTGGTTCGAAAGTTTGGTTCATTCCTCGCTATTTCTGTTCGTTGATTCCCAATTCTTCTATGAATTCTTTCATACTCAATATTTTAATTGTTACGAGCCTCTTCACGTCTTCTTACTCCATTCTCGTAATTGTTTTGATGTACTGCTTGTTGTCCCTCAGCTGACTCTTCCCCTCGATTTTCTTCACCATTCTGATTGTTTTCTCTAGGATTTGGCCTGGTTCGTAAATTCTCCATGTTTTGTTCGTGGTTTGGTACTAAAATGAAGCGATTCTCTTGATTTCTTTCAACTTGATTCTGTGCTTGTCCTTGCATAGTACTTTCATTATTAATTTTTGGTGAATTTTGTCCTTCTCTCTCTGGTCTAACATTTGATCTTGCAACACTTTGAGATTTCCTCCTTTGTAACATCTCATTTTCCCTTCTCAATTCTTGATTCTGTCTTGTTAGATTAGCACGTTCTTCAGCTTCAAACCTTCGTTCTTCTTGAATTCCTTGTCTCAATGTTTCTAATACCTCCCTTTCTCTTTCAAGAATTGTTCCTCCCATCAGTCTCCTATTTTCTCTGATTTGTGGTTCTCTATATTCTTCTTCTGGTGTATCAGTTCTCCAAGTGTGTATACTCACTTGATCATGATCTATTGTTTGTTGAGCTTGATTTTTTCGATTACTCCCTCTCCTACTAGGTTCTCCTGTCATATTTGCTTATCCTCCTGCGAGTCTTACACTTCTTCTTACTGCAGTTAATGGTTCTGATATATTTATTCTTCTTGCCATTTCTATGATGCAGGAATTCTTCAGGTCCCTGTTTCTAGCGCCAATTATGTAGTTGCAGAATTACCTACAACTACACCCTCAGTAGAATTTGTAAAACTTAAGAAGTTCTTGATGATGAATGACAATTTTCTTATTAATTCTCTCAATTGATTACATAAAATTATCTAAATGGAACTAGAATAGTTACAATTTTCTCTATTCTCTTTCCTAAGATATTTTCTAACACTCATTCAAAGAACCTCCCCAATTTTACATTTGAACTCCTATTTATAGTAAAATTTGTACAACTGTATATGTGTTGCGAAGTATCGCAACACATCTTCGTGAGATTATTTTATCTTCGCAAATCTTTCATACTTCCCCGTGCTTCCTCTATCATCGCACTGTTTTGTAACTCTTTCCTCTTATATTTATTACGATGTTCGTAAGCTAATGTCTTGCAATATTCGGTACCTACAGTTGTGGATATTGAATCATCTTATAATGCTTTGATAGGACGACCTTGGTTACACGGGATATTGGGTGTAACATCTACTTATCACCAGTGTATCAAGTTCCCTCATCCTAAAGGTGTTGGAATTATTAAAGGAGATTGGGTAGAAAGCAAGAAATGTTATGAAATTGATATGAAATCTTGCGAAAAAAGAGCTGAGAAGAATAGCAGTTGGAAGTACAAAATCAAACAACAACAGAGGTGTGAAAGGTTAATGATTGATACAATAGAGCGGAAATAGGATGTGAAAGCTGATAGCGAGCGTCTCGCAGAAAAAGGAACAACAACAAAACGTAGCAGAAAAACAGAAGCAGAAAATAGTAAGTAGAGAGGTAAAATGATGAACTTTAGAGAATTCTATGAATGATTTGTTTGAAGAATATGTAATTGAACAAAATTTTCTGCTTGAAAGAACCGCAAGATTTTACAAAAAGAAAGAAGACCAAATTTATGAAATTCTATCAGAGTTACAATACTCGCGAGAAACGCGAATAAAATTTCGCAGAGATTATAAAATGAGACGAACCTTTATGGCGTGCACCCTAGTTCGCGAATAAAATTTCGTAAGAGGCAAATGTAAGACCTACGAGCACGTCATATGAGGGGGTATCTCTTGACATGATTCAGGGGTAAGGTTATACATTTCTTTGGATCCTGAGTCATGCAGATGTTGGGGTTAAAGAAAACCTATCCGGGAGAGAGATCTTGGATTTCCAACTATATATGGTTATACCATGGTTGGACAACCGAGAATCTCTTCAAAGAAGTGCAAAGTATGACCAAGGCACCGAGGTACACGGTTGAGCCAAGGGTGCCAAGGGCGTACGAAACTTCCTTTCCATTCTTGGTAAGTCTTGTCTATGATGCACTTGGCCTAAAGAAAACCCCACTTAGGGTGCAGTCTTGTAACTATAAGCCATATATGCATAAAGGACAAGAGGCTGCGAAAACAGATGGTTGTTGATAAATCTAGATGGGAGGAGCTAGTCTTGTATGGCCGATGTGCCCTCCTTGAAGGGGCAACCATGGGGAAGATAAGGGCGGCACCCTCCATTAGGGAGCTGATAAGTGTCTTAAGACGGAAATGTCATGGGGCTTTATGATTGAAAGATCATTTAGGCCTATCATATTGTCGCGTGACGAAAATTATACAAAGGCAAAAAGTCTAAAGAGAAAAAGTTAAGATGAGATCAATGGGTCTTTGCATGAAAGTGTAAAGATGTCATGCGATTTCATCGCAAGACGGCAATGTCATGAGGCTTTGATCTCGCGAGAGAACTTAGACTTGTCATATTGTCGCGATATAATCGAGCAATACTGATAAGACAAGATCAATGGGCCGATACATGCGAATTTAAAGACGTCCTGCGATTTTGTCGCAGAGAAATGAAAAATTTGGCAAAATAAGACCTTTAACTAGGAAGGCATAATAATACCAAAAGATTATTGCGATACTTCTCGTAGTATTTATGAGATTTCGCAAGTACTGAGGCATAATTTAACGGCAGTACTAAAGCGTCATATTTTTATTACAATTAATATTTAATCTTTATGAAATTTTCCCTTATTGCAGATGAATAATAGAGGAAAGTATGGGAATGCACGGAATGATGAAATTATTATTCATCTAGCATATGATAAAATTGCATTGATAATACTAAGTAACATACTTATACAGATCATTAAAAGATAACAATTATATTGATTGCTTTGCAGAAGAGAATTGTTTTTTGACTCATACAAATAGAAGCAAAAAGAATTTATAATAGCGGAGAAACTCACAGCTAATCACAAAAAAGAGGAAATAATTATACAAAGAAGACAAAAGAAGCAGAAAACTAAGTAGACTGATCACCATCTTCATCGTCAGATTTCTTAATCTCATCGCCAGATTTCTTCTCTTCATCATTGTTAGATTTTTCTCCATCGTCAGAATTTCCTTCTTGTTCATCATCACCAATACTATCTTCATCGTCAGAATCTTCAGCTTCACTATCAGAGATAGCAGGTCTTGGAATTTCTGCTGGGATTTTGTCTTCCAGATCAGGATATGCATAATGAGAGATATTATGATCATCACAAACCAACTTAATGAATTTATTGCGAGTAATAACAAGAGATCTGTTAAAATTCGCAGTAGTAATGTTGAGATGATCCTTTAATCTTGAATACTTCTCATTGCGAGCAATGAGTTTGGTCGCGAGTTGATGTTTTTCATCTTCAAGTTCTTGAAATCTCACGCGATAATTCCCCTCAGCAACTGCGGGAACGTGACAACGAATTAGAATCTTTATCAGGAAAAATGTTAAAATGAAGAATTAACAAGAATTGAACAAGTTAACAACCTTATATTTTAGAAATCATATCTCTAATTAAAGAATCTTTTTCAACCTGGAGACTAACATCTACACCTGGGTTGTTTCTGGCATTATCAAGAACTTTTGCAGCCCAAGCAAACTCATCATCTCTATTGATAAGAAGACGAGAGCGAGCTTGAGTTTCCATCGCAAGAAGATCCTCATTCTCGCGGATAAGTCTATCTCTTTCCACTTGAGTATCAAAAAGAGTTTTATGGAAATCTGCTAGAGCCTTGGCACCGTTTTTAACACCAAGATCCTTCTCATCAATAAGATCACTATTCCTTTTCCTTAATCTATTTATTTCTTCTTTTGAATCAAGGTAAAGACGTTTAAACATGTTGGTTAAGTTTAAATTGGATATGTGCTCTATTTTCAAGAGGGTAAACTTGGATTTAAGTTCTTCAAAGGAGGGAGATCTAATTTTATCATCTGAGAAGTTACTTAGAGAACTATTAAGGCGAGAAAGAAGAGTATTATCATCTATAGGTTCAGGAAAAGATTGGAGGAATGTTGCCTCATCAGTAAGACCATAAATATCTGCAAAGTGGTTGCTTAAATAAGCTACAATAGGGTGAGAAGAATTAAGAAAGAAAGAAAATAGATTATACCATATAATTTTTGATGAGCTTTATCAAGATCAGCGAACTTCTTCTTGTCAGCTGAGGCATCAGTTTCCAATTGATTATTTTTTCTGCGAAGATCAGTAACTTCCGCCTCTAGTTTTTCTTTCTCCTGGCGAAGGTTATTAACCTTTTCTTCTTGAATAACACGTCTAGTGTCCAAATCAGAAGCAACATCAAAAGAAGCTCTTCCAACCTGCGAGAGAGTTATGTAAATTAAGATTTGGCGAAGAAATTTGGCGAAGAAATAAATACAAAAATAAAATAAACAAGAGGAAACATACTAGTATTCCAAGAGAATTCAAAATACTGGGAGTTAGCGATCTTGAAACTCCGCGAAGAGAAGCATTATCAGCTAAGATAGGAGCATCGCAAATGTTAGCGAGAGACTGAGATATTTTAGTGATATATTCATCTCCATACTCATTTGGGATACCATGTTCAGTATCGCCAAAAATCTTAGATAGTTGAGCCTTGGAAGACTCAGAAGGAGAAGAATTCACCATAGAAGGAGCATCATTATCAACATCAAAGTTATCCTCATTATCTTTATCTACATTGACATTTAGGTCATCAGGAGTAGGTTGAGGAGTTGAAGAAGAAGAATGTTGAGTTTTTATTTTCTTTGAAGAAGGATCGCCAGATTTATCATCACAAGGGGAAATAAGCTTTTCTTTAGCAGAGGCGGCAGATTTTCCTTTACGATCAGTGGAAGATTTTCCCTTGGGTTTTGGTTCTAATGGTTCAAGCTCTTCAATCACCTGCGAGTACAGATAAAGATAAGAAATAGGGGCAACAATATATTGTTAAAATCTGTAAAAGAATATTTCTTAATTCATCTGTGAAGGATCTCAGAGCTAAGAGAGTGTTGGGTTTCCTAAAAAGCTTATAGTTGAGTTTCATTCTGTCAATATAAGAAAAATCAAAGAGATTAGCGAGGATGTAAAATATGAGGAAAATAGTGAATAATAATAATGCAAAAGTTGAGAGGGTATATACTTCTTTATATTTTTCAGGCCAATTAAAGACCCATGGCTGATACTCTTGAAGATCCACGGGCAATGTGAGAGAACCAGAGATATAATCTCCTTCAAGAAATAATGAAAAAATAAACCACTTGTCATCACTAGAATGGCGAGGTCCTTGATTGGTCTTTGTATGAAAATCAATATCCAACATGACAATTTTATCTTCAGCGATTTTATCTTTCTTCTATAAGCGGAATCCCCAGCGAGTGCGATCTCTTTTCATGGGAATTATGTCATAATTGATAAAGAAATTCTCCACAGTATACATCGCAGGAATAATAGGAACATCTTTGAATTCAGGATTTTTCGCTTCATCAGGATAGCGAGAACCTTTATTAGCCCCGCGAGAGGAATATTCAAGTAATAATCTAATACAATCTCCACCTAACTGATACATTGCTCGTGAAAATTTCTCATGAGAAATTATTTGATAAAACAAGGGAAGCTCTGGGTCATAAAGTGGAATGGGAAGGCCAGCTTCAAGTTGACCTAGCGATACTATAATTTTATTGCGAGAAAGTTGATGTTCAGAAAATAACTTGACAGAAAGTTCAGATTTAGAATCTTGACCTGGAATTGTTGACAAAGTAAAACCTTTGTTTTTGATATTTTATCTCATCTCGTTAAACGCAGTCAAATTCTTAGCACCAGCAGCCACCATTTTTGAAGTATGGGAATGAAGGAAGAAATTGAAAAAGGAGAAAGAAATCGCGAGAATAATAAATGCGCAATTTATGGAAGAACAGTAAAGTTGCAGAGAAGAAGAATGAAGAAGAAAGTAAAAAGAGGAAAAGATAAGAATGAGAGAGGTATTTATAGAGGAAGAAATTTCTCGAGAAAATAAATTCAATTAATGTAACGAGAGGACATGGACGGTCAAATCGCAGCGGTTTAAATTAACGTGTCAAATGTTGATTGGAAGGAGAAATTACATGGAGACAGCTGGTGAAGAAACATAGAAACGTGTCAGAGACAAAATGATAATGAAAAGATAAGTAGTTGCGGCATTTTGATTCTCATATCTTATCTTATTCGCATAAAAGACATGATAAGAGGCAAGATGTAGGACCAGAATATCGCCACAACGATATTCTCGCGATGGAAACTCACTTCTGCGAGAAACCCAAACATTTCTACAAGTATTAATAACACTTTGACGAGAACATCGCAAGATTCTTCACCGACATTTGGCGAGTGTCACAAAAGAGTAATATAACAATTAATGACCGAAGATATATGAGAAGAATAAGTCTTCTTCACGATGGTTACAAAGTTGGCGATGATGAAGACTAAAGTTATGGCGATGAGATCGCAGAGTAGATCTGAATTAAGGGGAAATCTTAGCTGTCTTCCACTATGTATTTTCCTATATAAAGGGTTCGACTAAATCCAGAAGAGGATGATGTACTTTTGAGAGTTGAGAAAGTTTTGAGGAGAGAGAAACTCCAGAAAGAAAGTTGTATTTCTGAGTTTTGATATTTCTTGTAAATCTTCCTGAAAGTGAATTAATAAAAGTGTTGTTGTTCATCCGCAATTATGACTTAATTTTCATAGATTCTTGACAAGGGTGTAGTGTAGGAAATCCTATAACTACATCAGTAAATTCTCGAGTAACTACTCTCGAGAATTCATCAATCACCCAGAACTTATTTGAACTCAACATTTCACCAATATTGCAGAAACCTTCAACACACCCACTGAAAAGGTGAGGGTACCCAAATGTACCTCAAGCTAAAACTTTTCCGACCTATAAGCCATTTCCTCCGAAAGTGATTGTATATGGATATGATATCGATACAATACACCAAATCGGTTCACACTTAGTGTGATCGTCTATGGATACGAGATCGATACAATACGACACAAAGTGTGTTTACTTGATATAAAGGTTAGGACCTAACCAAACACAATAGGATTGCTTATCAAGTAAATAGGATATTAGCATTTGTGTGATTTACTTTAATTATAATAAAACAATTATAATGCGGAAAATAAAAGTAAATGACACATCAATATTTTGTTAATGAGGAAACCGTAAATATAGAAAAACCCCGAGACCTTGTCCAGAATTGAATACTCTCAGGATTAAGCCGCTACACAAAATACACTTACTTCGTATAGTTGAGACCAAGCAGCTAACTCTATAGTATACCTAGTTCCATCTGTATTCCCACTCCTCCAACTTATGAATAAGTCACGTACTTGGAACAATCCCTTGGTTCGTATTCCAAACAGTAAAGGAACAAGAAATCTGTTTGGTATCAACTATCTTCAACCAAGTGATATGAGTCAAACAAAGGCTCTTCCATTTATCTCAATATAAACTCCTTTGTCAGGTCTAGATCAATCTTATGTTCAATCATCCCAAAAGGTAATCGGTTAAGATTAAGCCAACAAAACCTTTAGTCCCAAAGGAACCGTGTTGATGCCGATCTACTTCAATCAATTAATCTAATCTCCCATAAGGATAAACAGACTATTAATTGGATCCTCTTTTCCCAAACAAGTATTATGCACACGAAAGATTATAAACCCAAGTCAGATCTTCAATATCTTTTTTGTCTTCAAATCTTCTTTAATCTTCAATAAAAATCTGCACACAATAAATTGAATCTCTTGTGATCAATCACGCACAGAACGAAGTCTGTTAACAATGGATTATCACAAGATCATCTTTAGAACTAACAACAGTCTAAAGATCCCTATCGAAACTCTGAACTAGATTGAGTGAATCTTATATCAGAAGAGAAGATTCTCAAGAATAAATAAACTAGGTGCAATCAGATTTCAACCTCCGTTAGTCAATCAAATCAATTGAAAACAAAGATAAACCGTAATTATCAAGTTTCCCACCAACGGGTCGTGATAGAGCTTCTCAATCCCAAAGAAGACTTTAAAACGAGCGTCCATAAGAGATTTCACCTAATTAGATTACTCTCCTCTCCGATAGGTGGCTACACCAGTAACAATGACAAAAGAGGAAGTCAAATTGTTAAGAAGGATTAGTTTGCGAGAAAGGCAACCTTCGTGTATATATAGACAAGGAAGTTTGGACACCAAGGAATTTCCAAAATCGAAAATATTCTCAATATATTCATAAATGCACAGATTCAATTTTCATAATTCCTAGAAATGCTCTGTCCAAAAATATAATCGAAATCTCTTGGAAAATCTAGTTAGAAAATACACATTATTAATTCTCAATACTTTCCATCCAAGATAAATTAATAACCTTAATTAAAAGATTCTTAACTTACTTATGTTTCGATTCTGGGATTCTCTTCCACTTAGCCTTTAAGGAATATCTTTGAACAATTATAGAAATAATCATTCTCAGCACGTGTTCAAAGTTTGTCGACATTTTTACTTTATAAGTTCTCTTTCACACTTACAATCTTGAAACCGATTTGACACACTTCCAAACAAGTTTAGAATTGGTTCACCTGACTTTCAAGAACTATGTGATTGATTAAACCAACATTCAATCACAATCATGGGTTTGTGGTTCTACCAAAACAAGTTTCGGTTCTACCTCCATGTGAGTACCACGCATAGTCACACTAGCTTTCCAAAGATATGTTTGACTAGGTACTAGGATCGGTTCCCCACATATATATGGTATCTAACTTATATGTGTTGCACCCCTTCACAGGATCAGTTCCCCTTTATTCGGTAAACGTGTTGCACCCCATACAAGGATAGGTTCCCTTATTCCATTGGCAGTTGCATCCGATCATACCAAGGTGATTACTTAAGATTGGTTTTACTAATAAAAGTTCTACCAATACAAAAGTCAGGACTTTGTGAAAAGTTTTACCAAGCACACAACATGATGTGAGCGGTTCTACTTTATCACACACATTGGTTGTTCATAAGATATGCAATAAATAACAAAACCAATAACTCCTGGCAATTTCCTTTTCGGTTCACAAAATAAGTTTATGAACTTACTTCCTTAGAACACATGTAAACATTATTTCCTAGGATGAAATCTTTACCTTATACCCATACATAATTGTAGTTGCAGGATTTCCCACACTACACCCTTGTTAAGATTTTGCTATATTCAACTCATAATTGAAGATGAAAAACGACACTTTATTATTTTGGTTTCAGAAATGTTTACAGAAATGGAAGAATTCAAGATTACAACTATTCTCTTGAAGTTTCTCTCTCCTCAAGACTTTCTTAACTCTCAAAAATACATCATCCTTTTCTGGACGTATTGGGTCTATATTTATAGGGTAGTTACATAATGGATGACAGCTAAGTTTTCCTCTTATTTCGGGTTGATTCTGCGATTGTACCGCGATAGTTGCAATGTTAAATCTCGCAAGTTTTGTAACCATCGCAGAACAAACATACTTTTCTCAAGTTTTCTTCAATCATCAGTTATTATGTCACTCTTTTGAAGGCTTTTGTGACACTCGTGAAGTGTTGTTGAAAATCTTGCGGTGATGCTCGTTGGGAAGTGTTGTTAATCTCGCAGAGAATATATGTAGCGATATTATGGTCCTACATCTTGCCTCTTCTCATGTCTTTTCTGCGAAGAAGAGAAGATCATGAGAACTTTAAAATGCCGAAACTACTTATCTCTTCATTAATCTTTCTTCTGATACGTTTATGTATCATTCGCCAGCTGTTTTTTACATATTCTTTCTTCTAATGAATTTACGACACGTCATCTCTAACTGCTGCGATCTGACCGTTCATGTCTTTTCTTAACATTTATTGCATTTACCTTCTTCGAGAAATTTCTTCTTCTATAAATACTCCTTTCATTCTTTTCTTTTCCTCTTTTTACTTTATTTTTATTTCTCTGCGTAACTTCTCTGCAAGTTTACTGTTCTTCCGTAAATTGCGCGTCTGTCATCGCTGTGATTTCTTTCTTATTTTTCAACCTTTTATTTCATTCCCATACTCAAAAATGGTTGTTGCTGGTGCTAAAAACTTGACTGCTTTTAATGAGATGCGAGAAAAGCTCAAAAGCAAAGGTTTTACCTTGTCTACAATTCCAAGACAAAGCCCTAAATATGAACTTTCTCTCAAACTTTTTTCTGATCATCAATGCTATCGCCAGAAAATCATAGTATCGTTAGGTCAACTTGAAGCTGGTCTTCCCCTTCCTCTCTATGACCCAGAATTACCATTATTCTATCAAATAATATCTGACGAGAGGTTCTCGCGAGCGATATATCAATTAGGTGGAGATTGTATTAGATTGCTGCTTGAATATGCTTCTCGCGGTGCTGATAAAGGATCTCGCTATCCTGAAGCTGTGAAGAATCCTCAATTAAAAGATGTTCCCATTGTCTCTGCAGATTATATTGTGGAGAATTTCTTCCAAAATTACAAGATAGTTCCTATGAAGAGGGATAACAGTTGCTGGGGTGTCCGCTTGAAGAAAGAAAAGGTCACTGATGATAAGGCTCTTATGTTAGACATTGATTGGAATACACCTACTAATCAAGGCCCTCTCCACTCTAGCGATGACAAGTGGTTCATTTTTCCATTATGTCTTGAAGGTCCTTATATATCTGGTTCTCTCCCATTACCTGCGAATCTCTCAGAGTATGATCTATGGGTCTTCAACTGGCCTGAAAGATCTAAAGAAGTATATCCTCTCAACTTTTTGCATTATTACTATTCACTATCTTCTTTATGTTTTTATATTCTCGCTAATTATTTTGATCTTTCTCAGATTGATAGAATGAAGCTCAGCTACCAAACTTTTAGGAAACCCAACACTCTCTTAGCTCTCAAATCTTTCACGGATGAAGTAAGAAATATTTCCTCATAAATTTTAACAATATATTGTTGCCCCTATTTCTTATCTTCATCTGTGCTCGCAGGAAATCGAAGAACTAGAACCAATAAAACCCGTGAGAACTAAAGAAAAATCTTTAAAGGATAAATCTACCGTTCCTCCCAAAGGGAAGTCTTCTGCCTCTCGTGGTGAATAATCTGGCGATCAGGATAAATCTACTGTTCCTCCCAAAGGGAAGTCTTCTGCCCCTCACGATGAATAATCTGGCGATCCTCCTTTGAAGAAAAGGAAGAACCGACCTTCTTCTTCTTCAACTCCTCAACCTATTCCAGAAAATCCAAGTGTTTATTTTGACAAGGACAATAATGATGAGGATTTCAATGATAACAACTTCCCTTCTATAAGGAATTCTTCTTCTTCTGATTCTTCGATGGCTCATTTATCCAAAAAAATTGGCAAGAATATGTTTGGTATCCCAAATGAGTATGGAGATGAAGCTATTAATGAAATATCCCAGTCCCTTGCCAAAGTCTGCGATGCTCCCATACTAGCTAACAGTGATTTCCTTCGCGGGGTTTCAAGATCGCTGACTCCAAGTCTCTTAAATTCACTTGGAAGCCTGGTCTGCTTCTACTTGTTCATCCTTTTTGTATCTATTGATATTTTTGTCAGACATTGATTTATATAGTTTTATCGCAGGTTGGAAGAGCCGCTTTTATTATTTCTTTTGATTTAGACAATAGGCGTATCATTTATGAAAAGAAAGCTGCTAATCTTCGCCAAGATAAAGAAAAACTAGAAGTTGAAGTTATTGAGCTTCGCAGGAAAAATAAGCAGCTGGAAACTGAAGCTTCAGTTGACAAGCAAAAAATCTATGATCTTGATAAAGCTAATCAACAACTCTATGGTATGATTTATTTATTTTCTCTTTTAATTCTTCTCACCCTATCGCAGCTTATTCAAGCAACCATTTTTGCAGATATTTATGGTCTTACTGACGAGGCTACATTCTTCCAATCCTTCCCTGAACCTGTAGATGATAATACCCTCTTGCTTGCCTTAATAGTTCTTTAAGTAACTTCTCAGACGATAGGATTAGATCTCTCTCTATTGATGAACTTAAACCCAAACTTAATCTCTTAAAAATTGAACATAGGTTCAATTTAAATTTAACCAACAAGTTTAAGACCTTTATCTTAGTTCAAAGGAAGAAGTGTATAGATTAAGAAAAATGAATAGTGATCTTATTGATGAGAAGGATCTTGCTGTGAAAAACGTCTCCAAGACCCTAGAAAACTTTCATAAAACTCTTCTTAATGTTCAAACGGAAAGAGATAAAATTATCCTTGAGAATGAAGATCTTCTTGCGAGGGAAACTCAAGTTCGATCTCATGTCCTTATTAATAGCGATGATGAGTTTGCTTGGGCTGCGAAGATTCTTGATAACACCAGAACTAATTTAGGTGTAGATGTTAGTCTCCATGCTGATCAAATGACTTTAATTAAAGACATGATTTATGAAAGAGAAGGTTATCACTCTTATGATTTCCCTGAATTATTTCCTAATTGAATCATCCTTATATGTATTAACTTTGTTATCTTTTTCTCGCAGCATCCGAAAAGAACTATCGTAAAAGATTTGATGAGTTAGAAGAAGAGAAAAGCCAACTCGCTGGAAATCTATCTTCTCGCAATGAAAAGTATTCTAGATTGAAGGATAAATTGAAAATCTCATCTTCAAATTTTAGTAATGCCCTTCTCCGTGTTCGTAATGACGCTGTTAAACTAGTCTGCGATGATCATGGTATTCCTCATTCTACATACCCGGATCTTGCAAAGGAAATTCCAGCTGATTCCCTAAATTTAGTTATCTCTGATAGCGAAACTGAGGAGTCTAGCGAAGATGATAATGTTGAAGAATTATCTGGCGAAGAAGAGAAATCTGACGTAGATGGAGATAATGATGAAGAAGAAAAATCTGGTAATGAAGAGAAATCTGAAAAAGAAAAGAGCTCTGATGAAGGTGGTGATGGGTCTACTTAGTCTTGTTTCTTATCTTTTTCTTTGTTGTAAATTTTGTACATTTATTTCTTCCCTCTCGTAACATCACTGCGAGCTTCTCCAACTTGATGTGTAAACTTCTTTTGCCTTTATCTGTAAGAATTAGAAAACAATTCTTTTTCTGCAACATAATCAATCAATCATAATTATTATCCTTTAATTATTTTTATAAATGTATCATCTATGCAATTTTATCATATGATGGATGAATAATAATTTCATCATTCTATGCATTCCCATACTTGCCTCTATTATTCATCTGCAATATGAAAAAATTGAGTAGAGATTAGATATTAGTTGTGAATCAAATTAAATTTGCCTCAATATCGGCGATGTTATCGCTAGTAATAATCGCATAACTTTATGATTTCTACGAGTATTATCGCAATAATCCCATGGTCTTATTATGCCTTCCTAATTAAAGGTCTTATTTTTCCATATCTTTTCTTTCTGCGACAAAATCGCAGGACGTCTTTACATTTGCATGTATTGACCCATTGATCTTGTCTTATCAATATTTTTTCAACATCTCGGCAACATATGATAAGTATAAACTCTCTTGCAAGAATTAAACCTTATGACATTTCCGTCTTGTGATGAAATCGTAGGACGTCTTTACACTTGTTAAATGTAAAAACCCATTGATCTCATCTTAAATTTTCTCTTTTGGCTTGTTTCTTTTGTATAACTTTCGTCACACGACAATATGATAGGCCTAAATATTCTTGCGATCATAAAGCCCCATTACATTTCCGTCTTTAGACACTTATCAGCTCCCTAATGGAGGGTTCCGCCCTTATCTTCCCCCTGGTTTCCCCTTCAAGAAGGGCACATCGGACATACAAGACTAGCTCCTCCCATCCAGATTTGCCAACAACCAGCTGTTTTCGCAGCCTCTTGTCCTTTATGGCTTATAGTTACAAGACTGCACCCTAAGTGGAGTTTTCTTCAGGACAAGTGCATCATAGCCAATACTTACCTAGAATGGCCAGGGTAGTTTCGTACGCCCCGGGCACCCTTGGATCAACCATGTACCTCGGCGCCTTGGTCATACTTAGCACTTCTTAGAAGAGGTCCTTAGTCGTCCAACCAGGGTATAACCTTATATAATTGGAAATCTAAGATCCCTCTCCTGGATAGGTTTTCTTTAACCCCAACATCTGCATAACTCAGGTTCCAGCAGCGGTATAACCTTATCCATGAGTCATGTCAAGAGATACCCCCTTATATGACGCATTATTAGGTCTTACATTTGCCTCCTGGGAAATCTTATTCGCGAACTAGGGTGCACACCATAAAGGTTCGTCCCATTCTATTAATCACTGCGAAATTTTATTCGTGTTTCTCGCGAGTATTGTAACTCTGATAAAATTTCATTTCTTTGATTTTCTTGTAAAATTTTGCAATTCTTTCAAACAGAGTACTCTTTTCAATTGCATTTTCTTCAAACAAATTCTGCGTAAGCTTCTTTAATTTTCATTATTTTACCTTTCTACTTACTATCTTCTGGTTCTGCTTTTCTGTTACGTTTTGCTGTTTTTTCCTTATCTGCGAGCCGCTCGTCATTATCTCCCTCTCGCTGCTCTATTGAATCAATCATCAATCTTTCACATCTTTGTCGTTGCTTGATGTTGTACTTCCAATTGCGCTTCTTCTCATCTCTTTCCTCGCAAGATTTTATATCAATCTCATAACATTTCTTGCTTTCTCCCCAATCTCCCTTAATAACTCCAACACCATTAGGATGAGGAAATTTAACACACTGGTGGAAAGTAGATGCTACACCTAATATCCCATATAGCCAAGGTCGGCCAATCAGGGCATTGTAATGTGATTCAATGTCAACAACATAGAACAAGATCTTGGAAGTTATCCCCTTTAATGGAATCCGCATTTCAATTTCCCCTTTGGGTTTATTGGCAGTACCATTAAAACCATAAATTTTATATGTTGATGGTATTAGATCTTCGTCTCTTCCACCCATGGTCTTGTAGGTATGATAAAATAATATGTCAACTGAGATGCCTGTGTTTATTAGAACTCTATTAATGGCCCAAGAATCTTCATTTTCGTTATCATTTTCTTCATCTTCCTCTACTACTTGCTTGGGTTTTATCTCTAACCTTACTACCAATGGGTTATCATGATGCTCACCAGGCTCTGGTACTTCTTGTGCAGTGAAAGATATAGTTTACTTCTGCCATTCTTCTAACAGAGAGGCTCTCGCGATATTCATTATCTCTCTTCCATCTGTATCTCTCGCGAAGACTCTGCTTAGAACTTTATCATGAAAATCCTCTATAGTTTTGTGTGAATGTACAATGGAATTACAAAACAAATTCTTTGCTTTAGCCCCAACTTCTGTTACGAATGATTCTGCTCCTTTTACAGTATTTACCCTGCGAATTTCTGGTGTTGAAGGCAATCACTGAGATTGTGGATGTCCTACTAAAAATTGGTTTAGCTTTCCTTGGTCGATCATCCTTACTCTGGATTATCTTCATCATTTTGGTTGTCTCTTCCCTCTTGATTTCCATTGTTAAATCTATTATCCAAATTTTCGCCACGCGGATCATGGCGATCTTCTATTACCTCTTCTTCTCCATGACGTTGTTCTTCATTTGGATTTTGCATTTCCTCCTGGATATTTCCTCTAGCATTTCTTATTGGAGAATTTTGCCTTAATTCTTCTCTTAATGATCTTGAATTCGATCTAACAGTACTTCTTGACCTTCTATTTTGTAACCTCAAATTCTCCATTCTTAATTCGTGATTTTGTCTTGTTACCTTTAATCTTCTTTCCACTTGTATTCTTCATCTTGGGTCACCTGCTATTTCATTTTCTCATTCTCCATGAATTAATCCTTCAATCACTCCTTGATTTCTTTCTTCTCTTCTTCCGTCTCTTAATTGTTGATCTTCTTCACCTTCAATCGAATCCGATCTCCAAGTATGCACACTAACTCTATCATAATCCGCATTTCTATTTTGTACCGGTGTTTGTTGATTAGGTTGTGGAATTTGATCTTCTCCTTCAATCCTTGTTCTATTTATTCTTGTTCTTATCCTTGAAGATTCTCCTAATTCATTTGTTTCTTCTCCTGCAAGTCTTTTACTCCTCCTTACAGTTGTTGGTGGTTCTGCTGTATTTCTTCTTCTTCTAGCTATTTCTTCAACTCTAACAATTTGTTCAAATCCTCAAATTGTAATTAGAGATTTTTTAGCTTGATTCTCCCTGTTTCGGGCGCCAAAATGTAGTTGCAGGATTTACCACACTACACCCTTGTTAAGATTTTGCTATATTCAACTCATAATTGAAGATGAAAAACGACACTTTATTATTTTGGTTTCAGAAATGTTTACAGAAATGGAAGAATTCAAGATTACAACTATTCTCTTGAAGTTTCTCTCTCCTCAAGACTTTCTTAACTCTCAAAAATACATCATCCTTTTCTGGACGCATTGGGTCTATATTTATAGGGTAGTTACATAATGGATGACAACTAAGTTTTCCTCTTATTTCGGGTTGATTCTGCGATTGTACCGCGATAGTTGCAATGTTAAATCTCGCAAGTTTTGTAACCATCGCAGAACAAACATACTTTTCTCAAGTTTTCTTCAATCGTCAGTTATTATGTCACTCTTTTGAAGGCTTTTGTGACACTCGTGAAGTGTTGTTGAAAATCTTGCGGTGACGCTCGCTGGGAAGTGTTGTTAATCTCGCAGAAAATAGATATAACGATATTCTGGTCCTATAATAATCACAATAGCATTCAAATGATTATGGCGGTGTCTTATCTAAAAAGTTTAATGGTTAAGCAATTAACCTCGTATTGTATTCCTTAATACTATGTCTATCTAGAGTTCAAACATGCTTCGCAGTTCTGTTTTCAATATGCACGACTTGAAATATACGATAGGGAATGAAACAGTTCAAGTAAAATATTACTAACCTAAAGTGGAAGGATGATTGTTGTTATAGCTCCTCGCTTCTTCACATCTTCAAGACTTCGCAATACTTGTAATGTCTCATATCCTAATGCTTTCAAGCTAACCTATACGAAGTATAAATCTAGTACATAATCAAGCTACTCTTAACATGAGTTTTGGTTCACTAAAATATGACAACCGAACTTGACTTACCAATGCTTGGTGGGTTCAACCGAGAAATGCTCTAAAAATATCCCCCTTTGTCAATTTTAGTCACAAAACTCTTACATCATATGGATAAACAAATTACAAGAATTCATTACACCGCTTTATTCCCGATTCAACAGCACAGTAAACCTGCTTACATTCAATCCTTTAAAATGTCGTTGTTGACATTATAATAACAAAGAAAAATACTCCCCCTAAGGAAGATAGGTAGATAATCAATCGCACGTCTATGTTATACCACAATATGACATGTTACTCCCCCTTAGTCTGTGCTTTCACACTTTCGTTAGATATAACATTCAAGCGCCAATGTTCTTTTCCCTAGCGATACCAATTGATATATACCAAATAATCAATACAATCAATGCCAGTATCACCTGTTTACTCCATACATTTCTCCCCTTTTTTGTCACAAAAATGACAAAGAAACGAAAAAATAAAGGACAACACGAAAAGAATCTTACAAATCTCAAAATAGACTTGCAAACCTGTAGAGTTAGGAACAAGGGTTCCACACATCACGTTCTGATAACCAACATCAAAACCGAAACTACAAGCAGTTTTATTTTGAAGTGTTATCAAGGAAACAATTGCCCGAAACAATTTTTCCCATATAGTTTAGAAAACCAAAAATGACTAATCACATTAGTTCCTTTGCTAAACCGATTGTCCAAGAACAACCGCTTAATTCGATAAGACCAAAATAAAGTATAAACTCCATTTTTCTCATCAGTTTCTAATTATCCATATACTTAGACCTTTCAATTTCAAACAAACCAAATACTAGGTTAGTTAACTAGCATTTCTTTGTTTAGGCATTCGATTAGACTTGAATAACCGAAACCTCACTTTGATAAGAAAAACTAAGATCAGAATTAACTTAGTTTCTTATCCGGAATCTAACTGGACTAAACAACTCATCTCGTACACATATTATTTCGTTAATCCATAAATAATTCATACAAACCAATATAAACCAACTTGCAAAATTATTTACCTCAACAGGAAGCAATTGAATCAACATAAGACATTATAAGTACCGCAATTGCACCATAATTTTGTAAGCCTAAACCATTGATACAGTACCAAAGAAAAATACCAAAGGTTTTTCTTAAACAAAACCAATTGAATCACACACACATCAATTGTACCGCACTTTTGTAAGCCTAAACCATTGTAACCATACCAAAGCAAGATGACAATAGTTTTTCTTAATTGGAATCAATTGAAACACATCCTCATATACATAATGAAATAAAAATTAATTGCACCTAAATTTCGTTAAGCAAAAGCAAAAGCAAAAGCAATACATATATATAATATAAACTCAGGCTTTTCTTAAACAAGAAAACAATTAACTAACAAGATTGTTACCTCAATTTCGCATTAATTTCTCCAATATGATACCATCTTCGTCCAGGGAGAATTGGGATCGAAATTTCCCTTCGTTGTCATCCTTATGCGCAAACAAAAAGAATAACAACATCCCTCAACCTTTACCAGAGAAAGGTTGAAAACCGGTTTTAACTATTGTAAGCAAAAGTTGAAAACCGTCGAAACACATATGCTTTTATGCTAAACCAAAACCGATTCAACATATAATGAATTTTTCACATATTGTTTCTATTAGAACCCCTCATAACCCTTTGATAAAGCCTACCTACTTGGGTTGGAACTCGAATCCTGCTAAATCAAAAAGTCACCCAAACCATGAGGGTTCACACATATGAGATTGAACATTAAGGTAGTAAAACCGAAAACATACATTTCATAATCATACATAGCACATAAGATAAAAGCAATAAAGCACAGGCTATGTAAACCAAAAACTATCACAAGAAAATTACTCAAAACAAATAATTTTATTCATAATAGACCAATATAATCAATGAAAGAAATCACAAATTTATGTCTATTAAACTTGCAACCTAATCCTTCATATCAGAACCGAATGAAGGTGCATAACTACTTTTCAGCTTTTGAATTTCCTCAAGTAGATAGCCATGTTGCTTGACCAGAATTTCTTGCAAATGGGAGATCTTTGTGAAGGATTTTACATGATCATGTAACTCCGTCTTCGATTGAACACAAAAGTGTGTCAATGCTTCAATACACTGATCTTTCTTCAGAGTGTTCTCTCTTTCCTTCTTGCTAAGCCAATCTCCCTTTTTGATTTTACCTTTGACATCGAGAGATGAACATGACTTAGTCTTAAGATGATCTTTCTGATCTTGCATCTTCTCCAGAGAAACCATTTGCTCTAGACCCATAGTTCAAACAAGGAATGATCAACCAGTGAGAAGAGGTTTTTTATATTTTTCATACTACTGAAAGTATAATATTCCTATAAATACGAATATATTAAATATCTACAAATACTAGATATTATTTCCATAATCTACACAGAAGTGCCTTGATATTTCTCTTCCTCATTCAAATTCGGCACACAAGATGAGAAAAGAATTCTAACACCAATCAAGTGGTATTAGTATGATATTTTCTCTCATTATGGAATTTCGAACCACCAGAGTGTTCTTGATCTAGCAAAGTATGAAAATATCTTCCTTTGTTACCCCGAAATAACAAAATATCTTGAGAAAGATCGGAATTGCACACACAACTTTTAGCAATTCTATGTTTAAGATAATTTTTGCATCTTGTCTTCTTTTTCCTTTTACTATTAGATAATTTAATAACATCGGAAGACATGTCCATTTTTAAGATGGGTAAATCACTAATGGTCGAAGGAACAATACTGACAATCAATGCAATATTAGCCGTTTCTTCTCTTTCAGAATCATAAACCTCAGAGGACTCATCTAGAATTATAGTCAATGCTTTGCTTCCAGTGTATTTCTTAAAATTGGGACAGTCTTTAGCAATATGACCAAACCCTTTACACTTGAAGCACTGCGGCTGATATTCATCATCTTCTTCCTGATCCTTCTTGATAGGAACTCGATCATGTGGTCGAGAATATCGATAAGTATTCTTAACGGATCTCTTATTCTTTAAGAGATATCGAAACTGCCTAGTAATTAATGACAAAGATTGTTCAATCTCATCATCTGAATCTCCTGCAATCTCTTCGTTCGAATCATCCAGCTGTCTATTCCTTTTTATTGGAGCATTTGGAATTTTTGCTTTGAAAGCGATTCCTTTATTCTGAATAGACTGTGATTCGTGATCAAAAATCATTAACTTACCAACGAGTGTACTTCGTGAGAGAGTTGAAAGATCATTTGATTCTATGATTGCATGCTTCTTAGAATCGTATCTAGATGGAAATGATCTAAGAATCTTGCATACTATATCCTTCTCATAAATAGCCTTTCCCAACGAGAAAGAAGCATTAATTATCTCAGAGAGTTTAACGTGAAACTCTTCAAAAGTGTCGTTGTCATCCATTCGAAGGTTTTCCCACTCAGAGGTGAGTGTCTGAAATCTAGCTTCCTTCTCAGACGTATTCCCTTCGAATACAATCTGCAGATTATCCCAAGCTTCTTTCGAATTTTAACATGTAGACACATGATGTTGTAGGTCACGACTTACCGCATGGATAATAGCATTCAAACCATCTGAATTCTGCTTTGCCGATATCTTTTCTTTGCTCGAAAACTCTGACAAACGTTTAAGTTCGCTTTCTGAGTTTTCTCTCTTTGGAAGAGTGTAACCATCGACGACTAATCTCCAAGTATTAAAGTCTCGTGATTGAAGAAAATATCTCATAGCAGATTTCCATCATAGATAGTTTGTTCCGTCAAATCTTAGCGGCACGTTAATTGAAGTCGGTTCGTGATAACCCGAGTTCATTCTTATAGGTTGGATCGCACCAAACACAGATTGTTAGATCTTTTCGTGTTTGTCTGCTCTGATACCAATTGAAAAGGCGAGGGTACCCAAATATACCTCAAGATAAAACTTTTCCGACCTATAAGTCCTTTCCTCCGAAAGTGATTGTCTATGGATAAGAGATCTAGACAATACAACTAATCGGTTCACACTTAATGTGATTGTCTATGGATACGAGATCGAGACAATATGACACAAAGTATGCTTACTTGATATAAAGGTTCAGACATAACCAAACACAATAAGATTGCTTATCAAGTAAATAGGATATTAACGTTTGTGTGATTTACTTTAATTATAATAAAACAATTATAATGCGGAAAATAAAAATAAATGACACGACAAGATTTTGTTAACGAGGAAACGCAAATGCAAGAAAAACCCCGGGACCTTGTCCAAAATTGAATACTCTCAGGATTAAGCCGCTACACAAAATATACTTACTTCGTATAGTTGATACCAAGCACCTAACTCTATAGTATACCTAGTTCCATCTGTATTCCCACGCCTCCAACTTATGAATAAGTCACGTACTTGGAACAATCCCTTTGGTTCGTATTCCAAATAGTAAAGGAACAAGAAATCTGTTTGGTATCAACTATCTTCAACCAAGTGATCTGAGTCAAACAAAGTCTCTTCCATTTATCTCAACATAAACTCATTTCTCAGGTCTAGATATATCTTAAGTTCAATCACCCCAAAAGATAATCGGTTAAGATTAAGCAACCAACACCTTTAATCTCAAAGGAACCGTTTTGGTGCCGATCTACTTCAATCAATCTAATCTACCACAAGGATAAACCGATTATTAATTGGATCCATTTTTCTCAAACAAGTATTGTGCACACCAAAGATTATAAACCCAAGTCATATCTTCAATATCTTCTTTGTCTTCAAATATTCTTTAATCTTCAATAAAAACCTGCACATAATAACTTGAATCTCTTGTGATCAATCACACACAGAACAGAGTCTGTTAACAATGGATTATCACAAGATCGTCTTTAGAACTAATAATAGTCTAAAGATCCCTGTCGAAACTCTGAACTAGTTTGAGTGAATCTTATATCATAAGAGAATATTCTCAAGAATAAACAAACTAGGTGCAATCAGATTTCAACCACCGTTAGTCAATCAAATCAATCGAAAACAAAGATAAACCACAATTATCTAGTTTCCCACCAACGGGTCGTGCTAGAGCTTCTCAATCCCAAATAATACTTTAAAACGAGCGGCCGTAAGAGATTTTACCTAATTAGATTACTCTCCTCTCCGATAGGCGGCTACACCAGTAACAATGACAAAATAGGAAGTCAAATTGTTACGAACGATTAGTTTGCTAGAAATGCAAACTTCGTGTATATATAGACAAGGAAGTTTGGACACCAAGGAATTTCCAAAACCAAAAATATTCTCAAGATATTCATAAATGCACAGATTCGATTTTCATAATTCCTGGAAAATATCTGTCCAAAAATATAATCGAAATCTCTTGGAAAATCTAATTAGCAAATGCACATTACTAATTCTCAATACTTTCCATCCAAGATAAATTAATAACCTTAATTAAAAGATGCTTAACTTACTTATGTTTCGATTCTGGGATTCTCTTTCATTTAGCCTTTAAGGAATATCTTTGAACAATTATAGAAATAAACATTCTCAGCACGTGCTCAAAGTTTGTCGATATCTTTACTTTGTAAGTTCTCTTTCACACTTACAATCTTGAAACCGATTTGCCACACTTCCAAACAAGTTTAGAATTGTTTCATCTGACTTTCAAGAACTCTGTGATTGATCAAACCAACATTCAATCACAATCATGGGTTTACGGTTCTACCAAAACAAGTTTCGGTTCTACCTCCATGTGAGTACTACGCATAGTTACACTAGCTTTCCAATGATATGGTTGACTAGGTACTAGGATCGGTTCCCCACATATATATAGTATCTAACTTAGATATGTTGCACCCCTTCCAGGATCGGTTCCCCTTTATTCTGTAAACGTGTTGCACCCTATACAAGGATCAGTTCCCTCTTGCATTGCACCCCTTACTAGGATCGGTTCCCTTCACCCCAAACAAGGATCGGCTCCCCTTACACCCTTTACTAGGATTGGTTCCCTTCACCCCTTATAAGGATCGGTTCCCCTATTCCATTGGCAGTTGCATCCGATCATACCAAGGTGATTACTTAAGATTGGTTTTACTAATAAAAGCTCTACCAATACAAAAGTCAGGACTTTGTGAACAATTCTACCAAGAACACAACAAGTTGTGAGCGGTTCTACTTTATCAAGTTATAGCCACACACAAACAAGGAATAAAATATTTAAAGTAAAAATAAAGAATTTTGCAGTCATCTCATAAAAAGAAAACATCAAGCATGTGTTGTTGTTAACAGAAACAACAACAAAATTAACTAAAAAGCATAGGATACATAAGTTCAATAGCTAGTGGTTATGCATGGAAGAGGTCATCATTGGATACATAAGCCCCTACTAGAACCACGTGCTCAAGGAATTTCATATCCTCTGATTTAGGGTGATCAGATCTTAACATGTTTCTTTCGGTGTGTGCTTGTCATAATGTGAAAACTTCAGCGAATATCTATACTAATTTATTGTCGTTGTATATTTGGTTAATGATAGCTCGATGGGGGCTAATCATTTCGGAAGGATAGGTCCTAACTGGAAACTTGCAAGAGATTCAGGCATGACAAGAGGGCATAATGGGGACTGCTTTTTAAACTACCAACATGCCAGATAAAGAAAAAGATGAATAACATGATAAAGCAGAGCTACATCTAGTTTCATATTCCCGCATCAGGTTCTGTGTTTCCCGAGTGTAGAGAAGACTTTGTGTTGTCAGGAATCCAAATCATTAGAATCGACGAAGCAGATACAAACATGGCTCTATGAGGTGCCCACTTCAAGCAAGTAGCTACACCTATGTGGTCCAGCATGCCACCTATCAAAAAATGAAGTTGCATTGTCACCATTTCTCAATCATAACTTATATCAAGTTGCATATAGCATTTGTATGTATATTTAATGCATTGGAAGCTAAAACAAAATTCTACCTCATTTAGCATGTAGATGCTCTATGCATGTAGAGTACCACGTCCAGGGCCTACAACAATATACAGGTGCTAAATATTAGTTCCCTAAAACCCCAGATCCAAACAAACAAATACTGTAAAACGAAAGAAAGAAAAAGGAAAATCCAATATATAATAGTTTCTAAATTCCAAAGTGAATTTGTCATCCTCGGAACAAAAGCTCTCTTTAAATCTTCTACGGTTGACAAAAAAAAAAGACAAATCTGAAGAGTGAAGGACAATGAGGAGATAACATTGCAATCTTCAGGCGGATGTAGCATTTCCCTGGGGAATTCCTCAAGATCATGATAGAGCCTTTATGTCCTAGCATAAATAGACAATAGCAACTTCATCTAACGTCGGGATAATGACAGGAAATTTGCAAAAGTGGAGAAACCAGAAAACCACAAAACAAACCCAGGACCAACCTTCACATAAAAAAAAGATTCCTTCAGTTACCGTGCAGGTAAAGACACGTCAAGGGAAAACTCAAACTAGTGCAGATTAAGACGAACAAGAAACACTTGTGAACTTAGCTTTGGTATTAGTCATCTAACAAAAAATAGATTATGGTAAAAAGTACTAGTGAAGTTAGCTTTTCAATTTCAGAAAAAACAAATTAGAGCACTGGAAATCCTATAACTAATATAAAAGAGCCATAATAGTGACAATCAAATTGTAGGATCAGAATATTGTCACAACAATATTCCGGAGAAACAAATGACTGTTCTGCGATACATCGATAATAAACGACTATTCTGCGATACATCAGTGATATTCTGCGAAACATTCAAAGATGACTTAAACAATGACGTAATGACTGAAAACGACGGAAACACGAAGAAAGTGTGACATGTCTGCGATATATCAATAAAACCTGCGAAAGATAAAGCGGTGCTAAGCTGCGATTTATCGCAAGAATTCAGATCCAAAATTGAAGGGAATCTTAGCTGTAAATGAGCTGTCATGAGCTGTAATCCATTATGTAAATACCTATATAAAGGATATGAATAGTTCCATAGAGGGTAATGAATTTTTGAGTGCTAGGAAAGTTTTTTAGGAGAGAGAAAATCTTTATCAAGTGTTCTGTGTTCTTGATTTCTGTAATTCCTTAAGATCAAATTAATGAAAAAGTATTCTTAATCTTCAAATTATGTCATAAATATTGATAAAATCTTGAATAGGGTGTAGTGTGGGAATTCCTGCAACTACATTTTGGCGCCCAGAAACATGGAGAATCAAATTTGAGAAATTTCAAATTACAGTTAGAAGATTTGAAGAAATTATTAGAATTGAAGAGAAATGGCTAGAAGGAGAAGAAATACATCAGAACCACCAACAACGGTGATAAGAAGTAAAAGAATTGCAGGGGAAAGAACAGGTGAATTGGAAGGATCTTTAAGGAACAGGTCAGGAAGAAGTAGAATGAGAAATGGAGCAGAAAATTCAATCCAACCACCAAATCAAAAAACACGAGCACAAGATAGAAATATGGATTATGATAGAGTAAGTGTGCATACTTGGAGGTCGGATTCGATAGAAGAGGCGGAAAATCAAGAAGAGGAAAGAAATCAAGAAATGGATGGAGGATTAATTCATGAAGAACATGAAATGGAAGATGATTTGAGACAAAGGATACAGGAAGAAAGAAGATTAGAGGCAGAAGAACGTGCCAATCTTACAAGACAAAATTATGAATTAAGAATGGAAAATTTGAGGTTGCAAAACAGAAGATCGAGAAGCAGCATGAGATCAAATTCAAGATCATATAGAGAAGAAACAAGGCAAAATCTCCCTATACAAAATATTGGGGAGAATTTGATAAATGATCGTTATATTCCACGCGGGGAAACTTTAGACATTAGACATAATCAGGATGAGGGAGAAAATCAAGAAGAGAGAAGGAGAATGTTACGTGATGAAGAGATTCGAAGGAATTGCAGAATAATCGAAGATGATATTGAGAGGCATTATATTGATCAAGTACGCTTAGCAGGAGAAAGAGAGAGATTGTGAGCAGAAGTAGAAGAGAAAGAAATTCAAACAGCGTTGCGTCAGAATAATCATGATAATCGAGAAAGACGACGTGCGCAATGAGGAATATGAGAGAAAATTATGAATCGTAATAATGATAATCTCAATGAGGAATATGAGAGAATTCGCAGAGACATAGAAAGGCAACGAAGAGAAATAGTAAGGGATGAGGAAATTCCCGGAGAAGAGAATGAAAGACAAATTAACTTGCAAGAAGAAGAAAATCGCAGAAGAAGGCAAAACCAAGATATTGGAGAAGAAGCGTGAAACATCGCAAGACAAGAAAGGCATGAACGCAGACGAAGAGAAGCTGCGTTGAAAAGACCAATGGAGCAAAATTCTGATAGGAATGAACAAATCTTGCGAGAATTGGCAGAAATGAGAGGAATGATAAATAACAGAAGAGAAGGAGGAAGAAGGCAACTTGATGAGGCAATCGAAGAGGCTGCGAAAACTCCATTTACTCAAGAGGTACAATTAGGAGGGATACCTCCAAAATGCAATTTACCGGTGTTGACCAGTATATTTGATGGAACTACGTGTGCTGTCCAACATATCAAAGCTTATATTCGATGTATGCTACAATGGGAGAACCATGATGTCATTTTGTGCAAATATTTTGCGTCAAGTTTAACTGGCGAAGCACTGAAGTGGTTCGAAAGTCTTCCCAAGAATACAATAACTTCGTTCATGCACTTTCAAACCACTTTCTTAGGAGCCTACATCAGCAATAATTCTGCGCGACCTGGAATTGAAGATGTGTTTGGATTGAAACAGAGGGTTGGTGAGAGTTTAAAGAACTTAACCATAAGATGGAGGACAATGTGTAGTGAAATGGCAGGAAGAGTAGATGAAAGATATCTCATTTTGTCCTTTATAAATGCTATGTTTACGACAAATCTATTATACATCCAGGTCATCAGAGTTAAAAACACAATCACTATGACAGAGCTGCGAGAATTGCAAGAAGAATATATCGCTTTGGAGGAAAAACAAAATGAGATGGAGTCTTATCCAATTCTCACAGGCACAAGTTTAGCCGCAGCAAATGGAATCTTGTTACCAAGGATGATTAATACAGTAGCAAGTACATCCCAAAATCCGCGAGAGAAAATAGAGACTGATAATCAACTTAAAATAGTAGCAATGGGGAGTAGAGATCAAGAGGAATTAGAAAAAGAGAGAAATTTTTATAATCTCAATAACAATAATAAGATCCCAAGGTTTTATCATCCGCAGGAAACTTATGGTGGATAGAGGCAGAGTTATTCAAGAGAGCAAAGAGGTCAGAGGAATATGTGGGAAGATATCAAATTACCGCCTTTAAATACTGGTATGGACAAGATTTGGGAAGCGATTATTTTAATGGAGAATATACCCTCACCTTGGAACATGGGAACCACATCCCAACAACCACAATCAAGAATTTTGTCCTTATCATCATTTTCATGGTCATTCTGTGAATAATTGTAGAAATGTGAAAAGAATCATTTTGCGAATGATTGAACAAGGAAAATTAAATCATTTTCTAGCAAGATATTTACAACCGCAAAGAATTGCCGCAAGCACCAGAAATTCGCAGAGTTAATGTTGCAAAAGAAGCAGAAACATTTGTCATTGAAGTAGGAGCTACAACAAAAAATCTATTTTGCAATTCAATTATACATTCACAAAAAACGATAGAGGATTTCCATGACAATGTGCTAAGCAGAGTATTTGCAAGGGACATAGAGGGAAGAGAGGTGATGAATATTGCGAAGGTTTCTCCGTTAGAAGAATGGCAGAAAAAAGTTATCTCTTTTCTTTAAGAGATACCAGAGCCTGGGAAGATGCATGACAACCCATTGGTGGTGAAATTAGAGATAAATCCAAAATACAGAGAAGAAGAAGATGATGATGATGCATCAAGTGATTCTTGGGCAATAGATAAAGTTTTAATTGACACTGGTAGCTCGGTGGACATTTTGTTTTATCATACTTATCGCACAATGGGTGGAAGAGATGATGAGCTAATCCCTTCAACTTACAAGATCTATGGTTTTAATGGCACCGCAAACAAGCCAAAAGGAGAAATTACTATGGAAATTCCATTGAACAAGATATCTTCAAAAATCAAGTTTTGTGTAGTGGATATAGAATCTCCTTACAATGCCTTAATTGGAAGGCCATGGATCCATGGGATCTTGGGCATAGCATCAACATATCATCAATGCATAAAGTTTCCACATCCTCATGGTATTGGGATAATTAAAGGTGATTGGTTTGAAGGCAAAAAGTGTTATGAAGTTGACATTAATACTTGCGAAGAAAGGAACGCCCGAAATCGTAATTGGCAACATAACAGAAGGCAAAATCAGAGAGCTGAGAAATTGATGGTGGATAATATAGAGTTGCGTGGAAAGGGTATACTTCAAGAATAGTTTGTCCCAAAAGATTCAATGGCGATTAATCATACGAAGATGGGGAAAAGTTGAAATCTTCATTCTTCGCAGGAGCACAAAAAGTATAAGATGTTGCGATGAACCGTTTCTCGCAAGAAAATAAATAAGTAACAAGAAGTTGCGAATATCATATTGCGAACAATCGAAAAACAAGATGATTTCGAATATTAAAAGAAAAACTCTGCTCAAAAATGAGAAATTTTTCTATTAAAAAGAAAAAGATGGTGATTTCTAATCATATAAGAATTTTTAATGCAAATGCATAATAAGGGTGCAAATCTCCTAAAAATATATAAGAACGGGACGAAATTTTATGGCGTACACCTTAGTTCGCGGATTCTATTTCGTAAGAGGCAATGTCCTTAAAGTGCGTCATAAGGGGGGTATCTCTTTGCATGGCTATGGGAAAGGATATACCGCTGCTGGAACCTAGTCATGGAGATTTGGGATTATTGAAAATCCATCCGGGAGAGATACCTTTAATTCCCAATTATATAAGGTTATACCCTGGTTGGGCGCCCGAGAGTTTCTCCTAAGGAATGCAACGTATGATCAAGGCGCCGAGGTACACGGTTGAGCTGTGGGTGCCCGGGATGGATTAACCTACCCTGGCCATCCATGGAAAGTCTTGGCTTACGATGTGTTCGGCCCAAAGAAAACCCCACTTAGGGTGAAGTCTTGTAACTATAAGCCATATAAGGAATAAAGGACAAGGCTGCGAAAACAACTGGTTGTTGGCAGAACCGGATGGGAAAGTGCTAGTATTGTATGGCCGATGTATAATCCTTGAATGGGCAACCGGGGGGAGAGATAAGGGCGATACCCTCCATTAGGGAGTTGTGTATCAAAAAATACGGCAATGTCATGGGGCTTTATATTCGCAAGAATGTTTAGGCCCGTCATATTGTCGCGTGACAGAGACAGCAATGTCATGGGACTTTATATTCGCAAGAATATTTAGGCTCGTCATATTGCCGCGTGACTGGCCAAAAAGCCTAAATAGAAATGTTAAGATGAGATCAATGGGTTTTTGCGATAAGATCAAAAGATGAGATAAATGAAATCAATAATAAGATGATATAAATCGCAAAGACGGCAATATCATAAGTCTTAAAAAGCAAAGAGAGATTAATCTCACAAGATGGCTTAGATTTATCATATTGTCGCAGAGATTAAAATAATGATAAGGAAAGATCAATGGATTATTACATGTAAAGTAAGAATGTCCTGCGATCTTGTCGCATAAAAGTGGCATAATAAGACCTTTAACTAGGAAGGCGAAATAAGACCACAAGAAAATTATGTCTGCGAAACATATAATAAATTGTTCGCAGAAAAATTTGCGATAATTCATTTATCATATTACAGATTAATAACAAGAGGCAAGTATGGGAACGATGTATAAGAACAATAAATATTGTTATTCCTCATTATATGATAAATTCATATAAATAACAGACGGATAGAGGCAAAAAAGGAATTTATATATATTGAAGAACATCAGGAACTACAAGTATCTTGCATAAATAATGATACAATTTGTCGCAGATAATTATCGCAAGAAAGAAAGAGAAAAATACAGGAGAAGATCAAAAAGAAGAAGCATAACTATTGGGATTTATCTTCACCATTATCTTCATCGTTGTCTTCATTATATTCATCATCAGTTTCTTCTTCATCTTCGCTTTCATTCTCATTTATATCAGCCTCACTGTCAGAAATAATTGGTACTTCAGAACTGGTTGGGATATCTTTCAAGAGGCAAGGATATAGACTAAGAGGAAGATCATTATCTTTGCAGACTTTCTCGATAGCATTATTGCGATCGGTGACAAGGTTACTACGCAAATTGGAGTTGGATATCTTTATCTTCTCTCGCAGTCTAGAGATTTTATCATTGCGGGAAGCAAGATTATTTGCAAGACTACTTTTTTCTTCTTCAAGTTTTGTTATCCTTGTAGAATGTTTTTCTTCAGATTCTGCGATGATACAATAACAAGTTAGAAATTTATCAAAAATTTACAAAAAATATAAAGATGTTAGAGGAGCAATAAATAACCTTCTCTTTCATGAATCATTTCTTGTATCAAGGTTGCTTGTTCGGTATGAAGACTGACATCTATTGCTAAGTTTTTCCTAGAATTATCGAGAATTGTCGCAGCCCATGCGAATTCATCATCATTTTGAATGATAAGATGGGAACGGATTTGTTTTTCTCTCTTAAGAAGTTTAATATTTTCATCCTTAAGTCTATCTCTGTCAAGTTCAGTATCAACAAGGGTATTGCGAAATTTTGATAGAGCTTCAGCGCCCTGAAGAGTAATACGATCTTTATCCTTCTCAAGCTCACTCTTCTTGGCTTTTAAGACTTTGATTTTTTCTCTAAATTCATCTCTGCAAGTCTTTAAACTATTGGACATACTCAAGGTAGATCTATAGTCCATTCTCATAAGGGAAACATGATGTTTAAGCTCATCAAGAGATAGAGTATTAATTTTATCGTCAGAATAATTATTTAAAGCGTCATTAAGACGCTGAAGAAGAGTGGTTTCATCTATGGGTTCATCAAAAGAATTGAGAATAAGAGCTTCATCAGTAAGATTATAGGCATCTGCAAAATGGTTGCTCAAATAAGCTAACGTAGCGAGAATGAAGAAAAGTAAAAAAAAAAAAAAAATTGTTGAAGAGAAAAGAGATTTATACCAATGATTTTCTTGCAGAACTTTTCCTTGTCAACTAATTTCTGTTGGAGAACTTCAATTTCTACTTCAAGAGATTTGTTTTTGTTAAGGAGCTCAGTGTTCCCAGATACTTCCAATTGTTTACATTTTTCACGGAGAAGGGATATTTCAGCTTCATATTGTTTATTTTTCTCACGAAGTGTCGCAGATTCAGATTGTGAATCGGTAAGCCTTTTCTGCGATGTTGATAATCTGTTTTCTAGTTCTGAAGCAACAGAAAAAGAAGCTCTAGCAGTCTGCGAAATAAAAGAAAAAATGAGTGAGGATAAGTAAAAGATCTTTGATACTCATGATAAATGTAAAATTTACTACAAGAAAAATAAAGGAAAGGGGCATACCAGCGAAGCTAACGCATGAAGAAAACCTGGGTCGATAGATCTTGAGACTCCTTTAAGATCTTTATTATTAGTCAAGATCGAAGCGTCGCAGATTTTCGAAAGATAATCGCAAGTACGAGTTATATCATCCTCACCAACACCTTGCATAGGATTCCTAAAGATATTTGACAATTAGCCCATTGGAGTCTTAGGATGAGATAAGCCCATCGCAGATCTAATTCTTGTGGAAGAAAAGTGTGTTGAAGTGCCCGCGGTAGCGTCATGATTTACCCCATCATTTTCTTCAAGTTCATTATCTTTCTCAGCGATAATAGAAGTCTCTCTAAGTGGAAGAAGAGGTTGAGTTTTTCTTCTCTTCTCTGGAGGATCATCTGTGGTTTGATTTTTGTTACGGCGAGGAGAAGTACCAGAGCTTTCATTTGGAATTAATACTCTTTTGCCTTTATCTTTGGCTTCAACCACCTCGACAAAATGAATTTCCTTGAAAACAATCACACATAAAGATAAGAAACAGGGGCAACAATATATTGTTAAAAGTTATAAAAGAATGTTTCTTACTTTATCTGTGAAGGTTTTCAAAAAATTTAGGAGATTGGGATTCCCAGTACTGGCGTATCTAGCCTTCATTTTTCCAATATGAAAAAAAGATAATTCGATAACTAGTAAGAACAATATATTTATCTAAGTCTGCGAATAATGATTAACTTCGCGAGATATACCTCAGAATTCTTTTCGGGCCAATTAAAAACCCAAGGATGATAAGCCGCAAGATATGCAGGATTCGCAGGAAGGTTAAGAGCGCCAGAAATATATGGACCTTCAAGGAGGAGAGGAAATCTACACCATTTATCATCCTTGGAGAAGCGTGGACCATTGTTTCTTGTGGAATGATAGTCTATATCTTGCATAAGAATTTTATCCTTCGCAACTTTTTTATCCCTATTCAAACGAACAGCCTAACACGTGCTTTCTTTCTTCATTGAAATCACTTGATAATTCGCAAAGAAATTCTCCATGGTATATTTCGCTGGAATAATTGGGATTTTTTCATAATCAGGATGTTTCGCAGTATCAAGATAAAGGGATCCTTTACCAGCTCCACGGGAGGCATATTCAAGAATGAGACGAATACAATCTCCACTTAATTGGAAGATTGCTCGCGAAAATTTAACATGAGAAATAATCTCATAAAAAAGAGGAAGATCTGGGTTATAAAGAGGAATAGGAAGGCCAGCTTCTAATTGACCTAGAAAAACAAGGATCTTCTCGTTAGAAGAATGAAATCTTGAAGCTAGATCAATGGAGAGATCAGAGTATGAAGATTGATCAGGGATCTCAGAAAGTATGAAACCTAAGGATTGAAGCTTCTGCTGGTGTTTTTTCAAAGTGGATTGACCTAATTTTTTAGCAGGGGCCATTTTTTAGTATGGGAACGACGATGATTTAGATGAAGAAAAATAAAGAAATAAAATTGAAACAGTAATAGATCCGGAATTTGCGGAAGAAGATGAAGAACAGAAGAGTTGCAGAGAAGAAATAAAAAAGAGAAAAGAGAGAGTAAAAAGAAGAGGGGGGGATTAGCGAAGAAGATATTTATAAGAAAAGAAGATTCTCGAGAACATCAATGCATTTAATGAAGAAAAGACATGAACGGTCAGAATTCAACGGTTGAAAAAAGACGTGTCAAGAGATAAATGAGAGAAAAAACACGCGTAGAATATCTAGCGATGGATGCAGAGATATGTCAGAATTCAGGGAATATGAAAAGATAGGGAGTTGCGGCAAATCAAGAAACTTAAATTCTCATGATCTTTATCTTCTTCGCAGAAAAGATATGAGAAGAGGCAAGATGTAGGATCATAATATTGTCACAACAATATTCCAGAGAAACAAACGACTGTTCTGCGATACATCGATAATAAACGACTATTCTGCGATACATCAGTGATATTCTGCGAAACATCCAAAGATGACTTAAACAATGACGTAATGACTGAAAACGACGGAAACACGAATAAAGTGTGACATGTCTGCGATATATCAATAAAACCTGCGAAAGATAAAGGCGGTGCTAACTGCGATTTATCGCAAGAATTCAGATCCGAAATTGAAGGGAATCTTAGCTGTAAATGAGCTTTAATCCATTATGTAAATACTTATATAAAGGAGATGAATAGTTCCAGAGAGGGTAATGAATTTTTGAGTGCTAGGAAAGTTTTTTAGGAGGGAGAAAATATTTATCAAGTGTTCTGTGTTCTTGATTTCTGTAATTCCTTAAGATCAAATTAATGAAAAAGTATTCTTAATCTTCAAATTATGTCATAAATATTGATAAAATATTGAATAGGGTGTAGTGTGGGAATTCCTGCAACTACACAAATGCTACAAATAAAAAGAAAAGAAAACGAAAGTTCGCATAGAGTCTTCACATTACATGGATTATGTAGAATAGTGACAGAATGAGACGCTGTGCTTCTATATGATTTCCTGGTCCAGATAAGTTCAGTAAGCCTTGTTCATGAACTCCCAGAATTGTGTTAGAGTGAATAACAGATGATTCCTGAGGTAAAAAATGATTTAGTACGTGTACGTAAACTGGACATTTGAAATGACAAAATGGATGAACTACCGCTGTCAGGATACCTTAAGAACAACCACATTACTAGCCTCAAGCAGAGAGATGTCACAACAATAAAATCTGCACCACCATCTATTAGCATTTTGAAGTACATATTTTATCACAGTTCTACGAAAATTAAGGGTCTCATCCATGCGAAAAGATCTTTTGGAAGATTTTTTTTGAAAATCTATCTAGGTCCAAGTAACATAAGTGTCATAGAAATGTATAATATAGTCCCAAGCGCCATGTCCTAAATTAATATCTCAGTCTAAGAAGAATAACCAGACGAGCAGATTACATGGCTTGGTGCTTATATTTGGCAGACTGATAGATCACTAATTTATGTTATAGTCACACGTGCATCTGAAAATTTAAGCAGTTTTCAATGGAATATTGTTTCTATTGGTACCCTGAGTGTCCATCAAATTTAAACAATTCTTTGCAATAACCTTGTAACTCAACATGCAATTTTTAATAGGATTGGAGTTACTAGTCATAGTAAACCATCACTCGAACATGGAAGACATGATTCCTTAAAAACCCACATAGACATTAAGTGGAAATCACAGCCAAACCACAAAATTTAATGAATAACCAAAATAACAAATGAGTCAAAGGAAAGTAAATTACCTCATTCAATTCAATTTATCGAACGTTGTAAAGACATTAGTTTCTTCTTTAGGATTACTAAACATCCTCGATTACACCTTCTTCTGTGAAGAAACAGAGAATCTGAATAAGCAAATAAAAACCCTCGAGACCAAATCTGAGAAATCCAATAAAGTAAGAAGACGTTAGGGAAATACCAAGTCTAGAATAAGATTATTGAAATAAACCCATCTTCAGATGAATAATCAAAAAAATCCAAATCCATAGATGCACAAATACACCTTGGATATAAACCCATCTTCATGTTTACAAACTAAAATCGAAAAACGAATCATATTAGAACAAGAAACCCTAAAATCGGTTCACAAATTAAAATCCTAAAATTGATTTTAGAAACCCTAAATCCTAGTAACAGATGATGAACAAACCCTAAAATCCTAAAATCAATTTATAAAAGACTAACACAAGTAAATCGAAACTTAAATCTAGCTACAGATGATGAAATCGAAACTGAAATCTGTTGAAAATATTACGGATGATCGAAACTAAAACCAGAATTGAAACTTCATTGAAAAGAAGAGAAAAGGATGGTAGAGAGGCGGAGGAAAAAAATGAAGGAAAAGAGAGAATATACGAGAAGACCTGAAGGGGTAGGAGATAATTGAAGATCAGTTCTTCAAACATCGAATGATTAATCTTCAGTTGAGAGGGAATAAAAGGGAGGCTCGGTGGGAGAAAAGAAATTAAAGTGAAAATGAAAAGTCGAGAGAAGAGAAAATATTATCTAGGTTAGGGGAGGGGATGAAATATCCTGTAGTTCAACGATTCTTAGGTGGAAAAAGAATAGCAAGCATGTGAATGGCACACGCACAAAATGCAAGTGTTACGACCCAAGTGTGACCAAGCGTGTGAGTGGCACGCCTATAAAATATTTTGTAACGGCTAAGACCTGTTACGAATTTTTTAAAATTTAGTAATGACTTATGCCTGTTACGAAATATTTGTAACGGCCATTTGTAACAGGAAATTTATAACGGCTCATAAGCCGATACGAATTCCTGTTACTAATCCGAGAATTTGGTGTAGTGAATCCAGCATTATTTCAATAAATGATGAAACCAACATTTAATCGTCATTCCTTCACTAATTGGTTAACTCAGGACCCTGGTGTATGCTCACTCGAGTAATTGGGCATCACAAGGACGACCATAGTACCATGTGGTCGGTCCCTCCTTCGCTCATGACCTATTCTCAGCAATTCGTCAACTAATGAGCAATTACTCAAAATTAGGGGTTTCGAATAAATGCTCAACAAATCATCATATGAGCAAGTTCAAACACTAAATAAATCTATGTTGATCCAGCAATCATCATCTAAATTAATTATATAATATTCGATAATCTACCAATATTTTTAATTAATATTTTATTGGGTCACATCACCAATAAATAATTCGTCGAATTAAGCAATACTTGCTCAAATGATCGAATATTAATCCAACTACCAATATTCAGTAATTTATTAGTAATTCGTCGAATCAAGCAATACTTGCTCAGTTGCTTGAATAATCCACATATATTCAGTAACTCATCAATATTCAACAACTTGTCGAATTTACAACATTTGGTCAGACGAGCAACATTAACATTCATGAATCGCTGAGTACTTATCAATCATGCTCGATTCAACAAAATCTAGACCCATTGTCTAAATAGTCAACAACTGACTAATTAAAACACGTCTACCTTACAGACTCCATGATTCGTGATACATCAATCACATCAAAAATGAGGGATATCACTTAGGGTTTTGTTCTGGCGGTCTACGGCACGTGGATTCATCCACATATTGACTCTGGAACGACCGTTTACTTGGTTTAGGCCGGAGTCCTACATATTGATCTCTCGAATCTAAGCACTCCCTTTGTAGTGTATCTGTCTGAGGTTCAGCAGTTTGCTCGGTTGAGGAGTCTCGACCGCACGCTCGACTCTTCACTTGCCTAAAAAACCAGCAAATAATTTTTCCCCATCCACAACCCTTTTTTGAAATTTTTTCAATATGTTTGAAAAAGCTTTCCATCATCTTAGAAAAATCAGAACTCGGGCTAACAAGTGATATTTATCCCTTTTCAGAAGATTTTTCACCATGAATTGAAGATGAGTCCAAACCATGTTTCTTGAGTTTCGAACTCACCCCTTTTTGATCAGGAATCTAATTCGTAATAAAATTATTAGTCATATACTTTTTCTTTGGTTTTCTAAAAGACTTTTGAGACCAATTTCCATTGGTTTTCCTTGAGATCTTATTCTCATTATCTTGATTTACGCTAACTGAATTATCCTTTGGATTCATTCTTATAGGTTGGATCGCACCAAACATAGATTGTTAGATCTTTTCGTGTTTGCCTGCTATGATACCAATTAAAAATGGTGAGGGTATCCAAATGTACCTCAAGCTAAAACTTTTCCTACTTGTAGGAGTGAAATATCACAGCAAATAATAACTTACGAAATTGTGGAGAGAAAATACATTTTGCGAGCAAATAATATTTTGCGAGCAAGAAGGACATTTTGCGAGCAAAGGAATCCACGAAGGTTTGCAAGATAATCTTCAAATCCGAAATGGCGGGACAACACAACTGTCATCTATTGTAAAATCATATAAATAGCTATTTAGGCATGAGAAGAAGGAGAGACACATTTTGAGAGAGGGGATAATTTTAGGAGGAGAGAGAAATTTTTAGAGAGAGATTTATTTTCTTTATCATCTTCTTCCCCAAAATTCTAGAGCTCCAAATATTCATTAATGGAGTCTCAATTGTAAAATCATGTAATCACATACAATCACTAGTGAAGTATCGTGGACGTAGATCACATTGATCGAACCACGTAAAAATCTTTGTGTCTCTTTATAATTTTAGTACCTTTATTCTTAGTTTCATATCAAATTAATTAGGTTTAGGAATCATTTTAATGGATTCTAATGAGGGTGTAGTTGTGAGATAATCCACCAACTACATAATTGGCGCTAGAAGGAGGGACGACAAATCTCATCAATATTATCACTACTGGTTGGAGAGATGAAGATTAAAAGGAAATTATCAATTGTTGGTGATGAAATTATAACAAATTTCGTCATCTGAAGAAGACAAAGAAGAGGAAAAGGAATGTAGAAATAAAAGGAAAACATAGCAGATATAATGTGAAGAGCAAAACTATCAGTTGCGAAGAGAAGTAATAATATCATGCGAAGATAACCAAGATATAATTTAATTAGTAGATGGTAGAATATTACTGCAAGTTTCGATCTAGATAGAAAAATATAGCACAAAGAGAAAATATAACATTTTTGGGGTTATCCATTCTTGAATGAAAGCAGCATACAAAACTTTATTGAGGTGATGATTGTAGCAGTTGGTTGTTGCTTGAGCCAATCATGTCAATGAAGGGAGATTGAGTTTAATAGAGAATTAGTTTTACAACTGTTAGTGTCGTTGTTGTAACCGTAAATTGGTAATGAGAAGAGATGATAATGGATTTGCTATAATCGGTTAATGGGAGAAGACGACGTTGTTTGTTGATTGTTTGACATTGTTTAGATTTCGACAATACTCTCAGACACATATTAGAAAATATTCCTGCGAAGAAACATGAACACCCTGAATGCAAGAAGGATACAAAAGTAAAGAGGAGAAATTAATAATTCCTGCGAAGTTAATTAGTCTCTGCGAAGAAACGTCATGCCAGTGAAAGAATGGATAGAGTTAATTAACAGTGGCCATTAAAGATATTGAAGAAATATTAAGAGCAACAACAGCCAGTAAAGATGACACTTACCTTGCAGACATTTTCAGCAAGAGTGCACATTTCGCAGAATTTCATTTACTTCGCAGAAATGTTCACTTTGCCTAAATCATCACCAGCGTAAAGAAATCCCAACCAAAAATAAAGAGCAACGAGCAATGACGCCAAAAGGGGAGTAGTATCACATTTCTTATCTTCTTTCATCTTTTATCTTAATAATGTTTTTTAATGATCAAACTTTCGTTTATAGGCAGTAACAGAAGTCATAATAATAATTTAAAACAGTAATATTATTGATTCTTAGACTTCCTGGGTAGTTACTGATATATGAATTTGTAGGGCATGTGGAGTTCACTAAAAATGAACAGAAGCCAAAGACATAAAAAGAGTTTGAGGTCGCAGCCTTGCTCGTAATATTAGAAAATTGCGAATGGAAGAAAATGCAGCTGTAGTATAAAATGCTTCTGAGACGGAGAAAATGGGAGAGCTAGATACGTGTTGCTGTAAATTAATGGATTAACAGAGGTTGGTTCTTGATGTACTTCTTGTTGTCGAGAGAAATGTGAATGAGATTCAGAGGGTGTTCTGGAGCATGAGACTCAAAATATCTCACATTCAAAAGTTCCAAATTGAGAGTTCCGGAAGAAAGACTACCGAGCAAAGCCAGAAACTGATGGAATAGAGACATGAGAGCAGCTCTACATTTTACAAATTTTACAAAACGTCAGTTGACCATTAGAAAGATACCAGTACTGCGAATACACCAGATTTGCGAAGTTGCTCTTGAAAATGGAGTAACCAGCTTCTCAAGTAAAGGTCGTGGAGGAAGTTCAACAACATACAGGAACCAGAACTTGGTCAACAACTTCAGCAAAAGAAAGTACTAGGAGATAATTATTTCGTCAGGACGTTATCACTATTCGTCAGGACGTCTTTGTTTCATCAAAAAATTTCAAGCAACGAAACTCAGCTAAGATGAATTTGATAGCATACGGACATCAAAGTTATTGCTAGGGAATTTTCACTTTCTGAACTGCCGTTAGTTGAGCTAAAAAGAAGAAGAGTATAAAATAGTATAGCATTGACAGTGAAGAAGAGTATAGTATAAAAGAAGAGCATACTGAAAACAGTCCTACAACTTCGCAAAAATTAACGAATGTTCGCAAAAATTGATGAATGTTATTGCTAGTGTAGTTATACTGACGAATTTTCTTGCGAGTAAAAACTCAAGAGGAGTAACCAACTCAGGAAATTACAGAGACGTTTATGATGAAATATCTCGCAAAACATGAAAAGAAAAGGAGTTCAGTTAGCTTCAGCAACTAGCTCACTTTACCAGTAAAAAAAATTAACAGTCACAAGAAACAAAAATCGAAAGGTACATCATCTTAGCCATCATTTGGGAAGGTCACCATAGTGAAACCAAAGAACCAACCATTTAGCATCGAACTCACTTCATCGGCAATTCCAGCGAAGTTCAAACTAGAGCAGAAGGGACATAGATGAGGTTTAACTCGTGAGAAACTCAAGTGAGGGACACTAAGATGGAAGTTTAGTTAAGAGGGACACTAAGCTCAAACATCAGTTCGTAGGCGCAAAAATGGTGTTGTTCGCAGCTTAATGTTACGAGCAATGAGTAAACACGAAGTTAAAGAAAACTTAATTCGTAAGAAACATGAGAATAATGAAGCAGCTGCAAACTTAACTAAGAATGCCTCACTTAGTTAGTTTACATCAATCTTCGTTAGTTTACATCAACGAATATCAGCATCATCTCTAATGTCCTTGAACTGATACAACCCATGGTTCCCAAATTCTGAGGCAACAAACAGGATCCCTGTCCTGAGAATACACATAAGAAGTTGTGAAGAAATAGTGCACCAATGAAGAAGAGATACAGTAAACAAGTTTACTGTATCACTATTAAATTCTGTGATGGATAAATGAACGATTACAAGAGAATAAGTTACAAAAAGCTTATCTTACTTTCACAAAACAAGCTTGACATAGATGGTGGTTGTCTGCGAAGTCAACAAGCTTGAGGTCGCACGGTCGAATCCCAACCATCGCAGATTTTTTGCATGTTAAAGACTAGAGCAGAAGATCACATTAAATAAATAGTGTGATCACATTCATTCGCAAAAAAGAAGCCAGCATTGATGGTTAGCAAGGAAGGCTATGAGTTAGAGGACTTATGATCGAATCTCCACATTCGCAAAAACCTTTTTGCACTTCGCAAATGTTTTCCATGCGAATATTCGCAACACCAACACTTCTACTCTTTGCACTTCGCAAATATTTACCTTATGAACCTTCTCAGAATGAATTTATATCGTAAATATTTACTTTGCAGATGTTAACTTCGTACAAATGTTTACTTCTCAGATGTTCGTTTACTTCGTGCACATTATTATTTCGCAAGATTATTGGATATTTCGCAAGAAGAAAATGAGAGATTATTTCACAGACATATTTCGCAAAAAATGGCTAGAACAGTTGGTATGACACAACATTATACAAGAAGCAGATTAAGAGACAACAACAAACCGTAAAAAGGTAAGTACCATTTCCTTGAATACTTTATTTACTGAAGACAAAAGAATTTTCATTTTATTTACTAAAATTGCTATACTCGCAAAATTTCTACAATTTCTAAGATTTCAAAACATTTCAAAGATTTTTTAGATTGGTGAAAAGTGATACAATCGCAAGATTCAAAAATGAGTTTATCGCAAAAATTTAACGATTTCAAAAAATTTCAAAGATTTCAAAATTGCAAAAAACAGAGAAAATTCAATTCCTATATTTCTATAGAATAATTTTGATTTAAAGATGTGATATGGATACTTCTCATACTTCTTATACTAAACATTTCATAAAAATATTCAACATTTTATATACATGAAAAATTTACGATGAATTTTTAAAAGGCGAAAAAATACCGCCATTTATGATTAACTTGCGAATAAAAGACCGCAATATGTGATCAGCCTCCAAAAAAAGAAAGAGAGCCGCAGAAAATTTTATACAGGCAAACCTTTGTGGCTTACACCCTAGTTCGCGAATCTATATTTCGTAAGAGGCAAAGTCCTAAAGTACGTCATTTAAGGGGGTACCTATAACGTGGCTAAGGGTAACCGGAACACCACCAAGGGCCCTTAGTACATGGTAAAAATTTTGGGGTACAACCTAATAATGGGGTACCTATCCGGGTTAGACACCTTGGATTCTCACCTAATCTAGCGACATTACGCAATATAAAATGCGGTGTAAGAGGATTTAGGTTGGGCGACTAAGGCATACTGTCTTTCCCAAGAAGTGCAGAAAACGATCAAGGCGCCGAGGTACACGGTTGAGTCAAGAGTGCCGGGTGAGGTTGAACCACATCTGCCATTTTTGACAAGTCTTGGAAAATGATACACTTGGCCCAAAGATACCCCATAGGGTGCAACCTTGTAACTATAAGCCCTATAGGCAAAAAGGATAAGAGGTTGCGATCAATAGCTGGTTGTTGGCAGAACCGGATGGGAAGAGCTAACCTTGTATGGTCGATGTACGCTTCCTTGAAGGGGCAACCAGGGGGAAGATAAAGGGAAGCACCCTCCATTAGGGAGCTGATACGTGCTATAAGACGCAAATGTCACGAGGCTTCTTGTTTGCGAAAACATAAAGGCTTGTCATATTTGTGCAACAAATGAAGTTCTGCTAGCCTTCTAAAAAAAAAAAAAAAAAAGAGAGAAAGAAAGAAAGAAAGAAAGAAAGAAAAGAATAAAGAACTCGCATAACATAACAAAAAAGTTAAGATGAGATCAATGGGTCACTACATGAAAGTGTAGAGACGTCCTGAGTTTTCATCGCAAGACGGCAATGTCATGGGGCTTTACATTCGCAAGAATATTTAGGCATGTCATATTGTCGCAACAATTTCTGAAGAGGCTAAAATACTATACAAAAAAGATAAGGCAAGATCAATGGGTTTTTGCATGAAAGTTTAAGAACGTCCTGCGATTTTGTCGCTACAAAAGAGGTGGCAAAATAAGACCTTTACTTAGGAAGCCATGATAAGACCACAACAATTAATGAAATTCATTACAATCATTGAAGAAATTATACAAGAATATACATCATGAAGTTTTGAAGAGAAGACAAATTCGTCAAGATCATTGAAGAATTTTGAAGAGAATATATATCAAAGAAGACAATTCCATCAAGATCATTGAAGAATTTTGAAGACAATATATATCAAAGAAGACAATTCCATCAATATCATTGAAGAATTTTTACAAGAATATATATCATAAATTCATAGCAAAAGAGGTGATTTCATTAGCGATCAAAGACGAATTTATAAGAAAATACACAAATAAACTTACGAAGATAATTATATGAATAGATGCAATTCAAAGATATATCAATTTTACCGCAGCAAAATGAGCTAAGTAACACAAACATTAGCTATGCATTATAATAGATAAGTATTCACATCATACAAACATCATACTTGCATCATACAAGCATCATATTTGCATCATACAAGCATCATACTCGCATCATTCAAGCATCATATTTGCATCATAAATGTATTGCATAAACATTTCATGGCATAAGAATCGCATACGCATTTCATAACATAATCATTACATAAATATTATATTCGCACAAGTATTGAACAAAATTTTACAGGAAAATACCACGAAACTTCGCAGAAAAGTTCATAATTCGCAGGACTATTCATAGTTCGTAACACTATATTCGTAACATTATATTCGCAACACTATGTTCGTAACACTATATTCGCAACAGTAAATTCGCAATAGTACATTCGCAACAGTATGTTCGCAGCACTATTCGCAGCACTATTCAGAAGTTCAGAAATGCGCAGAAAAACTCAGGAATTCGTAGAAATATTCAGAAGATAATAGGGTTACCACTTGAGGCAGAGGCAACATAACAATAGAGATGCAATTTAATTATTCAACATTTTCTCAAGAATTCTCTTTCGAAGATAAAGAACAAAGGCAACTATGGATACCCAAGAAAATATTTGATGTTCTTTATCTTCTCAGCAAGAATCCTCACCAAAAGTGGAATAATAATTTCACATGAACAGAGGCAATATTTACCACTCTCATCAAGGATATTTTATACTTCTTATATAATTCGAGGATTAAATACTTCTTAAGGATACTTCATACTTCTTATATATTTCGAGGATTAAATACTTCTTCAAGGACATTTTATATTTCTTATACTTCATACTTCTTCAAGATACTTCGCATACTTCATACTTCGCAAGATGATACTTCTAATTACTTCTTAAAGCTTCAGAACTTCGCAAAAGAATAAAGGCAAGTATATACTTTTTGAGTTTGATATTCTTTAGCTCGTTCCTTCATCAACAAAGATCAAAGACTACTCCGACAACCACAGCAAGTGATTTTTTCTTAAAGATCGCTCTTCAAGCAATATTCAAGAAAAAAGAGGCAAGATGTAGGAGCGGAATATCACAAAAAATAATAACTTACGAAATTGTGGAGAGAAAATACATTTTGCGAGCAAATAATATTTTGCGAGCAAGGACATTTTGCGAGCAAAGGAAGCCACGAAGGTTCGCAAGATAATCTTCAAATCCGAAATGGCGGGACAACACAACTGTCATCTATTGTAAAATCATATAAATAGCTATTTAGGCATGAGAAGAAGGAGAGACACATTTTGAGAGAGGGGATAATTTTAGGAGGAGAGAGAAATTTTTAGAGAGAGATTTATTTTCTTTATCATCTTCTTCCCCAAAATTCTAGAGCTCCAAATATTCATTAATGGAGTCTCAATTGTAAAATCATGTAATCACATACAATCACTAGTGAAGTATCGTGGACGTAGATCACATTGATCGAACCACGTAAAAATCTTTGTGTCTCTTTATAATTTTAGTACCTTTATTCTTAGTTTCATATCAAATTAATTAGGTTTAGGAATCATTTTAATGGATTCTAATGAGGGTGTAGTTGTGACATAATCCGAAACTACACTACTTATAAGTCCTTTCTCCGAAAGTGATTGTCTATGGACTGAGTCGATACAATACAACTAATCGGTTCATACTTCGTGTGGTCGTCTATGGATACGAGATCTGTAGTTGCAGGAATTCCTACACTACCCCCCTCACAAGAATTCATAATAATCAACACATGTTTGAAGATTAAGAACAACACTTTTATTGATTAATTCTCAGAAATATTACAAGAAATGAAAGAAATCAAGAATACAACCGCTCTCTTAAACTTTCTCTCTCCTCAAAACTTTCTCAACACTCTCAAATTGATCTCTCTCTTATGAGTCTATTAGTTCTCTTTATATAGGGTAGTTACATAGTGGATGACAACTAAGCTATCCTTTAATTTCGGATCTGACTCGCGATACTCTCGTAGTAGTTGTAATGTTAATTTTCGCAGATGATAAAATCTTCTCATGATCGTCATGCTCTTCTCGTGTTTCAGTTACCATCATCCGTTATGTCATTCTCCGAGACATTCTGCGACACTCGTAGTGTGTTGTTGAAGAACTCGTAGAAATGTGGCGATATTCTGATCCTACATCTTGCCTCTTCTCATGTCTTTTATGCGAAGGGGAAAAGATCATGAGAATTGAAACTTTTTAAAACGCCGCAGCTATTCATCTTTTCGGGTTCTTCTGTTTTGACACGTTTCTGCATTCTTCGCCAGATTTATTACACGTATCTTTTCTTTCATTCAATTTCTGAGACGTCCTTTTCAACCGCTGTACTTCAACCGTTCACGTCTTCTCTTCGCATTAAATGCACTTATCTTCTCGAGAATTCTTACCTTCTATATATATCTTCTTCATTCTTCTCTTTCCTTCTCTCTGCAATTTCACCTTACTTCCGTAACTTCCGCATCTGCTACTGTATTGTAACTTTTCTCTTATTCTTTTGATCTTCTATTATTTTCTGCATTCCCATACTAAGAATTCCTCCAGCGGGTCGTAAAAATCTAATTGACTTTGAAAAAATACAGAAGAAGCTTCAAGATAGAGGTTTTACTTTATCCATCATTCCCGATCAAAACCCTAGGGCTGAGCTCTCTGTTAAATTATTTTCTGATTATCCGTGTAATCGCGAGAAGATCATAGTCTCACTAGGTCATTTTGAAGCTGGTCTTCCTATTCCTCTTTATGACCCTGAGCTTCCTTTATTCTATGAAATACTTTCTCATGCGAAGTTCTCGCGGGCTGTATATCAGTTGAATGGGGATTGCATTCGTTTAATGCTTGAGTTTGCTACTTGCGGTGCCGGTAAGGAATCTCTTTACCCCCTGAAGTGAAGAACCCTAAATTTTCTAAAGTTCCAATTGTTCCTGCGAAGTATACTGTAGAAAATTTCTTCGCAAATTATGAGATAATCCCCATGAGGAAGGATAGCACTTGTTGGGGTGTCCGCTTATAGAAGAAGAATGACGTTGCTTAAGATAAAGTTCTTATGTTGTACATTGACTGCCATTCAGGAAAAAATTCATCTCCTCGCTATTCTAATGATGATAAATGGTGTATTTTACGATTATTTTTAGAGGGCCCGTTCATCTCTGGTTCTCATGCTTTACCTGTGAATCTCGTAGAGTACCATCCATGGTGTTCAGCTGGCCTGAAAGGAATACAGAGGTATGTCCCCGAATATTTTTCTTAAATTACCATTATTATTTTCCTCATGATTTTATATATACCCTCGCTGACTACTCCAATTTTATCAAATTAAAAGGCTGAAAGCTAGCTACAAGAAGTTAGGGAAACCCAGTACCTTATTAGCTCTTAAATCACTCACAGATGAAGTAAGAAATATTCCTTTATGATTCTTAACAATATATTGTTGCCTCTATTTCTTATCTTTATCTGTGTTTGAAGGTTATTGAAGAAAGTAAACTCGTTAAGGTTGCGAAGACTAAGGGGAAAGGCAAAGGTGCTCCTCGCAGGGAGAAATCTGCTGCTCCTCTTTCAAAGAAAAGAAAAGTGTAATCCCCATCTCCTTCAACTACTCAATCTATTGAAAGTTCAAGTGATGATACTGATAATGACGATGATGATGGTGATGCTGATATCTCTTCCGCGAAGAAATCCTCCCAAACTGAGTCTTCTATGTCTCAGCTGTCTAGCATATTCTCTGATATTATGTATGGTATTGGGAATGATGCTCTCACTAGCAAATGTCAAGCTCTCGTAAGTATCTGCGATGCTCCTATACTAGTTGACAATGAATCTCTTCACGGAATTTCAAGATCTGTGAGTCCCAACCTCTTAATTTCACTCAGGACTTTGGTATGTTCTCTTTTCTTCGCCACATTTGCGTATTCTCATTTCCTCGCAAGGTTTTAATTTGTATTTATCTTGAAATTTTTTTTGCTTTCCTTCGCAGGATGGAAGAGCTTCTTTTGTTGTTGCCTCAGACTTGTAAAGGAGACGTGTATCCTTTGAAAAGAAGAATGAAAAATTAGAATCTGAGTCTGCTAGTCTTCGCAAGAAGGATTAACAACAGGAATCTGAAGCTGCTAGTTTTTGCAAAAAGGTTAAGCAATTATAAATTGAAGCGTCCTCTCAGTCAGACAAAGTTTATAGTCTCCAAGCTACGAATAATCAACTTTATGGTATGAAATTTCTCTTCTTTCTTTTATCCCTCTGTCCTACGACTTTCTATTATTTGATTAATCATTCTTGCAGATGTTTATCGTCTCTCTGATGAGGCTTCAACCTTTCGTTCTTTTCCTACTTCAATGGATGATAACACTCTTCTTGAACGTCTTAACAATTCATTAAACAGTTTTTCTAATGACCAAATTACATCCCTCTCCATAGATGAACTCAGATCAAAATTTCTCCTTTTAGAGGTTGAACATAGATTCAACTTGAGATTACCCAACAAACTTAAGCGCCATTATCATGATTCTAAAAAAGAAATCAATATTTTAAAAGCCAAGAATATTAAGCTTTCAGATGATAAGGACTGTATTGCTAACCAAGGTGCTCAAGCTTTAGCATATTTCCATAAGACTCTTCTCGATGTTCAAATTGAAAAAGATAGACTTATCTGCGAGAATAATACTCTTGTTGAAAGAGAAAACCAAGTTCGCTCCCGCCTTCTCATTAATAATGATGATGAGTTTGCTTGGGCTGCGAAGATTCTTGATAACGCCAGAAATAATTTAGGTGTAGATGTTAGTCTTCAAGCTGAGAATTCTACTTTGATTAAGGATATGATCGTTGAAAGAGAAGATGGTTATTCTTGTTTTTCCACTAATCCATTTTTTAACTAAATATCCACTATTTTATTAAAAGGTTGTCATTTGTTCGCAGCATCTGAAGGAAATTTTCTCCAAAGAGTTGAAGAGTTGGAAGAAGAAAAAGGACAATTTGCAAAACTTATGTCTTCTCGCAATGAGAAATGTTCCAAGTTCAAGAAGCAGCTACAGATTACCCTGGCGAATTTTAGTAATGTTCTTGTTGGTGTTCGCAATGATTCCATTAAGATGGTCTATAATGATCATAAAATTCCTCATTCTACATATCCTTATCTCGCGGATGAAATACCAGAGAACATTCATAATCTTGTCATCTCTGACAGTGAAGCTGAAGAGTCTGAAGAAGATGAAGAATATAATGAAGATGAAGGTGAAGGGGGGAAATCTGGCGAAAATAATGAAGAATCTAATGAGAAATAATTTTATCTCCTTTTCTAATCTCTTTGTAATATTTGTACATTTATTTCCTTCTCCTTGAAAGATATTCCTGCGAATTTCTCCAGCTTCTAACTTTCCTTGGTGTATAGGTTTCTTTTGTTTCTACCTGCATACATTATAAAACAATTATTTTTTGCAATATGGTTAAACAATATGATTATTAATTTTTACTTATCTGTGTAAATCTGTCATATAAAGATGAATAACAATTTTATCATTCTGTTCATTCCCATACTTGCCTCTGTTAATCATCTGCAATATGAAAGATTGTGCAGATTGTTTTCTGAATAAGATCTGTTTGTAAACTTTGGCCATAATCTCATAGCCATTTCTTGTTCTCTTGTGTGGTCTTATTTTGCCTTCCTAGTTAAAGGTCTTATTTTGCCACGTTTTGTTTTGGAGAAAAAATCGCAGGACTTCCTTATATTCGCATATAAAGACCCATTGATCTTGCCTTATCCTCATTTTGTCAATTTTTTACGAAAATATGACAGGCCTAAGTTTTCTTGCGAAAACAAAGCCCCATGACATTGCCGTCTTGCGAAGAAATCACAGGTCGTCTTTACACTTTCATGTAAAAACCCATTGATCTCATATTATCTTTTTCTCATGGATTTTTGCCTTTGTATAATTGTTGCACAAATATAACAAGCCTAAATATTATTTCGAACATAAAGCCTCATGACATTTGTGTCTTTAGACACTTATCATCTCCCTAATGGAGGGTGCCACCCTTATCTTCCCCCTGGTTGCCCCTTCAAGGAGGCATACATTGGCCATACAAGACTAGATCCTCCTATCCGATCTTAACAACAACCAGTTGTTTTCGTAGCTTCTTATCCCTTTTGCCTATATGACTTATGGTTACGAGACTGCACCCTAAGTGGGGTTTTCTTCGGTCCGAGTGCATCATAGTCAAGACTTGTCAAAAATGGCCAGGGTAGTTTTATACGCCTCAGGCACCCTTGGATCAACTGTGTACCTCGGCGCCTTGATCATACTTTGCACTCCTTAGGAGAGACCCTCGGTCGTCCAACTTTTAATATATATATATAGCTGGAAATCCAAGGTACCTCTCTTGGATGGGCTTTCATTGACCCCAAATCTCCATGACTCAGGTTCCAGCAGCGGTATAACCTTATCCCTGAGCCATGAAAAGAGATACCCCCTTATATGACGTACTTTAGGTCTTACATTTTCCTCTTGCGAAATTTTATCTGCGAACTAGGGTGTACGCCATAAAGGTTCGTCCCATTCTAATATGTCATTATTCTTTGATTTTCTCTTTTTGCATTTCAGCTCTTGTATGATTTTTCAATTTCATCTTTTTCATTGAGTCAAAATATGCTTTTGTAAAATTTTCTCCAACAAATCATTCATACATCTCTTATATTTCATGATTTAAATTTTTTACCTTTTCTACTTACTATTTTCTGCTTCAGCTTTTTTGTTGCGCTTTGCTACTTTTTCTCTATCTGCGAGACGCTCGTCATCTATTGGTTTCAGCACATGTTGACTTCGCAGCATTCCTTCTTCTCGCCGTTCTACTGTATCAACCATCAGCCTTTCACTTCTTTGCTTTTGTTTGATATTATATTTCCAATTTCTGTTCTTCGCAGCCCTTTCCTCGCAAGATTCCATATAAATTTCATAGCACTTTTTTCCATCAATCCAATCTCCCTTTATGACTCCAATACCGCTGGGATGAGGAAACTTAATGCACTGGTGGAAAGTTGACACTATACCTAGAATCCCATGCAGCCAAGGTCGTCCCATCAAGGCATTGTAAGGAGATTCAACATCGACAACACAGAATAGAATTTTAGAAGATATCCCCTTCAGTGGAATTCGCATAGTGATTTACGCTTTAGGTTTATTGGAGGTACCATTAAAACCATAGATTTTATAGGTTGAAGGTACTAGATACTCATCTCTGCCTCCCATTTTTTTATAAGTGTGATAGAACAGGATATCTACAGAACTCCCCGTATCAATTAAAACTCTATTGATTGCCCATGAGTCTTCGGCCTCATCTTCCTCTCCATCTTCTCTTTGTTTTGGATTTATCTCTTGTTTTACCACTAATGGGTTGTCATGCATCTCGCCAGGCTCAGGTACTTCTTGTGCAGTGAAAGAAATTATTTGATTTTTCCATTCTTCTAATGGCGAAGCTTTCACAATATTCATTATTTCTCTCCCATCAGCATCTCTTGTGAAAACTCTGCTTAGGACATTGTCGTGGAAATATTCTATAGTCTTGTATGAATGTATGATGGAGTTACAAAATAGATTCTTCGCTTTTGCTCTAACTTCTATCACAAATGTTTCTCCTCCCTTTCTTGTATTCACTCTGCGAATTTCTGGGGCTAGGGGTAGTTGTTGAGATTGTGGATGACTTATTAGAAAATGGTTTAATTTTCCCTGATCTACCATCCTCAAGTTTATTCTTTTTACATTCCTGCATTCATTTGTTGAGTGACCATGAAAATGATGATAAGAGAAAAATTCTGGATTTCGATTATTTGGGTGTGGCTCTTTTCTCATTTTTCATGGTGCGGGTATGTCATCCATTAAGATTATAGCCTCCCAAATTTTCTCTATGCTAGAATTTAGAGGTGGCATCTTAATTTCTTCCCATATTATCTTTTGACTTCCTTGCCCTCTATAATAATTTTGTCTCTGACCACCATAAGTCTCTTGCGGCTGATCAAGCCTCTGAATCTTATTATTTCCACCTCGTTTGAAAAAAATTTCTTTCCTTTTCAAACTCTTCTTGATATTTGCTTCCCATAGCTACTAATTTATGTTGACCAATGTAATACCCACTCCCCCACACTTAAATATTACATTGTCCTCAATGTAATTGAGTCATCCAACGTAAAAATTAAGATGGGAAATTGAAAAATAAAAATATAATAAACAAAAATAAATAAATAATTAATTATACCTACTGGAATGTACAAAAACAGATCCCCATAAACTAATAACTTGAAAACTTGGGGATAGACCCAAGATACAATATTTACAGACGACAGCTTCACAATTATTTTATGAAAAAAATGGGGACACTGAAACTGTCAGAAACCAAGATTTACCCCTAAACCAAGTTTTTACTGCACATGGAAGTGCGTAAAGAACAAAGTATGGGGATTCTATTGAGACTGGGGAAATATCAATTGATTCATGCACGATATCAGGAATAGGAAAGTCCTATGGGTACTTAGACGCAAAGTAATCCAACAACACTTTAGAAGCACACAATTCTAACCCTAAATTAGGCAACTTTTGGAAGTCTAGGGGTCTAGAAACAACCGCTAAGTCGGGTGAATAATCTTGTGAGGTAGATTCATATATGGAATTAGGCGAATCATCCACACAATCATCTACAGGGTCATCTATATGTTCTGTTTGGAAAAGAGAGTCACTATCAGATTCATCATTATCAACAAATAATCTTTGACATTCAAGAACTCTCAATCTTTGTTCAAAACTAGGTGGTGTGTGTTTGTAATACTTCTCATATATAGTTTGATGTGATTCTTCACTTACCTCATGTGGAGAAGAAAATCCATACCATTGCCTACGCATATATTCAGCAAGCGTCATCTCAGATGAGGTTTCCTGATAATTTGACTTTATACGCATATATTCCGCCAGCGTCATTGTAGGTGACGTCTCCTCAGAAGAAGTCATCATCCTGAAAATAAATAGAAAAAGAAACGCATAAAAAGGAAAAAAATAATCTAAAAAAAATAAAAATACTGTACAAAATAAAAATAAAAATAAATCTAAAAACAAATCCGCGTCGCAACGGCGCCAAAATGATTTATGATTTTTCAAAGTTTTCGTAGTAGTAATTAAGATTCGTTCTCTCAGATTTGCGAAGATTAAATTTAAAGGTTGATGAAAATAATAAAAGATAGAGTCACCGGGTCTAAGATTCCATCGAATCCACAACACGAGGTTCAATTATTTATTCTCAACAATTATCGCTCAGTAAATAAATAAAACATCGACTCTTGTTTTTCCAAAGTAGATCCTCAAAACATTAATTGTATCCCCTAAGCATAGATTATCTAAACAAAGCATAACCTATCTAATTGAATCACAACTAATTTTATCGAATCATAAATAATTCAAAATAATGCTAAAGTCGTATAGAGATTAAAATAATTTTACCCATGTATATAATTCGGATTCATCCGTCGAACCAGTGATGGGGTTTATCTACTCATTATTGCAAAAAGAAAAAAGAAAAGAATAAAAACTATTGTTGCTCGATACAGGCTCCCGGATCCCTAACTCTCGATAATCTTCTCTGACTCCCAGGAATCATTTATATACCCAACAGTCAAGAAATATTTCGAATAAATGCTCATAATATGCTCACAGTAATGACATTAAACTCGGGAATATTTTCTTTATTCTCACGCGATTATGAGTTGTTTTATTCATCCCAAAACTTCCCATCCGACAGAAAAATCTTAAGAGAATATCATCATACGTAACTTTCTATTAACTCAGAGAATCAAATTAATTAAACCCGAGAATATCTTCCTTGCCCTGTTTTGGATAACTACCGAAAAGAACCGAGTTTGCTTCTTCAAAACACTTAAAAGATGTGTGTACATAGTGAGCACATAATATTTGTTCAAATCCCATGAAAATCTGCAACAAAATCTTCTCAATAACTCAATAGAATCTACGAAATATCTTCATCCTCTATTTCTTCTAACCGGTGATAATTTCCTTCCTTTCTCGAATCAACTGCAATTACCACCCCTATTTACTCAAAAAAGGATGATATCTATCCATATCCAAGAATAAATCCCCACAACATCTCCTCAAATTAATCCCAAATATATTCGCAGAAACATAATAGTTTTTCCCGCCAAAACCTGTTGTTCTTGGTGATGAAGAAGGGTGCCCCGTAACAGTTTGAAGGGTGCCCATAATGGGGGGGGGGGGATGTATATAGCAAATCAGGGAGCCCCTTAGATAGTAGAGTGCCCCATAGTAATAGGTTACCCCTTATCCAAAATTGTGAGTCCGAATAACAATTTTCTTTCTGGTGCCAAAATCAACTTTTCGAGCAACTTTCCCCATAAGAGCTTATTTGATAAAAACACCTATAAACAAGATTATTAGTGATAAAATGAGTCCTAGCTAATGTATTTATGGGAGAAAATGCGTCGCACTTTCGTGCTCATCACTCCTGGTCATAAAAATTTGGTTGCTTTTGGTGAGATGCGAAAAAAAGCTTAAAAATAAGGGTTTTACTTTGTCTAAAATTCCATATCAGAACCCTAAATCCGAACTTTCTGTCAAATTATTTTGTGATCATCAATGTTCTCACGAGAAAGTTATAGTCTCGCTAGGTCAACTTGAAGCTGGTCTTCCCATTCCTCTCTACGATCCTGAACTTCCTTTGTTCTATGAGACACTTTCTCATCCAAAATTCTCGCGATCCATATACCAACTTGGTGGGGATTGCATTCATCTGCTGGTGGAGTATGATACTCGCGGTGCTGATAAAAAATATCGCTACCCTGAATCTGCGAAGAATCCAAAATTTAAGTATGTTCCAATTATTCTCGCAATGTATACCGTAGATAATTTCTTCATAAATTATGACATAATCCCCATGAAGAGGGATACCACCTGTTGGGGTGTTTGCTTGCAAAAGAAGGATGATGTCGCGAAAGATAAAATGCTTATGCTGGATATTGATTGGCATACTAGTACTAATCAAGGTCCGCGTTATTCCAGCGATGAAAAATGGTATATCTTCCCTTTACTTTTAGAGGGTTCATATATTTCTGGTACCCATGCTTTACCTGCGAATCTCGCAGAGTTCCAACCGTGGGTATTCAGCTGGACTGAGAGAAATAAAGAAGTATGTTCTCTTAATCCTTTGCATAATAAATTACCATTATTAATTTCTTCATGTCTTTAGATTCTCGCTGACTATCTTTTTTTTATCAGATTGAAAGGTTGAAAGCCAGCTATGATAAGTTTGGGAAACCTGCTACTTTCTTAGCTCTCAAATCTCTCACAAATGAAGTAAGAAATATTTCTTTATAAATTTTTACAATATATTGTTGCCTCTATTTCTTATCTTTATCTGTGTTCGCAGGAAATCGAAGAAAGAGAACCTGTCAAGATTGTGAAGACTAAAAGAAAATACAAAGATGCTTCTCGCAAGAAAGAATATACTATTCCTCTCAAAGAGAAATCTGATGCCCCTCGTAGAGAAAAATCTGGTGCTCCTCCTTTGAAGAAAATAAAAACCCAATTCTCTTCTTCTTCAACTCCTCAAGCTAATGCAGAAAACTCGAGTGGTAATTCTGATGATTTTAATGCTGATGTCCCTTCTACCATGGAGTCTTCCCAATATGATTCCTCCATGACTCAACTGTCCAAGATCTTCGTCGATATTACATGTGGTATCGCAAATGATTATGGAGATGAAGCTCTTAAGGGGGTATCCCAGGCTATCACTAAAGTCTGTAATGCTCCGATATTGGTTGATAATGATTCCCTCCAAGGAATCTCAAGATAAATATCTCCCAATCTCTTAAATTCTCTTGGAATTCTGGCATATTTTTATTTATTTACTATACTTATGTATTCATGTCCTCGCCAGCTTTAATTTACATTGTTCTCTCGCAGACTGGAAGAGCTTCCTTTGATGTTGCCTCAGACTTGGAGAGGAGGTGTGCATATTTTCGCAAGAAGAATTCAGTTCTTCACAAGAAGAATGTGGATTTGGAATCAGAGTCCGCTAGTCTTCGCGGGCAATTGGAATCTGGGTCAACTGACCTTCAAGAAAAAATCAAGCAGTTGGAAACTGATCTAACTTTCTCGCAAGAAAAGGTCGCAAGCCTCCAAGCTGCGAATGATCATCTTTATGGTAAGAAATCTTTCCCTTTCTTTTTATCCTTGTATTCCTTTGCATTTTGTTCTTATTATTCTTCTTCGCAAATGTTTATGGTCTTTCTGACGAAGCTGTATTCCTTCGTTCTTTTCCAAACCTAATAGATGATGATACACTTCTCAATTACCTTAATGAATCCTTAGGTAGTTATTCAAATGAACATATTAACTCCCTTTCTGTAGATGATCTTAGATCCAAATTTCATGTTTTATCAATTGATCATAGATCTACCTTGAAAGCGGCCAATGCATCCAAGCGTCAATATCTTAATTCTAAAGATGAAATCAAGATTCTAATAGCTCAAAAAAGTGATCTTATAAATAAAAGGAATCGCATCTCTATACATGGAGCACAAACCTTAGCGGATTTTCATAAAACCCTTCTTGAAGTCCAAATTAACAGAGATAAACTTATCCGCGAGAGAGATGATCTTGTTAAAAGAGAAAAACAAATACGTTCCCTTCTTCTTATTAACGATGATGATGAATTTGCTTGGGCTGCAAAGATTCTTGACAACGCCAGAGCTAACTTAGGTGTAGATGTTAGTCTTCATGTTGAACAAGCGGCCTTAATTATGGACATGATTTCTAAAAGAGAAGGTTGCTAACTGCTCTTCCTCATTAATTTCTTGTCATTAATCTTCTTATCTTTGCAGAATTTTCAATTTTTTGTAATATATTCGCAGGAGTTGAGAAGAGATATACTGAAAGAATTGGAGTACTTGAATCTGATAAGAATCAACTCGCAAATACTCTTGCTGCTCGCAATGAAAAATATTCAAGGTTGAAAGATCAATTGAAGATTACTGCTGCGAATTTTAGTAATGCCCTTATTGGTGTTCGTAACAATTCCATTAAAATGGTCTGCGATAACCATAACATTCCTCATTCTACATATCCTGATCTCGCAGAAAAAATTCCAGCGAATACCCCAAACCTTGTTATCTCTGATAGCGAAGCTGAGAAATCTGACGAGGATGAAGCTGATGGTAAAGGTGAAGAAGAAGAAAAATATGGCGAAGATGATGATGGATATAATTAGTCTTGAACCCCTCTGTAATATTTGTTCATTTATCTCTTTCTTCTTGTATTGTATTGCTGCAAGTATCTCCAGCTTCTAACATTCCTTAATGTATAAATTTCTTTTGCTTCTATTTGTAAATTGAAAAGCAATTCTTTTCTGCGATATAATCAATCAACATAATTATTAATCTTTAACTATCTGTGTAAATGTGTCATATAATAATGTCTACGTAAATTTATCATATGATGATGAATAATAATTTTATCATTCTATACATTCCCATACTTGCCTCTGTTATTCATCTTCAATATGGAAAAATTGAGTAGAGCTTAGATATCAGTTGTAAATAAAGTTGAGTTGCGAGCATCATCATAAGTATCAGTTGTATACTTTTATGACCTATGCGTGAATATCGCAAATTTCATAATCTCTACAGGAATATCGCAGTCATTCAACTTCTTGTGGTCTTATTATGCCTTCCTAGTTAAAGGTCTTACTTTGCCACTTTTTGTATTTGCGACAAAATCGCAGGACGTCTTTACATTTGCATGTATTGACCCATTGATCTTGCCTTATCTCTTTTCTTTCAATGTATTGCGATAATATGATAAATCTAAGTTCTCTTGCGAGAACAAAGCCTTATGACATTACCGTCTTGCGATGAAATCGCAGGACGTCTCTACACTTTTGATATAAAGACCCATTGATCTCATCTTAACTTTTTCTTATGGCTTGTTGCCTCTTTATAATTTTTGTCACGTGACAATATGACATGCCTAAATGTTCTTGCGATCATAAAGCCCCATGACATTGCCGTCTTTAGACACTTATCAGCTCCCTAATGGAGGGTGCCGCCCTTATCTTCCCACTGGTTTCCCCTTCAAGGAGGGAACATCGGCCATACAAGACTAGCTCCTCCCATCCAGATTTACCAATAACCAGTTGTTTTTGCAGCCTCTTGTCCTTTATGCCTATATGGCTTATAGTTACAAGACTGCACCCTAAGTGGAGTTTTCTTTGGGACGAGCGCATCATAGCCAATACTTACCAAGAATGTCTAGGGTAGGTTCTTCCGTCCCGGGCATCCTTGGTTCAACCGTGTACCTCGGCGCCTTGGTCATACTTTGCACCCCTTAGAAGAGACCTTCAGTCGTCCAACCAGGGTATAACCTTATATAGTTGGAAATCTAAAGTATCTCTCCTAGATAGGTATCTCAAAGAGATGGACCCCAATCTCCGTGACTCAGGTTCTAGCAGTGGTATAACCTTATCCCTGAGCCACGCAAAGAGATACCCCCTTATATGACGCACTTTAGGTCTTACATTTGCCTCTTGCGAAATTGTATCCGCGAACTAGGGTGTACGCCATATAGGTTTGTCCCATTCTTATGTCTCTGCGAAATTTTATTCGCGTTTCTTGCGAATATTGCAATTCTGGTGAAATTTCTTTTCTTTGATCTTCTCCTTATTTGCATTTCAACTCTTGTATAATTTCTCAATTTTATTTCTTTCATTCAAAAAAAATATCCTTTTGAAATATTTTCTTCAACAAATATTTTGCGAATTCTTCAACGAATCATTCATAAATTTCTTAAATTTCTTCATTTTACCTTTCTACTTACTACTTTCTGCTCTTTTGTTGCGTTTTGCATCTGCGATTTGCTCGCCATTCATACACTCATGTTGATTTCGCAGTATTCTCTCCTCTCACCACTCTATTGTGTCAACCATCAGCTTATCACCTCTTTGTTTTTGCTTGATGCTTCGTTTCCAATCTATGTTCTTTGCTGCCCTTTCCTCGCACGATTCCATGTCAATTTCATAGCATTTCTTCTCATCAGCCCAGTCTCCCTTTATTATTCTAATACCATTAGGATGAGGAATTTTAATACATTGGTGAAAGGTTGACGCCACACCTAATATCCCATGTATCCAAGGTCGAACAATCAGGGCATTATAAGGTGATTCCATATCCACAACGCAGAATAAAATCTTAGAAGATAACCCCTTTAATGGAATTCGCATTGTAATTTCCCCTTTGGGCTTGTTGGCGGTACCGTTGAAACCATAGATTTTATACGTTGATGGTATCATATCTTCGTCTCTTCCACCCATGGTTCTGTAAGTATGATAAAATAATATATCAACTGAACTTCTAGTATCTATTAGAACTCTATTAATTTCCCAGGAATCTTCAGTTTTACCATTATCATTTTCTTCATCTTCTTCTTCTATTTATTTTGGATTTATTTCTATCCTTACCACCAGTGGGTTGTCATGCATCTCGCCAGGCTCTGGTACTTCTTGCGTAGTGAAAGAAATAGTTTTCTTTTTCCACTCCTTTAATGGCGAGACTCTCGCGATATTCATTATTTATCTTCCATCCGTGTCTCTCGCGAAGACTCTGCTTAAAACATTGTCGTGGAAATCCTCAATAGTTTTGTATGAATGTACGATGAAATTATAGAACAAATTCTTCGCCTTGGCTCCAACCTCTATCACAAATGTTTCTGCTCCTTTTACAGTATTTAATCAGCGAATATCTGGTGCTAGTGGTAGTTGCTGAGATTGTGGATGTCCTATTAGAAAATGATTTAACTTTCCTTGATCAATCATCCTCAAAATTATTCTTCTTACATTCCTGCAATCATTTATTGAATGACCATGAAAATGATGGTAAGGACAAAATTCTTGGTTTCGATTATTTTGATGTGGCGCTTTTCCCATGTTCCAGGGTGATGGTATATTTTCCATCAAAATGATAGCTTCCCAAAAAAAAATTATGCTGGTATTCAGGGGTGGCATCTTGATTTATTCCCATATTACTCTTTGATTCCCTTGTCCTCTGAAATTATTTTGTCTCTGACCACCATAAGTCTCTTGTGGATGATCAAGTCTTTGAACTTTATTATTTCCACCGCGATTGTAATAATTCTTTTCTCTTTCATACTCCTCTTGATATCGACTTCCCATAGCCACTAACTTATGTTGTTTTTCAATCACCACTTTCTCTTGTTGTGGCTGCGAGGTGCTCGCCACATTGTTGATCATTTTAGGAAGTAAACTCCCATTCGCCACTATTGAGATAGTGTTTGCGACTGGATATGATTCTATCTCATTTTTTTCCCCTCCAAAGCAATGTATTCTTCTTGTAGTTCTCGTAACTCAGTCATTGTGATGGTATTTTGATTCTGAAAATTTGTATCTCTCATACACTCTTCCTACCATTTCACTGCATATTGTATTCCATCTTATGGTTAGGTGTTTCATACTCTCTCCAATCCTCTATTTTAATCCAAATACATCTTCAATACCGGGTCGTGAAGAATTGTTGCTTATATATGCTCCCAGAAATGTAGCTTGCAAATGGTCTAAAGAAGTTATTGTATTTTTAGGTAAGCCTTCGAACCATTTTAACGCCTCGACAGTTAAACTAGATGCAAAGTACTTGCATAACACAACATCATGGTTTTCCCATTGTAGCATACACCTAACATAAGCCTTAACATGTTGAACAACACAGGTAGTCCCATCGAAGATACTGGTTAATGCTGGTAAATTGCATTTTGGAGGGATTCCTCTTAATTGTACTTCTTGAGTGAATGGAGTTCTTGCAGCTTCTTCAATGGCTTCATCAAGTTGTATCCTGCCTCCTTCTCTTCTGTTATTCAACATTCCCCTCATTTCTGCTAATTCTTTTAAAATTTGTTCATTTTCAGCTGAATTTTTCTCCATCGGTCTTTTCAGTGTAGCTTCTCTTCTTCTACGTTCATGTCTTTCTTGTCTTACGAGATTTTGTGTATCTTCATCTGCATATTCATTCTGCCTTCTCCTGCGATTTTCCACCTCATCTCCTTCTAGATTTCGCAACTGATTATGCCTCCCAATTTCTTCTCTGCGAGTTTCTTCATTTCTCATTGCTTCTCTTCGTTGTCTTTCTATTCTTATCTGTATTCTATCAAATTCTTCATTGATATTATGGTTATGGCGATTTTATGTGCGTCTTCTTTCTCGATTGTCATGATTATCTGCCGTATTGCTTCTTGAAACTCTTGTTCTTCAATTTATGCTCTTAATCTTTCTCTTTCGCAAGCCAAACGTGCTTGTTCAGCATAATGCCTCTCAATTTCCTCCTCAATGATTCTTTGATTTCTTTGGATTTCTCTCCCATGTAATATTCTTATTCCTTCTTCTCGATTTTCTTCACCATCTTGGTTATTTCCGCGCTCTTGATTTCTTTTATCACGTCTACCATTCACAGTTTCTCCGCGTGGAATGTAGCGATCACGAATCATCTCTTCTTCTCTATGATGTTGTTCTTCATTTGGATTTTGCATTTCCTCTCGGATATTTGCTCCAGCATTTCTCATAGGGGAATTTTTCCTTGGTTCTTCTCTAAATGATCTTTAACTTGATCTATCAGTACTTCTTGATCTCCTACTTTGCAATCTCAGATTCTGCATTCTTAACTCATGATTCTGTCTTGTTAAATTTGCACGTTCTTCTGCTTCTAATCTCCTTTCCTCTTGTATTCCTTGTCTTAAATCATCTGCCGTTTCATTTTCGCCTTCTCCATGAATTAATCTTTCAACCACTCCTTGATCAATTTCTTCTCTTCTCTTATTTCTTAACTATCGATCTTCTGCTTCATCCATCGAATCTGATCGCCAAGTATGCACGTTAACTCTATCACAATCCACAACTCTATATTGTATTGGTGTTTACTGATTTGGCTGTTGAACTTGATTTTATCCTTCATTCCTTGTTCTATTTCTTCTTGTTATTATTCTTGAAGATTCTCCCATTTTATTTGTTTCTCCACCTGCAATTCTTTTACTCCTCCTTACGGTTTTTGGTGGTTCTGATGTGTTTCTTCTTCTTCTAGACATTAATCTTAGTAATCTGTTGAATGTTGTGTAAGATCTTTCACTAATTATTCCAACTTCCTTCCAATCACAATGTCAATTTTTATCTTTTTCTTCAAAAAATCATCAATTCCTCCCTGTTTCGGGCACCAAAATGTAGTTGCAGGAAATCCTACACTACACCTTTGATAAGATCTTATAGTGATTAACACATATTTGATGATTAAAACAACACTTTATTATTTGCTTCTCAGAAATGTTTACAAGTAATGGAAGAAGATCAAGAACACAACCGTTATCTTAAATTTTCTCTCTCCTCAAGACTTTCTCAACACTCAAAAATACATCATCCTTTTCTGAATCTACTGGGTCTCTTTATATAGGGTAATTACATAGTGTATGACAGCTAAGTTTTCCTTTAATTTCGGATTTGGTTCACGATGCTCTCGCGGTAGTTGTAATGCTGACTCTCGCAGGTGTCGTGTCCATCGCAGGACAATCACGTTCTTCCAGTGTTTCTTCATTCGTCAGCTATTATGTCATTCTTTTAATTATTCTGTGACACATGCGAAGTGTTGTTGAAGAACTCGCGGTAAAGCTCGTAGACTTATTGCTAATCTCACAAGAGTAATATCATGGCGATTATTCTGGTCCTACAAGAGATTTGACTTTTGTCAAAAGGTGTCTTCAAAAACGGTGCAGGATTTGCAAAAATCAGCAGTCAAAGTTTTTAAAATTGCTTTCACATTGAATAGGGAAGTTATTCGTGTATATCAGCAGAAACCTAGCGCAATGGATGGTTTCTCTCTTTGCAAAGATTATCCCAGTCCAATGTTGGTTTGGAGGCCTTGTGCTCAGTAATCTTGTTATAAAATGATTCTTGTGTTACCTCTTATGCAGGAATCATAATATACAATAGGACTGTAATGTAATCTTGTCAACTTATGTACCAGGTCAGGGTCATGAACGGTCTCTGCTAACTGGATAACTATTTTATATTAGGGTTTGGAAAAAGGGGTGTTTTGGAATTTGTAAACCTTTATCCCTGTTTAAATGCTTTTCCTCTTAAGCATCTTCATTTCATTCTCTCTATCATGTCTTCCTCCAATCTTTCAAGTAAGGAAAGTGATGTATGGACTTTTATGTTTCCTTCAAAGAAGATTCGCTTCGACTCTTCTGACAATGAGATGTGTTATGATAAACATGTTTCTTTTTCTGATGAGAATCCTACTGTCTCTCAGTTTGACAAGATCTCTTTAACCATGAATCTCGTTTTGGAACAAGTTCATGCTCTGAAAAATGAACTCGAAGGTTCTTCCAAAAGGCTTGAAGAGAAAATGGATTGTCTTGAGTCAAGAATTGATTTAATCGAAAGTGAGCTCGAGGAATACAGGGAATACGAGAAAAATACTCAAGGTGAGTAAAATGAGTTATAAAAGGTTATGGTTAAATGCCTAGGATGTCTTCTTTTTTGATTAGTTGGAAGAATAACTAGTGCTTTGAATAGCAACGACTGTGATTACACATAGCTATCTTTTGTTTCATTCTCTTTGTTATATTTTAGGTTTATTGGATTTTAAATTCTAAAAATATTTTGAGGATGATTGTTATTGTAACATTTTATTGGTTTCTTATATTGCAATATTTTATGGGATATGTATTGTTTACGGTCGTGAACTTGAAGGTCCCATATTGTTGTCAAAAGTAAAGTCGTTTGTGATCGGTATTCGTATTGGTTCAAGGACGAATCGACTTTTGACAAATTACAAACGCTAAGCCTATGCAATCATGAATTTGATTGAAAATAGGATGTGATCGTTTGTCTTGCAAGGATAAAGTCTATTATTTCACTTTGTGATGCAAAGATATAATTGATTCTTGTATGTTTATCCACGGTTTTGGTCTTTATTGATCTATTGTTTGTAAACCGTGAAGGCTCCATTGTGTGTCTTATGTTGAGCACCTTACAAATAAGTCGATTTACCTTGGATTTATTGGTTGTTCCATGAGATGCTAAATTTTGAGCATTAGAAACTAAATTAATCATCCTTGGTTATTCAGTTTGTACTCCATAAGCTTCTTTCTCTCCTATGTTGAGTACATATACGGTTAAGGTTGTCATGTCTTATGTCAATCTTAGTCAGGGTTCCATAATCTCTTATGTAGAGCCCATATGAACTAAGTTAACCATCTTGTTTGGTAATTTAGTTATTTGCTTTTGTCGAGCAAATATTTTAATAATTAAATTGATTACCTCGGTGATTAGTTTGGTTATTAGTTCTTGATATTCCGATTAGATTAATTATAGGTTCTCTTGTAGTTAATCTAATTGAGTTTTCATATATTCCACAAGCTCTTGTGTTGAGTATACGAACGACTATACTAATCATGTTTTATTGGTTATTGTAGTCATATATTCCATAAGGTTTCTCTTATGTCGAGTATACGTATATTTTGTGAGGTTTCCCTTGTGTTGAGTAGATCGTATATTCCATAAGAATCTCCTTATGTCGAGTATCTTTAATATTCCGTAAGGTTCTCCTTATGTTGAGTATTTCAACGGTTAAGTTAGTCATATTCATATGATTAACTTGGTCGTAGCTCCATAGGTTTACTTATGTTGAGCACTTTTCAATTAAATTGATCACTTTTGTGGTTTGATTTAGTTGTGTTATCTAATTAAATTAATCATGGGTTTACTTGTGATTTATTTGGTTGAAGGTTGGATATAGAAAATCATTCGCGTGGTTTTTGGTGTCCAATTAAAATCCTTATTTTCTTTCGAAATTAAGGTCGCTCTTGTTGTCCTTTTGGGGATGACATATTATGGGGGAGAGTTCTTTTGAACTTGTTCTTGATGGTAATATCTTGCGGGGAGTGCGGCTGTGGAATTTTTAGGGATTATCTTGTATCTTTAAACTCCTTAATGAATGCATTTATCTTAGGCTTTATGATTGCATCTAAATTAAGATGGTATGTATTCTATTTTTTGGTTTTGAAAAGACTCTTGTGGAGATTTCATTATGAACCCGTTCTTGTACCTTTGCCAATTTTATTGACAAAAGGGGGAGGAAATATTGTAGTTCACACTACATATACATATGGTTTTCGGATCATTGTGTAAGGGGGAGTGGTTTCCATGATTGAGACAGAGTATGAACTAAGGGGGAGTAATACATATCACCATAGTATTATTGTTAAAGTCGTGATGCAATTGGACTTTGATGTTCGTAATAATACTATGACACTGTAAAATAATGATCGAGACTCTTGATTTCTCTCGTTATTTGTGCTATGGATCTTCAACAACGGTGATACTAAACTTACAACCTTTGGGATCATTGGAGTACTTGGAAAGACGAAGATTTCAAGGAACATTGAAGATTAGACTATGGAAGAGGAGCCACTAAAGTTTATCTTTTTTGTATTTCATATGTATTGGTAGTTTTGTCACTAAAATTGACAAAGGGGGAGATTGTTAGAGCATAGATCGGTCAACCTTGCATGCGTTGCTATATCAAGAATGTTTGTCAATGCTAGTGATCAAAACTATAAGTCTTGATTTCTAGCCTATTTAGCTAAGTCTCGGACTAGGATAGAAAAGTGTAGTAAGCTCAAGGACTTCATGGCGATTCAACTACAACGATGAAGATCTACACCAAGGAACCATGTAACTTCATCAACAAAAAGGTATGTGAAGACTTGAACTTATCTATCACTCGAAAGTCTATCTATTCTATCTCCTACTTCTTGAGACGTAAGTCGTATGCTAAATATATAGACTAGATCAAACACATTTGGTATTTCGAGTTGAGTATTCAATGCTTATCTTTTTCTCGAAATTCATGTGTTGGTAAAGCTTATCGCTTTGATCAGGTTTATCTTCGTTTTTCAATCATATTTGAGAATTGCTCTGATGTGAAGACAATCTGTGAATAACGGTTGGGATAGCATCCTCTAAGAATGTCTCAATGATTGAAATGAGAGTTTAGATTACATAACACTGTATACCTTGATCCGGAGTTTCCCAACTCTGTTGAGCAAGAAGAATCGGGAGGATTGTTGAATTTGCTTGCCAAGTACGCGAACCCAGTCCGCAGACTCAGCCCGCGAACTGACAAAAGTTTTCGAACCGAAAATTTCTGTTGGGTTTTTCCATTAAATCGTTTGTGTGCTTATTCCGCGATTTATGCTTCCTCACAATTAAGACTTTGGGCAACAAGTGAGGATGAAGATATCGACACCATCAGTGAGTGTTGAGGTGAGAATAATCCTCACCATTCATAACCGAATTATTCTTCGAATGATTTAATAACACAGTTGACTGTGTTTACTTAGGCTTTTCCTTTCTCTTGTTGTGCCTAGAGTCTGTACACAGTTTCTGAAATCCCAAAAACTTACTTATATTCCTTAATCGTTTACGAATATTTCGGAATATTTTGACTTCGCAACAAGTAGCGAGATCATCTTCTTTAGATGAAGAATTTCTTGTATCATTAGATACATTCAAACTCGATTGACTTCAAACGAATTTCGAACATTTGTCAAGATCTAGGATTAACCTTTCACTATTCATAATTCCCAACTCTAGTCTTTCTAGAAGAAGATTAGACAGACATGAGAAGTCATCATTATAGTTGGCAATAAATGCATTGGATTCATCCTCCGGAATATCATTAAGAGTGGAGACATAAGCTCTATTGCACTTTTCGGTCTTTCTGCTGGGACAATGTTTTGCCATATGTCCGAATTTACGGCACTTGAAGCATTGAACTTCATTACTACCCTTTATATGGCAAACATATGATATGTCAGGAACATGTTCACCAAGAGATAAAATGTTCTTGATTCGTTGCGCGAGAAGCACAATAGTTAAGTCAAGCTCTTTTTCAACAGGTGTCATACCTTTTTGGCAACAATTATTAGTTTGATTCTTCAGCAGAATTTCTTTATAAAAAATCTTTAACTTTCCCACAAGAGAACTTCGAGAAAGTGTAGAGAGATCATTCCCTTCTATTATGGCTTATTTCTTAGACTCGTATTTGGATGGTAACAATCTGAGAATTTTGCATACTATTTCTTTTTCAGGTATAACATTTCCAAGAAGAAAGAATGCATTAGTAATCTCAGAAAGTTTATAATAAAACTCCTCAAAGGTGTCGTTATCATCCATATGAAGATGTTCCCATTAAAGTGAAAGGGTGAGAAGTCTAGCTTATTTTTCGGATTCATCTTCTTCAAATACAGTCTCAAGATTATCACATGCTTCTTTAGAAGTTTTACATGACAGCACAAGATGAAGGTGATCAACACTGACTGCATGCAAAATGGCGTTCAAGCCAACAAAATTCTGTATTGCAAGAACACTTTCTTCAAGAGTATAAAATGCAAGTGGCTTATGTAGGATCAGAATATCGTAACAGCAACAACCTTGCGAAGTCATCATCATTAATACATTGCGAATCCGTCGCAGACTAACTACAGAAATAACATAACAGATGACGGCAACTTAAACACGAGAAAGATGTGAAGACCTTGCGATATTTAAGAATATTGCGAACATTAACACTTAAATACTTGCGATAATATCGCAAACCAGATCCGAAAATAAAGGACAACTTAGCTGTCATCCACTATGTAATATCCTATATAAAGAGCCGAATAGGCGTAAGGAAAGGGGAGGATCTTTTTAGAATGTTGAGAAAGTTTTGAAAAGAGAGAGAGTCCAAAACAGTGTTGTATTCTTGATTTCATTTCCTTCTTGTAACATTTCTGGAATCTATTAATAAAAAGTATAGTGTTGATCATAAAGATGTGTTGATTATTATGAATTCTTGTGAGGGATGTATTGTAGGATTTCCTGCAACTACATAATGGCACTAGAAACATGGATGATGTGGTTTTAGCGTGAAGATTGATATTGTGATTTGAAAGAATCTGGAGTAGCTGGTGAAGAGTTTCATATAATTTTCAACAATTCATTGAGATTGAAGAGATGGCTATAAGAAGAAATACTTCAATACAACTAACAACTGTTAGAAGGAGATTAGAAGCGGAAGAACGTGCAAATCTGACAAGGCAAAATCATGAATTGGGGAATAATGAACAAAATCGCAGAGGAGAAAATGAGAGGTATAATCATGTGCGAATTCATGAAAGAGATGAAAGAGGAGATCGCAGGGAAAGACAACAAGAGAGGATAATGGAGAATAATCAGCAAAAAATAGTAGCTATGGGATGTCGTGACCAAGAAGAATTTGAGAGAGAAAGAAACTTCTATAGCCGAGATGGAAAGAACAAAATTCAAAAACTTGATCAACCACAAGAAACTTATGGAGGTCAGAGGCAAAATCATCATAGGGGACATGTAAGTCATAAGATAATATGGGAAGAAATCAAAATGCCACCTTTAAATGCTAGTGTGGAGAAAAAAATGGAAGCTATAATCTTGATGGAAAACATACCAGCACCGTGGAACAAGGGGAGTGAACCACCTCCAAACCACAGAAGCCATGAATTTTTCTCTTATCACCATTTCCATGGACATTCGACAAATGATTGCATAAATATAAAGAGAATCATCCTCAGAATGATCGATTAGGGAAATCTAAATCATTTTCTAATAGGGCAACCACAATCTCAACCATTACCACCTCCACCAGAAATTCGCAGAGCTAATACAACAAAGGAAAGAGAAACATTTGTAATAGAAGTTGGAGCGAATGAAAAAAATCTGTTTTGTAACTCTATTGTGCACTCATACAAAACTATTGAGGACTTTCATGATAGCGTTTTGAGCAGAGTTTTCACAAGAGATGCTGATGGGAGAGAAATAATGAATATTGCGAAGACTTCGACATTGAAAGGAATAATGAATATTGCGAAGACTTCGCCATTAAAATAATTGCAAAATCTAACCATCCCTTTCACTGCAGAAGAAGTACCTGAGGCTGGTAAAATGCATGAAAACCCATTGGTGGTAAGACTAGAGATCAACCTAAGACCAAGAGATGATGAAGATGATGAAGCGGAGGATTCATGGGAAATAAATAGAGTCTTAATTGACACCGGAAGTTCCGCGGGCATCCTTTCTATCATGCATATAAAACTATGGGAGGGAAAGATAGAGATTTAATACCCTCAACCTATAAAATCTATGGCTTTAACGGTACTTCAAATTATCCAAAATGAGAGGTTGCTATGCGAATTCTATTGAAAGGATTATCTTCTGAAGTTCTATTATGTGTTGTCGATGTAGAGTCTCCATATAATGCTTTGATTGGAAGACCTTGGATACATGGGATTCTAGGCGTTGCTGTAGTAGCAGGAAATCCCACACTACCCCTCACCAGAATTCATACAATCAAATCATTTTAGATCAACAATTATAAATTTTATTGATTAATCTCACAACTTTTACAAGATAATAAGGAAATGAAGCTAAAGAATTAACAACCGCTCTGGACTTTCTCTCTCATAATGACTTGCTCAACACTCGAAAAAGATCCCCCCTTCCTTACGCTTGTTCAACTCTTTATATAGGGAATTACATAGTGGATGACAGCTAATCTGTCCTTTATTTTATGATCTGTCTTGCAATATTCTCGCAAGAGTTCTATTTTCAATCTTCGCAAGCACTATAATCATCGCAGAGTCATCACACTTTTCTCATGTTTCTGCAATCGTCATCTATTACATCATTCTTCAAATTATTCTGTGACGCTCGCAATATGTTGCTAACCAAACTTCGCAAATGAGTCCTTCTTGCGATATTCTGATCCTATATCTTGCCTATTATCATGTCTTCTCTACGAAGGGGAGAATGTCATGAGAAATTATTTTTCACAATACCGCAACTTTTCATCTTTTCATACTCTCTGTACTGACACGACTCTGCATTTTGCGTAAACTTTGTTACACGTACTTCTTCTTTCATCCATATTTTGACACGTCTTTTTAAACTGCTGCCTTTTAACCTCTCACGTCCACCCTTCGCATTAAATGCACTTATCTTCTTGAGAATTTCTACTCTCTATATATATTCTTCTTATTCTTCCCTTCTCTTCTTTTTACTTTCTTCTCAGCTTCTCTGCAATTTTACTGTTCATCTGTGAATTTCGCTTTTGCTTGTGCTACTGTCACTTTTCTTGATGTTTCTTCTTTTGATTTTTACCTTCTTCTTCATTCCCATACTAAAATTCCTCCAACTGGTCGTAAAAATGAAATTGCTTTTGAAGAAATTCGAAAAAAACTTCAAACTAGAGGTTTTAATTTATCTCCCATTCCTGGTCAAAACCCTAAATCTGAGCTTTCCATTAATCTATTTTCTAATCATCCTTGCAATCATGAGGAGGTCATAGTCTCGCTAGGTCAGCTTCTCGCTGGCCTTCCCATTCCCCTTTATGATCCTGAACTTCCCTTATTTTATGAAATACTTTCTCATGCGAAGTTCTCACGGGCTCTATATCAATTAAGTGGGGATTGCATTCGTCTAATGCTTGAGTTCTCCAATCGTGGTGCTGGCAAGGGATCTCTTTATCCTGATGAATCTAAAAATCCTAGGTTCGCTGACGTTGCGATTGTTCCTGCGAACTATACCGTGGAAAATTTCTTTGCGAATTATGAGATAATTCCTATGAAGAAAGACAGTACTTGCTGGGGCGTTCGCTTAAAGAAGAAGGATGATGTTGCTGATGACAAGATACTTATGCAAGACATTGATTGGCATCATGGCAAGAACATATCCCCGCATTATTTCAGTGATGATAAATGGTGTATCTTCCCTTTAATTCTAAAGGGTCCGTACATCTCTGGATCTCATTTTTTGCCTGCGAATCTCGCAGCATATGAACCACGGGCATTCAATTGGCCTGAGAGAGAAACTGAGGTATATTTCCACACTTTTCTTGAGTTTTTATTCTTTTCACTCTCATATATAATTTTGCTGGCCACTCTAATGTTTTCACTTGCGAAATTTTCAGATTGAAAGGTTGAAGGCAAGCTATATCAAGACTAGGAAAATTAGTACTTTATCAGCTCTTCGATCATTCACAGATGAAGTAAGATATTCTCTTATGATTCTTCACAAAATATTGTTGCCTCTATTTCTTATCTTGATCTGTGTGTGTAGGTGTTTATAGGTGAAAATAGCTTCTGCTGATTTTGGTAATTGCAGGTGTGAAGGTGAGAAACTGTTTAAACCCTAAATAATGTACTGCAAGGGAGTACTTTTAGGTTTGAGAGATCAATCTTTACAAGTCCGGCCTAAACCAAGAAATGGACGTTCCAGACTTGCTTCGGTCATAAAGAGGAGGAGAATGGGTTGGTTTTGGGGAGGGAAGCAAGGAGAGTGGTCAGACCAAAATATTTGATTCTGGAAGAGCAATTGGGTTTCTACGACTTGTTGTTAGAGAAGTACGAGAGCTCACGAGGAGAGCTACCAGGTAAGTACTTATGAGTGTTGTGTGGTCCGAATGAACTTGTTGTTCAAATGGAAATAGGTAAGACCTATTTATACAAGTCAAGGTATAAACGTACCCTGGTCTCTTTAAGGAGTGGGGAAGTAAATATGAGGAGGTGGTAACCGTATGCATGGAATTGATGTCCCATAAAGTGGTTAACGCATAAAATTGGTTTTCATGAAACTGTTAACGTTATGGAATTGATGTTCCATAAAGTTTGTTAACTCACACCTTTATATCCCATGAACATTTCCCACATAACTCCTGTATTTACTAGGTGCCTCACCCTTATGACACTTCCTTATGAGGGGCGTAGTGTACGCCGCACGCTGTAGACCACCAAACCAATACCCAAAGAGAACCCCCCATGTTTGTGTTGATGTCTCGAATGTTTTGGAAAACATGTAAAACATTGTTGTGGATTGACAAGTCGAGCGTGGGGAACTTTCTAGCCAGGTGACCTTCGATGGTCGAGATGTTGCATCTCGAGAGAAGGGGAAACCGTTGATCGTCGCCCGCCTTCATTTTTGGTAGCCGCGTAGTGAGGTCCAATAGGCTGGCATGGCTAGGGTGTGTTTGGACTTGGCATGAGGATCCAAGGGTTTTCCATGGTCGTATGGCATGGTTAGGGCCAAGTCAAGGGCGCTTGGCTAACCGTGGCGTGACTAACACGACTAGGTCCAGGGCATGACGCGACTAGCTTGGCTAGGTTTGGTTTGGCTTGGAAAGTAGGGCCATGGGGTATCCATGGGCGCATGGCGTGACTAGCTTGGAATAGGCGTGTGACTAAGTTAGGGTTTTGGGCCTAAAGTCGTGAGGGGAATTTAGACGGCCAGGATTTGCTCATGGGATTGATGGGCAACTGTGGTTTGTCATCTAGCTTCACTTTAGTAGCCGCATGGGGAAGGCCAGCATGGTGGCGCGGCATGAGGGGCCATGGATTGGCATGGCACGGCTAGCTTGGCTAGGTACGTGACCAAGATAGGGTTTTGGGCCTAAATTCGTGAGGGGACTTTAGACGGCCAGGATTCGCTCCTAGGATTGAAGGGAAATCGTGGATTGTCGCCTGGATTCACTTTAGTAGCTGCATGAGGAAGACCAGCATGGTGGTGCGGCATGAGGGGCCATGGTTTGGCATGGCTTGGCTAACTTGGACTAGGCGCGTGACCAAGTTAGGGTTTCGGGCCTAAAGTCGTGAGGGGACTTTAGACGACCAGGATTTTCTCTTGGGATTGAAGGCCAACCATTGATTGTTGCATGCCTTCACTTTAGTGGTTTTGAGGAGAAGGCCAGCAGGGTGACGCGGCTAGCTTGGGCTAGGTGTGGCTGGCATGATTTGCCATTGGAACAAGGGTGAGGCTAGCATGTTTGGCATGCCTTGGCGTGGTAGGGTGTGGCTGGCATGATTTGCCATTGGCACACGATATGTGGCTAGCATAGCTAGGGCCATGGCATGATGCAATTGGCATGGCGCGGCTAGGTGTGGATGGCATGATTTGCCATCGGCATAAAGGTGCGGCTAGCATGGTTGGAATGCTTTGGCGCGGTTCGAGTTTGGCTGGCATGATTTTCCATTGGCACACGAGATGTGGCTAGCATAGCTAGGGCCATGGAACAGTGCGATTGGCATGGCACGGCTAGCTTGGGCTAGGTGTGGCTGGCATGATTTGTCATCGGCACAAGGGGTGCGGCTAGCATGGTTGGCATGCTTTGGTACTGTTTGGGTGTGGCTGGCATGATTTTCCATTGGCACACGAGATGTGGCTAGCATAACTAGGGCCATGGCACTGTGCGATTGGCATGGCGCGGCTAGCTTGGGCTAGGTGTGGCTGGCATGATTTTTAATCGGCACAAGGGTGCGGCTAGCATGGTTGGCATGCTTTGGCGTGGTTCGGGTGTGGCTGGCATGATTTTCCATTGGCACACGAGATGTGGCTAGCATAGCTAGGGCCATGGCACGGTGCGATTGGCATGATGCGGCTAGCTTGGGATAGGTGTGGCTGGCATGATTTTCCATCGGCACAAGGGTGCGGCTAGCATGGTTGTCATGCTTTGGCGCGGTTGGGTGTGGCTGGCATGATTTTCCATTGGCACACGAGATGTGGCTAGCATAGCTAGGGACATGGCATGGTGCGATTGGCATGGCGTGGCTAGCTTGGGCTAGTTGTGGTTGGCATGATTTGCCATCGGCACAAGGGTGCGTATAGCATGGTTGGCATGCTTTGGCGCGGTTCGGGTGTGGCTGGCATGATTTGCCATTGGCACACGAGATGTGGATAGCATAGCTAGGGCCATGGAACGGTGCGATTTCCATGGCGCGGCTAGCTTGGGCTAGGTGTGGCTGGCATGATTTTCCATTGGCACACGGGGGAATTAAGGTTTGGTTTGTCGTAAACCTAATTTGAAAAATATACCCCGGTAATTTATTAGAGACATATTGAAAGCTTTTTATTAAATGCGCCTAGTAAATGCTTGTTTTAAATGTCTGCTAGGGTTTAGCGTTTTATGATTTTAACCCTAAACTAAAAAACCACCATCAACATTAAGTCCCCTGCTTAGCTCGGAACAGTTTCCTTGTTGTGGGGTAAGCATATGATGGTGATAGACAACGTAAATCATTGCAAAGATGGTCAGGAGAGTCCGACTAACCTTTTAAGTGGTAGAGCGAGTTTTGTCTTTCCATGTTGGTAGTCATGGAAAGGGGGCGCTGTCTTAGAGGGCGGAGCAGGTGGATGGCTTGGACCGAAAGGGCCGAGAGGTGGCATGGATTTGACCACATAAATGGCATGGTGGGGGTCGTGGCAATGGAGAGATGGCTTGGTTCTGGGATGGCCAAGAGGTGGCGTGGTCTTGGCCGCGACAATGGCTTAGTGGAACATGTCATGGGAAGCTAGTCGCGGTGGGGCCGTGGTGATGGAGCAAGGGCCAGGTCCGTGGCAAGGTGAGGTGCGGTATGGCACGGTGCGGCTTTAGCAGGGGGCCATGACAATGGTGTGGGCGGTCCTGGGCATGGAGATTGATCTTTGTGGGGCCGGTTTCCTCTTTTCCCTTCTTGGATCGAAATAGGAAATCCTTTCTTTGTTCAAACTCCCACGTACCATGTATAAAATGAGGGTCGAACTCTCCCTTTGATTCACGCATACTTATTCTTCCCAGCCGTGTGATAGCAGTAAAGCAGAGCGAACTAGTGAATCCCAGGCACGCCTTCCAACACTTTTCTTTAACCCCTCTTTTTTTTTTTTTGCTGGTGTATACCCCAGTTGTAGGCGCCCCTTTTCATGACTCTGTAGAAATGTTTGCATGAATCTTAGGTATTTTTTGCCCTAGCTTGTCATAACACTTAGGCATGGATACCTCAGTAAGGTTGACCGCCCCTATTCACTGCGCAAGGCAAACACTTGATAGTAATGGCCATGTCCTTTCACGAAAACCGAGCTTTTAGGGTTTGCTCCTCGTTTTGGTGTGGCTGCGTGTATGGTTTCCCTGGTGGGTCACTCCTCCTTAGTTGGACTAGAATTCTATGCCATATGGTATAGCCTTGAAATGAATTGGCTTGCGTCTTGGGTGAAAAATAACTTCTGTGCCTTTTCCATAATAATTTCTCCTCGTATTGTTTCATTATAGTTGTTTGGAGAGCGGAAATACTGTGAGAGAATCTTTGTTATGACGCCGCTTGAGAAAAATTCTGCCATACCGAAGGATGTTGGTAAGTCCAAGCCAAACATGGCTGATGAATTCTTCACGATAATATCTGCTAGGAGAAGTCCTCTTAATCATGTGCCGCTACTTCTGACCGGCCCGGAGAGTGAGGGAGGGGATCGGTCGGTTTTGTCTTCATAGGAAGGAGTATTCCCTTTTTTTTATTGATTTCAAAGCCCCAGTGAGCCCAATACGTTTTGGTTGATTGAGGTAAAGGCGCCCCGTGCTGGTAGTCCCCATGTGTAGCCTACTTTTATTTCATTTCCTTGAATCCATGTCTACGAGATTTGATACAAGCTTATTGTACTTTTCTGGATGTGACGCTGGGATGCTCAGAATATCACATGGATGAAATACTCTGGATAGTAAAGTGGTAAAAATGAGAGAGTTATGTTGTTTATCGTGGCTCACTCTGCTTCTTCGGGAAAATGTTTTAGTCATGTCTCTAGAGGTATCTCATGAATCTTTGATGGTCATCGGGATGGACTGTGATGAGCAGTCCCCAGTCACACACTTCTTTAGTTTCTGAAGTTGTTTTTTCTGAGTAGGCTAGGGATCCACCGCGCCCTTGTAAAGTGTTGTAGGCATCTTCTTGACAGAGAGGTGATGATATTCTTACGCGGCACCCTTGAAGAGTATATGACCTTGTTGTGGCTATGGCCTTTTGGTTAACTATGTCTTCTGAGCTTTGACAGTGAGGAGATTCTGTGTATACCCTCAGTCCCCAAGTATGGTTTATATGTTTCCATCTTGTGTGGTCAGTGGGTTGACCATGATAAAGACATCATCCTCGCGCATCCGTATTGCTGATTTTGTTACTTTTTCCACGTGGAACTCAGAACATGGAGGAGTATGGGTTACCTTTGTAGTAATTGTTGATGTGGTAAAGCTCTGGCTGTCCATGGTCATGAGTTTTTGCGGGATAAACTAAAGGGTGTCCATTACTACGAAGATTGGATGGCTGCGATCATGATCTTTGACATGGGGAGTGTGGTGGCATGACCCTTTGCAGGAAGGAGTGGTGTTGAAGCGAACGTTGAAGAGGAGCCACTACTGGAGAATGTTGAGACGACACCTTGCAATTCTCAAAGCCTTGGTGGTTACTATGTTGATATCGGTGGTTACGTCACGTTCTGTCAAAATTGACATCCCTCAAGTGTACAGAGGTTAGGAGTCCCCTGTTTCATCTATCGATCGTGCTTTCCAAGAGAGGTTGGGGTTTGGGAACGGCTTCCCTAGATGGAAACGCATGCTTTCCCTGATGCAGTGCGGTTGAGGGATGAAAATATGTCTTGACTTTATGCCTTGGAGAAATATAGAATTTCACATAACTGTTTCATCATAGACTGTACTACTTTGTGGGCCAAGTTCCCATCGTGCAGGTCCTGACGGGAAGAGGGTCTCTGTGAACTTAGGAGGGTTGCTGATTTCCTTTGGTTTCGATTTTGGAGAAGTCTTTCATGATCTTTACGTATGATGAAATTGGATTGCTTATCCCCGTCTACTGGGAATTCAACAGCAACGCGAGCCTCTTCATCTATAAACGCACGTCCTGCTGAAGTACCTTTTGTCTTTTCATCAAATCAACAGTGCTAAAAGGAGGTCGGCTTCTTCCGGCTCTTCCAGTATCTTGACCTGATGGTGGAGTAGTGTCCCTAGTGACGGTTGGAGATGCCATGCTTGAAGAACAGTTGGGGTGGCGGAATCATCTCTGGTTTTGGTGATCGTAAGTGTATCGTGCAGAGATGACACGGTTTTGATCAAGAAGTGCTGGAGCCATGGCGTTGTTTCGAAGGGCGAGGATGGTGCTGGAAGGGCGCAAGATGTTAGCGCTGGGAGGATGTAAACTGTTAGCGCAGAGTGTGGTATTGCGGCTGGCATGCATGTGCGGCATGTGCGTCTGGTAAGCATGTCTGGTAAGCGCGTCTGGCAAGCGCCTATGGTAGGTACGTCTGGGAAGCGCGTTTGGAAAGCGCCTCTGATAGGTACGTCTGGGAAGCGCCTCTGGTAAGCATGCCTGGGAAGCGCGTCTGGCAAGCGCCTCTGGTAGGTACGTCTGGGAAGCACATATGGGAAACGCGTCTGGCAAGCGCCTCTGGTAGGTACGTCTGGGAAGCACGTCTGGGAAGTGCCTCTGGTAAGCGCCTCTGGTAGGTACGTCTGGGAAGAACGTCTGGGAAGCGCCTCTGGTTAGCGCCTCTGGTAGGTATGTCTGGGAAGCACGTCTGGGAAGCGCATATGGTAAGAAAATAAGATTTAAGTTAGCCATTGATTAGATACAAGCTAATATCTCTCAACCTTTAGATTGAAAACTTAGATTGCCATACACATATGTACTTGACGTTTTGAGTTCGTATAATCGTACCCAAACGTGTAAAATGGTTGGTTCAATATTAGTCAACCAAATGGTTAGCCAAATGATAAATTTCATATCAACCATATTCTTCTTCACCATAACTATTCCAAATGACTCAAATGAACTAGTTAGAGAAATACAATGGTAACTTTCATAACTTTCATATCAACCATATTCTTCTGGGAAGCACGTCTGGGAGATAGACTTTCATAGCTTTACTAACACCCATTTCAAGAAATAGATAAGCGAGATATACTCAGATCGAAATGTCACATGTGCATATTCTAAGTCTATATAGTAAAATGACTTTTGTCTCAAGGTAAGAGATAGAGTAGATAGACTTTTGAGTGATAAATAAGTTCAAGTCTCCACATACCTTTTAGTCGATGAAGATCCACTGGTTCCTTAAGTAGTCCTTCGTCTTGTATGATAATCGCCATGGAGTTCTTGAGCTCAACTACACTTTCTATCCTAGTACGAGACCTTAGCTATAGTAGACTAGAAATCAATACTTTATAGTTTTGATCACTAAGATTGACAAACATGCTTGAGATAGCAACGCATGCGATTTTGACCGAGCAGTGCTCTAACAGTTCACACTATAAATACATATGGTTTTCAGATCATTATGTAAGAGGGTGTGGTTTCCATGTGAGATGGAGCATTGACTAAGGGGGTGAAGTATCACCATAATATTGTTGTTGAAGTTGTGATGCAATTGGACTTTGACGCTGTGTAATAATACTATGACATTGTATAACAATGATTGAGAACCGATGCTTTTATCATTGTTATAGCTACGGATTTTCAACAACGATAATGCTAAACTTACAACCTTGGGATCATTGGACTACTTGGAAGTGACGAAGATTTCGAGTATTGTTGAAGATTAGACATGTGGAATAGGAGCTACAAAGTTTATTTATATATTTTTTGTATTCCATATATATTAATAATTTTGCCACTAAAATTGACAAAGGGGGAGATTGTTAGAGAATTGCTCGGTCGAACTCGCATGCGTTGCTATCTCAAGCATGTTTGTAAATGTTAGTGATCAAAACTGTAAAGTCTTGATTTCTAGTCTATTATAGCTAAGGTCTCGGACAAGGATAGTGTAGGACCAGAATATCGCCATGATATTACTCTTGCGAGATTAACAACACTTCTGCGAACACCACAGCGAGATCTTCAACAACACTTTGCGAGTATCACAAGATAATTTAAAGAGTGACGTAATAGCTGACGAATGAAGAAACACGAGAAGAGCATGATTGTCCTGCGATGGTTACGACGCTTGCGAGAATTGACATTATAAATACTGAGATAATATCTCAAGTCAAATCCGAAATTAAAGGACAGCTTAGCTGTCATCCACTATGTATATACCCTATATAAAGAGACCCAGTAGATTCAAAGAGGGGGGGTGTATTTTTTGAGTGTTGAGAAAGTCTTGAAGAGAGAGAAAATTCAAGAGAGCGGTTGTATTCTTGATTTCTTCCATTCCTTGAAAACATTTCTGAGAATCAAATAAGAAAGTGTTGTTTTTAATCTTCAAATATGTGTTAATTAATGTAAACTCTTATCAAGGGTGTAGTGTAGGTTTTCCTGCAACTACATTTTGGCACCCGAAACAGGGATGAATTGATGATTCTTTGAAGAAAAAGATAAAAATTAACATTGTGATTGGAAGGAATTTGGAACAATTAGTGAAATATGTTACGCAACATCTAATAGTTTACTAAGATTAATGGCTAGAAGAAGGAGAAATACTTCAGAACCACCAACAACCGTAAGGAGGAGTAAAATGCTTGTAGGTGGAGAAACAGATGAAATTGGAGGATCTTCAAGGGTAAGAACAAGAAGAAATAGAACAAGGGATGATGGAGAAAATCAGGTTCGATAACCAAATCAGAAAATACCAACGCAAGATAGAGCTGTGGATTATGATAGAGTAAGCGTGCATACTTGGCGATCAGATTCAATAGAAGAACCAAAAAATCGACAATTAAGAGATGAAAGACGAGAGGGAGGAAATCAAGAAGTAAATGGAGGATTAATACATGGAGATTATGAAAATGAAACAATAGAGGTTTTAAGACAAAAAATACAAGAACAAATGAGATTAGAAGCAGAAGAACGTGCAAACTTGGCAAGGCAAAACCATGAATTGAGAATGGAAAACATGAGGTTACAAAATAGAAGATCAAGAAGCACAACGAGATCAAGTTCGAGAATAATTAGAAGTGAGATAAGAAGAAGATCACCTATAACAAATATTGAAGAAGAAAATCATGATCCAAATGGAGGACGTCGCGAAAGGAGATAAATAAGGGAAGATCGTCACGTACAACAAGATGAAATTCAACCAAACAACATAAGGCTACAAAATGAGCAGCGTCAGGCACGAAATAACCAAGATAGAGAAGAAGATTAAGAGGAAGGAAGGAGGATATTGCATGGAAGAGAAACTCTAAGAAATCAGCAGATAATTGAAAGAGAAATCGAGTGACATTATGTTGAACAAGCACGCTTAGCTTGCGAGAGGGAAAGATTGAGAGCAGAAGTAGAAGAGAAAGAATTCCAAGAGGAAATTCGCCAGAATAATCATGACAATCGAGAAAGAAGACGTGAACAGAACCGCAATAATGATAATATTAATGAAGAATACAATAGGGTGCAAAGGAGAGCAGAAGAAAATCGCAGAAGATAAAATGAGAGATATAACGGTGTGCGTATTCACGAAAGAAATGCAAGAGAAGAAAGCGGAAAAATAAAAGTAGAAAATAATAGAGATGGAAATCAAAATCTCGCAACACAAGATAGGCAAGAGCGCAGGAGAAGAGAATCATCACTGAAAAGACCAATGGAGCAAAATTCAGTTGGGAATGAACAAGTTTTAAGAGAATTATCAGAAATGAGGGGAATGTTAAACGATAGAAGAGAAGGAGGCAGAAGACAGCTTGATGAGGCGATTGAAGAAGCAGCAAAAAATCTATTCACTCAAGCAGTACAACTAGGAGGAATACCCCCAAAATGCAACTTTCCAGTATTAACTAGTATTTTTGATGGATATACATGTGCCATTCAACACATCAAAGCCTATGTTAGGTGTATGCTACAATGGGAGAACCATGATGTCGTGTTATGCAAATACTTTGCATCAAGCTTAATTGGCGAGGCGCTAAAATGGTTTGAGGGTTTACCCAAGAATACTATAACTTCTTTCACTCATCTACAAACCACATTTTTAGGGGCATACATAAGTAACAATTCTGCGCGTCCAGGAATTAAAGATGTTTTCGGGTTAAAACAGAGGGTTGGTGAGAGTCTGAAGCACTTAACATTAAGGTGGAAAACAATGTGCAGCGAAATAGCTGGTAGAGTAGATGAGAGATGTCTCATTTTATCTTTCACTAATGCTATGTTCACAACCAATCTACTATATGTTCAAGTTTCCAGAGTCAAAAATACCATCACAATGACTAAATTGCGAGAACTACAAGAAGAATACATTGCTTTAGAGGAGAAACAAAATGAGATGGAATCATATCCAGTCGCAAACACCAGCTTAATAGCGGCAAATGAAATTTTACTTCCTAAAATAATTAATAATGTGGAGACCACCTCGCAATCACAACAAGAGAAAGTGGTGATTGAAAACCAGCAGAAGTTAGTAGCCATGGAAAGTCGAGATCAAGAGGAGTATGAAAGAGAAATGAATTATTATAATCGCGGTGGAAATAATAAAATTCAAAGACTTGATCATCCTCAAGAGACTTATGGTGGTCAGAGGCAAAATAATTTCAGAGGGCAAGGGAGTCAGAGAATAATATGGGAAGAAATTAAGATGCCACCTCTGAATGCTAGCATAGAAAAAATTTGGGAGTCTATAATTTTGATGGAAAATATACCATCACCCTGGAATATGGGAAAAGAGCCACATCAAAATTATCGAAATCAAGAATTTTGTCCTTATCATCATTTTCATGGTCACTCAATAAACGATTGCAGGAATGTAAAAAAAATAATTTTGAGGATGATTGATCAGGGAAAGTTAAATCATTTTCTAATAGGACATCCGCAATATCAGCAGTTACCACCAGTACCAGATATTCGCAGAGTGAATACTATAAAAGGAGCGGAAACATTTGTGATAGAGGTTGGAGCCAATGCGAAGAATTTTTTCTGCAATTCCATCATACATTCATACAAGACTATTGAGGATTTCCACGACAACGTTCTGAGCAGAGTCTCCGCGAGAGACGTAGATGGAAGAGAGATAATGAATATTGCGAGAGTCTCACCATTAGAGTAGTGGCAAAAGTAAACTATTTCTTTCACTGCACAAGAATTACCATAGCCTGGCGAGATGCATGACAACCCACTGGTGGTAAGATTATAAATAAATCCAAAACAAATAGAAGAAGAAGATGAAGAAAATGATGATGGTGAAATTGAGGATTCCTGGGCCATTAACAGAGTTATAATATATACTGGAAGTTCAGTTGATATCTTATTTTATCATACTTACAGAACCATGGGTGGAAGAGACGAGGATCTGATACCATCAACCTATAAGATTTATGGTTTCAACGGTACTGCCAACAAGCCCAAAGGGGAAATTACAATGCGAATTCCATTAAAGGGGCTATCTTCTAAGATCTTATTATGTGTTGTGGATATAGAATCACCTTACAATGCCCTGATTGGCCGACCTTGGCTACATGGGATATTAGGTGTGGCATCAACTTTCTACTAATGTATTAAATTTCCTCATCCTAATGGTGTTGGAGTAATAAAGGGAGACTGGGTTGATGGGAAGAAATGTTATGAAATTGATATGGAATCTTGCGAGGAAAGGGCAGCAAAGAGCAGAAACTGGAAACGAAACATCAAGCAAAAACAAAGAGGTGGTAAGTTGATGGTTGATACAATAGAGCGGCGAGAGGAATGAACATTGCAAAATAAACATGAGCTGCAAACAACATATGGCGAGCGTCTCGCAGATGGAGAGAAAATAACAAAACGTAACAAAAAAGCAGAAGCAGAAAGTAGTAAGTAGTAAGTAAAAAGGTAAAATGATGAAATTTAAGAAAAGGTCTCAAAATAATATTTCGTTTAAATGAAAATGATGAAGTTGAAAAATTATACAAGAGTTGAAATGCAAATAAAGAGAAGATCAAAGAAAAGAAATTTCATCAGAATTGCAATACTCGCAAGAGAAATAAAATAACGGGACGAACCTTTATGGCGTACACCCTAGTTCGCGAATAAAATTTCGTAAGAGGCAAATGTAAGACCTAAAGTGCATCATATAAGGGGGTATCTCTTTGCATGACTAAGGGATAAGGTTATACCGCTGCTGGAACCTGAGTCATGGAGATGTTGGGGTTAAAGAAAACCTATCCGGGGGAGGTACCTTGGATTTCCAACTATATAAGGTTATATCATGGTTGGATGACCGAGGATCTCTTCTAAGGAATGCAGAGTATGACTAAGGCTCCGAGGTACACGGTTGAGCCAAGGGTGCCCGGGGTGTACGAAACTACCCTGGCCATTCTTGGAAAATCTTGGTTATGATGCACTCGGCCCGAAGAAAACCCCACTTAGGGTGCAGTCTCGTAACTATAAGCCATATAGGCATAAAGGATAAGAGGCTGCGATAACAACTGGTTTTTGTTAAGACCGGATAGGAGGAGCTAGTCTTGTATGGCCAATGTGCCCTCCTTGAAGGGGCAACCAGGAGGAAGATAAGGGCGGCACCCTCCATTAGGGAGCTGATAAGTGTCTAAAGACGGCAATTCCATGGGGATTTATGATCGTAAGAAAATTTAGGCCTGTCATATTGTCGCGTGACAAATTTTATACAGAGGCAACAAGCCATAAAAAAAGAAGTTAAGATGAGATCAATGGTTTTTTACATGAAAGTGTAAACACGTCCTGCGATTTCATCGCAAGACGGAAATGTCATGAGGCTTTGTTCTTGCAAGGGAACTTAGGCTTGTCATATTTTCGCAGAGGTGACAAAACGCAGATAAGGCAAGATCAATGGGGTTTTACATGCAAGTGTAAGGACGTCCTGCGATTTTGTCGCCAATACAAAATGTGGCAAGATAAGACCTTTAACTAGGAAGGCGTAATAAGACCTCAAGAAATCAAGATTGAATGACTGTGATATTGACGCAGAGATAATGAGACTTGCGATATTAATACAGAGATCATGAGATTTCTAGACGTGCTTCCCAGAAGAATATGGTTGATATGAAAGTTATCATATTAGTCTACTTGCATCTAAAAAAGAGAAATAAAATGGTATGCATGTTATAGTACAGTAATGATACTCTATCTAGTTGTCCTCGTCCTACTCCCAATTCTATTATCGTCATTTGTCACTCTAGAGAAGAAAATAAGATTTAAGTTAGCCATTGATCACTAGCAGTAGTAGCTGCATTCAGTTAAACTAGTAAGGAAATCATTGTGATTTCAGCAGAACATAGATTTTCTCCCGATCATCCTTGAATTTAGGGGAGTTTGATGTATTCAATTTTAATAGTGAGGGGCACGAAACTATTTCTAGAGAATATTACACAATCCATCAAATACTAAAACTTACTGAAATTAGTGAAAGTTGATTGAACAACTTTGGTTTCACTAGCACAAACTACCAAACACTTAACCTACTGGAAGTCGTAATAAAAAGAATAGTATATAGTATACTTATAGAGATTGAGTGAAGGAATACATGTTCTAGATACTAATCAGGATAATCCAAATTCTAACCTGGGCTATTATATTTTTTCTTAACAATTACAATGGCTTAATCAGACTTTTAGTGGTTTTGGGGTGGGCTACAGCCTAGGTAAGACACCCCCTGCTACCGTCCCTGAAGCTAAGTTTTCGATCTAACGGTTGAGAGATATTAGCTTGTATCTAATCAAGTTTTCATCTAACGGTGAATATTGAATGCTTTGTTAGCAAGCTAACATTGATTGCAAACCCTGATTTGAAAGACTATATAAGGAGAACTCTAGCCACTGGAAAAACTAATCCCCACACACCTTTCTTGTGTGATACTTGTTTTCTCTAAGCTAGAGTCGATCTCCAATAACCCTTGAGTTTTCTCTCTAAATTCGGGTTAACGACTTAAAGACTTCATTGGGATTGTGAAGCCAGAACGATATTACTTTTCTTGTAGTTGTGTGATCTGATCTTGCTATTTCTATCGTATGAGTACAATTGTAATAATTGGCTTGAGATTTCTATCTCCGATAGGCAAGATAAAAGTAGTCACAAACATCTTCGTATCATTGTTTGTGATTCCTCAATAATCTTCTTCGCTGCGTCAATTAAGTTTATTGTGAGGTAATTGATGAAACTGAGTTGTTCTTCGGTAATATAAGTCTGGTTTTATTGATTGGTTCCTATTCACCTTGATTTATCAAAAGACGGAACAAAACTCATAGGTTTATTCGTGGGAGACGAATTTATCTATTACCTGTAGACTTTTCTGTGTGAAACTGATTTGTTTGCTAAAATCTTCGACTTTGGGTCGTAGCTGAAAATGCGGGGGTCTAACAACCTCACCCAATATTTCGATTAGAAATCTGTATGGACAACTACGAGTTGTTTTCTAGAGAATCAACAAGACTCAATCAATAGAAAATATCTCAAGGAGTTATTATCTCAATCTCTCGATTTGATTTACTCAAGCAAATATAATTCACGAGCTCAATCAAAGAGAGATAACTTGGATGGTGCCAAATACCAATATCCAAGTGTCAATCGACTTAAATCAATAACCAATAAGGTCGGATATTCTAATCGATTGAACAACGCACAACCTGTATTATTTCAATTATATAGCAAAATATAATACGGAAAAGAAACAACACAGACACCAGAATTTTGTTAATGAGGAAACAACAAATGCAGAAAAACCCCGGGACCTAGTCCAGATTAAACATACAATGTATTAAGCCTCTACAGACACTAGCCTACTCCAAATTAACTTCGGTCTAGACTGTAGTTGAACCCCAACCAATCTCACACTGATCCAAGGTACAATTATGCTCCTACGCCTCTGATCCCAGTAGGATACTGCGCGCTTGATTCCCTTAGCTGATTTCACCCACAACCAAGAGTTGCTACGACCCAAAGTCAAAGACTTTAGCAAACAAATTTGTCTCACACAGAAAAGTCTACAGGTAATAGATAAATTTGTCTCCCACGAATAAACCTATGAGTTTTGTTCCTTCTTTTGATAAATCAAGGTGGACAAGAACCAATCGATAAAACCAGACTTATATTCCTAAAGAACAGCTCAGATTCATCAATCACCTCACAATAAACTTAATCGACGAAGCGAAGAAGATTATTTAGGAATCACAAACAATGAGACGAAGATGTTTATGACTACTTTTATCTTTCCTATCAGAGATAAAAATCTCAAGCCAATTATAACAATTGTACTCGTACGATAGAAATAGCAAGATCAGATCACACAACTACAAGATAAGTAGTATCGTTCTGGCTTCACAATCCCAATGAATTCTTTAAGTCGTTAATCCGAATTTGGAGAGAAAACTCAAGGGTTAATGGAGATCGACTCTAGCTTAGAGAAAACTAGCATCACACAAGAAAAGTGTGTGGGGATTAGTTTTTCCAGTTGCTAGATTTCTCCCTTATATAGTCTTTCAAATCAGGGTTTGCAATTAATGTTAGCTTAGTAACAAAGCATTCAATATTCACTGTTAGATGAAAACCTGATTAGATACAAGATAATATCTCTCAACCGTTAGATTGAAAACTTAGCTTGCCATACACACATGTACTTGACGTTTTTGGGTTTGTGTAACCTTACCCAAACGTGTACAATGGTTGGTTCAATATCAGTCAACCAAATGTTTAGCCAAATGATAACTTTCATATCAACCATATTCTTCTTCACCATAACTAGTCCAAATGACTCAAATGAACTAGTTAGAGAGTTGTTCAATTGCTATGAGATCTCAAGTACTACAAGAGACACAAATGAATCAAAAATGACGTGATTCACTCGAATCATTAATCATGAACTATAAAGCCATGCTTTGCAAAAGCATCCCTTAGTAATTTAAGAATAAGTTCATGAACAATGTTTTCAGACATAACCTCTTGAGTTCGCGGACTCAAGCTAACCTGTTGAAGTTAATAAACTCCAGCAGGATTTCTTGGGATGAGAACTTCCGTCAGTTCGCAGAATGCACCTGAGCTTCAACTTCAGCAGATATTTTCGGGTTCGAGAACTTACGCCAGTTTTCGGACTGAGTTGCTGCTCACGTTCCGGTTCCACTTGATCAACAAAGTTCGCAAACTTCGGTTCAAGTGTTAAGGACTTATACATATATGTGTTGCCACAACAATGTTTATATCCCCCAATAGTTATATAGTCAAAACTCTCATTTCAATCATTGAAACATTATCAGAGGACGTCATATAGCTGTTTTCACGAAAAAGTTTTCGTCAGAGCGATTTTCAAAGTGATTGAAACATAACATGACTTTCGTCACTAGGCAAAGATAAACTTGGATAAAGTGAAAGCTTTACCAACACACATTTCAAGAAATAGATAAGCGAGATATACTCATCTCTAAATGTCACATGTGCATATTCTTAGTCTATATACTAAAATGACTTTTGTTCCAAGATAGGAGATATAGTAGATAGACTTTTGAGTGATAGATAAGTTCAAGTCTCCACATACCTTTTAGTCGATGAAGATCCACTGGTTCCTTGAGTAGTCCTTCGTCTTGTATGATGATCGCCATGGAGTTCTTGAGCTCAACTACACTTTTTATCCTAGTCCGAGACCTTATCTATAGTAGACTAGAAATCAAGACTATATAGTTTTGATCACTAATATTGACTAACATGCTTGAGATAGAAACGCATGCAAGTTTGACCGAGCAGTGCTCTAACAGTATCAACTCTTGGTTGTGGGTGAGATCAGCTAAGTGAATCAAGTGCGCAGTATCCTACTGGGATCAGAGGCATAGGAGCATAATTGTACCTTGGATCAGTGTGAGATTGGTTGGGGTTCAACTACAGTCCAGACCGAAGTTAATTTGGAGTAGGATAGTGTCTGTAGCGGCTTAATATAGTGTATGCTTAATCTGGACTAGGTCCCAGGGTTTTTCTGCATTTGCGATTTCCTCGTTAATGAAATTCTGGTGTCTGTGTTATTTTTATTCCGCATTATATTTTGTTATATAATTGAAATAATACAGGTTGTGCGTTGTTCAATCGATTAGAATATCCGACATTATTGGTTGTTGATTTAAATCGATTGACACTTGGATACTGGTCTTTGGTACCATCCAAGTTATCTCTCTTTGATTAGACTCGCGAATCATATTTTCTTGAGTAAATCAAATCGAGAGATTGAGATAATAACTCCTTGAGTATTTTCTATTGATTGAGTCTAACTGTCTAGTTGATTCACTAGAAAACAACTCGGAGTTTTCCATACAGATTGCTAATCGAAATATTGGGTGAGGTTGTTAGACCCCCGCATTTTCAACAAGGATTCATTCTATGTTTCCATCACCATTTTCACAATGACACACAATAGGCATAATCCTTGAATCACAAAAGATTTTAACCTATCTTACATTAATAATTGACAATATAGGCTTAACTTTTGTGTTTGTCAAAAGTCTATTCATCCTTTTATCAATATTTGGATATCAATTCTCGGAGGACTTTACTTTTGATAAAATATGGGACAATCAAGTTCACGGACGTAAACAAATATATCCCATCAAAATATTGCAATATTTAAAATCAAAAGATTAATACTGCAACCAACATCTTCCAAACAAGTTTAGAATTTAAACCAAAAAATCTAAAAACAAGAAGATGAAAACTTTGGACATAGATATGTGTAATCACAATAATGGCTATTCCAAACACTAGTTATTCTTCTAACAAAAGAGAAAAAATAAAAGATTTACTAGGCATTAAGACATTTGAAGAATTCATTATCGTCCCCGAATTCCTTATCGTCAACAGCCATTGGAACATATGGTTCATTAACAATCTTTTAATTAAGGTTTTTAATTATATATGGAAAATAGGAATTAGTAATGTTGATAGGGTGTAGAATACATCCTATTTACTATCTATTGTTTATGCTTTCTTTGTTATTTTTCTTGTGAATTATGTATTTCACGTGTGTTTTTGAGTTATTAGGTACTCTGGAGTTGCATGGAGGAAAAGAAGAAGAAATCACCAAATTTGAGAAAAAAGGGTAAAAATGTCATTTCAGGGGCAAAAACTATATGGAGCCCAATAAAGGTTAAGGGGCAACTCTGTTTTGAAGTTTTAAAGACAGACTAATAAAGGTTAAGGGGCTGCCATCTGGCTAGCCCTTATCAGAAGTGACATCCTATTATGGGCACCCAGTCTGGGGTGGATCTTATCCTTGGGGTGTACCATCCAGACCCCAATCATTCCCAACCCTAAAACCAAAGTGATATTTCCTCCCATTCTCCTGTTCCACCCACCTGAAACCAACAAGAAGAAACGCAGCGGCTGCTGCTATACAACCTGAAACCGAGAGAGGAAATCTTGTCTAAATTATCTACACCTGGAAGAGTTGTTGCTCCTATTTACCAAGAGTATGAGATCGATTTGAAGGTCAAATTGCAGAGAATTAAAGTAAGGGTTTGATTATGTGATTTCGAGATCTTAGAGAAGTTCGAATCTAAGAGTTCCTGAAAGAATAGAATATGGGTTTCATGAGTTAGGGTTATAGGATATGAGCTGTGAGTTCACAGGATTGAATATGAGAATTTCGTGAATAAATTAGGGTTTTGGAGGAGGATGCTACTATTGAACTCGGGATGAAATGGGGTGTTGAATCGTGAAATGGGAATGTAGTTGTGCTTGAAGGGAAGCTGATGAAGATCGATTGACTATGAAAAAAAATGGGGTTTGGATGGATTCTGTGAATAAGAGACAGAAAAGAGAATCAATAGAAGATATGAGTTGATTGGGAGTCTGCTAGTGACGATTGAGAATTGGTTAGGTGTTGGTAGTGTTTTCTGAGTTCGAGAAGAACACAGAGAGGATGGAAGTGAAGAAAAAAAAAAAGAAGTTGAACTGAGGGTAAGGTCTGGTGGTGATACGAAGGTTGTTGCTGGTGTAGTAGCAGAAATTTGGTGCAAGAATGAATGATTAAAATTGTAGATATATGCTAGGAGTGTTACAGGTGAAGAAATCGGCCTGAATTTGGCCTGAGAATCATCCTGAAAATAGAGGAAACTCTGTTGAAATTTCCCCTCCGGCGAGCCGACTCGGTGCCGGCGATGACCGATCCAGACGAGTCTGATGACCGTTCCAGAACGATCCCGATGAGCTGATCCGACCCAACTCAGACTACTCAGCCGACTAAGAAGCTGACTAAAAAGCTAACTCGTCCTCTGACTTGACTTTTGACTAAAGTTTGACCCGTTTGACCGTTAGTCATACCGGTGGACTGACGGAATATTCCGTCGACGGAGAAGAATCTCAGGTGGCCGGCGGTGACAAATTCCGGCCTATTTCCAGCCAAAAACCCAGTTTTTCGGCGAGCCAAAGTTGCAGAATTTTGTGTGGATTTCTCTCATGGGATGTGAAGACTTGGACTTGGAATTGGATGAAGAATTTGGTTTGAATATGGAAAGAGAAGATGGGAGATTTGAGAAAGGCTTGGATTTGGAAATTGAAGTGCTAAAGGAAATGGATTTTATTCCTTGGAAGATATGGAGAGCATTGAAGCCTATAAATAGAGAAGTTCTCTACTTTTCTAGATACACTTACACACACTTTTGTGCACACTTTTGCATACTTTTACACACACAACACTTTTCTTTTCTTTATTGTTTGTGTGAACTCTTAGCATGAGTAACTAATTTGATTAAGGATGAATTCCTAGTTCTTAACATGTTTTGAGTTTTGTTTTAAATATACTTTAAATTTTCACATGATTATCGTTTGTTTTTACTAATATGAGTGTTTATGATTGATTGATAGGTTGTTTAGGATGCATACTAAATTGATTTGTTAATTGATCTAAAGATAGTGAAAGTTAGGGAATACGTAATAGTTTCTTGACTCTTTACACATGTAGAAAACACAAGACCTTGCGGAGGGATTCCGTGGAGCAATTGTGTGTGAAAACAACGCTAGAAAGTGGACCAAGCGAACCGAGTCTAACTACTAGTACTACACCTAAATTCATAAATCTTAATGCGTTCGGGGAATTACATCTTGTAAGCGAACCTCAAGGTGGTTCTTTTGAATAGAATCTGATAACTAAGCGGAACTGTTACTCAGTGAAATAAGGAATTTTGGGGTTAGCTAAGCGAACCTGCTATCCTACGGTTGGTGATAATCTGTGACTAATAAGAAGTGGAAAAGAACATAACTTGAATCATTGTTTTGCAACGAAGAAGGATTCCTTGATCTACTTTCTTCTTATTGATTTATCTTATCTTTTTATTTGTTTTGTTTATTTATTTTATTTTATTTTACCTATTTAAAACATACCTTTATGACATTATAAGACAACTAGAATCTCGTGCTCCTCGTGGGGTCGATCTTGACTACCCGATATTACTTGTTAATTAGGTAGTAAAGTATTAATTAATTTGTTTTGGTTACGACACCCACATAAATGTGCATTTGATAGTTAAAAAATTTCCAAGGAGATTTCGATCATTATTTTTGGACAGTGCATTCACAGGAATTATGAAAACCGAATTTGGGTTAATATGGAAAAATATCTTGAGAATATTTGCGGTTTTGGAAATTCCTTGGTGTCCAAACTTCCTTGTCTATAAATACTTTGAGTTTGCATTTCTATCTAACTAATCCTTCGTGACCGTAAACTTCCTATGTTGTACTGTTACAGGTGAAGCCTCCTATCGGAGAGGAGAGTAATCTAATTAGGAGAAATCTCTTACGAACGCTCAATTTGAAGTCTTCTTTGGGATTGAGAAGCTCTAGCGCGACCCGCTGGTGGGAAACTATATATTGCGGTTTATCTTTAGTTTTCGTATTGATTTGATTGACTAACGTTGGTTGAACTTTGATTGCACATAGTTTGTTTATGCTTGAGAATCTTCTATTCTAATATAAGATTCACTCAAACTAGTTCTAGGTTTTGACAGGGATCTTTAGACTGTTGTTAGATCTAAAGACGTTCTTGTGATAATCCATTGTTAACAGACTTCGTTCTGTGTGTGATTGATCACAAGAGATTCAAGTAGTTGTGTGCAGGTGTTTATTGAAGATCTAAGAAGAATTGAAAACAAAGAAGAGATAAAAGATTTCTGACTTGGTTTTATAATCTTTGGTGTGCACAATACTTGTTTGGGTAACAGAGGATCCAATTAATAATCAGTTTATCCTTGTGGTAGATTGGATTGATTAATTGAGAACATCGGCATCAACACAATTCTTTGGATTAAGAGTGTTGATTGCTTAATCTTACCAATTTCCTTTTGGTGATTGAATATAAGATAGATCTTGGAACCTGGCAAAGGAGTTTATGTTAAGATAAACAGAAGAGCCTTTGCGCAACTGATATCACTTGGTTGAAGAGAGTTGGTACCAAATAGATTTGTTGTTTATTTACTGTTTGGAATACGAACCAAAGGAATTGGTCCAAGTACGTAACTTGTTTATAGGTTGGGGGCGTGGGAATACATGCAGAACTAGGTGAAATATAGGTTTAGTTGCTTGGTCTCAACTATACGAAGTTAGTTTATTTTGTATAGCGTCTTAATCCTGAGAGTATTCAATTCTGGACAAGGTCCCGGGGTTTTTCTGCATTTGCGGTTTCCTCGTTAACAAAATCTTGCTGTGTCATTTACTTTATATTTCCGCATTATAATTGTTTTATTATAATAAAAGTAAATTGCACCAACATTAATTCCTATTTACTTGATACGTGAATCCTACTGTGTTTGGTTAAGTGCGAATCTTTGTATCAAGTAAACATACTTCGTTGTTGTATTTTCTCAATCTCGTAACCATAGAAGGTCACACGAAGTGTGAACCGATTAGTTGTATTGTCTCGACTCAGTCCATAGACAATCACTTTCGAAGAAAGGACTTATAGGAAGGAAATTTTTTTGCTTGAGGTATATTGGGGTACCCTCTCCTTTTCACATACATATTGATTGTATTCGATGCATTACATGCATAAAGTATACACGATATTTCATGAATATCGATTTCCTAAATAACTCAGTTATTTAATCTAGCACCGTATGCTACTTCATATGGGTCCCACGATCCACTCATTCGAGATATCAAGAACTTCACAAACTGGGGGATACTTACTGGGGTATTGGTATGGCGGTTTACAGCGTGCAGCATGCAACGCGCCATCACAAGAACTTGTCAGGAGGTATAGACGGTTAAGATGATGAGGGAAGTGGTCTAAGACGTGATTGTGCAATCACCTACACGACCCCACTACTCCATCACTCAACTTCCTCCACTTCCTACGAGATGAGGGTTTGCGCTCAATGACTTGTATAAATAGGTCCTTTGCCTATTTCCAAACAACACAGACAAACACAAAAAAAAAAACCAAGTGTTTTCATCAGTATCCAGAAATCACCATTTCGATACAAGTCATAAACATCCAACACCTTCACAATCTCAACACCTTCTTCGCTTCCCTCCCTAAGATCAACCCATCTCCTTCACTTTGTGACCGAAGCAAGTCTGGAACGGCCATTTCTTGGTTTAGGCCAGAATTGTACAGATTGATCTCTTGAATCAAAATAACTCCCTTGCAGTGTATTTATTTAGGGTTTAGATTCATTTATCATCCGCACACCCAAAATTACCAAAACCAGCAGAAATAGTTTTTACCCATAAACAATTGGCGACCACAGTGGGAGATTAATATCTCGTTTGCAATATCAATTTCCAAATTCCCAATTTTATTTCTTCAATAGCGGATTCAATTTATTCAATTTCGAAGAGGTAGATCTTAAATCCGTTTCAATCATTAACCTATTCGTTTCTTTTAATCACTAAGTCTATCCTTCATTCTATAATGTATCCTCACCAGCCAAATTATCCGGAGGCCATGAATAATCCAAACCTCATGGAAAGTGTGGCCACGATGCTAGAGGATGTCCTAGCAAACCAAGATGGTATCGCCAGAAGGCATAGTGAAATATTTTGTCTTTTAAACGATATAGAATTTCGATTACAATAAGGCTCGGCAAGCGTTTACCCGGGGAGTATCACAAACGATGACACAAAGAATGTTGAATCTTTATCTGGGAGTCGTGTCTTTACTAGAAAATATGTAGAAAGAACGCATGACCACACCATGGGACCAATGAGATATGGGCAACATGATTCGGCCGGAGGCCCAAAGAAATTCAACAGAGGAAATGACTTGTCAGGAATTCCACAATCCTAATCGGAAGAAGGAAAAGAGCCAGCTTATGAAACCGCTGTAGGACCAGAATATTGCCACAACGATATTCTCGCGATGGAAACAACACTTCTGCAAGAAGCCCAAACATTTCTACAAGTATTAACAACACTTTGACGAGAACGTCGCAAGATTCTCCAACGACATTTGGCGAGTGTCACAAAAGAATGATATAATGGTTAACGATTGAAGATATATGAGAAGAATAAGTCTGCTTCACGATGGTTACAAAGTTGGCGATGGTGAAGACTAAAGTTATGGCGATGAGATCGCAGAGTAAATCCGAATTAAGGGGAAATCTTATCTGTCTTCCACTATGTATTTTCCTATATAAAGGGTTCGACTAAATCTAGAAAAGGGAGAGGTACTTTTGAGAGCTGAGAGAATTTTGAGGAGAGAGAAACTCCAGAAAGAAAGTTGTACTTCTGAGTTTTGATATTTCTTGTAAATCTTCCTGAAAGTGAATTAATAAAAGTGTTGTTGATTCATCCACAATTATGACTTAGTTTTCATAGATTCTTGACAAGTGTGTAGTGTGGGAAATCCTGTAACTACATTTTGGCGCCCGAAACAGGGAGAATCAAGATAAGAAATCTATAATTACAACTTGAAAATTTGAAGAAATTGTTAGAATTCAAGAAATGGCTAGAAGAAGAAGAAACACATCAGAACCACCAACAACTGTGAGGAGAAGCAAAAGACTTGCAGGTGAAGGAACAGGTGAATTAGAAGAATCTTTAAGAATAAGATCAGGAAGAAATAGAACAATAAATGAAGTAGAAAATTCAATTCAACAGCCGAATAAACAAGCACAAACGCAATATAGGGATGTGGATTATGATAGAGTGAGCGTGCACACTTGGAGGTCGGATTCAATGGAAGAAGCAGAAAATCGACAATTAAGAAATGGAGAAGAAGGAGAAAGAAATCAAAGATTGGCTGGAGAATTAGTTCATGTGGGACGTGAAAATGGGAAGTAGATGATCTGAGGCAAAGAACACAAGAAGAAATGAGATTAGAGGCGGAGGAACGTGCGAATCTAACAAGACAAAATCATGAACTAAGAATGGAAAATTTGAGGTTACAAAGAAGGAGGTCAAGAAGTACTGTAAGATCAAATTCAAGATCATTCAGAGAAGAGCCAAGGCGAAATTCCCCAACGAGAAATGTTAGATAAGAAGTGCAAAATTTAAATGGAGAATAACGTCATAGAGAAGAAGAGATAATTTGTGATCGTTATAATTTGCGTGACAATAGAAATCAAGAGGGAAGAAATAACCAAATTGAAGAAGAGAGTCTAGAGGAAGGTAGGAGGATATTGCATGGGCGAGAGAATCAAAGGAATCAAAGAATAATTGAAGAAGAAATTGAGAGACACTATGCTGAACAAGCGCGCTTGGATTGCGAGAGAGAAAGATTAAGAGCAGAAGTAGAAGAGAAAGAATTTTGAGAGGCAGTATGACAAAATAACCATGAAAATCGAGAAAGAAGACGTACACAAAATCGCTATAATGATATTATTCAAGAGGAGTATGATAGGATACAAAGGAGAATAGAGAGATAACGAAGAGAAATGAAAAGAAGTGAAGAAATTCGCAGAGAAGAAGATAGGAAACTACTATTTCAAGAGGATGGTGAAAGATAAAATTGCAGAGAAAGACGAGATGATGATGAAGAAGGAGATACGCAAAATCTCGCAAGACAAGAAAGACAAGAACGCAGAAGAAGGGAAGCTGCATTAAAAAGGACAATGGAACAAAACACAGCTGAGAATGAGCAAATTTTGAGGGAATTAGCAGAATTGCGAGGAATGATAAGCAATAGAAGAGAAGGAGTTAGAATGCAACTTGATGAAGATATTGAAGAAGCTGCGAGGACTCCATTTACTAAAGAAGCACAGTTAAGAGGAATACCTCCAAAATGCAATTTACCAGCATTAACCAGCATTTTTGATGGGACTACTTGTGCTGTTCAACACGTCAAAGCTTATATTAGATGTATGCTACAGTGGAGAATCATGATGTTGTCTTATGCAAATATTTTGCATCTAGCTTAACTGGAAAGGCGTTGAAATGGTTTGAGGGATTACCAAAAAATACCATAACTTCTTTTGATCATTTACAAGCTACATTTTTAGGAGCGTATATCAGCAACAATTCATCGCGGCCGGGTATTGAAGATGTGTTTGGGATAAAATAGAGAGTTGGCGAGAGTCTGAAGCACTTAACTATAAGATGGAAATCAATGTGCAGCGAAATGGCTGGAAGAGTGGATGAAAGATATCTGATCCTATCCTTCATTAATGCAATATTCGCGACTAATTTACTGTACATTCAGATTTTCAGAATCAAAAATACAATCACCATGACATAATTGCGAGAACTGCAAGAAGAATACATTTCTTTGGAGGAGAAACAAAATGAGATGGAATCATACCCAATCGTGAACACCAGCTCTCTGGCGGCAAGTGGAAGTTTGCTCCCTAAAATGAAAAATAATGTAGCGAGCACCTCGCAATCACAACAAGATAAAGTAGTCATTGATAACCAACAAAAATTAGTAGCGATGGGCAGTCGAGATCAGGAAGAATATGAAAGAGAGAAGAATTATTATAATTGCAGTGGAAATAATAAAATTCAAAGACTCGATCAACCTCAAGAAACTTATGGTGGACAAAGGCAGAATAATTTTAGAGGACAAGGCAATCAGAGGATAATATGGGAAGAAATAAAGATGCCAGCTCTCAATACCAGCATAGAAAAGATTTAGGAAGCTATCATTTTGATGGAAAATATACCCTCTCCGTGGAACATGGGAAAAGAACCCCATCCAAACAATCTAACTCAAGAATTCTGTCCTTACCATCATTTTCATGGCCACTCAGTAAACGATTGTAGGAATGTGAAGAGAATAATCATAAGGATGATTTATTAAGGAAAGTTAAATCATTTTCTAGTAGGATATCCACAATCTCAGCAATTACCGCCAGCACCAGAAACTCGCAGAGTGAATGCTATAAAAGGAGCAGAAACATTCGTAATAGAAGTTGGAGCCAAAGCAAAGAATTTGTTTTGTAATTCTATTGTACATTCACGCAGAACTATAGAGGATTTCCATGACAATATTTTAAGCAGGGTCTTCGCGAGAGACACAGATGGAAGAGAGATATTGAATATCGCGAGATCCTCGCCATTAGAGGAATGGCAAAAACAGACTATATCTTTCACTGCACAAGAAGTACCAGAGCCTGGTGAGCAGCATGATAATCTATTGGTAGTAAGGTTAGAGATAAACCCCGAGAAAGTAGTAGAAGAAGATGAAGAAAATGATACTGAAAATAAAGACTCTTGGGCTATTAATAGAGTTCTAATAGACACAGGGAGCTCAGTTGATATATTATTTTATCATACATATAAGACCATGGGCGGAAAAGACGAAGATCTAATTCCATCAACATACAAAATCTATGGTTTTAATGGCACATCTAACAAACCAAAGGGGGAAATTGAAATGCAAATACCGTTAAAAGTAATATCTTTAAAAATATTATTCTGTATTGTGGACATCGAGTCACCTTACAATGCCTTGATATGACGACCTTGGTTACACGGGATATTGGGTGTAGCATCTACTTATCATCAATGTATCAAATTTCCTCATCCTAAAGGTGTTGGAATTATTAAAGGAGATTGGGGAGAAAGCAAGAAATGTTATGAAATCGATATGAAGTCTTGCGAAGAAAGAGCTGAAACGAATAGCAATTGGAAGTGCAAAATTAAACAAAAACAGAGATGTGAAAGGTTAATGGTTGATACAATAGAACGGCGAGAAAATGAAACACTGCGAGACCAAGGAAGTGGAAAATTGGTGGTTGATAGCGAGAATATCGCTGAGAGTATCGCAACTGAGAAAAGAGAAGAAAAGCGCAACAAGAGGGTTATGATGAAAGAATAGCGAGAAGATGAGGATGAAAAATTAACGGTGAGAGTTTCATAAAGGAAGAAAAGGTAGCAAAACTCAGCAAAGAAATGACAACCGAGAGCAGTTAGTAGAGAGGTAAAGCAATGACATTTAAGGAATTTGAAGAAAATGTGCTAGAAAGGTAAGAAATATTGGAATATTGTAAGAAAGGAAAATGTGCTAGAAAGGAATTTGGAGTCAAGGTAAAGGCGTTTAAATCTGTGGGTTAAGTTTAAATTGGATCTGTGTTCTATTTTCAAGAGGTTAAATTTGGATTTAAGATCCTCAAAGGAGAGAGATCTAATCTAATCATCTGAGAAGTTACTTAGAGAACTATTAAGGCGATCAAAAAGAGCATTATCATCTAAAGGTTCGGGAAAAGATTGGAGGAGTATTGCCTTATCAGTAAGACCATAAATATCTGCAAAATGGTTGCTTTAATAAGCTATAATGGGGTGAGAAGAATTAAGAAAGAAAGAAAATAGATTATACCATATAATTTTTGATGAGCTTTTTCAAGATCAGCAAATTTCTGCTTGTCTGCTGAGGCATCAGTTTCCAACTGCTTATTTTTTCCACGAAGATCAGCAACTTCTGCCTCTAATTCTACTTTCTCCTGACGAAGGTTATTAGCTTTTTCTTCTTGAATAGCACGTCTAGTGTCCAAATCTGAAGCAATAGCAAAAGAAGCTCTTCCAACCTGCGAGAGAATTATGTAAATTAAGATTTGGCGAAGAAACAAATACGAAAGTAAAACAAACAAGAGGAAACATACCAGTATGCCAAGAGAATTCAAGAGACTGGGAGTTAGCGATCTTGAAACTCCACGAAGAGAAGCATTATCAACTAAGATAGGAGCATCGCAAATGTTGGCGAGAGATTGAGATATTTTAGTAATAGCTTCGTCTCCATAATCGTTTGGGATACCATGTTCAGTATCGCCAAAAATTTTAGATAGCTGAGCCATGGAAGACTCAGAAGGAGAAGAATTCACCATGGAAGGAGTACCATTATCAACATTAAAATTATCCTCATCTATACCAATATTTAGGTCATCAGAAATAGGTGGAGGAGTTGAAGAAGAAGAATGTTGAGTTTTTCTTTTCTTTGAAGGAGGATCTTCAGATTTATCATCACGAGGGGAAATAGGCTTTTCTTTAGCAGAGGCAGCATATTTTCCTTTGCGATCAGTGGAAGATTTTACCTTGGGTTTTGGTTCTAATGGTTCAAGCTCTTCAATCTCCTGCGAGCACGGATAAAGATAAGAAATAGGGGCAACAATATATTGTTAAAATCTATAAAAGAATATTTCTTACTTCATCCGTGAAAGATTTCAGATCCAAGAAAGTGCAAGGTTTCCTATGAGTTTTGTAGCTGATTTTCGTTCTATCAATCTGAGAAAAATCAAAATAGTCAGCGAAAATATAAAAATATGAAGAAGATAGTGAATAATAATAATACAAAAATTGAGAGGACATATACTTCTTTAGATCTTTCAGGACAATTAAAGACCCATGGCTGATACTCTTGAAGATTCACAGGCAATGCGAGAGAACCAGAGATATAATCTCCTTCAAGAAATAATGAAAAAATAAACCACTTGTCATCGCTAGAATGGCGAGGGCCTTGATTGGTCTTTGTATGAAAATCAATATCTAACATGACAATTTTATCTTCAGCGATTTTATCTTTCTTCTATAAGCGGAATCCCCAGCGAGTACGATCTCTTTTCATGGGAATTATGTCATAATTGATAAAGAAATTCTCCACAGTATACATCGCAGGAATGATGGGAACATCTTTGAATTTAGGATTTTTCGCATTATCGGGATAAAGAGAACCTTTATTAGCACCACGAGAGGCATATTCAAGTAATAATCTAATACAATCTCCACCCAGCTGATACACTGCTCGTGAAAATTTCTCATGAGAAATTATTTGATAAAAAAAGGGATGTTCTAGGTCATAAAGTGGAACGGGGAGGCCAGCTTCAAGTTAACCTAGTGATACTATAATTTTGTTGCGAGAAAGTTGATGTTCAGAAAATAACTTGACAGAAAGTTCAGATTTAGAATCTTGACCTGGAATTGTTGACAAAGTAAAACCTTTGTTTTTGAGATTTTCTTTCATCTCGTTAAACGCAGTTAAATTTTTAGCACCAGCAGGCACCATTTTTGAAGTATGGGAATGAAGGAAGCAGTTGAAAAAGAAGAAATAAATCGTGAGAATAATGAATACACAATTTACGAAAGAACAGTAAAGTTGCAGAGAAGAAGAATGAAAAATAAAGTAAAACAGAAAAAGATAAGAATGAGAAGAGTATTTATAGAAGAAGAAATTTCTCTAAGAAGATGAAAGTAATTAATTCAAAGAAAAGACGTGGGTGGTCAGATTGCAATGGTTAGAGGAGACGTGTCAAAAATTTATAAGAAGAAAAGATTCGTGAAAACAGCTGGCGAAGGACGGAGAAATCTGAAAAGATAAGCAATTAAGGCATTTTAGATTCTCATATCTTATCTTCTTCGCAGAAAAGACATGAGAATAGGCAAGATGTAGGACCAAAATATTGCCACAACGATATTCTCGCGATGGAAACAACACTTCTGCGAGAAGCCCAAACATTTCTACAAGTATTAACAACACTTTGACGAGAACGTCGCAAGATTATCCAACGACATTTGGCGAGTGTCACAAAAGAATGATATAATGGTTAATAATTGAAGATATATGAGAAGAATAAGTCTGCTTCACGATGGTTACAAAGTTGGCGATAGTGAAGACTAAAGTTATGGCGATGAGATCGCAGAGTAGATCCGAATTAAGAGGAAATCTTAGCTGTCTTCCACTATGTATTTTCCTATATAAAGGGTTCGACTAAATCCAGAAAAGGGAGAGATACTTTTGAGAGCTGAGAGAATTTTGAGGAGAGAGAAATTCCAGAAAGAAAGTTGTACTTCTGAGTTTTGATATTTCTTGTAAATCTTCCTGAAAGTGAATTAATAAAAGTGTTGTTGATTCATCCACAATTATGACTTAGTTTTCATAGATTCTTGACAAGGGTGTAGTGTGGGAAATCCTGCAACTACAACCGCGCCAGAAGATTTGTATCTCAAAACCCTTGTTGAAGTACAAAAAGCAGTTCAATCTGACGCGACTTTTCAGCTGAATGGAGAACTGCCTGAAGAAGGAGAAATTATCCAAGAGTCATATGAATAAAGGGGCTAGGAATGCTCGACTCAGCCGCTTAATGGTGATACCATCACCGGTACCAGGCCCTCGAGAGCGGCAATATCCCAGCAAAGACGACCAACTAAGCGGGCCGCATATATGTAGACACAGGTCTGCGCTCCGACTACGAAACGTTCTTCATATTAAGGTCAACAGGAGATATCACAACAACATCCGTCAGTGCAAGAAAATCCTGGCTCAAGATACCCGCATTTCCCATTCTCGATGAATAAAGTCTTAGAATTATTGGAGGTATGGGTACGAGATGGAGAAGTCCAGCTACCTCATGTGTGGCAACAACCGACTGATCATGAGATGATAGATCCGAGATATTGTCACTATCACCACTTTCTTTACCACCCTACTAGTGAATGTAATTCCTTGAAGCATATTGTCCAGAAGAAGCTTAATTCAGAAGATTTTCCTCCTCTCTCTGAAGATTAACGCATGCAATTCCTTGAAGTGAGTACTAAGGAAGATCAAATTTCATGTGGATGGAACTTTGAAGAACAAATAAGTTTCGTCAAACAAATTTACGAGAAAGATAGTTTTAGAGCCTAATGGGGACTTGGCGTCCCACACTAAGAAAGAGGACCAATGTAAATCACCGTAAACATTATGTTTTGTTTTCTCCTAAGACGTGTTCCTTTTCACACGATATTTACAATTTCATATGTTATATCATTGGAATAGTCACGTTATTTATAATCAAAATGCAAAGTCCTTCCAAAACAAATCTCTTTCAGGAAAATCACTCACAAAACTATCTCAAAATAAACTAATTCAAAATATAACCACATATTAGTTTAAAACCTGAAACCAAACCATGAAAAGAATTTCTCGCATCGCTCAAAGATACTTAAGAGTAAAAGAAAGACATGAATTATTCAAGGGAAATCGTCTAGCAACAACTTGGTATTTTTAGCAAAAACATCTTTCATATTCAGGAGAGCAGCCTGCTTCATCTTTAACTCCTGAGATAATTGCTCGACTTTCGCCTCTTGCTGATTAATGAAGTCCATAGATGGGATATCAACCATTTCGCCTTGCAGCTTCTGGATTTCAGCGAATCCTTCACAGAACTAGGAGGCGTTAAACTCATACCTCATAAACACATCTGGGTGGAACTCCCAGTTTACAACTACCTCTTCAGAAACGGTGCATCCAGTCACGATGCTCATGCCATAAATAGAAGATAGAGCTTCTTCAACACGTTTGACTAATGCGAAACGACTTTTAAGATTCTTGGAGGTGGCGATGTGACCATGCTTCTTCCATATCTTGATGTATAACTCTTCGTACTTAGCTGGCATGCTGAACCCTCTAACCAGCACATGATCTACGAAAGAAGCATCAAAAGGAGGGTCAAAGATGACACCAGCAGCGGAAGAGTGCACAACTAATGCCTTAGAAGACACATGAAGCTCTTTAGAATGAAGCATGTTGTGACTACTCGTTTTCTCATAGTCTACGTAATGTATACAGTTCTGAGGATCTGATGTTAAGTAGTATCGATACCTCTGTTGAACTGATAATGCTAAGTAATAAAAGATGTGTAAGATCACAATAATAACGAAGAACACAAATATAATGTTGTAGATGGGGAAAAATGATTTGCTGGTTTTTACGGAATTAAAGAGTCGACCATGTGGATACTCTCTCAACCGAGCGAAATGTTGAACCTCACACAGATACACTGCAAGAAGGAAGTGCTTTAAGTTCGAGAGATCAATCTATAAGACCCCGGCCTAAACCAAGAACAATGGACGTTCCAGAGTCAATTCGGTCACAAGAGAGGATGGGTTGATCTGTAGGAGGGAAGCTGAGAAATGCGTGAGATCAATGGTGATCTAAAATTGTAGGTGTGTTGTGAATTCAGCGTGAAAATGCTCTGAATGATTAAAATTTTACTCAATTGAGAGTGATTTATGTGAGTTCGTGTAGAGGAAAGATTATCTGTATGAACTTTCATAAGAAATTGCTTGTTTTGGAAAATATTGTTCGAGTGTTCGAAAAAAATTATTCTTTCAATCAGGATTCAGAGACATTTTATAATGCCGGATTTGAAAACACCATGATCCCATGAAGTGTGATAGTTGCTGGAATCAGAGAGTGGGGAAGTGGGAAATTGTGTTAAAACCAATTAATCATCGTGCATAGACTCAGTTAATTTTCCACCCACTACTTTGCTGACTCTTCCAAATGATTGCACGACTTGCTCACATTCTTATCGTGGGTGAATACACGTGCCGTAGATCGCCAGAACAAAACCCTAGTTAATATCCCCCCATGTGACACGATTGAAATCTCGTGATTATGGAGTCAGTTGCTGACTTCATGGGACGATGAGTCCATGTATTTCTGAGTTGAACATGATTTGCAAATGTTCTAAAACTCATTAATTTAACGTGTCTGCTGAGACGTGGTATCATTATAACCTAAAACGAGCAAATTGTGTTGCTGAATTATTGAATATTGATAGTTGAATCAATATTCTTTGATCTGAACAAATATTGCTAGTCTGAGCGAATATTGCTAGTTTAATGAATTGTTGGTAGCAGTACCAAATAAAATATTAATTTAAGTTACTGACTGCTGGGTTGAGCAAAATAAATAAGAATGTTGATCATGGAATCAACATAAAATCATCAAAGTGTTTGAACCTGCTTAGAATCATGTTTTTGTAGAGCTCTGGACTCAATACCCTAATTTTATGATTTATTGCAAATCAACATAGGACCGGCTACATGGGATGACAGGTTCACCATATAATTCCCAGATGCTCGAATGAGAAAAAAATACCAAAGTCTCTTGAGGACCAGTTGGTGAAATAATGATTAAATGCTGGTTTAATCATTTACTAAAATAATGCTCGTGTGAGCAACAAATAATAAAACCTGACTTATGGAAAAATGCAAGACCGACCAAGAGGTCATGGGATCGGCTCTTGGTGGCAGCGGGACCAATGGATGGTCGTTTGAGCAAACTTCCAATTGTTTGGAAAGAGTTTGAACCTAATATGAGCAATTGAGCAAGTTAGGTTAAAATCATTAAAACATGCGGGACCAGCTATTTTCAAGCCTCAGGGTCACCCTTGGTCGGTCAAGGGGATGTGCCTGTGTTATCATGATGTCCGCGCTTCAGTCCTGAGAATTTTGATATTTTCTGGTGCACGTTTGAGCAACATTTGGAGAAAATATGCAAAATCCATGGTTTTGCTGAAACTGGGAAAAATACATGAGATGAGGGAAAACAAATAAAACAGGGAATTGCAAGGTGTGGGACCGGCCACGGCTAGGGCATGGCCGGCCGGCTGACAAGCACGGTCCCACATATTTCCCAGTTTTATGCAATTCTATGTATTTTCTCTGATTTGAGGGAGATTCCATGAAACTGGAGAGTTTTGATGAAATTAGGGAACTTCCATGAGATGAGAGAAATAAATTATAAAAAATAGGGAATGGGAGTGTGGGACCTGCAATGACCGAGGCATGGCCGTCCGACCAATGGGAGCGGGTCCCAACCCACTCTTCCCAATTTTATTAAATTTTGATGATTTTAGAGAATTTTCATAAAATCAAAGGGATTTGTTGAATAATGATACCTAGTCTATGAAACAGAGAACTACCGAAATTATAGTTCGCATCGTGAGAGGCCATGTAATTCCTTAGCCTTTTTATAAAGCAAATAGTATCTTCCCCAAGTTTACCGAAGGTGGAGCAAGCTAGAGCATAAAATATGTATCCATGTGCAGAGCATATATCCAAGTATTTGGTGCGCTTACGTGCCACAGCAGAAAAAATTGCTTAGCCAGGGGCAAAGTTGCGCGTTCTGGCACCTGTAAAGGGGGACACAACTGTAACATCAAAACAAATATCTTTTCCATCCTCCCAATTTAGGACAAGTGTCAGCCGGTTTCAAGGCACTTGCATTGTCCGTGGAGAAATCCAAGTCCACTTCTTTCCTTATGATGACTCCTGTCTTGTAGCACATGTCTGAGATACCATCGCGTGCCATGTCGTGCCGATACTTAAGACCAACATCGCTTGCACAATGGAGGGCATGATCTCCATAGATATCCATTGGACGATCACAACTAGAGCACACACTGTTTTCAGCAAATAGGGGTATGCCGAAACAATACTGCAAGACATCCTTGAACTGTCTAGGCCCAACTGACTGGTTCATTCTAGTTATGGGGATTGCCTTTAAGAAATCCATTGCATGATCCATTCTATTGCATTGCCACAAGTTGGAATCATGTTCATATAAAGAAAAGCTATAGGGGATGTTTCCTTTCACAACACCAAAGTATATTGCCGCCAATGACTTCATAAAACGAGGGGCGGTGTCACTGATGTTGAAGGTGGAAGGCAAACCTCCACAAGCCTGCGAGAAAGACAGCAAGGCATGGTCATTATAGGACCAGAATAAAGCTACAACGATATTCCTGCAAAGATTAACAACACTTCTGCGAGGACATCGCGAGTACCTTAACAATATTTGACGAGTGTCGCAGAATTGCTTAATGAATGATGTAATGAATGACGAATGACGAATGAAGAAACATGAAAAGAGCATGTGCTGACCTGCGATGGTTATAAGGTTGGCAAGAAGGAGAAACGTGGTTGTCGCGATGTGATCGCAGCATAAATCTGAGATAAAAGGGAGACTTAGCTGTCATCCATTACGTAACTACTCTATAAATAGAGACCCAATATGTCCAGAAACGGATGATGTATTTTTGAGAGTTGAAAGAGTCTTGAGGAGAGAGAAACTTCAAGAGAATAGTTGTAATCTTGATTTCCTCCATTTCTGTAAACATTTTTGAGAACAAAATAATAAAGTGTCGTTTTTAATCTCCCATGATGAGTTGATTATTGTAGAATCTTTACAAGGGTGTAGTATAGGATTTCATGCAACTACATTTTGGCACCCGAAACAGGGAGAATCAAATTGAGAAATCTGTAGTTACAATTTGAAGTTTTGAAGAAATTGTTAAGGCTGAAGAAATGGTTAGAAGAAGAAGAAATACATCAGAACCACCAACAACCGTGAGGAGGAGTACAAGACTTGCAGGAGGAGAAACAAACGAATTGGGAGAATCTTCAAGGATGAGAACAAGAAGAAATAGAACAAGGAATGAAGGGGAAAATCTGATTTAACAGTGGAATCAACAAACACCAATACAAGATAGAAATGTGGATTACGATAGAGTGAGTGTGCATACTTGGAGATCGAATTCGATGGAAGAAGAAGAAAATCGACAATTAAGAAATGAAAGCAGAGAAGAAAGAGATCAAGGAGTGTTTGAAGGATTAATTCATGGAGAGGGCGAAAATGAAACATCAGATGATTTAAGACAAAGAATTCAGGAAGAAAGAAGGCTAGAGGCGGAAGAACGTGCAAATTTAACAAGACAAAATCATGAGTTGAGAATGGAGAATTTGAGGTTACAAAGTAGATGATCAAGAAGTACTGCTAGATCAAGATCAAGATCATTCAGAGAAGCACCAAGGCGAAACTCTCTTATGATAAATGTTAGAGAAAACATATAAGAAGAAACGCAAAATCCAAATGGAGAACAACGTCATGGACAAGAGAGGGTAATTGATGATCGATATGATCCACGTGGTGAAGCTTTGAATGGAAGACGAAGTAATAGAAATCAAAGAGGTGAGAATAATCAAGATGATGAAGAAAATCGAGAAGAAGGTAGAAGAATATTACATGGGCGAGAGAATGTAAGAAATCAAAGAATCATTGAGAACGAAATTGAGAGACATTATGCTGAACAAGCACGCTTAGCCTGCGAAAGAGAAAGGTTAAGAGCAGAAGTGGAAGAACAGGAGTTTCAAGAGGCAATATGGCAGAATAACCATGATAATCGAGAAAGGAGACACATGCAAAGTCGCAATAATGATAATGTTCAAGAAGAGTATGACAGAATACAAAGAAGAATAGAAAGACAGCGAAGAGAAATGGTTAGAAATGAAGAAACTCGCGGATAAGAAATTGGAAGACATAATCAAATGCGAATTTTAGAAGGGGGTGAAGATGAAAATCGCAGAAGAAGGCAGGATGACGATGTAGATGAAGATACACAAAATCTCGCAAGACAGGAAAGACATGAACGCAGGAGAAGGGAAGCTGCACTAAAAAGGCCAATAGAACAAAATCCAGCTGCGAATGAGCAAATTTTAAGGGAATTAGCAGAAATGAGGGGATTGATAAATAACAGAAGAGAAGGAGGTAGAAGGCAACTTGATGAAGCTATTGAGGAAGCAGCGAGAACTCCATTCACACAAGAAGTGAAACTAAGAGGAATACCCCCAAAATGAAATTTACCAGCATTAAACAGTATTTTTTATGGGACTACCTATGTTGTTCAACATGTCAAGGCTTATGTTAGGTGTATGCTACAGTGGGAGAACCATGATGCTGTATTATGCAAGTATTTTGCGTCCAGCTTAACTGGCGAGGCGCTAAAATGGTTTGAGGGATTACCAAAAAATACTATCACTTCTTTTGATCAGTTACAAGCTACATTTTTGGGCGCATACATAAGCAACAATTCATCGCGGCCGGGTATTGAAGATGTGTTTGGGTTAAAGAAAAGGTTTGGCGAGAGTTTGAAACACCTAACCATAAGATGGAAAACAATGCGTAGCGATATGGCTGGAAGAGTAGATGAGAGATATCTTATTTTATCTTTCATCAATGCAATGTTCGCGACCAATCTGCTGTACATACAAATTTTCAGAATCAAGAATACAATCACTATGACAGAGTTGCGAGAATTACAAGAGGAATACATTGCTTTGGAGGAAAAACAAAATGAATTGGAATAATATCCAGTCGTAAACACTAGCTCAGTAGCAGCAAATGGAAGTTTACTTCCTAAAATGATTAAAAATGTAGCGAGCACCTCGCAGAATCAACCAGAGAAAGTGGTGATTAATAACCAACAGAAGTTAGTAGCCATGGGAAGTCGAGATCAAGATGAGTATGAAATAGAGAAGAATTATTACAATCGCGGAGGAAATAATGAAATTCAAAGGCTTGATCAGCCCCAAGAGACTTATGGTGGACATAGGCAAAATAATTTTAGAGGTCAAGGTAATCAGAAGACAATATGGGAGGAGATTAAGATGCCACCTCTAAATGCTAGTATAGAAAAAAAATTGGGAAGCTATCATTTTGATGGAAGATATACCATCGCCATGGAACATGGGAAAAGAACCACATCCAAATAATCGTAATCAAGAATTCTGTCCTTATCATCATTTTCATGGTCATTCAGTAAATGATTGCAGGAATGTAAAAAGAATAATTTTAAGAATGATTGATCTAGGAAAGCTAAATCATTTTCTAAGAGGACACCAGCAATCGCATCAATTACCACCACCACCAGATAATCGTAGAGTGAATACTGTAAAAGGAGCAGAAACCTTTGTCATAGAGGTTGGAGCCAAGGCGAAGAATTTGTTTTGCAATTCCATCGTACATTCTTTCAAAACTATTGAGGATTTTCACGATAACGTTCTAAGCAGAGTCTTCGCGGGAGACACAGATGGAAAAGAAATAATGAACATAGCGAGAGTCTTGCCGTTAGAAGAATGGCAGAAGCAAACTCTTTCTTTCACTGCACAAGAAGTACCAGAACCTGTCCAGTTGCACGATAATCCATTGGTAGTAAGGTTGGAAATAAATCCAAGGAAAACAGAAGAAGGAGATGAAGAAAATAATAATGAAGTAGAAGATTCTTGGGCTATTGATAGATTCTTAATTAGCATGGGAAACTCTGTAGATATCTAATTCTATCATACCTATAGAACCATGGGTGGAAAAAATGAGGATTTGATACCATCAACATATAAAATCTATGGTTTTAATGGTACTGCCAACAAGCCCAAAGGGGAGATCACAATGCAAATTCCATTAAAGGGGATATTTTCTAAGATCCTATTATGTGTTGTTGATATTGAATCACCCTATAATGTTCTGATTGGTCGACCTTGGATACATGGGATATTAGGGGTGGCATATACTTTTCACAAGTGTATTAAATTCCCTCATCCTAATGGTGTTAGAGTCATCAAAGGAGATTTGGGAGAAAGCAAAAAATGTTATGAGATTGATGTAAAATATTGCGAAGAAAGAGCTGAAAAGAATAGCAATTGAAAATACAACATCAAGCAACGACAGAGATGTGACAGGTTAATGATTTAAATAATAGAGCGGCGATAGGAAGTACATGGCGAGCATCTCGCGGATAAAGAGAAAACAACAAAACGTAACAGAAAAGAAGAACCAGAAAGTAGTAAGTAGAAAGGTAAAAGGATGAAATTTAAGAAAAATTGTGAATGAATTGTTTGGAGAAATTGTTTTCAAAGAGTATTTTATTTGAGTGGAAGAGATGAAATTGAAAAGTTGTACAAAAGAAGAAAAGATCAAAAGAAAATAAATTTTAACAGAGTCATGATGCTCGCAAGAAACCCGAATAAAATTTCGCAGAGATTTAAAGAATGGGACAAACCTTTATGGTGTGCACCTTAGTTCGCGAATACAATTTCGCAAGAGGCAAATGTAAGACCTACAAGTACGTCATAAAGGGGGTATCTCTTTACATGATTCAGGGATAAGGTTATACCGCTGCTGGAACCTGAGTCATGAAGATGTTGGGGTTAAAGAAAACTTATCCGGGAGAGAGACCTTGGATTTCTAGCTTTATAAGGTTATACCATGGTTGGACGACCGAGGATCTCTCCTAAGGAGTGAAGAGTATGACCAAGGCGCCGAGGTACACGGTTGAGCCAAGGGTGCCCGGGACGGACGAACCTACCCAGGCCATTCTTGGTAATACTTGGCTATGATGCACTCGGCCTGAAGAAAACCCCACTTAGGGTGCAGTCTTGTAACTATAATCCATATAGGAATAAAGGACAAGAGGCTGCGAAAACAACTGGTTGTTGGTAAATCTGGATGGGAGGAGCTAGTCTTGTATGGCCGATGTTCCCTCCTTGAAGGGGCAAACAGGGGGAAGATAAGGGTGGCACCCTCTATTAGGTAGCTGATAAGTGTCTTAAGATGGAAAAGTCATGGGACTTTATGCTCGCAAGAACATTTAGGCCTGTCATATTGTCGCGTGACGAACATTATACAGAGGCAACAAGCCATAAAAGAGAAAAAGTTAAGATGAGATCAATGGGTTTTTACATGAAAATGTAAAAACGTCCTTCGATTTCATCGCAAGACGGCAATGCCATGAGGCTTTGATCTCGCGAGGGAACTTAGACTTGTCATATTATCGCAATACAATCAAGAAATAAAGATAAGGCAAGATCAATGGGTCAATACATGAAAATGTAAAGACGTCCTGCGATTTTGTCGCAGAAAGAAAAATGTGGCAAAATAAGACCTTTAAGTAGGAAGGCATAATAAGACCACAAGATCAAATGATTGCGATAGTGTCGCAGAAATTATGAGATTTGCGATATTTATACAAAGATCATAAAGTTGTGCCATTAATTGCTAGTGATATCATCGCAGATATTGAGACAAAATATACTAAATAGAATTTATTTATAACTGATATCTAAGCTCTACCCAATTTTCTCATATTTCAGATGAATAACAGAGGCAAGTATGGGAATGCACAGAATAATGAAATTATTATTCATCATCATATGAGAAAATTACATAGACATTATTATATGACACATTTACACAGATAATTAAAGGATAATAATTATGTCGATTAACCATATTGCAGAAAAGTATTGTTTTCTAATTCATACAGATGGAAGCAAAAGAAATTTATACATTAAGTTGAAGAAACTCGTAGCAAATTGGAGAAACTCGCAGCGATCAGAGGAATATCATCTTCTTCATCAGATTTTTCAAGAAAAAGGAAATAAGTATACAAATTTTACATGGAAGATAAAAAGGAGAAACATAACTAATTAGATCCATCACCATCTTCTTCATCAGATTTTTCTTCTTCACCAGACTTTCCTTCTTATTCTTCATCATTATTATCATCTTCATCTTCGCTAGATTCCTCAGATTCACTATCAGAGATAACAAGGTTTGGAGTTTTTGCTGGAACTTCTTTTGCAAGATCAGAATACAAAGAATGAGAAATTTCATGATCATCGCAAACCATTCTAATAGAATTATTGCGAACCTCAATAAGAGAAACGTTAAAGTTCGCAGTAGTAACCCTCAACTTTTCTTTCAATCTTGAATATTTTTCGTTGCGAGCAGCAAGAGTGTTTGCGAGTTGATTCTTATTAGCTTCAAGTTCTTCTATTCTTTCAAGACATCTCTTTTCAGATCCTGCGAGTATATAATAACAGGTTGGAAATTTTATAAGGAAGAATAATAAAACATGGAATCGATAAGGAGGAACGGTTAACAACCTTCTCTTTTAGAAATCATGTCTTTAATTAAAGCTGCTTGTTCAGCATGAAGACTGAAATCTACACCTAAATTATTTTTGGCATTATCAAGAACCATCGCAGCCCAAGAAAATTCATCATCGCTAGTAATAAGAAGACGAGAGCGAACTTGAGTTTCCCTCGCAAGAAAATCTTTATTCTCGCAGATAAGTCTATCTCTTTCCATTTGAATACTAAGAAGAGTTTTATGGAAATTTGTTAGGGATTTGGTGCCATTTTTAATTGCCTAATCTTTCTCGTCAATAAGATCACTATTCTTACTTCTTAATCTATAGATTTCTTCTTTTGAATCAAGAAAAAAGCGTTTAAACTTATTAGTTAAACTTAAATTGAATCTGTGCTCAATATTTAAAAGATTAAGTTTGGATTTAAGTTCATCTACAGAGAGGGACCTAATTTGATCATCTGAGAAACTACTTAAACAACTATTAAGGCGAGCAAGAAGGGTACTCTCATCTACAGGTTCAGAAAAAGATTGGAGGAATGTAGCCTCATCAGTAAGACCATAAATATCTGCAAAAATGATTGCTTGAATAAGCTGCGATAGGGAAAGAAGGATTGAAAGAAAAGGGAAGTAAAACATACCATAGAGTTGTTGGTTAGCTTTGTCAAGATCAGAGATCTTTTTCTTATAAACTGAAGCTTCAGTCTCCAACTGCTTATTCTTCTTGCGAAGCTCAGCAACTTCAGCTTCTAACTTTTCTTTATCCTGGCGAAACTTAGCAGCTTTCTTTTCATAGTTAACACATCTCTTATCCAAATCATAGGAAATAGCAAAGGAAGCTCTTCCAACCTACGAGAGAGCAATATAAGTTAAAACTTGACAAAGAAATAAATACATAAATATGATGAATAAATGGAAACATACCAAGATGCCAAGAGAATTCAAGAGACTGGGAGTCATTGATTGTGAGATTCCATGAAGAGAATCATTATCAACCAGAACGGGGCCATCATAAACTTTGGCGAGGGCCTGGGATATCCCATTAAGAGCTTCATCTCCATGATCATTTACAATACTATTAGTAGCATCGCCAACAAAATTAGATATTTGAGCCATGGAAGACTCAGAAGAAGAAGAATCCATTATGGTATGGAAGGCATTATCATCACCAAAATCATCACTTAAATTTTCTGGAATAGGTTGAGGAGATGAAGAAGAAGAAGGTTGGGTTTTTCTTCTCTTTAAGGGAGGATCGTCAGATTACTCACTGCGATGGACAGTAGGCTTCCCTTTGGGAGGAGCAGTAAATTTCCCCTTGTGATCAACTGTGGATTTCACATTGGTTCTCACAGGCTTTATTGGTTCTAATCCTTTGATTTTCTGTGAACACATATAAAGATAAGAAATAGGGCCAACAATATATTGTTAAAACTAATGAAAGGATATTTCTTACTTCATCTATGAAAGATTTAAGAGCTAAGAAAGTGTTAGGTTTCCTAAAAGCCTGGTAGCTGAGTTTCATCCTGTCAATCTGGAAAAGATTGAAGTAATTAGCGAAAATATAAAAATGTGGGGAAGATAGTAAATAATAATTATACAAAAGATTGGAGAGAGCATACCTCTTTAGTTCTTTCAGGCCAGTTGAAGACCCAAGGTTGATATTCTGAAAGATTCGCGGGTAATGCGCGAGAACCAGAAATATAAGAACATTCAAGACATAATGGAAAAATGAACCACTTGTCATCGCTGGAGTGGCGATGGCCTTGATTAGTAGATGTATGCCAATCAATATCTAGCATGAGGACTTTGTCATCAGCGATCTTTTCTTTCTTCTACAAACGGACACCCCAGCAAGTGTTATCCCTCTTCATAGGGATTATCTTGTAATTTTCAAAAAAGTTCTCCATAGTATAATTTGAAGAGACAATTGGAACATATTTAAATTGAGGATTCTGAGCAGCTTCAGGGTAGCGAGATCCTTTATCAGCCCCGCGAGAAGCATATTCAAGTAGTAATCGAATACAATCTCCACCCAATTGATATACCGCTTGCGAGAACTTCTCGTGAGAAATTATTTCATAAAATAATGGAAGTTCCGGGTTATAGAGATGAATGGGAAGACCAGCTTCAAGTTGACCTAGCGATACTATAATCTTCTCGCGAGAGCATTGATAATCAGTGAATAATTTGATGAAAAGATTTGATTTAGGGCCCTGATTTGGAATTGTAGACAGAGTAAAACCTTTGCTTTTGAGTTTTTCTTGCATCTCACCAAAAGCAACCAAATTTTTAGCACCAGCGGCAACCATTTTTAAGTATGGGAATGAAAGAAAATGTTGGAAAATAAGAAAGAAATCACAGCGATAACAGATGCGCAATTTGCGGAAGAACAGTAAACTTGCAGAAAAATTATGAAGAGAAAAAAGAAGAAAGTAAAAAGAGGAAAAGAAAAGAATAAAAGGAGTATTTATAGAAGAAGAAGTTTCTCGAGAAGATGAATGCAATAAATGAAAAGAAGAGACATGAACGGTCAGATCACAGCGGTTAGAAAAGACGTGTCAAAGATTTATTGGAAGAAAAAATACGTGAAAACAGCTGGCGAAGGATATAGAAACGTGTCAGAATAGAGATCAATGAGAAGAGATAAGTAGTTGCAGCATTTTACCATTTTAATTCTCATGATATTCTCTTCTTCGCATGAAAGACATGAGAAGAGGCAAGATGTAGGACCAGAATATCAACGATATTCCTGCAAAGATTAACAACACTTCTGCGAGGACATTGCGAGTACCTTAACAACATTTGACGAGTGTCGCAGAATTGCTTAAGGAATGATATAATGAATGATGAATGACGAATGAAGAAACATGAAAAGAGCATGTGCTGACCTGCGATGGTTATAAGGTTGGCGAGAAGGAGAAACGTGGTTGTCGCGATGTGATCGCAGCATAAATCCGAGATAAAAGGGAGACTTAGCTGTCATCCATTATGTAACTACTCTATAAATAGAGACCCAATATGTCCAGAAAAGGATGATATATTTTTGAGAGTTGAAAGAGTCTTGAGGAGAGAGAAACTTTAAGAGAATAGTTGTAATCTTGATTTCTGAGAACAAAATAATAAAGTGTCATTTTTAATCTCCCATGATGAGTTGATTATTGTAGAATCTTTACAAGGGTGTAGTGTAGGATTTCCTGCAACTACAGTCATAGATGTTACTCGGTTCTGAGGTTGAGGGGATGTTCAGGATTGTATTTTGAAGATGATGTGTCTGTGTGTTGGAAGCTAGGTAGTAGTACTTGCTTGTATCTGACATGGTGTAAACACCTAACCCTCCGTATCTGATCGGTAAAGTAACCAAGTGCAGTTGAAGCAAACCGAAACCAGGCCCATCACCAACCATAATGCGCCTAAGGTAATTTAACAGGTGAATGTCATACTTGGCCGTAGCTTCCTGTAGAGCCAGTGGCCTGGTGGTACGAAGTGTAAAATAAAGTTTGGAGACACCGACGCAATTTCGTAAAAGCAAGAGTTCACTTTGCGGGTCTTGGAGCAACTGAACCTTGTTCATGAGTTGTATAGTTTTGTCAACCCATTCTAAAACCATATTGCTATAGTAATGCATATCCAAACTAACAGGTCCACCTAGAATCTTGACGCCAGCAGAAGATTTGCCAATGTTGGTAGGGAATAGGCCATCCAAGCTTCTTCTCGGATTTAGTGAAGGCCATAATGTTTCGGTCTTAGTAATGTTTAGGTGCAATCCCCTACTGGGGCCTTCAGCTTGGATAATATGCAATGCCTTAGCCATATCCAAAGTATCTCCGGAAATGGTACCGTCGTCAAGGTACCATGCATTCAAGTCGAGTATACATTCTTATGCAACCTTAGTGACTAGAGGATGTAGTACAAGAGAGAATAAGAGAGGGACAAGCGGGTCTCCTTGTTGAACTCCCATAATAGATGAAAGTATTAATTGATTGTAATATAATCTGGCCGGATGTGAGTAACAAAACTCAACCCAGCGGGAAATGTTAGGGCAATGGGTGTGAACCTCTCTTATTAATGTGGATATGTCGACTAGATTGAACGCGTTAGTAAAATCAACCATCATCATGGTTTGGGTTGTATGTTTACCTTTTAATTCCAACAACCTGTTGGCTGCATGCATGATGGCTTCACTGCCGCATTGAACACCAACTCCAAACTGGTGAGTACCCAGGTAGGATGAAATATCTTTGCATGCAGCTGTAGCGTCCGGTTTCGAACACAGTCGACGCCAGATTGTGCCAACGATAATTAGCCTCAATCCCTCCCCCATTTGTTTTTAACAACGGATTCAGTGGGGCGCTAGCTACAAACTCGCCAAGAACTGATGAACAGGCACCAGCAAGCCAAAGGTTCACTCGCCTGTAATAGAGTGTAGCAGGTCATCAGATATTACTGCAGCGGAACCACTTAGTGCGTCGAAGATATTCTGAGAACGAAGGCCATCACTCCCACAAGAAGTGCCTTTAGGAAAGGTTTTAATAGCTTCCAATACTGATTTAGCATTGACTGTCAGGGCTGGCGTAGAGATGTTATCTACAGGGATTGAAGGAGGTCGTGCATATGGGTGATTTTGTTGTAACTCGTACAAGGTATCTGGTGTAGATGGAGAACAGCCATCCGAGGAGAGCACTCGAATTGCTGTTGTATAATGATCATATTCAAGCTTCCTCCTACACGCCTGCAAGTTGGTCTTCTCTTTCTTCTTTTTGGCAGTTGGCTTTGCAGGTGGCCTGCGACTGGTAAAATCTCTGGAGAGCAATTGATGGGTTAAAGTAACACAACCCTGGGGTTCATTCCATTTTACCAGTGCACTGTTGATAGACGAAGTTTGTAGCTTTTTCCTCATACCAGACCGTTCCTTTATGGTGCATTTAGGGATATAATTATTTAAGGTACATGCAGGGAGTAACAAAAGTTGCAATCATGCTTGTAAATCACTAGGTTTCGCAAGTACCTTGTCTAATGCAGACTTAAGTGTGCGTGAAAAGGTGAGTCTGCACATAGGAGGAATACTTACCACTGTTGTGGTTCTACTCAGAAAAACCTGATTAAGAGTATCCACTGTGATATCAACCACACTATCGACTGGGTCAGCATTGGTGGAAGGTTCCATCTCATTATCCCTGGAAGCACAAGGTTTAATAGCGCCATAGATAAGAAATTCAGCCATACCATTATTATAAGGACCATCAATAATATCACCAGGTATATGATTGTGACATGGCTTTCTCCATGCGTGGATGTGTAAACAATGAATACACAACCACATCTGTAATTCCTGCAAAACCTTTTCCCTGGCCGTAAAGCAATCACTGTTGTGTTATATCTTATCCCTGCACTTGTTCTTGTCACTTTTGGTAGGGAAGTGTTGATCAACCAAGTGACGATATAGGGCGCATCTGGCATTATCCTCTACCTCCAACGCCTCCGTGACATCCATCAAAGTTTTTGAAAGGGAATTGAACTTTATCTCCCTGTGAAGATGTGATGGATGATGGCAAGGTAGAAGGAGGGGAATCATTAGGTCGAACCTCCGGGGTTCTGGATGATGGTGAAATTGATTGTTCTTTGAAACGAGTGCGAGGCATAATCTCTGTAAAAATAACCGTCGTAACCACCACAAGTTGGGGAAGAAACAACGCTGAAAAATGGTATCATTCGATAGAGGATAAAAATGTGAAGAGAAAGAGGAAGAAAAAAGGGAAAAACCAAGACGGAATTCTAGAGAAATGGCACGGGTTTAGATAATTTCTTTGAAATAAGAGAGATTTTCTCGAACGAGAGAAGTTTCGTGAGATTAGAGAAAAATAATAAAATGTGATAAAATATAAAATCTGGCGTGGGACTGGTCACGGCATGACTGGCCGGCTGGTGAGCGCAACCTCCATGGCGCCTTTGCTAATATTTTACTATTATTATTTTTCCTTCCTATTTTGTATAGGTTCATCGTTCATTCATATTTTGAAATGCCCGTTTGCGCATTCAAAATGCTGGTCTGTGCATTATTTGCTAAGTACACTTGCACCATTTTTTCCACGACTTATTCGATGTTCAGATGCCTGTTTTTGTTGAATATTTATCACTAACCCGTGGAATTCTGCAGGAAGAACCGCGAATTGAAATGAAAAAATATAACGGAGAATCATAGAATATTGCTGGATATTCAGGTGATTAATTGATGATTCGTAGAATATTGCTGGATATTCAGACAATGGCTCGTAGAATAATGCTGGATATTCAGATGATTTAAGATAATTAATTGATGGCTCTATACTAGAAGGGCTTCCTGTCTAGGAGAATTAATCATCTGAGGGTTGAGCAATATGGACTTCCTGGAGTGTCATATTCCTCTTGTATGGTCAGGGAAAACCTGGTTGCATCCTGAAGATGTTGTCGCTCTATACTAGCAAGCATGCTGTCTAGGAGCCGCCCAATCTTTCGATTCTATACAGTATGAGATATGCCGTGGTCTCAGCTGGGAGACTACACATCTACATCTTCTATGAGAGACTTTCTCCATTAGAGGTTTATGGCATGATCTTTCATGCTTAGAGACATGAGTCTAGATACTCATCCGATTGCCGAATCCAGAGTAATTACTGAAATTGCTCAGTATTCATGAGATGTGTTGTGGCCTCAACTGAGAGACTACACATCTACACATACTCTGAGAGACAACCTTCTAAGTCGGAGATTTATGGCATGATCTTTCATGCTTTAATGAGATACATGAGCCTCAATACTCATCCGGTTGCCGAATCTGGAGTATAGTTTTACAATTTTACCCTTTATCGAAAATCCACCATCTACATTAGGTCCCCTGCTTAGTGAGGAACAATCATGTTCCTCAGTCAGCATTGAATGGTGATTTTCCAGGTGCAAACATAAATAAGTAATTGAACTTAGTCATAAGGTAAGACATTACCGGATTTCGACCAAATGAGTGAACCATGGTTTGAGCTGAAACCCCAGTGGCATAATAGAGCATCATTTGGTGAGCATAAATTGGTGTAGAACCGCTGATTTGATGACGGAACCTTGGTCAATTTAGGATTCATGGGTCCGGTCCCATGAAAAGAAATCCTTGTTTTAGGAATAGACGCACGTTCGTTCATAAGTTTAAAGAATAAACAAAATAGACCTGAGTCTAATGATATAAAATTTTGTCTATGAGCTTTCATGATAACCGAAATTTTATCCTTTAAATATGTGAGTTTCACAAAGTGGAATAAACTCTCGTTTCAAAGGTGGATGCTCGTACGAGAGAAAAGTTTTTTTTTTAATAGACGTGCGTCTGTTAGTAATAAAAAAAAAATTATGAGCTTTCATGGAAAATTTTATCTTCGAGCTTTCGGAAATATTTGAAAATATACTCTCGCTTCAAATACAGATGCTCGTGCGAGGGAGCAAAAATATATAGATATATTTTTCAAATTTACGTTGAGTTTCACGCCAAATATTTATATTTTTTGTAAAACCATGTTTTGATTTTGAACAACTGTTGAAAGTAGACATGGTTAAATAATGTTTGTATGTGAGTTTACATAGTTGTAGAATGGATGTCTGTCCGATTTTTGAAAATCAGTGAACGTTCACATAGTAAAAATTTATATGGGTGGTTCACGGTTTTATGAAAATCAAGTCATGATTTTGAATAATGAATTTTGCTCATTCTTGCAGGTTTTGAAAGAACGAGCAAGTTTTCGAAATTCTGACGTTATAATCACTACAGCTAGTGAAATTGTAAATAGGTAATAGTTGAATCGTTATAATTTTTGTAGACGCTGATGTGAGCACATTTGTTATGCTTTAATTCCACTGCTTTGATGAAATTTGCACCTCTGAATGACATTCTGAAGTAGAAATATCACATGGATACCGCAACTACTTTATATAGATGTTAAACGGCGGTTATGAGACCCCTTTAGTCAACGAAGAGGAAGAAGCGGTGACCAAGAGTTCTCCAAATGCGGACGACGAATTCTTTTTGGCCCAATATAAACCCGAAAAACGTCATCCAGGTTCGAGCACTGTAAAGTCCCCTGTCTCTTTGATGAGTTGTTAGTGCTCCTGAAATCATGAATTTTTCTTGTCCGTGTAGTTAGGATCACAATACCAAGGTTTGTTATTCCATTACAGAAATTTGCTCCATCAAGTACTGACGGTTTTCAATTTTCCACTAGGCAAGCGGCTTCTGAGTTGAGTGTCGAAGAAGAAGATGTAAGTACTTCTTCGTATAATCGTTCATAGCATTCCTTGAATGAAATATCACTAATCGTTGTTGATGTATCCAGGAGGATATTTTCATGGAATGAGGGAGTATTGATGATGCCCATTCGTCTTCGGAGGACGGTGAAGAAGAAAACCCCGGATTTCGAAACCGAGTGAAAGCAATGATGTTTCCAATGGTGATGTTGGCAATTCTGGTCCTTTGAGCATTTTAGGGACCACTCCAGTAAATACCCTTTGTATATTTTCTTCTTAGAAGTATGAAATTTCTGATTTGTGAATGAATGAACGAGGACCCGTATGAAATGAATGAAAATTTTGTTGAAATACGTCACCAGAAAATTCAGACTTCAGCCTTTCAGTAAAAACGCTGTAAGATCTTCATACGATATTGGATCACAATATACCCATGTTGCTTCATGCCCAGGAAATTTCCAAGATTTATCAAAGAAGCTTTTTGAGTTTTGAGCACTTTCAGGGCCTAAAAAAGGTGAAACAGTAAACTTCTAGGAGACTTTCAGACTGTACATTGTCCAATGCTTTGACCACATCTCCACGCTCGTTCACCGGATTGTTATGAAATTTTGACATGCTTTAGAGGACACCCATACGAAGAGAATGATATATAAGTCACCCTTATATTTCTTGTAGATTGGTCCAAGTTCATCATCTTGTACAGGGCAGAGTAGAGTCTCTTCAGATGAGCTTGCCGCAAAACATATTTTCATGACTTTCATGTTATTTTCTTGCGTCTTGAGTGTATAATTACGAACATTGATGATTTCGGACTGTTTGTATGCTATATTTTATGATCTTATTTGGTTTCATGTTTAGATTGCTCTAACCTCGTGTAATCTTCGTATTAGGTACCAAATACCGAAGTTGAGGATATTGAAACCAATAAGGATAACTCGAGCTGCCCTGGAGTTATTGATGAAGAGAAAACCATCCCTACACTTCAAGGACATGAGAAGATTATCACTGAAGTTATGGAAACCTCGATTGTTGCTGCTTCAGCGATATAAGAAACTGAGCCACCAGTAGAGAAGATTGAAGAAACTGTTGCAGTGGAGCGTCAGTCCCCAGTATTTTGTTAAATCTCTTCTTTTCGTTTTCCATTCTTCTGGAAAGACCTAGATAGAGAACCCGGGTAGAAAAATTGATGTAAAGATCCAGGTGGTAGAAGCTGGAGGTACCTTGATGAAGGACTTAGGGGTTATGAACCCCGAATTTCTGCTTGCATGTTGTATGCTCTGGAAGCTGCAAGAACCTCATACGACGTCATAATTTGATGCTTGAGCCCAACTTTTGAAGCTAACAGACTGAGTTATCTCATGAGACAAGAATCACTCAATTTGGAATTGTTGAGGTTATCCAACGAAGTGTGCACATTTGTAATTTGTAATCCCGTACAATTTTTTTTAAATTTTGTAGACCTGACGGTAAAGGGCATATCTTTCAGCTCGTATGTCCTATTGATGCTCCCTTTTGGTATATTGTAGAAGAGACATAGACGAACATCTTTCGTTGAGGAAGATATGTCCCATTCCTCACCCATTGGTACGTTTTTTGCCAACCCATGACCTGGAGTGTGTTGTATCTTATTTGTAAAGGTGATGAGAATATCTTGTAGAAGACTTTGGATTCTGCCCACCAGTCGTGCCAGCTTTGGGAAGACTTTCACGTGAGCATGTTATCAGGTCTGCACATCTTGATATGAATCATTGGTTCTTCGAGAAGTCTGCTTCATGTATAACACTTCAGAGAATGATTAGTTGATGAAGCCCTGAGGATGTTGCTCATGAGATCGTTGTTGGTGCTGAAACCATGAATGATTACGCTCCATAGATCCTTGTCGATGTTGAGATCATGGATGGTGTTCCTCTAGATATTATTGTTAATGTTGATACCATGGTTCAAGTTTCTCCAAAGACCGAAAAGGATAGAACCATGATTATAGATATAATCTTTGCTCCTTCATCCAGTAAGCCTTTTACATTCACGAACTAGTTGATAAGTTGAGCGTCTGTAAGATGAAGGTGTACTGAGAGTTCAACCCGAATGCTTCCGAAAGCATAACTTTACCATGAACTATCTTTGTTAGTGAGTCGATATTGTTGCGGTGGATAGCATCAGTAGTTTTCATATGTGGTTGGTGAAGAGAGAAATCTCCTCAATCATACAGGGGATTGGGATGTAGAGAAATCCCGTTGATGAAGTTTCATGGAATTGCCATGGGATAATGAAGACTTATCGATTGTAGTTTAGTAACACTTTGATGGTGCTGGTGTTGAATCAATATGTCATCGTCGAGATGTTTGTGTTGAAGTTGTACCCTTTGATTAGGAGTACAATTTGATGGCTTCTTAGATTCTTGGGCGTTGAAGCGTATATCCCTTAAGCATGGAATGTCTTAGGGGTTTGATCATCTTGGCCTTGGAATATCTTTCATTGATTTAGCATCCCTCTCGTTACGGTAGTGGCATTCGACACTTGTGCAGACATCAGAGCTTTCTGATTTTGTGGAACACATGGACTTGCAGTAGAAAAGCCCAATGTATTTTTTGCGGACATCATCTCAGTAACGAATGTTTCAGCGCTTGATTCAGAGAAACTTCAGATTCGACCACTTGGTAAAATACTAATGCGGTGAAGCTACTATTCATAACATCTTGTAGAGTTGCTAGGATAATTAAGTCCCCATGCTAGGGTAGCATGTGAGGAAATAAATGACATAGACATGGAATGAGACTTGCATGAGTGCGGAACCTATTGATGAATGTCTATGCATCTTTTGCAGGTTCTTGCTTCATCCTCGTCAAAGTTTGGAATTCCTCAAAGTACTTTGATGATGGAATGTCCGTCAAATCTTCTGGATCAGAACTTTCTTCAGTAGTAGAGATGTGTAACCAAAGTCGCTTTGTAAGTATCCATATTTTCAGCGTAGATCCATGCTCGTCTGAAGGACATGTCATATCCTAGATCTTCCCGATTATGTGAAACTTGGTTTCTGTCCAGGATGAACTTATGTTCACTTTCAGAGTGATGTAGCCATAAGTATTTCCGAGCGTTCCTTCAAGGTATCTGATTGACATGAGAGCATGAGTAGCTTCTTGTCGAGTGATGTCTATGGATCTGATAGTTTTCAATGGAATGTTGTTGATAGTGGTGCCAGCATCGATCAACGTTCTTCCAAATTCGTCTCTTCTGAGATTGACTGAGGTAAGCAGTCCCCAGTCGTACACCTCTTGGTATGTGGTCGAAAGCTCAAGAAGTATTTCTGGAATAGACTTCTTGACACGTCAGTGATGTGAACATGTATCTCCTTTGTGCCTTCGACAGATAGAGCAATTCACGTTCGACCAAGGATTGAACTGCCTCTTTGATAGGTTGTTCAGAGGGTGTAAAGATTCTGATTGGGAGAGGATTCTCGTGTACTCCTTCAGTCCCCAGTTGAAGATATTGTGGATCAACCTTCTCTTTGAAAATGCACTTCAAAAATATTGCAGTTGCTTTTTGGATGATTGATGAATCTATGAAGGTGACAACACCTGGGATTCTCTATTTCTTCTTCAGTCGTATCTCTCCTGATGAACGACAATTTGATCGTACCATCTTTAACCCAGATTTCCAGTAACTCGATCACTCCTTTGTAATAAGAGAGAAGTTTGAGTCTGTTAGACCATTTCCTCATTCGTTGATGTCGGGTCGAGGTTTGTGCATTTCAAGATTGGTTATCTTTTTTTTTGTACCTCTAGAGGAACCTGAGATGTTGGAGAAGTGTTTTGATGTTGTGTCTCGTCTTTCCTTTCAGCAATAACTTTTGTTGAAGGATGGAGATTATACTGATTGTTGACTAGGCCTCGGCTGTTTCGATATTCCTCGACCTTGCGGACTTTGCTATTTCCATTAAAGCAGGTGTAGTAGTTTCCGATCTCTTCGCCGCTTCATGAAGCTCTGAGAAGATCTAGAAATGAAGATTTTCCAATAAAGCTCTATAGACCGGGATCATTCCATTGATACACAAGTCTACCAGTTGCTGCTCCGTGATATTTGGCTTTTCAGGTAGTCATTGGGATGTTCATTGTTCCTATGAAACATTCTTCCAAGATCAGAGAGAGTAATTTGATCTGACACAAAGAAGCACTTTATGTAGAAGGTGTTAATCATTTCTCCCTAATTTTTGATAGTTCCAGGTGCGATGTTGTTGTACCAGGTGTATACCATGACTTTCAAGGATTTTGAAAATCCTTTGAGGTGAACAACATGGTTATGTTCATGTTCACCCAAGGCTTATAGGAACCGAGAAACATGTTCCCGCGCATTGCATGTTCCGTTATACAAAGTGAAGGTTGAAGAGGTATAACCTTTTGGAAGAGGAATCCTTTGCGTAGAAGCATGGTACGGAGGCTGGTGACGATGGACATTTAATGTCTTGTCTTTTCTACTGTTTTCCAAGATGCGTTCCAAATCTTCCCGAGTAATGAAATTTGATGATTCCTTTGTTGATGGATCGTCTACAGCTTTGCGGACTTCATTTCCATCCACTGTATGAATTGGAACTACTTTAGAATCAGCATCTAGAGATGTATCCTTTTCTTTTCCCTTTTCTTGAGTCTTCTCTGATATCTTGTTAGTAAGAGTTTTGAGATAATTACACAGCTCCTTCTCTGTAGCAGCCATGTTAGTTTGATTCTTGGCAAGAGTTTCCTACACCTTCATGAGATCGCCTATGGTAGGAATTTTTTTTTCTGATTTCTTCGGGATGCCGGCCGAAGAGTGAATAATTCATGAGCGGAGTAACGTCACCGCCATTGTCATCGTTAGTGTTGCTAGTGCTAGCAGTATTTGTGTTAGGATCTGCAATTGCGCGTGACCTAAGATCAACCATCTTGTGAAAGCTTGAGATTGCAACAGAGATATTAATCTCCCACTGTGGTCGCCAATCTATAGATGGGGAAAAACGATTTGCTGGTTTTTACGGAATTAAAGAGTCGACCATGTGGATACTCTATGAACCGAGCGAAATGTTGAACCTCACACAGATGCACTGCAACAAGGGAATGCTTTAAGTTCGAGATATCAATCTGTAAGACCCCGGCCTAAAAAAAGAACAATGGCCGTTCCAGAGTCAATTCGGTCATAAGAGAGGATGGGTTGATCTATAGGAGGGAAGCTGAGAAATGCGTGAGATCAATGGTGATCTGAGATTGTAGGTATATTGTGAATTCAGCGTGAAAATTCTCTGAATGATTGAAATTTTGCTCAATTGAGAGTGATTTATGTGAGTTCGTGTAGAGGAAAGATTATCTGTATCAACTTTGATAAGAAATTGCTCTTTTTGGCGAATGTTGTTCGAGTGTTCGAAAAAACTTATCCTTCCAATCAGGATTCATAGACATTTTATAATGCCGGAGTTTAAAATACCATGATCCCATGAAGTGTGACAGTTGCTAGAATCAGAGAGTGGGAAAGTGGGAAATCGTATTAGAACTAATTACTCATCATGCAGAGACTCAGTTAATTTCCCACCCACTACTTTGCTGACTCTTCCAACTGATTGCACGACTTGCTCACATTCTCATTATGGGTGAACACACGTGCCGTAGATCACCAGACCAAATCCCTAGTTAATATCCCCCATGTGACACTATTGAAATCTCGTGATTGTGGAGTCAGTTGCTGACTTCATGGGACGATGAGTCCATGTATTGCTGAGTTAAACACGATTTGAAAATGTTCTGAAATTCATGAATTTAATGTGTCTGCTGAGACGAGGTATTATTATAACCTAAAAGGAGCAAACTGTGTTGCTGAATTGTTGAATATTGATAGTTGAATCAATATTCTTTGATCTGAGCAAATATTGCTAGTCTGAGCGAATATTGCCAATTTAAGGAATTGTTGGTAGCAGGACCAAATAAAATATTAATTTAAGTTACTGACTGCTGGGTCGAGCAAAATAAATAAGAATGTTGATCATGGAATCAACATAAAATCATCATAGTGTTTGAACCTGCTCAGAATCATGTTTCTGTAGAGCTCTGAACTCAAAACCCTAATTTTATGATTTATTACAAATCAACATAGGACCGGCTACATGGGATGATGGGTTCACCATATAATTCCCAGATGCTCGAATGAGCAAAAAATACCAAAGTCTCTTGAGGACCAGTTGGTGAAATAATGATTAAATGCTGGTTTAATCATTTACTAAAATAATGCTCGTGTGAGCAACAAATAATAAAACTTGACTTATGGAAAATGCAAGACCGACCAAGAGGTCATGGGACCGACTCTTGGTGGCAGCGGGACTAACGGATGGTCGTTTGAGAAAACTTCCAATTGTTTGGAAAGAGTTTGAACCTAATATGAGCAATTGAGAAAGTTAGGTTAAAATCATTAAAACATGCGGGACCAGCTGTTTGAAAGCCTCAGGGTCACCCTTGGTCGGTCAAGGGGATGTGCCCGTGTCACCGTGATGTCCACGCTGCAGTCCTGTGAATTTTGATATTTTCTGGTGCACGTTTGAGCAACATTTGGAGAAAATATGCAAAATCCATGGTTTTGCTGAAACTGGGAAAAATACATGAGATGAGGGAAAACAAATAAAACAGTGAATTGCAAGGTGTGGGACCAGCCACGGCTAGAGCATGGTCGACCGGTTGACAAGCACGGTCCCACACATTTCCCAGTTTTATGCAATTTTATTTATTTTCTCTGATTTGAGGGAGATTCCATGAAACTGGAGAGTTTTGATGAAATTAGGGAACTTCCATGAGATGAGAGAAATAAATTAATAAAAAATAGGGAATGGGAGTGTGGGACCTTCTATGACCGAGGCATGGCCGGCCGGCCAATGGGCGCGGGTCCCAAGCCACTATTCCCAATTTTATTTAATTTTGATGATTTTAGAGAATTTTCATAAAATCAAAGGGATTTGTTGTAAACCTGGTTGCATCCTGAAGACGTTGTCGCTCTATACTAGCAGGCATGTTGTCTAGGAGCCGCCCAATCTTTCGATTCTATACAGTATGAGATATGCCGTGGTCTCAGCTGGGAGACTACACATCTACATCTTCTCTAAGAGACTTTCTTCATCAGAGGTTTATGGCATGAGCTTTCATGCTTAGAGACATGAGTATCGATACTCATCTGATTGTCGGATCCGGAGTAATTACTGAAATTTCTCAGTATTCATGAGATGTGATGTGGCCTCAGCTGAGAGACTACACATCTACACATACTCTGAGAGACATCCTTCTCAATCAGAGATTTATGGCATGAGCTTTCATGCTTTAATGAGAGACATGAGCCTCAATACTCATCTGGTTGTCGAATCTGGAGTATAGTTTTACAATTTAAAATCCACCATCTACAAATATAAAAGCCTTTATTAAGTTGTGGTGGTTACAAAGATCTTAAATGCTTCCCAAAGTAATAGAGAGAACTCAAGTTGGAGTAAATACTTTAAGTTCTAAACATTAAATAGGTATAAGCTTAATACTAGATCTTCTTCTCTTAGATCTTGAATGCCTCTAGTTTGTTGGTGAGGCTTGGTATTTATATCCCTTTCTTCTCCAGGTATATCTTTGATGCCTCTGGGTCCATCGTCTGCTGATATACCTTTCGTACCAATGGTACCTTCGTCCACCGCGTACCTTCTCCAGTAGTATTCCGCCACCTCAGCTGACCCACGTTCCTTCGGGAACTACCCAACCTTAGTATAGGTTGTACCTTCATTCACCTCCAACTTCTACCAATCGGGCTCTGCCACGCCTCATCTCTTTACGTTCCTTGATTCATGCGTGTAGACAAGAGATTTGTACATTTAATGTTGATTAGATGCGTTATCTACCTTTGTCCCTTCGCCAGCTGCCTCTTAGTAGACTAGGCTTTTACTCTTCTTATCTCAACCGTCGAGGTATCCTTTCTTGGGGCGAGATAAAGTAGATATGTGGAGGTATCCTTTGCTACTTAGGTTTCTTTGTCCAGCGAAAGCTTCATAGTTGGATTTGTATGCGACTTCTAAGATTGTGACGCATGCTCCGCAGAATATTGGTATTCACAGTTTGCCCCTTTTCTTTCATATTCTACCATTTGGTAGATGTGTAAGGAAACTTCCGTTACGCCGCCATTTCTACACGTACCGATTAGGTGGTCCCTACATGTCCTTTCATGCAATAACTTCCCCTTGAATTTCGGGACATCCAAATTTTTTGGATTCTCCAGCCGCTTATAAGAAGGAAACAAATAAGAGGAATTTTTATTAATTCCCTCTTCTCTTCTTCTTCGAACTATCATTCTCCATCTCTTTCATTGAGATTCTTCTTCTTCTACTAACTGCCTCTCCTTACCTTCGATTCTTCGAGTGCTTTGGCTTCTCAATTGATCGTACAAGTAAGTGATACTTGTGTTAGAGCACTGCTCGGTCAAACTCGCATGCGTTGCTATCTCAAGCATGTTTATCAATCTTAGTGATCAAAACTATATAGTCTTGATTTCTAGTCTATTATAGCTAAGGTCTCGTACTAGGATAGAAAGTGTAGTTAAGCTCAAGAATTCCATGGCGATCATCATACAAGACGAAGCACTACTCAAGGAACTAGTGGATCTTCATCGACTAAAAGGTATATGGAGACTTGAACTTATCTATCACTCCAAAGTCTATCTACTCTATCCCCTATCTTGAGACAAAAGTTGTTTTACTATATAGACTAAGAATATTCACATGTGACATTTCGAGCTGAGTATATCTCGCTTATCTATTTCTCGAATGTGTTTTGGTAAAGCTTTCGTTTTATCCAAGTTCATCTTTGCCTAGTGACCAAAGTCATGTTATGGTTCAATCACTTTGGAAATCTCTCTGAAGAAAACTAGTTCGTGAAAACAACTATATAACGTCTTCTGGGAATATTTTAATGATTGAAATGAGAGTTTAGACTATATAACCATTGTGGGATATAAACATTGCTGTGGCACCACATATATGTATAAGTCCTTAACACTTGAACCGAAGTTTGCAAACTTTGTTGATCAATTGGAACCGGAACGTGAGCAGCAACTCAGTCCGCGAACTTAGTCCAGTCCGCGAACTGGCGTAGTTATCGAACCCGAGAATTTCTACTGAAGTTGTAGCTCATGTGCAGTCCGCGAACCCAGTCTGCAACTGACGAAAGCTCTCGAACCCGAGATTTTCTGCTACAGTTTATAACTTCAACCGGTTATCTTGAGTCCGCGAACTCAAGAGGTTATGTCTGAAAACGTTGTTCGTGAACTTATCTTAAATTAATAAGGGATGCTTTTGCAAATCGTGGATTTATAGTTCATGATTAATGATTTGAGTGAATCACATCGTTTTTGATTTAATTGTGTCTCTTATAGTACTTGAGATCTCATAGCAATTGAACAGCTCCCTAACTAGTTCATTTGAGTCATTTGGACTAGTTATGGTGAAGAAGAATATGGTTGATATGAAAGTTATCATTTGGTTGACTAATATTGAACTAACCATTGTACACGTTTGGGTACGGTTACACGAACTCAAAACGTCAAGTACATACATGTGTGTATGAAAAGCTAAGTTTTCGATCTAACGGTTGAGAGATATTAGCTTGTATCTAATCAGGTTTTCATCTAACAATGAATATTGAATGCTTTGTTAGCAAGCTAACATTGATTGCAAACCCTGATTTGAAAGACTATATAAGGGAAACTATAGCCATTGGAAAAACTAATCCCCACACACCTTTTTTATGTGATACTAGTTTTATCTAAGCTAGAGTCGATCTCCATTAACCCTTGAGTTTTCTCTCTAAATTCGGGTTAACGACTTAAAGACTTCATTGGGATTGTGAAGCCAGGCCGATACTACTTTTATTGTAGTTGTGTTATCTGATCTTGCTCTTTCTATCGTCTGAGTACAATTGTAATAACTGGCTTGAGATTTCTATCTCTGATAGGCAAGATAAAAGTAGTCACAAACATCTTCGTCTTATTATTTGTGATTCCTCAATAATCTTCTTCGCTGAGTCGATTAAGTTTATTGTGAGGTGATTGATGAAACTGAGATGATCTTCGGGAATATAAGTCTGGTTTTATCAATTGGTTCCTGTTCACCTTGATTTATCAAAATACGGAACAAAACTTATAGGTTTATTCATGGGAGACAAATTTATCTATTACATGTAGACTTTTCTGTGTGAGACAGATTTGTTTGCTAAAGTCTTTGACTTTGGGTCGTAGCAACTCTTGGTTGTGGTTGAGATCAGCTAAGGGAATCAAGTGCACAGAATCCTATTGGGATCAGTGACGTAGGAACATAACTGTACCTTGGATCAGTGTGAGATTGGTTGGGGTTCAACTACAGTCCAGACCGAAGTTAATTTGGAGTAGGCTAGTGTCTGTAGCGGCTTAATACAGTGTATGTTTAATCTGGACTAGGTCCCGGGGTTTTTCTGCATTTGCGGTTTCCTCGTTAACAAAATTCTGGTATCTGTGTTATTTCTTTTTCGCATTATATTTTTATATAATTGAAATAATACAGGTTGTGCGTTGTTCAATCGATTAGAATATCCGACCTTATTGGTTGTTGATTTAAATCGATTGACACTTGGATATCGGTCTTTGGTACCATCCAAGTTATCTTTCTTTGATTAGGCTCGCGAATCTTATTTGCTTGAGTAAATCAAATCGAGAGATTGAGATAATAACTCCTTGAGATATTTTCTATTGATTGAGTCTTGTTGATTCTCTAGAAAACAACTCGGAGTTTTCCATACAGATTGCTAATCGAAATATTGGGTGAGGTTGTTAGACCCCCGCATTTTCAACTCATTTTTTAGTTTCGATTTTCCTCATGCTTGGCCCTGTTGTCTCCTTCTTTAACTAAGGGATTTACCGATGTTGATGTTATACTTGCATGTGAGAATTTTCGTTCTTTTTTACTTGCTCGTACTATATGGGAACTTGGGTTTTGTTCCATTTTGATCTTTGATGATGATTTCGCCATGATCGTCCCTTGCCTGCAATCTAATTTTCGTGATGTATGATATTCATTTTTGCCTTATGGTGTGATCAAACCGTTCCCTTTGGTTGGTTTAGTGAAACCCATGGCCAAAGTATTTCGGTTTTTGCCCCTAATTTGCTTTTGAATGAACTGCAACTTTCTTCTGCCATTGTTGATGGAGAAGTTCTTCATGTTGATGTTAGGCATTATGAGGCTCCCGAAGAAGCCTACGCGCAAGGGTCCGAAGATGTCTTCTTCGAATGATCCTCCTCCGTGAATGGATCATCCTGATGCTACGCCGTCCCATGCTCCTGAGGACTTTGAGGTGCCTGCTGAGACTGATGTGTCTACAGTCCCTTAGGAGGTTTTGGACCCTGATTTCGAAGAATTTGTTATCGAGGATCTTCCACCTCCTCCTCCTCATTATGAACTGCAAAGGCTGACACTTCGTGATAAGGATAGATATTCCCATCTGAATTTTGATGAGATTGCTAAGTCTTTCGTCTTTACAAGTCTGAGATTTCCTTTGTCAACGGCCCTTATATTCTCACCGAGTCTTTTATTAGAGATTTTTTTTACGATGAAAATAATCTCCTGGTTAGTGTTGGCCAATTGGCCGCAGGTATGCTCCTCCATTTGTTCAGTAGAAAGGATCCTTTTTATTATGACGTCTTGTCTACCAGGGATGACCCGGCAAATAAGACTCAGGTCCGAGGATTTATACAGTATACTAGTAATTACTGGCATGCCCTTCGTGAGAGTTGGTATCGTAGCAAGGGAAAGACTACTTTGAAGTCCTATGACCCCTTTGCTGAAGGTAGATCCAAGCAGGAGGATTATACCCATGCCAACTTCAATGCTACATATGCCGATGATTTTTAAAAAAGTAACCTTATTCCATGGAGTGTTGTCCCTCGTCGCATTCATGTTACTGCTAGGAAAATTAGGGAAGGTAACAACCTTCTCTTGCTTGAGGATATTGATAAGACTGGTTTGACTACCATACCTTATTCTACTAGGATGCCTTTATCGAAGAATGACCGCATCTGTCTTGATCATGATGATCGTTGGGCTCATACTCCTCTTCGCGTGGTTGGTCCTTTGGCTTATGGTTTCACCACTGCGGATCCCTTTATCCCTCGTTCAGCTCGTTCTTTGCCCGAGAAGTATGATGGGTATCGGCCTTGTATTTTTAATCCTATTGCTTCTCATGAGGTACCTTTGGTTTTAATATCTTCGTCTGCTTTGATATCTTTGTATGCTTTTCTGATGGTTTTCTTTTGTAACCTGCCCCTGCTTCTTCTGCTGGGAATGCTCCAGGCTCTACTGTTAACTCTGTAGCCACAAGGACTAGGAAGAGAAAATCTTTGGTTGAAACGCCTGCGGAGGTAAGGATAATTATCATACCTTTGTGCTTGTAAGTTCATTAGTGTCTTGCCCCTGATTCTTAGCTGACGCATGTGCTTTTTATAGTCTTCCCAGAGAAAGGGTAAATTGAAGACTGTTATTTATATTGATGCTTTGGATGAGGATCCTAAGGCTGCTGGCGAAGTACCAGGTGACGAGGACATGGAGGATATCGAGGATACTGGCCTCATCCCTCGTTTGGATGATATTGAGGAGGATTTTGTAAAGATAACCCTAGTCCCGTCCGAGCTGCCTCAGTTGAGGGTGAGAACCTTCTTATTAGTACTGGTGCTCAGATGGTCGAGCTTGTTGGTGTTCAATCCCCTGCTCCTACATTGTCTTTGAAGATGCCTTCGTTTTCTGCTCCTAGCAAAGCTTTGCCCGATATCTCCTCCACTGCTGGAGATGCTGGTGTGGCTTCTAAGAGTCTTCCTTCGTCTCCTGCTACCTCCCTTCAATCAAGTGGTTCATTTTCTAAGGTTTTTACCCCCCACGGTGATGGCTGTTAGCTCAGATTCGCAGCCAAAGAAGAAGGTTGTGATCTCACTAGCTAGCTTCTCCTTCAATGTTGTTCCTGTTTCACTAGGGAGTGCTCAGTCTATCTCTACTACCCCTGTTAGCAAAGCTGTTGGACCTCCACATTCATCACCAGATTGGACAGAACTAGGTCATCTTCCTTCTGCTAGTGACATGGATCTGGGTGGTTCTCGAGCTCTTCCTTTTATTCCTAGCTCATTCACCATGTCGTTTTTTCGTCGCGGTGAGGGTTCAGAAGTCGTGCCCCGTGTTCGTGCTCAAACAAGCAAGGGAGTTGCTGCTGAATCAAGCCAAGGTAATCTGCCGGAGAGTTTGAGCTTAGGAAGCTCTGCTGACTCTATTCTCGAAGCCATCCTGTGGGATTCCAAGGTCCATTTTCTGTCGGAGTTGATTATCATCATCTTGGTAGTTCTTTCGAGGTAGCTTCGCAGCTGGATGTGCTATCTGCACAGTATCGCGCAGCTAAAGACCTATTCTTTGATCCTGATTGTCTACGCTCCAGTTAGAGCTTTGGTGAGATTCACAGGGGTAGCATCCAAGATATAGATGCTTTCATGGATACCTACGCCAATTTCCTTCCCCGTCTTTCATCATTCTCAGTAAGTAACTCTTACCTTATTGTATTTCTTCTTAATTTGATCCTTCGTACGCTCTTATGTTCCTTTGTTTGCAGCTTTGCAAGTAGATTGATGTTGGCTACACCTTATTCAAGGTCTATAGAGCTAAGTGTACTCATTTGAGTGCCTTATTGGAACGTGCTCGTCAAGAATATGCACTTGCTATTGCACAACAGCCTTCGTCGAGTGACGCAACATTTGTTGCTAAGATATCTTCATTGGATAATGACCTGAGAAAGACTCAGATGTCTCTGGAAGCTTGTTTATTGGCTCTCGAGAGATCTAATAATGCTGCCAAGGTTGTTGAGGTTGGTCGCAAAGCTGTTGATACTGCCTTAGCCGCTGATTCCTCTAAATCCATAGGTTTGTTTCTTCTTCTCCTTAATTTTTTCTTTATTTTTAGTTGCATAGTCCTAAGACAACCTTCTCCTGCCATCTGATGGCCCTATTGAACTTAGATATCTCCAAGATCAAGTGGCCAAGTTAACTTCCGACGTTTGGTATTAACAAAAGAAGTCTGATAGGCTGATGAATGTAATTGTCCATAATGAGGCCCAACTTTCCCTTGAGTCTTCCCATAATGTGGACTTAGTGAAGCAGATGGATTTGCTTCATAATGAGTATGAAGAAGCCCTTAGCTAGAAGGAGAGTCTCATTTTAAAGAAAAAGGATGATATTGCCTTAGTCGAGAAACGCCTCTCAGCCCAAGAAATCATTCGCAAGAAATATCATGTCGATTTTGAAGATGCTTGTGCTTCCTTAGCTAAGGTTACTGCGGAGCATAATGTCTTAACTTCTGAGGTTTGTTCTCTTAAGAACAAACTCGTCGATGAAAGCTTTGTGCCTTCTTCCATGTCTCATGCATCCTTAGTAAAAAAGGTTTGAAGAGTTAGAGAGTGTGTACCAAGTTTTATCCTCTGAGAATGCCTCGCTCCGGATAGATGTTGATGATCTTCGGACGGAAAGGGATACCCTTGTGGAAGACCTTGATGCGGCTGAGGTGGATCTTTATGAAGCTCAACATAGTTTAGAAGGATCCCTTAGCCATGCTGTAGGTAGCTTAGGATAATTATTTTTCCGTAGCATCCTTTGTGTCTTTAACTGCTTTTTCTTGCTGCTGATACCCTTCATATCCGCAGGTCTCCAGGAGAAGTTGGTGGGTGCAAATGCCAAGATTAGCCGCCTTGAGGGTCATATATCTGCGTTGGAAATATCTCGCCAGTTTGATGCTGCTGCTAAGTTTAAAGCTAAGGTACTTCAACAACCTAATGAGCAGATTAGTGCTCAGATCATGAAGCTTCGTCAGAAGTCGGCTTCGGATCTGGAGGCTCAAGATTTTCAGATGAAGGTGCAATTTGAGCATTCTGTCATTGATTACATCAATGGTGCTTTTAGGGAGGCTGAGCTCCAGGTTGAGGGAGTTTTCTTTCCCCGTCTTCCTTACCCATGATCGTGTTATTTTCGATTCGTTTTCAACTGAACCCCTTCGTTGTATTATGCCCCCATATGAGTGTCCTTTGATGTCTCATTTCCTTGAAACAACCCTTTGTTACGTTCTGAACCTTTGTCATCTGCAAATTTTAAGACATGTTAGTCATATTTTGGTAACACTATTATGGTACCTTCATTATTATATGAATATATGTAGACGTGTTGTGTCTAATTATTCGCACATTCGAGTCATCACAAGGTGCTAAGGTATGTTTAACCTTTGGTGGAACATTCATCATCATACACAAGTATCCTTTGGCCAGAAGGTACCGTGGTGGCGAGGGCTCCCGCGTGGGTAATAATTTTCCTGTTACCCTACGCGTTCAGCGCGATGGCTACTTTGCTTCAACAATGTATCTCTCTTTGTGGATATATTGCTTATTATTTTCCTTTTAGTGGGATTCATTTTCCATTAGGATCCAAGATTGACATATGCGCAGTTATGACGTGCCTTGCCTCATCGTCAATTCTGACGGAGGGTGTCTATTCTGACCCAATTTGTATTTAATCAACATGTACTTTTTCTTAGCAAAACATTTCTTTCATTGATTAGTTAGGTTTATAATACCTTTGATCAGGGATAGAACATGGTGGGCCATTGACCCTTCCCCTCTTCTCTTGAGTGATAACCATTCACTTACGGGTAGTACTTCTTTAGGTACATTGCATTCCAAGGGTGTTGGAATACTTCTCCTTTGAGGTTCATTAGGTTTCCCGGAAATATCGTGTATGATGTAGGGTCCTTCCCATGCCGAAGCTAATTTTCCCCACTCTTTCTTCCTTTGATATGGTGGTATTTGACGTAGTACGTACTCTTCAACCACAAAGTTTCTAGGAATTACCCGTTTGTTGTATTCACGAGCCAACCATCGTTGGTAGTTCACCATTCTTTGTAAAGCCACTTCCCATCTTTCTTCAAGGTCATCAAGCTTTTCTAGCATAAGATCTGTTGTCAAGTTATTATCTCATGCCTCTGTTTTCGTTGTTGCCAGTATTATCTCCGTTGGGATGACTGCTTCGGCTCTGTAGGTTAACAAGAACGGAGTTTCTCATGTGGTCGTCCTTCTCGTAGTACGGTAGGCCCATAGGACATTGTGCAGCTGCTCGTACCATCTTTTCTTGTATTCCCCCAGCTTCTTTTTTAAGTCCATTGCTATCGTCTTGTTAGTGGCCTCCGCTTGCCCATTGCTCTTAGGATATATCAGAGTAGACTTGTTTTTCTGAATGTTGAAAGCGTTAAATAGGATGTTTATGTTCTTTCCTTCTAGATGTTTGCCATTGTCGGAGACTATGGTGGCTGGTATCCCGAACCTGCAGATGATTTGCACAAACAAGAATTTAAAGACATTTGTATCCTTAATTCTTGTTAAAGCCCTTGCTTCCACCCATTTGGTGAAATAATCCGTAGCTACTATAAGGTATCTTCTTTTTGATGTCCCCTTTATCAAGGGTCCAATAATGTCAACTTCCCATTTGGCGAATGGCCATGGGCTGATGACAGAGTTAAGCTATGTTGCTGGTGCTTTACTATTCCTGGCAAAGCGTTGGCATCTTTCGCAACGCCTTGCTACGTTCTTTGCATCTTCGTCCATGCTTAGCCAATAGTATCCTTGTATTTTGGATTTGATTTCCAGAGACCTTCTTTTGTTGTGATTGCCAGCTTCTCCGCTGTGTATATCATGTAATATTCTTCTACCTTCGGTTTGTGAGATGCACCGCATCAGAGGTCCAAGAAATGACCTTCTATACAGTATTCCATCTCGTAGGCTATACATTGCTGCCTTTGATTTGATTTTTCGAGCTTCTTTGACATCTGAAGGTAGGGTACCTTTGTTAAGGTATTGGTGGATTGGGATTCTCCAATCGTCTTCTGCTTTGCTTTCGTTTCTTTCATCTGACATGGATTATTCTTTGTCAGACTCGTCAGCTTCGTTATCTGGTCCTTCCATTATTTTATCCTCTTTCTCTTTCTCTGCTTCTATGATGGCCCTGGTCTGGAGGGCCAGGGTTTCCTCAACTACTGAGGTTAGTCCTTCTATTGAAGGATCATAAATTCTCCCAACTTGGACAGAGGTGGTGTTTCTGTCTCTCAGCATTGATGATATAAATGCTAAGGTATCTGCGTGTCTGTTGTCTTTCCGAAAGATATGCCTGAATGTGACCTTGTTGATATTCGATGCATGCTCTTGTGCTAGATTTAGGTACGAAGATAGTATTGGATCCAAAGTTTGGTATTTGAGCTCTATTTGTCTAATGACCAATTGTGAGTCACTAGTGAAACGAACATATGATATGCCCAGCTACGACTGCCTCATACTCCGTGATGTTGTTAGTGTATTATTCGAATTCTAACCTGAATGCATAGATGATTTTGTCTCCGGTATGGGTTGTTATCACAATCCCTATACCTACACCTTCTCCGTTGGAGGAGCCATCTACGAATATTTCTCACCTTTGTGAGTTTTGTGGTTCCAAGAGGTCTTCTGGTTCCGGCTTTTCTTCCTCCATTCCTGGGATGTCGTCTATCTCTACTTCGTCATTCAGAGGTAGGTCCGCAAAGAAGTCTGCTAAGATTTTTGACTTCTCCGCTTTCCTGGTTTCGAAGATTACGTGAAACTGTTTGATCATGGCATTCCATTTTTCCACTCTTCCAATTTTCTCCGTGTTGTCGAGGATTTGACTTATCTAAGCCTTTGTGAAAACTCGGATGGTGTGTGCATCGAAATATATCCTTAGCTTTTGTGTTGCCACTACTAAGGCATATATGAGTTGTTCCACCTTGGTGTAATTACGCTCCGTTGAACTGAGTGTCTTGCTGATATAGTATACGGGCTCACAGCGTAGTTTGTTGCTGCTAGGTATAAGGTGAGTATCTCACATGGCTCTGGCTTCTGTAAAATAGGTACAGACACTAAGTATTCTTTGATCATGTGAAAGGCTTGTTCGCACTCTGCGGTCCACATGAACCTATTTCCTTTCCTTAGCGTATCGAAAAATACTTTTCATTTATCTGACGATCTTACTATGAATCTTCCCATGGAAGCTAAAATTCCATTTAGCTTTTGTACTCCTTTTAAAGTTTGTGGAGATGGCATCTCCATTACTGCTCTGACCCTTTCAGGGTCTACTTTAATTCCTCTCTTAGTTACCAGATATCCCAGGAATTTTCCCGAGGTAACTCCGAACGTGCATTTCTCCGGGTTCACCTTCATGTGAAAGTTCCTCATGGCTTCGAATATCTCCCTTAGGTCTGAGAGATGGTTTTTTGCTTCTTTGATTTTGACGAGCATGTCGTCCACGTAGACCTCCATTATTTTGCCTATCCATGGTTTAAATATTTTGTCTACTAATTGTTGGTATGTTGCCCCCGCGTTCTTTAGTCCAAAAGGCATCCTTGTATAGCAATACAGGCCTCATGGGGTAAATAACGCAGTATGCTCCTGGTCTTCTTCCGCAAGGGATATTTGGTTGTTGCCTGAGTATCCATCCATGAATGATAGTCTTTGGTAGCCTTCGGTTGTGTTGACCAGTTGGTCAATGTTTGGGAGTGGGTAGCTATCTTTGGGGCACGCTTTGTTGAGATTGCTAAAGTCGATGAAAATATGCATGCCCCCGTTCTTCTTAGGAAAAATGACCATGTTGGATATCCACATGGGATATTTGACTTCTCGTTTGAATCCAGCTATAAGTAGATTTTGCAACTCTTTTTCTACCCCTTCGTTGTAGATGTCCACCACTTTACGTATGCGTTGAACGGTGGTATTTCCGGTCTGAGCCGAAGGTGGTGTGAGACCATATTCGGATCAATTCCTGGCATGTCCTCTATTGACCATGTAAAGACTTCCGCGTACTATTTTAGTAATCTTTGTAGTTGCACCTCCTCTTCCTCTTCAAGTAAAGTTCCAATGTTGAGCATCTTTGGTTCTGCCTCCGTCCCGATGTTGATTTTCTTCGTTGGTTCCACCGGTGAGCAGATTTTTGTTGCTGAGGTTGTTGAGGAGTGTTTTTCTGTAATTGTCATTTGGCGGAGACATCTGCGCCTGTAGTGGCGGAGGTACTTGTCTCCAGTGCTGAGGATGCTTTGGGTACTAAGGAGGCTTCGTCCTGTACTTCCTTGGTGTTTGCCTTGAGTCTCTTACTTTCGTGTTGTTGAGCAGCAGTTCTTTCTTCGTTGAGTCTGATTTTCACTAGGTTGCATAGCCTTGCGTCTTTCTGGTCGCCTTTGATTTCCGTTTCACCCATAGGTATAGGAAAGCGTGGGTATTGGTGATATGTCGAAGCTATTCCTCGTAATCTATGGACACATAGCCTGCCCATGATTACATTGTAGGGCGAAGGTGATTCCACCACACAGAAGCGTGTGCTGGTTACTAAGGGTCATGTATGAACCTGCAGGACAATTTATCCTTTTGGTCTAGAGACTGCTCCATTAAAACCGTATATTGTGCAAGTAGAAGAATCCATCTGCTCTGCTGTCCAACCCGTGCGTAGGTAGGGTTAGTAAAATAGCACATTTAACGAACCGCCCCCATCCACGAGGACCTTAGTAACATTCCATCCGTGTATTGGAAGTGTGATCACCAGTGGATCATTGTGCATTTCAACCTCCTGGTTGATGTCCTTTGTTGATAATGTTAATGGCGTGGCCATCTATTCCTCCCAAGTGCTAGTAAGTGGTCCACTTAGCTTGAACACCTCATGGGATTCAATCTTCTTTCTGTTTCGAGCTAACTTGAGTATGTCTTCGAGCATTTCTTCTTGACTTCCGCTGGAGAAGGTGATCATGTTGATGTATTTACCGTCCTGAGGTAGTTCTACCCTTTCTTTTGTGGTCTCCTCGGTCTCCGTTTGATGTAGCTGTACATACTCCATGAATTTTCCTTCGTCGATGAATCTTTGGATCACGTTTCATAGGTGGGAACAAGTATCAGTGGTATGTCCGTAGTATTGGTGGTACGCACAGTACTCCATGGCCTCCTTCGTTTTTTCTGGCTGTTTTCCCCTAGTATTAGGGTAACGAAAGCCTGGCTTTGCTCCCTCCTTGCTTAGGATGTGAGAGAAAGTTGTAGTTTTATCTACGAATTCTTCTCTTCCTTTGCCTCTTTTTCCATCTTCGTATTTGAATCGTTTGTCTCGAGAGCTATTTCTTCCCCTGACTTCATTTTGTAGCTTAAGTATCTCCGGAATTGGTTCCAAAGAGTTGGTTCGCTGCGGAGCTATTGATGTCTTCGCTTGTGCCCTGGGGTTGTCCTTCTGGATATCTTCTAGTTTGATGTAACGGTCTTGGATGACCCTGAGCTCGCCTTCGGAATCGAGGGCTCTGTTGTGTAGTTCCACGAAGATGGCTGAGGTTCTATCGAGTCCGTACTTATAGCAGTTAATGCTAATTTCTGGATTGACTTTCCCAATTTCTTGGCATGTCTTTTTCCACATGTCTGTGTACTGCATCGATGTTTCCCGGGGTCCGATAGCTAAAGAAAATAGCCTATCTAACCCTGACTTTGTTTATTTGTTGTACATGTATGTCTCCAAAAACACCGTAGACAATTGCTCGAAGGAGTCAATTGAGTTTGCTGGTAAATTGTCATACCAGGCTAGTGCTGATCCCGTTGAGCTTGCAGGAAAGTACCTACAAAGTACTACCCCATCTCTTTCCCACTGGGCAAGGACACGAGTGTAATACTATAGGTGGGCTGCGGGATATGAGGTATCATTGTATGCTTGGAACGTAGGTACCGGGTATTTCGGACGGATGGGTTCCCTTAAAATATGAAAAGATAGCGGGGACGCGGTTGCCTCTTGTAGCACTTCTTATAGTCTTGCGCCTGCGTGGCTAGTTTTCAGGCCTTGTATCTCCTTCCGCATTTTCTCCATTTCTTCCATAACCATGTTCACATTGTGAGCATCTTTGGAAAATGCTTCTTCATAGTAGGATTGAGAAGGTTTATATGCTGAGTCCGTTTCGTCTGGATCGTGGTGAGATTTCTTGGCTCCCTTAGGTTGATTGGTATTTGGTAGGTTTAGATCCACCCTTCGTCTTCCTGAGATATCTCCGTTATCATGCCTCTTTTGCATAGGGTGAGCTTTGGAACCTTCGATCTGTATGTCCAGCATGCCTTTGAGGTTCTGGTTCTCTTGGTCCATCTCGTGCATTACATCTTCGTTCTCCCTGTTACGGAGTAGCAAGGATGCTATTTGTGCCGCCATTTGGTCTTCTTTGTGGGCTCCACCTCCTTGAGGAGTGCTGTCGGCTGGATCTTCAGAGTTTTCCACCCTTTCATCTATAATTGGTGCGTCTGGATTTATATGAATTGGGGTTAGGTTTGCCAACCCTCGTCCCATAGGAGCTAAGGTTCTGGGTAACCATGCGTTGGTCGCAGGTGGATTTGTAGTGGTAGGATGCTCTGGTAACGGCATGTCGTAGATTAGTTGATCTATCGATATCTGTCTCATCCCTTCAGTAGGAATAGGTGTTTTGTTAGCAATTGTTCTTCGTGTTATTTCGCTTTGCCCGTCCTCTGCTTCATTCCTTTGATTTTCTTGAGACGGCTTTTGGGATCTTCCTCTTGTGAGTGCTGGTCGTGAGCTTGTTGGTATATCATTTAGTTTTTGCATGCCTTCGGCTTTTGGTATCCCGCGTTTACAGAAAAGTGAAGAAATCTGTTACTTGGGTACCTTCGTCAAAAGTAGCAATTAATGCTCTGACACAGAAGACGGCTAAGAAGCTTTTTCAGAAAAAGGACTAAAATAATGTCTTTGATAGACAGGTATTAAATATTTATGACACCCTTGGAAAAGATAACCTTAAAACATTGAAAACCAATAAAAAAGGGTGTCAGATCTCGCAAAAAGCAAGGTTATTAAATGCTTTATAAGATATTTCTTCCTTAAAATCTCGCTGAGATTCCTCTGTCAGTCAAAGGTTCCCAAATCTAAAATATGCTCTGTTAAAAAGGGTTGTTTTAGTATAAAACAAAGATTTTGGCGTTTTGTGGGTACGCTTTTGTGAAAAACTTTGTGTAGATCTGTAACAAGGTATGTTTTTAGAGGCTATGAACTCAAAAACACACACACAAATAACGAATGAATGAATCACTAAAGAGTGAGATTTATCGTTTTGGAACACAGATCCCTTCGTTTCAGAAGATGCAGAACTTAAAAGTAAAACTGTGTCTAAACTCAAGACTGTGAGCAGAACACGGTGGGCGCCAAACTGTGACTACTCATTTTCCCGTAGTCTATGTAATGTATACAGTTTTGAGGATCTGATGCTAAGTAGTATCGATACCTCTGTTGAATTGACAATGCTAAGTAATAAAAGATGTGTAAGATCACAAATATAATGTAAAAGCTTCTAAGTTATCATGAGACACAAGAGATTACATGGTTCAACATTTGTCTACGTCCACGGGGTAATGACTGATTGTTTTATATTAAGTTGTGGTGGTTACAAAGATCTTAAATGCTTCCCAAAGTAATAGAGAGAACTCAAGTTGGAGTAAATACTTAATTTCCAAACATTAAAGAGGTATAAGCTTAAGACTAAATCTTCTTCTCTTAGATCTTGAATGCCTCTGGTTTGTTGGTGAGGCTTGGTATTTATATCCCCTTCTGCTCTAGGTATATCTTTGCTGCCTCTGGGTCCATCGTCTGCTGGTATACCTTTCATACAAATGGTACCTTCGTCCACCGCATACCTTCTCCATCAATATTCCGCCACCTCAGATGACCCACGTTCCTTCGGGAACTACCCAACCTTAGTATAGGTTGTACCTTCGTTCACCACCAGCTTCTGCCAATCGGGCTCTTCCACGCCTCCTCTCTTTACGTGCCTTGATTCATGCGTGTAAACAAGAGATTTGTGCATTTAATGATGATTAGATGCGTCATCTACCTTTGTCCCTTCGCCAACTGCCTCTTTGTAGACCAGGCTTTTACTCTTCTTATCTTAACCGTCGAGGCCTCCTTTCTTGTGGAGAGATAAAGTAGATCTGCGGAGGTATCCTTTGCTACTTAAGTTTCTTTGTCATGCGAAGGCTACATAGTTGGATTTGTATGCGACCACTGAGATCGTGATGCGTGCTCCGCAGAATATTGGTATCCACACACGTCTATAGCCGCCACGGGTGTGGTATCTCCAATAGCCCCAGCATTGTCATTCCCTCCAATATCGAGGTTGGCATCTATCATATCCTCGTCTCCCGGTTCGCTGGAACAGTCAAGCTCCTCATTACACCTGGAGATGCTTCCTTCATTGTGAACCGAACCTCCATAATCCTCGTCATCACCTTCAAGAGTTTTAGTATCACCGGATTTCTCTAAAGTTGGGCTATGACCATGATCCATCCTTGTAAAAGCATTCTCCAAGATAAATAAAATTGGAGGATTGAAGGGAAGAAGTCCAAAGTACCTGCATATGAGAAGAACTGAAGACCACAGGACCACACGCCTGCTTCTTGGACCTATCTCCTGTATCCTGGGGACTGCGGTTATCAATAGTGTTAGCTCTGGTTCGTTTACCCGGAAGCGGCTTCAATCGTTTGTGCTGCTTCAGAATCCCAGGAGATGGCTCGCCATGGAGAGTCGTCATAAATTCTTCCGAGAATGTCTGAAAAGTTAACAGCTGCATCCTCCAAAAATCCTTGTACTTACTAGTCACCACTGGCTTTCTTATGATGGGAAAGAATGGAAGGCTCTGCTCTGGTGTGAAGTTGTCAGCATTGAGAATCGACGGGATAAGATCCTTTGAAGGCATTGGCGGACGAAGGAATGGAACACCCTGGTCAAATCCCATTTGGCGGGAGGCTCTGTCAATATTATAGAAAACCACAAAAAGGAGCTCAATGAAGAAAGTTGGAATTATCCTGGCATACAACTTCGCAGGAAGATGGTTTCTCCACGACTCATGGTTTTTCCCTCAGTATGCAACACAATGTCATGGGAAACATTAAAGGTTTCTGGTTGAATCATGGAAGAATGGACCGGTCCCCACGGGCGGAAATCTATGGCATGCACGTTATCCAAAAAATCAACAAGTCTCAACCCGTGTTTTGGACTCTATTCTGCCAACAGAGTATCCTTGAACCGCCATAAAAACCAGGGAGCGAAGTTGCAGGGACAGGGGAATAACCTTTGAAATATTCCCACAAATACGCTTGGAAAAAAGCAATGTGGATATGTGATTCCACTTTCCTATAGCCGTTTGATAGGTGTGTAAAAACACCTCTCTAAGTATCGATTGGTTATGCTTTCTTAGCTAGTTTTCGTGTGAATTTGTATTATTAGCTATCTTTTATATTTTATGGTAATTTTGGATCTTATTCCCGAAAAGAACAAGAAACCATCCAATTGGCTTCAAAGAGGTAGAATTATCATCACATGGCCACTATGGGCAGTCATGTGGGCATATCGGACGCTCGAAGCTTGTGACAGCTAATACACTGTCCAGGGAACTATGAAATTAATCGGTTTATAATTTCAACAACATATGAATTTAATGGGTTTGAGGTTTACAACATGGGATATACATGAGCCCGGTTACATGTGCTGGGCCAAGATGGCCGGTGCTGTCATGGGATTGAACACCAACACTGGAGCCGTGAGCAGGGAGGTTTGAGTTAAGACTGCATGATTGGACCTGAATATTTCAGACTCGTGTAGTACCATAATATTGCTACAACACTATTCCTGCGATATTAATAACATTTCACGAGTGTTGGAGAACAATTAAAAGAAACTGACGATGGAAGAAGTGAAAGAAGAATGTGTCGATCCTGCGACAGCCATCATTCTTACGATAGGGAATATTGTAACGATCGCGATAAGATCTCAGAATAGATCCGAAATAGGAGGAAAACTTAGCTGTCATCCATTATGTAAATCCCTATATAAAGAGCACGATAGATCCAGAAAAGGATGATGCATTTTTGAGAACCAAGAGAATCCTGAGGAGAGAGAAACTCCAGAAAGAAAGTTGTACTTCTGAATTTTAATATTTCTTGTAAATCTTCCTGAAAGTGAATTAATAAAAGTGTTGTTGTTCATCCACAATTATGACTTAGTTTTCATAGATTCTTGACAAGGGTGTAGTGTGGGAAATCCTGCAACTACATTTTGGCGCCCAGAAATAGGGAGGAATCAATCTAAGAAAATCTTAAGTTGCAATTTGAAGATTTGAAAAAAAAAATTGTTAGAATTGGTGAAATGGCTAGAAGGATAAGATATACGTCAGAACCACCAACAACTGTGAGGAGGAGTAAAAGACTTGCAGGTGAAGGAACGGGTGAATTAGAAGAATCTTTAAGAATAAGGTCAGGAAGAAATAGAACAAGAAATGAAGCAGAAAATTCAAATCAATAGCCGAATCAACAAGCACAATCGCAAAATAGGGATGTGGATTATGATAGAGTGAGCGTACACACTTGGAGGTCGGATTCAATGGAAGAAGCAGAAAATCGACAGTTAAGAAATGGAGAAGAATGAGAAAGAAATCAAAGAATGGCTGGAGAATTAGTTCATGTGGGACGTGAAAACGGGACAATAGATGATCTGAGGCAAAGAACACAGGAAGAAAGGAGGTTAGAGGAGGAGGAACGTGCGAATCTAACAAGACAAAATCATGAGCTAAGGATGGAGAATTTGAGGTTACAAAGAAGGAGGTCAAGAAGTACTGTAAGATCAAATTCAAGATCATTCAGGGAAGAACCAAGGCGAAATTCCCCAATGAGAAATGTTAGAGAATAAGTACAAAATTTAAATGGAGAACAACGTCATAGAGAAGGAGAGATAATTGGCGATCGTTATAATCTGCGTGACAATAGAAATCAAGAGGGAAGAAACAACCAAATTGAAGAAGAGAATCCAGAGGAAGGTAGGAGGATATTGCATAAGCGAGAGATTTAACGGAATCAAAGAATAATTGAAGAAGAAATTGAAAGATACTATACTGAACAAGCGCGTATGGCTTGCGAGAGAGAAAGATTAAGAGCAGAAGTAGAAGAGCAAGAATTTCGAGAGGCAGTACGACAAAATAACCATGAAAATCGAGAAAGAACACGTACACAAAATCGCTATAATGATAATATTCAAGAGGAGTATGATAGGATACAAAGGAGAATAGAGAGACAACGAAGAGAAATGAGAAGAAATGAAGAAATTCGCAGAGAAGAAGATAGGAAACTGCGATTTCAAGAGGATGGTGAAAGAGAAAATCGCAGAGAAAGACAGGATGATGATGAAGAATGAGATACGCAAAATCTCGCAAGACAAGAAAGATAAGAACGCAGAAGAAGGGAAGATGCATTAAAAAGGCCAATGGAACAAAACTCAGCTGAGAATGAGAAAATTTTGAGAGAGTTAGCAGAAATGCGAGGAATGATAAGCAATAGAAGAGAAGGAGGTAGAAGGCAACTTTATGAAGCTATTGAAGAAGCTGCGAGGACTCCATTTACTCAAGAAGTACAATTAAGAGGAATACCTCCAAAATGCAATTTACCATCATTAACCAGCATTTTTGATGGGACTACTTGTGCCATTCAACACGTTAATGCTTATGTTAGATGTATGCTACAGTGGGAGAATCATGATGCTGTGCTATGCAAGTATTTTGCATCTAGCTTAACTGGCGAGGCGTTGAAATGGTTTGAGGGATTACCAAAAAATACTATAACTTCTTTTGATCATTTACAAGCTACATTCTTAGGAGCATACATCAGCAACAATTCATCGCGGCCGGGTATTGAAGATGTGTTTGGGCTAAAACAAAGAGTTGGCGAGAGTCTAAAGCACTTAACCATAAGGTGGAAATCAATGTGCAGTGAGATGGCTGGAAGGGTGGATGAAAGATACCTGATCCTATACTTCATTAACGCAATGTTTGCGACTAATTTGCTGTACATTCAAATTTTCAGAATCAAAAATACAATTACCATGACAGAATTGCGAGAGATACAGGAAGAATATATTGCTTTGGAGGAGAAACAAAATGAGATGGAATCATATCCAATTGTGAACACCAGCTCGCTAGCAGCAAGTGGAAGTTTGCTTCCTAAAATGATAAATAATGTGGCGAGCACCTCGCAGACACAACAAGAGAAAGTGGTGATTGATAACCAGCAGAAATTAGTAGCGATGGGCAGTCGAGATCAGGAAGAATATGAAAGGGAGAAGAATTATTATAATCGCGGTGGTAATAATAAGATTCAAAGACTCGATCAACCTCAAGAAACTTATGGTGGACAAAGGCAGAATAATTTTAAAGGACAAGGTAATCAGAGGATAATCTGGGAAGAAATTAAGATGCCCGCTCTCAATACTAGCATAGAAAAGATTTGGGAAGCTATCATTTTAATGGAAAATATACCCTCTCCGTGGAACATGGGAAAAGAACCCCATCCAAACAATCGAAGTCAAGAATTCTGTCATTATCATCATTTTCATGGTCACACTGTAAACGATTGTAGGAATGTGAATAGAATAATCTTGAGGATGATTGATCAGGGAAAGTTAAATCATTTTCTAGTAGGACATCCACAATCTCAGCAATTACCGCCAGCACCAGAAACTCGCAGAGTGAATGTTGTAAAAGTAGTGGAAACATTCGTAATAGAAGTTGGAGCCAAAGAAAAGAATTTGTTTTGTAATTCTATTGTACATTCACGCAGAACTATAGAGGATTTCCATGACAATATTTTAAGGAGGGTTTTCGCGAGAGACACAGATGGAAGAGAGATAATGAATATCGCGAGATCCTCGCCATTAGAGGAGTGGCAGAAGCAAACTCTATCTTTCACTGCGCAAGATGTACCTGAGGTTGGCGAGCAGCACGATAATCCACTGGTCGTACGATTAGAGATTAATCCAAAACAAATGCAAGAAGAAGATGAAGAGAATGATAGTAAAGTTGAAGATTCTTGGGCCATCAACAGAGTCTTAATAGATACATGGAGTTCAGTCGATATATTATTTTATCATACCTTTAAAACCATGGGAGGAAAAGACGAAGATCTAATTCCATCAACATACAAAATCTATGGTTTTAATGGCACATCTAACAAACCAAAGGGGGAAATTGAAATGCAGATACCGTTAAAAGGAATATCTTCAAAAATCTTATTATGTGTTATGGACATCGAATCACCTTACAATGCCTTGATAGGACGACCCTGGTTACACGGGATATTGGGTGTAGCATCTACTTATCACCAGTGTATCAAATTTCCTCATCCAAAAGGTGTCGGAGTTATTAAAGGAGATTGGGGAGAAAGCAAGAAATGTTATGAAATCGATATGAAGTCTTGCGAAGAAAGAGCTGAAAAGAATGGCAATTGGAAGGGAAAAATTAAGCAACGACAGAAATGTGAAAGGTTAATGATTGATGCAATAGAACGAAAAGAAGATGTGAAAGCTGATGACGAGCGTCTCGCAGAAAAAGAGATAACAGCAAAACGTAGCAGAAAAGCAGAATCAGAAAATAGTAAGTAAAGAGGTAAAATGATGAACTTCAGAGAATTCTGCGAATAATTTGTTTGAAAGATATGTAATTGAACAAGATATTATGCTTGAAAGAATTGCAAAACTTTACCAAAATGATCAAAGTTATGAAATTCTATCAGAGTTACAATACTCGCAAGAAACGCAAATAAAATTTCGCAGAGACATAAGAATGGGACGAACTTTCATGGCGTGCACCCTAGTTCGCGAATAAAATTTCGCAAGAGGCAAATGTAAGACCTAATAGCGCGTCATAAAAGGGGTATCTCTGGACATGACTCAGCGATAAGGTTATACCACTGCTGGAACTTGAGTCATGCAGACGATGGGGTTAAAGAAAACCTATCCGGGAGAGAGATATTGGATTTCCAACTATATATGGTTATACCCTGGTTGGACGACTGAGAATCTCTTCCAAGAAGTGCAAAGTATGACCAAGGCGCCGAGGTACACGGTTGAGCCAAGGGTGCCCGGAGCGTACGAAACTCTCTTGCCATCTTTGTTAAGTCTTGGCTACAATGCACTTGGCCTGAAGAAAACCCCAACTAGGGTGCAGTCTTGTAACTATAAGCCATATAGGCATAAAGGACAAGAGGCTGCGAAAACAGCTGGTTGTTGGTAAATATGGATGGGAGGAGCTAGTCTTGTATGGCCGATGTGCCCTCCTTGAAGGGGCAACCAGGGGGAATATAAGGGCGGCACCCTCCATTAGGGAGCTGATAAGTGTCTTAAGACGGCAATGTCATGGGGCTTTATGATCGCAAGAACATTTAGGCTTGTCATACTGTCGCGTAACGTAAATGATGCAGAGGAAACAAGCCAGGGAAAAGGTTGGGATGATTTTGAGTTCAATTTGTGGTAATTGCAAGATTGCGAGACAGATTCGAAGGGAGTTATGGTGTTATTAAATGAAGGTATGAACTGGTGCAGCCGCATTTATAATGGTGGTAGTATTGTGGTTTACAGGGAAGATTGTGGTGTTATGCTGAAACTGGTGCTTGCAAAGGACTGGCTAAAGATGTGCAACTGCAGCTGGTAAAGAATTCTGAAGTTACAGAAATTGCAATGGAGTAGCAAGATCAAGCTGGTGATCATGTAATGGAGTTGTGAGCTGAAGCTGGTTCTGGTGGTTAGAGAAGGCAGGATTATAAGAAGCAGATGATGTGGTATGAAGCTACGGAATATGGTTTTTCTGGCAGAGTCATGAAGCTAGGATTGAAGGTTTGATTTCAATGGGCAACAGGAAGCAGATTGCAGGAGGAGTTATAATTGGATGGCATCAAAGGTTTGATCTGATGGTAGAGAAGTATAAAAGGGTTGAGAGTTGATTGCGAAGTGGAATGAATGGATCGACTTAGATGTACGTTAGGATTGAATTACAGGCAAGGGAGTTGAGTTGAGAAGAATGGGTTACAGACTGGTAGTGGTATTGAAATGCTTCAATAAAGTAAAGGGTATGAGGCAAAGATGCAGCTGGTTTGAACTGGACTCGATGGAGTTAATGGTGAAGTATTGGCTTGTGCTGGTGATTGCAAGTGATGGTGCTTAAGTTATGGTGATGGCTAAATTATTGCAGCTGCATTTGCAGAAATTGTGTGAAAACGCAGCAAGAATGGTGAGCCAGTGAGCATAGTTCCGGTTGCCGGATTTTGGAACTGAAAGTGGGGATCATAATGTTTCAGTCAATCATGAAGGTGGTTCGAGTCGGATGCAAGAGTCGACGGTGGGATATATGAGCTACGGGTTGCGCTTTTGGGCCCGTTTTCGCAAGAAACAAGGAATTGGCTAAAATGGTTTTTGCGAATGTATGAACTATAAAGAAGCAGAGATGAGTTGCTGGGAGTACATATTTTCCTGTTGACGGTTTCAGATATCTCAAGTGGACGGAGACAATTTTCCGGTGACAAATTCCGGCGACCTATGACTGGAATCTGGTGATGACGTCGGCACTCCGGCAAACAACTTTGGACCCAGAATTTCCAGAAGATATGTTTTCACACATGGGCTTGGTGGACGAATTGGAGACAGGTTTTGAGAAGACTTGACCTACTTTTGGAAAGATTATCCTTTTGGGGAGAGGCATATAAATAGAAAACTTTTTCTTTAAACCTAGATATATCTCCATTAAGGATACTTCTACTTTCTTTCTAGGGTTTGCATGATAGTTTTATTCTCCAACTATTATGATGAACTCCATAATCACAAGTAGTTGATTTTGTTATTGGTTAAAGATGTAGTTGGATTTTGAAAACAAGTTATGGATTTTATGAATTAGTTTTCTCTCAATATTATCGTTCGATTTCTACTGCGTATAATAATTGCATGATTGATGTATTGCAATATGATTGAATATTTGTTTGGTTAAGTCTAGAATTGATTGAACATACATCTATATCTATGGCTATTTTATGGTTTTCATCAAGCGATAACCTTGAATACGAGTAGCATGATATGACTACGGTTTGTAGTGATACACTCTTGTAATCATATGTAAAAATTGACCTTTGTTCGAATTGTTTGCGCAATGTATTACAATTGCATCGATTAGCCTATTTCTGAAACTTAATGCTCATAGGAATTGAACTTAATTAGCGCAAGGCATTAGGTTATTCTTTAGGTAGAATTCACATACGCAACTCTAATATGTGTGTTGATAAATTTAGGAAATTTACAGAGTATTCTTGCAATAAGGTATTATAGGGCATTTGATGATAGCGAGATTAAATACGAATTCTATTCATACTTTCAAAAACTTGTTTACAATTGAAGATGAAACCTTTACCCAATATTTCACATCCTTGATTTGCGTGCTTTATTTATTTGTTTTGCTTTTATTTTAGTTTACTTTATAAAAAATCAGAAAAGTCCCCCAGTGTTTTACATAAGAAACCGAAACATATTGACAACCAAGACCTCTCTGTGGGAACGATCCTTTCTTGCCCTTGCTATATTATATATTTTGAGTAGTGAGAAAGTGTAATTTATTTTTGACACCTACAACATCGATCAAATTTTGGCGCCGCTGCCGGGGAGGCAGCGGTTGTCACTTGTTTTTGGTTTCTTATTTTTGTTTTGTTTTTAGTTTTATTTTTTTATTTTCTGGTTTTTAACCTTGTTTTAAGAATCGTCTTTCAGGTACTTATTTCTCATGGATGGAGCATATTGGAACAACGGATACGGTTTCCAACAACATGACAACTTCCAACCATTCCATGGGTATAATCAAAACCAATTTATTGGCTATGATCAATACCCTACGGAATATTGTGGTCCTCATACGTGTCAACAACCTTATGGTGGGTATGTGTGTGAACAACCACAAGCATGGGAGGATTCTTATGCTCGTGAACAACAAGTCTCTAACGTTTTGGACAAATTTTCCAACTTTGTACAACAAGAGTTTCAAAAAGATAAAGAGACTAGAGACGAGCAACTCCAAGAACTTCGTGAAGGTATTGCTAACTTGCGAAGAGGCATTGATCAATGCAAGGAATATATGGAATATTTGATTGATGTTAATGTTGAAAAAGTCCAACCTTGGGCACTTGTGTAGCTAACTCAACTCTTGATCTTAATAATGATCATTCGCCTATTCAAAAGGATGAGTTAGAGTTTAACAACACTAAATTCAGCGAAGAAGAACCTTATGTTAACTATGGAAGTGACTGTTATTATGATATTGTATGCGTGTCGTAACCACAACAAATTAATTAATATTTAACACCTAATTAACTAGTAATATAGGGTAGTTAAGATCGATCCCACGAGGAGCAAGAGGTTTTAGTTGTCTTATAGTGTCACAAAAAGGGGGGTATTGGTTCAAAATTTTATAAGCAAAAGAAAGTAAATAAAGCAATCAAAAGTGTAAGTTGAAATAAATAAGAGAAAATAGATCAAGGAATTCTTCTTCGCTGCAAAACAATGATTAAAGTTATGTTCTTTTTCACTTTTTATTAGTCATAGATTATCACCAACCGTAGGTATAGCAGCTAGATCAGTGCTAACCCCTAAATCCCTTGTATCACCGGACACGGAAGTTTTCGACTACCGGATTCTATTCACCAAACCACCTAGTAGTAGATCACCCAAGATGTAATTTAGTTAAACGCATTAAGATTTATGAATTTATTAGGTTGACATTAGTAGTTAAACTCTTAGATCAAGGTCCACTTGCTAACGTTGTTTTTACACACAATTGCTCCACGGAATCCCTCCGCAAGGTCTTGTGTTTTCTACTTATGTAAATAGTCAAGAAACGATTACTTATCCCCTAACTTTCACTAGCTTTCAATCAATTAACAAATCAATTTAGTTGGCCACCCAAATGACCTATCAATCAAGCATAAACACTAATATTAGTAAAAACAAATGATAATCATATGAAAAACTTCAAAGTAGAATTGAAACAAAATTCAAACCATATATTAAGAACTAGGAATTCATCCTCAATCAATAAGAAAATTAGCTACTCATAGTTTGGAGTTCACACAACAATAATAATAATTAAGGAAGAAATAAAAACTTATTGAAAAGATGATGGTTGCTCCTTCCTCCAATCCTTGTGCACTTTAACTCCTTCTCCAAAGTAGATGTGTGTATAAAGTTGTAGAGAGCTCCTTTATTTATAGGCTTCAATACTCTCCATATCTTTGTAGGAAAAGATTCCTCATTCCATAAGAACACCACTTTCCCAATTTGAGCCATATTCCAATTTCTAGTCCAATTCTCCAAAACTTCCAAGTTTTCATCCAATTCCCAATTCTAAGTCTTCACACACATGAGAGAAGTCCATACAAAATTCTGTATTTTTGCTCGCCGGAAAATTGGGTTTTTGGATGGAAATAGGTCGGATTCCGTCACTGCTGTTCACCTGAGATTCTCCCCCGGCGACGGAATATTCCGTCAGTCCACCGTTAGGACTAATGGTCAAACTAACAGTCTCAGTTAGTCAAAAAGTCAAGTCAAAGGGCGAGTTAGCTTCTTAGTCAGCTGAGTTGGCTGAGTTGTTGGATCGGATCGGTCATCGGAATCGTTCTGAATCGGTCACCGTCGGCTACCGAGTCAACTCGCTGGAGTGGAAAACCGGCCGAGTTACGGCTGATTACAGGGCATTTCCGGCCGTTGTTTTCAGGCCATTCTTCTCATATCCTCTGTAAATTCTAGTAGCAATAGACATACCCTTTCTCTGATTTCAGAACTTCAACATCGTCAATATTCTAACCTATTGGTTCTAATGCTCGACCTAGACCCATTTCTTTCTTCTTTACAGCAGACAACCACCATCATAACCTCACCAACACAGAACTACACATTTCTTCCTTTCCTTCTCTATCTGCTTCATAATTTCTAATAGCGGCCACCAACAACACCAGAAAGTCGAACCCATCTCTATCTGCTTCATAATTCAATCTCAGAGAAAAAGAACCATTACTGATTTCTTCTTCAAAAAATCAGATCAAACACAAATTCAAAACCCATACTTCTGAGACCTCAAAATTCGTCTCATCGGCAAAACCCCTTCAACTGATTGATTCTTTATCAATTTCATCGAAATATTGATGTTGCCTTTTCCATATTCAATCCTAAAACCCGTTTGAATTCAAATTCATCACAAACCCAATTCGAATCAGACCCATAAACTGCTCTTCTTCTTAATCAGCAACCATCAGAACTCATCTTCTATCGATTTCTCGATTTCGTCTTCAACAGTGAACAACTACTGCCCCCTTTTTAGTTTCATGAACAAATGACTGAATGATTTGAACGAGAGAAAAATTTCTCATTTTTAGGGTTGCGTTTTAACTTGGGATATTTACGCCCCACTGTTTATGTATCAACCCAGGATATTTACACCTGCTCAAAATGATAAGGGACACCCAGATGGTAACCTATTAACCTTGACTAAGGGTGCACAGGAACCGAGCTGGACCGACGGACCGTCCCGGAACCGGTGGAACCGTACCTGTTTTTGTACCGAACCGAGGAAGGGGGTACAGGTACCGGTCCAAAAAATAGGAACCGAGGCTAAACAGGTACAGGTACACGGTCCTGCCCTCGTCCCGTACCGTCCCGGACCGAATGTACCGAAGAATTATAACCATTGGATTTAGGGGTAGTAGACTAATGATAGCCATTAGATTTAGGGGTGGTATATATAGAAAAACTTGGCTAGGGTTTCTCATTTTTTTCTTATTTTTTTCTTTTCGTCTTCTCTCTTCCTGGATTACTAATGAAGCTTAAAAGAAGAAGGGGAAAAATGGGAAAAGGCTATTGGATGGATATACACACCAAGAATGTGTTCGTTTTTTGCCACTGGATATGGTCCTATCCTATGGAGCATTTTCCATATGCGGCATATATGTACTGTACAACGACTACTCTAAGCAAATCGTGAGTTGCGTGCGGTTTATTTTGGATGGCAAATTCCAGATGCGTCATCAATGCTTATGCCGTGGTTTAACATACACCACAGAGTAACACATTAATATTTCTAATGCAAGGGAGCGATCCTAAATACAACATAATTAAATTAGGTTCAACGAACATGATGAGATGTGGCATTGAGATTTTTTTTTGGTCCGGAACCGAGACAAGTACCGGAACCGTACCTGGTACCGCACGTGTACCGAATGGTACCGGAACCGAGGTACAGGGTACAGGTACCGGTCCAAAATTTTGGAACCGAGGTTAGGGAGGTACAGGTACTCGGCCTTGGCAAGAACCGAGCCGAGCCGTACCGTGTGCACCCTTAACCTTGACTAGACTTTGATTAGTATTCCTCCAAAGAGCTGCCCCTTAACTAGTACCGGGCTCTAGATAGTGTTCTCCCCTGAGATGACAGATTTTCCCTTTTTTCTCAATTTTGGATTATTTCTTCTCCTTTTCCTCCGTGCGACTCCAGAGTACCTAATAACTCAAAAACACATGTAAAAATACATAATTTGCAAGAAAAATAGCAGAGAAAGCATAAACAATAGATGATAAATAGGTTGTATTCTACACCCTATCAAATTCCCCCACACTTAGACTTTGCTAGTCCTCGAGCAAATAAAAATAAAACTCACAACTTCAAAGCGTTCCTGCGTCCCAATCATCCTAAGAGTTATGAAGACATATAGTTTCTGCATGCTAGTAATAAGAAGTTAGAAATACTAAAGAACATATTCTCATTCTTAAATGTTGAGTGAGAAATAACCATACCATAATGAGAGAATACGTGTTTGAGAAACGATCAATAAGCATTTCGCCTCGACTTCTGCCTCACCAAAAATGGTTTTATGATAATTGCACTTAAAAAGATGGATTTTTTATGGGTCTCACATGTGTGCAGGTAGGAATGAAGAGAGAATTCCTGCAACACGTTGAATGGTAGGAAGGATAACTTCCGAAATTTTGAAAAACCCACATCTTTTAACATTTTGAAAAACCATTTTTCTAACGATCTCTAAGAAAGGAAATCAACCACTTATATCGAGGATGATATTACTTACTTACCTTCACATCCGATTGCCAATTATGATAACACCACTCTCACGGCATCCAATAGAAACGTCTTCCTCTCCTCGTCTTCTTCTTCTTGGTCTTCGGCTTCAACTATTGGTGATAAACTCTTTAACTTCATAGATCCTTGACAATTTGTAACCTTTTTCCTTAAAATCCTTGTCGCTTGAAACTTCCTTATAGATTTTCCTTCCCCACGGCTTATTCAATAAAAACAAACAAACACAATAATAGATATTTCTCTTGTCTCATTTTTTTTCAATTTTTTTTTTTTGAAACAAGAGAAACAAAATACAAATCAAAGTGAAAAATAAAACAACCATGGCCGTGGAAAAGTACTTTACCGCTTGATTCTTCACAACTTGTATCATCTTGAAATCATAAACTTCAATAATTCTCACCTTTTGCTTTTCTTCGCTATTGTAAATAAGTCTTCAACTTGTATGTAAAAATCTGCTCATTGTATGTTGCTTTACTTGAATATGAAATTTGCTCTTTTTCTTGTTTCATTGTTGCTTGTAAACCTTGAACCTTTTCAACTTCCCTTTGTAGGACCAGAATATCGCCACAACGATATTCTCGCGATGGAAACAACACTTATGCGATGAACCCAAACATTTCTACAAATATTAATAACACTTTGACGAGAACATCTCAAGATTCTTCAACAACATTTGGCGAGTGTCACAAAAGAGTAATATAACAATTATTGACCGAAGATATATGAAGAATAAGTCTGCTTCACGATGGTTACAAAATTGGCGATGATGAAGACTAAAGTTATGGTGATGAGATCGCAGAGTAGATCCGAATTAAGGGGAAATCTTAGCTGTCTTCCACTATGTACTTTCCTATATAAAGGGTTCGACTAAATCCAGAAGATGATGATGTACTTTTGAGAGTTGAGAAAGTTTTGAGGAGAGAGAAACTCCAGAAAGAAAGTTGTATTTCTGAGTTTTGATATTTCTTCTAAATCTTCCTGAAAGTGAATTAATAAAAGTGTTGTTGTTCATCCACAATTATGACTTAATTTTCATAGATTCTTGACAAGGGTGTAGTGTGGGAAATCCTGCAACTACATTTTGGCGCCCGAAATAGGGATTGATTAGCAAAAATTGAAGAAAAGGTGAAGAAAAAGATAAAAATTGTTCAAGATCAAGGAAATCATTAAGTGAATCGGTGAGATAATTGAAGGAAGAATGATTAGAATCAAAAAGGATTGTAGAAAATTGGAATGTGATATGGTAACAAGAACGATGATTGATAGATTTCATGAAAACATTAAGGGGAAGATACATAAACGAGATTTTGAAGGAAGGAAGATTATGATAGTGGAGAAGATGTCATCATTAAAAGATAGGGAAAAGCAGGAGATCACATTCACAGCGGCAGAAATACCAGAAGAAAATCTAGGTCATAAATCTTCTTTGGTAATTACGATATCCGCTATACCAATGAGAAAGGGAGAATCAATAAACTCTGAAGAAGAATGGGCTATGAGTAGAACCTTGGTAGATGCAGGAAGTTCAGTGGATATAATGTTCTATCATACTTTTAAGAAAATGGGATATAAGGATGAAGAAATGTTTAATTCAACATACAATATTCATGGCTTCGGAAAATCATTAACAAAACCTAAAGGCGAAATAGTGGTACGAATTCCACTAGGAGAAATTGAAACACAAGTGTCATTATGCGTGGTAGATGTGGAATCACCGTACAATATGATACTGGGAAGACCATGGATACATTCAATCAAGACTGTAGCATCAACATTGCATCAATGCATTAAATTTCCTATGCCCAGCGGAATTGGAGAAATTAGAGGAGACACAGGTTTTGCGAAATTGTGTTATCAAATTGAAGTAAGAAATTGCGAAGAACGTCCAAAATTGCGAAAAGCTCGCAAAAAATTGGCGAGAGAAACAAACAAAGAAGAAGAATTTAAAGTTTACATGATAAAAGAAAAAGAAGGAAAAGGCATATCCAGTGAAATCCCTCAAGAAGGAGATGAACTCGCGAGAATTATGAAAGCACCAACACCAATGGTAGAAACTAAAGCCAATTATGTCGTAGCAGAGCCAACAAAGGAAATAAATATTGGGAGTAAAGAAGAGCCTAAAATGCTGAAAATTGGGACTAGAATGGATGCAGATGAGGAAGAAAGAACTATAAATCTTTTGCGAGAGTATGCAGATATCTTCGCGTGGAGCATGGATGAGATGCCAGGGATAAACCCGTCAATAGCATGTCATAAATTAGAAATCAACAAAAACATAAGACCATTCAAGCAAAGAATAAGGAAGATCGCAACAACATATCATTCTCAAATAGAAGAAGAATTACAGAAGATGCTCGACGCAGGAATTATAAGGCAAGCAAAATATCCAGAGTGGATTGCAAATATGGTAGTGGTCCCAAAGAAGAATAAGGGGATAAGAATTTGTATAGATTTCACTGATTTAAACAAGGCTTGTCCAAAAGATAGTTTTCCATTACCAGATATTCCACAGATGGTTGAATTGGCAGCAGGAAATGCTAGAATATCATCGTTGGATGGGTATAAAGGATATACTAAAATCCCTCTCGCTGAAGAAGATCAAGAACATACCGCATTTTTTGCTCCAAGAGGATTATATTGTTATACAAAGTTGCCATTTGGTTTACGAAATGCTGGTGTAACGTATCAAAGAATGGTGGAGAAGGTGTTTGCAAAGTGGATCCACAAAACATTAGAAGTGTATGTAGATGATAAGTTGATCAAAAGCAAAGAAGCTGAGAATCATGTGCAAGATTTGAAGGAGATTTTTGATCAAATGCGGCAATTCAATATTAAAGTGAATCCTGATAAGTGTACTTTTGGAGTAACTTCAGGGAAATTTTTGGGGTATATTGTATCAAAAGAAGGAATACAAGTTGATCCAGAAAAGGTACAAGCAATTCGCGATATGCCAACACCTGCGACGGTAAAATATGTGCAAAAATTAAATGGACTCTTAGCCTCGTTGGGAAGGTTCATTTCGCGATCTTCAGACAAGTGCAAACATTTTTTCGATATACTCAAGAAGGGAGCAAAATTCAAATGGACAGATGAATGCGAAAAGGCTTTTCAAGGAATAAAAGAACATTTAACGAACATAACTATTTTACAGAAAGCAGAACCGAGAGAAGAATTATTGATTTATCTTGCAACAACCACATATGCGCTAAGTGTTGTATTGCTGCGAGTAGATGCAGGGGTAGAAAAACCAATTTATTACATTAGTAAAACATTCAATTCTGCAGAGAGAAATTATTCAAAAATTGAGAAACTAATTCTAGCATTGGTACATGCAACTTTCAAACTTCATATCTATTTTCAAGCACATAAGGTCAAAGTGTTAACAAAAGTTCCAATTGAATCAGTAATGAAAAATTCCAAGAGATCAGGCAGAGTTAGGAGATGGAATGCACAAGTAGGACACTTTGATATACAATATGAAATTTTATCCTCGCCAAAATCACACGTCATCGCAGAATTCTTAGCTGAATTTCTTTAGAAGATGATGAAGTTGTAGAAGAGATGATGGATGTAGAAGAAGAATGTGGAGATCCAAAAGAGATATTAACAGAACCCAACATATGGGAAATATTAGTAGATGGATCATCCAATGGAGAAGGAAATGGAATTGGAGTTGTTTTCATATCGCCAGAAAGAGAAAAAATAGCTTTTTCATTTAGACTTGAATTTGCATCCACTAATAATGAGACAGAGTATGAAGCTGTGATCCATGCTTTGAAATTTGCGATAGAAATGAATTTGGAAAATGCCAGAATCACCAGCGATTCACAATTGGTTATTCGTCAAATAAAAGGAGAATACACAACAAATGAACCATCCCAGAGGAAATACAAAAGACTTGTTGAAGAGTTATCTGCGAGAATCCAAAAAATAAAATGGAGACACATATCAAGGAAAGATAACAGGCTCGCAGATGCTTTCGCTTTCATATCTAGTATGATGAAAAATCCATTGGCGAGGTGCATAAAAATTCAAACACTTACATTTCCATCGATAAATAAAGAAGAAGAAGAAGAAGAAGAAGAAGAAGAAGAAGAAGAAGAGACAGATGTAATGATGATAGAAGCTGGCGAGGGAGAACCCACGAGCAATATCACGTATTGGCGAGCAGATATTCATGCATACTTGGCGAGAGGAGAAATTCCAAGAAACAAATTAGAAGCACACAAGTTAAAAAGTAGGGTAACTAATTATGAGCTAAGAAATGGAGTGTTATATCGCAGATCTTTTAATGGACCATCGCTAAGATGTTTGACGACAGAAGAAGGACAAAAGGTATTAAAGATGTTACATAGTGGTGATGTTGGTAATCACAGTGGAGGAAGATCTTTAGCATATAAAAAAAATGCAGGGTTATTACTGGCCATATATGCATGAGGATGCAAAGCAACTCTCAAGGCGTTGAGAGGATTTCCAGCGATACGGAAAAAAGATACATGCACCAGGAGCACCAATATCATCTTCAACAAGTGTATGGCCCTTTGGGAAATGGGGGTTATATATTGTGGGACCATTTGTACCTGGTTCTGGACAGAGAAGATATCTGATTTTCGCAACAGATTATTTCACAAAATGGGGAGAAGTAAAGGCAGTACAACATATTCGTGATAAATATATTTTTACATTCATCTTTAAAAATATAATCTGCAGATTTGGGATTCCAGCACAGTTAGTATCTGATAATGGAAAGCAGTTTGAGGGACAAAATATAGAATTGTTACTCAATGCATTTAAGATAAAATATGGAAAGTCTACTCCTTTATACCCGCAAGAAAATGGTCAAGCTGAGGCAACTAATAAAACAATCGCAGACATCTTGAAAAAGAACGAACCTCCCTCACCGAAGTGGGATATTGTAAGTTTCTTATTAAATCTATCTTTGACTTGTCCACTTCGAGCCCTTGAGAGGACACAATGTGACCAAGTACTATGCCATGGTTTACCATAAAATGACATTTCTCCCAATTCAGGACAAGGTTTGTGTCTATGCATCGTTTAAGAACTAGTTCAAGGTTGTCTAAACAACTATCAAAAGAATTGCCGTAAACACTAAAGTCGTCCATAAATACCTCGATAATGCACTCCACGTAATCCGAGAATATACTTACCATGCATCTTTGGAAAGTAGCCGGTTCATTGCAAAGACCAAACGGTATCCGTCTATACGCAAACGTTCCAAACGGACAAGTGAAAGTAGTCTTCTCTTGGTCCTCCGGTGCAATCACAATTTGGTTGTATCCCGAATAACCGTCCAAGAAACAATAATATAAATGCCCCGCTAACCGCTCCAACATTTGATCAATGAAAGGTAAAGGAAAGTGATCCTTTCGGGTTGCGGAATTAATCTTTCTATAGTCAATACACACTCTCCAACCGGTTTGAACTCTTGTAGGAACAAGTTCATCATCTTGATTTCGAACAACCGTAACACCGGACTTCTTTGGCACCACTTGTACCGGACTAACCCACTTGCTATCGGAAATTGGGTAAATTACCCCCGCACTTAGCAATTTGAGTATCTCTTTCTTCACAACCTCCATCATGGGAGGATTAAGCCTACGTTGAGCATCACGTACCGGCTTCACATTCTCTTCCATTAGAATCCTATGCATGCACATGGATAGACTAATGCCTTTGATGTCCGCAATTGTCCACCTAATAGCCATTTTGTGCTCTTTCAAGACTCTAAGCAAACGGTCTTCTTGTACCGGTGTGAGGTTCTTTGAAATAATCACCGGAATCTCATCTCCATCTCCCAAAAACATATACTTCAAATGGTCCGGAAGTGGCTTCAACTCTAGTTTAGGCGCCTTCACAATAGATGGTACAAGTAATTCATCATTTATGGGTAAATAAATATGTGAAACATTACCCTTAGCTTCTTGTAATGCCGTCAAAGCACCACACGTCTCCACCAATTCCTTGGAAATTTCAACATCCAAGTTATGCAAGCCGTGGACGTCCAATTCAATGCTCTTTTGTAACACAACATCAAGTTCGTCCTCTTGATTCAATTCCACCATTTATTGCGCTAATGAACTAACCACATCAATGGAGTAAGCGGAATGCACATTACTTGGGTAGCGCATGGCTTCAAATATGTTGAAGTGTATTACTTCCTTGTCGAATTCCATAGTAAGTGTACCCTTATCAACATCAATCTTCGTCTTTGCGGTCTTCATAAATGGCCTCCCAAGAAGTAGAGAATTAGTCGAACGATTCTCATTATTGTCCATATTCACCACAAAGAAATCCACCAGAAAAATTAACTCATTCACTTGTACTAGAACGTCTTCTACAAGTCCCTTTGGATAAATGTTAGACTTGTTTGCTAGTTGGATAATAACTCTTGTCTCTTTCAACGGTCCAAGATTCAAGGAGTCATATATATCGGCCGAAATCACACTAATGGAAGCTCCCAAGTCAAGTAAAGCATGTTCAAACCTTTTCTTACCAATAGTAATTGGCACCGTGAAACCACCGGGATCCGTGCACTTTGTAGGCATCTTCTTCAAAAGCATAGCCGACGCACTCTCGCCAACTTTAGTAATTTCATTATCAAGCAACCTATCCTTCTTTGTTCATAATTCCTTCATGAACTTAGCATACCTTGGCATTGTCTTAATGGCCTCGATGAAGGGGATGTTGATTTCTATCTTCTTGAAGATATCCATGAGTGCCTTGTCTTGAGCTTCCTTCTTGGACTTAAAAAAATGACTAGGAAAAGGAGGTGGAGTAGTAAAATTAGGAACCGGTTCCTTGGATTGGGCAGTTGGTGTTGAATTCTCCTTTGGTACGGCTTCTTCCTTGTCTTTAACTACCTCTTCACTAGCTTCTTCATGATGACTTGGACTCTCTACTTGTCTTCCACTTCGTAAAGTAACCGCATTAAAATTCTCTCTTGGGTTCACAAATGGTTGTGAAGGAAGCTTTGTGGATGTTTGAGCTTTCATTAAGTTCATATCGGTCGCCAATTGTCCCATTTGAGTTTTTAAATCCTTGATCGCCGAACCGGTCCTTTGTTCCAAAGCTTTGATTGCCGAATCGGTCTTTTGTTGGTTTTGTTGTAACATAGAAGTGAGACCTTGCATGCTTTGCATTATCACATTCAAATTGTCATCACTCGAAGAATCTTGTTCCTTGACTTGTTGTGGTTGGAATTGTTGTTGTTGAGGTTGGAAACGTGATTGTTGGAATCCACCTTGTTGCGCATATGGATTAGGAGCCGCCGCTTGCTTTTTTGCATAACTAAAGTTGGGATGATCCTTCCAACCGGGATTGTAAGTATTTGAGTATGGATCGTACCTTGGCCTTTGATTTGGATATAATGCATTTACTTGTTCGGTTTCATCATCCAGAATAATTATCGCGGCCAATCGTTGCACTACCTTTTCTATGTTGTTTAACCGTTGATCGGATTGTGAAGACGAGTCACTAACTTCATGCACCAACTTAACTATTGAATCACCTCTTGCATAGAATTATTGCGAGTTTGCCGCCATACTTTCAATCAACTCGGTAGATTCGGCCACCATCTTGTTCACTAGTGCACCACCACCGGCGGCGTCAAGAAGATATCTATCACTTGTTTGGAGACCTTCATAGAAGTATTGGATTATCATGGCGTCACTAAATTGATGGTGTGGACAACTTGCCACCAATCTCTTGTACCGATCCCAACATTCATATAATGACTCCCCCACATGTTGTTTCACCCCACAAATCTCCTTGCGAATTTGAGTATCTTTCGATGCGGGAAAATATCTCTCAAGGAAAATTTTCTTCATCACATTCCATGTTGTGATACTTCCGGAAGGCAAATAGTACAACCATTCCTTAGCATTGCCCGCCAAAGAGAACGGAAAAGCTTTCAACTTTGCTCCATCCGCAAATATCCGGTGGAAGCATGGCCATGACTATGGTATTGAAGTACATAAGATGTTTGTTTGGGTCTTCATTCACCATACCATGAAACTTTGGTAATTCTCTAATCAACCCCGGCTTGATCTCGAAAGTTGAGTTAGTTTGGATACACCATTATTGTGTATCGAGCTTGTGAGAAGCTAGGTCTTTGAGTGTACGATCACCCATTGCTTCTTCTTCTATGTCCGAATCTGCGAACTCACTTGATGTAGAACGAGGAAACGGAGTGTTAACCGCTCGAATGAAATCCTTTAGTTGAGTGCCGGATCGAAGACGTATTGGACTCGGTCTTCCCTATTTAAGCATTCACCAAAGATATAGTACCTAAAACAAGGTTCAAAAAACTAAGTTAGATACGGTATAGAATCTAACAAAGCAAGAATAAATCAAAAAGAAAAATTAAAACAACTAAAATCGTTTGTTGCTCCCCGGCAACGGCGCCAAAATTTGTATGCGTGTCGTAACCACAACAAATTAATTAATATTTAACACCTAATTAACTAGTAATATAGGGAAGTTAAGATCGATCCCACGAGGAGCAAGAGGTTTTAGTTGTCTTATAGTGTCACAAAAAGGGGGGTATTGGTTTTAAATTTTATAAGCAAAAGAAAGTAAATAAAGCAATCAAAAGTGTAAGTTGAAATCAATAAGAAAAAATAGATCAAGGAATCCTTCTTCGCTGCAAAACAATGATTAAAGTTATGTTCTTTTCCACTTTTTATTAGTCATAGATTATCACCAACCGTAGGTATAACAGCTAGATCAGTGCTAACCCCTAAATCCCTTGTATCACCGGACACGGAAATTCTCGACTACCGGATTCTATTCACCAAACCACCTAGTAGTAGATCACCCAAGATGTAATTTAGTTAAACGCATTAAGATTTATGAATTTATTAGGTTGACATTAGTAGTTAAACTCTTAGATCAAGGTCCACTTGCTAACGTTGTTTTTACACACAATTGCTCCACGGAATCCCTCCGCAAGGTCTTGTGTTTTCTACTTATGTAAATAGTCAAGAAACGATTACTTATCCCCTAACTTTCACTAGCTTTCAATCAATTAACAAATCAATTTAGTTGGCCACCCAAACGACCTATCAATCAAGCATAAACACTAATATTAGTAAAAAAAAAACGATAATCATATGAAAAACTTCAAAGTAGAATTGAAACAAAATTCAAACCATATATTAAGAACTAGGAATTCATCCTCAATCAATAATAAAATTATCTACTCATAGTTTGGAGTTCACACAACAATAATAATAATTAAGGAAGAAAGAAAAACTTATTGAAAAGATGATGGTTGCTCCTTCCTCCAATCCTTGTGCACTTTAACTCCTTCTCCAAAGTAGATGTGTGTATAAAGTTGTAGAGCGCTCCTTTATTTATAGGCTTCAATACTCTCCATATCTTTGTAGGAAAATATTCCTCATTCCATAAGAACACCACTTTCCCAATTTGAGCCATATTCCAATTTCTAGTCCAATTCTCCAAAACTTCCAAGTTTTCATCCAATTCCCAATTCTAAGTCTTCACACACATGAGAGAAGTCCATACAAAATTCTGTATTTTTGTTCGCCGGAAAACTGTTTTTTTGGCTGGAAATAGGCCGGATTCCGTCACCGCCGTTCACCTGAGATTCTCCCCCGGCGACGGAATATTCCGTCAGTCCACCGTTAGGACTGATAGGTGTCTAGAACACCTATATATTTATCTATTGTTTATGCTTTCTTTGCTTAGTTTTCTTGTAAAATATGTATCTTATGTTTGCTTTTGAGTATTTAGGTACTTTGGAGTCACTTGGAGCAAAAGAAGAAGAAAAGGCGCAAAAGTCTCATCTCATATGCAAATGCTTTTGGAGGCGGATTATTTCTCACAATTTGCTTTTATTTCTTCATCTATGTATGAAAAGAATGTCGGCTTTAGTGATGCAAATTTTCTGTCTGAAAAGCACGACAACTTTAGTGATGACTCTCATTGAAGAGAAGAAGTAGATTTGAGAAGTGAAAGACGGTTGTTGGTGGAAGGCGAAAGAAGATGTTCATTTGGAGCAAGGAGGCCGAAAGCGTTCATCCGCGAGTGCTATGTGGAGCCAGGTCAACATAGGAGCTGCCATTTGGTTGGCCCCTATCCTATTCATCGGTGCCTAGAGTCAGTCTGGTCACCCCCTATCTACTTAACCAAAGTGGCTATATCCACTCACAATTCCTACACAAAGACCAAAAAAATCAGAGGAGCAATTATTGCCCTTATCATTAGTTCTTCTTTCTTTCACTATACCTAAAACCAAGAGAGACAAAGAAGGAAACATGGGTTGGCTGTTCACTAAGATTGAGAAAGGAATTTCAGGGATAAACTTAGGTGATGGTGGTGTGTAGGCTGGTGGATTTAGTTTGCAACAAGAGAAATAATGAAGAGATGGAATCTGGTTGCGGTTGAAGATAGTTTCAAACATCAGTGAAGGAGATCAAGTTCTGTGCAACTCAGATGAAGAACAGAAGCTCTCAGTATTGATTGTGCCACTGTTAAATAGAGAACAAGGAAGATCAGGAACACTGGGTTCTAGCTGAATCTGTCATTAACAGCAAAGAAAAGGGGTTTAACCAAGAAGGCAGAGTTCTTACTGTCATTGAACAGGGAAGAAGATTTGTTGTTGTTACCATGTTTTAAGGGATGAAGGCCTGTGATGTTTGAATGTTTGGATTCTGTGATTGTTTGGGAAGAATGGGTATTTGTGTATGCATTCAATATTGCAGGGAAGGAGATTGAAAGAGCTTAAGAATCAACAGTGAGCTCAATTATGTATCAAGATCATAACGCACACTAGGTGTTCGAGAGAGGGTTTGAGTGATTGGGTTTGCATCAAGGTTCTTATGTTGTCAGTGGCTCATAAGTTCAGCTGAGAAATGGTGAATGGAGTTACATCTGCTGTTGGTTGTGCAGGTGGACTAGCAGTGAAAGGATCTGATGGCTGGCAGAGGAACTAAACAAATAATGGAGCAGCTGGAGCTGCAGTGAAGCAATTACAGATGTGGTTCTGTGTAAACAAAGAGGAGAAGATGGAAGAAATAATATGTAGAGAATGCAGGTGGTATGCTGAGAATTGGAGCTAATCAGCTGGAGGTTGTGGATGTTTGCGGTTGCAGCTACAAGGGTGTTTGAGTTAGCAGCTGCTACTAAGCTAAAGAATGAATTCATGGAGCTATAGCTGGGAAAGGAACAGGTTCAAGCTAGCTTTGGAGTTGCAGCTTAACTGATGTCGCAGGTGGTATGAGGATTGCTGGGAGCTGTAGAGATGGAGTGCTCTAGGTTTGAGCTGGAGTTGGTTCTGGTCAGATGAGGGCAATGGTTGTATGTCCTAGATCTAGGTCAAGAAGAGGAGCTGTATGGTTTAGAGTGGAGGTTGTTGTTGTTGGTGATGCTTAGCAGCTGGTGGTGGAAATGCAGATGTAGTGGTTCTGGTGGATCTAATGAATGGTGCAGCTGGTCGCAATGGAAGTGGAATGTGCTACTTCCAGGATAGGGGAGATGGACCTGGTGTAGGTGGCTTGCAAAGGCAAGGCTGGAATGGAGCAAAAGTGCAGTTCAATTGGAGTTGGATCGAAGGGGTCTTGGTTATGGTGGCTTATTGCCGGTGTTGAGCTGGATGACTGAATTCAATTGGAGTTGTCGCCGTATCTGGGACAGCAGGTGAAGCGAGATGCTCAAAGGCTAGGAAGTTGTTGAAGCTGCAACTACAGATGGACCTGTGATTTGAATGATAGGTCTGGACCAAGGGGCTGTATACCAAGGGTTGCAAATGGATTGAGCTGAAGCATGTGCTGCTGGGAGCATTGCAGGCTTTCAGTGAATGGTTTTAGGAAGTACAGGTAAGGGTGCTGTGGTTATTTGGCTATGGTGGATGCTTTGGAGGTGACTGGGAAATGGTCAGTTGCAGTGGTTTGAGCAAGTATTGCTGCAAAGACAATGAGAGGGAGCTGCTGGTGTTGTCTCATTGGTACTGGTGGTTTGATTTGTTGTGTTGCTTGATCGTGGTGTGTCTTTAAAGTGCGTGCCATAGCAGGTACTGGAGATGGCGAGCAGGCATTGCAGTTGGAGCTGCTGTTGTTGCTGTGCTCGAGAATTGATGTTGTATTGCAGGTGCCAGCCATGGTCTTTGACAGAAGTGAAAGGAATAATGTTGCTTCCGCAATGATTTTGTTGGGTGAACTGATATGGGAGAGTAAGGGTTCTATAATTGCTGTTGAAATCTCTTGCAGTTTTGGCTATTGCAATCAACAAGAGCTGTAGAGAGTATTCAGCTATGCTGCTGCATTGGCAGAATTGGACACTTGCAGTATACATGCAGGGAGAATATGCTGGCAGTGGTGAAGGTCAAAGCGATGCTCGAACAGGAGATGACGAGCAATTCTGTGATGTTGGCAGCGATGGAATAAACAAGTTTGACATGAAAGAATAGATACAGTTGAACTGATCCGGTGAATGAATATGAGCTGTTGATGGAGTTGGTTTTGTTCTACTCAAGTTTTGGCCAATGGAACCAGTCAGTCTAATTAGCACTCTAACTCAGACCTTGACTCACCAAGTTTTTAGACTCTGACTCGGTGTTCAGGTCATCTAAGATATTTGACCGGTGACCGGCGATTATTCCAACCAAGTTTCGGCGAACTTCCGGCACTTATCCCAGTTTTCCGGTGACATGTTCTGGGGCATATTTATTACATGGGTTTCTCTTGTGTGGGCTTGGTGAACACATTGGATGTGGGCTTTTGAGTTATGACCTATTTTTGGAAAGCAAAGGGCTATAAAAAGAGAGAGTTTCTACAAATTTGGATATCACGTATTTTTCTATTCTACTTGGAGTTTTGCAGAGAGCTGGAACTAGGGTTTGCTTCCCTGTTATTTTCATATTTATTATTTCATTTATTATATTTGATGATGAACTCCAATATTATGAGTAACTAAAACTCTTCTTGATTAAGGGCGATTTCGAAGCCCGAAATATGAATCTATATTTGATATGAAATAACTTGTTCACTTGCATCCATTTATGTTATTGATTGATTTTCTACTATTCTAATATTGTCTATGGATTATTTGTTAAGGGTTTAAGTTCGAAATTGAATCATTAATTCTTAATCTATTTGCTAGTTTAGATTTTCTTCGACCCGTAATTGTCTAGAGAAGATATACACAAGTAGCAATATGTGGGTACTGATGATGGGACTTTGTTAAGTGTCCATATGTAGAAATCAACACTAGTAGGTGATTCATGCTTTTGAGTTCATCACTAGGAGCAACCTTATCTCACAGAACTTAGAGCATTTGTTTAAGTCACACCTAGTAAGCGTACCTCTAGGAAACTTGGCAAATAGGAACCGGTAGTCGAGCTCTTCCGTATCCGGTGAGCTAGGAGATAGTAACGGAATAGTTGAGAGTACTAATTATTCTAGGGTTGTTAGTAACATGATAATGTGAAGAACATAGCTATCTATCAATTTGGTTTGTATTCTGTGGTCTAGAATGAACCTTTAATCAATCACATCTCATCATTGGTTACATTTTACAATTTTCAGATTTTCTACAACACAATCATCTTTGGTAAGAGTATTTTCTTAACAACTAGAAACTTCACACCTCCCTTGGGACGATCCTGCTTACATTATACTACTTGCTAGTGTAAAGGTAGAGAAATATTATTTTTGCGAGATTCGACACCTCCTCAAAATTGGCGTCGTTGCCGGGGAGGCACTGGCGAGTTTAGTTGTTATTGTTTATTCTTAGCTTTTATTTTTGCTTTTGGTTACAATTTCAGTTTACTTATTCAATCTTAAGAATCTAATTTTCAGGTGCGATTTCTTTGGTGAATACGCGGAGAAGGCAGACCAAGTCCTATTGGTATACGTCTTCGTTCAGGCACTTTGCTAAAAGATTTCATTCGAGCAATCAACACTACACTTCCTCCTAGTTCTACACCAAGTGAATTCTCGGACTCGGACCAAGAGGAAGACAACACAATGGGAGCTAGACCGCCTGCTCCAAGAACACTCAAGGAGCTCACTTCTCCAAACCTTGATCAGCAGCCTTTATGTATTCAGCTGAATGGAAACATTGAGTTGAAGCCGCAATTGATCAACTTGCTGCCCAAATTCAGAGGTTTATCGGGATAAGATCCTAATCGTCATTTACAACAATTTCATCATGTTGTAACTAGTATGAAGCAAGCAACTGCAGATGCGGATATGGCTATGATGACATCATTTCCTTTTTCCCTTTTAGATTCTGCAGGAGAGTGGTTCTTTTGCTTACCCACTGGAAGCATAACCACATGGAATGGGATGAAGAAATTGTTCCTCGAGAAGTATTTTCCAGCATCAAAAGCAGCTGTTATTCGCAAAGATATTTGTGGTATTAGGAAAATATAGGGAGAGACTCTTCATGAGTATTGGGAGCGGTACAAGAGGATTTTAGCTAGCTGCCCACACCACCAAATCAGCGATCAACTTGTGATTCAATATTTCTATGAAGGGTTGCTTTCTACTGAGCGACATTTGATTGATGCCGAAAGTGGTGGTGCACTTACCAACAAGACCATTGCAGAAGCTACAAGTTTGTTGGAGAACATGGCTGCAAATACACAACAATTCTTCACTAGAGATGAATCAGCGGTAAGGAAGGTGAATGAAGTTGGTAATTCTTCAAACTTGGAACAAAGGATGGGAAACATGGAGAGGATGATGCATCAAATAGATGCGGCTGTCATACCATCATTATCATATACGGAAGATGTAGAGCAAGCAAATGTCATGTACCAAAATCAGCAAAGGCCGAGGTATGATCCGTACTCTAGCACATACAATCCGGGTTGGCGAGATCATCCCAATTTCAGCTATGCCAACAAGCAAGCTGCAGCTCCAAATCCTACTTTTAATCAACAAGGTGGGTACCATTTCTTGCAAAAGCCACGTCAAGAGACTCAAGGCACGAGTATAGATGACAAGTTGAATCTCATCCTCAACACAATGGTGCAAGATAAGCAAAAGTCAGAGATGGATATGAAAGACATCCGAACTCAAATGGGTCAATTAGCTACTGCAGTGAGAAAATTGGAAGCACAAGCCGAGGGAAAACTTCCTTTACAAACAGTAAATCACAAGGAGAATGCTAATTCTATTGAGCTACGGAGTGGGAAGCAAGTAGAGAAACCGGAAACATCACCGGTGTTCAATGAACCTGATATGGAGAGAGAAGAGGGTGAAACAGCCCCTAAAAAGGCTGATCCGGTAACAAATTCTAACTCTAAAACTCGTGTTTCTACTCATGTTACTACTCCTCCTTTTCCTAGCAGGTTTGCAAATTCAAACAAGGAGACGTTGTACCAAGAGCTTTTGGAAATCTTTAAGAAGATTGAAGTGAACATTCCACTCATCGAGGCGATAAGGCAAGTTCCACGCTGGGCAAAGTTCTTGAAGGAATTGTGCACTAACAAGCACAAATTGACCGGTAATGAGGTGATGAGTGTGGGGGAAAATGCTTCGGCATATCTTCAAAAGAAACTCCCACCTAAGTTGAAAGATCCCGGTAGTTTCACTATACCATGTACTATTGGTAAAGTCAGGTTTGAGCGTGCTATGCTAGATTTAGGAGCATCCATTAATGTTATGCCTGCCTCCGTTTATGAATCATTGAAACTTGGACCTCTTAAAGATACCGGTATTGTTATACAACTTGCTGATAGGTCTAATTCTTACCCGAAAGGGGTTATTGAAGATGTTTTGGTGCAGGTTAATCAACTCATATTTCCGGATGATTTCTATGTTCTTGACATGATGGATGAGGATTCACCATCGACTACCCCCTTGCTGTTGGGTAGACCATTCATGAGAACCCCAAGAACCAAGATTGATGTTTTCAAGGGCGCTTTAACTATGGAATTTGATGATGAGATCATAAGTTTCAATATCTTTGAGGCTATGAGATATCCTAGTGACGTGAATTCATGTTTTTCTATTGATATTATTGATACTCTAGCCCAAAATATGTTTGAATTGAATAGTGATGATGCTTTAGAGAACACCATAGTCGAAGGTTTAGGTTATGGGAAATACAAAGACGTTGAAAGTGAATTGTCTATTTGTGATGAGCTTAAAGAGGATGTTTTATCTCTTAACTCATTACAAAGAAGTTCCACCAAAGTATAATGCGTCTTATGTTTCTTTGCCTCTTACTAATGAGAAACTTTTACCCTCGATTGTGCAGGCACCTATTCTTGAGTTGAAACCTCTTCCGGATCACCTTAAATATGTATATTTGGGTGACAATGAAGAGTTACCGGTGATCATTGCCAACAACCTCACCGAGGTGCAAGAGGAGAAGCTTATTCGAGTGCTAAGAGATCACAAGTCTGCCATTGGATGGACCATTGCCGACACCAAAGGAATCAGTCCTTCCACATGTATGCACCGAATACTTCTTAAGGAGGGGGCAAAACCAACAAGAGAAGCTCAACGTCGCTTGAGCCCTCCAATGATGGAAGTAGTCAAGAAAGAAATCCTGAAGTTGTTAGATGCTGGGATTATCTATCCCATATCCGATAGCAAATAGGTGATCCCGATTCAAGTCGTTCCAAAGAAGTCCGGCATCACGGTGGTGAAAAATGAAGATAACGACTTGGTTCCAACTAGAATCCAGACCGGTTGGAGAGTTTGCATTGACTACCGAAAGCTCAACTCTACCACCCGAAAGGATCATTTCCCTTTACCATTCATTGATCAAATGCTTGAAAGGTTGGCTAGACGTGCTTACTATTGCTTCCTTGATGGTTTTTCAGGTTATAACCAGCTTGTAATAGCTCCGGAAGATCAAGAAAAGACGACGTTTACTTGTCCTTTTGGAACTTTTGCGTATAGACGTATTCCATTTGGCTTGTGCAATTGTCCAGCCACTTTTCAACGTTGTATGGTAAGCATTTTTTTCAGATTATGTGGAAAGCATCATAGAAGTGTTTATGGATGATTTTAGCGTGTATGGTTATTCTTTTGACAAATGCTTAGATAACCTTGCACTTATTCTTAAACGATGCGTAGAAACTAATCTCTTGCTTAATTGGGAAAAATGTCACTTTATGGTCACTCATGGGATTGTGCTAGGCCATGTTGTATCTTCTAAAGGGTTAGAAGTTGACAAGGCTAAGATAGTTTGATTCGGAACTTACAATACCCCACAAATGTGAGGGAGGTTCGCTCTTTTCTTGGTCATGCAGGATTTTATAGGAGATTCATCAAGGATTTCTCCAAGATTGCAATGCCCCTGTGTAGACTTTTGCAAAAAGATGTGGCCTTTGATTGTGACAAGGAGTGCATGAAAGCTTTTGATACCTTGAAAGAGTTGTTGATTACCGCACCAATTATCAAACCACCCGACTGGAGCAAGCCATTTGAGTTGATGTGCGATGAAAGTGATTATGCCATTGGAGCCGTATTGGGACAGCGAGATGGTAAAGTTCCATATGCCATTTATTATGCTTCTCGAACTCTCAACGGAGTGCAAATCAACTACTCTACAACTGAAAAGGAGCTCTTGGCTATAGTGTTTGCACTTGAGAAGTTTAGATCTTATTTAGTGGGTACAAAGGTGGTTGTTTTCTCCGACCATGCTGCACTTCGATACTTGCTAACAAAGAAGGATGCTAAGCCAAGGCTCATAAGGTGGATACTCCTCCTTCAAGAGTTCAACATGCAAATCAAGGACAAGAAGGGCAGTGAGAATACCGTAGCGGATCATCTAAGCAGATTGGTTGTGTCCGAAGAAGCGATTCCTTTGCATGATAGCTTCCCGGATGAGCAACTCTTTGCGGTTGGTGGCACAACTCCATGGTACGCTGATATTGTCAACTTCTTGGTGACGGGTCAAGTGCCTAGTTCCATGTCTACATTCCAAAAACACAAGCTCAAGAAGATTGCCAAGCAATATATATGGGATGAACCTTATTTGTGGAAGCATTGCTCCGATCAAATGATCCGCAGGTGCGTACTTGAATCCGAGTTCCAATCAATTCTGAATTTTTGTCACTCATATGCTTGTGGTGGCCATTTCGGAGCCAAGAGGACAGCCCTCAAGGTTCTCGAAAGTGGTTTTTATTGGCCTACATTGTTTAAGGATGCATATTTATTTTGTAAGGCTTGTGATAGGTGTCAAAGGACAGGAAACCTTGGTGCTAGAAACCAAATGCCACAAACACCAATTCTCGATGTTGAGATTTTTGATGTTTGGGGTATAGAATTTATGGGGCATTTTGTGAATTCCAATGGGAAATTTTTTATACTTCTTGCTGTAGATTATGTTTCTAAGTGGGTGGAAGCTAAAGCCACTCCCACCAATGATTCTCATGTTGTTTGTGAGTTTGTGAAGGAACATATCTTTTCTAGGTTTGGAACACCTCGAGTGGTGATTAGTGATGGAGGCTCGCACTTCAAGAGATCCTTTCACGCTCTTCTAAAGAAGTACAATATTTCTCATAAAGTTGGCACACCGTATCATCCACAAACGAGTGGACAAGCTGAAATTTCCAACCGGGAGATTAAGACCATCTTAGAGAAGACGGTGAACGTTACAAGGAAGGATTGGAGTTATAGACTCAATGACGCTTTGTGGGCGTATAGGACAGCTTATAAGACACCCATCGGTATGTCTCCTTTTAGGCTTGTCTATGGAAAACCTTGCCATCTTCCCGTCGAACTTGAACACAAAGCTTATTGGGATATCAAGGTATGTAATATGGAATTAGATGCAGCTGGTGAACATAGGAAACTTCAACTCAATGAGTTAGAAGAGATACGAAATGATGCATATGAAAGTTCACGCATTTATAAAGAAAAGACCAAAGCTTTCCATGATAAGATGATTTCCCGAAAGAGTTTTGAAGTAGGGAAGAAAGTATTTTTATTCCATTCTCGTCTTAAATTATTTCCGGGTAAACTTAGGTCCAGATGGGTTGGACCATTTGTTGTTACTAATGTGTTTGCGCATGGTGCAGTTGAGATTACTAGTCCCAAAACAGGGCTGATTTCCAAGGTTAACGGCCATCGCTTGAAACCATACTATGAGAAGTTTGTGGCGGAGAATCAGGATATGATCACATTGAGTGATCCACTCCCTCTGGAGGAGTAATTGGAGCTGAACGTCGGGCTGACGACGTTAAACCAAGCGCTAAGTGGGAGGCAACCCACCGGTTTTGTATCTTTATCCTTTATCTTTTTATTTTTCAGCATTTTATCTTTATTTTCTTTGTTTTTGCATATCATTTGTGATTTCCCACCTTGAACTTTACTTTGAATGACTAAATTTTACATTGAGGACAATATAAAGTTTAAGTGTGGGGGAGCATTTATATGTTTGTATAGTTTGTTTTATGACTTTTAAAAAAAAAAAATTGTGCTTTTTGAACTCCGAAATCTAGAAATTTGTGCCTTTAGGATGACACTATTAGTGGATGGAACCATTGTGATTGAAGGAGTTGAGGAACCCATTAATTAACAAAGATGAACATGGCTCAAAAATTATAAATTATATGTTAGTTGTTACCATATCTCGGAATATCACCATATCACATTCTATTTTTATTTTTCCATATTTATCTACTGTTCTCTAAGTGCTTTGGTGGGTCACTAAAAAATCGAGTTGTTATTACTGCTAGGATGAAATAGAGTGATTGAGTTGCTAAAAAAAAAAAGAAAAAAAAGAGAAAAAAGAAAAGAAAAAGAGACCGACCAATTAGACCAAACGAAATAAAAATGACACTTGGGAATAACAGTATGTGTGAAACGTAGTCCCTGTCTCCGTCGCCTAAACAAGCGTGGAATGCGGGATCCAAGGCAACTATCACGTACTTGCTGACAAGAAGCATGCGCTTGGATCCAAAAGATCTAATCATGCCGTCTAAAAAAAAAAATAAAATAAATGAAAAAATGAAAAAGAAAAGAAAAGAAAAGAAAAATATTATTATTGTGTTGAATAAAGTCACTCCTGGTTCCCTTGTATATGCCAGTGAGTTGATGTAGAAATAAGTTTGTTGACCACTGGTTCCCTTGTATATGCCAGTGTGTTAACACTAGAATTGACCAGTAGCTCAATCCAATAGGATAGGTTCATCTTGGCGGTGACCTTCAGACAGATATGGGATACATCGATCACTTGTGAATATTCGCCACATCTACCTCTTTATCCATCTTCTTAATATTTTCATTGTGATTGTGGTTAGTCAGATTCCTAGTATTATGGTTTGTTAGACTTTCTAAGAAAACTTTATGCACTTATATATGAACTGAATTTGCTCAAGGTATCTCCTCCTGTAGTTATTTTGGATTCGTTCATTGATTTGTCACAAATAGACGGAGTTGGAAATATAGGTTTTGTAGGCAGAACTCTTGTAAACCTTCACGAGACTAAAACTCGTCCACTAGGGACACCTAGGGGTTCAAAGGCTTGTTATTTATGCTTAAAGTGACCGTAGCCTCGACGAGACGGAGTTTTATGTATATTTAGAATTATTTTGTTTGATTTGCTCGAGGACTAGCAAAGTCTAAGTGTGGGGGAATTTGATAGGTGTCTAGAACACCTATATATTTATCTATTGTTTATGCTTTCTTTGCTTAGTTTTATTGTAAAATATGTATCTTATGTTTGCTTTTGAGTATTTAGGTACTTTGGAGTCACTTGGAACAAAAGAAGAAGAAAAGGCGCAAAAGTCTCATCTCATATGTAAATGCTTTTGGAGGCGGATTATTTCTCACAATTTGCTTTTATTTCTTCATCTATGTCTGAAAAGAATGTCGTCTTTAGTGATGCAAATTTTCTGTCTAAAAAGCACGACAACTTTAGTGAAAAGAAGAAGTAGATTTGAGAAGTGAAAGACGGCTGTTGGTGGAAGGCGAAAGAAGATGTTCATTTGGAGCAAGGAGGCCGAAAGCGTTCATCCGCGAGTGCTATGTGGAGCCAGGTCAACATAGGAGCTGCCATTTGGTTGGCCCCTATCCTATTCATCGGTGCCTAGAGTCAGTCTGGTCACCCCCTATCTACTTCACCAAAGTGGCTATATCCACTCACAATTCCTACACAAAGACCAAAAAAATCAGAGGAGCAATTATTGCCCTTATCATTAGTTCTTCTTTCTTTCACTATACCTAAAACCAAGAGAGACAGTAAGGAAACATGGCTGGCTGTTCACTAAGATTGAGAAAGGAATTTCAGGGATAAACTTAGGTGATGGTGGTGTGTAGGCTGGTGGATTTAGTTTGCAACAAGAGAAATAATGAAGAGATGGAATCTGGTTGCGGTTGAAGATAGTTTCAAACATCAGTGAAGGAGATCAAGTTCTGTGCAACTCAGATGAAGAACAGAAGCTCTCAGTATTGATTGTGCCACTGTTAAATAGAGAACAAGGAAGATCAGGAACACTGGGTTCTAGCTGAATCTGTCATTGACAGCAAAGAAAAGGGGTTTAACCAAGAAGGCAGATTTCTTACTGTCGTTGAACAGGGAAGAAGATTTTTTGTTGTTACCATGTTTTAAGGGATGAAGGCCTGTGATGTTTGAATGTTTGGATTCTGTGATTGTTTGGGAAGAATGGGTATTTGTGTATGCATTCAATATTGCAGGGAAGGAGATTGAAAGAGCTTAAGAATCAACAGTGAGATCAATTATGTATCAAGAGCATAACGCACACTAGGTGTTCGAGAGAGGGTTTGAGTGATTGGGTTTGCATCAAGGTTCTTATGTTGTCAGTGGCTCATAAGTTCAGCTGAGAAATGGTGAATGGAGTTACATCAGTTGTTGGTTGTGCAGGTGGACTAGCAGTGAAAGGATCTGATGGCTGGCAGAGGAACTAAACAAAGAATGGAACAGCTGGAGCTGCAGTGAAGCAATTACAGATGTGGTTCTGTGTAAACAGAGAGGAGAAGATGGAAGAAATAATGTGTAGAGAATGCAGGTGGTATGCTGAGAATTGGAGCTAATCAGCTGGAGGTTGTGGTTGTTTGCGGTTGCAGCTGCAAGGGTGTTTGAGTTAGTAGTTTCTACTAAGATAAAGAATGAATTCATGGAGCTACAACTGGGAAAGGAACAGGTTCAAGCTAGTTTTGGAGTTGCAGCTTAACTGATGTCACGGGTGGTATGAGGATTGCTGGGAGCTGTAGATATGGAGTGCTCTAGGTTTGAGCTGGAGTTGGTTCTGGTCAGATGAGGGCAATGGTTGTATGTCCTAGAGCTAGGTCAAGAAGAGGAGATGTATGGTTTAGAGTGGAGGCTGTTGTTGTTGGTGATGCTTAGCAGCTGGTGGTGGAAATGAAGATGTAGTGGTTCTGGTGGAGCTAATGAATGGTGCAGCTGGTCGCAATGGAAGTGGAATGTGCTACTGCCAGGATAGGGGAGATGGACCTGGTGTAGGTGGCTTGCAAAGGAAAGGCTGGAATGGAGAAAAAGTGCAGTTCAATTGGAGTTGGATCGAAGGGGTCTTGGTTGTGGTGGCTTACTGCCGGTGTTGAGCTGGACGACTGAATTCAAGTGGAGTTGCCGTCGTATCTGGGACAGCAGGTGGAGCGAGATGCTCAAAGGCTAGGAAGTTGTTGAAGCTGCAACTACAGATGGACCTATGATTTGAATGATAGGTCTGGACCAAGGGGATGTATACCAAGGGTTGCGAATGGATTGAGCTGAAGCAGGTGCTGCTGGGAGCATTGCAGGCTTGCAGTGAATGGTTTTAGGAAGTACAGGTAAGGGTGCTGTGGTTATTTGGCTATGGTGGAAGCTTTGGAGGTGACTGGGAAATGGTCAGTTGCAGTGGTTTGAGCAAGTGTTGCTGCAAAGACAATGAGAGGGATCTGCTGGTGTTGTCTCATTGGTACTGGTGGTTTGATTTGTTGTGTTGCAGGCAGGGTGTGATGTGCAGTGCAGGCCATAGCAGGTACTGGAGATGGCGAGCAGGCATTGCAGTTGGAGCTGTTGTTGTTGTTGTGATAGGGAATTGATGTTGTATTGCAGGTGCCAGCCGTGGTCTTTGACAGAAGTGAAAGGAATAATGTTGCTTCCGCAATGATTTTGTTGGGTGACCTGATATGGGAGAGTAAGGGTTCTATAATTGCTGTTGAAAGCTCTTGCAGTTTTGTCTATTGCAATCAACAAAAGCTGTAGAGAGTATGTCAGATGTGCTGCTGCATTTGCAAAATTGGACACTTGCAGTATACATGCAGGGAGAATATGCTGGCAGTGGTGAAGGTCAAAGCGATGCTCGAACAGGAGATGACGAGCAATTCTGTGATGTTGGCAGCGATGGAATAAACAAGTTTGACATGAAAGAATAGATACAGTTGAACTGATCCGGTGAATCAATATGAGATGTTGATGGAGTTGGTTTTGTTCTGCTCAGGTTTTGTCCAATGGAACCAGTTAGTCTAATTAGCACTCTAACTCAGACCTTGACTCACCAAGTTTTTAGACTCTGACTCGGTGTTCAGGTCATCTGAGATATTTGACCGGTGACCGGCGATTATTCCGACCAAGTTTCGGCGAACTTCCGGCACTTATCCCAGTTTTCCGGTGACATGTTCTGGGGCATATTTATTACATGGGTTTCTCTTGTGTGGGCTTGGTGAACACATTGGATGTGGGCTTTTGAGTTATGACCTATTTTTGGAAAGAAAAGGGCTATAAAAAGAGAGAGTTTCTACAACTTTGGATATCACGTATTTTTTTATTCTACTTGGAGTTTTGAAGAGAGATGGAACTAGGGTTTGCTTCCCTGTTATTTTTATCTTTATTATTTCATTTATTATATTTGATGATGAACTCCAATATTATGAGTAACTAAAACTCTTCTTGATTAAGGGCGATTTCGAAGCCCGAAATATGAATCTATATTTGATATGAAATAACTTGTTCACTTGCATCCATTTATGTTATTGATTGATTTTCTACTATTCTAATATTGTCTATGGATTATTTGTTAAGGGTTTAAGTTCGAAATTGAATCATTAATTCTTAATCTATTTGCTAGTTTAGATTTTCTTCGACCCGTAATTGTCTAGAGAAGATAGACACAAGTAGCAATATGTGGGTACTGATGATGGGACTTTTTTAAGTGTCCATATGTAGAAATCAACACTAGTAGGTGATTCATGCTTTTGAGTTCATCACTAGGAGAAACCTTATCTCACAGAACTTAGAGCATTTGTTTAAGTCACACCTAGTAAGCGTACCTCTAGGAAACTTGGCAAGTAGGAACAGGTAGTCGAGCGCTTCCGTATCCGGTGAGCTAGGAGATAGTAACGGAATAGTTGAGCGTACTAATTATTCTAGGGTTGTTAGTAACATGATAATGTGAAGAACATAGCTATCTATCAATTTGGTTTGTATTCCGTGGTCTAGAATGAACCTTTAATCAATCACATCTCACCTTTGGTTACATTTTACAATTTTCAGATTTTCTACAACACAATCATCTTTGCTAAGAGTATTTTCTTAACAACTAGAAACTTCACACCTCCCTTGGGACGATCCTGCTTACATTATACTACTTGCTAGTGTAAAGGTAGAGAAATATTATTTTTGCGAGATTCGACACCTCGTCAAGGACTAACGGTCAAACTAACAGTCTCAGTTAGTCAAAAAGTCAAGTCAAAGGGAGAGTCAGCTTCTTAGTCGGCTGAGTTGTTGGATCGGATCGATCATCGGAATCATTTTGAATTGGTCACCGCCGGCTACCGAGTCAACTCGCCGAAGTGGAAAACCGGCCGAGTTACGACTGATTACAGGGCATTTCCGGCCGTTGTTTTCAGGCCATTCTTCTCATATCCTCTGTAAATTCTAGCAGCAACAGACATACCCCTTCTCTGATTTCAGAACTTCAACAACGTCAATATTCTAACCCATTGGTTCTAATGCTCGACCTAGACCCATTTGTTTCTTCTTTACAGCAGACAACCACCATCATAACCTCACCAACACAGAACTACACATTTCTTCCTTTCCTTCTCTATCTGCTTCATAATTTCTAACGGCGGCCACCAACAGCACCAGAAAGTCGAACCCATCTCTGTCTGCTTCATAATTCAATCTTAGAGAAAAAGAACCATTACCATTATTGATTTCTTCTTCAAAAACTCAGATCAAACACAAATTCAAAACTCATACTTCTGAGACCTCAAAATTCGTCTCATCGGCAAAACCCCTTCAACTGATTGATTCTTTATCAATTTCATCGAAATATTGCTGCTGCCTTTTCCAGATTCAATCCGAAAACCCGTTTGAATTCAAATTCATCACAAACCCAATTCGAATCAGACCCATAAACTGCTCTTCTTCTTAATCAGCAACCATCAGAACTTATCTTCTATCAATTTCTCGATTTCGTCTTCAGCGGTGAGCAGCTACTGCCCCCATTTTAGTTTCATGAACAAATGAGTGAATGATTTGAACGAGAGAAAAATTTCTCGTTTTTAGGGTTGCGTTTTAACTTGGGATATTTACGCCCCACTGTTTATGCATCAACCCAGGATATTTACACCTGCTCAAAATGATAAGGGACACCCAGATGGTAACCCCTTAACCTTGACTAGTCTTTGATTAGTATTCCTCCAAAGAGCTGCCCCTTAACCAGTACCGGGCTCTAGATAGTGTTCTCCCCTGAGATGACAGATTTGCCCTTTTTGCTCAATTTTGGATTATTTCTTCTCCTTTTCCTCCGTGCGACTCCAGAGTACCTAATAACTCAAAAACACACGTAAAAATACATAATTTGCAAGAAAAATAGCAGAGAAAGCATAAACAATAGATGATAAATAGGTTGTATTATACACCCTATCAGATACATTGCTTGAAACAACTCATGGTGACAACAACGAGGAGTGTACAATGGAATCTTTTTGGGATCAAGATGAAGACGAAGAGGAATATGATGACACTAGTGCAGCTTGCTCAAGCATTGATCTTAATAATGATCAAGAGCCTATTCAAAGGGTGGAGCTTGAGGATGAAGCATTTTTGAGTGTTCTAAAAAGGTTCCTTATAGCGAAATTTGGATCCGTAGTGGATTATGTGCCTTACAACAAAGAGGAGTGTGTTGAGAATGTGACCGTTATGACCAATATTGTGGAAGACCCAATTGATCTTGCATATGATTGTAATGATGATGTTGATGCCGAGACTTTGGTTAAGGCAGAAATGGACGAAGAATGGTTGCAAGGTTTAATAGAGGACCATGATATACAAGAGGTGAATAATTCACTTGAGTTTTTCCAGGATAAAGAGGATTATGTGATACAAGAGATTGTGCAAGGTTTGTATAGCCCTTTGCATATTGTTTCTTCTCATTTACCTTTTATTGGTTTGAATGTATGTGCTTCGAGAATATTGTTGAATGACTTTGTTTCTCGATATCCTCCATTAGAGATACTTGATTCTCATACTATGCAGGTTTTGGAACAAAAAACTGTGGAAGTACCCGATTCCTATATTCTTTATGCACTTCCAAGTGTGGACAAGAATAAGTGTGGGGGAAACTATTATCGGTTAATAGCTTCATTTTTGTTTTATATTACTAATATTTGTGCGAAGCTAGTGTTTGAAAAACAGGTGCTATGGGTGGATCCCCAACTTTTCCGATTATTGGTGTATGGAGAATTCGTCTTGCAAGTCGGGCCGACGACTTTAAACCAAGCGCTAAATAGGAGGCAACCCACTGGTTTTGTGTATCTATCTCTATCTTTTTATTTCTCAAGTCTTTTATCTTTATTTTCTTATTTTGGATATTTGCATATCAAAATTCCAACTTTTAAAGATTTTTGAACAATTTAGAATAAACACTAGCCTTTCTAAGTAGATGGAATTTTTTCTTAACGATGAGGTATATATATTGGCTGAGTTGGGATTAGATTCCAACTAAATAACTTGTTTAGTATTTATTCTCTATTGTTCAGAAATAACTATGAGTTGGAGTATCCATTTTTATCATGCATTTTATTTATTTTCTCATGCATTTTATTTTCTTATTGTGTATATATATCATGTTATTAATTTCCCATCTTGAGCTTTACTTTGAATGACTAAATTTTACATTGAGGAAAATGTAAAGTTTAAGTGTGGGGGAGTGTTCTCATATAGAGTTTTTAGCCTTGTTAGTTTTCACTTGTGTTCATAAAAAAAAGAAAATTAGAAAAATAGAAAAAAGAAAAAAGAAAAAAAAATTGCTTTATGTACTCCGAAATCTAGAAACATGTTCCTTTAGGATGACACTACCAATATAAGTGGATGGAACCATTATGGTTACAGGAGTTGAGGAACCCATTAACTAAAGGGACGAACATAGCTCAGAAATTACAAATTATATGATAGTTGTTACCATATCTCGGAATATCACCATATCACGTTCTATTTTTATTTTTCCATATTTATCTATTGTTATCTAAGTGATTTGGTGGGTTACTAAACATCGAATTGTTATTACTGCTAGGATGAAATAGAGTTATTGAGTTTCTAAAAAAAATAATAAAAAAAATGACCGACCAATTAGACCAATCGGAATAAAAAAGACACTTGAATAGCAATATGTGTGTGTTCTCCCTGTGTCCATCGCTAAACAAGCGTGGAACGCAAGATCTAAGGGAATTGCCATGTAATTTACTGAAAAGAAGCATGCGCTTGGATCCAAAAGATTTAATCATGTTGTCTAAAAAAAAAGTGAAAAATAAAATAAAATATTATTATTGTTTAATAAAGTCGACTCCTGGTTCCCTTGTATATGCCAGTTGAGTTGATGTAGAATTAAGATTGTTGGCCGCTGGTTCCCTTGTATATGCCAGTTGTGTTGATGATAGGTGTAGAATACACCTAATTTATTATCTAGTAGTTATGCTTTCTTTGCTATTTTTCTTGTGAATTATGTATTTTACATTTGTTTTTGAGTTATTTGATAGGCTTATAAAGATACCTACTACTATGTATAAACTGCAAGTGCACAGTGTCGACAAGCAACACAGGGCAAGCACAAGTCGAACCACAGAGACTTGGAGAGTGTAGAAGTTGATTCTAAATCCTTACTTAGAACTGATTCAGAGAGTAACCAAAAGGGGTTTGATTTTGTCGATACGACGAGATATTGGCAAAAGACTTAAACAGAAAGTAATTTGAATTAAAATATGCAATTAAATCAAGGTGTAAATACTGAGAATATGGATACTAGGGTATTCAAATCCACCACTAACCTATGATATGCATTCAACTTGTAATATTATTCTTGTCCTTACAGCAGATTCAAGTCTACCATATATCTAAGGTGTTTCTCCAATGGATAATTTAATCACAACTAAAGTATTTCTCCAAAGCATTAACTGTCTAATTAAAGCACAACTAATCTGAGGATCAATATTTGGTTAAGCATGAGTTAAAAAGCATAATCAACATAGAGATATTCTAACTACAATGGATACATGGCATACATTGTGAGAGCAAGATGTTGACAAACTTGGATTAAATTATATCTTTAAATAATTCTAAACTTTCAAGAACAATATACAAGATATGAATACATAACAATAAGTTACGGCTTCATTTAAACCCTAGCAAATGAAATTAGAACATAAACAACATTACAACCAAACTGAATTTAAGAAACTAACATGAACAAGCTATTCTTGGATGGTTTTTCAACACAACAACCCTCTCTATTTATACACAAAAATTCTCTCAACACTTGGATTCAAATTTGGCAATCATCCACTCAACAAAACATGTTTTCTTTAATTGATGGATAAAATGGAATATATTTGGTGGTGGGAAACAAATTGGGAGTGATTGAGTGAGAGAATGGGGGTGAGGTGGATGTTTTGGAAAGAATCCAATGGGGGTGAGGTGGATGTTTTGGAAAGAATCCAATGGGGGTGAGGTGGAAACGGATTTGGGTCTTGGGTCTTGGATCATGGGTAGTTTAATCCCATGTATTGTAAACAGGTTGCCACTGATGCGCGAGCGGGTTGCAACGCTTCCAACTTTATGCTCTTTTGTCTTCTCAGTTCTTTCAAGCTTTATTTAGTACTTAAAAACACAAAATTAATTAATACAAATATTTATTCTTGAAAATGGTAAAAATGCAGAATTTGGGATAATATATGACTTTGAAGCTCGAAAGATGAGTTTAGTGCCAATGAAAAGGTGTATGAATATGCAATATTTGGCACTCATCAGTATTAGGTACTCTGGAGTTGCACGGAGGAAAAGAAGAAATAATAATTCAATTTTAGCTAAAAGGGCAAAAATGTCATTTTACAGGCGAGCACTATCTGGAGCCAAGTTGAGGTTAAGGGGCACTCATGTTTGGAGAAGTATTAATGAATAGCCAGCACAAGTTAAGGGGAGGCCAATTGGCTAGCCCTTATCAGAAGTGACCATCTACTATGAGCACCCAATCTGTGGGTGTATTAGCAGTGGGGTGTATCATCCTACCCTATATCCTTCACCCCAAAGTCGAGAGAATCCGTCTCTCATTTTTTTTCCCTGAAACTGAAAGCAATAACGAACAACAACCTTACTTCCAAGATCAAGAAGAGATTCAGAAGGAGAAATTAGTGATGGGGTTGTGAGAATCTCCGACAGTTGAAGCTCAAGCTATGATGAATTTAAGCCGATCTGTTAGTAATTGAGATAATAATGAAGAAATTAGGGTTTGTTTTGGTTCTGTGAAATCGAAAGAAGGAGATGGGTTTGTTGTTGGTAGATGAGTTGTGGTTGAGATTCATTAGGTCCAGAAAGAGATGGGTTTACTTCCCAAGTTACATAGAATTAAGAGATGGGTTTTGCTGAGAAAAGGGGATCTGTGGGTTTTCTCAAAATCAACAGATGAGAAGAAATCAAGATGAAGAGAACAATTATGAAATAATGAGTGAAATTGATTATGTTGTTGAAGCTGTGAATTGGTGTGTTGATTGAAGCTATGAACAAATGGGTGGTTGTTGTTGGGTGTAGAACTGGTGCTATTAAGTTAATTCAGGAAGGAGCTGATGGAATTTTGACTATGAGATGAAATGGGTTTGTGTTGGTGTTCATGGAGGCAACTGAGTTGAAATGGCTGAGGTTAGAATTCAGGGTGTGTGTCCATGACAGTGAATGAACCTCTACTGCAGTGAAGAATGGGTTGAATGATAAACTTAGATGAATGTTTAGGATTGTAACAGGTGAAGAAAGATTGGCCTGAATTTGGCCTGAGAAGTCCTATAAATAGACGAAACTCGGCCGGTTTTCTATTCCGGCGAGTTAACTCAGTGGCCAACGACGAACGATCCATACCTGCAACTCAGACTAGTCAGCTCAGTAAGACCGAGTTAGACTGCTGACTCGATGTCTGTATACTCATTCCCTTTGACTCTTGACTAACGGCTTGACCCGCTGACTAACAGTTTGATTAGTTTGACCGTTAGTCCCAACGGTGGACTGACGGAATATTCCGTCGACGGACAGAATTTTCAGGTAGCCGGCGGTGACGGATTCCAGCCTATTTCCGGCGAGCAAAAGTTGCAGAATTTTGTGTGGATTTCTCTCATGGGATGTGAAGACTTGGACTTGCAATTGGATGAAGAATTTGGTTTGAATATGGCAAGAGAAGATGGGAGATTTGAGAAAGGCTTGGATTTGGAAATTGAAGTGCTAAAGGAAAGGGATTCTATTCCTTGGAAGATATGGAGAGCATTGAAGCCTATAAATAGAGAAGTTCTCTACTTTTCTATACACACTTAGATACATCTTTTACATATCTTTTGCACACTTTTTACACACACAACACTTTTCTTTATTCTTTGTGTGAACTCTTTAATATGAGTAACTAATTTGATTGAGGATGAATTCCTAGTTCTTAACATATGATTTGAGTTTTGTTTCAATTCTACTTTGAATTTTTTCATATGATTATCGTTTGTTTTTACTAATATTAGTGTTTATGATTGATTGATAGGTTGTTTAGGATGCATACTAAATTGATTTGTTAATTGATCTAAATCTAGTGAAAGTTAGGGAATACGTAATAGTTTCTTGACTCTTTACATAGGTAGAAAACACGAGACCTTGCGGAGGGATTTCGTGGAGCAATTGTGTGTGAAAACAACTCTATAAAGTGGACCAAGCGAACCGAGTCTAACTACTAGTACTAAACCTAAATTCTTAAATCTTAATGCGTTCGGGGAATTACATCTTGTAAGCGAACCTCAAGGTGGTTCTTTTGAATAGAATCTGATAACTAAGCGGACCTGTTACTCAGTGAAATAAGGAATTTTGGGGTTAGCTAAGCGAACCTACTATCCTACGGTTGGTGATAATCTGTGACTAATAAAAAGTGGAAAAGAACATAACTTTAATCATTGTTTTGTAGCGAAGAAGGATTCCTTGATCTAATTTCTCTTATTGATTTTTCTTATCTTTTTAATTGTTTTGTTTATTTATTTTCTTTTCTTTAACTTATCTAAAATATACCCCCCTTTGTAACATTATAAGACAACTAGAATCTCGTGCTCCTCGTGGGATCGATCTTGACTACCCTATATTACTTGTTAATTAGGTAGTAAAATATTAATTAATTTGTTGTGGTTACGACACGCATCAAATTTTGGCGCCGTTGCCGGGGAGCATCGGATGATTTTAGTTGTTTTCTATTTACTTTTTGCTTTATTCTTGCTTTGTTGGATTCTTTATCGTATCTAACTTAGTTTTTGAGATTTTTTTTTCAGGTACCGGTTTTCCATGTATGGTGGACAAGAGCAAGCATATTACAACAATCAATACGGTTTTCAACCTCAACATCATGGGAACTTCCAACCATCCTTAGGATACAATCAAAACCAATCTTTTGGCTATGATAAATATCCTTCGGAGCCTTATGGATATTCTCATACATATCAACAACCTTATGACGGGTATGTAAGTAGACAATCACAAGGATGAACGGATAATTATGCTTCTAATACATTGTTTTCTAGTAATGTGCAGACAGAGAATTGGGAATATAGTCCTCTTCATCGTGTTTTTCCTTTATTTTTTAAGGATATACAATCTAGAAACTCTATACACGGTGCGTGTTAATGTCCATAAACTTGCACAAAAGTTATACAAATTGGAAGATGATGGAGACTCGGAAGAGCTTGTCGCAGAAATTAGTAGGACCATTCATATGGAACTTAAACGACGTCGGGATAAAGGCTATGAAACTGATGAAGATTCTTATTATGGTGAGTCCGAAAGTGAAGATGATTGTGTTGAAAAGGACCAACCTTTGGAGACTTTTGATGACACTAGTGTAGATTACTCAAGCCTTGATCTTAATAATGATCAATCACCTATTCAAAAGGTAGAGCTTGAAGAAGATGCATTTAGTGCTTGGAAAAAATTTCTTAGGGAAAGATATGAGTCCGCGGAAGTGTATGAACGTTGCAACAATGAGGAAGTTATTCCAACTCCGGATCATAATAAGGATCCTTCACCTATTCAAAAGGAGGAGATTGGGTGTGACTTGCCTATTTTTGTAAACGGTATAACACCCTCACAAGAAGATCCTACAATCTATACCGACGAAAATCATTTTAGTGAATGGCCCGATTCCGATGATGAAGATGTTGAAGAGATGATGCTCGATAATGAAACCGAATTGATTGATATTGTGGAAGACCCAATTGAACTTGCTAATGATTTTAATGATGCCGAGACTTTGGTTAAGGTAGAAAATGACGAAGAATGGTTGCAAGGTTTGATAGAGGACCATGATATACAAGAGGTAATTAATTCACTTGAATTTTTTAAGGATGAGGAGGATACCATAATACAAGATATTGTGCAAGGTTTTTCTAACCCTTTGCATGTTAATTCTTTTCCTTTACCTCTTACTGGATTGAATGTATGTGCTTCGAAAGTACTTTTGAATGACTTTGTTTCTCGATATCCACCATTGGAAACACTTGATGCTAACACTATGCAGGTTTTCCAAGAGGAATACATAGAAGTTCCCAAATTATATTTTCTTTATACACTTCCGAGTGTGGACAAGAATAAGTGTGGGGGAAATTTCTATCGAGCAATAACTTTACTATTATTTTCTTGTGCTAATATTTGTATGAATCTATTGTTTGCAAAACAGGTACCATGGGAGGATCCCCAAATTTTCAGATTGTTAGTATATGGGGAGTGAATCTTACAAGAGCCAAGTCGGGCCGTCGACTTTAAAACAAGCGCTAAGTGGGAGGCAACCCACCGGTTTTGTATCTTCTATCCTTTTTCTTTTTCTTTTCTTTTTCTTTTTGTTTGTTTTTCTTGTTCCATATCATGTTAGGATTTCCCACCTGGACTTTACTTGGACGATTCAATTACATTGAGGACAATGTAAGGTTTAAGTGTGGGGGAGTGGTTAAGCATATATTTAAAAAAAAAAAAAAAAAAATTTTGCATAAAACCTCCAACTTTTAGAGATTTTAGAGTCACTAGCATACTTCTAGGTATGATTACATAGAGAATTCTGACCGACATAATTGAACTTGGAAGTGTTAGGGAACTACGTTTGGATTTCTTACTTGTTAGAGTGTTAAATAATGGATTTAATCATGTCGGTGATGCAAATTAGGAGCAGAGAAGAATGCATTATTAGAGTTGCTGATCAATCATTAGTGGAGACTACCCGTTTTTTTTATATCATGTGAGGCACCGACCAGAAATTCTTCCTTTAATAAAAAGCTTTCTTTTGAGTGTGTGTCACCGTACGTTAATTCCGGGTAGAATGATGAGCTACCCAACTTCACACCAATTTCAGCACTATTTTTGATCTCTTGAGTGCTAATTTTTGTCAATCATGAGGGTGACGTCTATGGATGAAAGCCTCCTTCTTGTAGTTCGATTTGCAGTTAGCACCATTCTCTCTCTCGACAACAACGGGTCCATAGAAACACCACAATCATCAACAACAAAGGAGCGACATCAAAATCTACAAGGAAAGTTGAAAAGGTTTAAGGTTTGCAAGCAACAACGGAACAAGAAAAGAGCTAAATTTCAAATTCAAGTAAAGCAACATACAATGAGCAGATTTTTACATATATGTTGAAGACTTACAATATAATGAGGTAATTCTATATTCAAGTATGAAGACTAATTTACAAGAGCAAAGAAAAGCGAAAGGTGAGAATTATTGAAGTTTATTATTTCGAGACGATACAAGTTGTGAAGAATCAAGAGGTAAAATATTTTTCCATGGCCATGTTTGTTTTATTTTTCACTTTGATTTGTATTGTGTTTCTCTTGTTTAAAAAAAAATATTGAAGAAAAAAATGAGACAAGAGAAATATCTATTATTATTTTTATTTATTGATGAATAAGCCGTGGGGAAGAAAAATCTAGAAGGAAGTTTCAAGCGACAAGGATTTTAAGGAAAAAAGTTACAAATTGTCAAGGATCTACGAAGTTCGAAAGTTTATCATCAATAGTTGAAACCAAAATAGTTGAAGCCGAAGACCAAGAAGATGAAGACAAGGAGCGGAAGACGTTTCTATTGGATTTCGTGAGAGTGGTGTTATCATAATTGGCAATCGGATGTGAAGGTAAGTAAGTAATCTCATCCTCGATATAAATGGTTTATTTCCTTTCTTAGAGATCGTTAGAAAAATGGTTTTTCAAAATATTAAAAGATGTGGTTTTTTCAAAATTTCGGAAGTTATTCTTCCTATCATTCAACGTGTTGCAGGAATTCTCTCTTCATTCCTACCCGCACACATGTGAGACCCATAAAAAAAGCCGTCTTTTTGAGTGCAATTATCATAAAATCCTTTTTGGTGAGGCAGAAGTCGAGGCGAAATGCTTATTAATCGTTTCTCAAACACGCGTTCTCTCATTATGGTGTGGTTATTTCTCACTCAACATTTAAGAATGAGAATATGTTCTTTAGTATTTCTAACTTCTTATTACTAGCATGCAGAAACTCTATGTACTCATAACTCTTTGGATGCTTGGGACGCTGGAACGCTTTGAAGTTGTAAGTTTTAGTTTGATTTGCTCGAGGACTAGCAAAGTCTAAGTGTAGGGGAATTTGATATGTGTAGAATACACCTAATTTACTATCTAGTAGTTATGCTTTCTTTGCTATTTTTCTTGTGAATTATGTATTTTACATGTGTTTTTGAGTTATTAGGTACTTTGGAGTCGCACGGAGGAAAAGAAGAAATAATCATTCAATTTTAGCTAAAAGGGAAAAAATGTCATTTTACAGGCGAGCACTATCTGGAGACAAGTTGAGGTTAAGGGGCACTCATGTTTGGAGAAGTATTAAAGAATAGCCAGCACAAGTTAAGGGGAGGCCAATTGGCTAGCCCTTATCAGAAGTGACCATCTACTATGAGCACCCAATCTGTGGGTGTATTAGCAGTGGGGTGTATCATCCTACCCTATATCCTTCACCCCAAAGTCGAGAGAATCCGTCTCTCATTTCTTTTCCCTGAAACTGAAAGCAATAAAGAACAACAGCCTCACTTCCAAGATCAAGAAGAGATTCAGAAGGAGAAATTAGTGATGGGGTTGTGAGAATCTCCGACAGTTGAAGCTCAAGCTGTGATGAATTTAAGCCGATCTATTAGTAATTGAGATAATAATGAAGAAATTAGGGTTTGTTTTGGTTCTGTGAAATAGAAAGAAGGAGATGGGTTTGATGTTGGTAGATGAGTTGTGGTTGAGATTCATTAGGTCCAGAAAGAGATGGGTTTACTTCCCAAGTTACAGAGAATTAAGAGATGGGTTTTGCTGAGAAAATGGGATCTGTGGGTTTTCTCAAAATCAACAGATAAGAAGAAATCAAGATGAAGAGAACAATTATGAAATAATGAGTGAAATTGATTATGTTTTTGAAGCTGTGAATTGGTGTGTTGATTGAAGCTATGAACAAATGGGTGGTTGTTGTTGGGTGTAGAACTGGTGCTATTAAGTTAATTCAGGAAGGAGATGATGGAATTTTGACTATGAGATGAAATGGGTTTGTGTTGGTGTTCATGGAGGCAACTGAGTTGAGATGGCTGAGGTTAGAATTCAGGGTGTGTGGCCATGAAAGTGAATGAACCTCTACTGCAGTGAAGAATGGGTTGAATGATAAACTTAGATGAATGTTTAGGATTATAACAGGTGAAGAAATATCGGCCTGAAAAGTCCTATAAATAGCCGAAACTCGGCCGGTTTTCTATTCCGGCGAGTTAACTCAGTGGCCAACGACGACCGATCCATACCTGCAACTCAGACTAGTCAGCTCAGTAAGACCGAGTTAGACTGCTGACTCGATGTCTGAACACTCTTTCTCTTTGACTCTTGACTAACTGCTTGACCCACTGACTAACAGTTTGACTGGTTTGACCGTTAGTCCCAACGGTGGACTGACGGAATATTCCGTCGACGGACAGAATTTTCAGGTAGCCGGCGGTGACGGATTCCAGCCTATTTCCGGCCAAAAGCCCAGTTTTCCGGTGAGAAAAAGTTGCAGAATTTTGTGTGGATTTCTCTCATGGGATGTGAAGACTTGGACTTTCAATTGGATGAAGAATTTGGTTTGAATATGGCAAGAGAAGATGGGAGATTTGAGAAAGGCTTGGATTTGGAAATTGAAGTGCTAAAGGAATGGGATTCTATTACTTGGAAGATATGGAGATCATTGAAGCCTATAAATATAGAAGTTCTCTACTTTTTTATACACACTTAGATACATCTTTTACATATCTTTTGCACACTTTTTACACACACAACACTTTTCTTTATTCTTTGTGTGAACTCTTTAATATGAGTAACTAATTCGATTGAGGATGAATTCCTAGTTCTTAACATATGATTTGAGTTTTGTTTCAATTCTACTTTGAAGTTTTTCATATGATTATCGTTTGTTTTTACTAATATTAGTGTTTATGATTGATTGATAGGTTGTTTAGGATGCATACTAAATTGATTTGTTAATTGATCTAAAGCTAGTGAAAGTTAGGGAATACGTAATAGTTTCTTGACTCTTTGCACTGGTAGAAAACACGAGACCTTGCGGAAGGATTCCGTGGAGCAATTGTGTGTGAAAACAACGCTATAAAGTGGACCAAGCGAACCGAGTCTAACTACTAGTACTAATCCTAAATTCTTAAATCTTAATGCGTTTAGGGAATTACATCTTGTAAGCGAACCTCAAGGTGGTTCTTTTGAATAGAATCTGATAACTAAGCGGACCTGTTACTCAGTGAAATAAGGAATTTTGGGGTTAGCTAAGCGAACCTGCTATCCTACGGTTGGTGATAATCTGTGACTAATAAAAAGTGGAAAAGAACATAACTTTAATCATTGTTTTGCAGCGAAGAAGGATTCCTTGATCTAATTTCTCTTATTGATTTTTCTTATCTTTTTAATTGTTTTGTTTTTTTATTTTATTTTCTTTAACTTATCTAAAACATACCCCCCTTTGTGACATTATAAGACAACTAGAATCTCGTGATCCTCGTGGGATCGATCTTGACTACCCTATATTACTTGTTAATTAGGTAGTAAAATATTAATTAATTTGTTGTGGTTACGACACGCATCAGTTGACAGTAGAATTCAGACCAGTAGCTCAATCCAATAGGATGCATAGGTTCATCTTGGAGGTGACCTTCAGACAGATATGGGAAACACCATTCAATTAGTCAATATTCACAAATATATTTTTCTATATCCATCTTCTTAATCTTTTCATTGTGATTGTGGTTAGTCAGATTCCGAGTATTGTGGTTTGTTCGACTTTCTAAGAAAAACTTTGTTTACTTATATATGAATTGAATTTGCATCAAGGTACCTCCTCATGTAGTCATTTTGGATTTATTCATAGATTTGTCACATGTAGCCGGAGTTAGAAATACAGGTTTTGTAGGTAGACCTCTTGTAAACCTTCACGAGACTAAAACTCGTCCGCTAGGGACACCTAGGGTTCAAAGGCTTGTTATTTATGCTAAAAGTGACCGTAGCCTCGACGAGACGGAGTTGTATGTATGTTTTATAATTATTTTGTTTGATTTTCTCGAGGACTAGCAAAGTCTAAGTGTGGGGGAATTTGATAGGTGTCTAAAACACCTAATTCTATATCTAGTATTTATGCTTTCTTTGCATGTTTTCTTGTAAATTATGTACCTTATGTTTGCTTTTGAGTCATTTAGGTGTTTTGGAGTCATTTGGAGCGAAATATGAAGAAATCACTCACGAAGGATCATTCACATGCAAGCTATGCTTGGATCAGGCTAAGGTGCACGAGAAGGAGGTGAAGTGTGGGCTGTCATTTGCTCATAACTGACAGATGAGCTGAACAGAGAATTAGACTGTCGGTTATTCGGAACCGACAAGCCATGTATGGACTGTGGATTCCCATTATCTACTGGGACGGTGCCAATATCTATCTCAGTGTTATTACACCCAACTCTCAATTTGAGAAATCAATTTCTCATTCGTTTAATTCCCCAAGTTCAGACAGCTGCAGTCATTGAGGAAATTGATGGAAGTTTGTAACCGAGAATGAATAAGAACGGTGTTGTTGTTGACCGAAGCTGAGAAGGATTCGAATGTTAAATCGATGGTAGAGAGACAGAGAAGATTGAGTTGTTGCTGGTAGAGATCAGAGATGAGTGGAGTTAAATCAGAAAGGGGATCTGGTGAAATTGAAACAAATGGTTTGTTTTGTGCTGAAAATACATGGAGGAGAAAGAAGAATGGAGAACTGAGAAATGAAATTGGGGGTTTAAGCTTAAATATGGCAGCATCAACATGGGTTGAGTATGAATTATGTTTGTGTTAGGGTTTCAAGAAGAATTGAAGTTGTGGTTGAGAATGAATCTGGTGAAGGTGTAACTTCCAATTAAAGCAACAGGGGGTCTGAGTTGATTGCAGTCCAGTTGAGTTGAAATGGGACCAAGAATGCAGAGCAACTGGAGATGGTGGTACTGTGTTTAAGGGATTTGAATTCTGTTGATGGCAGTTGAGATTGCAACTGAGTTTAGTGGAGCATCTGGAGTCGAAGCGATTGCAGAGTTTGATATGTAGCTGCAATGAAAACAAGATATGGGTTGGCTCTGCAGAATTGCAATTGAGTTGGAAAGCAGCTGTTACTGGTTTTGATGTTATTTGATCTGTGGTGGTGAACTGGTGGACTTGGGAGGAACTGTGACTCAGATGAGTTCGAGCTAATGGGTGCTGCGTTTGAGGTGCAGCTCAGATAGAGGAAGGAGTTGGCAGTGTAGTGAAGGCTAGATGAGTTGTTGCTTGTATGAGTATTTGAGTGGCAACAGAGGCATTGATGGTGCAGTTCAAAAGCAAAGATGAGTAATGACAAGTATGTGAATCTAGGGAAAAGGTTGGGATGATTTTGAGTTCAATCTGTGGTGATTGCAGGGTTACGAGACAGATTTGAAGGGAGTTATGGTGTTATTAAATGAAGGTATGAACTGGTGCAGCCGGGTTTATAATGGTGGTAGTATTGTGGTTTACAGGGAAGATTGTGGTGTTATGTTAAAGCTGGTGCTTGCAAAGGACTGGCTAAAGATGTGCAGCTGGTAAAGAATTCTGAAGTTACATAAATTGCAATGGAGTAGCAAGATCAAGTTGGTGATCATGTAATAGAGTTGTGAGCTGAAGCTGGTTCTGGTGGTTAGAGAAGGCAGGATTATAAGAATCAGATGCTGTGGTATGAAGCTGCAGAATATCGGTTTTCTGGCAGAGTCATGAAGCTAGGATTGAATGTTTGGTTTCAATGGGCAACAAGAAGAAGATTGCAAGAGGAGTTATAATTGGATGGCAGCAAATGTTTGAGCTGATGGTAGAGAAGTATACAAGGGTTGAGAGTTGATTGTGGAGTGGAATGAATGGCTCGACTTAGATGTACGTTAGGATTGAATTACAGGCAAGGGAGTTGAGTTGAGAAGAATGGGTTACAGACTGGTAGTGGTATTGAAATGCTGCAATTAAGTAAAAGGTATGAAGCAAAGATGCAGCTGGTTTGAACTGGACTCGATGGAGTTAATGGTGAAGTATTGGCTTGTGCTGTTGATTGCAAGTGATAGTGTTCAAGTTATGGTGATGGATAAATTATTGCAGCTGCATTTGCATAAATTATGCGAAAACGCAGCAAGAATGGTGAGCCAGTGAGGATAGTTCTGGTTGCCAGATTTTGGAATCGAAAGTAGGTATCATAATGTTTCAGTCAATCATGAAGGGGGTTCGAGTCGGATGCAAGAGTCGACGGTGGGCTTATATGAGCTACGGGTTGCGCTTTTGGGCATGTTTTCGCAAGAAACAAGGAATTGGATAAAATGGTTTTTGTGAATGTATGAACTATAGAGAAGCAGAGATGAGTTGCTGGGAGTACATATTTTCCTGTTGACGGTTTCAGATATCTCAAGTGGCCGGAGACAATTTTCCGGTGACAAATTCCGGGGACCGGTGACCGGAATCCAGTGATGACGTCGGCACTCCGGCAAACAACTTTGGACCCAGAATCCAGAAGATATGTTTTCACACATGGGCTTGGTGGACGAATTGAAGACGGGTTTTGAGAAGACTTGACCTACTTTTGGAAAGAGTATCCTTTTGGGGAGAGGCATATAAATAGAAAACTTTTTCTTTAAACCTAGATATATCTCCATTAGGGAGACTTCTACTTTCTTTCTAGGGTTTGCATGATAGTTTTATTCTCCAACTATTATGATGAACTCCATAAACACAAGTAGTTGATTTTGTTATTGGTTAAAGATGTAGTTGGATTTTGAAAACAAGTTATGGATTTTATGAATTAGTTTTCTCTCAATATTATCGTTCGATTTCTACTGCGTATAATAATTGCATGATTGATGTATTTCAATATGATTGAATATTTGTTTGGTTAAGTCTAGAATTGATTGAACATACATCTATATCTATGGATATTTTAGGGTTTTCATCAAGCGATAACCTTGAATACGAGTAGCATGACATGAATACGGTTTGTAGTGATACACTCTTGTAATCATATGTAGAAATTGACCTTTGTTCTAATTGTTTGCGCAATGTATTACAATTGCATCGATTAGCCTATTTCTGAAACTTAATGCTCATAGGAATTGAACTTAATTAGCGCAAGGCGTTAGGTTATTCTTTAGGTAGAATTCACATACGCTGCTCTAATATGTGTGTTGATAAATTTAGGAAATTTACAGAGTATTCTTGCAATAAGGTATTATAGGGCTTTTGATGATAGCGAGATTAAATACGAATTCTATTCATACTTTCAAAAAATTGTTTACAATTGAAGATGAAACCTTTACCCAATATTTCACATCCTTGATTTGCGTGCTTTATTTCTTTGTTTTGCTTATATTTTAGTTTACTTTATAAAAAATCAGAAAAGTCCCCCAGTGTTTTACATAAGAAACCGAAACATATTGACAACCAAGACCTCTCTATGGGAACGATCCTTTCTTGCCCTTGCTATATTATATATTTTGAGTAGTGAGAAAGTGTAATTTATTTTTGACGCCTACGACAGCGATCAGCCACATATATGTTAACGCAGGTCTGCACTCCGACTCCGAAACATTCTTCATATCAAGGTCAACATGAGATATCACAACAACATCCGTCAATGCAAGAAAAGCCTGGCTCAAGATACCCGAATTTCCCATTCTCGATGAAAAAAGTCTTAGAATTATTGGAGGTATTATCACTATCACCGCTTTATTCACCACCCTACCAGTGAATGCAACGCCTTGAAGCGCATTATCTAGAAGAAGCTTAATTCAGAAGATTTGCCTCCCCTCTCCGAAGATTAACGCATACAATTCCTTGAAGGGAGTACTAAGGAAGATCCAATTTCATGCAGATGGAACTTTGAAGAACAAGTAAGTTCCATTAAACAAATTTACGAGAAAGATAGTTTTAGAGCCTACTGGGGACTTGGCATCCCACACTAAGAAAGAGGACCAATGCAAATCACCGTAAACATTATGTTTTGTTTTCTCCTAAGATGTGTTCCTTTTCACACGATATTTATAATTTCGTATGTTATATCATTGGAATAGTCACGTTATTTATAATTAGAATGCAAATTCCTTCCAAAACAAATCTCTTTCAGAAAAATCACTCACAAAACTATCTCAAAATAAACCAATTCAAAATTCAACCACCTATTAGTTCAAAACCTGAAACCTAAAACCAAACCATGAAAATAATTTCTCGCATCGCTCAAAGGTACTTAAGATTAAAAGAAAGACATGAATTATTCAAGGGAAGTCGTCCAGCAACAACTTGGTATTTTTAGCAAAAGCGTCTTTCATATTCTGGAGAGCAGCCTACTTCATCTTCAACTCCTGGGACAATTTATCGACTTCCACCTCTTGCTGATTAATGAAGTCCATAAATGGGACATCAACCATTTTTCCTTATAGCTTCTGGATTTCAGCGAATCCTTCACATAACCAGGAGGTTTTAAACTCATACTTCACAAACACAACTCGGTGGAACTCTCAGTTTGCAACTACCTTTTCAGAAACGGTGCGCCCAGTCACGATGCTCATGCCATAGATAGAAGATAAAGATTCCTCAACATGTTTGACTAATGAGAAACGACTTTTAAGATTCTTAGAGGTGGCGATGTGACCATGCTTCTTCCATATCTTGGTGTATAACTCTTCGTACTCAGATGGCACGCTGAACCCTCCAACCAGCACATGATCTACGAAAGGAGTGTCAAAAGGAGGGTCAAAGACGACACCAGCAGTGGTAGAGTGCACAACTAATGCCTTAGAAGACTCGGGAATCTCTTTAGAAGGAAGCACGTCTACATCCGCCACAGGTGTGGTATCTCCAGTAGCCCCTGCATTGTCATTCCCTATAATATATAGGTTGGCATCTATCATAGCTTCGTCTCACGGTTCGCTGGAACGATCAAGCTCCTTATTACACCTGGAGATGCTTCCTTCATTGTGAACCGAACCTCCATCATCCTTGCCATCGCCTTCAAGAGTTTCAATATCACCAAATTTCTCTAAAGCTATGCTACGACCATGAGCCGGCCTTGTAAAAGTACTTTAGTAGTTAAAACTAGGCCATATCATTATGATCAAAGTGTCAAGGAATTTATTGAATTACGAAGTATAAACGCATATCTTTTGAAACTTCGTAGTTACGATATCAACATAATCTTTGTATTTAGTTACCTGATTATATGTAAGATATAAGTGTGATTTCATCCTATAAAACTATGTATTATTACATTGGTTTTAAGGAAGTAGATGTATGAACTTGTTTCATAATCGAAAGGTAAATCATGATTGGTCCAGTTCTTTATTGAATATCTTTTGGATGACCAATGCAGTATGACAAGGTAGAACCTATCTTAACTTATGTTGATAATTGAGGTATATAACCGGTCATAGTCTATAATATGTAGCATGTTGTATTTAGTCACAAGCTACTTTGCGAAGCAAGGTGTAACCGGTCACAAGATACATTGGAAAGTTAGTTGTAATCGGTCACAAGCTACTTTTGGAAGCAAGGTGTAACCGATCACAAGTTAATTTGGGAAGTTAGTTGTAATCGGTCACAAGCTACTTTGGGAACCAAGGTGTAACCGATCACAAGCTAATTTAGGAAGTAAGGTGTAACAATTCAAAAGCTACCTCTGGGAAGCATGGTGTAACCAGTCATATATAACCTAGTTTGGGAAACATGGTATAATAGGTCACAACTTGCATTATGAGTCTTTGTAGAACCAATCCCTAAGAGCGAAACCGAGTTACCAGTATTCACATATCTCTTCATGTATTCTGTGAAGCTTGGAATTAGGGTTTGCTGAGAAACTTCTAGATGTCGACATTATTTGAAGATGTACATAAATCTTATCATTACTTGTTCAAAGATATTCCTTGATACTCAAGGTGATAACGAACCGAAATACTAAAAAGCATTTAATCATGATTTTCATAATATATGTTTTAATTTAAAGCATATCCTCTGGAAAAAATTATTAGTTAATGTGCTACACTAATAATAGAAATTTTCTAAAGGAGTTTTCGCAAATATTGGTTAACATTTATTGGAAATAGGAAAACGGAAATTAGGTACTTTAATGAATATCTTGCGAATATTTTCGGCTTTGGAATTTCGTTGTTGTCCAAACAACCTTGGTCTATAAATACTTGAGTTTGCATTTCTTGCAAACTATCCTAAGAGCCAGGCAAACTTCATTCGTGTTGTTTCTAGTGGAGCCGTCTATCTGGAGAGGAAAGTACCCTAATTAGGCGAAATCTCTTATGACCGCTCGCTTAAAGACTTTTATAGGATCAAGAAGCTTTACAAGTACAGTTAGTGGGAAACTAGATAATTGCAGTGTTATTAGTTTTCGATTTGATTTGATTGACTAACGGTTGTTGAAAATTTGATTTCACCTAGTTTGTTTATTCTTGAGAACCTTGTCTTCTAATATAAGACTCATTCAAACTAGATCAAAGTATCCACAAGATCTTTAGAACCATTTGCCAGATCTAAAGACATCTTATGATAATCTATTGTTAACATAATCCGTTCTGTATGTGATTGATCACAAGAGGATTCAAGTTGTGTTGTGCAGGTTATTAAGAAAAAAAAATTAAAGATTTAAAGACGAAAAAAGATTTTCTTATCAGTTTTCGTATCTTGTGAATTTAGTGCACAAACCTTGATCGACTAGGATCCAACTAGAATCGTGTTTATCTTTGATAGACTTGATTTTCTAGTTGCGTGATATTGACATCACTTTATAGTTACTCTTTGGGTTCTATATTGATTGATTGCAAATCTAAAAATTGGTTATTTCGGTAATCAAAGTTTAGATTGATCTAACCAGACAAAGGAGTATATTAGATTAAACGGGAGAGCCTTTGTCACCAACTCATAATATCTTATTACTAGAGATTGAATAGAGTGGTTACCAAACAACTTTATCCTTTACTTTTTGGAACACGATCAAAAGGATTGGTGATTCACGTGCGTGACTCTAGAAATCGAAGGCACGTGGATACCGAGGAAACTAAGTAGCTAGGGGTAGTCTACTTGGTCTTAACTACACTAAGTTGGAATTAGATTTTGTATAGCGGGTTAATTTTGAGAGTATTCAAAACTGGACTAGGTCCCGAGTTTTTTCTGCATTTGCGGTTTCCTACTTAACAAAATCTTATTGTGTCATTTACTTAATTTCCTCATTATAATTGTTATTATAATTAAGTAAATTACACGTACGTTAATCCGATTACTGGACATTGATCATAATAGTCAATCGGTTATTATCGTAACTATCGTCAAGTAAATATCTTGTTGTCGTATTGTCTCGACCTCATCCATATAGAATCACACAAAGTATATGACTTAAGTTGTATTGTCTCGACTCTATCCATAGACGATCACTTAAGATACCAGACTTATAAATTGATATTTAAAAGATTGTGGTGTATTTGGGTACCCTTGTCTTTTCAACCCGGAAAATCTTTAATGAGGACCTGGTAACTAACATTGGTAACACATTCAAAAACCCACCCAACCTAGTATTATTAAAGGCAAAAGATTTCATTACAACATCTAGGAACGACCATTTCATTCTATCGTAAGCTTTCACGAAATCTAACTTTAAAGCCATTCATCTTAACTTCCCTTTTTTCCTTTTGATAAAATGACAAACTTCATTGGTTATCATAATAGAGTTAAAATGGATCTACATGGGAAGAAAACATTCTGACTAGGCGAAATGCATTTCAGCAAAAAAAATTTAAGCATGTTAGATAATATCTTGACAATTATTTTGTAACAAAAGTTAGAAAGACCTATAGGTTGATAGTGACTAACCTGGGAAGGAGTAGAATTCTTTGGGATCAAAGTAATAAAGGTTTTATTCAAGCTAGATAAGGCTCCAGAAGTAAAGAAATCCTTGAGCACTTGGCAGACAAAGTTACCAATAAGGCTCCAAAAGTAAAAAATTCTTTAAATGACCCATGGAATCGATGACCTCAAAAATCTCCTCGTTTCTAATTGATTTGTTAAAAAAATCATTGTTTTAATGAGTTATATAAGGAGAAATAAGAGTATCGATCTCAAGAAAAGGGACAAAAGAAATTGTCAGAATAAAGCTTCTGGAAGTACTGATTAATAAGCTCCTCTTTACTATAAGCATAAAAAACCTATTCCGATTCGAATTCTTAAAAGCATCGATCATATTTCCATGCCTCCTTACTAACGTGGAGATACGGAAAAACCTGGTATTAGTTTCCATACTTAAGCCCTTTAACTTTGGACTTTTGAGCCTAAAAGAGCTCCTCCATTCTAAGATGATATAAGAGAATTTTGATAAAGGTATCCCGCTTTTTGGGTACCCATGTCATGAACAAATTCAAAGATTAACCTTCTTCGATACCTACTCTCCCTCAGAAAAGGTGGAGCCTCAAATAACTTTTTCAATTATTGGTTGAATGAATCCACCAATATAATTCCAAGGAGAAATACTAACAACAAATTACTAACTAAGCTGCTGGGTGCAAACAACGGACTTATTAACCTAATGCAGAAAAAGACATAAAAGATAAATCACCCAATAATGGGCTTTACATCAGATAAAGGACTGAGACCACTGCACTAGCCCAACAATCCAGACATGCATACTAGGTACATGATAACCCCCTAAAAAAATGCCCCCATTTTTTTAAAATTTGTTAAAGTACCTTCACGTTAGTTTTTCCATCTACTGTTAGTTAAGACTAGTTTACTTTCCATATTTATCGTTTTATTATTGCCACATTGATTTTATATATCATTTTTTAGGTTCGTCGAGTCCGATTCAGGATCGTTACACCGCTTTCAGGTTCGTTACATCATTTCCTAAAAAAGGGTTCATCATTTCAAGTGTTTTGGGGGTTTTTGGTTGGTAGAAAATCGACCTTCTACAACATTTTTTTAGGTTCGTCGAGCCCGGTTCAGGACCGTGACAACGCTTTCAGGTTCTTCGAACTCGGTTCAGGGTCATTACACCGTTTTCAGGATCGTCGGGTCATTTACCCTCTCCACCAAGGAGATGTAGTTCAGGGGATAAATATGACTTTTAATTGGAAAGATAACTGCCACCTAGCACTTAACTTGATGGAATTTTCCTTTTGAATAAAACGGGGTACTTTAACAAATTTCTAAAAAATGGGGGCATTTTTTTAGTGTAATGTGAAATGTATGGGTACTTTATAAAAAAAAACCATGATATATAAATAGTAATTAACTGTTATAATGTCCGTTACTTTAGAAAACGCGGTTCTTTCCTCTAAATAACACATTTTTGTCCTGAAACGTGTTTAAACATATCAAAACTCATTATAACGGTCACGTCAAGCTGTCGTGACATGAAGCGTGACCCTTTATAACGCGTTATAATGGTCACACCAAGTTGTTGTGACATTAACGATGTTTCTTTTTTATGGGACTGCTATTAGGGTGTATCAATTTATTAGGAAGGGTACCGATTTTCATATAAGATAAAACCATTTCTAATTTGTTATATCGAGTCGTGAGTTATAACCCAAAGGTATCACTATCCATCCACAAAAAACCCATCAAAACAAAAGTAACACAAAAACCTCAAATAACAAAACTAACAATAAAAAAACCAAATGTGTTTTTGCCACCAATAACTACCACTACTAGAAACCAACAACACATCCACTAACAAATACTAGCACTACCATCACCATAAAAATCACCACCACCAACCAACACCACCACTAACAGTACCACCAAATTTTGGTTTCATTATAAACTTACTGTTTCATCATTACAATCTTTGGTTTCATGATAAAAAAAAATAGAAAAAAAAATGATGAAACCGAATTTGGTTTCATCGTAGAATTTGATGAAACCAATTTTGTTTGGGGTTTTGTTTCAAATTTTAAAATTTTGGGATTTTTGTATCAAGTTTATTTAATATGAAGTTTTAATGGATCCCAACATTTGAAAGAAGTTTTTGTACTCTTAATTTGGTCACCTTGGTGTTTTACTACTAGTTCTGTTGTTATATATGCAAATTGGTACCCTTCTCAGTAAACTGATACACCCCATTAACGGTGTTGCTTTTTCAATATCATGTATGTAACGGTATGTAACGGGTTGCTTACTACTACTCGTTACATGTTACACCCATATCGGCGTTTTCTCGCACCAACGCTGCACGGGGTACCCTTAGTCCCTATAACTAGGGTGTGTGAGTCACCGTGGTGATATCAACAATTCGATCTTCAATTGCGTATTTCTGAAAGAAAGAGAAACGAAAACCCTATTTGTTATTCTTCAGGTTTTTGGATTTCTTTGTTTTCTTTTGGCAGAATCGTCTGGAAAATGGCAGAACAACTCACTGAAGAGCAGATCTCTGAGTTTAAGGAAGCCTTCAGCCTCTTTGACAAAGATGGCGATGGTAAATCTCTTACTCTTTCTAATTTTTTTTACGTTCATGGGTTAATGTGTATGTTTGGTAGATGAATATGGCTGAATGGAGAGATACTTCACGCATATAATTTTTTTTACTATGATCTTCTATTTGTTGTGATCTTAATCTTGGTTTTGTGGTTTTCCTTTTCGTTATGGATCTTTGTTTTCAACATCTTCTCTTCTGTTGATAGCGCCGATGGTATATTGTTTCATGTAGATCGATCGCTTTTGGATCTATCTATATCTTGGATCTTAAATTTACGTGTTTTTATGTGTATCTGTTTTTGACTTTCGTTAGGGGATTTTTTCCTTTCATTAAGCACCTGCTGTTAGTTTTTTTTTTTGTTAGTTTAGTTTTGTTTTGTTTTGATAAAGAGCAATTGCTGGCTTTATGGTGTTTATTTGTGAATGTAAACGAATATTGAAGATTTTAGCGTTTAATTAGGTCATACATGTGCATTTTGTTTAATTAGGTCTTACATGTGCATTTTTGTCACTGATCCTTCTTTTGCTTTAATGATCTTGCATTTTTTCATAAGTTTTCTCCTATAGTATTACCATCAATTTGTCTCATCATTAAGTATTGGCTATATTTGTGGACTTTATTAGGTTTTTGAAACAGGAAGTAATTATTTGATGCATAATGATTATTGAGCTGATTTTCTAGTAAAAAATATTAATAACTCAGCTAGTGAAGATGCTCCGAGAGAAGTGAATAAGTTGAATCATTGTTTATTCTTCTCATTTATTGTCAGTGAGCCAAAGTTATCAGGTCATTATGTTGAATCCTTAAATTGGCTAAAACTTTTATGCTACTTTATGAGAAATTTGGAACTGAATCAAAGCCAAGGTCAATTGTTAAGCAGGCCTTTAGACTCTCATGTTATAAACTATAAGGGCTTCCGTAGCAGGAGCTTAATCAGGGAAGATATTCGTTGGTATTGCATCACATTTTATATTTATATATATAGCTCTCAGTAGTATTGTTAGCATTGTTAGCTCTCACATTTCATATCTATATATATTATATATATAGCTCTCAGTAGCAGTGTTAGCATTTTATATATATAGCAGGAGCTTAAGTATTTTGAATATTGTTAGTGTGAGAGTTTCATTGACATTTGGCTTTCATTTGCAACTTTGCCGATGGTTATGAAAGAGAGTGCAATTATAATTTTCATTTTGCATTTTTTATTATTATTTTGCTCAACTTTGATCACTTTTAATTCTGCAGGTTGTATCACCACCAAAGAGTTGGGCACAGTGATGAGATCTCTAGGGCAAAATCCTACTGAAGCTGAACTTCAGGACATGATAAATGAAGTTGATGCTGACCAAAATGGAACCATTGATTTCCCCGAGTTCTTGAATTTGATGGCACGAAAAATGAAGGTTAGTTGTTACTGAGTTGTCAGTCACCTTCATATGTTTGTTCCTCATATGCAATCTTTCTGAAACTTTTCTTGCTTTGTCAAATTATGTTGCATTCTTTATTACCTCACTACCCGTGTAGTATATATTGTGTGAAAGGAAGAACTCTGGTCTCTGCTAGTTTCTTATTTGTTTATCAATTAACAATTCCTTTTAAAAGTTCTATTAGTTCAACCAAAAGAATTTTGCGATGCCACAAGAGCAACTAACTAACCCAATAGAAATCCTTGCTTGTTCAAGTTGCTTAGTTACATCTAATCATATTTTACTTTCTGAATAGTAGTGCTTATTTATCGATCAAAAAGACAAAAACAAAAACAGAAGTGATTTTTTCCAAAGCTTGCTGGTACAGTTTGCAAATAGGTTGTGTTTAACTGGGTTAAGTGATTTTTTTTGACATAATCTATGCTGATCCTTTCCGATTCATAACAGCCTTTTTGAATTGTCTGAGAACATGATAAAGAATACACTTGCGCCTGAATCCCTAGTTTCAACTTATGTGAGAAACTGATTGGTATGTGTCGGTGAAAAGTCAAAAACGTGGGATAGAAGTAGTAATATGGATTACTTGACGAGATAGCAATGTGCTTTATTTTGGTCATTGTTTTTTTTTTAGATCTAAATCCTTGCATACACAGCAGGCACACTTGAGATATAAACACAACTTCTAATATTATAAATAAAGTGTATTCGACTGTTGAGCACAGCGACTGTGTACGTTTGTCTGTCACAGCAGTATCTAGAAAGCAGACTGCATTATTTTCAACCAAAATGAAGCGTGTACTTCACTACCTTCCCATTTTGTAGTTGCAATCGAACATTCAGTAACACATACCAAAATTCTGTAACTTGTCAATTATGTTCTTGTAGGACACTGATTCTGAGGAGGAGCTTAAGGAGGCATTCAAGGTCTTTGACAAGGATCAGAATGGTTTCATCTCAGCTGCAGAGGTAAGACGATGGCTAGATGTCCTTGACTACCTTTTCCGCGTCTTATGTAAAAAAATTACTTTCTTCATATCTTTGAACAGAACAGAAGATGTGTTTTTCCTTTTTCATGCCTTCATTTGTACTTAGTTTTATATATTGTATATAAAGTGGACCGCATCTGTAGTTTGTCTTTTTTTTTTTTTTTCCTTCTAATATTTGTCACTTGGATCTTTGCTTATATTTTGTAACAAATGTGTTGTGGAGCAGCTAAGGCATGTCATGACAAATCTTGGGGAAAAGTTAACGGATGATGAAGTGGACGAGATGATCCGAGAAGCTGATGTGGATGGGGACGGTCAAGTCAATTATGAGGAATTTGTCAGGATGATGCTTGCTAAGTGAAAGTAGAAATGTGTTGGAATGAAATAATTCTAGGGGTTGAACAAAAACAGACAAGGAAAACAAGGGTCGTGTAGTCTCAATGCCTGTAGTCTTAGTATATCTATCTTGTTCAAACTATGAACCCCCTTCTCCTTCCTTTCTGTATTTTATGTGTTTAGCGTATATTGTGCATTTACAGTACACCCAAGTTTTGCTTTGTTAAATGTTTGAAATTAAAGAGATACGCTCTCTAAGATTGTCAATGCTGCAGCCATTTTTAATTTATATCTACTTGAAACTTGGCATTTTGAATTTTAACCGCACGAGGAAGAAGTTAGAATGCCCAATTCTGCATTGCATTACTTTCTTTGCTATGTTCAGTTACTGCATAAGATGAAACTTCTGTTTATTGCTTAAGCTTAGCTTAGTAGTTCTGATTTATGTTCGTTACTTTGTTTCTTTTAGTAGTTCTCCGGCTTGGGTTATTGTTTCTTACAAAGCAATTGGTCTGTGTAACACACATTCTGGTTTCAAAAATTAACAGGATTAAACCGTTTTTAGATATCATTTCTCAATCAACATTCTTGTCTTGAAGGCAAATTGATGGTAAGTAATAACTAGGGAACATTATCTATATACCCCTATTATGACACCCTAAACATACCCTTATGAGCCCCCAAGCTTAATACATTACCAAATACCCTCTTTTGTATAGTGTAAATACAAATCCACCAACCAATATTCAAAAAAAAAAAAAAAAAACTACCTCCACTGTCCACCGTCAACCACCACCAACACCAGCCGCCGCCCACCACCACCATCCACCGCCGCCAACCACCACCACTGTCCACCACCACCACCGCCAACTACCACCGTCGTCAATAACCGCCGCCAACCACCGCCACCGAGAACCACCACTACCATGTGGAGTCAACTTGTTGAAGTTGTGTCCATATAGGAGACAACTAGCTCAAGTTGTCTCCAATAAATAATGTCCATATTGGAGGCAACTAGTTCAAGTTGTCTCCAAAAGTGGAGGCAACTAGCTTAAGTTGTCTCCAAAAAATAGTGTACAAGAATAAGTTGTAAAACAAAATGGAGGCAACTTGCTCAAGTTGTCCTCAAAAGTGAAGGCAACTAGCACAAAGTTGTGTTCAAAAGTGAAAGCAACTAGCCCAAGTTGTTTCCAAATATGGAGGCAACTAGCTCAAGTTGTCCTCAAAAGTGAAGGCAACTAGCACAAAGTTGTGTTCAAAAGTGAAAGCAACTAGCCTAAGTTGTCTCCAAATATGGAGGCAACTAGCACAAGTTGTCTTCATATATGGAGGCAACTATCACAAGTTGTCTTCAAAAGTGAAAGCAACTAGCCCAAGTTGTCTCCAAATACGGAGGCAACTATCACAAATTGTCTCTAGAAAATAAAAATTATACACAAATAAGTGAACCTAGTGTGAGCCGAACACACATATTCTGACATATATATAATCAGTTGTGCTACCATTGCACCATAGGTTCATGCATAACACAAGGTAACATGCATATAAAAATCTACCTGGTTTGGAAAAACTGACATACTAGTTGCATGATACAACATCGAGATTGCACGTCTTTATATCAAATTGCATAAGCATTGACAGTGCACCCTGATTCTTAAGTTTCGTAAAAGTGTGAACGACAACACGATTAGCTTCAAAATAACAATTGATTATGCACATGCAGAATAACACGATTATCCACCTCTTATTAGCACACATTCCATTCATATCTAATTCATATTTAATGCACACGCAGAATAACAATTGATTATGCTAAAAGTTTGTAGTATATCTCGCAGACACAAATGGAAATGCTTCCTAACCTGAGGCGGTCCACACATATCTAATCAATTAAGTTTCAAAACACCGCCGAGTTGGTCTATGACGACGAATTATGAAATGAAATTACAGAAACAAAATCAAATTCATACCAACTTTTACCTTCTCCCTATGATCAGAAATGAATCCAAGAACAACCTCAAACAACTGCAATTTAAACTCCATGCACTTCAGCTACACTCCACAGTCAACCTACAAAACTCATCTTCTCAATTACATCGACCTTTCTTCCCCCATTTCCCCCCTCACAACATTGGGGATAATGACGATTGACTGACTAGTCATGAAATAAGGCCTATCAAAGAATGTTAAAGTTAGCTACGTACATGCATTATATATGTTTATGTGAATACAACTATAAATCTGTATTTACATATAACATACAAACACATATATGCAGAGTCAAGAAAAGTATCCTATCAGGTGACGAAAGCTAACCTAACAAAACTTGATGAGATATATTTGGATTCAAGTTGGTGATTCAGCCAATACCAATGTGTGCCACCAGCCGCAAGCAATGTTCTTTGGGACAAAACCATCCAGCGGTACTTGAGACGGCATATTGCGGTCAATCACATCACCCAAGCCAAGCTGTACATTCAATATTTCCCATGTAAGAAACTGCTAATAAGTAAACAATCTCTGCATTTTAAGGGTTCAATAATGAAAGAAATGCCCGAAATTAATACCTGACCATACTTGTTCCATCCCCAGCAAAACACTTTCCCGTCATCTTGAACAAACACAAACAAAGAGTAGCGTCAGATGGGTTATCAGAAACCATTTCTGTTCATTCTCAGCTTAGTAGTCCAGAAAAATACCTGTCATTATAGCACTATGACGAGCGCCACAAGAAACAAGCTTCACATTTTAATTTTCTAACATTTTAACTCAACCTGCAACGCTATCTTTCATTTCCTACAATTCGATTCCATCCATCACTTCAACAACAACACCATCTCACTCTCTGTATTATAATCGTTTATCTACACCTGAATTCGAGATGACACCAGTAAACCCTCGCAATTTCAGACTAACCAATCACATCAATTTGAGATGGCATCAGTTCCACAACCCAAATTTTCAACAAATTCAATCAAAACAGATTCAACTCTTAACTCCAGTTCTCTTCCTCAAAAAACCAACCATCAATTCGAACCACCACTAGATAACACCACCTCTTACAGCTCTGAAATCATCAGCAGTAAATCAACTTCAGCTCAAACAAAACATTAAAGCCTAACATACATCTAGCAGTCATTCCATTGTTATCACCCTCTCAAATTTCTCTTGTATTCACAGTCATCAACAGATCCACAATCAAATTCATGCCTTTCACTTCCCATTTGAATTACTCAATTTAATCATAATTCAATTAAAATAAAATTTAATCGACAATGAAACAATTTCAGGATGGAAACCATACCTTGGCAGTAAGAAAATATGGGAACCGGATCAATTATCAAATTTCGTTGCTCCTGTTGGTGGTTGATGATTTCAACCGAATCACCCAATCACTCAAATATGTCCCACGAATCGCACTGGAAAAGAAACCATACCATGGGAATAAGCTCCACCGCCATAATTTGTATACTCTTTTTCTTTCCCTTCCTCATATCACCACCACCATCATCTTCAACCACCACAACAAGCAATATTAACCACCAATGTCTCAATCGCCGGATTTCATTATTCCAACCAGAACCACCGCAATCTCCATCAATTCCGTCGTTCTAAATCTAACCTTTTTCTATCTACACCACTACCAGTTACAATACCACCAACACCAGCAGAAACTTCAAAGCAATAGAAAGAAGATAATCCATTTTTAATCATTTTAGATGATTGGATTTTCAGATCCAACAAATTGATAACGATTTTCATTCCGTCTTCCAAATCGATGCGAAAAAAATCTGTATTAACCACCTGTAATCATCGATTTTAGGTTTTTTAATCCCAATCCATTTAAAATCGACATGAATTTGAAGTTTCTGATGCTTTAGATTAGGATTTAATCCTCAAGATATCCACAATGGCGATGAAGATGAAGGTGTCGGAGATCTGGTGATGTTGGTAGCGGTTACGGCGGTGGAGAAACGCTGATGATGGTGGCGATGACGGCGATGGAGATGATGGTGGTGTTGGTGGCGTTGGTTGTGGTGGCGACGGAAAAATGAAACTGGTTTTTCTGCTCGTGAATAACGAAGAAGAAGCTGAAGTATAAGATGGGAAGGTTAAAACTGGAATTATGTTAATTATTTTTCTATTCATAATTTCACTTCTGCCATCAGGGGTATTTATAAAGACCCATAAGGGTGTTTATGCATGACCCATGGATAGTAGGGGCATAAGTAACATTCCCACTAATAACAACAACATGAATTGGTCCATTGTAAAGCACTATGGTATAGCCTTACAAGGCTCACTTACATTCTACTAGATAGATAGTTTAGCTAAGGCTTTAGCACGCAATGTATGTAGCAGGTTGTGGCTACATAATTTCAGCAAAATAACTTTGGACCTATTTTCACACAAATCAGTTCTTTTTTCTCCTTCCCCCGAAGTCGGACACTCAATTTTTGCTTAACTAGGCGGAAATTTAGTTTCCAACCCGACATAGCCAAGCCTTATAGTGATTTCACATTGGTTTTTCTCCACCTCTAGACTAATTGGTCTAGCCTGGCTAACCATAGTGTTTGCTTCTAAAATGAATAAAGAAAAAAACTGGGATCCATTTGTCAAAATATACATGTCAACTTGCTTTTGGTTTTAGGGAAGATTGGTGTGACTTAATAACTCAATGTATTTATACATCTTATATTGTTGTTTTGTTAAAGAATTTGCCTTCAAATCCTTTAGGGGTTTGAGTCGAGAGATTATATATCCCCTGAATTTCCTTATGTGTATGTAAGTTTTTTTTTTTTGTTTCTGAAAAGAGGATTTCACCCTCATATATTAGAATTGCTATCCTGGTTTCCATAAACATGTGAACCCAAAGTTGTTACATAGTTGATACAATTATGGATGTAAAGACTGTGTAATATAGCCTTTAAACCCCAAGTATTCCGAATGACATTTTTATTACAAAAAGTTGATGTGTTAGAAGTATTGTGTGTTACGGTGTATTTTTTCTTTCTTCGGTCAATTTTGGCCGTCGAAGGCTTGACTTGGTCAAGATATTTCATTTTCATTGGATGCTTGTTTTTTCTCTCCTGAGATTGGGTGTTCTATTCATCTGTGTTGGATGATTGTTTTTTTCTCCCCTATTCATAGGGTGTTCTTATCTCTCTAGACGTGGTGTGTAGTTTTTCTTAGCTCTTTTGTCCAATATTTTTTCAAGTTTGTGTGGTTTTATCCTTTCGGTTCAGATCCTGCTTGGTGTTTTTTCTTGAGTTACAGAGTTTAGAGTTTTTTTTTCTTTCTTCATGGCCTCAACATCGTCAGGACTCAAGGAGGTTGAGGAGAACAGAACACAAAATACAACAATCATTGAAGAACCTCATACTCTCGTTTTCAAAGATGTTGAAGAAGGTACTACCTCTGTTGAACATAACAAAAGTTTAGTTTTTAGATTTAATTCAGGTAGAGAGTACAGTTTACAAATCCTGAATGAGATTATTGCAAAAGATTGGAGACCTTCAGGAACGTCAAATATCACAGATCGGGGAAGTGGGTGCTACACCGTTAAATTTCTTTATCTATGTGACATGGAAACATCTGTACAAGGGTCACCGTGGTCAGTAAAAGAAGTGTTAGAGCATTGGTCGGTCGAACTCGCATGCGTTGCTATCTCAAGCATGTTTGTTAATGTTAGTGATCAACACTATAAAGTCTTGATTTCTAGTCTACTATAGCTAAGGTCTCGGACTAGGATAGAAAGTGTAGTTGAGCTCAAAAACTCCATGAAAATCATCATACAAGACGAATGACTACTCTAGGAACCAGTGGATCTTCATCGACTAAAAGGTATATGGAGACTTAAACTTATCTATCACTCAAAATTCTATCTACTCTATCTCCTATCTTGAGACAAAAGTCGTATTACTATATAGACTAAGATTATACACATGTGGTATTTCTAGCTGAGTATATCTCGATTATCTATTTCTCGAAATATGTGTTGGGAAAGATTTCGCTTTAGCCAAGTTCATCTTTACCTAATGAAGAAATTCATGTTATGTTTCAATCACTTTGAAAATTGCTCTGACGAAAAATAGTTTGTGAATAACAACTATATAACGCCCTCTAAGAATGTTTCAATGATTGAAATGAGAGTTTAGACAATATAACCATTGGAGGATATAAGCATTGTTGTGGAAACACATATATGTATAAGTCCTTATTGCTTGAACCAAAGTTTGTGAACTTTGTTGATCAAGTGAAACCGGAGAAGTACGTGAGCTTCAGTCCGCGAACTGGCAGAAGTTCTCGACCGAGAATTTCTGTAGGAGTTTGTGAACTCCTTCCGGGAACTTAAGTCCGCGAACCCAGTCCGCGAACTTGAGTAGGTTGTGTCTAAAAACTATGTTTGTGACCTTATCTTAATAAACTAAGGAATGTTATTGCAAACAGTGTTTTTATAGTTCATGAATCTATTCGAGTGAATCACATCGTTTTTGCTTCGATTTTGTTTTGTGTAGTACATAAATATCTAAGCAATTGTACAACTCTCTAACTAGTTCATTTGAGTCATTTGGACTAGTTATGGTGAAGAAGAATATGGTTGATATGAAAGTGATCATATGGCTAACCATTTGGTTAACTAGTATTGAACCAACTATTGTACACGTTTGGGTACGGTTACACAAACCCAAAATCGTCAAGTACATGTGTGTATGACAAGCTAAGTTTTCGATCTAACGGTTGAGAAATATTAGCTTGAATATAATCAGGTCTTTATCTAACGGTGAATATTGAATGCTTTGTTAGTAAGCTAACATTGATTGCAAACCTTGATTTGAGAGACTATATAAGGGATAACTCTAGCAACTGGGAAACTTAATCCCCATACATTCTGTGTGATACTAGTTGTGCTAAGCTAGAGTCGATTATCATTTAACCTTTGGTTTTCTTCTTCTAAAACCAGGTTAACGACTTAAAGACTTCATTGGGATTGTGAAGCCAGACCGATACAACTTTTCTTGTAGTTATGTGATCTGATCTTGCTATTTATATCGTACGAGTACAATTGTAATAATTGGCTTGAGATTTCTATCTCCGAAAGGCAATATATAAAAGTAGTCACAAACACTTCGTCTCATCGTTTGTGATTCCACAATATCTTTTTTCGCTGCGTCGATTAAGACTATTGTGAGGTGATTGATAAAGCTGAGCTGTTCTTCGGGAATATAAGTCTGATTTTATCAATTGGTTCCTGTACACCTTGATTTATCAAAAGACGGAACAAAAACTCGTAGGTATATTCGTGGGAGACGGATTTATATATTACCGTAGACTTTTCTGTGTGATACAGATTGGTTTATTAAAGTCTACGACTTTGGGTCATAGCAACTCTTAGTTTTGGGTGAGATCAGCTAAGGGAATCAAGTACGCAGTATCCTGCTGGGATCAGAGACGTAGAAGCATAACTGTACCTTGGATCAGTGAAATAGGAGAATTACGCGAGCTTTAGTCCGCGAACTGGCGGAAGTTCTCGACCGAGAATTTCTGATGGAATTTGTGAACTCTATCCGGGAACTTAAGTCCGCGAACTTGAGTAGGTTATGTCTAAAAACTATATTTGTGAACTTATCTTAATAAACTAAGGAATGCTATTGCAAACCGTGGATTTATATTTCATGAATCGATTCGAGTGAATCACATCATTTTTGCTTCGATTGTGTCTTTTGTAGTACATAAAGATCTAAGCAATTGAACAACTCTCTAACTAGTTCACTTGAGTCATTTGGACTAGTTATGGCGAAGAAGAATATGGTTGATATGAAAGTTCTCATATGGACAACATTTGGTTAACTATTGTTGAACCAACTAATGTACAAGTTTGGGTACGGTTACACAAGCCTAGAAACGTGCATTACATGTGTGTGTAACAAGCTATGTTTTTGATCTAACGGTTGATAAATGTTAGCTTGAATCTAATCAGGTTTTCATCTAACGGTGAATATTGAATGCTTTGTTAGTAAGCTAACATTGATTGCAAACCATGATTTGAGAAACTATATAAGGGAGAACTCTAGCAACTGGGAAACCTAATCCCCACACATTCTGTGTGATACTAGTTGTGCTAAGCTAGAGTCGATTCTTATTTAACCTTTGGTTTTCTTCTTCTAAAACCAGGTTAACGACTTAAATACTTCATTGGGATTGTGAAGCCAGACCGATACTACTTTTCTTGTAGTTGTGTGATCTGATCTTGCTGTTTCTATCGTACGAGTACAATTGTGATTATTAGCTTGAGATTTTTATCTCCGATATGCAAGATATAAAAGTAGTCACAAACACTTCGTCTCATCGTTTGTGATTCCACAATATTTTTTTTCGCTGCGTTGATTAAGACTATTGTGAGGTGATTGATAAAGCTGAGATGTTCTTCGGGAATATAAGTATGGTTTTATCAATTGGTTCCTGTTCACACTGATTTATCAAAAAACATACAAAAACTCGTAGATATATTCGTGGGAGACGGATTTATCTATTACCGTAGACTTTTCTGTGTGATACAGATTGGTTTATTAAAGTCTTCGACTTTGGGTCATAGCAACTCTTAGTTGTGGGTGAGATCATCTAAGAGAATCAAGTACATAGTATCCTGCTGGGATCAGACACGTAGGAGCATAACTGTACCTTGGATCAGTGTGAGATTGATTGGAGTTCAACTACAGTCCAGACCGAAGTTAGCTTGGAGTAGGCTAATATCTGTAGCGGCTTAATACAGTGTATGTTTAATCTGGACTAGGTCCCGGGGTTTTTCTGCATTTGAAGTTTCCTAGTTAACAAGATTCTGGTGTCTGTGTTATTTCTTTTCCGCATTATATATATAATTGAAATAATACAGGTTGTGCGTTATTCAATAAATTAGAATATCCGACCTTTTGGTTGTTGATTTAAATTAATTGACACTTGGATATTGGTCCTTGGTACCATACAAGTTATCTCCTTATATTTGATAAAGACTCGCAGATTTCTATTTGCTTGAGTAAAGATCAAATCAAGCGAGAGAGATATAAACTCTTTGATATACTTTTATCTAGATTGAGTCTGACTGTCTAGTTGATTCTCTAGAAATTATATTGGAGTTTGTCCATACAGATTGCTTATCGAAATATTGGGTGTGGTTGTTAGACCCACGCTTTTTCAAGAAGATTTGATGATAATGGAGAGGAGCAGGGAAGATTATTTGTTAGAGGACTATGTGTTCAAGTTTGTTTATTTCTGGATACATATCCATGGTTTTCCTCTGAATATGTTGAATGTAACATCACAAAGAATCTGGGTGAACCATATCCTATAGATCCAAAATTGGTTGTTAAATAGGGTAAGTATGCTAAAGTCAGAGTCAAGCTGGATATCACAAAACCCTTACCCAAGGATATGCTGATCACAACAAAAATGAAGAAGTAGATTAAGATTTATTTTAGATATGAAAAACTGCCTAGGTTTTGTTTCTATTATGGTCATATTGGGCATCTGATGAAGCAGTGCATTCATCTTTCAAAGAAACTGGAAGAAGATACAACTTTGAGTGTGGAAGAGATAGCGATGAAGATGAATGATAGGAGTCTGGCGAGGTATTCAGAAGAAATTCGTGCTTACATCAAATCATCGGATCCTGGAACTGTCAATCCTAACAAAAGATGTATTACAACAAAGATGATGAATGTAAATGTCCATGAGCCGTTGATTCCCAACAAAATATTAAGTGAAGCGGTGGACGACACGTGCTATCTCCAGATGGATTTGGCAGCTCCGAAGATGGGTGAAACAAATGGTCCACATAGAAGGAAAAACTTTGCACAGGTCATGGGGACAGCTACTCAGAGGGAGGATGCCAGTAGTAGGAATGTGGTTAAATATAGTGATAGAGATGTACAATATAATAATACATATAAGGGAGGAGAACGAAATACGTGTAAAGGGACAGGGAATGGCACTAATCATAATCCAAGAGAATAAAAAAAAATGGATGACATAGTTAATGGAGTGGTGCAAAAACAAAGTGGAGCACACAAGGTTGTTGGAGAAAAAGAAAAGAACAAGGCATCAACAAATCAAAGAGTACTATCTGGAGAAAAAAACATGACACTGTCAGGCCAGAACAATACGCATAAATCAGTAGAACTAAATGTTGCGACTCTTGATCACACTACTGCAAACAATGTCTCAGATCACACTACTGCAAACAATGTCTCAGCTACCAAGGTTTATACACACCCCAAGGAACTGGGCCACAATTTCAGCACCCTAGCCCACAAATTAAAGGAGAGTGTTGATAGCCATCTTTCGCAGCCCGTAAAAACACTCAAGCTATCTCAAGCCCTCAAAACAGTCTTTCTCAACTTGTTTATCCCAAACCTCACTATCCACAGAAAGATCCCTAATCCCTAGCAGAAGAAATTGAAAATGGAGAGTATTCTTCTTCAACATCTGCATCAACTCTGGAAAGTACTAGTAAGAAGAAAAAGAAAGGGTGGAAATGATCTGCAAGGAAACAAGAACAACCATTAAGTGAAACTAAGGTTAAGGATGAGGGATGTGGTTCAAAAAGATTGGCTTGCCCTATGGATATCGATAAACCAATTAAAAGACTCAATAAACTGCAATACGCTCATTCGGGTGTGGTGGCTGCCCAAAATCAGCCACAAACTCGATGTTAATCTTCTCATGGAACTGTCGAGGATTGAGAAACATCTCGACAGTCCGCAATCTCAAGGAGTTTCTCAGGGCATGCAATCCCCAACTTACCTTTCTTACAGAAAATCTAATTGGTGAGTGGAATTTGCATAATTTCTATAATTCATTAGGTTTTGATAACTTTAAATGTATCACGGCTATTGGTAGAAGTGGTGGAAGTGTGTTACTCTGGAACAATGATATTGATTTGGAAATCATAAGTGCTGATAAAAATGTTATTCACTGCCGGATTAGACAAACTATTGGGCAAAATTGGGATTTATTGTATGTTTATGGTCCACCGGAGCATCACTTGAGGGACAATTTTTGGGCTAGACTTTCTCAGTATACTGAAAATTTGGTTAATCCCTGGTGTGTAGTCGGGGATTTTAATGCCATTAAGTCCATTTCAGATAAGCACGGTGGGAGTTAGAAGCTAAACATTGCTAACAGGGAATTCAAGAACTTTATAAATGACAGAAGGTTGGTTGATTTGGGGTTTGTTGGACCAGTGTTTACTTGGTCTAATGGAGGTGTGGTTGATAACCCCATTTTCGAAAGACTGGACAGGGCACTATGTACTACTGAATGGTTGCTTATGTTTCCGGATAATGGTGTTTTGTGTCTTCCTAGAGTAAGCAGTGATCATGCTCCTATTCTAATCAACACTCATAGAACTAACAAGAGCAAGAGGAAGTTTTCGTATAAATCCGAGTACTATTGGACGAAACACCTAGAATTCAATGATGTTGTTCACAGGGCATGGAGTTCCACAAATGGAAATACTCTGATAAAGTTAAATGAGGTGGGCCTAGTGTTAAGTAAATGGAGCAGAAAAGAATTTGGCAATATATTTAGAGCTACAGAAGAAGCAAATAATGAGTTGCTGCAAGTGCAATGTGAAGCTCATCTCAGGGACACTAGAACTGAAGAGCAGGAACTATATAAGAGAATCAACCAACTAAATACTATGCATCATAGATACTATGAGCAAAGAAGTAAAGTGCACTGGATTCCCCATATGGACAAAACTACTCGTACTTTCCACTTGTCTGGTATTCAAAGGAAGAAGAAGAATCAAATTGCAGCACTTAAATCACCTGAAGGTAAATGGATTACGGATGCTGAGGAAGTGGTAAAGAACCTTGTGAACCACTTTACTTCTTTATTTCAAAGGGACCCAAATAAAGATAAGTATGATATAATGCTCCAAGCTTCCAATCCCATTGATTGTACCAGTAATGCTAATTTGGTTGCGATTCCTACTTCTGAAGTAATCTGGAATACCATTAAAAGAATAAAGAGTCTTAAATCTCCAGGACCGGAGGGAATGCCTACTTTATTTTATAAAAGGTGCTGGGAGCTGGTTGGAGTGGAAGTGATAAAAACTGTCCAAGAATGATTTGTTACAACGTCTCTTCCTCCAGGACTGAATCACACGAATCTGGTGTTGATTCCTAAGGTAAATAATCCTACTCTTCCTTCAGATTTTAGACCCCTTGCGCTTACAAACATATTATACAAAGTGGTTACTAAGATCATAGCTCAGAGAATAAAATGTCACCTAAACTAGTTGGTCTATATTGCGCAGTTAGCTTTTATTCCAGGAAGACTTATTATAGACAATATTATAGCTGCAAAAGAAATAGTTCATTCAATGTCAAACTCTAAATCTATTCTAGGGGCCTTTGCGCTGAAAATAGACATAAGTAAAGCTTACGGTAAGGTAAGTTGGAGATTTTTGAGTCACTTCCTTAGGGTTTTTGGTATAGTGGGAAAAACACATGACCTTATTATGAACTGCATCACAACAACTTCTTTTTCCATTGTCATCAACAGACAAGCTGAAGGTAAGTTTACGAGCGAGAGGGGTTTACGAAAAGGCTGCCCATTGTCCCCGTATATTTTCATTCTATGCTCTCAAGGAATCTCGTGGCTGATGATAAATATGGAGAAGAATGCGCTCTATAATGGCTACAAGATATGTAAGCATGCTCCCACCGTTTCCCATCTGATGTTTTCCAACGATCTGCTGATGTTTGGAACTATGGATAATAAAACCATACAAACACTAATGGATATTCTTACAATCTATGCTGCATGGTATGGACAAAGTGCTAATATGCAAAAATCAGCTGTGTTTTTCAGTAAAGGTGTTACTAGTGACAGAAGAATTGAAGTGGTGAGCTTCCTGGGGTCCAACAAATGAAGAACACTGATAAGTATCCGGGACATCAATTGCTTAAGCCAGCCTACCAAAGCTCCTCTCATGAATTCCTCTAGGATAAGTTTGATTCCAAACTGGCAGGATAGAAAGGCACCATATCGCAAGATGGCAGAACTTTCCTAATAAAGACGGAGTTAGGCTTAATCTCTCCATTTTACATGGAAATGTCTATCATTCCGAAGAAGACTATTCAGACACTAACTAGAACGATGAGAAATTTTTGGTGAGGGCATACTCAATGAAAGGAAGATGCATTTTATTGACTAAAAATAAATGGAGATGGAAAAAGAACAAGGTGGCTTGGGAATTAGATCACTACATGACCTAAACATGGCTATGATAGAGAAACTCATAGGTAAATTCTTGAGTGATCCTGATTTCCCCTGGGGTCAAATGATGAAGGCGAAATATCTGAAGACTAGCAATTTTTGGAAAGTCAAGAAACCTGATGTGTGCTCTGCTACTTGGAATGCTATGCTGAAGTGTAGGGATAATATGAGAGATGGTTGTTGTTGGACAGTGGAGAATGGTGAGAGTATCAGCATATGGGATGACCCTTGGGTCCCCAACTTTCCAAGTACCTGAAATAAGGGACGTTTTAAGCAACTCTGAGCTACAAAACATAAGCAAAGTAAGTGATTTGATTAACAAGGAAGAGAAAAAATGGGATGAAGACAAGCTGCAGCAGCTATTCAACCATTCAAAGGTCCTCAAGATCTTGGAGATACACTTACCAGTGGAGAATGCACCAGAGCTAAAAGACAAGTTAGTTTGGAAACATCATCCCAAAGGTACCTTATCTGCTAAATCATTCATAAAAATCATGTAAGATAGTAAACCATCTAGATCTCATAACCTAGACTTCCCGTGGAAGAAATTTTGGAAGATTAAGATGCTATCCCCAAAAATCCACCTGTTTATTTGGAGGTTGTTGAAGAATGGATTGGCGGTAGCGGGAAATATTGGTAAACATGTTAATGGAACTAATGTTGAATGCAGACTGTGCAACAAAGCTACTGAGACCATAGATCACTTATTTCTAAATTGTGAATCTTCTCAATAAGTTTTATTTGCTTCGCCTATGAGTCTTAGGATTAATGAAGATCACGGAAACACAATCAAGGATTATGTTGCTAGCTGGATAAATAAAGGAGGGGAGTTAGTAGATTTAAAGATGAGGGTAAGTATTTTCTGTGCTATATGGTAGACTGGAAACAACATGGTTTTCAATAAGGGTAAATTCAACATCCATGACACAATCCAGGAAGCTATGTACTGGTTCAATATGAAGATTACTAGTGAAGACTATGAAGCAATCCCTACAGAAAATAATATTTTGCAGGCAGGGGAAGACCACTGGGAAGCTCCCTCTAACAATAGAATTAAAGTTAATTTCGACGGTGCGGCAGGGTATAAAGTTCATGCTTGTAGCACAATGGCGAGAGATAGTGAAGCCAAATTCTGTGAAGGACAGAATAAGATTCTAAATTTTGTCTCTGCAGTTGAAGCTGAAGCTCAGGGTGCAATGTTTCCTGTCGATTTAGCTATCAACAAAGGTTGGAAGGATATCATACTTGAAGGAGACTCCCTAATTGTCATCGATTCTCTAAAGTACACAAAATATCAGTATCCTTGGCATATCCATAATTCCATCAGCAGAATCATAGATAATCTCCAAAAATTTAACTTTGTGGAGTTCAAGTTCGTAAGAAATACAACCAACAATGTGGCTCATCAACTCGCAGCTTATGCGATTTCAAACCAATCCTCTTGAAGTTGGTTAATATCCTACCCTTCTTGTATTACTCATCTCATTGAGATTGAGTCTGGTCTGTGCTCTTAGGTCTTTGTTTTTTCTTTGGCCTTTCGGAAAAAAAAAACATTGTTTGTGTTTTTAATTTTTTGGCTTTTCTTGCCAAAATGATAGGCGTAAAATTATAAAAAGTGTACCGTTATCTCACGTGTCTTTTACCAATGACCATCTACTTTTCATGAAAAAGAATTTCTTAATATTATTTATCGCCAGCTTGCTAGTTTAAAAAATCTGAGATTTTCTATAGTAGCAATGAACATCCTAAGCATCGAAGGATGGTGAGTTGGAGACTAGGTTGGTAAAGATAAAAAAGAATATACTTCAAGGACTCTAACATAGATACACTTTTATTTATTCTTTATTTATTGATAAATCTAAGTTGAAAACTTTTGACTCAATAGCTAAAAGATTGAATCTGTAATTCGAGGATGGAAGAGTAAGATCCTTTTCAGGATAGTAAGATGACTTTGAACAAGTCAGTGCTTGCAAGCCTTCTCGTTGTCAAAGGCCTTTATACGAAGTCATGAGACTTTCTTTGCATGCCTACAACGATGGGTAGTCCAGGGTTTGAAGATACAAACAAGGATAACCAAGCTATGATCTCGAAAAGAGCTTGGAGATTGTTATAGAATCTTAAAGTTCTTTATGGGCATCTTTCTCTCCTAATTCCAAGTTGTTTTTTCTCAGTTTTCTATTTTTGTTTTTCATGGTTAAAAAGGAGAGGGTACCAAGTACACCACTATCTTTTTCGGTCGACAACATGTATGGACAAAACCTAATACAATTGCAAGTAGACTAACTCAGTGATGTTTGAACAATATGTATATAGAGCTTATATACCTTTCTCTTCATAGTCCGAAAGTCAAGACAACAAAGTCTGTAAACCTGATTATATAAAAGAATACTTCGATGATCTCAAAAATCAATATCTAATATCAATCTAGTCGTATCTAAATAACTGAATCAAAGTATAAAAATTGTTATTTATCTTTCAAGATAATAATTCTACAAGAACGAGTCTCCTAATTGATCATAATTAAAATGAACTTATCTTCCAGAACTGATTACATACTACTTGAACTATTCCTATTATAATGATATAAAATAATATAATGCATAAATGGAAAAACACAAGATACCATAGCTTTAAAGGTGGCGTAACCAAACCTCTTTGATCAAATGCCGGGAGTCGTACAAGCATATTGGAGATGAGATTATCGGTCCATATAGGAGAGGGATGACCGGTAGCAGTCACGACACCTCATTGGTCGACCTAAATCAGATCTAAACCGGTCAAATCAGCTAGCCAAGTCGGATAGTTGAGATGATTTTAGGCAATTTTTGGTTGTCATTTTCCCTTATGGGAAGTGCGACCAACATACTTTGGGCTATGATTCAAATAAAAGCAGGTAGGATAGGAGCGACCTGATTGGATAAAATAGTAGAGAACCCGCAGATAGCTATCATGGAGCTTGCTCGGTCATGTTAGGAGAGAGCCAAGCTTGTCAAATTGACTGGCCAAGTCATGTGGTCATGATCATTCTGCGACTGACTTGGATGGCCTAGATTTAATTCTTTATTAAAAGAAGCTGCTCGACTAGCCTAATTTGGCCAATGATTTGGAGCGAAGCAGGTACGCTATGAGCGATATGATTGGTCAAGGAAATAGGTGGGTGGTCGTCATAACGACATCATATTTGCCAAGCTTGTATGAGTTTAGATTAATTAATGAATCCGGCCAAGTCGCGTGGTTGTGATCAATTTGCAACTGACTTGGGAGGCCAAGATATATTTTCTTAAGAAATTAAACGTTTAGACTGGCCTACTTTCATTAGCAATTTAAAGTGGAGCTTGTAGCGTAGAAGCGATGTGATTGGTTGATAGGAAAGAGGAGTTTGCGGGGGCCAACCTGGAGCAAGCGGTCATCCAAAGTAGGCACCATCTAGGGTAAACCAGTCGGTCAAGTGGCGCGGTCGTGCTCCATCCGTGACTGAATTAATCAGTCATGGCTCCCCCCCCCCCATTTTTTTCCAACTCCTTTTAGAGTTTTATTCTTACTATCTCTATAATGAGACAATTTCCTAGCTTGCCTAATTTTTGTTAGTCGACACAAAATTAGGTTTAAATTTTGAATTTTGTGAATTGACACAAAATTAATCTATTTTGTTGAATTTTGAACGTTGACGCAAAATTACTGATTCTTACTCTTGTGAGTAGCGCAGCTCTGGTCTCAATGGCACAACTTGCACGCTTCTGATTAGGTACATTCATGCATATCTTAATTCAGACACTTCGGGAAATTCATGCTACTCAGCTAAGAGTGAATCATAAATCGTCATGTCATGTTAGCACTAAGAGTTTAGTTGGGAACACAGAATAAAATTGATACTCAGCAGGCTTTGCATTAGTGAATAATACAACCAGGATCTCAATAAACTTTACAAAATACTTGGGATTATTACAACATGCACCAATATTATTCTAATAAATTTTGTATATGTATATATTGAATTACTCAGTACATATGTAACCAGAGAGGCATAGGTACCCATCAGCTTTTTAGTGGCTCTACTTCTTTACAAAATGAAGGCATTTAAGTATGGAGTTTACAGTTTCAGCCATGAACTAAAAACTACCATTAACAAGCCTGATGAGAGAAATAGAGTTAATTCTGATCTTGTCGAAATAAACGATTGTACATACGCAATCGATTCAAAAATAAAATTAAGTATCTTAGTTGATTTGTTGGACTATAGGGAAAATTGCTACGGGAAATTGTTTCCTTGGTAACATATTAAAACTAAATTACTTTTGTAGTTTCAGTTTTAACTTTTAATATTGGTTATCTAAAATGGTATGTGAAAACTTCGTGCTTAACTGTTATAGGTTGTACAAGTCTTATAGATTTATAAGATCCTTTATGTTTGTCCTTTATTTGCGCAAACCTTTGTCATTTTTGTGAGAAAAAGGGGGAGAAATATATGAAGTAAACAAGTGATTTATAATCACTAGGAAAGGACATTTGTGCTTAAACTGTTATATCTAACGAAAGAGTAAAGTATAGACTAAGGGGGAGAAACATATCATCATGATGTGTGGTATTTCAGACTACAAAAGGGGAATAACAAAGATGTTGAGATTGAATATTTACCTAGCTTAACTTTTGGGGGAGTAAAAGCTTTTTTTATTCAAATATCAATAACGACATTTATTTATTAAATATATGCAATTTATTGTGTTGTTGAAACTTGGAATCAAGTGTATGAAGAATGAGTTATTTTGTAAAAAAAAAAATATATGAAAAATATATGCAATTTATTTTTATTCAAATGTCAACAACGGCATTTATTTATTAATTAAATATATGCAATTTATTGTGCTGTTGAAACTCGGAATCAAGAGTATGAAGAATGAGTTATTTTGTAAGCGTTTAGATCCATATATAATAAGAGTTTTGTCACTAAAATTGACAAAGAGGGAGATTGTTAGTGCATGGCTCGGTTGAACTCACTAAGCATTGGTATGTCAAGTTTGGTTGTCATATTTAATATCAAAACTCATATAGAGTCGCTTGATTAAATACTAGAATCAACTTTGTTTAGGTTAGACTAGAAAGTCTAAAAATGTTGAGACTTACAAGTATTACTTTGAAGACCTAAAGAATGAGAAGAAGTAACGACTACAACGATGACATCATGATCAAAGTATCAAGGAAAACATATTACGAAGTATAAACGCTTATCTTTTGGAACTTCGTAAATACGGCATCGACATAATCTATCGTATATAGTTATTTGATTATGTGTGCATTATATAGGTATGGCTTCATCCTAGAAAACTATGTTTCTTTACATTAGTTTAAGGAAGTAGATGTAGGAACTTGTTTTCATAATCGAAAGGAAATCATAATTGGTCTTGCTGTTCATTGAATATCTTTTAGATGACCATTTTAAGATGACTATGGTAGAACATATCTTAACTTTTTTGAGCCTTGAGGTATAACCGGTCATAGCCTATATAATGTAGCTAGTTTGAAATTGGTCATAAGCTATATTGGAAATCATGGTGTAACCGATCACAAGCTATATTGGAATGCAAGTTGTAACCTGTCACAAGTTACTTTTGGAACTAAGGTATAAGCGGTCACAAGATGAATTGGGAAGTTAGTTGAAATCGATTACAAGATACCTTTGGGAAGCAAGGTGTAATCGATCACAAGCTAACTCGGGAAGCAAGGTGTAACCACTCACAAGCTACTTTGTAGATCTAGGTGTAACCAATTACAGCCTATATTGGGAATCATGCTATAACCGGTCACAACATATTTTGGAGTGATGGTTTAATCAGTTCCATGTACAAAAACAATATCAATGTTTCACATATTTCTTCATGTTATGTGTGAATTAGGGTTTTGGGTTTGTCAAGATGCGAATCTTCCAGATGTCGACATATTTGAACATGTACATAACTCTTATCATTTATTGTTCAAAGATATTCCTTGATGCTCAAGGTGATCCCTGGTCAGAAAAAGTAAAAAGAATTTAATTATGTTTTTCATTATATATGTTTTAATTACCAGCAATTAAAGCATATCACCTGGAAAATATTATTAGTTAATGTGCTAGACTAATAATAGAAGTTTTCTATGAGAGTTTTCAGAAATATTGGTTAACATTAATTGGAAATAGGAAAACCGAATTTAGGTACTTTAATGCATATCTTGAGAATATTTTCAGTTTTGGAATTTCCTTGTTGTCCAAACAACCTTGGTCCATAAATACTTGAGTTTGCATTTCTTGCTAACTACCATAAGAGCCAGACAAACTTCATTTTTTGTTTTTTCTGGTGGATCCATCTATCCGGAGAGAAAAGTACCCTAATTAGGAAAAATCACTTACGACCGCTCGTTTAAAGACTTCCGTGGGATCAAGAAGATATACGAGTACTGTTGGTAGGAAACTAGATAATTGCAGTGTTATTAGTTTTCGATTATTGATTTGATTGACTAACGGTTTTTGAAACTTTGATTGCACCTAGTTTGTTTATTCTTGAGAACCTTCTCTTCTGATATAACGCTCACTCAAACTAGATCAAAGTGTTGACGGGATCTTTAGAACCATATTGGATCTAAAGACACCTTGTGATAATCCATTGTTAACAGACTCCGTTCTGTGCGTGATTGATTACAAGAGGATTCAATTATTGTTGTGCAGGTTATTGAAGGCAATAGAAGATTTGAAGATGATGAAGAATTTTTATTAGTTTTCGTATCTTGTGGATTTAGTGCACAAACCTTGATCGACTGGGATCCAACTAGAATCAGTTTATCTTTGATAGACTTGATTGATTAGTTGCATGATATCGGCATCTCTTTATAGTTTCTCTTTGAGATATATATTGACTGGTTGCAAATCTAGAATTTGATTATTTCGGTAATCAAAATTTAGATTGATCTAACCAAACAAAGGAGTTTATTAGATTAAACGGAAGAGCCTTTGTCAACGACTCATTAATAATATCTAGTAAGATTTAGAGTGGTTACCAAACAAATTATTCGTTTGCTGTTTGGAATACAATCCAAAGGACTTGCTATTCACGTGCGTGACTCTAGAAGTCGAAGGCTCAGGGATACTGACGAAACTAAGTATCTAGGGGTAGTCTTCTTGGTCTCGATTATATGAAGTTGGTATTAGAATTCGTATAGCGTCTTAATTATAAGAGTATTCAAAACCAGACTCGGTCCCGGGGTTTTTCTGCATTTGCGGTTTTCTCGTTAACAAAATCTTACTGTGTCGTATACTTTGTTTTCTATATTATAATTGTTATTATATTTAAGTAAATTACACACGTATATTAACTCCGTAACACTTGATATTGATCCTATAAAGTTTCGGTCATTGCCATACCTATTATCAGGTGCACTCTTTGTTGTCGTATCGTCTCGATCTTGTATCCATAGTCAATCACACAAGTGATCTTGTTGTTGTATTGTCTCGATATCGTAGCCATAGACGATAACACGAAGTGTGAACCGAATATTTTGTATTATATCGACTCTGTCTATAGACGATCACATTCGGTAAAGGACTTATAGGTTGGTAAATAAAATATTGTGGTGTATCTGGGTACCTTCGTCTTTTCAATATAATATTAACAACAAGCTTGAGATAACAAAAATTGTGTGTTCAACCGAGCATTGCTCTAACATTAACCAGTAAAAATAAACAAAGGATTTAAGCATCATATTCATCTTCACTCTCCGACTTAATCCAAGAAGCTTGAACCTTTTCCATATCATCCTTAATTGATATAAACTTGAAATTCAACTAAGAGGTATATATCAATATGAAAAGACGAGGGTAACAAATACACCACAATCTTTTTGTTTCAACCTATAAGTCCAGTTACCGAAAGTGATCGTCTATGGACAGAGTTGAGACAATACAACAAATAGGTATTCACACTTTGAGTGATTGTCTATGGATGCGAGATCGAGACAATACGACTACTAAAGTGCGATACTTGATAATAGGTTCGGACTTAACCAAACTCTACAGGATCACTATCAAGTATATCTGAGTTAATGTTTGTGTATTTTACTTTTAATTATAATAAACAATTATAATTATGGAAATAGAAAAGTAAAAGACACAACAAGATTTTGGTAACTAGGAAACTGCAAATACAGAAAAATCCCGGGACCTAGTCTAGAATTGAATACTTTCAGAATTAAGCCGCTATACAAAACCTACACCAACTTTGTATAGTTGAGGCCAAGCAACTCCCCCTAGTTCACTTAGTTTCCTCAGTATCCCTGTGCTTCCGACTTCGAAGGTCACACACTAGTACAATTCCTTTATATCGTATTCCAAACAGTAAATGAACAACAAATATGTTTGGTAACAACTCTATTGATTCTTTCAAGATAAAGATATCAGTCATACGCAAAGGCTTTTCCGTTTAATCTAATAAACTCCTTTTCCTGGTTAGATCAATCTATTAAATAACTACAAAATCAGTTAAGTTTAGATTCGCAATCAATCAGTATATATCTCAACGATGGGAATCTATAAAGTGATGCCGATCTCACATAACTAATTAATCCAATAAATATGATTCTAGTTGGATCCAAGCCGATCAAGGTTTGTGCACACACAAAGATATGAGAACTAATAAGAAATCTTCTTCGTCTTAAAATCTTCTTTAATCTTCAATAATAACCTGCACAACACCTCTTGAATCTCTTATGATCAATCACATACATAATGGAGTCTGTTAACAATAGATTATCACAAGATTTCTTTAGATCTACAAACAGTTCTAAAGATCTCGTCGATACTTCGATCTAGTTTGAGTGAATCTTATATCAGAAGAGAAGATTCTCAAGAATAAACAAACTAGGTGCAATTAAAGTTTCAACAACCGTTAGTCAATCAAATCAATCAAAAACTAATAACACTACAATTATTTAGTTTCCCACCAACGGTACTCATAGAGATTCTTGATCCCACATAAGTCTTTAAACGAGCGGTCTTAAGAGATTTCACCTAATTAGTATACTTTCCTCTCCGATTAGACGGATCCACTAGAAACAACAAGAAATGAAGTTTGCCTGGCTCTTAGGATAGTTTGATAGAAATGTGAATTTAGGTATTTATAGACCTAGGATATTTGAACACCAAGGAATTTCCAAAACCGAAAATATTCTCAAGATATGCAAAGAATGGCAAGATTCAGTTTTCCTAATTCTAATAAATGCTTGTCCAAAATTTCCGAAATCTCTCAATATAAAATCTCAGTAAATGCACATTACTAATTTTTATTCTCTAGAGATATGCATTTAATTGCTAGTAATTAAAGCATATAAAACCAAAAACCTTAATTAAAAGATTCTCAATTTATTTCGGTACATGATCTCCTTGAGTACTAAGGAATATCTTTGAACAATAAATGATAAGAGTTATTGTACGTGTTCAAAGTATGTTGACATCTTTTCTCTGTAAATCCTTATTCATATTTACATGGATTTACATTCTTGGAATCGGTTATACTACACTTCCAAAAAAGTTTAGAATTGTTTGACATGTATTCCAAGATAAGTATATGCTTGATCAAATATCAAATCACATACATGGGTTCAGTCGGTTTTACCAATCACTAGGATCGGTTATACCTAAATATGGAAATACTTGTGATATGTCACACAAGTTACTAGGACCGGTTACATCATTTACCAGGATCGGTTACCATATTCCCATGGTATTGCTTGTGATCGGTCACACCAGTTACCAGGAGCGGTTACACCAGTTACCAGGACCAGTTACCAATTACAAGGATCGATTACACAATACTATGTGGTCGGTTACACCAATTACTAGGATCGGCCACACCAATTACCAATATCGATCATACCATCTCATGGTGATTACTTAGGATCGGTTACACCAATTGATAAAAACCAGTCATACCAAATCATAAGTCAGGCATTGTGATTAGTTATACCAAGATATATAACACAGTTATGACCGGTTCTACCATCTCACACATATTGGTAATCCAAAGATTTGCTATGAATATCCGAACCAATAAGCCTAATAATTTCCCTTTCGATTTAAGAAACAAGTTCATGAATGTACTTCCTTTAAACAAATGTAAAACATTGTTTCGAAGGATGAAATCTTCACCATAACCCATTCACATAATCATAACAATATATACATGATAAGCGTTATACTTTGTAGTCTAATTCCCCACTACTATGATCATACAATTATGACCATGTCACATCACTATAGTATTATACAATATCTACAGTATATACAGCTTCGCAGTTATGTTTTCAGTATAGCACGACTTGAAAGATACATTAGGAATGAAACAGTTCAAGTCAATATTACTAACCTCAAGTGGAAGGATGATGTCGTCATTATAGTTCGCTACTTCTTCGCATTCTTCAGGTCTTCAGAGTAATACTTGTATGTCTCTGAAAAAGTGGGGGTCTAACAACCACACCCAATATTTCGTTCAGTAATATGTATGGACTAACTCCAATATCATTCCAAGAGAATCAACTAGACAGTCAGATTCAATCAAGGAAATATATCCAAGAGTTATATATATGTTTCTCAATATAATCAGTAAATAAAATAGATAGAATCCCTGAGCCTGATTATTATGAGAAACAACATGAACGGTACCAAAGACCAATGTTCAAGTGTCAATTAATTTCAATCAACAACCAAAGGTTGGATTTACCAATTGATTGAACTACGCACAACCTGTGATATTTTAATTATATAAACAAATATAATACATAAAAGAAATCTTTGAAATCTTGCGATTGTAATATTTGCAATCTTTGAAATCTGTGAAATCTTTGAAATCTTGCGATTGTATCGCTCTTTGTAAATTAAATCAAAAATCTTTTATTTGTTGTAAGTAAAATGTTCTAGGAAAGGGTACTTAGCTCTTATGCGAGTTGTCTGAGTGTCTTGCAGCAAAAAGAAGAGTGACAAATGAGACTTGAACCCTTGACTTGCCTCTTGCATATTCTGGCACCATACCAACTGTGCTAACCCTCTCTTGCGAAATAATCAAGGACTGTGCGAAATAAACATTCTAGCGAAGCTTGACCAACTGTGCTACCTCTTGTGTGCGAAAGGAGCGCACGATGCTTTGGTTTTAATTATATCTTCGCCCGTAGTAAAAATAGTAAAGGATTTCATACGGTGGAATTCGAACTTGCGACAATAAATTCGTTAATTTCGCCATTAACCATCTGCTCTGGATTTTGTTTGCGAAAGAAATCCTTATTGTTGTCGTCTTATTATTATTATCTTCTCCCTGGCTTAGCATTCTTTCTCTTCCTATTTGCATGGACCTTAGCACTTCGCATAAACCATTTATTGTTTCTTTTCTGCATAGTCTCTTCGTTGAATCCAATACATTTAAAAAAAATCTATGAATAAACACCTATAATCTCCCAGCGAGATCCCAATAGAAAATTACTTTGCAAATAATACACTAACAAATTTAGCATTACTTTTTGAAAATTCCATTCGTTTCTGGGACATTGTTTCTTCTTTCTCTTCGTTCACATTGAGGCAAAATCAATTACACGTATGCAATCCCTTAGAGCAGTTCCTATGGCAATGGCCAAAAACCAAATTTTGTTCAGCCAGGTGGATGGCCAAACTTGGTTTTCCACTATGGGAAAAGACTGGGCGCTCGGTGAATAGATGAGCGAAAGCACCACGGACTCGGGTGTTTTGGTGGATGACTTGGGCGATTGGGAGGCTAATTCCCAAGTTAGGAAAGCTGTCGCGGGCGTTAGGAACGAAGTCTCCAACAGTCGGATCCCTAACGCCCATATCTCCAATGGTCGGGACCATTACCTATAAATTCCCTCTCCTCATTTTATTTTCAGTCACACCATTTCACACCACTTCCATTTCCTTCTTCTAAATTCAAATATTTCGATTCAAATATTACCTATAAACTGTTCTAAATTCAAACATTTCAATTACGATATGAATTTAGTGAGAAGAGGGATAAACAGTATAAAAAATAAAAGGGATCGAAAATGTGAATCGTTACCGTTACCTCACACAAATGTAGATTTTTCTCAAAATCGAGAAAAAGAGTTTAATAATCCAATCACAGTTGCTGCTCCATTATTAGTTCTTGGTCATGTGTCGGGGCATAATGAACGATCTGAGGAATATCATAGAATGAGTGGTGGATTTTCAGAACTAAATGATGTTTATCAATGTTTACCGCAAGCCGTCCGAGTAAGGGTTGACAGATATCCTTGGCGTGTGCTTTATAGAATAGAGCCTAGATTACATAACAAAAAAAATCCAAAAACAATGGTAGAAAGGTGGTGGAAGACGACGCACACATTTCATTTTCTGGATTTCGAAATTGGTAAGTTTCTTTAAGTTAACTTAACTTAACATAAAATAAAAAATTTAAATAATTAAATAATCTAAAGAATTAATTATAGTTGATATTATACTTTTCATAGGAATTACTCCCCTTGATTTGTATTTCATTTGTGGGATCCCAAGTGGAAGTGGAAACCCGCCACCATTCGACGATAGCGAATGGATCTTAAATAGTAAATGGGAGTCGCGTTGTTCCTCGCTTATGGAATCAGAAATCTCTATTGATAAAAGTCCGAAAGGAAAATGGGTTAGATGTTCGGCCTTGCAGAGTTTCCTAATGACACCCAAAAACCCTGGAGATGTAGACGACTATGATGAACTCGAAAGATTGTTTATCTTATGGGTACTGTGTCAGGTTTTCTTTCCAAACTCAACTTTTGTTGCTCATGTCGGTTGGTTTGAAGCATTAGAAGATCTGGATAAAGCACCGGATTATGACTGGGGGTCTGTAATTTTAGGAGAACTGTACTTTACGCTGGATAAAGCGTCCACGGGCGATAAAAACATATGTGGTTTTTGGAGCATCGTAGAGGTAAATATAAAAATTATTATTTTTAAAATTTATGAACAAATGTGGATTATTATTTACTAAAATGATGGAGTAATTTGCAGTATTGGTGGTATATCAACTTCCGTCTTGGTAAACCAATCCTAAAAGACGAGACATATAGATTTCCAATGTTTGACATGTATACGAGGACAAACATGCAGAAGAACACTGGGTCGGACGTCTATGGTTCCAGTTTTCTGCAGAGAGTACAACAGATGACTCAGAACCACAACAACGTAGTTGTTCTCCCTTACCATCGTTATCCTCGGTATAATGAAGCGATTGGAGTACGTATTCTTGATTATTCTTCTCGTAGAGTTATTTTTTACAGTCCAGAATCAAGAAGAGGGGTTTGGTGTCTGGGAGAAAGACTGCAGTACCAATTATGAGGTATACTTGTAAGGGAAATTAACCCGCCACCACAGATGGAAACCTCTGCATCGAATTTATTTAGGTTGAGAGTAACCAATTGGGAGAGTTATGAACTAAATACAAGGGAGGTTTTCAGTGATGCGGAGTACCAATACTGTTATAACTCAATTGCGAAGCCTGTGATTGGGACACATAGTATGCACGTCTATGGGGTTGATTTTCCAAGGTTATCAAATTTTTCCCATAATCCAAATATCATTCCTATCCAACCACCTCCAGAAGAGCCAAGCTTCGTGTCTTATCCAAGGACGGGTGCAAGTTCTTCATCTTCCTCGTCAAATATGCCTCAAATTAGTTGGGAGATGCAAAGTATTACTTCAGAATGTGAGCTAACCAAGATCCCCATTGTTTCCCAAGGTATGGAACGTGATTATCCTTACAACAATGTCACTACAAGTGAGGATGAAATGCGAAAAAAACTCAACGATCTGCACTGGCTTACAAGAAAATTACAGGCGACGCACTTGGAAACAGTCCGGAATTGGCATACAAACACAATGTATAGAATGTCTCCAACTCCACCGCCAAATGCAAATGATTACGTGCCAAATGCAAATGATTATGTGCGGTAGTCACATTATTCCGACTCCAACACATTATCATGGCACGAAAGCCCAGAAAACAACATATCAGCATTGCACGAAAGTGAAGAAACAATGGTGCGAGAGACACAACACATCCCTCATTCTTCACCACAAATTGTGCCTGTATCTCAGCCTCAGGCATATCGGATTGAACCTAGGCGCATTTTATCTTCAATCTTGCCGTACAACCCAAATGTGGCATACAACCTAAATGTTCCATACGACCAAAGTGAATGATACACACCAGGACCACCACAACCACAAATCTCTTATATGCTTGGAGGACCGAGTACACAGAGTGTTGGACCGAGTACACTGAGTGTTTACCAATCGTCTTGTTTTTTTCAACCAGGTCTATCACCATTTTTAAATTTAAAAACTATCTTGACGGCAGGTCTATCCCCAGGACTCTCTGAATTTTTGGCGGCTGAAAATAACAACGGGGTAGCTAGAGATAGAGATGAGCGAGATAGAAATAGCGTTTTACATTTGTAGTTTTTATAATTTTTAATTCTGCTATATTTGTAGTTTTAGTTTTAAAAGTACAATTAAGTAAATAAAATACATATATTTAAAAGTAACTGTTTTACATTGGCTGAACTCAATTACGACAGACTACACATTACGTTAGCTTCACTAATGAGAAGAAGTAGTAGGTAGCTTAACCAAGGAAGGGGTTGAAACTGTTCAACACCTTAAGGATTTCAAAATATTTGTCGAAAAAGAAAGCCACATTTTTCCATCTTCGCCATTCAGACAACGATCTTGTCACCATCTCAGCATTAGTTTCACCTCTCAGTCGATATCGATTTACATGTATGGTTAAAGCTACAAACTCATTTACTTCTTTCTTAATTGTACCAAAACGATGCTATATGTCTGATATAGAACGACGACTAGGATTACGAGTGTCATTGCAGAACCCATCGTGAATAACCGCCCATAAATTCACCCATGGATAGTTTGCCGAAGCAAGCTGAGTAAATAAAAAAACATAGTTTCTGCAAATAGATTCATCTTCTTCTTTAATAAACGGAATTTGCCAAACTGATCGGGGTCGAGACATGTTCAATCAAGAATTGAGAATGAAGAAGAATATGTGAATTTAGAGTTGAAAGTAAGAGTATTTATATAATTAAACAAAATACAGTCGTTGGATCACAAATGTTTTTAGCCGTTCAAACGTAGCCGTTGGCGACAGGTATGCTGACGTTGGAGTTTAGCCGAATAACTCTGGCGTTTTCTATGAAAACGCGCATTATGGGGGAAAACTTGGGCGTCATCTTGGATGTTGATCGAGTTATTGGTCATGGCGCGCGTTATTGTACCAGACGCGCGCCTACTGGAGTGTCTCAGTGTTCAAATGAACAGATCTGCCCATTTGAACATCCATTTTCTTGGTTTGTTCATCCCATAATGGGAGCAAAATGAACAAACTCTGAGTTTGTTCATCCCATAGGAACTACCCTTAGCGGCCTAAAAAAATATATTAAAAATAAAGAGTGAGGTGAGGTTCGATCTCACAACCCCGATCCTTTTCATTACTCTCTTGACCATCTGTTCTGGCTTGCGTCTGTGTTGCTGTAATGTGATTCGCATCATTTATTCTTTTATGTTCGCTTATTGCATTTCCATCTCCAAAAGTTTGTCTTCGCCGCTAACAACTATTTCCATTGAGAAATTTATTCTTATGACCCTGGAAATTATGGGTCTTACTCTTTTAGCCCCAGGGTTATTTAATAAAATTTGCAAATTATTCTAGTAGCCCTGGAATATTATAACCGGTGTGCATATTGTATGCACATAAAATCAGTGTGCATATTGTCTGCACACTATAAAATATGAAGAAAATTTAAGAAATTGTTTACAAAAATTAGTGTGCATATTTCCTTCACACTATAAGATATGAAGAAAATTTAAAAAATTGTTTACAAAAATCAGTGTGCATATTTTCTGCACATAAAAATCAGTGTGCATATTGTCTGCACACTATAAATTATGAAGAAAAATTAAAAAATTGTTTACAAAAATCAGTGTGCATATTGTCTGCACACTATAAAATATGAAGAAAATTTAAGAAATTACTTAAAGAATAAAAAAAAAATTGAAATGAAAATTTGATAGTTGTATTTACGCTCGTTGTGTAGATCTTTCAAAAAGCTTTCCAAATATATAAAATTTGTCGAATTCATACGTATGATTCGTGAGACATGTTATGTTTAAGTTGGCATGATGATTATACCCTTAAAAGATATAATTTATCATTTGATAATATCATCAAACATCTTATCCAAATGGCCCTCCTTTTTTTTTAGGGTCATTTCAATAAAATGGGTTAATTTTTTTAAAATTGAGTTTTAAGCCAAAGGCCATTTGAGTAAGAGAGAGTGAGAGGAGGGTCAAACACTTAATTCCCACATTTCCATTATATCTCATTTTATTCGCTGGAATGACATTTCTTCGCCCGGATGTAGAAATTTCACAAAAATATTAACTTCTTTACTTTGCTGATAAAAAGTTAAAAAGTTAACGAAGTTTGTCTTCCTAATTTTACCTCTCTTTCTGGCGTCTTCTCTTTTCTATAAATTAATGAAGTTGGTTGTCTTCTCTTTAAGTTTGATGTTTGTTTTCTCTTTGAGTTGCCTTTCTTCGTTAGTATCTTCTCATTAACATCTTATGCACGAGAAATTTTATTGTTCTCACGATTGTACTTCGCTGGTAAATTTCCATCTCAATAGCTCATTGGTAGTAGGAATTGTTAATGTATTTTTGTCGTATTCTTCTATGCCATTTTCTGCAACTTTCTTTCATTTTTGGATTTTGATGCGGCTTGAACATCTTCACCTCTGTGTTCCCGGATACTGAGTGATGTTAAAAATGTGGATTTTTGTTAGACCTTACTTCTAATGCAATCAAAAAACAAACTGCACAACACAAGAATAAAACTGAAGCTGAGAATTCTTATTAGAAAACTTATTGTTGCTTACAATCCCTTTGGATTAAAGCCTGTATTTATACTACTAAGACATAACCGACTAAAAAAACAAATTCTAAGAAAAATAAACTTCTTAACATAAGAAACTCTAAATAAATAAACTCTAAACAACGTCTTAACCAAGTAAACTTCTCAAACATTGAAACCCTTAGAATGTTCTCGTACCTTCTAGAGTCTCGATTGAACTCACTTTCTAGCACCCTCCCTCAATCCGAGACTTAGTAAATCAGTCAATCCCAACATTGTTCTTAAACCGATAAAGGTCTCAGCTTTCAAAGATTTTGTGAAAATATCAGCCATTTGTTCATGACTAGGACATAACTCCATGTCTATTTCCTTGTTACTTACCAGTTCTCGAATATAATGATATTTAATATCAATATGTTTGCTTCTTCCATGAAAAACTGGATTCTTCGTCAGTGCAATGGTTGAGTTATTATCACACACAATCCTTGTAGGAACTTGTTGTTTATGATTCAGAAATTCTAGCATCCTTCTTAACCACACTACTTGAGTAGCACAAGATGTTGCAGCTATATACTCGGCTTCTGCAGTTCATAAAACAACCACCTGTTGCTTTTTTGATGACCATCTAAAGAAACTAGAACCCATATGAAATCCATAGCCAGAAGTGCTTTTTCTTTCCTCAACATCTCCATCCCAGTCTCTGTCGGTGTAGCCAACTAACTCAGATTCTTCATAGAATGTATAAAACATTCCCAAATCAAGTGTACCGCTGAGATAACGTAGTATACATTCAGCTGCTTGCAAATGAGACTATCGAGGAGATTCCATGAAACGACTAATCACTCCAACTCCATACACAATATCTGGTCTTGTGGCAGTCAAATACCTTGAACTACCAACTAAAATTTTATACCATGTTGAATCAACTAATTCACCTCCTTCTTCTTTTACTAACTTCAACCTTCCTTCTACTGGTGTTAAAATAGGAGTGTGATTGCTCATCTAAAAACGATCTAAAATGTCCTTTGCATTTTTTTTTTGCGACATAAAAATTCCAGCATCTGTCTGCAAGACTTCAATCCCAAGGAAATAAGACATCAGCTCCAAATCAGTCATCTCAAATTACTTAATCATAGCTTCTCTAAAACCATCAATCATCTGTGTACTATTACCAGTGAAAATAAGGTCATCTACGTATAGACAGACCATGAGAAATGAATCTTCTGAACCATTCTTCACATACAAAGTATGCTCAAATGGACATTTTTCAAAACCATTGTCTGAAAAATACTCACCAATCCTTGTGTACCAGGCTTGCGGTGCTTGCTTCAATCCATAAAGAGCATTATTTAATTTGTAGACTTGATTTTCTTTTCCTTCCACAATATATCCAGCAGGCTGTTCCACATAAACTTCTTCCTCAAGTATTCCATTCAAAAGCAGATTTGACATCCATTTGATAGATACTCCACTTATTTTGTGTTGCTAATGCTATGATCATGCGCACTGTGTCATGTCTTGCTATAGGAGAAAATTCTTCAAAGTAATCTATACCAGGCTATTGTTTATAGTCCTTTGCAACCAGTCTTGCCTTGAGACGATCTATTTCTCCATTGGGTCTATATTTTGTTTTAAAAACCCATTTCACACCAATTTCCTTCTTATCATTAGGAAGTATAGTAATCTCCCAGGTGTTATTCTTTTCTATTGCATGAATTTCATCATTTATTTCTTGTATCCAACCTTGAGTTTGTGAAGCTTCATCAAAGGTCACAGGGTCACAGTCTCCAAATAGCGTGAAGTTGACCAAATCTTCATTAATGTCATCATTGTCTTTATTGAGTATACATTCCTGTAAGCGTGCTGGTAAGATACGATTACGTGTTGGTCGAGATGATCTTTCTAACTGTGGTATTTGAGTATCAACAACGGATGTGATAGACTGTGTTGGTGCAGGTAATTCTTCAGTAACTTCTTCTTGTGTAATTTTTCTTGATTCTCAACCAAAATAATCTTTGTTGGTGATACGATCTCTTCATTCCAATTCCATTGACTCTCCTCATCAAAGATTACATCACGGCTCACAATGATCTTTCCTGTTTCGAGATTAAACAACTTATATCCTTTTGTTGCACTGCTATATCCAACAAATATGCATTTTTCGCTTTTATCATCAAGCTTCTTCCGAATCTCATCTGGAATATGTGAATATGCAATGCATCCAAACACTTTCAAATGTCGAATGTTTGGCTTTCTCCCTATCCATTTTTCTTCTGGAGTTTTTTCAAGTAAACTATTAGTTGGACACCTATTTAGTATATACAAAACACAAGAAACATCTTCACCCCAAAATTCTTTGCTCTTCTCATAGTTCTAACCATTTCCATAATGGTTCTATTTTTTCTTTCAGCCACACCATTTTGTTGTGGTGTATACCTTGCTGTTACTTGGTGATCAATTCCATTCTCCTTCAAAAACTTATCAACAACAATATAATCAGTGCCTCTATCTGTTTGTAACACTTTAATTTTCTTTCCTACTTGTTTTTCAACATAAGCTTTGAACCTCTTGAATGTTTCAAACGAATCATTATTTTGCTTCAACAAGTACACCCACCCTTTTCTACCGAAATCATCAATAAAAGTGATGAAGTACCTGTTACTACCTCGAGATATTTCTTCTATTGGTCCACACAAATCAGAATGAATTATTCCCAACGGCTCTTCAGATCTCAAAGATTTTCCAACAAGAAAAGGATCTCGATGTTGTTTTCCAAAAATACAATATTCATACTTGTCTTTAGGAAAATTAATACTTGGAAAACCTGAAACCATCTCCTTCTTCTCAAGTAACTGCAAGCTTTCAAAATTCACATGTCCCAACCTTTTATGCCATAACCAAGTATCATTATTCAGAGTGGAGCTGTAGCACAATTCTTCATGATATCTAATATTTAGTGGAAATAATCGATTTTTAGTCATTTGTACCTTTGTAATAAACTTATTTCTTCTATCATGAATGGTACAGATACCTCCTTCAATATGTATTGCATGTCCCTTTTCAGAAAGTTGACCCATACTTAGTAGATTTTGATGCAATCCAGGTACAAAGAACACATCTGTTATGTAAGCTTTAGAACCATTCTTCAAGATGATAGCGATTCTCCCTTTTCCCATTACAGGAACTAAAGCATTATTTCCAAACTTTACATCAGTTCTAACTGACTCATCCAGTTCAAAAAAAAAATATTTTACTCCGCTCATGTGATTACTGCATCCAGTGTCCAAGAACCACTTATAACGAGCTTGCTCTTCATCAGGATGACACGCCATTAACAGAACATCAGATTCTTCTTGTTGTTTTTCAACCAGATTTACCTTGATATCATTACTGATTTTCTTTGATGGCTCACATTCAGTTGAGAAGTGACCATATTCTCCACAGTTCCAACAACGAGCCTTTGCTTTGTCAAAATTCTTTTTAAATTTACCTTTTCCTTGATATTGAGATGAATTAAATCTCCCTTGATTCTGGTTTGAAGTATATTGTTGTCGATTGCTCCAGTTTGTCTGACTTTGAAGTGCTTCTTCAACAGGTTTAACAATAGACTTCTCTAGCATCCTTTGCTCATAATCTTGCAGAGAACCTAAAACTTCATCAATGCTCATATCAGAGATGGTATTGCATTCTTCAATCGCAGTCACTTTTGATTCAAATTTTTCAGGTAAACTGCGTAATATCTTTTCTGCAATAGATCTATCTTCTACTATATCTCCATTAGCCTTCATCTCATTAACAAGTTTCAATGTTGTAGGGTCAGAATATCGCCACTACAACACTTCTGCGTTATTTACAGCGACAATTCTGCGAGTTCTTCAACAACACTTCGCGAGTGTCACAAGATAACTTAAAGAGTGACGTAATAGATGACGAATGAAGAAACACGAGAAGAGCATGATTTCCCTGCGATGGGAACGACTCTTGTGAGAATGGACATTATAACTACTGCGATGATATCGCGGATCAGATCCGAAATTAAAGGACAACTTAGCTATCATCCACTATGTAACTATCCTATATAAAGAGACCCAGTAAATTCAGAAAAAAAGGATGCATTTTTTGAGTGTTGAGAAAGTCTTGAGGAGAGAGAAAATTCAAGAGAGCGGTTGTATTCTTGATTTCTTCCATTTCTTGTAAACATTTCTGAGAATCAAATAATAAAGTGTTATTTTTTTATCTTCAATTATGTGTTAAATACTGTGAATTCTTATCAAGGGTGTAGTGTAGGATTTCCTGCAACTACATTTTGGCGCCCGAAACAGGGATGAATTGATTATTGTTTGAAGAAAAAGGTGAAAATTGACATTGTGATTAGAAGGAATTTGGAACAATTAGTGAAGAATTTTATGCAAGTTTTAACAATTCATTAAAATCAATGGCTAGGAGAAGAAGAAATACTTCAGAACCACCAACAACCGTAAGAAGGAGTAAAAGACTTGCAGGTGGAGAAACAGATGAAATGGGAGAATCTTCAAGGGTAAGAACAAGAAGAAATAGAACAAGGAATGATGGAGGAAATCAGATTCAATAGTCAAATTAACAAACACCAATACAAGATAGAGCTGTGAATTATGATAGAGTAAGCGTGCATACTTGGCGATCAAATTCAATAGAAGAACCAGAAGATCGAAAATTAGGAGATAAAAGATGAGAGGGAAGAAACCAAAAAGTAAATGGAGGATTAATACATGGAGATGATGAAAATGAAACAATAGAGGTTTTAAGACAAAGAATACGAGAGGAAAGGAGATTAGAGGCGGAAGAATGTACAAACTTAGCAAGGAAAAACCATGAATTGAGAATGAAAAACATAAGATTACAAAATAGAAGATCAAGAAGCACAACAAGATCAAGTTCGAGAACAATTAGAAGTGAGATAAGAAGAAGATCACCTATAACAAATATTAAAGAAGAAAATCATGATCCAAATGGAGGACGTCGCGAAAGGATAGAAATAAGGTAAGATCATTACATACCACAAGATGAAATTCAACCAAACAACAGAAGGCAAGAAAGTGAGCAGCGTCAGGAATGAAATAACCAAGATGGTGAAGAAGATCAAGAGGAAGGAAGGAGGATATTGCACGGAAGAGAAACTCTAAGAAATCAGCAGATAATTGAAAGAGAAATCGAGAGACATTATGCTGAACAAGCACACTTAGCTTGCGAGAGGGAAAGATTGAGAGCAGAAGTAGAAGAGCAAGAATTTAAAGAGGCAATTCGCCAGAATAATCATGACAATCGAGAAAGAAGATGTGAACAAAACCGCAATAATGATAATATTAATGAAGAATACAATAGGGTGCAAAGGAGAGCAGAAGAAAATCGCAGAAGAGAAAATGAGAGATATAACGGTGTGCGTATTCGCGAAAGAAATGCAAGAGAAGAATGCATAGAAAGACAAGTAGAAAATAATAGAGATGGAAATCAAAATCTCGCAACACAAGATAGGCAAGAGCGCAGGAGAAGAGAATCAGCACTGAAAATACCAATGGAGCAAAATTCAGTTGGGAATGAACAAGTTTTAAGAGAATTAGCATAAATGAGGGGAATGTTAAACGATAGAAGAGAAGGAGGTAGAAGACATCTTGATGAGGCGATTGAATAAGAAGCAAAAACTCCATTCATTAAAGCAGTACAACTAGGAGGAATACCCCCAAAATGTATCTTTCCAGTATTAACTAGTATTTTTTATGGATCTACATGTGACATTCAACACATCAAAGCCTATGTTAGGTTTATGCTACAATGGGAGAACCATGATGTCGTGTTATGCAAATACTTTGCATCAAGCTTATCTGGCGAGGCGCTAAAATGGATTGAGGGTTTACCTAAGAATACTATAACTTTTTTCACTCATCTACAAACCACATTTTTAGGGGCATACATAAGTAACAATTCTGCGCGTCCAGGAATTAAAGATGTGTTCGGGTTAAAACAGAGGGCTGGCGAGAGTCTGAAGCACTTAACATTAATGTGGACTGTAGTTGCAGGAAATCCTACAACACACCCCTTATCATATCTTGATATTAATTTCTAGATCTAAACTCATTTGATATTAAAATGATGATTAAAATTCTAAAAATTATAAATAGACACATAGAATTTTACATGGTTCGATCAATTTGATCTACATCCATGATTCTTCACTATGATTGTTAAAATTTACATTTGATTTTACATTGATAATCTCCATTAATGGAGTTCTAAATCTGGTTTTTGGGAAGAATGATAAAGAAAAAATACACTCTCTCTCTAAAAATCTCTCTGCAAAATCTCTCTCTCTCTCTCCTAAAATTATCTCCCCCCATTTTCTCTCTCCTGCTCTTTTCTTTATATAGGTATCTTCATAGTGGGTGAAAGCTCACATTCAACTTATCTTTCCCATTTTTTAGGATTTCTGTTATGCTCCTTGCAGGCTCTGCTATCGTGCTCATGATATCTGCTATCGTGCTCGCGAGACTCTTTTGTCGTGCTCGCGAGATCTACTATTGTGCTTGCAAAACTCTTTTGTCGTGCTCGCGAGATCTGCTATCGTGCTCGCGAAACTCTTTTGTCGTGCTCGCGAGACTCTTTTGTCGTGCTCTCGAGACTCTTTTGTCATGCTCGCGAGACTCTTTTATAACCACAAAATCTTCATTTCCTGCCTTGCTCTCGCGAGCTCCCGCCTTGTGCTCACGAGCATTCTCTCTAACTACAAAATCTTCACATCTTTCTCATGTTTTATGATGTCGTTGTCTATTACGTCATTCTTTGTATTATTCTCTGACTCTCGCAAAGTGTTGTTGGAGAGCTTGCGATGATGCTCGCAGAAGTGTTGTTAATCCCGCGTGAATATAGTTGTAGCGATATTCTGGTCCTACATCTTGCCTCTTTTTTCTTGAATATTGCTTGAAAAGTAATCTTTAAGAAAAAACCTGTTGTTGTAGTAGTCTTTGATCTTTGCTGATGAAGGAACGAGCGAAAGAATACTAGACTCGAAAAGTACGTACTTGCCTCTATTCTTTTGTGAAGTTCCATATCTTTGCTAAGTAAATAAGAAGTATTAACTCTTGAAGTATTCGAAGTATGAAGTATCCTTGAAGAAGTATAAGAAGTACTCAATCCTCAAAATATAAGAAGTATCCATCCTTGAATGAAAATCATAAGTATTGCCTCTGTTCATGCGAAATTATTACTTCATTTTTGGTGAAAATCCCTGTCCATTTTGGAAATGATTCTTGCCGAGAAGATAAAGAACATAAAATGTTTTCTTGGTAATCCATAGTTGCCTCTGTTCTTTATCTATGGAGGTAGAATCCTTGAGAAAATATTAAATGAACGAATTATTTCTTTATTCTTGTCTTGCCTCTGCCTCATGCAATAAAATAATCATATTCTGCTAAATAATCACAATTCCTGCGAAATTCTGGAATAGTTTGCGAGGTGCTGAATGAGTTTGCAAATTTCTGAATGTGTTTGGAAGATTCTAAATGTATTTGCGAGTTTCTGAATGATTTTCCTGGAATATCGCCGCGAGATTGTGAATAGTGATGTGAATAGTTCTGCGATGAATAGTGTTGCGAGATTGTAGACAATCCTCTTGAGAGACTCTGAATAATATTTCTGAAAAATTCTGAACAATACTTCTGAGAGATTCTGAGTAGTATTTCTGAGAGATTCTAAATAGTACTTGCTATCTCTCTTGCGATGAACAAATCTTTCCTACATTCTTAAAAGAAAATAATTAATGTTTGAGATTATTCTATTGGTCTTATTTTGCCAATTTTTCTTTTGTATCTGCGACAAAATCGCAGGATATCTTCACATTTGCATGTAAAAACCCATTGATCTTGCCTTATCCACATTTTTTCAACATCTTTGCGACAATATGATAAGTTTAAGCTCCCTTGCGAGGACTACATCTTATGACATTGCCGTCTTGCGATGAAATCGCAGGACGTCTTTACACTTTCATGTAAAAACCCATTGATCTCATCTTATATTTTTATCTTATGGCTTGTTGCCTCTGTATAATTTTTGTCACGCGACAATATGACAGGCCTAAATGTTCTTGCGATCATAAAGCCCCATGACATTGCCGTCTTTAGACACTTATCAGCTCCCTAATGGAGGGTGCCGCCCTTATCTTCTCCCTGGTTGCCCATTCAAGGAGGGCACATCGGCCATACAAGACTAGATCCGCCCATACGGATTTACCAACAACCAGTTGTTTTCGCAGCCTCTTGTCCTTTATGCCTATGTGGCTTATAGTTACAAGAATGCACCCTAAATGGGGTTTTCTTCGGGCCGAGTGCATCATAGCCAAGACTTGACAAGGATGGCCAGGGTAGGTTCGTACGCCTCGGGCACCCTTGGCTCAATCGTGTACCTCGGCGCCTTGGTCATACTCCGCACTTCTTAGAAGAGATCCTCGGTCGTCCAACCAGGGTATAACCTTATAAAGTTGGAAATCCAAGGTGTCTCTCCTGGATATGTCTTCTTTAACCCCAACATCTGCATAAATCAGGTTCCAGCAGCGGTATAACCTTATCCCTGAGTCATGTCAAGAGATACCCCCTTATATGACGCGCTATTAGGTCTTACATTTGCCTCTTGCGAAATTTTATTCGCGAACTAGGGTGCACGCCATAAAGGTTCGTCCCATTCTATTAATCTCTGCGGAATTTTATTCGCGTTTCTCACGATATTCTCGCTTTTCTTCATTCTTTCATTTCTGTCAATTCTTTATATAATTTTGAATAATCTCGCGATTACACTCGCAGCTCTGATAAAAATTTGTTTGCTCATTTCTGTGAGTTCTTCTTTCATTTCTGTCATTCCTTATTTCATTCTCATAACACCATATTTGAAGTAAATATTCTTTAAAATCATTTGAAATCTTATAAATATTCTTTGAAATCTTGCGATTGTATCACATTGTTAAATCAAAAATCTTTTTCTGTAAAAGAAATATTCTAGAGAAATCTGTGAAATCTTGCGATTGTATCGCTCTTGTAAATCTTAAAATTTTGAAATTTTTTAGAAATTTTTGCGATAATTTTGTTTTCTGTAATCTTGGAAATCTTTGAAAATTTTGGAGATCTGTATATTTTTTGCGATGATTTCATTTTTTGTAATCTTTTGAAATTTTTGAAATCAGCGAGGCAAAGAATCATGGATGTAGATCAAATTGATCGAACCATGTAAAATTCTATGTGTCTATTTATAATTTTTATAATTTTAATCATCATTTTAATATCAAATGAGTTTAGATCTAGAAATTAATATCAAGATATGATAAGGGGTGTGTTGTAGGATTTACTACAACTACATTTTGGCGCTAGAAACAGGGATAACTTGCAAAATTATCTCCCCCCTTTTCTCCCTCCTGCTCTTTTCTTTATATAGGTATCTTCATAGTGGGTGACAACTCACATTTAACTTATCTTTCCCATTTTTTAGGATTTCTGCTATGCTCCTTGCAGGCTCTGCTATCGTGCTCGAGAGATCTGCTATCGTGCTCGCGAGACTCTTTTGTCGTGCTCGCGAGATCTGCTATCGTGCTCGCGAAACTCTTTTGTCGTGCTCGCGAGACTCTTTTGTCGTGCTCGAGAGACTCTTTTATAACCACAAAATCTTCCCTCCGTTGGAATCTAAATTTTCTGTTAAAATGTTGGTGTTGGTTTAATCCATTTATTCGCAGACGTTGTATGTTGATAAGTTGGTGGATGTATCTTATCACAAAAGAGAAATTTCACTGGATATTTTGATTCCTTAATCTTTGACTTCAATCACAAAAATCATGTTCACATTAGTTGTCAAAATTATGATTAAATTCAAGGTTTATGGACGTAAATTTATGATCAAAACTCTTTTGAATTCAAAATATCAACTAAACAGCAATTTTTGTGAAAAACAAAGATTAATAATCTAAAATTCAAAATCTTCCAGATCTATACTATGAACATATAATTTAATAAGATAAGAAAGAATTTGTCCTGTTTGAACAATTAATTGATCCAAATTCATTAGATTTCTCCCTGCGAAGAATTAAAACTTTCTTACGAAATGTAAATCTCTAATCAACATAAAATCTCGAAATTTGACATTTTTAGAGATTCATTAAACAGATTTGTAAAACGAGGTTTGGTTATTACAAATTCGTAACAAAAATATTTTTAGATTCAAGACTTCCTCAATAAATCAAATTTCTACAAAAAGCAAAGTTTAGGTTTTATAAAAAATCTACTTTCCAGTTTTTGTTTTGAAATTCTCAGATCCGAAAAATGAAACAAAGAATAAGAAAAGTGAGAAGAAATTTGTCCTTTTTGATGATTTGTTGACATAATTTTTGCTGGTCTTTTCTTCAGCTGCCTCTTAATATATCTCCTTCTCTCTATTTGTTGTATAATCATGAGTTTTCGTTGTAGCTTCCATATTTGATCTTGAAGTTTTTAAATCCAGTGAGATCCAATTCTAATGATAGCCAATTTCTTTGAATCTTCTTCAATTTGACAAGTAGGTAGTGTTTCTAGCGCCAAAATGTAGTTGCAGGAAATCCTACAACACACCCCTTATCATATCTTGATATTAATTTCTAGATCTAAACTCATTTGATATTAAAATGATGATTAAAATTCTAAAAATTCTAAATAGATACATAGAATTTTACATGGTTCGATCAATTTGATCTACATCCATGATTCTTCATTATGATTGTTAAAATTTACATTTGATTTTACATTGATAATCTCCATTAATGGAGTTCTAAATATGGTTTTGGGGAAGAAGGCAATAAAGAAAAAATACATTCTCTCTCTAAAAATCTCTCTGCAAAATATATCTCTCTCTCTCCTAAAAATTATCTCCCCCCTTTTCTCTCTCCTGCTCTTTTCTTTATATATGTATCTTCATAGTGGGTGACAGCTCACATTCAACTTATCTTTCCAATTTTTTTAGGATTTTTGCTATGCTCCTTGCAGGCTCTGCTATCGTGCTCGCAAGATCTGCTATTATGCTCGCGAGACTCTTTTGTCGTGCTCGCGAGATCTGCTATCGTGCTCGCGAGACTCTTTTGTCGTGCTCACGAGATCTGCTATCGTGCTCGCGAAACTCTTTTGTCGTGCTCGCGAGACTCTTTTGTCATGCTCGCGAGACTCTTTTATAACCACAAAATCTTCATTTCCTACCTTGCTCTCGCGAGCATTATCTCTAACTACAAAATCTTCACATCTTTCTCATGTTTTATGTTGTCGTTGTCTATTACGTTATTCTTTGTATTATTCTCTGACTCTCGCAAAGTGTTGTTGGAGAGCTTGCGATGATGCTCGCAGAAGTGTTGTTAATCCCGCGTGAATATAGTTGTAGCGATATTCTGGTCCTACATGGACAACAATGTGCAGCGAAATGGCTGGTAGAGTAGATGAGAGATATCTCATTTTATCTTTCACTAACGCTATGTTCTCAACCAATCTACTATATGTTCAAGTTTTCAAAGTCAAAAATATCATCACAATGACTGAATTACGAGAACTACAAGAAGAATACATTTCTTTAGAGGAAAAACAAAATGAGATGGAATCATATCCAGTCGCAAACACCAGCTCAATAGCGGCTAATGGAAGTTTACTTCCTAAAATAATTAATAATGTGGCGAGCACCTCGCAATCACAACAAGAGAAAATGGTGATTGAAAACCATCAGAAGTTAGTAGCCATGGGAAGTCGAGATCAAGAGGAGTATGAAACAGAAAGGAATTATTATAATCGCGGTGGAAATAATAATATTCAAAGACTTGATCAGCCGCAAGAGACTTATGGTGGTCATAGGCAAAATAATTTCAGAGGGCAAGGGAGTCAGAGAATAATATGGGAAGAAATTAAGATGCCACATTTGAATACTAGCATATAAAAAATTTGGGAGGCTATCATTTTGATGGAAAATATACCATCACCTTGGGATATGGGAAAAGAGCCGCATCAAAACAATCGAAATCAAGAATTTTGTCCTTACCATCATTTTCATGGTCACTCAATAAACGATTGCAGGAATGTAAAAATAATAATTTTTAGGATGATTGATCAGGGAAAGTTAAATCATTTTCTAATAGGACATCCGCAATATCAGCAGTTACCACCAGCACCAGATATTCGCAGAGTGAATACTGTAAAAGGAGCAGAAACATTTGTGATAGAGGTAAGAGCCAAGGCGAAGAATTTGTACTGTAATTCCATCATACATTCATACAAGACTATTGAGGATTTCCACGACAATGTTCTGAGCAGAGTCTTCGCGAGAGACGCAGATGGGAGAGAGATAATGAATATTGCGAGAGTCTCGCCATTAGAGGAGTGGAAAAAGAAAACTATTTCTTTCATTACACAAGAAGTACCAGAGCCTGGAGATATGCATGATAACCCACTAGTGGTAAGATTATAAATAAATCCAAAACAAATAGAAGAAGAAGATGAAGAAAATGATGATGGTGAAACTGAGGATTCCTAGGCCATTAACAGAGTTCTAATAGATACTGGAAGTTCAGTTGATATCTTATTTTATCATACTCACAGAACCATGGGTGGAAGAGACTAGGATTTGATACCATCAACATATAAGATCTATGGTTTTAACGGTACTGCCAACAATCCCAAAGGAGAAGTTACAATGCGAATTCCATTAAAGGGGCTATCTTCTAAGATCCTATTATGTGTTGTGGATATTGAATCACCTTATAATGCCCTAATTGGCAGACCTTGGATACATGGGATATTAGGTGTGGCGTCAACCTTCCACCAATGTATTAAATTTCCTCATCCTAATGGTGTTGGAGTAATAAAGGGAGACTGGGATGATGGGAAGAAATGCTATGAAATTGATATGGAATCTTGCGAGGAAAGGGCAGCAAAGAGCAGAAACTGGAAACGAAACATCAAGCAAAAACAAAGAGGTGATAAGCTGATGGTTGATACAATGGAGCGGCAAGAGGAGGGAATACTGCGAAATCAACATGAGTTGTAAACTGTATATGGCGAGCATCTCGCAGATGGAGAGAAAACAACAAAACGCAACAAAAGGGGAGAAGCAGAAGGTAGTAAGTACAAAGGTAAAATGATGAAATTTATGAAGTTTATGAATGATTTGTTGAAGAAAATATTTCAAAAAGATATTTTGTTTGAATGAAATAAATAAAATTAAAAAATTATACAAGAGTCGAAATGCAAATAAAGAGAAGATCAAAGAAAAGAAATTTTATTAGAATTGCAATCTTCGTAAGAAACGCGAATAAAATTTCGCAGAGACATAAGAATGGGACGAACCTTTATGGCGTACACCCTAGTTCGCGAATAAAATTTCGCAAGAGGCAATGTAAGACCTAAAGTGTGTCATATAAGGGGGTATCTCTTTGCATGACTCAGGGATAAGGTTATACCTCTGCTGGAACCTGAGTCATGGAGATGTTGGGGTTAAAGAAAACCTATCCGGGGGAGGTACCTTGGATTTCCAACTATATAAGGTTATACCCTGGTTGGACGACCGAGGATATCTTCTAAGGAGTGCAGAGTATGAATAAGGCGCCGAGGTACACGGTTGAGCCAAGGGTGCTCGGGGCGTACAAAACTACCATGTATATCCAATTGGAGTGAGATGGTCGACGCCTTCTACATGAAGTATTTCTTCGTTTCATAGCAGGTCACCTTTTCAGATTTGGGGAGAATATTTCAACGGAGTAACGAACATCCGAACGACTTCGTCAAGAGGTTCAGAACTCAGGCGTTGGACTGTCATGATCTGAATGTCACTAAACGCCAGTTAGTGGATCTATGCATTAACAAAATGATTCCCATATACCGTGCTTTGTTAGAGAACCTGGGATTTCAAACATTTTCGGAGCTTCATGAAGCCGCTAAGCGCTCCGCTACGACATCCCCAGCATTGTTGGAAAGAACTAAGATCGTTCGGAATGAAAATATGCGTGAAAACCGAGGAAGCTGGCGCCTCATCAACAAGCAATATAATACAGGTCCTTCTGTGAGCATGGTAAGCGAAGGAGGAAAGAGGAAAGCGTCAGCAACGGAACAACCACCCAAGCGTGCAGCATCAGCACATACGATTCTGTCTCAAAAGAGAGCGGACAAAGCTCCTGTGCAAGAGTCCGGAGACACGGTTCCAAACATCCCCTTTCCCATGAATGAAGTCATAGAACTCATGGAAGCATGGATTCAAGATGACGCGATCAAGCTACCACCTATTAGACACCCACCGACCGAGGACGAGATGAAAAATCCCAAATACTGCCGCTACCATAGGTTTGTCCATCACCCAACCAAAGATTGTAACAAGTTGAAGCAAATCTTCAGAGAAAGGTGGAAGCAGGAGAAATCCAGTTAGGAAACGAGGGTGTTCACAGGGATCCTCTTCCCATTAGAAGCTGCATGATATCAGGGGATTCTGTCTGCAATACTGTACAGAATATGATGGAGAATTTGTGTGAAATCTTGTGTCTCTCAAAGGGACAACGTCAAGACATGTTCACATCCCTCAATCATGTTGTGTCAGGCAGGCGTTTGTATCCAGAAAAGGAAGAAATCTCGAGGCCACGGTCTTTCCTTGAAGACACGACCAGAAAAGGGGCCTGGGGACTCCTGACCATCACTCATTTGAAAGATGTCGAGTTCGGAAACACATTGATTGATGCAGCCTCCGAGTTCAACATCATCACTTTCAAGACTCTGAGGGCCGCAAGGATTTCAAAACAAGAAGCTACTCGCATCCCAACAGTGATTAGGATCTCAGAAGGAGAATTTAGAGACGCATATGGATACATTGACCTTGAAGTTAAAGTCAGTGATACTCTATCGCATGTTAAATTTTACATAGTAAAAGAGAATCCGAATTACGACATGATCCTGGGATGCACGTGGATAAACAACAACAAAGCAGCACTAGGAGTGAGTCCTTTGCAGATTTCAGTACCTGAAAGAATCTCCAACAAGCCAGTATAACCTACAACTACACCCTCAGTAGAATTAGTAAAAACTCAAGAAGTTCTTGATGATGAATAACAATTTTCTTATTAATGTTCTCAATTGATTACAAAGAAGTATCTAAATGGAACTAGAATAGTTACAACTTTCTCTATTCTCTTTCCTAAGATATTTTCTAACACTCACTAAAAGAACCTCTTGAATTTTACATTTGAACTCCTGTTTATAGTAAAATTTATACAGCTGCATATGAATTGCGAAGTATCGCAACTCATACTCGCAAAATTACTCTATCCTCGCAAAACTTCATATTTCTCCGCGCTATTTCTATCATCGTATCATTTTATAACTCTTTTCTCCTTTATTTATTACAATACTCGTGAACTTATTATCTTGCGATATTCAGTACCTACAAAACTGATTGATGATATGATTAAAAAAATAGGATAAATATTTCTTAGTGTCTGATTTATTTGACATAAGGTAAATCCAAGTGCATCTTGAATAGTCATCAATAATTGTTAAAAAATATCTACTTCCACATAAAGAAGACTCGGAGAAAGGACCCCAAATGTCTGCATGAACTAACTGAATTTTTTTATTACTTCTCGATTTATTTGAAACATAAGATAAACGTTCTTGTTTAGCGCGTGGACATACTTCACATAGATGATTTTTAGTAGACCTTATACAACTAAACTTTCTTGCTAAAAAATGACAACGAATATCAGACGGATGTCCCAATCTCCAATGCCATAGATCAAAATTGGAACGAGAAGTTGAAAATCAGTAAGGTGTGGTGCGTAAGAAATATAAACCATTACTCAAATCACTCCGACCAATCATCATTTTCCTTGACGTGTCCCGAAATACACATGAAGATGTATCAAAAATCACAGTACACCGGAGTGATTGAATAAGTTGACTTATTGACAAAAGATTAAATTTAAAACTTGGAATGTGATAAACATTATCAAGTATTAAGTTGGGAGAAAAGGTTACTGTCCCAATATGAAGAATAAGAGATTGACTACTATCGGGTAGTTGAACAAAAAAATTTGCAGGTGCATCGACATATTTAGTAAATGAATTTAATGAATAACAAATATGATTCGTTGCACCACTATCAATAATCCAAGAAGATATGCGAGAAACATTACCAGTAAAGTTAGTAGCAGGTGTATGATTTGAAGGACCAGCCGAAGGCGATAGGAGTGACAAAAAACGATTGTATTGCTTATGAGTGATTATTAGTGCGGAAACGTTGGTGGTTCTTGTCGATTCATCCAAAGCCGAGCTACCATCTTGAGAAACAACGAAGGCTGATTGATTTTCCCTTGGACGTTGAGGATATCCATGAAGCTTATAACACTTATCTTTGATGTGTCCTACACGGCCACAATAATCACAAGATGGTCGTCCTTTCTTGTTTGGAGGGTGACGAACATTTTGTTGAGCATTAGGACTATGATCTTGCTTTCCAATTTGCAAGGCAGCTGATTCAACGACAGTTGTTGAAGACATATTGAGTTCCTGTTGATTTTCTTCCTGGCGAACCAGGTAATAAATCTTGCTAGTTGGTGGGAATGGATCCATCAAGAGGATCTGACTGCGGATGGTAGAAAATAGGTCGTGAAGACCCTGTAGAAATTCCATTACACGATCTTGATGCAACTTATTCACCAAAGACTTTCCATTGCCGCAGACTCATGGTTCAATAGGGGTTAGAGAACTAAGCTCATCCCATAGGGATTTTAATTGAGTATTATACTCGGAAACAGTGAGACCATCTTGTTTTAAATTCATAATAGCCTTTTTGAGCTGAAAGATTTTTGGAGCATTTGAATGCGAAAATCATTCACGGAGATCCACCCAAATAGCACATGCATCATTGTTATACAATATACTAGCTTTAATCTCAGGTGTTACAGAATTAATAATCCAGCTACCAACTAAATCATTGCATCTTTCCCAAGAATACAAGTCATTAGCTGATGTTGGTTTTTTGAGTAAACCATCGACAAAACCAAACTTACCTTTTGCTTGCAGATCTATGGTCATGATTCGTACTCAACTGGAGTAGTTATCACCGGAGAGCAAGGGTGTAATAAACACCGTTGATGGAGAGTCTGATGGGTGAATAGCATAAGGTCCAGCTGAAAGATTGGAAGCAACAACATCATTCGTGTTTGATGAATTGGTGTTTGAGGAATTGTTTGTAGCATCAGTGTTAGATGAATCATTATCCATTGATAAAGAGAGAAAAAAAACCGAAAACCAGGGTTTATGAGAGAATTCGCTCTGATACCATGTGAAAATCTCACAAACCCTTTGTTATTATATTCACTGATGTACCTTGGCTGATGCCATTACATTGGTTTATATATGCGATACACATATGAAAAAATGGAAAGAAGTAATACACAAGGAAAGAAAATTATCCTAGGCTTAACTACAGGATCTTATTTACATATACTTTCAATACAAAAGTAGAGTTTCCTAGTTATCGAAAATACTACTCTAATACTACATTAATCTTCATATATTTGACAATAAATTGTCCGGATCTTCAATATCTTCTTGTAATCTTCTTGTAGCACAGCTGTAGGACTTGCTTGATATAAGATATCTTCAATATCTTTGTTAAATATGAGATGTACATGATTTGAGCCGTGCCTGGAAGCTTGTACGTGTAAGAGTTTCAATAGTAAGTACAAGTCCTTGAGAAGTACAGCTTCAGAATTTTTTTGGTTCACCTACAAATCATAAAATAAACTAAAAGAGAGAATATGTAGTTCAAGGTCAAAAGAGGGAAAATGAGTATTCATGCACTCCTCTGGTTTGTTTTTGATGTTTTTCACTCGATACGCATAATCGAGCTTACTCAAAGTTTCATCCAGGAACTGGACAGTTGGAGAAATCGTTGCGATGATGCATGTTTTGGTTTTTCCACCTAAAGAGTCTCGCAACAATCTGGTCAACTTACTATCCCTGTAAGGTATATGTCTAGAATGTTCCACAAGCGCGTTTATGCAACGCCAGAGTGTGAGTAAGCTCTTGTTTATCTCTCATGCTTCCCTTGCTCAGGCCTACAAACGTATTTATAAAAAAACCAATGAGGGAATAATCTTTGGTTGTATCACTATCAACTCTATAGAAATTTAAAAATACATACCTCTTTTGCGCCTGACCAACTTATATTCTCTGATCCTGCCAAGTCGACAAGGTTAAGTTTTCCATACTTTATAAGCTCTTGTTCTGCCATTATCGATTCCTTTACATGGATAGTTAAAGAAAAGATAGAATGGGAACGGAAGCTGAAGTTGGGTGGGGGTGGAGGTGGAAGCTGAAGATGTTCCCTTGCTGGAGGTGGATGTGATAGTGGTGGTGGGAAGGGGAGTGGTGGGGGTAGCGGGAGATGCCCCTTGGGTATATGATGACGAGGTGAATGTATGGTTACAAAAGGTGATGGTGCCTGAGGTGTGACTGGGCTGGAGATGACAGATGCCCGTGTTGCTGGGGACTGAGGTGGAGCTTCAACCCTCATTTTCAATTTTTGCGAGTCGACAAACTTGGCCACCAGCAGACGTCTACTGTCTGTAGGCCATTGCAGATTATACACAATATTTCGAATATCTTTTGCTTCTTCCACTGATGAGTACTGCAATAACCAAAATTTAAAATTGTGGTTAGGCTGTTGATAGGTGTTTAAAACACATAATTTTATATTTAGTATTTATGCTTTCTTTGCTATTTTTTCGTGTAAATTATGTATCTTATGTGTGAATTTGAGTTATTAGAATGCAAAGAGCAAAAGTAGTATCTCATGCGCAAGTGCCAGCGGGAGCACAATGGAGGAAAAGCGGACGACCACTGCATCTTAGTCTAGAGAAGCATGGAGCACAAAGTTTTGGTTGGCCCTTATCCTTTTTATAGGTGCCTAGAGTCAATTTGGGTATCCCCTATCTACCACATCCGAGTGGGTATAACAATTTTCATTCCTACACAAAAGCCCTAAAATTGAGAGAAATTATTCTTCTCAATCATTTGTACTGAAACCCTGAAAAGAAACAAAATAATGGCTGCAAATTCAGAGAGATGGGTTACTGTTGGTGAATCGATTAAAGCTATTGGAGATTGAGAAATAGTGGAGCAATTGAGTGATTCAGGTGCAATTCAGTGTTGTAGGTGTTGGTACTGGTGGTGCTAGTCTAGGGTTCAGTCAAGACCTGATGGGTTTGTTTCTTGAACTAATGATGCTTGAATCTGACTTGTAATGGGTTCTAGTGATTTTGAGAATGTAGGCATTGATGGAGATGAATCAGGGGGAAGAACAAATGGAGAAATTGGTGAGAAGAAGATAAGAAAGAGGGTTTGGTGGTTTTGTTGCTAGAATGGGTTTGATGCTGTCGAAACCAATAGAAAAAATGGATGTTGCTAACAGATAAGTTGTCTCAAGATCACTGCGTTGCCGGTGAACAAAGAAGAGAAGGAATGATGAATTTATGCGTACAGGGTGTTTGTAATTACGCCTTACGGAAGAATGGTTGAAGCTACATAACAAGGTCTGCAATGGAATTTCAGATGAGAAATAGATGGGTTTTCTGTTGAAGAGTTGCTGATGAATTTGAGTTATGGAGGTGAATCTGGTGATGTGAATACAGGGAAGAAATGTTGGTATTTGTATGGATTTGGGTCTATTTCTTGCCAACAAGTCGATGAAAGGAGGTCACTGCCGTTGATTGTGTCATTGAGAGATTTGAATGCATTGTAGAGTTGTATTGAATAACGAAACTTGGGTGTTCATACGAGTCGAGAATTACAGGGTTAGAAGATATGAAAGGGGGCATGACATGGAGATGTAACTTGGTTCAACCAGCTGGTGGTGTGCAGCCGAGACTAAATAATGAACTGATGGTGGAATGTGTAAATGGGTTTACTGAGAATAACAATTGCAGGCGGAGATGACTGCAGGGTGCAACGGGTTCTGGTGATACAAGGGTGAGATGAACGGCATTGCAAGTGCAGGATCTAGATAGCCATGGTGAGATGATGTTGCCATTGTGGAGTATGTGTAGGTGCTGAGACAATAAGGCGATGCAGGGGTATGGGTCTCTGGTAGAGAGATTATCTCAGGTGCAGTTTTGGTGTGGGTTGCAAGATGGAAGAATTGGTGATGAGTTTCACTTGGGAATAGTGGCAGTGGAAGCAGCTGCAATGAGCTGATCATGTCATGGTTGTGTTGCAGGGGAAAAGCTGAGCAGAGATGGATGCTGGTATATTTGGGTGTAGACTGTGAACAGGTGCTGATGGATGATTCTCATGGGACCTGGTGATGCATGAAGCTACAGATGCAGTTGTGAAGTGCAGCTGGATTTGAACCAATGCAGGTAATGGATTGGTTGCTGCTAGAGACAAGATAGCGGAGCTGATTGTTCTAGTGGAAATAGGAAGTTGTTTGGACCCAAAATCGATTTTAGGTGCAAACACGATGAATGACGATGATTATTAAGAATTAAGATAAAATTAGGGTTAAAAACGAATTGAAGGAAAAACAAAGAAGACAAGGAATTTAACATGGTTCGGCATTGTGCCTACGTCCACGGATGAATCTCCCTAAGGAGAGTATTTTATTGATTTCATTACAATGGTTTTCTCTCCAGCCCCTCCTCCCCCAATAGGGTTAAGATCCCCTGTATTTATACAATAATCTGGATGTTCTAGAACCTTGTTCTAGGGTTTCTGGTGGAAATACGGGCCTCTGAAAATGGGTCGGCAAGATGGACCGATCTTTACTGGCTATTAGGATTGGGCCAGCAAACATTTCCTTCTAATAATGATGTATAGTTAGGCAGCATCGATGCTCGAATATTATGGTACAAACATCGCCCATTCAAAAACACAAAGCTTTTTTGGTGTTATTTTTAATGACCACCGTACCTAGCAATTTTTCTTTCCTAAATTGAGGATGGCTCGCATTTACTTATGAAAACATTGATCGAATTTACTTTTTATAATACTAGGGATGGCAATGGGACGGGTATGGGGCGGGGACCTTGAATCCCATCCCCTACCCCGTTCAAAAAACCAAAACTCATCCCCTACCCGTTCCCCATAAGAATGGGGCGGGTACGGGTATGGGGAATCCCCATGGGTTAAAAATAATTATAATGGTTCAAACAAGGGATATTTAACGTTTGGTACCCAACAAATGTCCAACACCTAGCTTTGGTACCCAATAATTAAAATATTAAGGGTTGGTACCTAGACTTGTTAAGGACTGTCAAGTTAAACCGTTGACTTCACAAATCAAATATTATTTTTAATAAGAAAATTAAAAAAATTAAAACCCAAAAATAGACACTGATCCGACGGTCCTAAAGACTGATCCAACATCAACCTTAGCTTTTATTACCAATCCAGTATTCGTCAGCGCTAGATTAAATTAGAGATACGGTAGTTAAGGTTGCCGAATAAATTGGGGATTCAAGTAATTTCTGCTCGATTTGGTTAGTTAGTCTTTTAAGATTTCGTTTGGATCTATACATTATTCCAGTTTACATGATTCAATTTGGTGATTAGCCTCTTTGTCTTCTTCATCACTAAAACAATTCTTCACTACAACAATGGATTCTCATTAGAAATTCCCCGAGAGTAATTGTTCGAATTATGGTCTGTTGATGGTGATTGGTGGTTTGACTGAAATGGTTGTGTTGCTCATGTAATGAGTTTCTTACGTGATGTTAATATTCTGGAAGTTGTTGATTTGTTTTAGCTGTGGATGCAGTACATTTATGATGCAGTGCAGAGTTTCGATGGAATTATAAGTTGGGTGGTGATGAATTCGAGTTAACAACAAATTTATAAGTTTACACAGGACAAATTGGTTGGATTTTGGGAAAATTGTTCATCAAGTGTTGTGTTGGCCGGAAAATAGGGATTACAAACACTGTTGCCTGTTGATTTACTATGCGTGAATTGTTACAACAAATTTTATGATTGCATGGAAGGAAATCATAGGGAATATATTAGAAATCTCCAGAATGTTACATCTCCGCACAACTAGAAATATGCACAGCAGATGCTCAACAAAATGCCTGAACAAATAGTTTTGTTCCACCAAGTTTGCAATGGGTTTGAGTTAGATTTTATACCGAGAGAAAGCTGCTGCTATTGACAGGGGAACATATGAGCTATTTCTGTTGTGGCTTGAAGGTAGTGGTGAATGGATTTGACTATGAGTCTATAGCGAGTTGAGAAGGAATTGGTGGTGACGTGGGGATGGTTTGAGATGAGAATGACAAGGTTGCTAATAGTTCTGATAGGTGATGTTGCAATGGTTATGTGGGCATTCTGATGAGTGAATGACAAGAATCAAAAGCTGACTGGAAGATTGAGTTAGTAAAGGATTTGGGGTAGCGGTTTGAGACCAAGCAACAAGAGTAAGGAAGGAGATGGTTTTTGTAAAGGGCAAAGCCGTCAAAACCAATTTGATGTTTTAATGAAAATTAGAGTAAATAAAAATAATTTGGTCAAATGGAGTATTTAATGGTAGTTGACGGTCAACGTCTGGTCAAGGTACCAACCCTTAATATTTTAATTATTGGGTACCAAAGCTAGGTGTTGGACATTTGTTGGGTACCAAACGTTAAATATCCCTTCAAACAATGATACTAACCTAAGGAGTGCATTTTAATTTTTTAAGTTTATAATAACCAACTAAAACTAAAAAATAAAGGAAACAATTTTTCCTTTATTAACCATCTTCCTCAGTATTAATCATCTCATCATAATCTTCTTCGTTATCTTCCAAAAAGGTTTCTCGAGATATAATAGGTGACGGTATGGGGCGGATATGGGGTGGGGACCTTGAATCCCTCCCCACCTCATCCCCGTATCACTACTTTCAGGGATTTCCCGTACCCGCCTCATTCCCGGATCCCCACGGGATGGGTTTGGGTGCGGCAGATTGCCATCCCTATATAATACCTACAAATATACCGAACCACAAAAAAAATAATCAGAAATTGAAAGATTTCGTTGAAATTGTTTGTTTGGAAATTTCCCGAAAAGCTAACCATAGGTTCTCCTTTCCATCGGAACAATAGGGTCGTTATGCTCATTGCTAAACGGTTCATACTTTCTTTTAAAGAATAGTTCTTTGTATCATATCCCGTAAAATTGATTCTAATTCTTTAATTGTTTTGGCCAATAGAAACAATTATTGTTTCCACCAATTCCTCGTCAATTTTTTTTTTCTTTTTCTAAAAATCCTAGACAAATAAATCTCTCACGTTGAACGTTGAGGAAACCCTTGCTTTCTATTGGCCAAAACAAGACTTTTTTGAATTCTGTGAAACGATCTTTCAGGTGAGCACACTTGGCAACATAAAAGGAAAACTTAACTTACTGTGTTTGGAAGTCCAAATTCAACTCGGAAGTCGAGTAGATACCATTTTAGGATTTTTTTCCCCATAAAATAATACATAAAGGGGAAAATAAACTCACATATTTAACACATTTTTTGCGAAAACAAAAGAAAAAAAAAAACGCACATACTTCTTATCTTTTTTCCCACCTATTTAATGCATCGAGATGGGACGGGAATACACTAAATCAAAAATACATTGCCACGGGGGGGGGGGGGGGGAGAAGCCCCGCGCATACCAAATAAAAAATCTAAAGACTTAAATGCCTAAACAAAAATAACTCTCACGTTGAACGGTGAGGAAAACCTCGCTACCTATTAGCCGAGATAGGTATTTTTTGAGTTTTGTGAAACGAGCATTTTGGTGAGGACACTTAGCAACGTATGATTGGTTTAAAAAGAACATGCAAAAGAATAAAAAAGTAAACCAAATTCAGTTTGGAATTCATGATGAGATAATATACAGGTGAGGACACTTGATAACATATGATTGGTTTAAAAATTACAAACCTTACTTACCGTGTTTGGAATTTTATGGAAATCCAAATTCAATTTGGAAATCGAGTAACTACTATATTAAGAGTCTTTTTTCCAAATTAAAATATAAAGGGAAAAAATCCACATATTTTTTACGAAAATAAAAAGAATAAATAAATAAAATCAGCACGTATTAATGTATTTGCTCCGCCACACCAAATCAAAAATGCATCGTCACGACGCGGGGATTCGTTAAAAGAAAAAAATAAATAGAATATGCACATATTTTCCACCTATTTTAAGTATTTTCCTCGCCACACCAAATCAAAAATACATCGCCACGGAGCGGGACGAAGCCGCGCACACAAAATAAAAAATGCATTGCCCCGGGGGGGACGAATCCCCACGCACACCAAGTTAAAAGAAAAAATATGTCTGGTGCATAGCACGGGAACAAGTTAAAAGGCCTAGACAAATAAAACTCTCATGTTGAACTGTGAGGAAACCCTCAATTTCTATTGGTCGAAACAAGTTTTTTCGAGTTTTGTGAAACGAGAGTTTTGGTGAGGACACTTGGCAACGTATAATTGGTTTGAAAATTACAAACTTAAAAGGAAAACGAAACTTACTGTGTTTAGAATCTTATGGAAGTCCAGTACCTACCATATTAGGACTCTCTTTTTTTCCAAATTAATATGTAAAAGAAAAAAAAATCTCACATATTTCGCCTATATTTTCTACGAAAATATAAGGTAAAAATGAATAAAATTTGCACATATTTCTTATACTTCTATCCACATATTTAATGTATTGGCCCCGCCAAATCAAGTAAAAAATGCATCGCCACGGGGTGGGGCGAAGCCCCGCGCACACCAAGTTGAAAATACATCGCCACGGGGCGGAAAGAAGCCCAGCGCACACCAATTTAGAAAGAAAAATGCCCGATGCGTAGCACGGGCACAAATCTATCATGATTAAATTGTGAAAACTTTTATTTGAGAATTTTTTACAAAAGAATTCGAAAACATGTTCAATTTTTTTCGTTAACATCTGATCTATTTTTCTTTTAATTGTGTACTTTTCCTTTTCGAAAATTTTGTATATTTTAAATTTAAAAAATAAATTAAAATATTTGATTATCTTTAGAAAATCGATGTCAAATTGAAAAAAAAAATGATTTGAAAGACAAATTCTTTTTCCTTTAACATCTGTATTTTTTTTCTTAATTGTATATATTTCCTTCCCGTAAAATCTAGAAAAATATATATATTATAAAACTAGAAAAGTAAAATATGGCCTCTATTAGAATGTCATTTAAGACCATGTATCTTAAATGGGATTGTGCTCTAGCTCCTTTGACGACGTCCTCAAACAAATAGAGACCGATTTTCCTTGATTATTAGGAAGTTGCAAGAATAATCTCCTTTTTTTTTTTTTTTTGATAAGCAGACCTCTAACAAAACTCAGCTAGAGCTGCTGTTGACAATTCTAGGAGTAGTAACCCCTCTTACATCATTTTGAAATAAAGAAACTAAAAAACTTGGTAAATTTCCAATCCAAATGCCTTCATTTTCCTTAAAAGCTCCCCCTTTAGCCAGCTTGTCAGCCACATTATTTGCTTCTCTGTAACGGTGACTGAACTTCAGTTGGATGAAATAGCCCTTCAGGTTGTTAATATCCCTAACAAGCCTCTTGGTTCCCCACTACGAATGAGAACTGCCTTTGCACAGTTGGATTGCAAATTCAGAGTCACTCTCCACCTCCAAACTAGTAATCCCCAACTCCACAGCCAAACGGAGCCCATTCCTAATGACCCAAACTTCTGCAACATTATTTGTGTTCTTGAAAATATGTTTACTGTAACAAGCAACAAAGTCTCCTCCTTCACTCCTAATGATGCCTCCAATTCCTGCAAAACCATCATCATTCGCAGAACCATCAGTATTTAGCTTATAAAAACCAGCACTAGGGACCTCACAGGCAATATGAATCTCTTGTTTGTCCTTGATTAGCTGATCCACTCCCTTATTTGCATGGTGATATTCTCTAGCATGTTGCAGAGCTTTAGCAAGGACTAACAGAGCATTAAATCTCACAGCTTTGAACAAAAAATTGTTCATATGTATCCAAATACTCCAAAAAATAAAAGGACATAAGTCCTTCCATTTAATACCCCCAATTTCAACATCAATAGAACAAATTTTCCTAAAGAATGATGGGGATATAGGTTCCAGGTCGATCTGCACACCAAATCTGTCCTTGAGCTTCCTCCAAATAGGCCAGATACTTGGACAACCAAAAAACAAATGAATACATGTCTCAAGATCATTATTACACAACCTACAACCTGGATTATTAACAACACATTTACGATAAAGAGATTCATTCACCTTAAGTTTGTTATGGCACAATTTCCAAAGAAAGAATTTGTATTTGAAAGGGCATTTCAGAGCCCAGAGAAATCTCCATTCGGTATTGGTAGTATGAGAGCCAGATATACTTACCTGAAAATGCTTGTAAGCATCCTTAACAGTCACTTCCCCTGTAGAACTTCTTGGCCAAACAAGACTATCCTTAGCATCAGCACAATCACTTAAGGGAATACCCCTGATTAAGTCCATAACATTTCCTGGAACACTATTAGTTAATTTCATAATATCCCACTCCTGAGTTGTAGAATCAATGTAGTCACTAACAGTTTCTCTAGGAATAGAGCTTGCATCTATATGTGTCATATCAGCAATTGATTTAGTACAGACCCAAGGATCCCTCCAAAAATCAACAGTGGTACCATTTCCTATGCTCCATTTGACACTATTACTAATAGTGTTTCTACCATTGACTATGCTCCGCCAACAAACTGAAGCTCTAGATTTAACATCCACATCCCAGAAACTCTGGTTTTTAAAGTACTTGGCCTCTAACAGCTTAGTGACAGTACTCTCGGGATTGGAGTGGATTTTCCAAGCCATTTTGGCTAGGAGAGCAAGGTTGCTTAACTCCAGGTCCTTAAGACCTGTACCTCCTAGGTCTTTGGCCTTGCAAACATTCGACCATTTAATGTTGTGCATATTCCTTTTATCTTTATCACCTCCCCAAAAAAAATTCCTCCTATATTTATCTATTTTACTAATCAATCCTTTAGGGAGTTTAATAACAGACATTACATGATAAGTCACAGGATCAATGGTCGAGGAACTTTTAGTGAACCTACCAGCCAAATTCAGGTTCTTTGACTTCCATCCTTGCATCCTATTTCCAACTTTTTCAAGAACATCATGTCATGTACCTAAATGGATCCAGGGTAACAATCCTTCTTGGGCTTGAGAACTTTAAATGTTTTATCAAACCCATTTAGCTTAAATGTTTTTAGGGCTTTTGTTTAGTCTATTACCACCCATTGGGTGAGTTGAGTAAATTGTAATCACCAATGGGTGTGCCTCTTCTTTTGTGTCTATTTAGTGGTCAAATGTGATTTGTAAGAACAATTAAGAAATTAATCAGAAATTGATTGAGGCTCTTCCTTAAGTTAGGAGAGAAGGTTATTGAGTTAATCATATATTCAACTTTGTACATGACAATTGGTATCAGCCAGTATTGATTCTGATTTCAGTCATGACCGGAGGTGGAGATAAGATTACCACAATAAAAAAAAGCAGTTGTTCAGTTGCAAGCTCATTCAGACAAGCTATCGATGTTGGAAGACGCGGTTAAGAACCTCACTACTGACCTCTGATCTTTGTCTACTGAGATGATGCCGGTTAAAGAATTAATTACTTCCATCGCCTTGTTATGTCAACGATTTGGTATGGAAACAAATCATCCAGAGGTACCAGATTCAAATTCTTCCCATGATGTTGTTCCTCCTAACCCCGACGCAATGATCACTCAATCGGGTAAAATCTCTACTCATCCTAAAATTGATTTTCCGCGCTTTGATGGTAATAATCCCAGGAGTTGGATTCGTAAGTGTAATAGATATTTTCAGTTAAATATGATCGACGATAGCCCTAAAGTAGACTTTGCATCTATTAATTTTGATGGTAGATCCGATTCATGGTTTTTGGATTATCAAGAGGGTACAACATCTATTGATTGGTCTCAGTTTTGTACTGATATTTGTTGTCGTTTTGAGGATGTTGATGCTGATAACTATGTTGGTAGTTTTAACAAATTAGCTCAACTCGCTTCTGTGGAAGAGTATTACGAACAGTATGAAACATTGAAGGCTTTAATGAAATCTCGTAACCCTGGTCTATCGGAGGATTATTATACGATGAGCTTCATCAGCGGCCTTAAAGATGAGATTCGTAATTCAGTCCAAATGTTTAAGCCATCTTCAGACACTGATGCGTTTTATTTAGCCAGAATGCAGCAGGCTAATGTTGATCTTCAAGCCAAGAAGACTAAATCGGTCTTCAGACCCTCTCCATCTTACTCTACCAGTTATTACTCACCTCCTCCATATACCAAACCCACTTTAACTCCTCTCACCACCCCACCAAAACCACCATTCTCCACCCCTAAACCTTTTGTTACTCTTCCCACTACACCTACAAAAATTGAACCCACTATACCTCCAATTAAACGTCTAACCCCAGCACAAATGAAGATCAGAAGGGACAAAGGCCTATGTTACAATTGTGATGAACTTTATAAACAAGGTTATATTTGTAAGACTCAGCATCTGTTCATGTTGGTTGCCACAGAAGATGCTGATTCTCCATCCCCTGTGGAAGAACTTATAGAAGAGGTTACTTCACCTTCTCCTCCAGACTCTCCAATGGAAATATCTTTAAATGCTCTGACTGGGTTAGTCACCCAAAACACCATTCGAGTACCTGGTAAAATACACTCTCAGGATATCTTTGTCTTGATTGATACATGCAGCACACATAGCTTTGTGGATGCTAAATTGGCTGCCCAATTACAGTTTCATGTTGCTCCCACTGGCCACATGCTAGTGACGGTAGCTAATGGATATTCTACTATCAGTAAGGGGGTTTGTCCTCAACTTTATTGGCATATGCATGGACATGACTTTATTGCTGATTTGCGCATATTACCACTTGGGGGCTACGACATGGTTTTGGGAGTGGATTGGCTTTAAAAACTTGGTGATGTCATGTTCAACTTAGCAGAGCTCCGAATTTCATTCTTTCATCAAGGTCAACAGATTACATTGCAAGGAAGTTATGTTGCACCTTCTTGCAGTATGATCAGTGGTAATACCTTTCTTAAATTCCTCAAAGACAACACACCCACCTTTATTGGGCAGTTTTTCTCTATTACCACCACTCCCCTTCCAACCATTGACCCTAGTATTTCTAGCATACTGGAGTCTTTCTATGATGTTTTTGCTGCTCCAACTTACTTACCTCCTCAAAGAGCAATCTACCATCAAATACCTATTAAGCCCAACTCATGACCATTTTCTCAAAGACCTTATCGATGTCCTCATCTGCAAAAAGAGGTAGTGGAGCAATTAACTCAGGAATTATTGGATGCTGGCTTTATTCAAGAGAGTCATAGCCCATTTTCTTCTCCTATTTTGCTCATCAAGAAGAAGGATGGCTCGTGGCGTTTTTGTGTTGATTATCGGAAACTAAATGACATCACAGTTAAAGATAAGTTTCATATACCTTTAATAGATGACTTGTTAGATGAATTAAGGGGTGTAGTCATCTTCTCTAAGATTGATTTGAAGTTAGGGTACTATAAAATCTTAATGCACTTATCTGATGTTCATAAGACTGCCTTTCGAACCCATCAGGGGCATTATGAATTTCGGGTCATGCCATTTGGCTTAACAAATGCCCCTGCTACTTTTCAATCCCTTATGAACACTATTTTCAAAACATTTTTAAGGAAATTCATCCTAGTGTTTTTTGATGACATTTTAGTCTTTAGCAAATCATTAGAGGAGCATGCTCTGCATTTATCCCAGACACTTTCATTGCTCAGACAACATTCCCTGTTTGCCAATAAAACAAAATGCTGTTTTGCACAACCTAGCCTTTCCTATTTGGGCCACTTAATCACCTCTGCAGGAGTGGCTGCTGACCCTGACAAGATTTCAGCCATGCAAAATTGGCTGCAACCAACTACTCTCAAGCAGCTCAGAGGCTTTCTCGGCTTAACTGGTTATTATAAGAGGTTTATCCGGAATTATGGAAATATTAGTAAACCTCTCACTGATATGTTAAAGAAAAATTCATTCATGTGGTCAGAAGCAGCATTACAGGCATTTGTTAATCTCAAAGCTTCCATGACTACTGCTCCAGTCCTGGCCTTGCCTGATTTTTCACAGCCATTTGTCCTTGAAACAGATGCATGCTCCACTGGTGTAGGTGATGTCCTCATGCAACAGGATCAACCCATTGCTTTTTACATCAATTCATTGGGTCCACATGCCTTAGCCCTCTCCACATATGAAAAGGAATTGTTAGCCATTGTTATGGCTGTGCAGAAATGAAAGCACTACCTTTCTCAGCATCAGTTCATCATACACACTGACCACCAGAGATTGAAGTATTTCATGGAGCAGAGAATAACCACTGTGTTGCAACAAAAATGGATAATGAAGTTGTTAGGTTTGGACTATGTTATTAAGTACAAGAAGGGCAAGGAGAACATAGATGTTGATGCTCTTTCCAGGCTCCATTATCCTACTTCTGATTGCAATGCCTTATCCATGGCTCAACCACAGTGGACTCAGGACATCATAGCCATCTATGCTGAGGACTCCCAAGCTCAACAACTGATAGCATAATTACTAATCTCTTCAACTGATGCTGTTTACTCCTTCAAGAATGGCATTCTGAAATACAAAACTAGAATCTATGTGGGTTCAGGGTTGCAAACTAGGAACCACATTATTCATTCTGTGCATTCATCAGCTGTTGGAGGCCACTCTGGTATGCTAGGCACCTACAACAGAGCCAGAACTTACTTTTATTGGCCAAAGATGAAACAAGAAAATTTTCAATTTGTGGCTAACTGTGATGTCTGCCAATGCAACAAGAATGAGCTTTCTTCCCCAGCTGGTCTACTCCAACCTCTACCCATACCTGATACAGCATGGCAACATATTTCTTTGGACTTCATTGAGGGGCTTCCAATGTCATTCAGGAAGACTGTCATTCTAGTAGTGGTGGACAGGTTGACCAAGTATAGCCACTTTATTGCCCTGAGCCATCCATTCACTGCCATCTCTGTAGCTAAGGAATTTCTGCATCATATTTTCAAGATGCATGGTCTCCCAGCCACCATTGTCTCTGACAGGGATAAGGTATTCCTTAGCAACTTCTGGAAATATTTATTTCAGTCTCTTGGCACCACATTACACCTCAGTACTTCCTACCATCCCCAAACAGATGGTCAAACTGAGAGAACTAATGCTTGTTTAGAACAATACTTAAGATGCATGACCAGCTCTGCACCTAAGTTATGGCTCAACTGGTTGGCATTAGCTGAATGGTGGTTTAACACCAACTACCATACTAGCCTTAAGATGACACCATTTCAAGCCCTGTATGGCTATACTCCACCGCATTTGGCCTTCCCAGTCCAAGCCACCACTTCAGTTGCCACTGTGCAAGACTATCTTCAGAAAAGGGACCATATGCTCCAACTTCTCAAAGCAGATTTGACAAAAGCTCAGCACAGGATGAAGCACTTTGCAGATGCACACATGACTGACAGGTCCTTCTCAGTAGGGGACTTGGTATTTTTAAAGATGCAACCCTACATACAATCTACAGTGGCACTCAGGGATAATATGAAACTCTCAGCTAAGTATTTTGGGCCCTTTGAGGTGTTGCATAAAATAGGTGTTGTTGCTTACAAGCTCAAGTTACCAATTGGTTCCAGGGTCCACCCTGTATTCCATGTATCTCAATTAAATATGAAGATTGGTAAACAGGTTGCACCACTCCAAAAATTACCCTTGGTGGATACTGATGGCACCTTCATATTCGTTCCTGTGGAAGTCTTAAACTCTAAGCACATTACCAGAGATAATGCCTTGGTGTTGCAGGTACTGATTCAGTGGGATGGTGCACCTCCAGAAGATGCTACTTGGGAAGATGCCAGCCACATTCATTCTCAGTTCCCTGACTTCATCCTTGAGGACAAGGATGTGCCAAAGAAGGGGGTATTGTCATGTACCTAAATGGATCCAGGGTAACAATCCTGCTTGGGCTTGAGAACTTTAAATGTTTTATCAAACCCATTTAGCTTAAATGTTTTTAGGGCTTTTGTTTAGTCTATTACCACCCATTGGGTGAGTTGAGTAAATTGTAATCACCAATGGGTGTGCCTCTTCTTTTGTGGCTATTTAGTGGTCAAATGTGATTTGTAAGAACAATTAAGAAATTAATCAGAAATTTATTGAGGCTCTTCCTTAAGTTGGGAGAGAAGGTTATTGAGTTAATCATATATTCAACTCTGTACATGACACATCAGTAAAGGTATTTTCACTAATTCTACCCCATTGAAGAGGAATACCAAGATACTTACCTGGATTAGTAGAAACTTGCACCCTCAAAGCGTTAGCCAAACCCCTCGTGAAACTTCTTCCCAAATTGAAGATGTCAGTAAGGTGGACTTACCATCATTAATTTGTTGACCAGTCCAAGCACAAAACTTATCTAACATCAACCTAAGATTCAACGCATTCTTGTAAGAAGCCTTCAAAAAAATGATGCTGTCATCAGCAAACAAAGAGTGAGAAATTTGGGGGGCACCTCTTGCAATAGCAAACCCAGAGAGAGATTTATCAATTATGCCTTTATTCAACAGTCTAGTCAAATCTTCAAGACATAAGATAAAGAGGTAAGGGGACAGAGGGTCCCCTTGTCTTAAACCATTAGTGGGAATAAACCTAGATCTAGGGGAGCCATTGATAAGAACTTGAAAAGAAACAGAAGAAACACATTTCATAATCCAATCAATGAACTTAGGACTAAACCCTGTAAGATGCAAGATTTTGTATATAAAGTCCCAACTAATCCTATCATAGGCTTTATCAAAGTCAATCTTTAGATCCATCTAACCTTTAACCCCTTTTTTATATTTAAAGGAATGAATTATTTCATTACAAATAATGGCAGACTCAAAAAGGGATCTACCTGGGATAAAAGCATGCTGATTGTGGGACACAATTTTACCAAGAATGGGTCTCAACCTATTATTGATAATCTTAGTAATAATTTTCATACTAAAATTACACAAGCTAATAGGCCATTCTGAAAAAAATTCAGTCTAGCATCAAGTTGGACATTCTGAAAAAAATTCTTAACAAGAGCAACGACACTAGAGCCCACATAATTCCAGTATTTAGTATAGAAAATACCTTGAAGACCATCAGGTCCGGGAGCCTTGAGAGAGCCTAACTTTATAATAGCAGTCTTAATCTCCTCAACAGTCACTTCCCTACTAAGAAGATCATTATCAGCATCAGTGACCACAGCGGGAAAGAGGGTCCTTAGCTCACTATCACACAAAACACTGTTAGTAGAAGTAAAAAGGCTCTCATAATGATTAACTATGACAGATTCAATATCATTAGCATCATTAACCCGCTCACCTTGATTATTCTTAATCATGGAAATGGTGTTTCTTTTTCTCCTAACAAGCGTAGGCGTATGAAAAAACCTAGTGTTCATATCCCCTTCCTTAAGCCAAGAAATCCGAGATTTTTGTTTCCAAAAAGTCTCTTCTAACTTCAGAAGTCTAAGATAATCTATAAGACAATCATTCATTCTAATTTTGGCATTATCAAAAGGCCAAGAATAAGAATTATTTTGGGCCTTTCTAAGATTATCTTGGGCAGCAGCAATTTGAGTATGGATATCACCAAAGATATGTTTGTTCCAATTTTTTGACTCCAACTGAATCCTAGCAACATTATCAAAAAAACTGCCACTAACATCACCATTCATGTTAGTATTCCAATTATTTTTAACAATATCACAATATATAGGGTCCTCAGCCCATATAGCTTCAAAGCGGAAAGGTCTATGTTTAAACCTAGTTTTTGGCTCTAGGTCAATAAGAATGGCTCTATGGTCCGAATTAAAATAAGAGAGATGAGTTACCTAAACCTTGTTGAATCGATTGATCCAATTGGAGTTGGCAACAGCTCTGTCCAATCTCTCCTAGATATTAGCAGCTCCCACTCTCTTGTTGTTCCAAGTATATCTAGGCCCATTGAAACCCAAATCAATAAGACCACAGTTGTCCATGATATCTCTAAGTTCAAATGTTTGGCTAGGAGTATGAATTCTTCCACCTCTTTTTTCCTGACTTCCACCAATGACATTCAAATCTCCCATCACCATCCAATCAGAATTGGGAACATCAGACACAGCTTGAAGCTCAGTGCTTCCATAAATAATAGACAGGATCCAAGGACTCATGGACTTCGTGCTGACCACAGCATGTACCGCCCACCTTGTCATCCTAGTGGCTTGAATCTCCACCTCATTCGGGTTCCACAACAGACACATTCCTCCAGAAAAACCTTCAGGATCAACCAGTATGGATTCTTCATAGCCTAATTGCCTAACAATACCTGCCGCATGAGAAGCAAGAACTCTAGTCTCAAGCAAAGCCACAATATTTGGCTTATGTCTCTTCATCAACTTCTTCATAACACGAGTAAAAGAGGGTCTAGCAGCACCCATACAATTCCACATTAAAATCTTTATCGACAAATTATTAAATAACTTGGGAACAGAGATGAAACTGGAAGGACCTCTAGGAAGCTTCCTTTCCATCCTCCTTGCTACCGCTACTTTGTTCAGCTCCAATAGTGGAGTGAGCTTGGTCTTGAACTGCCGTTGGTAAAACATTTCCAGGTCCAAACGTGTAGTAAAGAGCATCTCGAACTTCAATAGATCGTTTGGGCTTCTTACAAGAGTTGGGGTTTCCACCATTGGGGCTAAATCCACCTCCAGAGTTGTTGCATCTTGCCACATCTTTGACACGCATTCGAGTTCTTCCTTTACCTGATTTAGAAACTCCTCCGGGTCCATGTGTGTCCAGTTTGAAGGTGAAATTCTTAATGGAATCATAGTTTGCTGGATTCTGTCCAAAAATATACTCCAATCCAGTTGATACTGTGTGTGTACTAAAGCTGGTAGCACATGGTTCAGCTGGTTTCTCAACTACGTGATTTCCTCCATCATTTGGAGTTTGATATCCACCCTTGAAATTTGTTCTATCACTATTTCTGTCAGATGGTTCTGCATTGCCTGAAGCCCCTCTTGTGCTCTCCTCACTAGAAGATCTTCTACCCTCCACTGCACCATTGACGGCTTTGGACAAGATTGTAAAAACATAGGATGGTTGAGTTCCATTTTCCTGAATACTGTTTCCTGGTTCCATCAATATGTTTTTGCCCTTACTTATAGCCCTCTGGTCATTAATTATCCCATCATTAATTCCCCTCCCACTAACCTTTTTAGCAGGGATACTTTTCTTACGATTAGTATTCCCACCAAGATGCTTGCAATTCCTCTTTATTAGCATTCATTTCCTTGATCTGTAACTGCTTCACAAACCCATCATCTTTCCCATCATGCATGTCACTATAATCATTATGATTGTTACCGTTTTTAGCATTAATTGTTCTTTCAATGGAAGTTTGATCACTCGAATTTTGTTCTACAAGAGATGCAAACCTATTAGATACACCCCTCCTACTGTCATGCACCTGTTTTCCAGCCTCTCCAGATCTATGAGGCATATCACTGTTTGCACCACCCTTCTGTTTTCTTCTAGATACAACTGTCCAGATATTATTACTTTTGTTGTTATTCATACTACAATCTCCTTGACCAGTAAAGCCATTCCCTCCACCTGATGTATTCTGAGCATCTAAAGTATTGAACCTAGAATTTATCTTATCATCCTGCACCATTTGGTTGGCTGCGCGAACACCATTTCCTATAGCCTTATTCTTCTTTTTGTCAACCAGCATCCATGGACCAAAGCTGTCATCTACATTAACAGGGCTATCTTTGCCACCACGCATACTTTGCTCTGGAATTTTAGTATCTGCAACATTAGCAGTGTTAGAGACACTAATTGATTCATGGACTATCTGTGGACAATTTTCCTTTTTGTGAGATAATTTCCCACAATGAAAACATATCAAGTTGACGCCTTCATATTCAATTTTTTGTTTAATGGGACCTATTTTAACTAAAGGAACAAGTGGTTTATCAGTACAAACTTCAACACAAACTCTAGCAAACCTCCCTCTAAGAACAAATTCAGTGGTAGTATCTACTTTAATGAGTCTGCCAAGTTTTTCTCCTACTTTCTCTAACACTGACTTATCAAAATACTCAAGAGGGAGCTCAGGAAGCCTATCCCATACAACAGTTGTATGAATTGAAGCTGTAGAGGGTTTGAAATTAGGTGACCATCTTCTCATTGAGAGATAATGTCCACCAATAAACCATGGACCCTCACACAGAGAAAACCTGTAATCATCTGGATTCTCAAATTTAAATAGAAAAAAATCAAAGCCAAGGTCAAGAATTTGTAACTTACCAGTTGGTTTCCACAATTCATTAACCTTTAAAGACATAAATTTATAGCCTACCGTCTTCCCTACCACTTTCCCAATCAGACAATGCTTCCATTGTTGAACAATTCGCTTCTGGGTATCAACGTCTAAAGAAACGGATGGAATACCATCTTCTGCATCAGCTTCACATGTAGTATCCGCGTTAATCTCTTCGAATTCCATCTTCAGGTCCTTCAATCCCCATTCCCGAAGGCAATATTCCCATCTTGCGTCAGAGTTCACGAAGGCATCACGATAAGAGATGGGTTTTGAATTTACAGGCTTTGTTTGTGAAGAATCAAAATTGATGTCTCCACTGCCAACTGATTGATCAATACTCATGTTTTCAGCTTGAAACCCGTTCTTCAAAACATTCTATGTATGTTTCTTCATTTGCCCTAGATATGTCTGTAAATCCATCATCTGAATATCAACTCCACTTGTTTTAGTAAGATTTCCACCATTATTGATAGATTGAATCCCACCAGGTTCAATTGTACGATCCATGATTGCTAATTCCTTATTAATCATCATAAATTGATCAAAAAATTAAACGAGTTGGAAAACGATTTGACGCCTGAGTTTTCGCCCGAGTTACGCTCTCTTTCTTTCCTTTGTTTTTTGTAAATAATCTCCGATTAGTTGGATAAAGGTGATGATTAGGATCTTCACGCCTCCCGGATGATGTGATTATTTCCAATAGACAACTAAGGCTAACATTCACACTTTCCTCCTCTGGTTGTTCCAGCGGGTCGTTTCTGAAGCTTTCATTGTATTTTTTTGAGAATTTTGATAAAGTACCCCGCTTTTTGGATATCCACTAAAAAATGCCCCCGTTTTTTTTAAATTTGTTAAAGTACCCTCACGTTAATTTTTCCATCCAGTGTTAGTTAAGAATAATTTAATTTACATATTTTCCCTTTTATTATTGCCACATTGATTTTATACATCAGTTTTCAGGTTCCTCGGGTCCGGTTCAGGATCATTACACCGCTTTCAGGTTCATTACAATATTTACCAAAAAGGGTTCATCATTTCAAGTGTTTTGGGGTTTTTGGTTGGAAGAAAACGACCTTCTACAACATTTTTTTAGGTTCGTCGAGCCCGGTTCAGGATCGTGACAACGCTTTCAGGTTCGTTACACCATTTTCAGGATTGTCGGATCATTTACCCTCCCCACCAAGGAGATGTAGTTCAGGGGTAAATAGGACTTTTAATTGGAAAGATAACTGCCACCTAGCACTTAACTGGATGGAATTTGCCTTTTGAATAAAACGGGGTATTTTAACAAATTTATAAAAAAATGGGGCACTTTTTTAGTGTAATGTGAAAAATAGAGGTACTTTATCAAGAAGCCCTTTTTCTTTTTTTTTCTTTTGGGTAGTTTGTTGTAAGTTTTCATGCTTTTCCCATTTCTCATATACCTTTCTTTATCGAGCAAAAAAACTAAAACAAAAATTCAATCTTAACATTCCCTCTAGAGACTTTGATAGGAAGCACAACCAAGCTCACTCGAAATACTTCAAATCTTGTATTCTTTTGATGAGAGATTTCGGATTGGAGTCTCTAATCTTGTTTTTGAAAGTACGGAGGATGTATATTTAAATAATCCAACTAACCATTTGTGAAATGGTTGGATGTGATGCTACTAGTTCGAAAATGCTCGAGCATTTTTTTTTAAATCATTTTCAAATAGAGTAGTGAAGGTTTTCCCGATTTCCCATCTCCATTTTTCCTATTTTTCATCCACTTCACAATTTCTAAAATCAATTTACTTTTCAACTATAGTTTTTCCTATGTACCACTTATAAAAATTAAATTGACTATAGCTATGACCATTTTATTTTTGTCTTCTTCTTCATTAACCTTTTTTTTTTCATTAAACAAAACCAAAGACTATAAGTTAGAATTCTTCTTAATAATTATCATTATAGTACACATGTTTATTTATTTTTGCCATTTAGTTCATTTAGAATTCCAAACACTTATAGCCTATTTGGATAGCACATCAAAAATAGCTTTTCGATTTCTAGAAATCGAAAAGTCAGAAGTAAGTGGGTGTCAAATTTCAAAATATTTTCTGGAGAAGTTGAAGTCTGAAGCATATTTATATCCAAACGCATTATTAATATGGAAGATTTCATTATCGAAAATCTATAAACATATATCTCATCGCTAGTTCAATCAGATCTAAGAAGATTATGTTAATTCTACTGAAAATACATTTTGTGAACAAAGTATAGAGATTAATAAATAACCTTATTAATCACCCAAGTTCAATCACTAACGTTTTAGCAAAAAAAAAATCTAAAGAAATGGTCGTCCAGTTACGAACGACCGATAATGATTTTAGTCAACCAGTTCCAGACAACTAGAAGTTACGGTAGTGGTTTCAATGAGTCAATGACTAACGATTAGGGGTGTTCGTGGTCTTTCAGACACGAATGACCATAGTTTTCATCTTTCCTGGGTTTAGAGTTTTCATCTCTTACATAAAAACAAAACATGACAGAGGGAAAAAATTAAAGAAACATGCAATGATCGAAGGTGGTGATAAATTATGGAGATTGTATAAATAAGTAGTGGTCAGTGGTGGAGATGGATATGGGAACGTGATTACCTAGGTTTTTTAATTGTTGGGTGTAGATAAAATAGTCAGAGATAGGATTGAGGGACATACAAAAATTTATATGAGCGGTGCTTGGGATAATTTGGGACTAGTAGAGGGCACGTGCAAACGCAAGTGTTATTAGATATGTTACATTACATTACTACAGCTAACATACTAAACTGTTAAAAGGAAATGTATTTGAAATATTTACAATGAAAAAGCTTAAGAACTAAATTTACCTTGATAGGATGCTATTGTGGTTTAGCGAATGAACTGGAGAAGGTGAATCCTTGATGTTGTGATCCTTATGTTTCTGATAAGGCTATACCCAATGTGATATGATGCAAAATCATTCATCTACACTATTTAAAATACTTCAAAACATGAATAGTGAAGAAAAAAGTAAAATAGTTTATATTCATATTAAGAAATTCTAAGTTACACAATAAATGAATTAAAGGTGATATACCAGAAAGTGTTTCTTTGATGCATTTTAACAAACAGTTAGGTGTTTCTAAAAGTATAGAGAAGAAAAAAAGAAAAAAAGAATTACCTGTTTCAAATCCATTCCCTAAAACCCTAAATCAAATCAGATGAAATTAGTAAAGCCCACTCTTCGAATTAATTTCATCTCACCTACAGAATCAAAGAAAAAAAAAATCATTAGCAGATAACAGCACGAATTAAAGAGTTTTTAAACACAAATGAAAACCCCAAGCACACATAAAAATCCTAATCCTAAAGAAAATGAGTAGCAATTAGAAAGTAACAGAGATTTGAAACTTTAATGTGAAGATTTATGTAGAACGGGAGAAAGATTAAAAGAGACCCAGTTATTGAGTTCAATATTTGAGAGAGAAAATGGTTCAAATTTGATTTTGAATCTGATCTCAGTTCATTTACCCAAAAAAAAAAATGTTATTCTCGGTTCTCGAAAGTTCTAGCTGAGTTAAAAAGCGCTTCTTGTCCCCACAGATAGAGTTTGACATACTTGCCCTCAAATTATTTTCATTCATTTTTTGTGTGCGTGGACATTTTGGTAAAATGGCCTTAAATGACCTCTTTGCATTATAATAGTAGAGATTAGGAATTAAAGGGGTGGAAAATAAGAAAAATGGGGGTGGAAAATAGGGAAAACCTTAGTTAGACAAGGCTGATTGAACTATTGAATCCGACAAATATAGCATTTCAAATAAATTATCATGTTAGATATGATTTGGCATATTTCCTTGTCTCTACTGGGTATAACAATAGTGTAACAAATATTAAAATTTTAATTAACTTCTTCTAGTAATTTTGTAAATGATTCAAATATATTTTGTCTCTTATTATGCAAGCTACAATGTTAACATAAATACTATAAATACCTAGTAAAGTATGTGTTCGTTGTTAAAATAAATTTGGATATTTTATTCGAAATCGGCATATTCATCATCTCACAATTTTTAAACAAATAAAAAAATTCATAAGAAATAAATTTACTCTCCAATCTAACATCCATGGGAAGAATCGTTACAAAAAAATTTCTCTTTAATCTGACATCCATAAATCCCCCCTCTCTAAGTGTGTAACTGTTAGACTTACACATGGTGGTCCGTATTTTTTAAGTGCAAAAATTTTCGTGAACAAAGAATTTACGAAGTCGTTTAAAGGTATTTAGATGAAAGGGGTACTATAAGAGCTACTAGCTCATGCTCATATGTTTGGTGTCTTTCGATATTTTTTTGTCATTTAGGGGAATTTTATTTCATCGTTGTAGGATAATTTCATCAATTTATGATGCCTGGTTCATGGTTTATTATTATCTATTTAAAAACATCATGATTCAACACAGTATCGTTTTGAATCCATACCCCAAGCAATTTAGGGCATCTGAGTTCGATTGGATTTACAAGAATATCATCAAAATACTCCTTTGTTATAGGAAAATATTTTATCAAAGAAGAAGATAATCAGATTAAATGGTCGGAGTTGATTCCGGTTTACACCATCTTTCATCCCTTCTACATATACAAAAACTGGGTATCTTCTCGGTTTATTGCACTTTCTCTTCGCGATTTACTTGTAACTAGAATATGACCCGTGCCGTAACGGCCCAGGCTTTGGGTAGTTGTCACCCTAATTTTTACTGGTTACTGTATTTTTAAAGAAGATCTTTCTTACAAAAACAAATGGTTTTTGTCCAATCTAACGACTCTGGATGACCATTTTAAAGTGATCCACGGTTCTCGTTCCTTTAAAAGTGCAAAAGACAAATCGCGGTTGAAAATGCTCCCCTTTTTACACCTTAATCCAACGACCCTGATTTGATGCCTCGATGATAACCTCTGTTAAGATTTATGTAGGGGAAAATTTGAAAGAAATGGAAAAACGTAATGCATCAAATTTATTAATTAGCTGGATATGAATAAGATTGAATATAGAAAATAATGTTGTTGTTAATGGTTTCTATAACGGACAAACAATTAGAGAATATTAGCCCTGAAATTTCGTTAGCTTGGTTGCATGAGTAGATGAGAACAAAACCCTAATTTATTGGTGTGGTGAGGGGATTTGTAATGGAAAAGAAGTTTAAGCGTATGAAAAAATATGGGACGTTGGATGAGGGCTTAAAAGGCGTCTTCATTTTCAGCCACGATTTGTATTTCAAATCTGGGAGACTTTGAGAGCAAATGGTGGCCGTGGATCGCAATTAAAATCACAAATGGAACCATCATGTTTGACAAAAACCATTTGTTTTTGTAAGATAGATTGTTATCTTAAATTATATCAGGGTTTTGATTTTTTTTGTATTTTGTTGTTCTTGTAGGTTAACATATAATCATTATTTTGATTTGAATGAATTGGAATATGCTCCAACTCATACAAAAACCTCTAAACACAAATTACCATGTATCATTTTGTGGTATATCTCGTATTAATTGAAAGATGTACATCTACTTATTAATTAGCGGGTATCAATTTGTGACAAACTCTAACAGCAACTTGGACACAAACTTTATTATCCTGGATAATTAAAGACCTACCCCCGGAAGACAAAAAGGTCATTTTGAAATAATTTCAAAAAAACCTTAGCCAGCTATTTTCCTTAATGCTAATTTACCGCTGATTAATTAGTGTTAATTAATCATTTTAGTTGTTACTTAACTATATTAGATGTGAAACTAGTTAATGTTAATCAAACTTCAAAACATGAAATGAATGAAAATATATATATTTTTTGAAAGAACACTGGACCAGAATTGGTGGATAGAGTGTCACTTGTAAGCTGATTCTGGGTTGATGTTCTTCATCCACTAAGAACACCCACAATTGGTCGATGTTTGTTTCTTTAAAAGCGATAGTCATAGAACAATCAGTAGTTGTTTAAGAGAATATACACTAATTTATGGACACTTCATTAAGAAAAAATTTCATTCAATCATATTTTTAGGAGATTTCATTCATCTCAAATCATCCTAACTCGTTTTCATAGGCATCACGGTTGCACTTAGCTCGTGCAACAATCCTTTTAACCATTAGGCGATCCTAGTGGACGATTTATAGTCTCGTGAAGGTTTACATAGAGATCTAACCACAAAATCTACTAAAAAACTACTATAACTCTTAATATTCATTGGAGGAATATCCGTCCGGCTAAAAAAAAAACCCGACATAAAGTCCAAGACATACTCCGAAATTTTGGATATCATAAATTGATATCTTTCATCAAATATGAATGATTCTCTCTTTTGCCTCTAAGTAGTGCGCTTTTGCGACTTTCTCCTACAAAAACACAAACATAAAATTGCTTTGTTAATATTGTTTAATTAGAAGATCAAACAACTTAAGCTTAAATGGACATCGTTAAAGATCCGTACTTCTATACCTATATAATCAACTATTGCATCTTGGATAAGTTGGTACTTATCGTGTATTACATAGATCATCTCTTTGCATTTTCATAATATCGCACATATTTGATACATATCTTCCCCAAAAAGTTTCGGGTTCAACCCTTCCGGATTGAACATCTTCACGTCTTGTTTCATTATACCATGTTTTGATTATGGACAATCTTCACTTGAATCAAATGATGGCATGCTTATACGTAGCGGATATGAAGTGAATTAGGGAAGAGTAGATGATGAAACTAGGTGTGTGTGTATGGGTGCGCGCGCGCGTTATTTGAGTACTGGATAGAATATGAGTGTATATAAGGTGTAATTTTGGGTCAAATTGGGTCTGGGAAATAGGTCCTTTTTATATAGAGGAAGGTCCAACATCTAGTTTTTTCAAAATATCTGAAATAATTGGGCAAAATCGGTACCCGTGAATATTAATAAAGACCGACTGCGGTTTGGCGGTACTAACTAGAATCGGTTTTTTTGGTTGTCGGCATCTACCGATTATAGCACTAAAAATCAACAGAAAATTTGAAGTTTCCTCTATCCAAAATCAATTTATATAGTTACATAGACCGACCGATTTTGATCTACAAAATCAACACACAATTGAAATCTACAGAATCGATAAATATGAATATCTACATAAACCAATTATGGGAAATCCACATGATCAGTTGATGTATATATTCATACAAACTGATTGTAGGCTTGGAACTACAAAAATAAGTTGAGTCCTGCATAAACCCATTACAAACCATAACTTCATTCATGTATAAACCCATTAAAAACCATAACGATTGAAAACCATAAGGTCATTCATGCTTTAAACCAATTGTGCCATAATTATAAACCATAAACCAAAAAAATGTTGCGATAACTACGAACAAAAAAAAGTATTGGAATCTAAACTTAATTAACATCGACATCATCAGCAGCATTAACATCACCATCATCATCAGCACCACCACCACCATCAGCACCAGCCCAAGCATAAGAAATAGCAAGTTCTTCTAAAGCTTCTACATCAAGTTGGTACAGCTGCTCAATTAATCTCCTCATCATGTACCATCCAAGCTCTAATTTCTTTTATCTTCCTCCTTGCAAATTTGTTAATCTCCCCAAGATCTTCATATTCAAGTTTCTATGCCAGTTCCAATGCTTGTTGTAGTTTGGTCTCTCGACCAAGTGCAAACTTGCATTGGGTTCTTATGATATCTTCCCTTCTTTGAACATCCTTTTCTTGGATTTCTCGGTTATAAAATCTCTAGTGGCTGAAATCCATATGTACAAAAAGTAAAATCAAAGCGAAAAGATATAAGTATGAGTGAAAGCCAAAGAGTCGGTGGGGAAAACACACATAAATATAAACCAACTCTTACTGTAAAAAAAATCTAATAATATAAAACTCACACAATCAGTGGATATATATATATAATTTAATTATGTCTTAAAAAGTTAACAGAAAACTGAAAACCTATGAATCTGTAGATAAGACATGTGAATATAAACCGATTCCAATGTGGGAAACCTAAAAAAACTATTAAACACAATCGGTGGATAAGCCACATGTATATGAACCGATTATGACAGCACACACAAAAAAAAAAAAAAAGTACAAAAAAATCGGTCGATGTTGAAGCATTCTATAAACTAATCCTGGCTATCTTATATAAATATGAAAAACATCAATAGAACATGTGGTTGTAGACTGATCTTATGTACTGATTCTACTGCATGTCCTTCATGTAATCGAAGAACATAACCAGGATCGGTAGATATGACTGATCTACATCCACCAACTCTGGGTAGTTTGAAAAAAATTTGATTTGCGAAATTCAAATTTTAGATGAGTAAAACAATAAAACAATGATATTGATAGGTAGGGTTGATGAAGAATTTCCTTAGATATATATCTGCGGTGGAAGTTGGAAAAAGGTTGAGATTATGGTTTTTAGATTTAGATCTTGGAAAGATTTTATAGAAATGGAAAGTTTTGGTTGCTTAGGGTATTAATATTTTTTTTGTTGATTAAAGAAAAGTGACGAAAAATCTAAAGAATTTTCTATTTATATATATATATATATATAGTAATTAAAATAAGGGATAAATAAAGGGTATGTTGGTATATTTTTCAAATTTTACATCGATGTGGGTAAAATTAGGTTTGCTGGCTCAACTTAAATGAATGACAGATGTACTGCGAACTTTCCAACTTATTTAGTGGCCTTGGAAGGTGGTCTGATACACATATTAACACGTATATCAATTTACAAGCACGGTGCAAGGTGGTTTTTTTTTTCATAGATAAGGTTTATTGACGACTTTAGAAATTATGGAAGTGATGTAGCATGATAAAAGTGATACATTATGTATCATTCATAATATAAATTTTGATGCTTATGGGTCTAACTCTAATTTCAAAGTCTCCCAAAATATCACATATTATAAGAGATATATGTCGCTCCTATTTTCTTTAAAAAGTCATCCAAATTTTTTATAAGCTACAAATCCATAACTTTTTGAAGTATAATCAATAAAAAAGGTGTTTGGGTGACTTATAAATACATTTGATCTAATAACATGGAGTTTAAAAGAGTTTAAATGACTTAATAAAAGTCATTAATGGCTAAGATATTTAAGTAATTTGTTTTACATTTTTTCATTCCAAAAACTCTCTCAAATTCTAAAATCCCTAAATTTCTTAATTTACTAGCTTTCTGAATGTTGGAAACAAATATCGCTTCCTTTTTTTACCAAATGCGTGCAAGGATTTGTGTAAACCGCTCATATGCATTAATTATGTACTCCATATAAAACTGACGTTCGGTAAGTAATTATAAATAAACTAAGGATCTTAGATCTGTGTCAACAATACGGATACGATTCGGTAGATAAACTAAGGATCTTGGATCCGTGTCAACACATACGGATACGATTTGGTCCATGCGGGCACGTACCAACGGATATGACAAACCATGAATCAAACAACTGTTAGGGCGATCCGTTATCCCCTTTTCTGTTTCTTTTGGTGGTTGAAGTGCTATCTATGTTGATTAACGATGCGGTCAATACAGGGAATTTAGGTGGTTTTCAAGTAACGGAAGGTGGAACTATTGTGTCTCACTTGAGTCGCTGATGACACAATTATTTTTCTTAATGCCTCTTCTGTGGAGGTAAGAACTCTACTTATTATTCTAATTCTTTTTGAGGTTTTGACTGGTCTAAAATTTAATTTAGAAAAGAGTATTATGACGAGCATAGGGGCGGATACAGTGGTTCATGACTTGCCTATGGAATTGGGATGTAAAATAGATGCTTTACCGGTCACTTATCTAGGGATGCCAATTGGTGCTACGAAGCGTAATGTGAGTATCTGGGACATGGTTATTCAACGTATGCAGAAGAAGCTTGCTCCATGGAAGCGAAAATTTCTTAATAAGGCGGGTAGAGTAACCTTAATCAAAATCTCGTTGGAGAGTATTGTTGTTTACTACCTTTCTCTTTACTACTTGCCAGCTTCGGTTGAAAAGAGAATAAACACAATCATGAGAAAGTTTTTGTGGGGAGAGGATGAAAATAATAGGAAAATGAGCTGGGTCTCTTGGAAGATGGTGTGTAGACCGAAGTGCAAAGGCGGCTTGGGAATTCGTAATATCATGCTGATAAACAGGGCTTTGTTAGCTAAATGGCATGACAGGTTTTCTAAAGAGAAGACGGCTTTATGGAGAAAGATTGTTTGCGAAAAAACAAAAGCGGATGAGGAGTGTTTACTCCCAGTTCAGGTGAATGTTCCGGTGGGCAGGATTATGTGGTACGAAATTTTAAAGTATCAAAATGAGTTCCATGACATGATTAGAGTGAACATAAATAATTGGAGAGGAGTCAGGTTCTGGCTGGACAGGTGGTTGGGCAATTACTCGCTAAAGGAGAAGTATCCTAGGCTTTATAGGATCTGCAGACAAAAGAAGTCGGTTATTGCGGATGTACTTGAGAGAAATTGGAATTTGGTGTTTAACAGGGAGCTTGACCCGGCGGAAAGAATAGACCTTTTGGAAATTAAGTACGAAATTCGCAATACGGTGTTAGCTCAGAATGGGGACGAGGATCAAATCCAAGGTGAGGCGAACTCAAAAGAAATTTACAAGAAACTTTCGTCGGTGGGTGATGATTGGGAAGGTTACTCGATTCTTCAGAATAGCTACGCTCCTCCTAAGGTCGTTTTCATTTTATGGGCAGCTATACACGACTCCGTTCCTACTAGATATATGATGCAGCATAGGGGAATGGTTATTCCTTCGGTCAGCTGTTTATTTTGTGATGCGGTGGAGTCGTTGGATCATTTCTTTATGGGGTGAAAGGTGGCTAATCATCTATGGAATTATTTCTTATCATCAATGCAAGTATATTGGGTGATGCCGGACTCTTTTCGCTCGTTTATTTTGAGTTGAAGACTTCATAGAATTTCGAAAAGAATAAGAGTTGTTTGGGAAATTCTCTCGTTTGCTGTTTGTTGGGAGCTTTGGTTGGAGCGTAATAGAAGAGTTCATGGGGGAAGAGAAAGGTCGGAAGTTGAGTTGATTCATGCGGTGAAATTGAACATTTGCCTATGGAGTTTGGATACGGAAATTTTCAAAGGTTATTCAACAAATCAAATTCTAAATAACTGGGATGACTTAATTATTCTGTAATTAGCTTTTTTTTTTTTATTTTGGTGGTGTTCGGCTAAACTCTTGTATTCAGTTCTTTTTCTTTCTAATATATCCTTTTCCTCTCAAAAAAAAAAAATCAAACAACTGTTAAAAGCTTTATTTCTTCTCATTTTTTTCAGAAAAAGCATGCAAACTTGATTATTGTTATTTTATTAGAATAAACTTGATTATTTCCTCTTAATTTTTATTTCCACTTTAATTCCAGACCTTTAAAGTGTATCCAATAAACGTAGGAGACTCAAATAGAAGACAAGACCTACCACCACCAGCATACTGATGGAAAAGTAACAAGTCCTCACATGACAGCAATTATTCAAGACCATGCATCTTCCTCATCATGCAAACGAAGTCATAGACTTTTGTTTGTTCCAGAAGAAATTTAGCAAAAGTTTCTCTCTCCATGCATTTCTTCATCCAAGCTGAAAATTTAGGGCATTCATACTCCACTTTGAAGTTACCAAAGACTTCATATGCATGAAACCAAGAAGTAAGAGGAATTGTTATGATATCAACAAATCCAAAAGTATCACCACCAAAGTAATCTTTCTTTCCCAAAGCTTCCTCTAACACCTTCAAAATCTCTAAGAATTCTTTCTTTGCCAACTCTAATTCTTCTCCTCTCCCCCTCCATATATTGCATCCAACATCAAATACCTGCCTCCATTAAATTAACGTCAAATGCAGCACTATAAATCAAGATATGGTTTAATGGTAATATGTTGTGGAGAAAAATGAGTTTTAATAAAAATATTTTGGTCTTGGTGTGGTTTTATCTAGTGACCTATGGGTCCAAGGATACTTACTCATTTTATGAGTGAATGAATCTCTCTTTAGTCCCACATTGGGTATAATAGAGAAGGATCTCCACTATATAACCATGCGCATATGCCATACACCAAGTCCCTTTCTACACGAATTTATTTTTGGCGAGTTTTCTTTAGGAAATTAATTCCAAATTAATTCTTAAGAGTTTTATTTATGGGTAAATTCTTTTTACTTGTTTTTGAAGAAAACCAAAACCTAACTTGATTTGCAAGTACCTAACTTGATTTGTAAAAATACATATTTTTACCCATGCGCATATGCCATACACCAAGTCCCTTTCTACACGAATTTATTTTTGGCGAGTTTTCTTTAGGAAATTAATTCCAAATTAATTCTTAAGAGTTTTATTTATGGATAAATTCCTTTTACTTGTTTTTGAAAAAAAACAAAACCTAACTTGATTTGCAAGTACCTAACTTGATTTGTAAAAATACATATTTTTACCCATGCGCATATGCCATACACCAAGTCCCTTTCTACACGAAATTATTTTTGGCGAGTTTTCTTTAGGAAATTATAATTCCAAATTAAGTCTTAAGAGTTTTATTTATGGGTAAATTCCTTTTACTTGTTTTTGAAGAAAACCAAAACCTAACTTGATTTGCAAGTACCTAACTTGATTTGTAAAAATACATATTTTTACCCATGCACATATGCCATACACCAAGTCCCTTTCTACACGAATTTATTTTTGGCGAGTTTTCTTTAGGAAATTAATTCCAAATTAATTCTTAAGAGTTTTATTTATGGGTAAATTCCTTTTACTTGTTTTTGAAGAAAACCAAAACCTAACTTGATTTTCAAGTACCTAATTTGATTTGTAAAAATACATATTTTTACCCATGCGCATATGCCATACACCAAGTCCCTTTCTACACGAATTTATTTTTGGCGAGTTTTCTTTAGGAAATTAATTCCAAATTAATTCTTTCTTTTTTTTAATCATAAAAAATTTTATTACCAAAAATGAACTCAAAGTTTAGAAATAGCTAATCTTGACAGGCCAAGACCAATTAAAGGAATACAAAAACACAAAACATATATGTAAAAAATGAAAGATCCTTGTACAATTTTTTTTAAAGAAAATCTAAAATAGTGAGCATCTTCTTGTTCCATTATTCTCACAGATTCAGGTCTCCCCTCATACAGCTTTATTACCCCTCTGCATAGCTTTGCCCCATCTTTTGCAAGTTGATCAGCTGAGGAATTTATTTCCCTATATGCATGCCTGAAATTGATGCTTCTCAATGATTCCATTATTTTCTTCCATATGTTCTTAACTATCCAGGGTATTCTCCCATTTGTGAATGCCAATATAACAGCTTTAGAATCTAAGCTGATACATATATCCAGCAATTTTTTATTTACAGCCCACTCTCCAGCTACAATCAGTGCAATTACCTCTGCAATGTAGTTTGTTGTTGTACCTAGCCCTCCACTACCAGCTCCTAAGCTTGCTCCATCACTTGATCTTGCTATGAAACCAAATCCTGCAGCTCCTGGATTTCCTTTTGCAGCACCATCACAACAAATGAGAGTTTGGTTAAGATGTGGCAGTTTGAAAAATACTTCATTCACTGCAACACATTTGCTCTTTCTCCCTTTGATACCAAAATTCACAATAATATTCAGATCATACATACCATTATTCATAACTCCCTTAACTATGACTCCACACTCCTTTGTAAATTTAAGGATTATGTTCTTGAGTTTCACTATGCTTGGATCAATATTTTCATGTAACTTCAAGTTTCTTGTCATCCATAGCTCAACCATCACAGAAAAGGAACTTATGTACCATATCTGTTTAACTGCAGAGCTTTTATTTTTAACACAAGCCAGTAATTTATCAAACTTTTTTGGAGCATTAATAGTAAACATACCTCCCAGCCAACTCCATATCTCCTTACTGAAAGAGCATTCCCACAGAATATGTTCCATATTGTCTTGACCATTACCACATAAATAGCATTTGGACACAGTATCAAACCCTTTGTTCCTTACACTCTCTTCAGTTGCACAAGCTCCTCTATGCATCTTCCAAACATTACAAGATATATAAGGATGTACATAAGGCTCCCATACATCCTTAGCCTAATTTACATTCTGATATTTAACCCTTATTTATTGCACTGCATTTGCAACAGAAAATTTACCAGTTAAGTCAGCAGCCCATATCCTTTCATCATTGCCTTTCCCGATTGCTAGTAATTCATTTGATTCAAAAAAATTCATCAATTCTCCAGGAATATTCCATTTTCCATCTGTTATTAGATCACTTACTTTCAGTCCCCTATTTTGTTGAACAAATGAGTCTGAACTGTAATGTTCTATGAGTGCATAATCCCTAACCTATTTATCTTTCCAAACTGAGATATATTTTCCATCCCCCACCAGCCATCTACTCCCTTCCTTAAGCTCATTTATTACCCACTTCAAACCAGGACAGATAGAAAATTTCTTGTAACCAGTTATCCACTCACCATTCTTGTCTTTATACTTTTCTTTCATATATCTAGTCCATTCCTCATCTTCATTTTCAATTTTCCAAAGTAGCTTCAGAAGTAAAGCTTTATTCATCACTTCTAACCTCCTTAAACCAAGCCCTCATTCATCATAAGGTGCATTGACCCCTTCCCATTTAACTATTACTAGCTTCTTCACTGAAGGATCACCAGTCCATAAAAAGTTTTTTATTATTCTCTCACATTCTTTTATCACTGTTTTAGGCCATTTGTACACTTCCATGGTATAAAGTGGCATATTGCACAGCACAAACTTGACTAAATCCAATCTGTCAGAAAAAGCTAGAAGTTTTCCAATCCAACCAGCCAATTGTTTCTGTAATATTTCCACCATCCCCCAAATTAATTCTTAAGAGTTTTATTTATGGGTAAATTCCTTTTACTTCTTTTTGAAGAAAACCAAAACCAAACTTGATTTGCAAGTACCTAACTTGATTTGTAAAAATACATATTTTTACCCATGCGCATATGCCATACACCAAGTCCCTTTCTACACGAATTTATTTTTGGCGAGTTTTCTTTAGGAAACCAAAACCTAACTTGATTTGTAAAAATGCATATTTTTACCCATGCGCATATGCCATACACCAAGTCCCTTTCTACACGAATTTATTTTTGGCGAGTTTTCTTTAGGAAATTAATTCCAAATTAATTCTTAAGAGTTTTATTTATGGGTAAATTCCTTTTACTTGTTTTTGAAGAAAAACAAAACCTAACTTGATTTGCAAGTACCTAACTTGATTTGTAAAAATACATATTTTTACCCATGCGCATATTCCATACACCAAGTCCCTTTCTACACGAATTTATTTTTGGCGAGTTTCCTTTAGGAAATTAATTCCAAATTAATTCTTAAGAGTTTTATCTATGGGTAAATTCCTTTTACTTGTTTTTAAAGAAAACCAAAACATAACTTGATTTGTAAATATACATATTTTTACCCATGCGCATATGCCATACACCAAGTCCCTTTCTACACGAATTTATTTTTGGCGAGTTTTCTTTAGGAAATTAATTCTTAAGAGTTTTATTTATGGGTAAATTCCTTTTACTTGTTTTTGAAGAAAACCAAAACCTAACTTGATTTGCAAGTATCTTCCCCTTTAATTACAACTCGAAATTATGTTTTAAAAAATACCAAAAATTCTTCTTTCGTTCTAGGGTTTCTCCATACGTTTTACTTCCATCCATGTTGCTGAGTTCGAAGAAAGGGTAACTTTTGTTGTGCTAACTCAAGTTATATCAGGCAGTCTTATCCTGGACACATCTTCGTTGTGAGGGGTTTAGCATTACTCAACTCGAGTATACCCGCGAACTAATATGTTAAGATTGTTGGGATCTTGCAACAATGAACAGCACGTTAGATGTATCAAAAATAATATATAAATAACTAATCCGAGACAACTCTACCGAAACAACTTGTTGAACCTGTGATTCTGCCTTGGTCAAGTTATTTCGGTAGAGTTGTCTCGGATTAGTTCTTTACATATTATTTTTTATACATCTAATGTGTTGTTCATTGTTACAAGATCCCAACAATATGCATAATAACAATAGACGTTTGTGAAAAATACTAGAACCCCCCTACTATATGGGTTCAATATATAGAAGCCCCACTAAATGGATCCTCCGTTATCAACTCCATACTTTAAGAAAAGGATATTATTAGGCCCGAAAAATCAAATTATCTTCAGATCAGGCCCATAATTAATTATTCTGAATTTTAATAATGGCAACATTTCCCTTTAGTATTTATACAAGAGGAATACAGAAGATATTTTTCATTTCTCAATTCTGTTTCTCTCTCTTCTCCATTCATTTTCTCTGTCGGCTGCATCGAATTCAGATCGACAAAAGAAGAAGACAAATCGATCTGATTAGGTTTTAGTTGAATCTATGTTAGGTTGATCTACAAATATGAATAAATGATTCAATCGATTTCATTTGAATCTAGGTTTTAGTTGTTTCTAAGCTGCATCAGGTTAGGTTTTCGTTGGTTCGGCTGGTGTTTTTTTTGAAGATTTTGAATTGAATCTAAGTTTCAGTTGATTCGAAGTAGCAGAAATCATTTTCGATTAGGTTTTTGATCAGGTTCATCATTTTTGTTCGATTAGGTTTTTGATATTTTATTTCGTTTGATTCTGTTCAGATCTGAGAAGAAGAAGAACCTGATTGTTTTTGAATCAATGGAAGATCTTCACAGTCGTTTTAACCTTAATTACTTACTTTTTGTGCAAATTCAACAATGGAATCAAGATGATCTTCAACAACAGCAAAAATGAAATCGTCGTATGAGCAAAGATCCGCAAATCAGTAAGATTTCTCTCATTTTTTCTTGAATCAATTGGTTTTAAATCTAGGTATGCGCTTAGATTATTGTTTTTTTTTTTTGTTGATGATGATTACATGTTGTTATCAGTAATTGTAGAGTGTATTGATGTTCATCAATAGTGTTTATAGATTGTATGTATCATTTGAGTATTTATGGATGTCATAATTCCTTTTAATTTTGAGCATCTACTTATTACAGGAATTTGAGAGATGAAAATGGCGTTGATTCTGACAAGGGGAAGAAAGTCGATACTGTTGGCGATGAGATGAAAAGTTTAGGTGATTCAAGTGTCGGCAAAGGTTTGATATGGATGCTTGGTAATGCATTACTGTCTAAATTATTTGGTTTTCTGTATATTGTGGTAAAATGTGTATCATGCATGCTAGGGAGTTCCATACTTTGAAGATTCTGTTTCATGGACCTATATTTTGGTACTGACTCTTAGATTTTAGTATGATGCCTTCAGACTCTACGAGTATGCAGTGATAATTGGATGTGTAGATACTAGTTACACATGTTAATTATATGTGTAACTGTGAGTTATATATGTTTATTGGATGTGTAACTGCGAGTTACACATGCTAATTATATGTATAAAAGTTTGAGTAACCACGAAATGATGAGAAGTTATGTTTATTAGTTTCATGTGAAAACTAAGTAGATGCCTTCGGATTGTTTTGTGTTATGATGGATGATGATGTTGTCTGTGTGTTGTTGCTCATAGTATGATGAAAAGGTGTTGCATTTGTATCCTGGATTCATTTACTTTTACTATTTATTTGCTATTGCTAATTTAATGTGATTTGGATTTGAAAGTATGATTTGTTTTAGTGTTTTATAGGTTTGTGTTTTTGGAATATGTGTATTATTGCAGTTCTGAAATAATTTCTCAACTTTCACATTCAAAAAGACATGTAAGTGGTTTGACTGTAAAGTAAACAAATTGATATGTGAAGTAATGGTGATCTTTAACTTGTCTTATCTCTTATTTGCAGAGGGAAGTTCACTTGCATCGATAAATCTAAAAGGAAACACCTGGAAACAAGATTCCTTGGTAACCACAATTCTACAGAAATATCCATATTGTTGTGTATCTTCTAGTTACACAAGCTAAATTGGATGTGTAACTTCTAGTTACACATGCTAAATATATGTGTAACTTTTATTTACACATACTGACTGAATGTGTATTTTTTCACAGAATCATTTAAATCACTCTCAAACAATAGTCAGAATCTCTTTGTTCATCTATTTACTTGAAAGTGTTGCATTATTTCCATTAATGTTGCATTCTTTTCATTCTGGTTCGATTTTAGTTTGCTTATCTTGAGTCTTGGCCTACAAATATGTTGTTTGATTAAAGAATTTATGGTGGTGTTGATGGTGGAGGTGCAGCTGCAGGTTTTGGAAGAGGATAAGGAGGCAGGGGTGGTAGTGCATAAGGTTTGGAGTTGGTGGTAGTGTTTTGGTATGAAGCGGAGAGGTTTTCAACGGATGTTGGAGCTGTACTAGACATTGTAAGTTGGATCTACTTTATATTCTGCTTGTATTGGGTTTTTTTTTTATATGTTGGTAGTCATGATATTGCTAGAACATGTATGAACAATAGTAAGTTGATACTGGTTCTCCAGGTCGATTATTTATTGGTTTTAAATGCCAAATAGCTTTTAGAATTTGTTGAAGTAAGTGTAGGAGAAACTAGTGAAACAACAGAAATGATCAACTTGTTGTGAACGCTTATAAACTATTAGCTTTTAGTATGATTCCTTCATACTTTACGAGTAAGCAATGATAATTGGATGTTGGGAGTATTGTTTATGGTTGTTTCTACGGAAATATGTGATATAATGGACTTTTCTTCCTGGAACTGTAGCAAAACTAGGAGCTAAATATATGCTAAGTATATGTGTAACATATATGCTCTGAGTACACAATGCATATGGATGTGTAACTGCAGGTTACACAATCTATATGCATGTGTAACTTCAGGTTACACTAGCCATATGAGTCAGGCTTCTCTTTGCTCAACGTATATATTGTCTAAAGCTCGGTAATAACAAGTAAATTTGTTCAGTACCATGGTTGTTCTTGAAACACAAGTGGTCTTCTAGTTGGCGTGTTTTCATAGTGTTTTAATAGATGTAGTAGCAAAAAATTTGTTGTTTGAGCTTATGCTGGTTGGATAAGTATTAGTTTTGAGTGTCTCCAGATTACATTGAGTTATTTTCACAATGTTGTAATGCTTAGTTATTTTGCTTTGTCACTGGTCTTGCTGAGATTGTATTTCAGTAGTTATATAGATGTGGAACTACTAGTTACACAAGCTATATGGATGTGTAACTTCTAGTTACACATGCTGTAAAACCACATATATTACTCAAAAAAACTTGCAAGATGGAGTTTATGATTCTTCTGTAAACGTCAATGAAACAACTAATCATGTAATTATGTTATTCATACAGGATACAACTGTGCAGCCGAGGAGTCGTGAAAATATGGGTTCTGGTGGAGCAACAGTCCAAAAAACACAGTGAAGTATCACATTTGCTGACATTGCAGGAGTCGATGAGGCTAAAGAGTAATTGGAAGATATTTTGGTATGCCTAAGAACTTTCTTTATTGGTTGGCAGACTGTAAAAGTAGTTATACTAGCAACTACTAGTTATATACCTTTCAAATTATTATGTTGCAATTTTTAGTTGATTAAGTGTTATTGAGTAGATTTTAATGTTTAAGAATCGCAAGTAGCTATGTGTGATATCCTTTTTTATAGCCTTAATGAAGAATATGCTATGAGTACACAAGGCATGTGGTTGTGTGACTATAGGCTACACAATCCATATGGATGTGTAATTGCAGGTTACACAAGCCATATGCATGTGTAACTTTAGCTTACACGTGTTAATTATAAGTGTAACTAATGATTACACATGCATAACTGTTGATTTTGGGGTTTAACTAATGATTACCCATACATAAATATTGCTTGCATTCTGCATGGTTTTTTATATGATGGAGTGCGTTCAGTTGAATGATTACAGGTACTGGTACAGCTGTAGTTAAGACAGTGGTAATGGAATAGAGGAAATGAAGCTAGCTGGTGCTGAGATTTGTACTCAGTTGGTGTTGGTTGCAGTTACAGAACATGGTTTCCGATGGAATTGATATGTGGTCAGCTATGGCCTGAGTCTGAGAACTCAATTATTGTAAACTATTTCTTGGATTTCGCTTTCCATATCTCTTGTTTTAATTCGTTTATTGTGTTCAAACAACCAATTACTATGATTGTAGTAATTGATGAACGGACAAATTATTGTAAATGAAAATTAAAGTAATACATGTATTTTATGATGAATAATGTTATGAACCTAGACGAGATTCATAACAAGAACATTATAGAGATGAAAGTAACGCCAAGATCCTCACGGATCAAGCCTCCCGGTTCAGCGAACACGGTTTGATCGATTGAAACGATCTAGTTCTTTTCATTAATTCTTATATGCCTTTCACTTACAGGTTCTCTAGCTTATAAAGCTTAACACATAGAACTACCCTAGATCTTATGGCTATAATTCCATCCTAAGTTTACATCTAAACCGCTCATTACAAGGGATAAGGACATCCCTACTACAACTAAAGGCTGTAAACTATGCTAACTTCGCTAAACACCAACATCCAAATGATACGGGCGCCCTCTTCCTCAGCTAGGGACATGACAAATACCATACCCTTCGGAACATCCTTGTCCTCAAGGAAGAATGATGCGAAAACAGGCAAGTCTGATGAAGAGTCCTTCAAGGTTGCATCTTGAAAAGAGGCTGACGTAGATATTGATCTAGTGCCGGAGAATGACTCGTATGCGTGCCAGTTGATTGCTCTCCGTCGGCTTCAATTGAATCTGCATATATGGTTGTAGTTACATGCATGTCTTCCCTCCTACTTTAGCATGCCCATCGCTACAGTTGGTAGTTCTCTTAGTTGTGGACGTGTGTTTGTGAGATGAGTGGACCTGTACGTACTGTTGTAGCTAAAAATAATCATCTAAAACCTCGCCAACAGACCTTGTGGACGTGCTTGTCGTTTTCACTTCCGTTTCGAAAAATAACACTCCTTTAGAACGTCATTTGTGTCGAAGTAAGAATCCCAACAACTGACTCTTTGAAAAAAAAAAAAAAAATCTCCCATGTCCAAAGCTCCAGTCCTTAGTGTAGGACCAGAATATCGCCACAATTATATTCACGAGAGATTAATGACACTTCTGCGAGCGTCACTGAAAACTCTTCAACAACATTTCACGAGCATCACAAAATAATTCAAAGAATGACGAAGTTGACGACTGAAGAAATATGAGAAGAACATGTGTGTTTCACGATGGTTACAAAGTTTGCGAGAGGATCGCAAGATAGATCCGAAATTAGAGGACAACTTAGTTGTCACCCATTATGTAATTTCCTATAAATAGAGATCTAATAGATTGAGAAAGAGGGGAATGTATTTTTTAGAGTGGAGAGAGTCTTAAGGAGAGAGAAAGATTTTTGAGAGAGATTTTTAGAGAGAGAAAAGATATTTTTCTTTATCATCTTCTTCCCCAAAACTAGATTTAGAACTCCATTAATGGAGATTATCAAATGTAAAATCAAATGTAAACTTTAACAATCATAGTAGAGAATCATGGATGTAGATCAAATTGATCGAACCATGTAAAAATCCGTCTGTATATTTACAATTTTTAGAATTTTAGATATCAAATTAGTTTAGATTAAGAGATTATTATCAAGATATTACAAGGGGTGTGTTGTGGGAAATCCTGCAACTACATTTTGGCGCCGACTAAGGGGAACTGGAAAATAGATTGCTCGTTTAGATTAAGATCATTAGAATTAGATTTCACTAGATCTAAAAGTTTCAAGACTAAATATGGAAAGCTACAATGAAAGATCATGATTATACAACAAATAGAGAGAAGGAGATATGTTAAGTGGCGGATGAAGAAAATATCTGCAGAATTGCGTCAACAAATCATCAAAAAGGACAAATTTCTTCTCACTTTTCTTATTCTTCGTTTCATTTTTCAGATCTGGGAATTCCAAAGCATAAATTGAAAATAGACTTTTTGTCAAATTAAAACTTTGCTTTTGGTAGAAATTTGGTTTATTGTGGAAGTCTTGAATCTAAAAATGTTTTGCTATGAATTTGTAGTAACCAAACTTCGTTTTACAAATTTGTTTAATGAATTTCCAAAAATGTCAAATTTCGAGGTTTACTGTTGATTAGAGATTTACATTTCGTAAGAACAAAATTAAGAGGATTTCATTGAGAGTTTTCATTCTTCATAGGGAGAAATTACTCATCTTAATGCTCTATAGACTGCTAACTAAATTTACTGATCGTTTGCGATTCCACGCAAAATTTCATCAATATAGATTTTCGAAGAAAAATGAAGATCAACCAACCTCGCGAGAAACGAAACATCGCAGTTTCCAACTAATCTTTGACAAGATGCAGCAAGCAAGAGAAAATGGATCAATTAATGCTACTTTTTCAACAAACCCAGTAACAAGATGCAGCGAGCAAGAGAAATACATGTTTTGTAGCAAACAAAATAATTAATTTTCATGTGAAGAGACGAATGCCAGCTGACAATTTGGGTAGAAAAACTACATTTTGGAATATCGCCACAATAAAAAGGAAATAAACAGCTTTTGGATATTTTAAATGCCGCTATTGGAGAATAATTAGCATTTGCAAAGGGCACTAGCGATTATCACCACTATAGTAAAGAGATAGAATGGAAAGGATTTTGGATTGCCGCGAGCAGCAACGTAAAAGAGTGAAGAAGGACAACCCATAATAAGCAATCAAAATCCACAAAGAAACGACTTTAAGATTTATATTCAGCGAGATCAATGGGTTTTTAGTCAGGACGTCTTTAGTCAAAAGTGGATATTTCTCATCATAAATATCTTTACAAGAGATTCACTGTGGCGAGGTGCTCGCGGAAAAAGGAGGGGTTAGCAGTACAAAAACATGGAGGCGTTAGGATGGTATACGTTTTTAGTTTACAATATGCATAAACATTTCTAAAATTTTGGAGATCTGATCGCAGAAATGATGAAGCACATTGGGAGAAATGAAAATAATTTTGGAAATCCTGCGGTAGTAACATTTCTACAAAGATGATATTGTTTTGGAAGATAACTTTGAAGGAACATTCTGCGAAGAAATAGAATATGTAATGAGAAAACTTCGCATCATGTGCAAAGATAGAGCAAAAAATGAAAGGAAAGAAAGAAGCAGAGAAGAATGAAACGATGATATGCAAAATATGCAGTGACAATTCTTTGTATTTTTCCCAAATGCCTATGTGGACAAAGAAAAAACGTTTTGGCAAAACTAAATCGTGGGCCTCCTCATGAGAACAAACAGCGAACAAACACAATTTGCCTCAATGGATCTTATGAAATTAATAAACAAGAAGAATATGCTACGTACTAGTATACGAAGAAAAGACAAAACTAAGTCAATTTTCCTCCTCGTGATGATATGAAATTAATTACGTACTTGAGTATGGACGTAACACAGAAGAAGAGAAATGACGATACTATCGCAGCTGACTTGAGTATGGACGTAACACAGAAGAAGAGAAATGAAGTCTCAAGTAATAGAAGCTAACCTGCGAAGTGTATAATTCCTGAGAAGTTAAGCCAACCTGCGAGCAACACCAACTTATCATCAGCATACATTACTACTCCAACACCATCAGTATGCCACTAAAGTTATATTCCCCAAATGAACAGCAAAACGTCATCTACATCTCGTGGATTAAAGTTTAGTACATTAAATTCACATGACAGATATACTCACAGGGGCTAATATTCACGAGAATCTTATGTCATCCATTTTGCATGGGTATTAACAAATAAAATTTATGATAGTGGGATTTGCGTTGATAAAATGTTTGGTGAAGACAACGTTTACTTTGGTTAGAACTCGACTAGCAAAGGAGTTATGCCAATGTGCGAAGTTTACAACCAAAATCAGAGAATACAGCTCACAAAGAAAATTTGCACAGTTGGTCACTGGCGAGAAGAAGAAGCTTAATATTACAAGATCGAGCCTCACCGCAATAATATTTTTTCACGATTTTTCTAAAGTTGCCTGACGAGAAAAGATACATATAAGAGCAACAAGAATGAAGAAAGTTGACGAGAACCTCGCAAGTTAATTTCGCAAGAGAGAGTTAGAACAATTGGTAGGGTGCAAGGGGCAGATCAAAGGTTTATTTCTCATTTCTTCTAAATTCTCAAGCACCTCCAATACTTCGCGAGAACTGGCAGCAACAGCAAATCGCCAAAAAGGTAAGTACCATTTCCTTAAATATTTTACTTACAGAAAATGAAATTTTTTGATTTATATTATCGCCAGATTTCAAAGAAAATTTTTAAGATTTATAATATTTCAAAAAAATTCAAAAAACTTTTGATACATTTTACTAAAAGCGATATAATCGCAAGATTTCAAAAATTTCAAAGATTTCAAAATATTTCACAGATTTTTTGATTTGATTGAGAAACAGCAATACAATCGCCAAGAATTAAAAAAATTCAAAAAATTATAAAAAATGAGGTCATCGCAAAAAATTTAAAAGATCGCAAAATTTTTCTAAACTTTCAAAGATCACTTTCAAAAATTACAAAAGATTACAGAAAATGGAATTATCGCAGAAATTTTCAAAGATTACTAAGGTTACAGTAAATGAAATTATCGCCAAAATTTCTAAGATTTCAAATTTCCAAAATACGCGATACAATCGCAAGATTTCAAAGAAAATTTCAAAGATTTCTCTAGAATATTTCTTTTACGTAAAGAAATTTTGGTTTAACAAATGCGATAAAACCGCAAGATTTTAAAGAATATTTCTAAGATTTCAAAATATTTTAAAGAATATTTAAACTCACAGAAATGAGCAAAACAAATTTTTATCAGAGCTGCGAGTGTAATCGCGAGATTATTCAAGATTATATAAAGAATTGACAGAAATGAAAATATCGCGAGAAACGCGAATATAATTTCGCAGAGATTTAAAGAATGGGACGAACCTTTATGGCGTGCACCCTAGTTCGTGAATACAATTTCGCAAGAGGCAAATTTAGACCTTAAAGTGCGTCATATAAGGGGGTATCTGATTGCATGGCTCAGGGGTAAGGTTATACCGCTGCTGGATCCTGAGTCATGGAGAGAAAGGGGTCCATCTCTTTGAGATACCTATCCAGAAGAGGTACCTTGGATTTCCAACTTTATAAGGTTATACCCTGGTTGGACGACCGAGGGTCTCTTCTAAGAAGTGCAGAGTATGACCAAGGCGCCGAGGTACACGGTTTAGCCAAGGATGCCCGGGACGGACGAACCTACCCTGGCCATCTTTGGTAAGTCTTGGCTATGATGCACTTGGACTGAAGAAAACCTCACCTAGGGTGTAGTCTTGTAACTATAATCCATATAGGCATAAAGGACAAGAGGCTGCTAAAACAACTGGTTGTTGGTAAATCTGGATGGGAGGATCTAGTCTTGTATGGACGATGTTCCCTCCTTGAAGGGGCAACCAGGGGGGAGATAAGGGCGGCACCCTCCATTAGGGAGCTAATAAGTGTCTTAAGACGGCAATGTCATGGGGATCTAAGATCGCAAGATCATTTAGGCCTGTCATATTGTCGCGTAAATTATACAGAGGCAAAAAGCCAAATGAGAAAAAGTTAAGATGAGATCAATGGGTTTTTACATGAAAGTGTAAAGACGTCCTGCGATTTCATCGCAAGACGGCAATGTCATGAGACTTTGATCTCGCGAGAGAACTTAGACTTGTCATATTGTCGCATAACAGGCGAAAAAGCCTCAAGAGAAAAGATAAGGCAAGATCAATGGGTCAATACATGAAAATGTAAAGACGTCCTGCGATTTTGTCGCAAAAAGAAAAATTGGCTAAATAAGACCTTTAACTAGGAAGGCAAAATAAGACCAATAGAATAATCTCAAACATTAATTATTTTCTTGTAAGAATGCAGGAAAGATTTGTTCATCGCAAGAGAGATAGCAAGTACTATTCAGAATCTCTCAGAAATACTATTCAGAGTTTCTCAGAAGTATTAATTAGAGTCTCTCAAGAGGAATATCTACAATCTCGTAGCATTATTCACAATCTCGCCACTATTCATCGCCACTATTCACAACATTATTTCAGAATCTCGCAGAAACATTCATAATTTCGCAGAAAAAATCAGCAACTCGAAACGTTAAATTCGCAGAAACATTCATAAATTTTCGTGCTAATTCAAAGATATTCTGACTATTCCAGAATTTCGTAGGAGAAATGATTATTTCGCAGAATATGATCATTTTATCAAATGAGGCAGAGGCAATTCGTTCATTTAACATTTTCTCAGGGATTCTTCCTTCATAGATAAAGAACAGAGGCAACTGTGGATTACCAAGAAAACATTTTATGTTCTTTATCTTCTCGCAAGAATCATTTCCAAAATGGACTAGGATTTTCACCAAAAATGAAGTAATAATTTCACGAGAACAGAGGCAGTACTTATAACTTTCATTCAAAAATGGATACTTCTTATATTTAGAGGATTGAGTACTTCTTATACTTCTTCAAGGATACTTCATACTTCACGTACTTCAAGGGATGATGCTTCTTATTTACTTCGCAAAAGAATAGAGGCAAGTATATACTTTTCAAGTCCAGTATTCTTTCGCTCGTTCCTTCATCAACAAAGATCAAAAATTACTACAACAACAGATTTTTTCTTAAAGATTATTTTTCAAGCAATATTCAAGAAAAAAGAGGCAAGATGTAGGACCAGAATATCGCCACAATTATATTCACGAGAGATTAATGACACTTCTCATGAAGCGTCATCGAAAACTCTTCAACAACATTTCACGAGCATCACAAAATAATTCAAAGAATGACGAAGTTGACGACTGAAGAAATATGAGAAGAACATGTGTGTTTCAGGATGGTTACAAAGTTTGCGAGAGGATCGCAAGATAGATCCGAAATTAGAGGACAACTTAGTTGTCACCCATTATGTAATTTCCTATAAATAGAGATCTAATAGATTGAGAAAGAGGGGAATGTATTTTTTAGAGTGGAGAGAGTCTTGAGGAGAGAGAAAGATTTTTGAGAGAGATTTTTAGAGAGAGAAAAGATATTTTTCTTTATCATCTTCTTCCCCAAAACTAGATTTAGAACTCCATTAATGGAGATTATCAAATGTAAAATCAAATGTAAACTTTAACAATCATAGTAGAGAATCATGGATGTAGATCAAATTGATCGAACCATGTAAAAATCCGTCTGTCTATTTACAATTTTTAGAATTTTAGATATCAAATTAGTTTAGATTAAGAGATTATTATCAAGATATTACAAGGGGTGTGTTGTGGGAAATCCTGCAACTACACTTAGCTTGATATCTCTAATAGGACCCCTACTGTACTTACGAACTCTGTGTGGTCGAGTTGTTGCAGGCTTTTCGAACCGGTCTGTATCACATTTAGGGTGCACGATGACCTTCCTCCTCACCACATGCCGCATAGTTTCACCCCCTCGCATTGCAGGTCCAATTGTTTGCATGACACCCCATAGACTTGCAGGAAACAAACTAATTCCCCATATCACGGAGACCAACAACTTTAATTCAGTACTGGCTTCAATAGTTGTAAAAGGAATTCCCAGCAAAACGTGTCGTCTAACTGGAGTGATGTTATATACCTCATGAGAAGTACTTGGACAGCCCCTCCAAAATATGAAATCAAGCAATTTTCCTCTGTCAAACAACAAACGGCCACCACCCGTAGTATACCATTTCCCATATTGAAAAGTATGCTTACAGCAGCTAAGTGCCAACTTGGTAATTTTATGAAAGTGAATGCAAGTTGATTACTGATCTCATCCTTGAAAAACACACTGCTCCTATAAGTTCCTTCATCGTCACAGCTCAAAATTGAGAAATGAACTGTCATGTTAACGCATTGCATACTCCATAGTTCAGGTGAAACCAATTTGAACTTCCACCTCAAGTACTCCACCCACCATCTCACATGTAAGATTTTAATTACCCTGAGCATGAACTTGATACGGTCTTGTCTAACTTGAGCTTGATTGGCTTTATAAAACTCATGTGAATGACCCGCAATAACTAGCAACAAGTCTTCATAATGGACCTTTGTAGCCTTAGGTTGGAGCTGCAAGAGAATAAAACAAGGACCACTCCTGACATAATGTAGAAGTACTTGTACAATTGTTTCCGGAATACCATATAACACATAAATAGACACTGGGTAGTGCAAGGAGAAACCCACTCTCAAGAGCTCAAAACAGTTTCCAACAAGTGTGGTAATCACCCTAAGAGGATAGTAAGAAAACCCAACAAAATCATCTGTTCTAGCTGATGTGTAATAGGCTTTAACCAATCGGACAACCCAAGCAACATGATCCACACAAAATAAAAGCACCTGATAGAATAGGACCCATTGTTGCAACCCACGGAACCCATGAAGAATGATATTCAGCTGATTAAAAGAAAGAACCCTGAAGACACACTTAAAACTCTTTGATTCAACCTGAACAGTATCCCATGAGCCAGGATATATGACTGCAATCTCAACAGGAAAACCATTCTTCAACGTCAAAAGAAAAAACTTTTCTCTCCACTTATCAGTCAATTGATCAAACAACTCGTGGGACTTCCCAATACCGGCTACTCTAGCCAACCAGAGTAACAAAAATTTATTTTGATCAATCTGTTTAACAACCAGTTTACTACTAACACCATTAGTACCAGCCGTCACCAGCACCAGTAAAATGAAATCGCTAAGGAGCGCATGGACCAAATACTCTTTGTAATTAGCCATTAAAATGAAACACATACGGAGTATAAATAAATCAGAATGAACTGTATCAACATAGAAGCTATACTCAATAGAAAAATATGAACTCCCCTTAATGATTTCAAACTCGTCTCTAGGATCAAACAAGGAACATTTAGAATAAAAATACTGATATAAACAAATACCCCCAGTCGAACCCTTCAGAACACAAGCAGCCATTGTACCAAAAAAATCCATGTACCTTCTCAATTTCACACACCAATTTCAACAAAACTGTCTAAATACTTCTATCAAACATTTGAACAAAAAATTTCCTATCACCACTAATGTTACCCCCATTGATACACATACTGACCAATGAATCCCAAAATTGAAAATCAGGATGATATCCAAGCATTGGAATCAATTCACAAGCACAATTCCTATTGAACAGATCAAGTAAAATTAACCCATGAAGAGCAGTCACACGAGAAGGATCCAAACACAGTTTATAATGACCATCAAAATAAGAGTACCTCTTGATACCTTTAAAAAACTTTCCTCGATCAAACCTCCTATGAGCAGCAACAGTGATAGGGAAGACACGTTCATAATTTATTAACTGGAAACTCACCTTACCCAGTTGAGGTTGCAAGAGAAAACCATCCCCAACACCATTCAAATTCCAAACTACACTCTTAGGCGTTTTATCAAACAGCTTGCCAGCGATATGTCTGTTTTCATTTTTAACCAACAAAAACAGTATTGAATCCTCAAACAATCTTTCTAATTTAAAACCATGGTTTGGAACATTCCCATAAACAGATTTCCAATCAAATTTATCCACCTGAATTGAACCTACATTGGGTACCAAAGAACCAGGCTTATTTGAAATAGTACAACACTTATAATTCCCAATATCAGAAAAACCCCTCATAATTCCAATTTATCTACCATGATCAAATAGAATACGAGAAGAATTGATAATAATGTAAAGACCTTCACAAAATAATCGGTTAGGGATGTTATTCGGTGTTACCTGTAAGCTCATCAGATTTTCACAATTAACCTCATTATTCATAACTTGCTTAACAGTGACCCCGTCAGGAAATTCTTCCTCTATGTCGAAGAAAAACAAGGGAATGAGCGATTCGAAATTGACTGTAACATCATCTTCTTCTTCTTCAAAGAAATAAGAAGGAATCAACTCAGAATCGGAAGATTCAACAATATCTATAGAAGGTTCCTTCACTCTGAATGGAGGTTGATGGGCTGGGGCAGTATATTTAATAAACAGGATCGACCTCAACTTCAATATTGCCTTGTGATTCAATTTTGACCACCTACGAAGGGATTCCTCACGAACTAGAGAGATAGATTTCAACCAATATGCAATGCTAAACTGAGAATAGTCTAGTTCCTCTCTTGCTAACCGTTCCAACTTCATGATAGGTACAATCTTTCTATTCATTTCGACCCATTTTTCCTCCATTGAAGAATCACTTGTAATTGCAGAGTACGCACAAGAGCTACTGGATGATACCAATTGTTATGAACCTAGACGAGATTCATAACAAGAACAGGATAGAGATGAAAGTAACGTCAAGATCCTCACTGATCAAGCCTCCCGGTTCAGCAAACACGGTTTGATCGATTGAAACGATCTAGTTCTTTTCATTAATTCTTAGATGCCTTTCACCTACAGGCTCTCTAGCTTATACTAAAGCTTAACACAGAGAACTACCCTAGATCTTATGGCTATAATGCCATCCTAAGTTTACATCTAAACCGCTCATTACAAGGGATAAGGACACCCCTACTACAACTAAAGGCTGTAAACTATGCTAACTTCGCTAAATACCAACATCCAAATGATACGGGCGCCCTCCTCCTCAGCTAGGGACATGGCAAATAACTTGTAGATAACCTTACATATAGCATGTGTAATAAAAAGTTACACATGCATATGGACGTGTAACTTGTAGATACACATGTCATACGCATGTGTAACTTCTGCGTACACATGTGTAACTACAGAGTACACATATATGTCCAAGTGTAACTTTGCATTACACATTTTATATGAATGTGTAACTTCTGGATACACATGTCATATGCATGTGTAAGTTCTGTGTACACATCATGTTGGTGGTGGTCGGCAGTGGTGACGGTTGGTGGCGGCGCCGCCGTTGGTGGTGGTTGGTGGTGGTGGTCGGTGGCCGACGGCAGATGGTCGGAGGTGGTGGTTGGCGGCGGCGGTGATCGGAGGTGGATGGCAGTGGTGGTCGGAGGTGGTCGGAGGTGGTTGGCGGTGGCTGTGGTGGTTGGAGGTGGTTGGAACATCATCACATAATATTTTAATAATTTTGGCCTAAATTTAAATTTTATTTAATTATGTGCTTGACAATATGCATAAGGGTATCAAGGTTTTTTAATAATTTAGGGCCTAGATTTAAACTTCTTTAATTAAGGGCCTCATATTATGGGTTATTCATGGGTTGGGCCTTAGGCTAAGTTTCCCTAGACGTTTAGGAAAAAAAGAAGGTACCCAAAGCGGGCATATACGAAATTAATTAGCGGGTTCTCTAGACTTGAGTAAGCAATAATTGGTGATCACCTTCTTGTCAATGAAGTCGGCCCAAAACCTTGCTACTGATTTTTCGTAAGGGCAGGCAGGGAGGAGTGAGGGGGTTGGCCAAGCATCGTCAATGTAATTAACTATAATGCTGGACTCGGGAATAGGTTTGCCATTGTGTATCAATACAGGAACTTTCTTGTATACTGGATTAGATACAAGCAATGATTCACTTTTGCCACCAAACAAATCCTCTTCTCTAGCTTCAAATTTAACACCTTTCTCTGCCAATGCAATCTTTTCTCATAGCAAATGGACTAACCCAGAAATCCAATAGAACAACTTCGCCTTTGGACATGATTAAAATTGTAGATTGGTTTTCTCAACTTCTTTTGAAAATTGATTGATGCTTAAAGACACTATCGAGGCGCATTTTATAGTGAACTTGGGTATCCGCAGTTTTCTACAAAATGAATCCGACAACATTTTAGGTGAGTCCGTAAAAAAAAAAAAAAAAAAAAAAAGGTGAGAGTTACAATGCTTTCCTTTTAACGAACGGCTCTCTCGGATTATTCGCAGGTCTTCAATAGATATCTTCTGAGACAAAACCAAGGCATGTAATTTGAATTTATCTGTGTAAATTGGTTGTTTCAACCTGTATTCTTAGAAGAAAACCTTGTTCTGTTTTCCACACACCACCAATTACGTTATACCACTAAGAACTGAGTTTGCCAAAAGGACACGAATCCGAGCTGCAAGACTGATTGTAGAACTGCAGCATCCTTTTACGAAATCATCTGATAAAGAGATTTCTGTCTGAAATCATCTGATAAAGAGATTTCTGTCTGAAAGTCTCTAAATTGTTAGGGTTGTTATCCTGATATCAGAGGATACATTTACTACGGGTTTAATAATCAAGTCGATCACTATCTGTCTTTAACAGTTACCATCTCTAATACCATGTAAGCACGTTTGAAATAGTGGTGCACAAAACCAACTACACTTTCCTATCTGACATTTACTCTGGCCAACATAGACAAAACACAGATGACTGAAACAACAATATGAAGTATGATAAAGTTGGTTTGGTGACTGATGGCGTGCATCGTCCAGACCTCATATACGCCTAGATCAACCATTCATTCATATAGAGTTCATATTCACATTAGTAACATAGGTGCAAGAAACCCCACAATCGAAATCAAGGGTCAATAAGACGGCAGGGGTGAACCAAGTTAACCTATACCATAATCTGAATTATTTTGCAAAGCAAAACTATAATATACTCCCTCCGAGTCTGGAAAAGAGTAACTACCACTTTTTCATTTTAGCCACACATGGGGAATGGGTATTCAACTGTGTTAAAAAAGTAAGATGACAAGTATGTCCGGACTTGAAATCTGAAGAATTCAGCCGGACTAACTGTGGAGTGTATGTTCTGAAATAATGGCAGTAAGTAGAGCATAACAGAGATGAATCTTTGGAAGTATGTACATGCATATATTGTTTATGTACATTTGTATACAGAAAGAAGTGAGCAGAGTCAGCAGACTCATAAAACAGAATGAATGTTCCAGATACTTACATGGGCGAATTCTAACTGTAGAGTGGTATGCTCAACTTATGTTGCTAACTTGTCTTTGAAGGATCTTGTGAAACTCCAACACAAACACATATATGAAGAAAATGTTCAGGATTTATCAAGTTTGTTACGACCCAAGAGAAGGGAATGTCCAATTTGGGTTCTATCCCTTGGATGCGTACAAGCTTAATCTCAGACTTACCAGTAGGGTGAGAAGGATATAATTGTGTTTCATTCTTTACTGTCACCAACTCTGTTTTCCTCACAGTGTTTGTATCTGGATCAGGATCAGACAAATTACTCCCGCCAATTCCTGGTTCTTCCTCAAGTTCCAATTTAGATAACTCTTCATCGATTGAGGGTTCATCTGGAAAGAACTCCGGGAGCAACATTTTAATTGCATCATATAGGTTGAAGATTTTACCTGCAATAGTACATTAGCAATCAGACAAACCCCTCAGACTTCAGTCAAAGAATCAAAAATCATTTAACCAACAGAAAGAAAAAACGCAAAATGGACACCAAGACCAGGTTTTTATCTCATGAACCAGCCAATTTAACAATGGCTTCAAATTGCTGTTAATTGATACTCCGTCCGTCCCAAATTAGTTGAGCTATTTGGTTTTAAATTTTGTCCCATAAATAATTGAGTTATTTCACTAATCAAGGGGATATCTCTAAAACTACCCTTTTAATTGATTATTGTTACTATAAGAAATATGTATAATTTGATAGTCATGTTTATATTCGTTACGTAGATGTTTTAAAATGTATTTCAACGGTATAAAGTTTACAAAAAACCGTGGCATAATTTAAGAGATAAATCGTTTCTAAGTTTTACTAGTTATTATCCACAAGGGTATAATTGTAAAAAATACTTAAACATACTCCCTTTCCTCCTTGCCTTAAGAATTGTGCAAACTACAACTAGCTCAATTAATTTGGGACGGAGGGAGTATATATTAACTTCAAGTTGTACATGAACTTCCTAAACAAACTGCTATATGGACCCCATTAAACACCAGAAACCAAATCGTGAAGTGACAAGGGATGAAAACAGGTGTGTATGTGGGGCAGTGGACTTCACAGTCCACAGATACGACGGCTGCAGTTTGGTCTGCGGTGGTAGTCGGATTCCTAAAACTGCTTCCGCGTCCTAGTGAATGATCGCATCTGATGTCATGGGGAATGATCGCATCCCATGATGAAAAGGTTTTGCCAACACCTGACATTCCATGATCCTGATACTTCCTAAAGTCGATGTTTTAGAGCCAATTTTCAACTTGTAAAGTTCCCAAACTTGCTGCTGTTACAAGTTTCCATTGTAAATGGGAGTACTGTAGTTTCATCATTTTGTTTATGTACACTTAGACCAAGGTCATACAAGTAACATGCTCTCAGCTGTCCCAAACTAATTATTAGAATTGAGGATGTATTTGCACTTTAGAGTATTTTAAAGTGTCGCAAAATGAAAAGGTCAGTATATGTGTAAGTCACATATTGCTTATATAATCAAAATATCCTCACATTTCCCATAAATTTGTGACCGGAGCAACATCAATCTGCTCTTGCCAATTATACTTCAACATTACTGCTTCTGCATTCATTTAAGAAATTGTACGACCACACACTTCTTGTTGTCATGGTAAGAACAGATTCTAAGTGACACCCAACACCTTTTACTTACCTTAATGATGCAGGAGCATAAAGAGCTATCTTTTCTTTATGTATGAGTCATTACATCGTTAATACGTCATATGACTTGCTTATAGATTAAGGATGACGATTTAAAGTATCTTTTTTAGGATTCTTAGCTAGGTAACACTAGTATAAATAAGTTTATGGAATGTCTTTGCAGGCAGTATTTAATATTATTGAATTCTGTTTGAGTTGAGTTTCTGCTAAGAAGAGTTCTTTATTCTACGTTCTGTGTGAATAGAAAACTAGTTTTCTTCTTTTACTATTGCTGTGCGATAACTTAAGAACCCATAAACTTGCATCCACTCATAGATTCTCAAGGAACAGGCATTGATAATCCTCAAGCAACCAAGCTTCCTTACGACGACTACTCTCTGTTTATTTCCTATTGCATTAGTTCTAGGACCCTCTAGTGAGCTAAAGCATATTGAGTTAAAAAAATCCTAGCATCAGAATTATATAGATATATTTAAACGGCTCAATTCAAGAGAGCTAGAGAATACCTTCTTCCCGCTGAATCTCAACAGGCTTATTCATGTAGCAAATTCTGTCCCAGCTATCAACCGGAGGTACATCTTCTAAATCATCAGTATACTCGCCAACATTCCGGACGTACAAACGAACTGGGATTCTGCCTGACCAAGTCCCAAATACCAAGTGAATAAAGATCCACATCAACAAACATTATCTAGAAAAAAGTGCTTGTTAAGTGATCAAGTAGCTTGAGGAGAACCCATTCTCAAAGTCAGAATTCTAAATGAAACAGACACAGTAACAGGCTTACAGCTAAAGAGGACCGGTATATTAAATTAGCCGAAGTAAATGCACATATTACCAATTCTAAGTAGTATATTGAACCCAAAAATTGTTTGAGTCACAACGTGTGTAAAGGTTCTTCTACTACCAAATACATTGGTGCACAAAAGACCAAATTCACTCAAATTACGTTGTTAAGGCAAAAAAAAGTTATTAATGATTAACCAAGGTTGAACAGATTGCAAGTAAATAAACTTCGTCTATATTTCCCTGAATCAAAAAGCTAATAAAAAAAAAAAAAAAAACTTTGGAGACTATGCTGAACTTTCGCAGAAAAGTTGTCGACTCAGATAGGTGGGCGAAAGTAATATCTGTATTAATCTAGCCGATAACTAAGCGAATGAGGTCATCCTCTATAAAAAAAAAAAAAAAACCAACATTTTCATAATTTAAAAAAAAATAAAAAATTAATTGTTAATATTTAGATTAGGTCTGGCAGAGACTAAAGTTATTCACAGAAATTGGTTGACTTGATCCATGGAAAACAAAATGACGTATTCATCCTACAAACTAGTACTAACATTCCATGAAGGCATAACAGACTACATTCACATAAAATATATTGACACATCTGAGTTTATGAGTTTAAGATTGTAATTCACATCCTTTCAGATCAGAGTATCAAATTTAATAACTGCCAACTTTTCAGGACTTTCTTTGGAAGCTTTAGTTAGGTTTCTCAGGTAATCCTAGTTATGTAAACCACTGAATAATCCATCTCATATCTCAACTAGCATTTAAGCACTTACTAAACGTAAACGTGACGCCATCTAGCAAATTTCTCAAGCACGTAATATGTTTATATTATTACCAAGATCTTGGGGTTATTTCAGATTGCTACTTGGGTTTCTCAGGGTAGATAATTCGATTGTTCCACATATGATCTATCAATCTGAACTAACCTAGGAAGTCCATGGGCATCTAAACATCACAAATATTATTTATTGGAAAGGTGACATCACAAACATCTGAACTAACCTGCTCTGCTAGGTCCAACACTATCTGCTTCATTATTGCTTTGTCGAGGTGACATCACTATCTTCGTGTAATCTTCTCCGACTATTCCAAGCTTCAGCTTGGATGATATCCGAAGATATGCTTCCATCTCACCTGAAGCAAAGTGAAAACATATGTATGCCTACTAAGTTAATACAAAATGAGATATTGCACATATTCTAAGTTACTAATAAACTACTATTGATGCGTGCCAAAAACTACGTACAACAAGATTCCAGACACCAAGATAAAATAGTTGTTCGCTTATCTATTTTAATTGGTTTATGTATTCTAGCTGAGTTTGTAAACATCTCTAGAAAGCAGAAAGCCCCCATTCAGGGTCTCAAAATCCTTTTACACAATTGATCGCAGCATTTCTTTTAATCAGATAGGAACCCAGATGTACCAGTTCCATCTTTTAGGTTTAGACGTCATGATAAACAGCACAAATAAGCAATAAAAATAATATAAACTTCAACTATCTTGGTTTAATTATGAAGACATACGATTTAATACAGATCGCCAGAGTTCAAATTGATCTATTTGGGACATATTCATGACATTCTTGCTGTTCCCGTTAATTATATACGCTGCCTGCAAACACAATTAAGTACCATGAGAACAAAAACAAACAAAGAAAGAAAGACCAAGTAGTATGCACTATTTCGTCAAGCAATGCGATTACATAAGATCTTGAGATTCTATTACTAAAGCAAAAGACACACTAAACTGTTGTTAACATGTATCAATAAAAGTAACCAAAAAGAATCCATGAGAAATGCTTGAATGTAAGATGAATTGCTCCCACCTTCAAGCAAACCTTACTCTTAATAGGTCTCCGACGCCATACCATTTGATCCCATCAGAAAATCTATTTTCTTAATAAAATGTTCTCAACAGTTACGGCCATCCGTCTAGACAGCAATGGGTGTTTACAATGAGGTGCCCGCTCTATCAGGGAACCACTACCAGATTGGAATTTGTCCAGAATGATGCTACTGTCGACCAGTATTGGAATTTGTCCAGAATGATGCTATTGTGGACCAGTATTTAATTATCACTGTAGTTTCTTATCCTTATTATGTGTCTAATAACTATCTACAACTACCTATTGTGTATTTGAAATCAGGAAGCCTGCAGTTAAGGATTATTCCTATTTATAAAGAAATAAACTACTGTTTAAGTGTTTATCGCTCGAGTTCTTGTGGATTCAAAACATAATCCCCTTGAATCATCAAGGTTCACACTAGTTGATCAGACTGTTAATTCTCGACTCTTTGCAACCGCTTCGTCATCAAATACTTCCTAGGAATGTAGATAAGATATTAGTAAACCCAACCCAGCATTACATAGCGGTAGCATATCCATATTTGGGTATGGACAGTACACGACTAATAGCATTTTCTCAAATAGGAAACTTGTGACTTCTCAAAAAACTTGAGAAAAAAATCCACAGCACATCACCCTAACCCATCACCTAGATTTTCACGTTGTTTTATACCCTCCAAAATTTAAGCCCATCTTTGGGCACATCCAGCCTACATGTCCAACAAGACTAGATGAACCTCACGATTTCTCACCCCCATCCTCCACCATTGGACCCTTTAAAACTGAGCCTTCCATCCATAATATGATACCAAATGTCCAATATCCCAATGGATGTAACACGTTGGTAGTGAAGCTGCCTACCTCCCACAACAATGCACCGCATGAACAGTAAAAGCATTACAAACCTCTCCAAGCAGGTTGGTCCTCAAAGTCATCTATCATCAAATTTCATCCGAATATCATAGCACTTTAGAACTAACCTACCCTCAGCGCCCAAGTCAGATACTCTCTTTCACGGGATGCAATATAAAAATTCATGAGATTCTCAACCTAGGTGGTAGTTAAACAATTAAACTGAGCCTGGCTGTAGGACTAGGTTTAAATGCTCATTTATAAAATACGCAAAACTATTCTAAGAACAACTGAATGGTCCTTCTTGGTGGATAATTGGAGAAAAATATATATGTCAGTAGCTGAAACAATAGGTTATTAGTTATTACTTACTTGGCAGCTCCATTCTAAAGATAGTTAACAATTCTTGTGTAGGAAGTTAAGAACTACTAGGCTACTACAATGCATACGTTGGTATATATTTTCTCACAGCTACTACCTACGACAAAAGAAATCAAGCTAAGAAACAAGATCGGCAAAGTGTACAAAACAGATAAAAATATTCTGAAGATGCATAACCACGAAAAACTCAAACAAAATAAACCGCACAATACCCTAACCTCTTTCAATGAATTAATATAACTCCATTTTACACTGTCTTCACCTTCACAAGGGCTTAAAAGATCTCCTGGGTATCCTCTAAAATGAACCTGTTAAAACACCAATTGTTCAGTTTGCTTTTGCAAAAAAGACACTCTAAGATACAAAATCCAAATAAGTAAATAGAATGTCTGACCGTCAAATTCCAAGGCCTTTCTGGCTCTAGACAAAGAAGATCAAAAAGAACTCCGGTGGGTATGTACCTGAAAGCAAATCACAATAATATAATCAAATTCCACATTTTCTCAGACTACGCAACCATTCAAACACCTGTCCAACATTCATCACGATGGTGCTCCTAATGTGGGTTACTGTTACTATTGTTCGACAGACTATCTTCAGTTAAGCAGTGTATGAAAACCACATCCAAATGATTCTTGAATGATAAGAAGATGAAGTAATCGATCATGAACAGAAAAAGAGAAATGGTATACCACTTGAGGGGCATGCCTTTGAAGTCAAACCAGACCGTGTCCACTCCTGGTGGAAGTGTGTCGCTAAAATAAGGCTTTATCTGAGGCACAAGCAAAGGCAGGTATCCAATCCGAGGAGCCAAAATCTGAAAATACAAATATATAGAAAGTTGCATAAGATTATGACGATTATTCCATACAAAGGTGCATTTTAAGTCCTTCATTTATACCAGGTTTTATATGCGACATTGGGCATTAAACCACACCTTCCCATAATAACCAGTAGAACATTTTACCCAGCCCTGACAAACAAAAAGAAACCGTAACCTGATGTGACAGCATGGACTACGAATCAATGCCCCGATTTTCATGCTACCTATCCCTAAGTTACCTATACTATGCTTTCCTTCCTGAGTTTAATTTTGCCAGGAAAATGATGATGTGAGAATGCATCAACTAATAACGAAAAATTAAAATCGTAATGAGTTTCATTTATTTTTTTTAAAAACGCGTATGACATTCACACTATATACCTTTCTTTCTATGGATGTTTCAAGATAACTAGTTGCTAAAAATAGTAATTTAAAATTATCTTGAATTACTTAAATTACCTAAGCAATATGCTTCGGCAAAATTTGAAGAAGTAAAAAAGGAAAGAAGTGATTAAGATTGTTCGATGGTATCAGAATATGAGAACTCAGCGAAGGCTTAAACGTGAACTAGGGCATTTTAATCAGCCTATAATTCATTATAATTTTAGGTTAATGATCACAACTTCTCTCTATATATACAATGTGAATTAAATCAAAACCTAAAATCAAGATTGAAAAAGTATGTTACCAAGATCTAAACAACATATACAATAGGTATTTGAGAAACTGAGATCATTATTATAAAGGGGGGAGAAAAAAAAGTACCAGAGCAGGTTCAGGAGAGGGAAGAGTTGTAATTTCAGATTCATGAAGATGAATCTGAAGAGGAATCGCTCCTTCCCAAACGTACTTCTGAGCTTCCGATCCAACCCCTACCATTCTCTCTCTCACTCTCTAACTCTGAAGAAAAGAATTTCAGTGGAAAAAACCTCTCGCTCTGTCAAAGCTTTTCCGTAGAGAATTATAGAAGCAGCCAGCAACAATCAGAAAGTAAACAGTAGAGTATGTTTGCTGTCAATGGGTACCCGTTACCCGCTACCCGGAACCGGACTCGCTTAATTGTGTCCGGTTCTGGGTCCTAAAGTTGGACCCATTAGCAACTTAGGACCCGACGGGTAATTACCCGATTGGACCCGAATGTTAACGGGTAATACCCGTCGGGTACCCGTTTATTTAACCTTTTAATCATATTTTTAGCAAAATTATAGGTATTTTGCAAGTTTCGGCTTTGAATTTTTTTGATTTTTGATTTTTTTTTCTTACATTTAATCTTTATTTAGTACATTAATAAAGAAATAATAATAAATTTTTATAAAAATAATTTATATTCAAGTTAAAAAGAGAAAGAAATTAAGATTTTAAGATTTTTTAATACCCAACGGGTACCCGGGACTTTAAACGGGTCCGGTTCTAGGCCAACACATTATGGAACCGGCCCCGGAACCGTTAGGACCCGGAACCGATGTTGATATGTCGGGTCCGGTTCTGGGCCATGTACTACCCGGGAGGACCCGGACCCGTTGACAGCCCTAATTTCAACCCATAATGTTATTCTAAAGGAGCCCCATAGCTCAGGTTCTCACAGGAAAGGAGGATGCGAATCGGTCGGAAAATTGAGTTAACTCAGTTTCAAAAATTTTAAAACTTTGATCATGTTGTGATCATGTAAAAAGTTTTTTCAATCTTAACTGATTCCGATTTTATATTCGGTGTTTTTACTTGCATTGATGCTTTTACATTATTTCTTTTTCTAGAGGTACCATCTTTTTAGGTCCATTAGGATACTATCTCAAAAGTGATTTTTTAAAAAATTGTGGTTCGTTTGTTTTCTAGACTAGATCTAATCTTATCAATCTCTTTACATGTTCACTGGATCTCTTTGAATTGAATTTTCTTTGATTCTCACATCATGTTTGCTTAATTCTTTTTGAAGGGATTCTTGTTCTTAAATATGGAAGGCATTCGGTATTTGACTCATGTTCAAAGTTTTCTTCTACTAACAGTATTGTTACAATCAAGGACAATGTTGTCAATCTCTACAACAGCAGTATTGCAACCCATCAGCTTTGTGATGGAACCTTCGAGTATGTTTCAATATTATATTCTTTATCATGTGTATGATTTCAATAGTAGAGACTAGGAAATTTGAATTTCAAATTTTCAAATTTTTTCCCCCTATCACTCCAAAATTTTAGGAATTACCATTTCAAGACGAATTCAGCTGAGCTTACTCGTCCCATATTTATTATCGATTATTCCTTTGAGAATTTTTCCAGGATTTTTCGTTCAAAAAAAAATGGAAAATATATTCTCCAAGTAACTAATTTTGGTTACTATAGTTCGGATAGTTATCTTTATAACCAAGGTAATACTGAGAGTCATTTTATACTTGCATCTAGGGGAAGAAAAAAAAACTAATCCAATGGCTTCTTCTTCAAACAACAAAGTGTCTGCCATCACTAACCAAATCAAGAATGCAAGTATTTGTGATATCTGTGCTGGTCACATTTGAAAAACTACAGGATTGGCGAAAGAAATTTTAGACTCTTCTGAAGAATGGAGTACCATCTTGATAAGAAATTTTTTTCCAGTTGATCTAATTGCTACTGAAGACGTTAAGAAAGAAATCAATATTCTCTGGAAGAAATATATAAACAAAGAGGTTCATGTTGTAGACAAAACATCTTTATCTTCAAACTAAACACCAAAGCAGAAGCAGAAAAAGTCTTAAATAAATCTCTATGGAATGTCAAAAAATTCCATCTCAATCTTCAGAAATATAAGGTTGTTATCCCAACCAAAGATTGGGACTTTTACAAAGCAAGAGTTGTCTATCCAATTCAAAAATCATTTGCTAGAACATCACTCACAAGTAATAGTGAATGGAGCTTTAGAAGAACTTGGGAGAAAGATATTTGCTGACCCAGAAAACTATAGAAGAAAATAAGGAAGCATGATAACTGCTAGGGTAGAGATAGACTTAAAGAAGCCACTGCACAGAGGAGGATGGTGGAACGTTGCAGCTGGTGGAGTAAAATGGGTTCGTTACCATTGGGAAAGACATCCTCACAATCTCTGCCAAGAATGTTATACCATAGATCATGATGGTGAAAATTTCCTAATAGTTGTTGATGATTTGAAGATAAGGCGCATGGGAAATGCATATTATATTGAATATTTCCATGAGCTAGCAAGGCAATATGGTGTTGAAATCACTGAGGACCTAGATGATATGCTACAAAATATTTGTGAAGCAAGCTAATGAAGAAATGCAAGAAGAGGGGGAGAGTAGAGGTAGCAAAAGATCAAGAAGTGAAGAAGTTGATCCAATCCTGACACATTTTCATCTCAACTTGATATCCATAAGAACATTATAGAAATACTGAAACAAACTCACATCCCAATAAAGTTGGTGCATGGAGTATGATATGATTGAGGACGAAAGAAATCAGCGAGGGAGTACTTTCATGAAGAATAGGGTGGTGTTGCATATTTGGTAAACTCTATAAACCCTTTGCTTTACAATTCATATATTTTATATTATTTTCTTCAAGTTTATCCTCGCATAAAGTTTTCTTTTGTTGAAAGTAATTTTTTTCAAAAAAAAAAATGAAAATCCTTTGTTGGAACTGTCAAGGACTTGTTGGTAATGAGCCATTTGAAATACTAAACAATATCCACAATCCAGATATAATCTTTGTCTCTAAGATAAAAAATAATGATGATAGAATCCTCAAATTCACAAAGTCTCTACCATTTTCTAATATTATTTACTCTCCTTCAGTCAGCCTTGCTGGAGGAATTTTTTTTCTTTTGGAAATATGGTTTTGACCTAGAAGTAGTGCATGGTAGTGCTAACATGGTTCATGAAAAGGCTAGGGTACCCCAATATACCTCAAGCTAAAACTTTTCCTTCTTATAAGTCCTTTATCCGAAAGTGATTGTCTATTGACTGAGTCGAGACAATGCAACTAATCGGTTCACACTTCGTGTGATCGTCTATGGATACGAGATCGAGACAATACAACAACGAAGTATGTTTACTTGATACAAAGGTTTGAACTTAACCAAACTCAATAGGATTCTCGTATCAAGTAAATATGAATTAACGTTTGTGCAATTTACTTTAATTATAATAAAACAATTATAATACGGAAATATAAAGTAAATGATACGGCAAGATTTTGTTAACGAGAAAATCGGAAATGCAGAAAACGCCGGGGAGCTAGTCCAGAATTGAATACTCTCAGGATTAAGCCGCTATACAAAATAAACCAACTTTGTATAGTTGATCCAAGCAACTAAACCTATAGTTCACCTAGTTCCGTCTATATTCCCACCCCTCCAACCTGTAAACAAGTCACGTACTTGGACCAATTCCTTTGGTTCATATTCTAAACAGTAAAGGAACAACAAATATGTTTGGTATCAAATGTCTTCAACCAAGTGATATGAGTTGAGCAAAGGTTCACTTGTTTATCTTAACATGAACTCCTTTGCAAGGTTCCAAGATCTATCTTATGTTAAATCACCAAAAGGTAATCGTTAAGATTAATCCAATCAACACTCTCAATCCAAAGAACTATGTTGATGTCGATCTTCTCAATTATTCTATTAAAATACCCAAAGGATAATCAATTATAGTTGGATCCTCTGTTACCCAAACAAGTATTGTGCACACCAAAGATTATAAAACCAAGTCAGAAATCTTTTATCTCTTCTTTGTCTTCAAATCTTCTTAGATCTTCATCAATAAACACCTGCACACAATTACTTGAATCTCTTGTGATCAATCACACACAAAACGGAGTCTGTTAATAATGGATTATCACAAGATCTTCTTTAGATCTAACAACAGTCTAAAGATCCATGTCGAAACCTTGAACTAGTTTGAGTGAATCTTATATCAGAAGAGAAGATTCTCAAGCATAAACAAACTAGGTGCAATCAAAGTTCAATCACCGTTAGTCAATCAAATCAATATGAAAACTAAAGATAAACCGCAATATCTAATTTCCCACCAACGGGTCGGGCTAGATCTTCTCAATCCCAAAGAAGACTTTGAATTGAGCGGCCATAAGAGATTTCACCTAATTAGATTACTCTCCTCTCCGATAGGCGGCTTCACCAGTAACAGTACAACATAGGAAGTTTACTGTCACGAAGGATTAGTTTGCTAGAAATGCAAACTCAAAGTATTTATAGACAATGAAGTTTGGATACCAAGGAATTTCCAAAACCGAAAATATTCTCAAGATATTTTTCCATATTAACCCAAATTCGGTTTTCATAATTCCTGTGAATGCACTGTCCAAAAATAATGATCGAAATCTCCTTGGAAAATCTTTAACTAGCAAATGCACATTACTAATTCTTATTTTCCATATATAATTAAAAACCTTAATTAAAAGATTCTTAACTTATTTAAATTCGATCTTGGGATTTACTTCCTTCTTAGTTGTTAAGGAATATCTTTGAACAATAAAAGAATACATTAATGCGCGTGTTCAAAGTGTGTCGACATCTTACTCTTGCAAGTCCTTTTTCATACTTACTCACTTGAAACCGATTTACCACACTTCCAAACAAGTTTAGAATTGGTTCATCTAACTTTCAAGAACTATGTGATTGATCAAGTAACACTCAATCACAAACCATGAGTGTAACGGTTCTACCAAAACAAGTTCCGGTTCTACCTCCCTGTGAGTATTGTGCATAGTTACACTAGCTTACCAAAGATATGGCTGACTAGGTACTAGGATCGATTCCCCACATATATTTGGTATCTAACTTGTATGCACTGCACATGTCCATAGGATTTCCCCCTTGCCTAAAAAAGTGTTGCACATGTTCATAGGATCGGTTCCCCTTTCTTCTATAAACCTTGTTGCACCTCATACAAGGATCGGTTCCCCCTTGTGATGTACTGCACCTCTTCATAGGATCGGATCCCCTTTCCCAAATTTGGTCAGACACTCACAAACCCGATCATACCCCAAGTGATTACTTAAGATCGGTTTCACTAATAAAAGTCATACCAATACATAAGTCAGGCCTCATGTGAATAGTTTTACCAAGAACACAAACAAGTCATGAGCGGTTATACTAATCACACATATTGGTCGTTCATAAGATTTGCAATGAAGAACAGCCCCAATAACGCTTGGCGATTTCCTTTTTGGTTCACAACACATATCATGAACTTACTTCCTTAAAACACATGTAAAAACATTGTTTCCTATGATGAAATCCTCACCTCATACACATATATAATCACAATAGCATTCATACGAATATGTCGATGTCTCATATACAAAGTTTAATGGTTAAGCAAAAAACTTCATATTGTATTCCTTAATACTATGTCTGTCTAGAGTGTTCATGCTTTGCAATTTTATGTTTTCAATATGCACGACTTGAAAGATACGTTAGGGAATGAAACAGTTCAAGTCAAATATCACTAACCTCAAGTGGAAAGATGATGTTCTGGTTGTAGCTCCGTACTTCTTCACTTCTTCAAGTCTTCACAATACTTGTAATGTCTTACCCTAATACTTTCAAGCTAACCTATACGAAGTTGACTCTAGTACATTTAAATCAAGCGACTCTTAAATGAGTTTTGGCTCACTAAAATATGACAACCAAACTTGATATACCAATGCTTGGTGGGTTCAACCGAGCTATGATCTAACAACTCATGGTATAGATGATTGGTTTCTATCTTGTATTTATGGAATATCTTACATAAATGAACAAGAAGGGCAATGGAGGTACATTAAGAATCTTAATGGTAGTGTTCATATTCTTTGGGTAGTAATTAAGGATCTTAAAATCACTCTAGAATCTTAAGAAAGACTTAATCTAACCAGAGCTGCTAATACTAGTTCTATTATCACTAGTTTGATTCATGAATCATACCTTTCTGATATAAGTTATATTTGCGATCCTTATACATGGACTAGAAATAGTCATGGGAATGGTACCTTGAAATCTAGGTTATAGACGGGGCCTTATTTAATAATAAATGGTTTGTCACTTTTTCCGACTCTAGTTTAACTCACCTACACCAAAATAAGTCTAACTATACTCCTATCATATTAGGGGGAGAGAATGGAAGTTTTTCGAGTGCTGGCTATCTAATTATACATGTGTTGATGAAATTAAAACTCTTGGTTTACTAATGAGGTTGGTTCTGTAGCTTATTTTTTTACTAACAAATTGTTTAATACTAAAAAGCATCTTTCTAACTGGAATAAGGGCAACATACTTTTTGCCACATTCAACAAACCATTTCTTCTCTTCAATGTAATCTTTAACAACTTCAAGCTAGTGATATTACAGGCATTAATACTCTAAAAGTGCAAAATATGGAAGTTAATATTGAAAAATGTTATCCAAACTAGATTCTGAAAGCAAAAAATAGATGCAAATTTCTTCAAAGAGTTTGACAGGAACACAAATTACTTTTGTGTGAAAGGAAACAGAAAAGGATGTAGAAATAAAATTGACTCTTTCTTAGCTTCAGATGGCTTGGTGTACTTCTAGAAAGAGTTTAGAAGACCTTCTTACAACCCATTTTCATAACATCAGCACCACTATCCAGACAGATGATTGCACGGAGTTTAGTCAATATATTTTTAATGTTATTACTGATGAAGACAATGAATCTATTCTCCAAATTTCATATAAAGATGAAATCACAACCACCATCAAATAAATGAAGGCGCGGACTTCTCCAGGACCAGATAGCTTTCCTCTAAAGTTTTAACAAACTCAATGGGAAATCATAAAATGTTTCAGAGTTTCTTTCATTCAGGCTACATGCTTAAGGAGCTAAATTAACAAGATTCACTCTCATACCCAAGAATAAAACCCCTCAAAATCCAAAAGAATTCGGACTAATAGATTTATGTAATATATCTTACAAGTTGATTTGAAAGATTAAGAAGCACATAGAAAAAATATTTTCCCCAATGCAAGTTGCTTATGTTCCATAGAAGAGTCATATCTGAAAATATTACTTTAGTTCGAGAAATTATCCATGCCATGAAGAGGAAAAAAATGGAAAAGAGGAATTCTTGTGTTGAAAATGGATATGTCAAAAGATTTTGACAGATTGGAGCAGAGCTTTTTAATTGATATCCTTAAAAAAAATGGTTTTGTGAGAAATGGTGTTGACTAATACATCAATGTATTAGTACAACTCAGATTAAAGTTATGCTCAATGGTCTACCTTGTAAAATCCTTTCATCCCACTAGAGGGATAAGACAAGGTGATCCATTATCTCCTTTTATTTTTATTATTGCAATGGAAGCCTTCTCTTGGAAACTAGCTCATTGTGAAGCAACAAACCAACTTACACGAGTGAAGATTTATAAAGTTGCACCAAATAAGACCATATCTTGTTTGCAGATGATTGTTTGCTATTTTTCAAGGCAAAACTCACTCAGATAAGGAAGCTTCTCGAAGTGATAGATGAATTAAGTGCTTGCTCTGGTCAAATAATCAATTTCAACAAATCTCGTGTGTACTTCATTTCAACTTATAGCCATCTATCTGTGATGATCTTGCAGGTATTCTTAAAGTTTAGAAAGTGGATATATTAAATAAAGATATCTTGGACACCCATTCTTTATCAGCAAAAACAAGAGGATTTCATTCTCTCAGCTAGTTGATAATATGGATACAAGGATTGCAAAATGGATTCAAATAAATTTGTGTCAAGCACGAAGGACTATTATGGTAAAAAAATATGTTAATCTCAGTTCTCATTCATCATATGGCATGTTTCCAGATGCCAAATACAACTATCAAGAATATGAACTCAGTCCAATAACAGTTCTGGAGGGGAAAACAAACTAAGAAAGACCTACATCTTACTTCTCAAAAGAGTGTATGTAAACATAGACTTGATGGTGGTATGGGGTTCAAAGATTTGCATCTCTCCAATAGAGCACTTCTTTTTAAGTCTGCATGGAGACTATGCACCAGAGCGGTAAATTTATGGTTTAAAGATCTCACTGCTAAGTATTTTGTTAATGGGGATGTCCTCAATGAAACTTCAAAAAACAGACTCTACACGGTCTTGGAAAAGCATCAGTGGTGAATTGAAATTTGTCAAAGATAATAGTTGTTGGTACATTGGCAATAGAGAAACTATCAAGATCTGGAAGGACAACTGAATCCCTAAACTGTAACATCCTCCAACTCCCAAAGTTGGTGACATTTCTCCTTATAATTATAGTAAGGTCTGCAACCTCCTTAATAATTCTGGTACTGGATGAAACTACTATCTTCTTAATGAGTTTATTTAACCTCAAGATTATAATCTTATTTGCAAGATCTCTATACATAGTAATCAACAAGACATGCATGTGTGGAAACTAGAAAAGAATTGTGATTTTTTAGTAAAATCAGCCTACATGAAATTATATGAAGAAAATAAAATTTTGAGCTTGTTGATCAGAGAATGAACAAAATCTGGGGGAACTTATGGAATTTTCCAGTTCTGCCAAAAATCCAACAATTTATCTGGAAATGTTTAAAAAATGTTTTACCAACAAGAGCTAGAATTTTTGTGGCTTCCAGAAACATAGATTCATTTTGTCCTATAGGTTGTGATGCAGCTAAAGATGCCACTCATTTGTTATGTCATGTAATTTTTCCATAGTGGTATGGATTGCTACAACAGGTAGAATCACTGATCGGAATCAAGATACAAAAGACTAGATAATCAGTTGATTTGATGATTGTCATGCACGGCATATTTCTGAGATTAAAATAGTTAAAAAAGTTATTACTGCTTGACTATCTGAAATGAAAAATATGAAGTTGTTTTTCAGCAAAAGAATATTGATATAAACCATACTATCAGGAAAGTTCAGGAGAACTTAAACAATGTTATTTCTTTTTTCAATAGTAATAAACTATGAAAATGTTACTATGTTCCAAAACAGAATAACAAGGTTGCATGCATCTTATCTAAGATACTTATGATTGAAAAACTTAATAAGAAATGGAGCTATAACATTCATGAAAAAATTTGCACACATCTTATCTAATTAGATAGCTAGGACTGAAAACTTAATAAGAAATGGAACAAAGTTTCAGACATCTTTTCTTTTTTCTTTTGTAAAAGAAAAAACTTCATCGCTCGATACAGTTTTCACCCTCTCTATCTGATATGTACGGAGACTAATGAAACAATTTTGTGTTTTTCAAGTTTGCAATCAAATATTTTATGTTCTTCAACACTTCTTCCTAGTAATCATTAACCTATCAATTTCAATCTACAAGCCTTTTACTTATTACCTCAATTCTGTTTATGGAATTAGTACTCGCAACTGAAACTAAAGTTCATAAGTTTCAACATCAATTTCAAACCACAAGCAATAGTAGTGATTACATATTTTATCAAACCCACCTGGAACTCCTTGCTAACAACCTCCAGGATTCTCAGTTCAAGACAACTACTGATTACCATATTTCTCAAACTTTACATCAAAAAAACATAAGAAAATACCCCCACCTAACTACCGCCATATCAACAACAAAAATTGGCAAAACAAACTAATCACCCCAGCTGAAACAAACTTTATAAACACGGGACTAACATCAGAAGCAATAAAATAAAGAAGACTAGAAGCAAATATCAACATGATCTTCTTAAAATAAACTTGCTAATCATCATCAAGCTTTTTTCAAAAACCTATTACCTTAGATCATGTTGATATCCCAAAGGAGGACTCCTCTAATCCTCCTCATCATAGATTTTCCAATATTCTTGTTCATATTGATTATTGTAATAACTTTCCCGATGGTGCAGGAGATTCAGACCTGGAATCAGTTGAATCTGCAGCTTCACTTCCACTTTCTCCAATTCCCTCATCAGTCTCTTTTTCCAGCATCTTATCTTCAGTCTCTTCTCCCTCCTGTATGGTCCTGGCAAAGATCACATGATGTGATTTCTCACTCCCATACCTATCATAAAGCTTCTTCTTATAATACCATGATAACCTTTTCTCTTCTTCACCTTCATCAGAATCCTCATTGCTTAAATATATCTCTTCAACATAATATTCATAGCCCTCTTCTGAGTTCTTTGAGTCACTTTCGGTTGCATTACCTTACTTTTTCCACTGCTTATGATTAAGTCTATCTTCTCTTTTCCTTTCCAATCTTGCTAATCTCTTCTCTCTCCATGCGGCAAACTCAGCAGCAGTTTCTTTCATACTTTTCTTCTCTGGTTCTCTATATCGGCTATCCAACTTTATCTGCATAATGTTCTTTAATCTTTCAATCTCGTGATCACTCAATGTTAAAGCGATATTTTCTACTTTATCGTAAGATTCGGAAGGAGGTGATGATTCTGAAACATTATTTCCATTATTTTCCATTGTTTGATCTTTCCTCCCTAATTTTCCCCTTTTCCTTTTCTGGCTTAATTCTCTTTTTTATCGATACCATTTATCTAAACCCTTTTTATAGAGCCTTAATCAATGCTACTAATAGCTATTTATGGGGTTTGGTTAATACCATTCTTTCCTATTCAACACTAGATCCACAGCATTCAGAACCATCATGACACTTTGAAAAAATACCATTTGTAATCAATTCTCTCTAATCTACCTCAACAATTTTGATAATGCTTCATCTAACCCAACGCTTCAATTTTTCTCTTTTGTCATCTTTCTAGACCTTAATTTGTTTAGTCATGCCATTATGAGGGATATTGGTAAGTTTCCAAATTTGGATATGGTTCCGTGGATACTAATTATTATCTTTGATTTTATGCAGATCCAGAAAATGCAGCACCTGTTGAGAGGCACCATTGGCATCTGGAGTATTTTGTGCAGTCACTTGAATATTTTCACCCCATTCTGGCAGTATACCAACAATATTAATGTGGTAAATCTTGGTATATATCCCCCTAAGAAGGCTAGACCATTACCCTAAACAAAATTCTACAAATAACCTGCAGTAGGGTAAAAACTGATTATGCTGGAAATGGTAAATTAGGTGTGCTGCCGCGAAATGAATCTAAACCCTAAAAAATGTACTACACATGAGTACTTTAGATTCGAGAGACCAATCTGTACAATTCTAGCCTAAACCAAGAAATGGTCGTTATAGTCTTACTTCGGTCACAAAATGAAGGAGAAGGGTTGATCTTAGGGAGGGAAGCGAAGAAGGTATTGAGATCAAAATGATGAACTATGAAGGTCTGGTTGTTTTATGACTTGTATCAGAATGTGGAACTTGCTTGCGGAATGTAAGCTATAAGTTCTTGGTATTTTTTTGATACTTGTGTTAATAACACTGTTGTTGGTTGAAATAGATTGAAAATTTATTTATACAAGTCATAGTCGAACACACAGTGATCTCATAGGAAGTGGAAGTAGTTGAGTGATGGAGAAGTGGAGATCGTGTAGAATGGTAAAAACCATGTCCCTACTATGAGGGGAAGACGGGCTAGTTTTACTCCCACTACTTCTCTACTGCCACTAAATATCCGTCTTTCCCGACACTTTCTCGTAATGGGCGTATTGCATGCCGCATGTTGTAAACTTCCAGACCAATACCATGATGAACACCCCCTAGTTTGTGACATGTTTGATATCTCGAGTATTTTTTAGAAAATATGGATCAAGTTACACAAAGAATGTAACAAGTCTCACACATTAATTTTTGAGTGGTTCTTACTTGCAAGACCTAATTATTTCGACCAATCACGCGCAAGCTAGGAAGCAGGTAGTCAGCCCTCATAGGAGGGGGGTGATCGGTAGTCATCATGGCATCTCATTGGTAGATACAAATTAGATATAAGACGATTAAATCAGATAGCCAATTTGGATGGTTGAGATGATTTGTAGAAGTTTGTGTTAATTTATGAAATTTCGTAATCAGAAAATTCAGATGTGAGACCCTCACTAAAACTGTCGTAAAATTCTCATACAAACTCGGATTTTGATGATCCGTCGCTTCATTCTTATCAAAAAAATAATTTCCTATATTTGTACATGAGAATATTGAGGTTTTGAGCTCATTTAGGAGGTGAAAACATCCCAACAGTAAAAACTCAGGAAGAATTTAGGAGGAATTATGTCAGTTTTCCGCCATGATCTAGCTCGCCTTTTAAGATGTATCTTTTAGCTCACTAATCCGATTGATGTAATTTTTTAGTATGTTATACTAGACATCCATACGAAACTTTTGGCATATATATCATGTCCATATTCTTTAGGAATTTGTCCTAGTTGTTCGGCCAACCTTGGGTGACCTTTTGGATATCGTTCAACCTAGTTAAATCGATCTGATTGGTAAGAGCGGAGCATGTAGGCTATAAGCAGGTAGATATCATGGAGATTGCAACTTTTAAGTGATTTGATTGGCCGATAGGAAAGAGGGGCCGATGGACAACCATCTTTAATTAAAAGTGTATCTTACAACTTTAGAGCGATCTGATTGGTCGATTGGAAAGACGGGCCGACAGACAACCATCTTTAATTAAAGTGGAAAAGAGGGACTGGCAGGCAGCAATATGGGGCATGGCCAGTTGGTGATAGGCGGCGCAAACTAGGGCAAACCGGCCAGCCAAGTGGCGTGGCCGCGCCCCTTTGGCCATTGTCCTCACTTGTCGCAGTTTCCCTTTTATTTCTTGTCTTCTAACTTTTAGTAGGATTCTGCTCCTACTAGTTCCATGATGGATCGATTTCCTAGTTTGCCTAAGTTTAGTCTCGACCAATAGGGATCGAGATATTGCGTAGACCGCAAAAACCTAATTTTTGCAAATTGATAAAATTAGGTTAGAAAAATTAAATTTTGCGAGCTGACACAAAATTAATCAAATTTGGCGAATTATGCACGTTGGTACAAAGTCACTTTTTTTTATCTCGGAGAGCAGCGCAGCGTGCTTCTGATTTAGTACCTTCATGCGCATCTTAATATTGACATTTCAGGAAACTCATGCTACCCAGCTGCGAGTGAACATTAATTGTCATATCATGTCAATATTAAGAGTTCAATAGGGAACATAGCATTGGATAAATACTCAGCAAGCAATGCGTCAATAAGTAACGCAGGTGGGAATTTAATAAAATTTACATAATATTTGGGATTTTGCAACCAACATTATTCTAAGTAAATTTCATATATATATATATATACTGAATTGCTCAATAATATGTAAGAAAATAGGCGTAGGCACTCATCACTGTTAAAATGGCTTTATTTCTTTTAAAAACAGGAGCACATAAATTTAAGATTTTACAGTTTTAGCGTTGAACTAAAAACCACCATTGACAAAACTCACCCACATCCCATACTTGTCTTTCCAAACTCATTTTCCCTCCTTCAAAATTTTATTTCATACCACTTCTCAACTCACTCATTCTACCATTATCATATTTGGACCTATTCAACCTAGTAGTAGAAAAATCAATAAAATTTATGGTTGAACTCCTTTTTTTGGTGAGGAATTTTCGTACGTATATTGTGTCATGCAAATCTCTATAGTTTATTTCATCAATAGAATTATCTTATTATGTTGCTTACATCCATCGCATGTGAATAAAGATAATTCTTACTACCTTGAGATCATGGACCATGCAAACAAAATTGATACTCTCGAAAATATCATTGAGTCTAAACTCCCCCAAGACAAAACCTATCTGAATCTTTCACCAATTCCCTTCTCTTTTTCCAGCATAAATTATGTTCAACCTTCTAGCCTTTTTAATTTTAAGGTTCATTCTCCAATACAATTAAAGTTTTCTATGTGTCTGATAATTTATGTGTCATGTCATCGTTCTATCTTGGTCTCTAACATCACCTGGCACTGCCATCTCCAGATATGCATATATAATTTTTTCTAGTGTCCAATCCTCTCACAACATATCCCAATTTCTTTATAAATTTTCAATTCTTGAGTTTTATTTATATGGAGTCCTCTAATTCTTCTAGTGATACTCATACTGCTACTACTATTCAAAACTTATCTTCACAAATGGCTGAAAAACTGATTTTACCAAAGAATCTTCCTTTTACCCTTACTGAACCTGTTTTTATTAACAAAGCTGTGGTGATTGTTGAAAATGATAACAACTTCTATGTTTGTAATGAAACTTTAGTTCATACATTTTTGATCAGATATCATATTTGCTCTCAATGGTCTCTTGCTTAATCACCAATTGTTACTACTTTCAATGGTTTAAGAAATAAGGTGCTTATCAGATTCTTAGACGAAAGTGATTTCAACATAGTTAATGAACATTGTCTTTGGTTTGCTTGTGGGTTTATTATTGTTCTGAGAGTTGTTTCTCGTATTGGTTGGCCAGCAAACTTCCAGATGTCTTTTGAAGAAGAATTAATGTGGTTAATTTTTTGCAATGTTCCTAAGGAATGTATTGAATTTGAGGACTTAAATAAGATCACTCTAAATATTGGAGAGCTTATCGAAGCAAAAGAACCATGTGGTAACCATCCGATGAAGAAAAATGTTAAAGTTTATGTTCGCATATCTGTTCGATAGGCTATACTAGCAGGCATTCCCCCTCTCACAAGAGGTAGAGAAGAACCATTCCTCATTGATTGTAGATACTTTAGAGTTCCAAGAAATTTCTGCTACTCTTGTCGTATCATTGATCACAAAGATGCTCTATGTCCCAACTTGCTTGCAAAAAAAAAAAAAAAAAAAAAAAAACTCTTAAAAGAAGATAGTTCTTCTGTTTCGAAGTACACAATGCCAAGGTTATCCATATTAATTATGCTTCCTAAAGTTTTGAGTGATAACTCCGCAACTACTCAAACCAAAACTGTTGTTGAATTTATAATGACACAAGTTGAAATTGTCCCAGACACGCAGACTCAAAAGCATGGTGATACTCCTGGAAATAATGAAAATAGTAGAGGCAAAGCTGCTATGATTTCTCAAATTCCTAACCCCATTGCTCGAGAATCTCTCAAGAATAAGATCAATATGGGTCTTTTTGGTAGTCGATCTCCAGCCCTTAAAATTCAAGAAGTTGGGCCTGTCTAATCTTAACATCTTATTTAGATGGCTAATGGTCTTCCTGTTATTCTTAAGCAGGTTTCTACCCATACTGAAAAATCTATTGTTCTTAACCTGATTACCGAGTTGAGCAGTTCTGGTCCGATTTGCACCACCAACTCAGCTAGGAGATTTAAAACAACTGCCACTCCTGTTCATAAATATACTATATCTAGAGAGGATGTGGTCTCTCTTGCTGCTAAACATGATGTTATCTCTACACTTAAGAGAAAAATTAATCCTAGAGATGACCTCCGAAAAAGAACTAAGGCTAGTTTCTCTCTTATGGCTGGTTCCATTGTATGTCCTACTATAATTGCTAGCTCATAACAAATTATACTAATATTTATCTCCATATTACCAAATTGGGTGATATTTCCACTCTTAATTTATCCAATTGTACACTCAACACCCAATCTTTAGTTGATCAGTTTGGAAGTTTCAATGTGCCTACCAATACTACTTCAGCTGACAATGGTGTCTGTAGTAATTTTCTTCATGATGTTGCTAATTAGGATCTGAATGTTACCCAATGAACTACTTCGAATGGCGGAGTGTTAATTCTCAGTCTAATGGTGATCATGATTCTACCAATCAGGTTCCTTCATCTCTTCTTCCCACCCCTACTATATTAGTTGATGCTTCTATTACTTCTATTACCTTTCCTTTTAATATGATATGATGGAATGTGCACGGTTTGGGGGGGAAATATGCTACCAAACAATTGAACCTCATCTTTGAAAATATCAACCTTGATATGGTATCTGAAGCTAAAATTAAAAATGATATGGCTACTAGGAAATTGCGTAATATGGGCTTCCCCTGCACCTTTAGTGTGTCGTGTATTGGTTGTAGTGATGGTCTAGTTCTGGCTTGGAAAAAGGAAATTGATCTTTGCATTTTATCCTCCGCTAATATGGGAATCTATGTTTCTAATTATGATATCATCCATTATAAACTTTGCCATATATGTTTTATCCATGGTGAACCTAATAGCACGCTTAGACATGATTTTTGGGACAACCAATACCTTATACATCCTACACCTTTAGATGAACCAGTCTTCTTTGTTGGTGATTTCAATGCCCTCCTAGGGTCTGAAGATTAAAATGGTGGTTTAGAGGTTGATGATACTGATTTTTTCAATCTTAGGAACTTTTGTAATGGGTTTGCTTTACATGATCCCAGTTTCTCTGGCCCTAGATTTACTTGGTCTAATATGCAACGAGGCCCTGACCTTATTCTATAAAGACTGGACAGATGCCTTATAAATCAAACTACTGAACAGATTCCATAAACTCTGTGTTAATAATTTACTTAGAGACTCTTCTGATCATTGCCCCATGCATATTGATTTTAATTTTAAAGACAATTTTATGCCTAAACTTTTCATTTCATGGCTATGTGTATTGAATACCTACTTGTAGAGACATTATAACTAACTCTTGGTCTGTAAATGTGGTGGGATCTCTTGCCTATAAACTAAAAGCTAAACTTTTAAGCACAAAAAAAGGCCTTAGGGACTGAAATAAATCTTCTTTTGGTATTATTAAAACTAATATAAAAACTACTACAATAGAACTAGTTGATATTCAAACTTCTAATCCTACTGACTCACATTTCATCTCTAGATTAAGAGCTAGGTTGGAATATCTATATAATTTTGAGGAATTATATTGGAAGGATAAATCTAGAGAAGTCTGGCTCCTTGAAGGATGCAAAAACTCTCCTTGCTTTCATAGAGTCACACTTTTTAGGAGTAAAAGAAATGTTATTAGTTGGATTAAAGACTCTTCTGGTAGACAGTATAAGTACTTCTTTTGTTGATTATTTCAAAACTCTATACTCCTCCCACCCTCAACAGTATCAGGATGAAATTATTGAGAGTCTTCATATTAAGTTTTCCACTGATCATAATAATCAGTTGAACCTCCCTCTTACTGCTGAGGAAATCAAGAAGGTTGTTTTCCAAATGGGAGGAAAGAAAACTCCTATTCATGATGACTTTACGGACCTCTTCTATCAAAATAATTGGGACATTATTGGGGAAGTTGTGGTTGACATGACGCAGAATTGTTCCCGTATTGTACATATAGATAAAGTATACTAATATTTCCATCATCCCTAAGTTCCCCTTGTGGAACTTGTTTCTAAGTATAGACCTATAGATCTCTATAATTTTATTTACAACATCTTTCCTAAAACTGTGGCTAATATGCTTAAACCCTTCATGGATGATTTGATTTCCAGAAATCAGAGTGTTTTTGTCCCTAAAAGAAGTATATTTGATAACATTTTCCTATCTAATGAAGTTGTTTATGCTTTTAATCATCATAAGAAAAAGAAAAATGGAATCGCTGCCATAAAACTAGACAAGTCCAAAACTTATGACAAACTGGAATGGTCTTTTATTAAATAGGTTTTAAGAAAAATGGGGTTGTCTGAGCACTGGATTAAGATGATAGATCAATGCCTCTCTAATGTTTCTCATTCTATTTTGTTGAATGGTAATTCTGCTGGTCTTATTAAGCCTAAAAGAGGTTTGAGACAAGGTTCCCCTTGTCACCCTATCTTTATATCATCTGTTCATAGGATTTATCTGCTTACGTTAATTTCCTCACTAGTAAAGGCTTAATGGAAGGTATAAAAGTCTGTAAGGATACCCCCTGTATGACTCATCTTTTTTTTGATGATGAATCTCTTTTATTTTCTAAAGCTACTGTCAAGGGTTTTAGAACTATCAAATATTATCTGCAAAAATAATGTTTGGCTTCTGGTCATGAAATTAACTTTTATAAATATGGGATTTTATATTTAGTAATAAACTGCCTAAACCGTTTGTCCAATGTTCTTGATATTCATAATAGATATTTAGGAGAGAAATATCTTGGTACCTCCTATAACTTTCCAAACTTCTAAGATTCAAACCCATATGTGCATTCTGCAAGCCGTGGATGCTAGAATTGTTAGAGCATTGCTCGGTCGAACTCGCATGTGTTGCTATCTCAAGCATGTTTGTCAATGTTAGTGATCAAAACTATAAGTCTTGATTACTAGTCTACTATAACTAAGGTCTCGGACTAGGATAAAAAGTGTAGTTGAGCTCAAGAACTCCATGGAAATCATCATACAAGACGAAAGACTACTCAAGGAACCAGTGGATCTTCATCGACTAAAAGGTATGTGGAGACTTGAACTTATCTATCACTCAAAAGTCTATCTACTCTATCTCCTATGTTGATACAAAAGTCGTATTACTATATAGATTAAGATTATACACATTTGGTATTTCGTTCCGAGTATATCTCGCATATCTATTTCTCGAAATATGTGTTGGTAAATCTTTCGCCTTAGCCAAGTTCATCTTTACCTAGTGACGAAAGTCATGTTAAGTTTCAATCACTTTGAAAATTTCTATGACAAAAAATGGTTTGTGAATAGCAACTATATAATGTCTTCTGAGAATGTTTCAATGATTGAAATGAGAGATTAGACAATATAACCAATGGAGGATATAAGCATTGTTGTGGAAACACATATGTGTTATTCAAGAGAACTTAGTTGATCAAGAGAATTGGAGAAGTACGTGAACTTCAGTCCGCGAACTCAGTTTGCGAACCCAGTCCGCGAACTGGCGAAGTTCTCGAACCCGAGAATTTTTGCTGGAGTTTGTGAACTCCATCCGGGAACTTAAGTCCGCGAACTTGAGTAAGTTATGACTAAAAACAATGTTTGTTAACTCATCTCTATAAACTAAGGAATGTTATTGCAAACCGTGGCTATATAGTTCATGAACCGATTCGAGTGAATCAAATTGTTTTTGCTTCAATTGTGTCTTGTGTAGTACATAAAGATCTAAGCAATTGAACAACTCTCTAACTAGTTCTTTTGAGTCATTTGAACTAGTTATGGTGAAGAAGAATATGGTTGATATGAAAGTTATCATATGGCTAACCATTTGGTTAACTATTGTTGAACCAACTAATTCACAAGTTTGGGTACAGTTTTCACAAGCCTACAAACGTGTATTACATGTGTATATAATAAGCTATGTTTTTGATCTAACAGTTGATAAATATTAGCTTGAATCTAATCAGGTTTTCATATAACGGTGAATATTGAATGCTTTGTTACTAAGCTAACATTGATTGCAAACCCTGATTTGAAAGACTATATAAGGGAGAACTCTAGCAACTGGGAAACCTAATCCCACACATTTTGTGTGATACTAGTTGTGCTAAGCTAGAGTCGATTCTCCTTTAACCTTTGGTTTCTTCTTCTAAACCAGGTTAACGACTTAAAGACTTCATTGGGATTGTGAAGCCAGACCGATACTACTTTTATCGTAGTTGTGTGATCTGATCTTGTTGTTTATATCGTACGAGTACAATTGTAATAATTGGCTTGAGATTTCTGTCTCCGATAGGAAAGATATAAAAGTAGTCACAAACATCTGCGTCTCATCGTTTGTGATTCCACAATATCTTTTTTTCGCTTCGTCGATTAAGATTATTGTGAGGTGATTGATAAAGCTAAGTTGTTCTTCGGGAATATTTGTCTGGTTTTATCAATTGGTTCATGTTCATCTTGATTTATCAAAATACGGAACAAAACTCGTAGGTATATTCGTGGGAGATGGATTTATCTATTACCGTAGACTTTTCTGTGTGATACAGATTGGTTTATTAAAGTCTTCGACTTTGGGTCATAGGAACTCTTAGTTGTGGGTGAGATCAGCTAAGGGAATCAAGTACGTAGTATCCTGCTGGGATCATAGGCGTAGGAGCATAAATGTACCTTGGATCAGTGTGAGATTGATTGGGGTTTAACTACTGTCCATACCGAAGTTAGCTTGGAGTAGGCTAGTGTCTGTAGCGGCTTAATACAGTGTATGTTTAATATGGACTAGGTCCCAGGGTTTTTCTGCATTTGCGGTTTCCTCGTTAACCAAATTTTGGTGTATGTGTTATTTCATTTTCCGCATTATATTATTTATCTTTATAATTGAAATAATACATGTTGTGCGTTGAAGTTCAATCAATTAGAATATCCAACCTTTGGTTGTTGATTTACATTGATTGATACTTGAATATTGGTCTTTGGTACCATCCAAGTTATTCCTTGTATTTGATTAAAGACTCGCTGATTTCTATTAGCTTGAGTAAATCAAAACAAGAGAGAGATAATAACTCCTTGAGATATTTCTATCTTGATTGAGTCTGACTGTTGATAGGTGTCTAAAACACCTAATTTTATATTTAGTATTTATGCTTTCTTTGTTATTTTTCGTGTGAATTATGTATCTTATGTGTGAATTTGAGTTATTAGGTGCTTTGGAGTCGCACGGACGAAAAGAAAGAGAAATCACCAAAATTGAGCAAAAAGGGCAGAATTGTCATTTCAGGGGAAAATACTATTGGGAGCCGAGCCATAGTTAAGGGGAAACTTTACTTGGAAGAGCACTACAGATATGTCAGCTGAGGATAAGGGGTAACCCATAGAAGTTCTAAAAGCATCATGGAAGAAATTTAAGACAACCAGTAGGGGTGGTCTAATCCCTGGGGTGTAACCATCCACCACCAAGCTACCCAACCCTAAATTGAGAATTTAGTTCTCAATCATTACCATTTCTATTTGCCTGAAAATGAGAAACAAAAGACTGCTGCTACTGAAAACGAGAGACATTCTCGTTAACTTTAGTTTCACCAGAAATAGAGAGATGAAGAGAGGAAGAGTCTGTTACTGCCTTAGATGGGTGATGATGGAAACTGGGTTCGGTGGTTTAATTGAGATTGAATATGTGATATGGGTTTTGAATGATGTCTGCAACTGAGAATTGTGAGCTAATGGGTTTGATTGAATTTGTAGAGGAGAGGAATGAGAATGGGTTTGTCTGCAGGTTCAAGTTAAACAGCAAGGAAGGAAGGATTTAGGTGGCTCTCAATATGCAGCCAATACACAACTATCGTCAGTGTGCAAATTGCACTCATGGTGTTTGTGTAAAGGCCTGAACAAGGTGTAATGGGTTCTGGAGCTACAAGGGTGAGCTGATTGCAGTGACGGAATTGAAGGTTTAATCGGTTTGTGTTGCAGTCAACAAGAAGACAGTGAAGCTACAGCTTTAATGTGAAGGATTGTGTGAATGTGGATTATGTGCAGGGTGGCTCTGGTGATAGGTGTTACAACTGGAAATGAATGGCTTGAGTTATGTATGTTTCTGGTGGAGATTTGGTTGAACTGCAGCGCAGTGGAGTTAGTGTTTTTGAGAACAGGTGGTAGCTGCAATTGGTAATAGGCATAGTTGGAGTATGGTGTATGGGATACTTGGCTGTGTCAATCATATTGTGTTAGCAAGTAGGAGCATCAAGAAAGCACCAGTCTGTGCTAGTATGAGCAGCTGTGAGCCATGATTACAGGTGCACAAGTACTAGAGTGGTTTGCAGAGCTCGGGAAGATAGTTGCTCTGCTGTGGATGATACATCGAGACAATGACTGAGTATGGCAGTGAAGTGGAATTGAATCTTGGGAGCTGGTGGTTCAGCTGTTAGATGTAGTTTCGAGGAGGCTTGAACTGTGATGGTAGTGTAGTAATGAACTGGTGATTGCAAAATGAGAGCAGTTGTGATACTGTTGCAATGGTTAGGAGGTTAGTGCAACTGGGGGAGTTGGAACCATGAGCTAATGGGTTTGTGATGGAATTACAGGGAAGAGATGCCACAGAGATAATGAACTGAAGCTAGAGTCGCAGCTGAAAGTGCAGAGCAGCAGAGGAGTCGCAGTTGTGGTTTGAAATGATGTTGCAATGCTGCCACTGAATGCTTGAAAAATGATGTGGTGAAATGGTTTGGTTGATGTGTGATATAATGGGTTCAACTGGATTTTATCTGAGAATGAATTAAATGCATGTTGCTGGAATTGTAAAGTTCAGTTGTAGAATGAATGTATATTGCAGCAGCACTTGAGCCAAGAATGGTTCAGGCAAAGTTGGTTTGAAATGGGTTTGTTGCAGCTGTTGCTGTGGCTGTGTCAATGAGCATAGTTTGGCAGGTTTGCGGTGAAGTATGGAAGAATTGTTGGAAGGCCTAAAGCTGTGAATGCTAAGGTTATTTGAGTTTATGGGACTGGATCTGAGACGCTGCGACTGATGGCAGTGGTGAGGTCTCAGCAATGTATTTGCAAACCCATCTCAATGGGGCCGTCGAGATATCCTGATGATCTATCAAGAAAACGGGTCCGAAATAGTCATTTTGACGAATGTAAGGATTAAATTAGTGTTGCATCCACTCCAAAAAAATTCAAACATTCAGAACACACTTAGTGTGAGCCAGTCACTGAAGGAGGTCAGCAATCTTTCATTGAAGCGAGTGATGCTGTGGCAGGAGTACATGGAAATTGTCAGTGCACGAGAAGCCAACAGTGAGCTGAGGTTTAATGAGAAGGGATTTGTGGTGAAGCTGTGGAACTACAATGAGTTAAGAGCAGGGCAATGAAGGAGCAGCAGGAAGCTGCAGTGCAGAAATAGTGCAGAAACGGGGTGAAAATGGCACGCCGGTGAGCATAGTTCCGGTAGTCGGATTTCAGAGGTTCAAGTGTCGATCGCAATATTTCATTGAATCGCGAGGGGGGTATGAGTCGGATGCAAGAACTTATGGCTGGAAGTATGAGCTACACGTCACGCTTTTGGGTACGTTTTCGCAAGAATAGAAAATTGGATTTAGATGGGTTATGCAAATGTTTGAAATGCAGGAAAGCAAAGATGAGCTACTGGAAGTGTAGAATTGCCCGGTGATAGTTTCCAATGGTTCAAGTGATCGAAGAAAGTTTTCCGGCGACCAGAATCCGGTGATGACGTCAGCACTCCGGCGACCCGTTTTGGACCCGAAAATTCCAGAGATATATTTTTCGCACATGGGCTTGTTGGACATGTAGATGGACGTGGACTTGAAGATTTTGAAGACTTTGACCTATTTTTGGAAAGCAAAGGGCTATAAAAAAGAGAGTTTTTCTACAACAAAGGTACAACGTTTTTATTCTATTCTTGGAGCTTTTGCAGAGAACTACTTCTAGGGTTTGCTTTCTTTTATGTTTCATCTATTTTCTTTGAATATTATGATGATGAACTCCATGAATATGAGTAGCTAAATACAACAATTGGTTATGGGATAAAAAGTTGATTTCTTCAAGCATGTTATTTGATTCTATGAATTAGTTTTGTCTCAATTTTATCGTTTATGATTCATTGTTTTATTATCATATGATTTGAATACTAGTTTGGTTGAGTCCGGAATCAATTGGATTTGTTTTCATCTCTAAAGCTATATTAGGGTTTTCAATACGTAAAAGTTGTTATCTCTGATTTTTAGTAGCATCTTGTGGTTAATACTTGTAGTGATACATCTTTTTAATCGCATATGAATCATAACCTTTGTTAAAACGAATTAGTGCTTTTACACGTTTGTTTGCATCGATTAGTCTTATTTCATAGAACTTATTGCTCTTAGGGAGTTAAATCTAATTGTGCTTTTACACTTTAGGTTGCTTTTTAAGAAGATTTCACAATAGCATCTTTTAATGTTGTTTGTGATAAAATCAGGAAATAAACGGGATACTCTTGCGATCAAGATATCCTAGGACTTTTGATAATTGAGAGATTAAATACCAATTCTAATCATAGATGAAAAATAAATGTTTATGAATGATACTATCCCTTAACCAATATCTTCTCCTTATTGATTATTCGAACTATTTACTTTGCTTTATTTAGTATTATTGCTTTGATAAAAACAAAAACACAACTTGGGTTATTTGGTTACATAAGAATCTGAAAATTGCATAACAACAATCGTCTCTCTGTGGATACAAACTCTCTCTTATTGAATACTATATTTATATTAGTTGAGTGAGGAAGTGAAATTATTTTTGACGCATACGACACGCATCAAATTTTGGCGCCGCTGCCGGGGAGGCATTCGGCTTGTTATCTAGTTTTTAGTTTCTTTTTAATATTTCTGTTCGCATACTATTTTTTGTTTCTTGTCTTGTTTCTTACTTGTTTGTGAGAAGTGTGTTTCAGGTACCTTACCGAAATACAAACAAGAAGAAGCAATGGGTGACGCTGCAAATCGTACACTCAAGGACTTGGCTTCTCACAAGCTGGATATATAGCAGGGTTGCATTCAAACCAACTCTACTTTTGAGATAAAGCCGGGATTTCTTAGAGAGTTACCAAAGTTCCATGGAATGGTGAATGAAGATCCAAACAAGCATCTTATGGACTTCCACACCATTTTCATGGCCGTGCTTCCATCGGATGTTGAGGCGAATGGTGCAATGTTGAAAGTTTTTCGATTCTCTTTGGTGGATAGCACTAAGGATTGGTTATATTATTTGCCTCCCGAAAGTGTCACAACATGGAATGGGATGAAGAAACTCTTTCTAGAGAGATATTTTCGAGCATCAAAGGCTACTCAAATTCGCAAAGAGATTTGCGGAATGAAGCAACATATGGGAGAATCTTTATATGACTGTTGGGAACGATACAAGAGATTGGTGGCAAGCTGTCCTCATCACCAATTCAGTGACGCGATGATTATCAAATACTTCTATGAAGGACTACAATCGAGTGATAGGAATCTTATTGACGCTGAAAGTGGTGGTGCACTTATGAACAAGACGGTGACACAAGATCGAGAGTTGATTGAGAGTATGGCAACAAATTCTCAACAATTTTCAATTCGTGGGTCGGAACCATCTATCAAGGAAGTTAATCAAGTTGGCGAGATTATTGAATTACGTCAACAAATGAACAATATGATGGAAATGATGCAACAAATTGCAGCAGTGGTTGTAAAACCATCACGCCCAACTTATGAGAACGTAGAGCATGTCAATGCTATATTCTCAACCCAGCCGAATGGTATTTACTCCAACACTTACGAGCAAGTTGCAAGTGCAAGTTCTGTTTACATCCATCTACATGAGTTCCAACAACGAGTGCAACAACCACAACAAGGGCATAATCCAGAATTGGAGAAGATGGTTACTTTGGTGGAGGCTCTAATGTCAGTGGTACAGCAAAATCAACAACTAGCGATCTTAAATCAGCATAAAACAGATAATGCAATTAAGGAGTTGCAATCACAAGTTGGTCTACCGCAACAACAACAACCACCTGAAAATCAAGGGTCCAATATGGAAGAGTTGCTGAAATATTTTATGCAAAGAATGGAGGGTGTGGTCCAGGACTTGCAAACACAAGTAGGTTCAATGGCCGAGGAGATTAATCAGTTGCATGCACAAAATGGTGAGAAAATCCCTTCCCAACCTCTTAACTCAAGTGAGGGTGTCAATGCAATGTTGGGAAGAGGTACACAATTTGTGCAACCCGAAGTTACTAATTCGGGTAAAGAAGAAGCCCCAAAGGAACCAATTTTGGAGGAAAAGAACGCAGATTTTCCCAAAACTCCCGAGGTAACTAAATCAAACTCTAAACCTCTTGTTTCTACTTATATTCCTCCTCTACCTTTTCCTGGTAGGTTCGCTAAAGCTAATGAGAAGGTGGAACAAGATAGGGATATTTGGGATGTTTTTAAGAAGGTCCAAGTGAATATTCCGCTCATTGAAGTAATTAGGCAATCTCCTCGCTATGCAAAGTGTGTAAAGGAATTGTGCACTAACAAGCACAAGCTAACCGGTAATGAGGTAATGAGTGTGGGGGAGAACGCTTCACAGTATCTTAAAAAGAAACTCCCACCTAAATTGAAAGATCCCGGTAGTTTCACTATTCCATGCACAATTGGTAAAACGCGGTTTACAAAAACTATGTTAGATTTAGGAGCTTCCATTAATGTTATGCCTACTTCCATTTATGATGCTTTAAATCTTGGTCCTCTAAAGAAAACCGGCATAGTTATTCAACTTGCCGATAGATCTAACGTTTACCCAAAAGGGATTGTTGAAGATGTTTTGGTGCAGGTAAAAGGACTAATATTTCCAGTGGATTTCTATGTTCTAGACATGGATAATGTGAATTCATCTTCTTCTACACCATTACTGTTGGGTAGACCATTTTTGAGTACCGCTAGAATGCAGATTGATGTCTATAATGGCACCTTGACTATGGAGTTTGATGAAGAAGTCATTCACTTCAACATCTTTGAGGCGAGGAAACACCCAAGTAACATTCAAGCAGATTTCCATAATGTGTTAGAAGCCAGCTAAGGCGTACCAAACGAGGAGCAAGTCGGGCTGACGACTTTAAACCAAGCGCTAAGTGGCAGGCAACCCACCGGTTTTGTATATTTACCCTTCTCTTTTTATTTTTATGCATTTGCTTTTATCTTTATTTTCTTTGTTTTTGCATATCATTTGCGGAATTTCCCACCTTGAACTTTCTTTGGATGATTCAATTTTACATTGAGGACAATGTAAAGTTTAAGTGTGGGGGAGCATTTATATGTTTGTATAGTTTGTTTTGGTTTGTTTTATGCATTTAAAAAAAAATCAGAAAAATAGAAAAACCAAGAAAAAATTTGTGCTTTTTGAACTCCGAAGTCTAGAAACTTGTGCCTTTAGGATGACACCATTAGTGGATGGAACCATTTTGAATGCAGGAGTTGAGGAACCGATTAACTAAAAGGGGACGAACATAGCTCATAATCATAAATACCATGATAGTTGTTACCATATCTCGGAATATCACCATATCGCATTCTATTTTTATTTTTCCATATTTATCTATTGTTCTCTAAGTGCTTTGGTGGGTCACTAAACATCGACGTGTTATTACTGCTAGGATGAAATAGAGTGATTGAGTTACTAGAAAAAGAAAAGAAAAAAAAAAGAGACCGGCCAATTAGACCAAAACGGAATAAAATGACACTTGGGAATAGCAGTATGTGTGAAACGTAGTCCCTGTCTCCGTCGCCTAAACAAGCATGGAATGCAGGATCCAAGGCAACTATCATGTACTTGATGACAAGAATCATGCGCTTGGATCCAGTTTGATCCAATCATGTTGTCTAAAAAAAAATGAAGAAAAAAAAGAAAAAGAAAGGAAAGTATTATATTGGTTGAATAAAGTCACTCCTGGTTCCCTTGTATATGCTAGTGAGTTGATGTAGAATTCATACCAAGTAGCTCAATCCAATAGGAATAGGTTCATCTTGGCAGTGACCTTCAGACAGATATGGGAAACATCGAACACTTGTGAACATTCGCCAACATCTACATCTATATCCATCTTCTTTATCTTTTCATTGTGATTGTGGTTTGTTAGTTTCCGAGTATTGTGGCTTGTTCGACTATATAATTAAAGCTTTACTAATATATGAATTGAATTTGTGCAAGGTACCTCCTCCTGTAGTCATTTTGGATTCGTTCATTGATTTGTCACAAATAGATGGAGTTTGAAATATAGGTTTTGTAGGCAGACCTCTTGTAAACCTTCACGAGACTAAAACTCGTCCACTAGGGACACCTAGGGGTTCAAAGGCTTGTTATTTATGCTTAAATTAATTGTATCCTCGACGAGACGGAGTTGTATGTATGTTTTTGTTTTGTTTGATTTGCTCGAGGACTAGCAAAGTCTAAGTGTGGGGGAATTTGATAGGTGTCTAAAACACCTAATTTTATATTTAGTATTTATGCTTTCTTTGCTATTTTTCGTGTGAATTATGTATCTTATGTGTGAATTTAAGTTATTAGGTGCTTTGGAGTCGCACGGACGAAAAGAAAGAGAAATCACCAAAATTGAGCAAAAAGGGCATAATTGTCATTTCAGGGGCAAATACTATCGGGAGCCGAGCCATAGTTAAGGGGCAACTTTACTTGGAAGAGCACTACAGACAGGTCAGCTGAGGATAAGGTGTAACCCATAGAAGTGCTAAAAGCATCATGGCAGAAATTTAAGACAACCAGTAGGGGTGGTCTAATCCCTGGGGTGTAACCATCCACCACCAAGCTACCCAACCCTAAATTGAGAATTTAGTTCTCAATCATTACCATTTTTATTTGCCTGAAAGTGAGAAACAAAAGACTGCTGCTACTGAAAACGAGAGACATTCTCGTTCACTTTAGTTTCACCAGAAATAGAGAGATGAAGAGAGGACGAGTGCATTATCGCCTTAGATGGGTGATGATGGGCGGGTTCGGTGGTTTAATTGAGATTGAATATGTGATATGGGTTTTGAATGATGTCTGCAACTGAGAATTGTGAGCTAATGGGTTTGATTGAATTTGTAGAGGAGAGGAATGAGAATGGGTTTGTCTGCAGGTTCAAGTTAAACAGCAAGGAAGGAAGGATTTGGGTGGCTCTCAATATGAAGCCAATACACAACTATCGTCAGTTTGCAAACTGCACACATGGTGTTTGTGTAAATTCCTGAACAAGGTGCAATGGGTTCTGGAGCTACAAGGGTGAGCTGATTGCAGTGACGGAACTGAAGGTTTAATGGGTTTGTGTTGCAGTCAACAAGAAGACAGTGAAGCTACAGCTTTAATGTGAAGGATTGTGTGAATGTGGATTATGTGCAGGGTGGCTCTGGTGATAGGTGTTACAACTGGAACTGAATGTCTTGAGTTATGTATGTTTCTGGTGGAGATTTGGTTGAACTGCATCGCAGTGGAGTTAGTGGTTTTGAGAACAGGTGGTAGCTGCAATTGGTAATAGGCATAGTTGGAGTATGGTGTATGGGATACTTGGCTGTGTCAATGATATTGTGTTGGCAAGCAGGAGCAGCAAGAAAGCACCAGTCTGTGCTAGTATGAGCAGCTGTGAGCCATGATTACAGGTGCACAGGTACTGGAGTGGTTTGCAGAGCTCGGGAAGATAGTTGCTCTGCTGCGGATGATACAGCGAGACAATGACTGAGTATGGAAGTGAAGTGGAATTGAAGCTTGGGAGCTGGTGGTGCAGCTGTTAGCTGTAGTTAGAAGGAGGCTTGAACTGCGATGGTAGTGTGGTAATGAACTGGTGATTTCAAAATGAGAGCAGCTGTGATACTGTTGCAATGGTTAGGAGGTTAGTGCAACTGGGGGAGTTGGAACCATGATCTAATGGGTTTGTGATGGAATTACAGGGAAGAGATGCCACAGAGATAATGAACTGAAGCTGGAGTCACAGATGAAAGTGCAGAGCAGCAGAGGAGTCGCAGTTGTGGTTTGAAATGATGTTGCAATGATACCACTGAATGCTTGAAAAATGATATGGTGGAATGGTTTGGTTGATGTGTGATATAATGGGTTCAGCTGGATTTTAGCTGAGAATGAATTAAATGCATGTTGCTGGAATTGGAAAGTTCAGTTGTAGAATGAATGTATATTGCAGCAGCACTCGAGCCAAAAAATGGTTCAGGCAAAGTTGGTTTGAAATGGGTTGTTGCAGCTGTTGTTGTGGCAGTGTCAATGAGCATAGTTTGGCAGGTTTTCGGTGAAGTATGGCAGAATTTTTGGAAGGCCTAAAGCTGTGAATGCTAAGGTTATTTGAGTTTATGGGATTGGAGCTGAGACGCTGCGACTGATGGCAGTGGTGAGGTCTCAGCAATGTATTTGCAAACCCATCTCAATGGGGTCGTCGAGATATCCTGATGATCTATCAAGAAAACGGGTCCGAAATAGTCATTTTGACGAATGTAAGGATTAAATTAGTGTTGCATCCACTCCCAAAAAATTCAAACATTCAGAACACACTTAGTGTGATCCAGTCACTGAAGGAGGTCAGCATTCTTTCATTGAAGCGAGTGATGCTGTGGCAGGAGTACATGGAAATTGGCAGTGCACGAGAAGCCAACAGTGAGCTGAGGTTTAATGAGAAGGGATTTGTGGTGAAGCTGTGGAACTACAATGAGTTAAGAGCAGGGCAATGAAGGAGCAGCAGGAAGCTGCAGTGCAGAAATAGTGCGAAAACGGGGTGAAAATGGCACGCCGGTGAGCATAGTTCCGGTAGTCAGATTTTAGAGGTTAAAGTGTCGATCGCAATATTTCATTGAATCACGAGGGGGGTATGAGTCGGATGCAAGAACTGATGGCTGGAAGTATGATCTACGCGTCACGCTTTTGGGTACGTTTTCGCAAGAATAGAAAATTGGATTTAGATGGGTTATGCAAATGTTTGAAATGCAGGAAAGCAAAGCTGAGCTACTGGAAGTGTAGAATTGCCTGGTGATAGTTTCCAATGGTTCAAGTGATCGGAGAAAGTTTTCCGGCGACCGGATTCCGGCGATGACGTCAGCACTCCGGCGGCCCGTTTTGGACCCGAAAATTCCAGAGATATATTTTTCACACATGGGCTTGGTGGAGATGTAGATGGACGTGGACTTGAAGATTTTGAAGACTTTGACCTATTTTTGGAAAGCAAAGGGCTATAAAAAAGGGAGTTTTTCTACAACAAAGATACAACGTTTTTATTCTATTCTTGGAGCTTTTGCAGAGAACTACTTCTAGGGTTTGCTTTCTTTTATGTTTCATCTATTTTCTTTGCATATTATGATGATGAACTCCATGAATATGAGTAGCTAAATACAACAATTGGTTATGGGATAAAAAGTTGATTTCTTCAAGCATGTTATTTGATTCTATGAATTAGTTTTGTCTCAATTTTATCGTTTATGATTCATTGTTTTATTATCATATGATTTGAATGCTAGTTTGGTTGAGTCCGGAATCAATTGGATTTGTTTTCATCTCTAAAGCTATATTAGGGTTTTCAATACGTAAAAGTTGTTATCTCTGATTTTTAGTAGCATCTTGTGGTTAATACTTGTAGTGATACATCTTTTTAATCGCATATGAATCATAACCTTTGTTAAAACGAATTAGTGCTTTTACACGTTTGTTTGCATCGATTAGTCTTATTTCATAGAACTTATTTCTCTTAGGGAGTTAAATCTAATTGTGCTTTTACACTTTAGGTTGCTTTTTAAGAAGATTTCACAATAGCATCTTTTAATGTTGTTTGTGATAAAATCAGGAAATAAACGGGATACTCTTGCGATCAAGATATCCTAGGACTTTTGATAATTGAGAGATTAAATACCAATTATAATCATAGATGAAAAATACATGTTTATGAATGATACTATCCCTTAACCAATATATTCTCCTTATTGATTATTCGAACTATTTACTTTGCTTTATATAGTATTATTGCTTTGATAAAAACAAAAACACAACTTGGGTTATTTGGTTACATAAGAATCTGAAAATTGCATAACAACAATCGCCTCTCTGTGGATACGAACTCTTTCTTATCAAATACTATATTTATATTAGTTGAGTGAGGAAGTGAAATTATTTTTGACTCATACGACACGCATCAACTGTCTAGTTGATTCTCTATAAAGAAACTCGCAGTTTGTCCATACAAATTGCTAATTCGAAATATTGGGTGTGGTTGTTAGACCCCCGCTTTTTTAATTGGTATCAGAGCAGGCAAACACTTTAAAGACCTTATCAGTTTGTGTTTGTAGTGATCTGACTCTATGGACAATATAGTCTCTTATAACGCTTCACCAAGTTTAAAAACCAATAGTATAAAAAGTTCCAGAAAAGGTTGTGTAAAGACCCTCAAGCTCGTCAACGCTATTTGACTGGTCTAGCGATGGCCAAGTGACGTTTTAGCCGATAATAACCTGATTAGGTTAACACGAACGTTATTTAATAGGAATTTATCTAACAAAGGCCTAGATAAGAAACTAGTACCGTTGAATAGGTCTCAAAAAGTTGTGCATAATGGACTACTCGAATGTGTCATTCGGATACCAGATGAAGAAGTTATCATCAGATTGATTTGAAAGGCAAAATAGGCTTTTCACAATTAGACCGACCTGGGCTCCCCTTAGCGAAGCAAGTGGGTGAAATAATATTATCCTTGGCCTTATCTTCACCTCGAGAAGATTCATTATTCTTTCTTCATTCTTCCTCCTCTTCTTCTTCTTCTTTCTTTCTTTCTTCTTCCTCTCATTCTTCTTATGTTTATCGCCTCTGGTAGTTTTGTGAGTTGATTCTCAGGTCGAAATCAAAAAGAAACTTAGGGGAAAAAGGTTTGGTTACTAATGATGGGGTTAATATTTCTGAGAACGAAGTGAAGATGATAGTGTTGCTGTCGAAATTGAATTTAGGGTTTCGAGTTGGATTTTGGATTTAGAGGAAATTGGTGGGCTGAATCAAGTTATAAATGGATGTAAAATGAAGGGTTGTAGCTGAATTGAAAATCTGAAGTATATTGAAGATGAATCAAGAGTAAGAGTTTCTCAGATTTTTGAGTTAGGGTTTGTAATAATTTCCAAGAAGACTAGAATATGAATTTGATGGATTAGGGGATTAAATTAATGATAGGTTCTATTGAAATGAAGAACTGGAAGATGAAATCGAGGGTTTAAGTGAGGAACTAAAGATTGAATTTTGTTGTAACTTGGGTGTTGTGAACTGTTGGTGTTGAAGTTAATTGAGATAAACTAGGTGAGGATTGTTTAAGTCTGAGATTGTGAAGGACTGGGTTTGTGCTAGCTATAGTTTTTATAGGAAAGCTGTTAGTAGAGAACAATAAGAGTTAAGAGCTTATTATTGAACTGGGTAGATACAAGCAGTGGTGAATGATTTGTGCAGGTGCAGAACAAGAGCCTTACGAAGGGATATATCCATTGTAGCGTGAACTGAAGGTATTGTAGAATGGGTGGTGGGGTTGTTGGTGTTACAGCTCATGGGGTTGTACAGTTGAATGTGTTGATGTTGTGAGAATTGTATAGGGTTTTGAATTTGAAGTTGAGGTTCTTGTTATGAAACCAGGGTTTTATGTTCTGTTTCAAATGAAGAATTAAGGTTCATGGATTGAATATTAACTTAAGGAGTTGGAATTTGTGAAGAGGAATTAAAAGAGGAAGATCCCTGATTGAGATTAAGTTAGAGAATAATTTAATCCTGAACTGATTGGGGGAGAAACCATTTCAAGGTAATTATTCTTCTTAGTTCAGTTAGTAATGCTTGTATGTTTTCAATTTGAGTTCATGGACTATGAGATGCTGAATTTGGAATTGTTGATATACAAGGAGTTGTATTGTTTTGTGGTTAACTGAACAAGAGAATTGTGTCGGTGAACTGTGTAAGTTATAGGTGAGAATACAGATTGTTTTAATAGTTGAATTAGATTGAGATGGGGATGTGTGGTTGTAAAGCAGATGTTGTTTGAATGAGAATGGTGATGTGTTGTTGGTGGCAATTAAAGTAAGTTGCCGCTGATATTGAGTAGAAGGCTGTAAATTTGGCAGGGTTGAGCTTTAGCAATTGGTTTGGTTGGTTGAGTTGGGCTATGGTAGATGCAAGTTTATAGATGGTGATTTCGGTGAAAGCATGCAACTGCTGCTACACTCAGGTAAACTGAATTTGAGTTTATAAATGGATGAGGTACATGTTGAGATTCAGTTGTTTGGATATGGTCATTGGTGTTGAAATGGAGAAGTAGTATTACTATTATAATTCGCAGGTGGTAATGGTTTATTGAGTTAAGGTTTTGAAGATGTTAATAAAGTTACAATTGCATATTTGAAGATGTTGGTGATAAAAACTATTACAACTGAATTGTAAATAGTGACAAAGTATTGCTTAGAGATGCGATTGCAGGTAATCAAAGTTCTTGTTTGTAAATAAAATTCAAAGTTTGTTTGAATGAATATATTGAAGTTGAACTGGAGTTAGAGTTGCAGCTGTGTTAATAGGTTGGCCTGTAAAATGGCTCAGGCCAGTGTTCTGTCACCAAGTCAGATGTCTGACTATTTAAGGTTAGCTGACTCAGTTAATCTGACTGAGTTATATATGAATCTGATTGCCTGAATCAGTCTTCTGACCGAGTTAACTCGGTAACCAGGATTTGACCAGACCAGTGGACCATTTGACTAGACCATTGACTTGACTTTGTGTTTGACTTACGTTGACTGTTAGTTGACCCCGCTGACCGTCTGTTGACCCAGATGGACCAGGCCTTAGATTAAGAAAATAGATTCATGGGCTTGGGCTTAGGACAAGTTATCATATCTTAGTGAATTGGACCACTTATGGTCCGAATTACCTTTCGGTTCCTTCTACAAAGTTGTAGATGTTCATAATACTTAGTTAATGGGCTTAGAACCATTAATTAGACTTGTATGAGCCTTGCATGAGCCTTTTGGCTAATCTCTTAAAGTACTTGTGTGATTAATAGTTAGTTGTTAACAACGATCGATTCGGAGGATGAACCAGTGGATCGTGGATCACGTGGTAGGCGTGGCTTGTCTTCAAAAAAGGTGGGAATACATTTGACACTTTTGTAATCATTATTATTGTTTTATAAAAGTTTACGCTTAACAAACTCATGCATTGTCTGTCCGTGCATTCCACGCTTTGTTTAAAATGCATTATGATAATCCTGTTGATTCTGTGAATCTTTCCACGATTTGGAAAGGACTTGTATTGTTTTGTTGTCAATATGAATTGTTATGGGAAAAGAGAATTTCCACCTGTGGTATATAGGATACACTCCTTCACATTTATACCTACTTTAATTCAGCTTTTATTGTTTAGAGTTGGTCACCATGGTCTTGGTGGCATCCATAGCTATATAGGTGTGAATTGCCGGTATTTAGGGGTTCACAACCATATTAGTACATTGTTTGACGAAGGAGTTTGTTCCATATACATGTATGATTATTTCAGTGACTTAGTCATTGTTTAATGTTTCGGAAAAACATGTATTATTTTCCAACTCTTGTCTATGATTACTTAGAAGTTAAATGTTAATTATTCCCACTTCAGTTTCTGTGACAGATCAGAGTTGCGCAGCGAAAGCTTCAAGGGTTGAGTTCGCTAGTTGATTAACTTCTGTTATGTTTCTTATGTTGTATATTTTATTTGAAAACCAAATGACTATTATATATGTATCACTTGAGAGAAGATCTTGTACATATATTTCTAAGAGGGGTTAGTTTTGGGTTAAGTTTTATAACAGATTTCTAATTTGATTGATTCAGTAAATGTTTAGCTTTAGTGCCTCTATATTTAGTTAATCTCTTGGATTAGCCAGCTGTTAGCTTAGGGGGCGCTACAGGTTGGTTGAACAAATCCGGATCAACTCTGATCTTGTTGCAAAAATTGCAATACTTAAGGATTTGAAACCCATTATGAATTATTTAATGGATATGGGTAACTCCAGTAGTATCTCTCAGGAGAACGGTCATAAATCAGCTAATAAGCAACGAGTAAATGTTGTGAATACTGATATGACTCAGAACTGTTCTGTCAAACTAAATGGTGTTGGCCCATGTTTGTTTTGTGATTATTCGAATCACTTTCAACATAATTGTGTGTCTTTTCAAAAGAGATTGAAAATTGCAAGTAATCTTCATAAGAGAACTAGACAACTCATTGAATATCTAAAAAGACATACAAAACTGTTGGGAAATTCTAAACAGAATAGTACGAATAGTATGGGAGCTTTTGCTTTAAAATCAACATCACCCTTTCAATGGTTTCTTGATAGTAGATGTAGCAGACATATGACATGAGACCTTACTTGGTTTGTTTCCTCAGACGACTATGAAGGAGGACCAGTAACATTCGGTGATGGGAGTTGTTGCTACGTAAGAAAAAAGGGAACGATCAAATTACCTGGCATACCTGAAATTCATGATGTAGTCTACGTAAAATGTATGACTGAAAATCTTTTATCTATTAGTCAAATTTGTGACAAAGGCTATCGATTTGTCTTCAATGCAAATGGATGTGACATTGTAGACAAAACTGGGAAAGTAATTTTTCTAGGAATTCGTGGTAAAAATAATTGTTATCTTCTTGATACTCAGTTCAGCAATTGTTGCAATTTGACTAAGGTGGAATCTGCACATCTTTGGCATGAACGTTTTGGTCACATCAATTATCTTCTTCCAACTAAGATCATTAACAAAGAACTTGTTAGAGGCATTCCCAAAATCAATGCAAAGATTGAAGGTGTAAGTGGTGCTTGTCAAAAGGGTAAACAAACAAAAGTTCACCATAAATCATCTCGAGATATTCTCACTAAAGCTCCACTTGATTTAATTCATATGGATCTCTTCAGACCAATTCAACAACCTACAGTTGCTGGTAAGAAGTATGCTTTGGTTATGGTAGATGATTACACCAGATTCACTTGGGTTGCATTCTTATCTCATAAGAATGAAACCCTTGGAGAATTCAAGATTATTGTTAAAAGAATCCATAACGAACAAGGTCGCAAACTAAAGAAAATTAGGAGCGACCGTGGAAGTGAATTCAAGGACACTAGGGTGTTTGAATTTTGTGACGAACTGGGAATCACTCTACAATATTCTCCACCTATTACTCCTCAAGATAATGGAGTTGCAGAGAGAAAGAACATAAATATTCAGGAAATGTCCAGGGTAATGCTCCATAACAAAAACTTACCCTTAAGGTTTTGGGGAAAAGCTGTCTTCACAGCATGTTATTTGATCAATTATGCATGCCTTGGTCTTGCATACTAGAATTCCTATGAGTTATGTTGATTGTAGTAGATATTCCGACCCTAGTGAAACAATTATGCATGCCTTGGTCTTTTTCCCTTTTGCTAGTCATGTCTGATTTACTTCCTCCTTCTGTGCTAATACCAATGCTTTCATGAATAAATCTCTTGTTGACTGGCTGAATTTCTGGTTGATTGACCCAATTTCTAAAATTCCTGATGATAAACAGTGTATGTTTGTTGTTATTTTGTGGTATTTATGGAACAACAAAAATAACCTTGTCTTCAGAAATCAAAAAGAAACTCCTGCTAATGTTACTCCAAGAGCATAGCTCAGTAGTATCACATTAACTCTAGTAAGGAGGAAATCAGGGGTTCGATCCCCACCGTAGTAGAGGTTTTATTTAAATTAGTTGTATAGAGGGGTTTGACGGGGTTGGGTCTAGCAATGGGGCTAGTCCAACTGGATGGATTTGGGTAGGTGCCTGGGTCCGACTTTAGCCTATAAGCAAAAAGGTTATTAATAGAGCTACGGCTATGCTCCTGACTATTAGGACTAAACCTCAAATTCCCACTAGTTGTACCATCACCTATAGTGATACCGGGATGCCCCAAACATTTGGATGGATAAAGTGCATAACAAATGGAGCTTATGATGACATTACTATGGATAATAGTGCATGCTATGTGATGAGAGATTTTTTTTCTTCTGTAAAGCTTCTTTTTGTGCATCTATTGTTTTTGATGTGGAATCTGTGGAAGAGGATGAAGCTAGAGCTATTTGGGCAGTGGAGCAAAGACTTACTCACATTATCATTGGGAGTGATGCAAAAGATCTAATCAACCAATTTTCTTCTGGAAGGTTTGATGGTAGCCCAAGGACTGATGCAATTTTCAAAGATATTCAGTTTTTTGCTTCTTCTTTAGTCGGATGTATCTTTTTTTACCTTTCAACCTAGAACTTGTAATTTTGTTGTTCATGAACTTGCGTTATGGGAAAAACAAAATAATTCTACTATGTTCTGGTCCTCTCCTCCTATTTGGCTTATGCCGATAGTTGAGGCAGACCATTAGCCTTTTTTGAAGGCCGTTTGTCTTAAAAGAAAAAAAAAATTTGTGGAAGCTATAACATTCCTGGCTGTATTCGAAGTGAAATTCTGACAGACCAAATAAAATCTTCTCTGCACCAGAAGAAAAAATAGAAGACAGCCCCATAACTACGTCGGTTCCGCACAACAGACAGTGGTAGAATTTTGCACGAGTTGCGCCGACTGGCTGGGCTGATTTGGTAAAAATTGTGCCGAAATATCTAGCTAGGACTTCCCATTCTTTCAAGTCAGGAGGCTTTATTATGCGCCAAACCCAAGGAGGAAGAAGTAGAGTTGTTCATCTCAGATGTTATTTGTTTCTAATAATCTAATCAAGTTAGGGTTTAGAAGATTATTCGGTAATAATAACATAAGCTGTGGGTTTCTGATTTGGGTTTTGGAGAATAGGATACCAAACATAATTTTTAATTTTGATTTTGAATCGAAAAGAAAACTAATTCACACAGCTTCAAACAATAAAATCATGGAAGATTCAATCAAAAAATCAAAACCAGCAGTGTTGTATCATTATCCTTGTCCAGATGGAGTATTTGCTGCTCTTGCTTCTCATCTTTACTTTTCAGCTATTAAACAGGATGTTCTTTACTTCCCTAATACTGTTTATTCTCCTGTTAAGTAAGTGGACTACTTGTTTGCCAATTGCCTACATTTATCTACTTTTATCTTTCTATGTTGTACTCAAAATATTGTGCTATGTTTTTCTTAGGGTAGAAGATCTTCCTCTTGATGAAATTAATCAAGTTTATTTACTTGATTTTGCTGGGCCTTCTGGTTTTGTTGCTAAATTATCTTCTCATGTTGAAAGGTTTGTATCTTTTTTCAGTTTTTGTATCTTTTTTATTTTTTTGGTAAATTTTGAGTCTACATTTTCATTGTTTCAAACTAATTTCATGTGTCTAAACTGTCCAGTGTCATAATTCTAGACCATCACAAAACTGCAGTTGAGATGTTTAAGGCTGATACTTCTATTTGTGAGAATGTGGTTAAAGTTATAGATATGGAAAGAAGTGGTGCTACCATTGCTTATGATTATTTCAAGAAGAAACTCTCAGATGAAGGAGTTGGGAAGGAGTTGGTAGCTGAGGATAAGCTTGAAAGGGTTAATCAACTGTTTAAATACATCGAAGATGTAGATTTGTGGAGGTGGGCTCTTCCAGATAGCAAAGCTTTCACTAGTGGGATGAAAGATTTAAACATCGAGTATGACGTCAGGTCGAATCCCGCATTGTTTGGGAAGGTATGTAATCATTTTCCATACCTCTATCAATGTTTTAGCTTGCTTTACAGTGGTGCACATCCTTTTTATTCTTGGAGAGAAGCAAATTGATCTCAATCATTCAATTCATTTCCATTATCTGTCGTAGACCTAAATTAGTGCCACTAAGTTAATTTTATTGTAACAAAGTGTGGACAAGACTTCCAATATATATTTAATCTTCTAAAAAAAGTAAGGATTTGAATCATTATCTGATTGTTTTGTGTAATTTTTTTAATAGTTGTAAAGTTTGCTTGAATCTAGAGCTCTGATAAAAGTATCCAGTTTTGCACCAGTTCCATGTGCTTTATTAAGAACCTTCGATTCCTTACTCACTTAAACTTACCAGACATATCTAAAGTTTAGATGATGCATTTGTGTTCCTAAGGAATTTATGAATCCTTGTCAATCTAAATGGGAGGAACTATGATTTCCTTGGGGTGGTAAGCAGTTTTGCCTGGAATCAAGTTGAGGAAACCTTGTTGCCGAATAAAAATATGATATAGTCTTAAAAGTGAAGTTTCCTCCAAATTTTGGGGGGTTGTAGGACTTGTTAAGGTGGATTTGCTTTTAGAAGCAATCCTTAAATGTGAGAGTATTTTAGTTAGGAGGATGTGGGAAGATGACATAAACGATCAAAAGTTGGAAGAAGTGAATTCTTTTTTTTTCTTCTTTCAGTATGCTTGTGTGAAAGAACAGATATATTTTGAATAAGTGAATACTCCCTCCGTCCCACTATTAAGTGACCTATTTGATTTTAGATTTTGTCCCATTAATAAGTGATCTATATTACTAAAGAAGAAGATATTTCTAAAATTATCTTTTTAGTTAATTATAAAAAATATAAGAAAAATTATAAAATATTTTAATTATATAAGATATATTTTAATTAAAAATTATAAAAGATATATTTTAATTATAAAATTATCCTTTTAGTATGCATGTTTATAATCGTTACATAGATGTTTTAAAATGATTTTCAACGGTATGAAGTTTGCGAACATCCGTGGAGTAGTTTGAGAGATAAATCATTTCTAAATTTCACTAGTTATTATCCATAAGGGTATAATTGTAAAAAATGTTTAAAAGTATTATTTTCCTTGCTTGCCTTAAAAATTGTGCAAACTTAAACTAGGCCACTTAATAGTGGGACGGAGAGAGTATTAAGGTGGCGGTGAACTCTACAAAGCCTAAACCACTTTTTCGACACCCTTTTATATAATGACCACAGTTAAATGGATTATTGCTATCAGTTATGTTATTCACCACTGTCCAACTTTCCCTTTTTCTTTTCTTATAATGAGATAATTCCTGTACAAACTTTTTAGAGGGGGTCTTTAGCGTTTCGTTAGGGGAGTATTGTGTAGGTATCTACAATTTGTCTTCTACCTTCTGTTCATTTCTTGATAGTGAACGTATCCATTTTTAGCTTACATTTTCCATGAACTCAAAATACTGGCTCTACGTCATTATATTTCCTTTCATCTTATATCCCTAATAGATAAAACATATAATCTTCTTCATGATATAAGGTAAACTTTCTCATTCGATTATTGCTGACGTGAAGTTTATGGAACGAGCAGTTATTGTCGCTGGATCCACGTTTAGTGATTGACCAAGGGATGTCGAGCTTATCACAAAAGCAAAATAGAATTGACGAAGTTCTTGACGGCTCATATGAAATTGCACTTGGTGGTGGACTATTTGGATATTGCCTGGTATAATGCCCTTCTTCTTGTTCTTCGCCCGTCATATTTATTTTGATTCGTGCTGCATTTATAATATATCCCAGAACTTGAATAAAACCTGGATTTTGAATCGCACGGGCTTGCTGACCTACTTTTTCTTCTCTCTCGTGAACTTAAGGTGCTTTTTGTTGTTTTTTGTTCTTCTTTTCTTTTTTCATTTTCTTGTTATTTGAGAGAATCACTTTTCAGTGAGCTATTATATAAGAAACTTCCCCAGCAGGACCGCTAATTGTGGGTCCAAACGTTCATAGGTCACTCATGAGAATCAACCCAATGTATGAGTTTGATAAGATATTCTCCTCACCATAAAGTGATTTCTAACCAAGTCTTATAACCTCATCAACAAGGGCTAGATAGTAGATATCGAAAGAACGATGTTTTCATCTGGATTTTGCTTGGTAGATAAGAGTGTAAATCAGCTCTTAGCGCATTTGCATGTGGCCCACACAGACGGTTGGTGAAAGGAGTTGGCCGAAAACAGACGGTCAAATAGGATTTTTATTTTATCAACCTCCTACTACCTCAGCCAATCCACCATTGGCTATTGCATGCATTAAAATATATGTGTTTCATAATAGCAAACTTGAGCATTGTTGGGACGTTTTTTACATGTAGGCTGCCGATGCAGACTCCGTTTCAAACTTGAGGAGCGAAGTTGGCCACCAGTTAGCTAATAAGAGTCGTGATCTTAATATGCGGTAGTGTATTTTTACCTTCGCTATTTTGCTTTATTCCACTGTTATCTAGACAAATAATTGATTTCATCTCTTGAATTTTAGGGGAATTGGAGCTGTTGTTTATCGAGTTCCTGAACTTGGAAATGCTGAGTTACTTAAAATAAGTCTCAGGAGTGTGGAAACAGAAGACACCACCCCAATCTCTCAGGTCTGGTACTCGTTCTGTATTGGGATTTATCTGGCTCGTTTACCTTCACCTAATCGTATGCCTTTTGCAATTTGTTCTCTTACAGAAATTTGGAGGAGGTGGACATCGGAATGCTAGTTCTTTCATGTTAAGTTCTGCTGAATTCAACCAATGGAAACTTCCAGTTACAGCTTCTACATAAGCAAGAAACTCCTTTACACAGAATTGTTCAAGTGTTTTCGTCGCCCAAGACTTTCCACGAAATAGAACTATGTTTGTGGCGTGTAACACCATGGACAGCAAGAGCTCTCTAGTTTGTAGCATGATTTTGTCTTCTGACAACGAGTAAGATAACTCGGGTTATAACATAACATGGTAGTATCTTTCCTTTCACAGGCAAACGGGATGGTAGTTCAATCTATCCACAGTCCACACACTACGGCTCTCCAATGTATACTCGACCAAGTCGCTCTAGTAAACTACATCAACCTTGTAAATCTACCTGGTGATTAAAGCCTCCTTCATTTAAAAGACCTTCTAAGGGGAACAAATTGATCATGTTAAATGGGAATTTAGAATCTGGAAATCTGAATCATTGCAAGAGCCTACTAAATTACAATTAAATTATAGAGATAAATTCATTCTTCATCAACTTGATCCACATAATTTGCTTGTGAGAAATTTCATGCAGTCCAGAATATATTTTTAGACTCAGACGTTAGCGAGTCAGACGATCCGAGTCAAATACATAACCTGGTTTAATTGGGGGCCAAGAAATTTTATTTGTACCCCAAAACTATCAGGGGCCTATTAATCCGACTATGAAAATACTATTTTACCCTTACCTAAAACTAAACATTAAAAATCAGTTAACCTTAATTTGGCCCCCAATTCATATACCCTAAAACTAAAAGAGAAAATTAGTTTCTCTTCTTCTTCATCTTCCTTTCCTCCCCTTGCTCTTCTCCACCACCACCATTAACGACTGTTTTGAAGAAATGTTTTTTCTTCAACCGAAAGCTATGGCTCCAATTAGAAGGTATGTGAACTTAAACCCACCTTGTATTCGATTTTTTTGTGTGTTTTGATTGTGAAATTTAGTTTGGTAACTGAAAATTGGTGGTTTCAGTGTAAGGGTCGTTAGTATCGAAATGAAAATCCCTAACGACTTTTCATTTGCATGCGGATTCTATGAAATATCGTTAATGTATTAGGATGACGACCCTAATTCTGCTACTTCAACATTTTTTTCCCTAAAATAGAGTCGTTACCGTATTAGGTTGAATACGACAACCATGTTTTGACGACCCTTTCTTATTGGTTAATGACTCTAGGTGAACATTATAAATGGTTGGTTAGGGTCGTCGGTATATCAGAATATCCCTATGACGACTCAAACACACAGAAACTTGCCTTTTTATACAGAGAGTTTGGATTCGAGGGTCGTCTGGGTATTAAACGAATCAACTAACGACTCTAGGTGAACATTATAAACAGTCGTCATGGTTTAACACACCACCTTGACGATTTTTCATCACCATTAAAAGTTGCAGGTTAGAGTCGTCGCCATGTGTGTCAACAGTCTGACGACTCTTTAGGGTCGTTGGCGTATACAACACCCGACTATAACGACCCTCACTCTGAATAGTTCCATAGTGACCATGAATCGACCACTTGGAGCACCATTCAGATAATTTCAAGAGTATATGAGGTTTACCTGATTGTTTTGAGGTGCGGGTTCTTCATTTTGAGTATATTGGTTCCTTCATTTTGAGCAGTAGGATCTTCATTTCCACCATTATTCATGGCTTCCTCCATTAACATCTCTTCATCAAACATCAAATTCATAGGATTAGTTGATACAATCTTACCATCAACACAATCATGGTTGTTGTTTGAACCTTCAACAACCTCATTCCTTCCACTTGAATCACTCATCTCTAAAAACCCTAGTTTTTCCTCTCAAAACTCCTCTTCTTCTTCTTCTTAAAACATAAAAACCCAAAAATTAATCCCAAAATCTGATTTTTATCTAAACACAATTATCACACTAATCAACTTTATTAATTCTTAATACTAATCACTCAAGGGCATTTTAGCCATTTAGAAGAAAAAATTATAAGGGGTGACCCAAATTAGTATTGGGAGACCTTTTTTGTCATCTAGTGATGGCCCCGATTAAAAGTCCTGGCCCCAATTAAACCAGATACATAATTGTGAAAGAAAAAAAAAACAGTGGAAGTATCTCTTGTCTTGTTGTTGTGGAACTTGGAACTTGGAATCGAAGAATCCTCCACCAACATCCACCAGCAACGAAAGTAACGCACCATTTCGCTTTCAACCCTTATTTTGTTTCTATGCTAGCATAATAGTTTGGATTTCTTATTCTTCTTGACACAAATTTTAGTAAAACTTCTCTGGATTATTGAATCGAATTGATTATCCAATGTGATTCATCAAGATCAGATCAATGGTGGGTACCCAATTTGGTGCGTTAGCTGCTTGTATAGTTCTGTTTGTTCCAATGGGTTTAGCTGGATATCATCCCAGTCGCAATAAAATGATGTTTTTCAGTGGAGCTCTGTTTATTAGTCTCGCAGTAGGTGTTCATCTAACTCCTTATTTTCCTTCAGTTACTAATTTTGTTTCATCTTTTACATCATCTGTTGTATTAGAGAATCGTAGTTCATGCATTTCTTTTCTTCATGAAATTGTTTGGGATGTACAACCGATTATCAAAGTTGATGAAAAAACACAGTTATTAGGGATAATGGGTAATATGCCCCAAAATAGACTGCAATTTTGGGGATATGCCCAAGGATTCCAGATTTCGGGAATATGCCCCAGCCATCCAAAAATTCATCCAAAGGCGTTAACTAGTCAATATATTCGCACATGTGGATCATACATGGGAGTTGAAAGACAAATTTATCCTTCACCACTTGTGTGACATGGGAGTTGAAAGACAAATTTATCCTTCACCACTTGTGTGAACCGCACGCATATAACTAGTGACATACGATGGTGACACGTGGAGTTGAGATCTGACGACTTATATTCTTTCAGGCGTCCAACTAGATTACCATTTTGTCCCTTTATTTTCAAATTATACATATATTTTTAGATTTGTTCCACGTGTTTATTTCATCTGATCCAAAGGCCTAAATTCACCTACCTGGATCAAGACAATTTGAAAATTACTGGAAATTTTTATAACGACTATATGTGCAAATACACTGTTACATCATAGAACCTGCAATTCACCCCATTCTCGTTTCCAAATCAAGAAAATGCATTATTACAAACAAACATACCCATTTACAAGCACATCAACAAAATCAGTAAGGCAACTCTTTGCTCAAAAAAATAAAATAAGGCTAAATCGTATGAATGACTGATTTTGCAGCACAACCTTACAAGATTCTTCACAAACAGATAACTAAAGGCGTATTAACTACAGAAATAAACTCTAAAGTTGGCTCTTTACAGGAGATCTCGTCTGCATCAACAACATTCCCAAAAAGAAAGACGAAAGTGTTAAGCATTAGTTATAATAGAAGTTAGGCATTGAAATTTGTTTATTAACCTGAACCATTTGGTTTTTTTTTTTTTTTTTTTCGGGTTTTGGGTTTCATAGAGAAGGATATATTTGTATCGAAACATACCTTCAGATACCATACAAATTAATGTATCGCAAATCAGCCGACCAGTGTCATCGGCCACGGAGTACCAACAACGCACCAAATCAACACACCTTCATCTAATTCGGAAAAGTACTACAAACCTGCAGGACAAGACGGAATCAGATGCTCACTTGCAGATATTTCAAAACTATACCATCTAAAGGCACAAAAATGAATAATTTGCAAACATCATATTTTGGAGCGAATAATTAAAAGTACAAATCAGAGGCATGATATTTTGCTTACTGGAAGATGATTATTTAAAAAACCAATATGCTTAACGAATATTCATTTCTTGATTTGAAATAATTTGAAATCCACATGCATACACTGAATGAATTAATTATAAAACCATTCAGACTTTTTCACAAACAAGTTATGCGCTATAAAAGAACTAAATAGAATACACAAATTTCATTGATTAACTCACATTCAAGAATGAAATGTCAATGGGCCACCGAGTGTCATCAGATGCTCGCTTGCAGATAATTTGACAACAATAGAAAGATACCTTTGGAAACCGGCGAATGGATGACAACCGGTGTGAATGGCCAACCAATACCAACAACACAACGTAAAATAGGTAGAGGGTAGAAATGGATCCAGTTAATTTCAGGTACCCCATAAAAGCTGATGGATGTGAAAACAATAAAATTAACAAATCCACAACATCACACTCAATGGCCAGCACTATGGATTCTCAATATCAAACCATGAAATTTTCATTCAAAACCGCACTCAATTGGTACAGAATTGGCTTCTCCTTAATTCAACTGCTGAACATAAAATGTTAAAGAAATCGGACAGAGAGCTTACGAGAAATTGAAACAGATTTACGATTTTTCCACAAAATTAACCTAAATCAGAAGAAAAAAACCCAATTATAAAGAACCCTAAATTCACATTTTATCAAATTAACACAATCAACCACAAAATATAACGAAAACAAAGATAAATACATGTTGGGTTTCTATTACTTACTCTTTATGAAGACCCATGCTGCTTCAATTTGCAGTTTTCCTTCTTCTTCTTTTCCCTTTAACTTCAACTAAACCAATAGCAAAATAAAAAACAGTGACAGATTCTCGGTTTACCATTCACTATAACAACTAATCGAACACATCGAACACCAATCCTCCTATTCTCACATCACAATCCTCTCACTCGCTCGACTGGTTTTCTTTAAGAGAAGAATCGAAACCCGTGAGACATAAAAAACCTAGATTTGGTTTGGTTGATCAAAAGCCTTTAAAATTCTTCGAGATTAAAACTCAATCTGATGAAACACGTGGCACCAGGAGATGTATTCAACTCTATAAGGTTAAATCTGCCATTTCTTATAACCGGTGAGATCTCATATTCTGAGATATTGACCGGTCAATGGACGAGAAATTGACTTTTTAACCCTCTTGGACGGAAACCGTTACTTCGGGGCATATTCCCAAGAACTGGAATCCTGGGGCATATCCCCAAGATTGCAGTCCATTTTGGGGCATATTAATTATCCCCAGTTATTATTGAGTCATGTTTCTTCTGATTTTGAGAAGTCATGGTCTTGGACAAAATCTACACCTGTTATTGCTTGTGGGTTTCAGAAATTAGGTCCTTCTGATGCTTCTGATTTACTTAACGGGTCTTGGGTAGTTGTTGCTGGCGATTCGCAAGCTCGATTATTTGTTCTTTCTCTGATGGGTTTGATTTTGGAACCAAGTGAAATGGAATTAGTAAGGGGGGATTTATTCAAACGTCATAGTGATTATCAAACTGTGATTGAGAAGATTGGGGTAAAATTGGATTTTGTTTGGGCTCCTTATACTGCAAATTTAACTAATTTACTCATGGAATATAAGCGGTTGGTATCCTGTATTTTGGTCATGGGGACAGGTCTATGGGATATGTTGCATATCAATAATGCATCGGATTACCGTGTTTCTTTAGGGTTGGTGAGGCAATTGGTTATGTTGCTATTACCTATTTCTTCAGAATTCAGGAATGATGGGCCTGTAACAGGTTCAATTTCTATACAGTCACCTCATATGTTTTGGCTTGGGAATTGGGATGCCAACGTTGATAGAATCTGTGTTGAATACAGAGGAGAAAAGGGAAAAGATGAACTTCGCTGTGAGAAATGCTTATGAGAGGGAGCTCTCCGAGAGTAAGCTTCTACGTCAAAATGGGGGTCCATTGCTTTTATTGAATATCAACTCATTGAGTCAGAACTGCGGGGGAAGGTGTACAGTGAAGGGATGCATTATGATGGAGCTGTTTATGAAGCTGCAATTCATGTTATGCTCTATGAGTCTCAGCAACGACTTTAAGCGAAAAGTTTTTGCCTCTTTTATTTCAATACATTACGCCTTCAGCAAATTGTTCAATACTAGCTTTGGGGGGGACATAAATTAGAAACTTTTTGGTCTACATTACAGGTGCGATCTTTTCTTTTATCCCGTTTTCTACTGTAACTCTAGTAAACACTGACAGTTTCATGCTTGTGTAATCTTCACAAGGGTGGCCTTCACCCTAAAAATAAAAGGGTGTTGAGGCACTAATCTTGACTTCTTTAATTACTTAAGGAAGTTACAACACTTTTATAACATAATCATATATAATTCAAAATTCAGCATTCAATTTTGGAGTCATCATTTCAAAAAAGCATTTTGTTGAACGTGTTATCTTTATTAACTTCTATATGGTTTATACATGGAGGATGATTTGATAGCATTGATAGTGGTAGCGTGGTTGTATTTCAAGTTTTGTACCTTCCTCTGCTTATCCGGTACGACCTTTGGAAGGACGTATTAAAACTAAAAATTCAGAGGAGGTTGGATCTTCTTTCATCTCACATCCGTTCTTTGACAATTCCGTTGAACCCGTTTTTGTTTGCTCAATGCCTCATGCTTGTGTATTGCAGGAGGGGTTTCTTGTATGGAAACATTTCGGGAAGCACGGAGATGTATATGTCAATAATCACACTACTGATATAAAGAACTTATCAAAACTATGTAGATGATACCCATATCCAACGATTATGGTTTTCTAGGGTGCACTTTGCTTGTATTCGTGCACTATGTATGCGTAGTTGGTGCATTACCACTATATGCTGCATTGTGGACAATGTTTTAATGTTTCTAATGGTTATGACGCGATCCCTAGCCAATTGATGCTAATATATCCAATAATGAAGTAGAAATGTTGTTAATGAAAAGGTAATTAATCATGTGGAAATGTTCATTACTGAATGTTTCTTAGGCTTGTCTGTTTTTTCCATGGTTTACTGTGTTCTTTCAGTGGCGCAGCGGCATCGCCTTGTTTCCATTTTTCAGTGCAATTGAAGAAATGGAATTGTCGACTTTCTCTGACGAAGTACAGAATCTCGGAGTCGTTTATGTCAGGGATCTTGAATTTATGAATCGTCAGGTTGGTATAATTTGTGTTGACCTGGGTAGTTTCAAGTTTCAGCAGTTGATATGTAGTTGCTTCGTATCAGAATTATTAATCTGGAAAGATGGGTTCCTCCTGCGACAAACTGGATTAAGTTGAATACTGATGCTGCTTTCGTATCCAATTCTGGTGCTTGTGCCGTGGTTGCAAGAAATGCAGATGCAAAATTTGAAGGCGGTGGCACTTGTGGGCATAACTGCAATTCTCCCATGGAGGCAGTAGCTAAAGCTATCACTCTTGCCTTTGACCTAGCAGAGAAAATGGAGTGGAAGGACATCATAATTGAGAGCGATGCTGAAAAGGTAATCAAAGTACTGAATAATGAAATGGCTTCGTATCCTTGGAGACTGAGACCCATGCTCCTTCAGATAAAAGAGTGAAGCTATTCAACAGGGTCTGTTTAAAATTCATCAAGAAAGGTGCAAATGAGGTCGCACACTCTCTGGCAAGCTTTGCTTTTAAAAACCAAGCTTTTAACTGGTGGTTAAACTCTATCCCTCCTCCTTGTATTGCCCCTCTGTGTTAGAGAGGGTTTTCTCTTTTAGTTTTTCTGTTACTCTGTTTCTTGCCTAGCAATTAAATAAATACAACCTACATTTGCTTTAATCAGAAATGATTCTATCATTTGGTAATCTACATTTGATCGTGGTTGAAATTAGTAAAACATAACCACATTGCGTTTGGATTCAATCCACAGAGTGATGAACATAAAGTCATCTGGATATCAGGTTAGGATGACTGCACTTGGGGTAAAAGGATATCAAACGGACCAAAAGATCAAGTTGTCGAAGTCTTTACTGTTGGGAAAAATACATGGAGGAGAATCGATGCATCTCCACCCATCTCTATAGCATATGAAGACGCTTTTTTATGTAGATGGTTGTTTATATTGGCGGTTCCGGGCTACAAAGCAAGGTGAACTAGAACAAATAATGAGATTTGATATTGTAACCGAAAAGTTCAGGGCTATTCCAATTCCTAGTTTCGTCATTGATCCCTGGGAATTTAAGCGGTCACAAACAGTTGAGCTAACAGAAATTGACGGACGCATAGCTGTGTTAATGTTTGTACCACACCCAAATGGTATACATGTGGGTTACACGTGACGCATAATAGAAGTGTAAATCCGATTATCGTAGGAATCGGTTGGTTTATTATAGAAATCAGTGGGTTATTGTGGAACCCAAACGGCTTATTGTAGAAGCCTGGACTTGGTTTATTATGGAAACCGTTGGGTCTATTGTGGAGATCCAAGCGGCTTATCGTAGAAGCCTGGACTTGGTTTATTATAGAAACCAGAGTGTTATTGTGAGACCCATGGGGCTTAATATGGAAGCCCGGATCGGTTTGATTAAGGAGCCACCTGGCTTATTGGTGAGGCCCACGGTCCATGGGTAGTTAGGGTTCATGGAATAGTTACAGATATTATTTACGATAAATCCTGATAAATAAGGGATAATTATCCTAAGTAGTAAGCATTAGGGGAAATTAGGGGGAGACCCAAAAAAAAAAAATTCTCGTTGTCAAACCCACAATTAATTTTGGTACTGTCACACCCATAATTATATGAAATTATTAGGGAATCAATACATAACTCGTTATGCATAGTATCTTTTCAGGCATAACTCGTTATGCAGCCTAATTTTTCAGGGGTATAATTGGAAGCGCAACTTGGACATAACATATCTAATAATCCGCGCCTTAGAATTTTACAAATTTTATATCGTTGGAAATCTTTTTAAAAGAGCTACGCAACGAGTACAAACAAGAATATAAAATTTTTGTTTTTCACGAAAAAATCGGAGGTGATCCTCATTTTAGGGAAAATTTTCGAAAACTTAATACATAACCATTATGCAGTCACCAAAAACGATGCATAACACATTCTGCAGACGCATAACGAATTATGCAACCATTTTCTCGACTGCATAACAAATTATGCATTTGGATAACAAAGTTATGCATCTATAACAAGTTATCTAACCATTGTTTTTGTCGATTTTAGTGCGTACATAAAAAAAATTACTACATAATGCAGTATGCATCCATATTTACGGATGCATATCATGTTATGCATCTATTTTCTCGATGCATAAAAGATTCTGTAGCAATTTTCTCGATGCATAACGCATTATACAGTCATATTTTCGGATGCATAACAGGTTATGCATCCATTTTCTTGACTGCATAACACGTTATGCAGATATTATTATAGGTGCATAACGTGTTATGCAACCTTTTTTTGTTGGTTTCAATACTAACAAAAAGTAGCTGCATAACGTGTTATGCAACCATTCTCTGTACTGCATAACAAGTTATGCAAACAAAAAAAGGCTGCATAACTTGTCATGCACCTACAACAATAGCTGCATAACATGTTATGCAACCATTTTTCGGACAGCATAACAAGTTATGCAACAAATTTTCTGCATAACTTGAACTTCATCATCACTGCTAACCCCATGAGCTGTAACACCGGGACCATAGATTTCGCTTTCACTTTTTCAGCTGGTTCAGTTCTATTTGGGGTGATTATTGTATCCTCTGGTTTGTCATTTTATCGTAACCTAACACCAATATGAAGTCCTCTCTAACAAGGATGTTCCAGGTAAAGTTTCTCATAATCATATCAATTCACAGTTTCGTGATGACAGAAGCTTAAAGAAAACAAAAATCTCCAAAAAAATGTTCAAATTGACCAGACTAGACCAGATTCCCCACGTTTGAACAATAAATAATGTGATGCAGATGTAATTGATCTTCATTTAATTTGGAAAGCACCATCGACAAGGTTCATACCCAGAGAATCCCTGAGTCCTTCACTTGTTTCATGTTCTGGTGGCGGCATACCAAAAACGCAAACTTATGTTCCCTGAAATCGATGAAGAAATTTACTTAACACATAACAAGGTAGAGAATGCTGGTGAAGTACTTCCAAACACCAAAGGGTTAGAGTAAGTATCCAATAATTATGCTAACAATTAAAGAAACTTGTATTAGATTAAAGTATCGTTATATGTAAACCAAATTAGAACTGAACCATAGATTTCTGTTTTGATGGGAGTTTTCTCCCTTTTATTAACAATGGAGTAGTACCTGTCATTACAGAACGATGACCCCAAATCAACTATAGATTTCGTTATTCAAAGTTTTCAAAAATCGCTTAATTGGGTTTGTAAAACCAGATCTGCTATTAACAAATCTCCCATCAAAACAGAAATCGAGTAAAGTTTTTGAAAGAAAATCCTAGTTTTTCATAAAACATCTTTTGAAAATTCGTACTCAAAACTTTCAGATCGAAGTGTTAACAAACAAAATAAGAGATAAATGAGAAGAAGATTCGTCCTGATTCGGATTTGTTCTTCGCCGAAGTATCTCTGCTTCCAATTCGCGTGAAGAAGAAACAAAAAAAAAAACGAAGAAACCAATTTTTTGTAATTTTGGGTTTGGGAATAATTTTTTCCCTAAAAATGGGTGCGCGCCTGAAGTTTTGGGAGTGTGGGTTTCACAGTGGAAAAATCTGTGAGAATGGGTGTCACTGTAGTTTTCACTAAGCATTATCCATGAAAAATAAGATTATGATAAACATTAGGGTTTATCATGAATCTAGACAGTATTTGGGGTTTATGCAGATGTGGGTAGTTATTAGGATAACTGATGAAACCCTAAAGCTATATCTGATTTTTGCCTATAAATGGAGGCAAAATCCCAACACAAAGGTACAACATACTTTCCCCATCACAATAACTACTTGCTCATAACATCCGCTGATTTGAGCATCGGAGTGTTTTTGCAGGTACCCCCCCCCCCCCCCCATTTTTGATCAACTCAAGGAGATACAACCTCAACGGCTGTGGATCGATCAACCATCTCGTATTTCGAAGATCGTTGGAGCACTCGATTTTTGCACCAACATCTTTTGGCGCCGACTAAGGGGAGCGAGAGAAGTTCGTACTCCTAAAAGACTGGAAAACCTTTCCAAAAGTTTTCATTGGGCAGACAACATCTGGAAGTTGCAGACGCGTGCTCAACAACAACCAGGAAGTTTCCAGGCTTCATAGTTTGTTGGACAGTTTTCGTTAACAATTGACATTGCTTCTTTATTTTGGAAGTTAAATAAGATCCAAAATACGTTAGCTGCATCAAACCGATTGGAAGAAAGTTTTTCAAAAAAAAAAAAAAAAAAAAAAAGCTAATGGAGGCTTCAGCTATGAATCATCCAGAAGTAAACAGTACCGTACCCAGAGAAGGTGTACCAAGACAGGGCGTAACAAACCAAGTCCAGCAGATCAGCGTACAAGGTGTACAAAACCAGCAGGCCAACCCACGAATCATGAGGAGCGCTGTCGTTCAAGGTGAGGACGAGAGAGATGGCAGATCAGCTTCACTATCGTCTGCAGCAGCATATGCGTCTTGTTCGCGTTCCGAAGGAGCGGTTCCTAGGGTAAATTATATGCTGCTAACGAGATCACCTCCTCCAGCCATTAACAAGAGAGATCAATTACAGGTTGGGTCTTCAAACTTGCTTCCCAGCAGCCAGGCTCAACGGGGGGAGGACGCTGCAAGTAGGGGAGTAAGAGCTCGAGCTACAGACCCTCATGCTGGTCAGGGTAGTGTTGTACCTACTGATCAAAACCGTGTAGCACCTGCTGTTCAGTCTGGCGTTCCACCTACAGTTCAGGATAACCATCAAACGGTCACTCAGGTTAATAACCTTCAAGCTACTACGGCTCAGCGTAGTCAACATGCCGTGCATGGGAATGACCCACTGGTTACGCCGATAGATTTAACGGCACGAGAGCAGCTGCAGCGGCTGGAAAGAGAGAATAAACGTCTAAAGATAGCATTGGAGAAGAGGAGAGAGCTTGAGGCTCCGGCTACTTCTCGGTCAGGTAGTGCAAGGGTGAATGGACAAGAGTTTGGCAACTCACAAAGGGGAAACCCTGCTGCTGGTGATCGATGGCGGAGTCGTGACTATGGAGTAAGGATTGAAGAACGGAGGGGATATATCCGGAGTCACGGTTATCAGTTTTCTGATCGCAATGACCAGCAGACTCGTGACGATAGAAGAAGGGCTGAGCAAGAAACAACACGTAGCCGAAGCCGCGGATACCATGAATACAACCATTACAACCAGCATACAGTGGATGATAGAGGAGATGGTGAGGCTGGGACAAGTGGAACTAGACGCAAACGGAGAGAAGATCGAGCTGCTGATGGCCATGCAGAAAAATCCAGACGTAAGAAGAAGCGTTCCAGGAGGAGGGTAGACACTGACAGAAATGAGCGGAACCGGAGAGAGCAGGAGAGTGACTCCGAAAAAGATGAAATGGTCAGCAAAAGGAAGCTTAGTTCTATAATCGACGAATTATTGTCGCATAGGCAATCTAGAGATGAAGAACAACATGTTTTGTCTATGAAAAAAACGATGGATTCTCCGTTCATCGCGAGGATTAGAAGGTATCGCCCTCCATTGAATTTCAGCCAGCCCCAGTTTAAGGATTTCTTTGACGGCGGGAATGGGAACCCGGTAGAGCATGTCCAGTGTTTTCAAGCTTCTATGAGCCTGTGGGGAAACAACGACGAGTTACTTTGTATAACTTTCCCAATGACCTTAACGGGTAAGGCTTTGACTTGGTTTTCGCAGTTAGAGCCAGATTCAATCAAGGATTTTGGAATGTTATCTGATTCCTTTTTCGAGCAATACAAAATTAATCTCGGAATCAAAAAGGAAAGTAGTCACCTCTTTCTCTTGCATAGAGACATTGGTGAAGACCTTTTTAATTTCAATAAGAGATTCCGTCAAGAAGTTAGTGAAATTGGAAAGGTGGACGAAAGGTTCATAATTGAGGCATATAAGAATGCTATGGATTACGATGAGTTTGGAATTTATAACTCATTGGCAGTGGAACCAGTGGGAAACCTCAGAGAACTGTACGACAGGGTCGATAGATACGCAAAGGCGAAGAGTGAAAAGAAGGCGAAATTGACATGAGCATCGAAAATGTCAATGCCAGATGCAACAGCAAGGCCAAAACAGCAGTTCGATAATAGTTCAAGGGGTAAAAGCATTGAAGGACCATCAAGGAATCCGAAGAATGAAGAGGAATTTCATAAACTGCAAGGAAAGCAAAGGGTAAGGTTTCCCAAGTTGAACATTGGACTTGGGGAACTTTATAAGAAGATTAAAAATACGTTGCCTGTTCCTGAGCCGCTGCTGGTGGAGACAAGGGAGAAAGGGAACAAGAATAAGTATTGTGATTATCACAGGGATCACGGGCATAATACAAATACTTGTCGTGCTCTCGCTGCAGAAGTCCAGAAGATGGTGGAAGATGCAACAATATTTGAAGGAAAGTCAAGCACAGGTTAATACACTTGTCAACACTCTAGATTTACGTGAAGTCAGAGTAAGCCATGCAAGGGTAAATACAACCTCGAGAAAAGCTCAAGAGAATGCGACGCGGATGAAGTTGCGTCATATTAATGAATGGAGAATTTCTAACAAGGTCGACTACGCCAGTCATATTGGAACGGAGATCTTAGAAGAGGGGAAAACTGAAATAACCTTTTTGAATGCTGATCTCGCTGGAGTATATCAACCTCATAATGATGCGATTGTGATACTAGCTCTCATAGGCATGTTCAAGGTACGCCGAGTTTTGGTCGATACCGGGAGTTCAATTAGCGTCATATTTTCAGGAGCATACTCTTCAATGAGTTTGTGTGAAAGTCAAGTTGAGGCGGATGATAGCCCTATCATTGGTTTTAGTGGGGAGACAATGACGACAATGGGAAGAATTATTCTACCCACTATTGTAGGTGGAAAGACAGTTATGTAATATTTCTCATTGCTCGATTGCCGCGCACCTTACAATGCTATTCTTGGGCGTGATTGGATTTACGCGATGGACGTGGTAACTTCTACTATTCACCAATGTTTGAAGTTCATTGTTCCAACCGGAGTGATGAAAGTCAGAAGCGACCAGGTGGCATCCCATAAATGTCACGAAAGCGCGATGGAGGAATACAGGAAGTCGGAACTAAAAGGTTCAGAGATACTCCGAGCTGAGAAAAAATTGTAGCAATCACAGTGCTTCCCGACCTATTATCATGGAAGAGGAAAGGAAGGGCCGCCAACTATTGAAGAGTTGGTAGGGGTGCAAGTTGGAGATCTGAAAGAGCAAATAACGTTTATCGGGGCAGAGCTGCCACTAGGCGAGAGTGAAAGCTTGGTCGCTTTGTTAAGGAATAATAAAGATGTTTTTTCTTGGAGTCTCAGGGATATGCCAGGCATTGATCCCGCTATCGCTTGTCATCATTTGAATATCAATGAAGCATTCAGTCCAGTAAGGCAGAAACCAATGAAGATTGCACCAGAACGGAAGATAAAAGTCGCGGAGGAGATAGACAGGATGTTAGAGGCAAGAATAATAAGGCCTGTCTAGTATCCGAAGTGGTTGGCGAATATTGTAGCAGTTCCGAAGAAAAACGGGAAAATCCGGGTATGTATTGATTTTACCAATCTGAATAGAGCATGCCCAAGTGATCCTTATCCAATACCCAGGATAGGAGAGTTAGTGGACGCTACTTCCGGTTTCGATAGATTGTCGTTTATGGATGGTTTCTGTGGTTACAATCAAATTCCGTTGTTGGAGGATGATCAAGAGCATACATCGTTCATAACAGACAAAGGGATATATTGTTATCTGGTCATGCCGTTTGGCTTAAAAAATGCAGGAGCAACTTATCATCGTCTTGTTGATGAAATGGTCAAAGATATGATCGGAGATACCATGGAGGTCTATATTGATGATATGGTAGTCAAGTCCAAAAAGAAGGATTCCCACCTTATGGACTTGAAAAAAACCTTTGATCAGTTACGACGATATGGAATGAAGTTAAATCCCGCGAAGTGTTCCTTCGGGCTTACTTCTGGGAAATTTCTTAGGTATATGATGACACGGAGGGGGATCGAAGCCAATCTGGAGCAGATTAGGGAAATACTAGAAATGCCATCACCAAGAAACAAAAAGGAGGTGCAAAGGCTAACTGGGAGATTGGCTGCGTTGAACAGGTTCATCTCGCGAGCTTCGGACAAATGTAAACTATTTTTCCAGATTCTGAAGAAGGCCGAAAAGTTTGGCTGGAGCCAGGAATGTGAACAAGCGTTTGATGCCATAAAGCATTATTTGACTTCACCGCCAGTTCTCACAAGTCCTAAGACAGGCCAAATGATCTATATCTACCTAGCGGCAAGCGAGTGTGCAGTTAGCGCAGTTTTGTTTGTTAAAGAGCCAGAAGAGAAGCCGGTTTATTTCGTTAGTAAATCCCTAACAGATGCCGAGACAAGGTATTCGAAGATAGAGAAGATGGCGTTAGCTCTCATACATGCAGCTAGGCGTCTGAAGCCATACTTTGAGGGACGCCGACTGGTAGTCTATACAGAATACCCGTTGAAGAAGGTGTTGGGAAGAACTGATGATTCCAGTAGGCTTGCTACGTGGGCCACTTATCTTGGTGCATATACTATTGACTATGAGCCGAGAACTGCCGAGAAGGGGCATGCGATTGCATCGCTAATGGAGGATTTTCCTGTAGATGATATTCCAGTTTCGGAATCCATGCTAGAAGAAGAGACCTTGCTTGATAACATTGGTATACATCCAATCCCGCTGCCGTGGGAAATCATAAACTTTATCAAGAAATCTTCAGATACAGCAAAAGAGCGAGTGAGTAACGAAGACTTGGAGATGATTCAGGAAGAAGAAGCTGGGATGTGGCAGGTTTACACAGATGGATCCGCAAACACTGATGGAGCAGGTGTTGGGTGTGTACTAATTTCCCCTGAGGGATTACGAATAGAGAAGGCTGTCCCGCTCGGTTTTATAGCTTCAAACAACCAAGCTGAATACGAGGCTGTAATTTCAGGCTTGAAGACGGCACTCAGCTTGGGGGCGAGAAAGGTTAAGTTGACGACGGACTCAAGGCTGGTCGCCAATCACTTCAGTGGAGCATATAAAGATAAGAATGAGAGGTTAGCTTGTTATTTGGAGTACATTCATGATCTAGCAAAGGAGTTTGTGGTGTTTGATATTGAGCAAAAGCCTAGGACAGAAAACAGGCACGCAGATGCACTTGCTTAAGTTTCCGCAGCCGTGGAATCGGAAACAACACGGTACATTGTGGTTGATTTCCAGGATTTTCCCAGCATTCACAGCTCCATAAACAATACATTCAAGCCGCGCTGCAGTGAGATAAATGACTCTTCATCTGAAATTCAGGATGATCCTATGGAGATTAATAAAGGTAGTAATGACCAACTTGAGGATTGGAGGATGCCATATGTTCGATACCTGCAATCGCAAGAGCTCCCTCGTGACAAGAGTTTGGCTGGGAAGATATCGAAAACATCTTGGAGATACGTTCTTATTGAAGGAGAGCTGTATAAGAATCCGATATCGATGGATCCTTACCTCCGATGTGTAACTAGGGAGTTGGGGAAACAATTGTTAGCAGAGGCGCATGAGGGGTGTTGTGGAAACCATTCAGGGGGGAGGAGTTTGGCGTATCGGTTGCTGTCTCAGGGATATTTCTGGCCTTACATGCAAAATGACGCAAAGCAGTTTACCCAAAAGTGCGTGGCTTGTCAGTTACACGGACCTATATTGAAAAGACCGGCGAATGAGATGCACCCAGTCTTGAGCCCATGGCCATTTGATAAGTGGGGTTTAGATATCGTAGGTCCATTCCTCACGGCACCTGGGGGCGTCAAGTATTTGTTGGTAGCAACTGACTATTTCACCAAATGGTTAGAAGCTGTAGCTTTGGTGAGGACGAAAGAGGTACATGTCCGCAAATTCATTTTGGAAAACATAATTTGTAGGTTTGGTGTACCGGCAATGATCATCTCCGATAATGGGAAACAATTTGATTGCGAGGCGATAAAGTCATTGTGTGACAGCTTACACGTCAAAAACAATTTTTCGACTCCATATTATGCACAGAGCAACGGACATGCCGAAGCAACAAATAGAGTTATATTGGATAACTTAAAGAAGACCTTGGACAAAGCAAAGGGAATATGGACGGAATTCTTACCCGGGGTCTTGTGGGCATACAGAACCACGCCCAGGCGATCGACAGGTTTCTCTCCGTTCACACTGGCATACAGAACGGAAGCGGTACTACCAGTAGAGTTGTTAGTCCCAACCACTAAGACGTTGGCAGAATAGTCAGGTCAGAACACGCAAATATTTTCAAGGGACAAAGAGCTTTTGGAAGAAGTTAGAGACGAAGCTGCAAGAAGGCTAGCAATCTACCAGCAATCTATGAAGCAGCAATACAACAAAAAGGTACGAGAACGGACTTTCTTTCCTGGGGACCAAGTTTTGCGAAGGACAAGGCCTAAAACATTAGACGGTGGTAGTGGGAAGCTTGGAGAAAATTGGGAAGGTACTTTCTTAATTGATAGGCCAGCCAGTGGTGGAGCTTATTGGTTAAGGAACATGAACGGGAGGGAAGAGCCCAAGCCATGGAATTCATTCAACCTCAAAAAATATTTTCATTAGCATAGATTTGCTTTCGTATTAATGTAGCTCATTTTTCATTAATAAACTCTTCCCTGTAATAGGAGTTTATGGTTCCAAGAAGTTATGTTTCAAAGAAGTTTGCGTTTCAAGAGTTGATGTGGATAATGGTCGTAACACCAGCCTGTCATTGCAAGCTAACACATAAGCGGTATTACTTGAAGCACACCCAGTCGAGCTACAGGAAGTGTTTCGAGGACAAATATGAAGGGGAGCAAGAGTTCATTAGTATTTCTACAGTCATATTAAAAGGTAACCAAAAAATGATAAAGAGAATTAACAGTGGTGCACACATTTTTGAAGGAAATAAAACGAAAGTTAACGTTTATAAAGAAAGAAAGGGATGAATAAGGAGTATGTAATGGAAAAATAAATCCCTATGATATCTTAAGGAAATTTGTAGGGAAAATTATTGAGGACACGTTTAGCCCCTTATCACTCTTCTTCTGGATCGTAAAGCTCGTCGCCAGCGCCGTTAATTGTCTCTTCAGCATTGGGTGGAGCTGCGAAATAATCTTTAAACCCCCTGGCGTTAGCAGCCTCTTCAGTGTCAAGAGATACAGCAGCATAGCCTCCAAACCCCTTGGCCTTGGAGTAGGCACGGTCAAGTCGCCTGCGCACCAGTTCTCGGGCGTTGGCAGCTTCGCGTTTCTTAGCATGGAGAGTCTCGACTTGGCGTCTCAGAGTTTCGTTTTCGCGTTTGAGACGGTATGAGGCAGCTGTGTGAGATTTTTGCTGCTTTACCACGGTGTCATAATGGAGTTCGCCAGCCTTACGAACAAGTGAGAGGCCCTACAGGGAGAATGTAGAAATATTACAAGGGGATGAAATTTGATTAAATATCGGTTTAGTTTGAGTTGGTGGTGGGATATTTACCGCAAAGTGGAGCTGAGCTGCACGGTCGAGAGATTGGTCTATGTCATTCATATGATCGTAGTAGAGTCGATCTCGTGGCAGCATGCCAGTGAGTATTATTCCTCGTGTAACAGAGGAATTCTGAATGGCAGAATCACCGATTGTTACCGCAGAACCTGAAGCCCTGTACAAACCCGGGCTGAAGGCATCATCTTCGTATGGCAGATGATTTGTGATTGGAGCTTTGGAAGGAGGATTTGAAGGGTTGTACTCAGGCGATAAGCGTGGGTCGAAAGCACGATCGACACTCTTGACCTCGTCGTCACTTATGATCATAAAGGGAGATTTTTCGTTTTTCACATCGCCAGTTCTAACACCAAAGTTCAGAGTCGAAGACGCGTCCATCTTGATGGTTCTACGAAAATTAAGCGGCCAGTCCCTGACAGCAGATGGACGCTTATAGGCGCGGCGCTTGTGTCCGTCTATTTGAGTGTTGGCCTTCTTGAGAGAAGGACCGACGACTGTTTGGTCCTCACGGTCGGTTGATCTCTTTTAGGAAGACATGATTGGAGGGTTCAGGAAGCCGAATGTTGAAGTGTTGAAAACCTGGGAACAAAGGAACAAAATATCAATTAAGGTATCAGTGCATCATGTAAGTGGAACAAAGCAACAGCGAATGATGGAAGTAGCGGGAGGAAGGCGTAGTTATTCTTACCAGCGTGAACATACATAGAAACGAAGAGAGCTGTAGTTTCTTTCATACCGATGCCTGTCCTATTTATATTGAATGGTAGGGATATGAGGCGGTTCTGGTTGAAATTCTTGTTTGTACAGAGTTAAGATTTGGCTGGAGAATAGCTGGAAACGTACGTTCCCCGGAGTCCTAGAAATGTTCAAACTCATTAAGTTCCGTATAGGCTGGTGCATTTCATGCTAGCAGCGACCATTGACGGTGTGGTGATGCTTGATCTACGGATGGGAGAAGGTCTAGGAAGTTGATCCTGCGTGGCCAAAGATAAGGATAGATATTGAGGTATTTGATACTCATCAGAATAGTTCCAGTTTTAAACAAACGAAAATACACAGACGAAAGACTTGCAGAGGAGGTGTTCTTGTAGAATAAAAGAAAGTGGGCTTACATGTAGAAGCTAAGCATTTGGAAGACGTTTAGGGCCCATAGACATATTGGGTTTGGGTTAAGGGGCGTAAGCTCTGCATGCGGCTTCAGTTGTTCTTAACCATTCGAGCAAGTCGATGGCTAAGAAGGGGGCGATGTTTGTACCACACCCAAATGGTATACATGTGGGTTACACGTGACGCATAATAGAAGTGTAAATACAATTATCGTAGGAATCGGTTGGTTTATTATAGAAACCAGTGGGTTATTGTGGAACCCAAACGGCTTATTGTAGAAGCCTGGACTTGGTTTATTATGGAAACCGTTGGGTCTATTGTGGAGATCCAAGCGGCTTATCGTAGAATCCTGGACTTGGTTTATTATAGAAACCAGAGTGTTATTGTGAGACCCATGGGGCTTAATATGGAAGCCCGGATCGGTTTGATTAAGGAGCCACCTGGCTTATTGGTGAGGCCCACGATCCATGGGTATTTAGGGTTCATGGAATAGTTACAGATATTATTTAGGATAAATCCTGATAAATAAGGGATAATTATCCTAAGTAGTAAGCATTATCCATGAAAAATAAGATTATGATAAACATTAGGGTTTATCATGAATCTAGACAGTATTTGGGGTTTATGCAGATGTGGGTAGTTATTAGGATAACTGATGAAACCCTAAAGCTATATCTTATTTTTGCCTATAAATGGAGGCAAAATCCCAACACAAAGGTACAACATACTTTCCCCATCACAATAACTACTTGCTCATAACATCCGCTTATTTGAGCATCAGAGTGTTTTTGCAGGTACCCCCCCATTTTTGATCAACTCAAGGAGATACAACCTCAACGGCTGTGGATTGATCAACCATCTCGTATTTCGAAGATCGTTGGAGCACTCGATTTTTGCACCAACAGTTAACTCAAACTTCTCTATCGATATACCTTGCGACTGGAATGGGAAACCTGATCTTTCAATTGAAGCTCTTACGGGGACTGATCTAATCCTCCTACGACCAGAATGGTCAGATAGATATTTTATTTCAATTGAAACGCCAAACAGTCATTAAGATTTCCAATCTCGCCCAATTGTGCACATTCTGACTGGGAAAGGACAATCCAGGTGTAGCCGAGAGAGGTATGAACAGTCTCAGAGATTGGCAACATATGATGTTTCTTTTTTTCTTTTCTTTTTTTCCGGACGGTGGTACCTAGCCTAGATGATGGCCCTATCTTGTGATTGGGGTCTTTCCACTTCCATTTTTCGCTAAAAGGCACCTAAATTTTTTGAACCTTGTAATCCGCCAGAAAGGTTAAAAGTTTAGAGAGAAATGATTTTTAGATTAGCCCAGCGAGAAAGGTTATAAGTTTAGAGATCTTGTGAAAGAGAAGAAATAGAAAATGGGGAGAAGAAGTAGAGAGAGATTTATATTAATGTGGGTATAGAATACAATGTTTATGCCTCTATTTATATTTATATAGATAGAAGACTTGGTGTCTAAGATATGTAAACCCTAAATTTAAACACGAAGGGCATCTTAGTAAATAAACTTGGTTCATAACAAAAGAGAAATTTTTAGATTAGCCTAGCATTTTTAGAGGGGGCCCAAAAAAGATTTAGGGGGACTACTTTATACCCATCTAATGGCAAGGTATAATGGGTATCTACATATGGTAAAATGTACTAAGTTACGTTTCCTAGTTGAATTTAAGTTTCTACCCTTTAAACTTTAAATTTTTTTTTTTTTTTTTAAAAGGAGGTATTTTCTTTATATTATTATTATAATATTATTACATGAAACTAGTTGGAAGCCTGACAAGCTAGGCTCCAACGACATACTACTACATTAATTGAACAGGTTGCTGTGCTAGCCTACCAGCGAGCCTCATGGGTAACCTTGCTAATGGGAGCCGAAGCGGTAGGGGGGAAAGATTGTGTCACAAGGTGGGAAAACTAACACTACCTTCCATGTTAATTCCTGTAATATTACGCCATTGGGGACTTGAACCTGGGACCTCCTGGAACGCATGAAACTTCGGGGAACGGGGATGACCAGCTGAGCTAGGGCCCGTTCTTCTTCTTCTTATTATTATTTTATTTTTTTTGTTAATTCCAAAAATTTATGCCCATTGATGAGCTTCTGCAAATAGTTGGGCGGCGTCAGTTTTGCTCAGCCCTCCAATACCGATTAGGTATACCAATGTTTCCAGAGGCTAGTTTATGTTCTAGCTGTAACCGCGATGGACATTTATGGTGATCATGCGCTACATTGTGCTAAAGATGTCGGTCTCAAGTTCAGACACGATTTGGTTCGTGATGTTTTTGCAGATATTTGTTATAAAGTTGGTGTTGCGGTTCGTAAAGAAGTTTTTTGGGCTTACTATCCAACAATGACGGTGGTTTAAAATCTGCAGACATCCTTGTTTACAGTTGGAAAAATGGCAAAGATGTGGATTTCGATGTCACGGGTGTCTCACCATTCACAAGTGCGAGAACGTCCAACTTCACATTGGGCCGTGCCATTTCTTTTGTTATTGCCCGCAAGCGTGGTAAATCTTTAGACAAATTCTTAGCACATGGTTACGATTTCGGTGTTTTGGCCTTTACAACTCTAGGTGAATTAGGAGAAGACGCATACGTATTTTTGAAAAGGTTGAAGAACTGTCGAGCTAGTCAGGATGCAAACCATAAAATTGGCGGATCTCTCTTTCATAGGATAGAAATTACGATTCAAACAGGTGCCCAGCTTGTCGCTGGGTTACCAATAAACCCATTGTAATTACATTTATCACTTTCTTTCTAGTGAATTGAGGTTTGGGAAAATGAACTTCTAGGCGACTTTCATCATTGGCAGATAATTAATTTTTTAAAACTACCGATTATGGAAGGAAAAAATTCAAAATTTAGGAAAAATTATTTCTTTCATAATCGTTAGATAATTATTTGTCATTATGAAAGTAGAAGAATTCGAAAATTTCAAAGTTTCGTAAGATGTATTTTTGGGATGACTTTCATAATCAATACATAACTAAATTGTGAAAACTACCGATTATGAAAAGAAAAAAATTAAAATTTCGGAATATATATTTCTTACATAGTCGGTAGATAATTATTTGCTATTATGAAAGTAGAAAAATTTGAAAATCTCAAAGTTTGAGAAAATTAGTGTGAATCTAGAAAATAGAGGCACAAAGTAGAAGGAGAAAAGAAGAGAGAGATTTCTATTAACGTGTGTATAATTACAAGGATTTATGTCTCTATTTATAGGGATAGGAGAAACTCTAATGTTAGACACAAGGTCATCTTAGTAAAATAAACATGGTTTATAACACTCCCCCTGATGACCATTGTGGCCAAGTCATTACTAACAAATCAGGAAAATTCAAAAGTGCAAAATGCATAAGCATGTAAAGGTTGAGACAATGTTTGGTCACATATATGTTTCCTCCTTAAAACCTTGACAAGGTAAAAGAATACAGCCCAATAAGTCCAGTAAATGCACATCTGATGATGTCTCCTCCCCTGATGAGTACTTCAGTTAAATCTTGACTTGCAAATCTTTGAATCGACACTTCCCAATTTGATGAGCGAACTGCTTGGATGCAGAATATTTTTGTTCTCAACACACCAAATTTTGGTTTTACCAACAGTTATTTCCGGTTGCAAAACGGGGTTGCAACGGCAATGAGCCGTTGCCAAAGATCTTATTGCAGTTTTCTCATAACGGCAATGTAGTCACAACTGTTGCTCGTCGTTGCAATTTTTTTTATTCGTAACAACTCTCAGCAATTGCAAAATTTTCGTTCAACACAGATTAATAAATTCCAGATATGACATCCTTGACCTGAACCAGATATCCAGGTTCTCGTACTAAATTTTTCAACAAGATTCAGTCATTGCGATTTTTTTGCAAAAATAAAATAAAATTGTGGGTCAGTTTCTGCTGACTTAGTCAAAATGCAGTTCATGGTAACTAATTTACCTGCATTTACCAAGATTCGTCCCAATTCTCTCAGATTTACTGAACATCTTTCAAACTACCTAAACAATCATTCAATCTACACAAACGACAACTCCAAACAAATATTCCAAGGTAAAAAATGATAAGGGTTTAACATTTCATGAATTCAAAAGAATGTGTCATGTTTCTAAGCAATTCTTTAAAAGAATGTGTCGTGAAGAAAAATGCTACTTGATGAAGTCTTCTTTTGTATTACAGTAGAAACTCTTTTAATTAATACTCGATTATTTAATAAACTCTCTTAAATAATATTTTTGGCCGGTCCCGAGTCGGGGACAACGTGCCAAATTAATAATTCGCTAAAATTATAAGATAATACATTTTTATTACCTATATATACCCCATATGAAATATAAATTAATAACGCATATATATATTCAATACATTAGTGATTTACGAATACTTTTTGAATAATTGTCTTCTGTTTTTTGCTAAAATCAATATCGCATTGAATTTTATCTCTAATTTTTCTTATCATTGTGAAAATGTTGGTGTTGTTTTCTCATAGCTCAACAAGAAATTATTCAATGAGATTTCCGATTTAATAGCCTCATTTCGTGAAGGAGGCTCTACTGTAGAACTTTAAATAATCTTCTTCCACATCTTTATCAGTTCCCATAACACTCTCGATTATTTCTTCATCAGTCAACAACTATGTAACTTCATTTTCTTTCGGATAATTTAGGACATCTTTAACATTCATTGAATTGCGATAGCCCAATTTCTCGATCAAAATTTGCAAGTCTTGAGTGATTTCATTGTCTGTATGTTCTTCCAAATTGTCTAAACTTGTGTTATATGTTGATCAAAGTTTACAATGACGAAAGCATCAATTTTTCCTAAGCTTGTGATATGAAATTTATCTGTAAGTTAATAAAATATTAATTAATATATAAATTATTAATTATTAATTTGTAGGTTAATTAATATCTCGTTTAATTAATAAATTTTGATGGTCCCGGCAACATTAATTTATGGAGTTTCTAATGTAGTCTTCTAGTAGTAGTTTTCTCGAGTCCTCATGCTTCTTTAAATACATTGAGAACCCGTGTCTTGCGCTACTAAATCCTCGAAGATAATTTGTAGAAGTAGTTGATTTGGTTTCTTAAACAAAGTGCTAAGATATGAATACATTATCATACGTGAACGAAACCCGTGTTTGTGAGAAGGAAATCCAAATTCTTAGGAGATGATTAAGATAATTTTGTTTAATCAAATGTGAGCATCCACTAAATAACCAAAATCATACAACTCCCACTTGGATGACCATCATGTCGAATAAAATTGCCCTACAAAAACCTTGCCAGTAAAACCCAATGGATAAAAAATTGGATGAAAGAAAAAGAGCACATATATCAACATTTTGAAAGAAAATTAAATGTCAACAAGATGTTGCCTCATCAAAACCTTTTCAAGAAGACCACATTGGACAAAACCGAAAACGAAGGAAAAAGAGTATTATATAAAACAAGCACCAAAATCATAAATCCAGTCTATATCATAGACAAGCGCAAACATAATATTTAAACAACAGATTTTAGAAACTTAATATATATGCTGCTAAAGCGTAGATTTTTGTGTTTTTAAGGACTCTTTAAGAGACCTGCAAAGTTAATGCCATCAACTAATTCTGATTTTGATCTTTTACCAATTTAAAAATCACAAAAGGAAAGTTAAACCTGATATAATCGAGTTAGGTGCCTGCCTAAATGTTATAAGGATTACAAATTGAATATATGTTCTGAAAAAAGCGGGGGTCTAACAACCACACCCAATATTTCGCTTAGAAATCTGTATGGACAAACTCCAATATACTTTCTATAGAATCAAATAGATAGTTAGACTCAATCAATAAAAAAGTATATCAAAGAGTTTATATCTCTATCTCTCGATTTAAATCTTACTCAAGCAAACTGCGAGTCTCGATTAAATACAAGAGAGATAAACTTGGATGGTACCAAAGACCAATATCCGAGTTTCAATCAATTTAAATCAACAACCAAAAGGTCGGATATTCTGATTGATTGAAAAACGCACAAACTGTATTATTTTAATTATTATATAACAAATATAATGCGGAAAAGAAATAACACAGACACCATAATTTTGTTAACGAGGAAACCGCAAATGCAGAAAAACTCGGGTACCTAGTCCAGATTAAACATACACTGAATTAAGACGCTACAGACACTAGCATACTCCAAACTAACTTCAGTCTGGACTGTAGTTGAACCCCAACCAATCTCACACTGATCCAAGGTACAATTATGCTCCTACGTCTCTGATCCGAGCAGGATACTACGTACTTGATTCCCTTAGCTGATCTCACCCACAACTAAAAGTTGCTACGACCAAAAGTCGAAGACTTTAATAAACAAATATGTATCAAAGAAAAGTATACGATAATATATAAATCTGTATCCCACGAATATACTTATGAGTTTTATTTTATCTTTTGATAAATCAAGGTAAACAAGAACCAATTGATAAACCATACTTATATTCCCGGAGAATAGCTCAGTATTATCAATCACCTCACAATAGTCTTAATCGACGCAGCGGAAAAAGATATTGTGGAAATCACAAACGATGAGACAGAGATGTTTGTGACTACTTTTTATCTTTCCTATCGGCGATAGAAATATCATGCCAATTATTACAATTGTACTGGTACGATAGAGACTACAAGATCAGATCACACAACTACAAGAAAAGTAGTATCGGTCTGGCTTCCAATCCCAATGAAGTCTTTAAGTCGTTAACCTGGTTTAGAAGAAGAGATTAACCAAAGGTTAAAGGATAATCGACTCTAGCTTAGCACAATTAGTATCACACAAAATGTATGGGGATTAGGTTTCCCAGTTGCTAGAGTTCTCCCTTATATAGTCTTTTAAATTAGGGTTTGCAATCGATGTTACCTTGGGAACAAAGCATTCAATATTCACCGTTAGATGAAAACCTGATTAGATTCAAGCTAATATTTATCAACCGTTAGATCGAAAACATAGCTTGTTATACACACATGAAATGCACGTTTGTAGGCTTGTGTAACCGTACCCAAACTTGTACATTAGTTGGTTCAACAATAGGTAACCAAATGGTTAGCCATATGATAACTTTCATATCAACCATATTCTTCTTCACCATAACTAGTTCAAATGACTCAAATGAACTAGTTAGAGAGTTGTTCAATTGCAAGGAAATCTCACTACTACACAAGACACAATTGAAGAAAAACGATTAGATTCACCCGAATCGGTTCATGAAATATATAGCCACAGTTTGCAATTGCAATCCTTAGTTTATAAATATAAGTTCACAAACATCTTTTTTTAGAAAAACCTACTCAAGTTCGCGGACTGAGTGTGCAGACTTAGCTCACGCACTTCTCCGATTTCACTTGATCAACAAAGTTCACAAACTTTGGTTCAAGTAATAAGGACTTATACATATATGTGTTTCCACAACAATGCTAATATCCTCCAATGGTTATATAGTCTAAACTCTCATTTGAATCATTGAAACATTCTCAGAGGATGTTATATAATTGTTATTCACAAATTATTTTTCGTCAGAGAAATTTTCAAAGTGATTGAAGCTTAACATGACTTTCGTCACTAGGTAAAGATGAACTTGGCTAAAGTGAAAGATTTACCAACACATATTTCGAGAAATAGATAGGCGAGGTATACTCGGCTCGAAATACCAAATGTGTATAATCTAAGTCTATATAGAAAAACGACTTTTGTCTCAAGATAGGAGATAAATAGACTTTTGAGTGATATATAAGTTCAAGACTCCACATACCTTTTAGTCGATGAAGATCCACCAGTTCCTTGAGTAGTTATTCGTCTTATATGATGATTGCCATGGAGTTCTTGAGCTCAACTACACTTTCTATCCTAGTCCGAGACCTTAGCTATAATAGACTAGAAATCAAGACTTATAGTTTTGATCACTAACATTGACAAACATGCTTGAGATAGAAACGCATGCGAATTCGACCGAGCAATGCTCTGACAATCTCCCCCTTTGTCAATTTTAGTGACAAAACTATAAATACATATGGAATGCAAAAAATATATAAATAAAGTTTGTAACTCTTATTCCACATGTCTAATCTTCAACATTACTCGAAATCTTCATCTCTTCCAAGTACTCCAGTGATCCCAAAGGTTGTAAGTTTAGCATCATCGTTGTTGAAAATCCGTAGCTATAACAACGAGAAAACAAGAGTTCTCAATCGTTGTTATACAGTGTCATAGTATCATTACACAACGTCAAAGTCCAATTGCATCACAACTTTAATAAAAATACTATGGTGATGTGTCACTCCCCCTTAGTCAATAGTCCATCTCGCATGGAAACCACTCCCCCCTTACATAATGATCCGAAAACCATATGTATTTGTAGTGTGAACTACATATTAATTCCCCCCCTTTTTGTCAATAAAATTGGCAAAGGTACAAGAACGGGATCCTAATAAAATTTCCAAACGAGACATTTCATGACCAAAAGAAAGCATATACCATCTTATTTACATTCAATCATAAAGTCGAAACTAAATGCATTCATCAATGAGTCTATAAAGATACAAGATAACCCCTATAATATTCCACAGCCGCACCCCCCACAAAGATTTGGCAATTAAGCACAAGTTCAATTAAGAACTCTCCCCCATAATCTGTCATTCTCGAAAGAACAACAAGAGCGACCTTAATTTCAAAAGAAAAGAAGGATTTCTTTAGACATAACAAATCACATAAAAGTATGAATTTGAATCCAAAAATATTCAATTAAATTAACCAAAAGAGAACCCATGATTAACTTAATCGATCATACTCAACACAAGTAAACTTACGGAGACTTAAAAATATCCAATTAGATTAATCACAAGAGAGCCCATAATTAATCTAATCGAAATACACAATTAAACTAATCACAAAAGTAATCAATTTAATTGGTCATGCTCGACACAAAGTATCTCATGGAACAACAACTATTCTAAAACAATGACTCAGTCGATAGAGCTCAACATAAGACACCTTATGGAACCTTACAGTAATACATAAAAAATGGATCAATGAAGATCAATTACTGCGGAATACACAAGGATTCATTCTATTTTCCATCACCATTTGCACAATGACAAACAATATACATAATCCTTGAAAATAAAAGATTTTAACCTATCTTCCATCAAAAATTGACATAATAGGCTTAACTTTTGTATTTGTCAAAAGTCAATTCATTCTTTATCAATATATGCATATCAACTTACGAAAGACTTTACTTTTGACAAGGTATGGGACAATCAAGTTCACGGACGCAAACATACATATCCCATAACAATATTGCAATATATGAAACCATAAGAATTAATACTGCAATAATCATCTTCCAAACAGTTTTAGAATTTAAACAAATTAACCGAAAAACATGAAGATGAAAACGTTGGACATAGCTATGTGTCATCACAATAATGGCTATTCCAACCTCTAGTTATTCTTCTAAACAAAAACAAGAAAAATATAAGATTTACTAGGCAATTAAGAATCAAACAGACTAAACAGAAAAAACTTCAATGCCAAATCCGAACAAGAAATGAAGTCCTAGAGACAGTTCTGGATCCTCACGAGTCTTGGGATCGTTGAATCTTGTGATCGACAACATCTACTACAACTTTAGAAAATATGTCTTCATTGAGAAGATCTGTAATTTGTGTTTTTATGAGATCAAGGTCATATGTAACCTTTTCCAACTCAGTTTTTAACACGTCAAAACTTTTCAAGGCACCATCAAGTTGCAGTTTTTCTTCCTTGTAATATTTAAGAAAGTCATGAACCACTTCAGCAGAGATCATATCCTCATGTGAGTAAGAATAGTAACATGAGGCATTGGGATGATCATCTTGAACAAGGGTTCTCTTCTTCCTTCCTTTAGACTCAAAACCAATACCTTTAGCAAGAAAGCCTCTAGAAAAACTACACGCTCGTGAAGAGGAAGACATTTCTTGATTAAAAAAAATACCCTAGAGTACATAAACGTGACCCAGAAGTTTGGTATTTAAAGGTTTCTTAGGAAGTAAGATTTTTAGGGTTTGCAAACTGTTGACTCGAGATGGTAATTCGTGTACACATTCGAATACAATACACCCCACAAGGAATAAGACAAACCAAAAAACTTTTCAAATAAAAAAACAGAACAATACTTAGGCAAACTTGTCTATAGTGAAAAGTTTAGCTATGGACGATAAGAAAATAGCTTAACTAAATAAAACAATTTTGCCATTAGTATACCTGATTAACTAACACATCTTACTCAACAAGATTAATATGAGTAAGTTCTTTAACCCTTGTGATTAATTAGCACAAGTATGAGCTCTAAGCTCATTAAAATATTTATGTTTACGATCAAGTCTCTTTTTCCTTCTTAATTTTGAGAGGGATCCCTTTTGTTTTGAGAAATTATCATAAAACTTATTGTCATCAAAATACGAGACATAGTTTAAGTTCTTACCAGAAGAGTCTTGACTTGAGGAGGATGACAACCTGTTGACAATTTCTTTGTACCTTTGAATTATCTCTATCAGGTTATTTCTCATTTCATCAATTTTTCTTCTTTCTCCTGGAATTTCTTTCATATCAAAGGAAATGTTATTTTCAGAGAAGGCGACTTGATCCCTTTTTAGACGATTCTTATTAAGACTTCTGTTTTGCTTTCAAGCATTTGAGGAACTCATTGAACTGGGCTTCCTGTTAACATACATAGGGTAAGTACGAAAACCGATGGGTTTAGACATACGAATGTCAGTTACACCTTTGAGGATTAAGTCTAAGGTGTGTTTAAGTTGAACAAGAGAATTTTTATTCAACCTAGAGTTTCCCTTTTGTTTAACAAAACCTTTTGCCTCACAAAAGAGACATAATTTATGATCACATTGGTGATTAGGCAGTTTAGTCTTAACATTCTCGTCAGGATATTTCTTCCTTCCATGTGGTGTGTAATTTCCTTGATTAGAGGAGACTAACACATCTTTCTTGATTGGAAGGGACTCCGAATTTACTTCTGGTGCTAGAGCATTTTCAGTTATAGCAGAAGTAGTTGGTATATTAGACTGCTTAGAGCATCCTTGAATAGAGAGTTTACTCAAGCAATGTTTTATTTCCAACGTATCCTTTTTCAGGCTTGCCTCTAGATTCATACATGAAGAATGATCTTCAATATTTTCTTTAAATTTACAGTCCCTTATTACACCAAGAAGAAGATTGACATGCTGTTTCAACCGATTGAATCTATCAGCTTGGATTTTAACAAGATTTAGAATCAAATCACTCTCTTCAGCTGTTTCCCGTTTATCTAGAGAAATAGACTCTTTTGAAGGGTAATCGGGATAACACATGTCAGAACATGTCTGTCTAGTTTGAACACAAGGTTCGTCTATGTTCGAGATTGTAAAATTTTTCTCTTTAATAGAAATAGACGAGACATAATTTTTATTTCTGGTGACACGTTTATCAGAGATACTGCTCTTGTCCATAGGGACAGATTGCCACAAACAAATACTTATAAGGTATTGAACGTGTTTGCCTTCTCTGATACCAATTGAAAAAGCGGGGGTCTAACAACCACACCCAATATTTCTCTTAGAAATCTGTATGGACAAACTCCAATATACTTTCTAGAGAATTAACTAGACAGTTAGACTCAATCAATAGAAAAGTATACCAAAGAGTTTATATCTCTATCTCTCGATTTAAATTTAACTAAAGAAAACTGCGAGTCTCGATTAAATACAAGAGAGATAAACTTGGATGGTACCAAAGACCAATATCCAAGTGTCAATTAATTCAAATCAACAACCAAAAGGTCGAATATTCTAATTAATTGAACAACGCACAACCTGTATTATTTCAATTATATAACAAATATAATGCGAAAAAGAAATAACACGGACACCATAATTTTGTTAACGAGGAAACCGCAAATGCAGGTAAACCCCGGGACCTAGTCCAAATTAAACATACATTGTATTAAGCCGTTACAGACACTAGCCTACTCCAAACTAACCCGATCCGGACTGTAGTTGAACCCCAAACAATCTCACACTGATCCAAGGTACAGTTATGCTCATACGTCTCCGATCCCAGCAGGATACTACGTACTTGATTCCCTTAGCTGATCTCACCCACAACTAAGAGTTGCTACGACCCAAAGTCAAAGACTTTAATAAATAAATCTGTATCACATAGAAAAGTCTACGATGATAGATAAATACGTCTCCCACGAATATACCTATGAGTTTTGTTCTGTCTTTTGATGAATCAAGGTGAACAGGAACCAATTGATAAACCAAACTTATATTCCCGAAGAACAACTCATCATTATTAATTACCTCACAATAGTCTTAATCGACGCAGTGAAAAAAAGATATTGTGGAATCACAAACGATGAGACGAAGATGTTTGTGACTACCTTTTATCTTACCTATCGGAGATAGAAATCTCAAGCCAATTATTACAATTGTACGTGTATGACAGAAACAACAAGATCAGATCACACAACTACAAGAAAAGCAGTATTGGTCTGGCTTCACAATCCCAATGAAGTCTTTAAGTCATTAACCTGGTTTAGAAGAAGAAACCAAATGTTAAAGGAGAATCGACTCTATCTTAGCACAATTAGTATCACACAGAATGTGTGGGGATTAAGTTTCTCAGTTGCTAGAGTTCTCCCTTATATAGTCTTTCAAATCAGGGTTTGCAATCAATGTTAGATTGGTAACAAAGCATTAAATATTCACCGTTAGATGAAAACCTGATTAGATTCAAGCTAATATGTATCAACCATTAGATCGAAAACATAGCTTGTTATACACATATAAAAATGCACGTTTGTAGGCTTGTGTAACCGTACCCAAATGAACTAGTTCAAATGACTTTCATATCAACCATATTCTTTTTCACCATAACTAGTTCAAATGACTCAAATGAACTAGTTAGAGATTTGTTTAATTGCAAGGAAATCTCATGTACTACACAAGACACAACTAAAGCAAAAACGATTTGATTCACTCGAATCGGTTCATGAACTATATAGCCACGGTTTGAAATTGAATTCCTTTTTTTATAAAGATAAGTTCACAAACATCGTTTTTAGACATAACCTACTCAAGTTCGCGTACTTAAGTTCCCGGATGGAGTTCACAAACTCCAGCAGAGATTCTCGGGTTTGAGAACTTTGCCAGTTCGCAAACTTAGCTCACACACTTCTCTAGATTCACCAATCAACAAAGTTCGCAAAATTTGTTTCAAGTAATAAGGACTTATACATATATGTGTTTCCACAACAATGCTTATATATCCTCCAATGGTTATATAGTCTAAACTCTCATTTAAATCATTGAAATATTCTCAGAGGATGTTATGTAGTTGTTATTCACAAACCATTTTTTGTCAGAGCAATTTTCAAAGTGATTGAATCTTAACATGACTTTTGTCACTAGGTAAAGATGAACTTGGCTAAAGCGGAAGCTTTACCAACACATATTTTGAGAAATAGATAGGCGATGTATACTCGACTCAAAATACCAAATATGTATAATCTAAGTCTATATAGCAAAACGACTTTTGTCTCAAGATAGGTGATAAATAGACTTTTGAGTGATAGATAAGTCCAAGTCTCCAGATACCTTTTATTCGATGAAGATCCACCAGTTCCTTGAGTAGTCCTTCGTATTGTATGATGATTGCCATGGAATTCTTGAGCTCAACTACACTTTATATCCTAGTCCGAGACCTTAACTATAGTAGACTAGAAATTAAGACTTATCGTTTTGATCACTAACATTGAAAAATATGCTTGAGATAGCAACGCATGCGAGTACGACCGAGCAATGCTCTAACATGTTATCCGACCACATACGAGTCCTTCAAGGACTACCAAGTTGAATGTATAGTATAAGGATAATGATTATTGAAACGATCTAAGGGTTTGAGATAAAATAAAACCAATCTAAGGGTCTTAGATGCCTGAAGTTTTAGTATGGTGTCACATGCCAGTTATCAACTTATATTCCGCTAGTACGAGATAATCCTTTTCTCTTTCTACCTCTCTGAGATAAGAGAAACTCCTCAAAACCCTAGATTGACGGCAACTCAGATTTTCTCCCACAGAGCGGATTTGAGCCGGCAACCATTTTAATCATCACACTTTGTCTCTCTCAATCGATTTCTCCTTGTATTTGTTGTTCGATTTAGTTTTTTTTTTTTTTCCGTTTTCCATTCTTTTTTTTCTTTCTCTGCTAATGTTTTTATTCTCTAAGGTTTGATCTATCTTTCCCTACTTTGATTATAGTAAGAGTCCAGGGCTTAATTCTAGTTTAAATTTGGGTTTTTCCTGCTTTGGATTTTGCTTGTCTGCTTCAATCATGAAGAGTTTGCTTAATGAAGAAACTTCTACTAATGTAACAACAAGAACTACCTTAGCATCAGAAACTAGAACAACAATATCAATGACTAGATCAAGATCATCATCAACTTCATCATCTCCAGCAACTGTTACCAAGACTCCAATGCCGATTTGGCCCGATTCAGCCCGATTCAGACCTCCTAATACCAAATCAGAACAAGACCTGTGTTATTGCTACTTTGAAACTTTTGGTTACTGCTACTTTGAAACTATTAATTACCCTTACGTTGATAATCTTAGTTCTTATAACTTTGATTCACTTGTGCTTAGCAAAACCCGGTTGGATCTAAAATTGATCCATTTGTTGTTATGCATAGTGATGCAAGATAGTCAAGTATTCACTTGTATTAGGTCTAGTAAATTATTTTATCACAGCTCTCCATCATGGTTTGTGGATAATAACTCTTCCTGGTATTATACTGGAGATCTTTCCATACGAACTTTTATCTTTTTGGTGTCAGAAATTCTGTTCAAACATAAAGAGTAAGCTATGCGTGCATGTATGCACAATTGCTTAGAGTTAGATGATTATAATGTAAGAGATAAGTAAAGATAGTTGCACTTAGGTTTATTCGAAGCTAAGATTTGATCTTTTCCAACCTATTTGAGTTGCCATTTTAATTATCTGGATAGAAATGTGCAGTTGTTTTCTAGATAACTAACTTTAACAGTAGTCAGCCTTCTTCTGCCGGAGTAAGCTTGTTGTTGAACTTTCAACACTCATTCTTCCAGAGGATTTTCATTTAAGCATTGCATCTAATCAATGCTTTTTGATCATCTCTACAGGATTTCTTGACTTTGCTCTTTAGAAAAAGTTGTTACATACTCCTGCAATCAACTTTGAGCGTTATGTTCTTCATATTGCGAGCATAAGCATAAATAGATAACGATCAAAAGTAGTCTAAAGTCAATAGGTGATAATTTCAAGTATTGATGTTATTTATCTAAAGGAATTTCAGCGTTAGGTCTTTGAAATTGAGACTGAAAATGTTTGCATTCAATGTCCAGATTTGTAAGACGTTGAAATAAGTGAAGATCTTAAAATACTTATCTTTCAAGCAAGACTTTTCTAAAGTAAATACTGGATAATTTCAAGTATTGATGTTATTTCTCTAAGGGAATTTTAATTTTAGGTCTTTGAAATTGAGACTGAAAATGTTTGCATTCGATGTCCAGATTTATAAGACGTTGAAATAAGTGAAAATCTAAAAATACTTATCTTGCAAGCAATACTTTAATGTTGTAGCTTTTTCTCATGAAAAATCTGGTCATGTTTATAAGTAATGCAACTCCACTGGTTATAGGTTTTAAAATTCTCGGGTGATTAATCTGTTTGCTCTTCTTTGAGATTTCAACTCTTGATCATTGCTAGTCAGCAATATCTTCACCATGAATGGGAAGTTCGGTTAGAAACAATGTTGTTATATTTTTTTAATCCATTAGGAAAACAATTCAATTATCGAGATCTCTTAGCATATGTTATTAAACTTTGAACAACTATAGAAAATACTGATTAAGCTTATGTGTAACAGTAGAAATGAATTCAAATTAGGTCGAAAATAAAAGTAAATCAAATCTAGATCAAGTTGATGGGTAATAGACATAAGGATTCACTGATTTCGAATTTTCAGTTTGATTATCGAACGAGATGAAGAATATGGAAATACACCAGCGTCCTAAATTATTTTGTAAACTTAGTTTTTCTTGATTTTGCCGAGATTTTATCATAAAAAAAAGATGAAGGTGAGATTATTGTAGATTAAGTATCATATAAGAAAATTAGATAAAATCAAAATTTTAGGTTTTCTTCTTTTTTCGAAACCCCGAAAACAACTTTCATAAAACAACTTTCATAAATTTCAATTACAATTCTAGATCAATTAATCAACTTTTTCGATTGAAGTAAAAGCCTGGGAGGGGACTAATTTTGTGTTTCAATTCGATATTGGTGACGAATTCATCGCAGTTAAACATTCAGTAAAAAACTGAACTCAAAAAATTTATTCTCCCTGGTATTAGATTTCTGTTAATCGAGATTTAGATTTTGACAGTGGAATCGGTGATTTTCTGATACTCAAATTGGGTTTTAGCGGTTAAATATTGATGATTCACAAGAAGATCATCGAGATGGAGAACATCGTGGTCAAGTTTTGGAAGTGATGGGAGCTGAAAGTAAGTGGTGATGGTCCAACCATGGTCAGGCGGTGGCTGTGTCCTAATCCTGAAAGCAGAGGCCAATGAAGTGGCCAAATGTAAAACCCTAGAAATGAAAAAGATATCAGCTCTGCTCCATAAAATAGTACACAAAACACCAAACCCTAAATCCTCATTTTGGTACACTAACTTCTTTTATTTATAACATTGTTTCTCTCTCCTATGATTGACATGTGTCTTGAGATATTACTAATTACAAAGATGACATCCCTTAGCTTCTCAAGGGAGTTTGACCTTTGATCAAACTTCTTTGACTGTTGTAACTTCATCACACTAATGACCAGTCTTATAGATATAATTACTTTTATATTCTTCTCATGATTTTGGGTACACTACTTCAACAGATTTTATATTTTCGTCTGTTTGTTTTTGAAAGGTAAATGATGTACTAAAGATTAAAGCTCATAGAGCAAAGTACGTATGAGACTGAATTCATCGCCCTAAAGGACAACTAACTCACACACTAATGCCAATCACAAATATAAGAATGCTAGTTGCTGGATCTTTATCCTGTCGTATTTAGGGGCGACCCCGAAAAAATTAGGGGATTAATAAAACAAAATAGGATCACCCAAAACTAAAAAAAAAAAAACCTATTATTTGGGCTTTATTTTCCAATAGAGGGGCTTCACAAGGATTCATAGTGACCCAGTTAGTTGGTAAGGGGATCCAAAAACATATAAAAAATCGAAATTGCCCTTCTATCTGTTAAAAGTACTAAATTATCCTTCCATCAGTTAAAGAAAACCTAATCAAAAAATAGAAACTTATCAAAATCATAATCAAAACTGTCTTCTCTTTCGTCTCATCTCATCCTCTTCTTCAACCGCAACTCTTTTCCTTTCCATTTTTTTCCGCCGTCTACGATTAATGAATGATTCGAAAATTTTATAATTTCCGATTAAAATCTATTTTAAAGATCCAGAAGAAAAAAGTTCACTCAAATTCCATCGAAAATTAGAGTAGAAAATACAGTTACGGTTGGGTGTTCTTCATTTACTAGCCGTAATTTTGATTTTTTAGATTTGCATGTGATATTACAGTTGAGTTTTTATAACCGTAATCTTTGTTACGGTTGGTTTCGATTGAAACTCCCACCTGTTTCTCCACTGTGATGAGACAAGAAAACTTTGGAATTTCTTTTTCAATAGTTTCAAGTTGGTCTGGGTCTTTAGAGAAGATGTGAAAGCAATAATATGGGAGTGGAATAAAAAGAAAGGTAATACCATGAAGAATAAATTGTGGAGCATGATACCTTTTGCCATTTGGTGGGTAATTTGGAATGAGAGAAATGGAAGACTCTTTCAAGGAAAGTATAAGAACTTCCATCAACTTTTGTGTGAAGTAAAGAGTTTACTGTTCAACTGGTCTTTGGGTACAAAAATATTTGAAAATATCTCTTTAAACAGTTTGCTTTACAATTGGGAGGGAGTGATGGGATTAGCTTAATTAGCTAATGTTTCTTGTTTTTCATTTTGGTTTCCCTGTTTTTCCTTAGTTACATTATAACTTTCTGTACTCTGTCATGAATACCACTTCTTTGTGGTATACATGTTTCTTTTAATACATCTTGCCCTTCCTGAGTAAAAAAAAAATCCAACCTGACCGTAAATAATCCTGGAAGTTTAAATTTTCCTCAAGTAGTTTTCAATATATGGACATTGCTACTTGTTGTACTTAATTTTTCACACTATATAAGGACCATAGATCAGAATATATCCAAATCAACTAAATTGCCGTAATTAAATGTCTCCATTATTTACGGTTTTACAAATATTTTGTATATCTTTTTTTAGGCAATAAAATCTTCACAAGGTAAATCTAAACGCTTAAACCAAAAATTTGGAAAATATTTTGATCTCGCGCTGCGAGTTCAAAAAAGAACTCGCAGCTATTTGACCGTCAGATTTTAGAGATGTGACGTGTGACTTAACCACGATTAACTACCGGTCTTTTACTGACTGCCGTATCTTTCCCAAATAGTTCGGATGTCTACTTTTCCAGATGACATATTTTTTTTCCATATTTCAGATGCATCGTAGTTCTTCCTTTCATCAATCCAAAATAGGACTCGTGCTTGCGAAATAAAATCACAAAAACAAATCATCTCAGAAATCAGGACATCCGGGAGATCTAGGCCAGTACAATCTACTTCATGATTTGTTATTTATTTTGATTTAGAAATGACTGCTTTTGCTTTATGAAAATCTATATGCTAAATTTTTAAAATAAATTAGGTTTAACTTGTTTCAACTATCATCGATAAATCCGGAAATCATGGTTTTTATTTATTTATTTTTGATCAGTCAAGAGGAAATCATGGTTCTTATCAAAAGCCATTCTTTTCCCAAAGCCATATTTGTTCACATACTTCCCCCACAAACTAGATTGCTGCTACAATTGCTTAATTTCCCGTAGTGGATCCATCATTTTGTCTGTTACCTTAAATGTGCTGAAAACTATATACAAAGAAAAGAAGAAATGTATCAACTACAATTAATTAATTAGACAATGTGGTTTTTTATGAGAATGTGGAGCAATGAAGATGATGAAGATGATTCTATTAATGTTTTCGACCTTGTTGTCATTGATCGACCGTAGAAGGAGTGTATACGGAAGAGTTAATATATCAAGGCCAGCTGAGAAAACTAGCAGCTGATAATGTAACATACTAACATATGTATTCTTTCCCTTGGTGGTGATTATCCGGTTCACGTTGGTCCTGGTAATGATGGTCCATGAGGTAATTAAAATTAAAATTTCTGTAAGTACCGTAGATTTTTGTATACATGCTAGTCAGCTATATGTTGTATCAATTCTTATCATTATATAGCAGCCATCATCATCATCATACCTTTTATTGAGATACATGGACCTATCCATCAGAAGATTCAAAAATTTTGGGAGATTGAGCAAAATTTCTGGTATGTGTTATTATGTGATAAAGACTTTCGCCAGAAATAAAGGAGTGCGTGAATTCGTGTATTTGGAATTTAGGAAAGATACGGTAGTTTACTAGTTAAACCGGGTTGCTAACTGTGGTTAAGTATAAGGTTTGCTGAGGTCATATCTCTATCATCCGACAGTTGTTATAGCTGCGAGTTCTTTTTTGATCTCGCGCTGCGAGTTCATAATATTTTCCCAACAATTTATCGTCTTCTTGGGATTGTGCTTTTATCTGCTAAGATTTTATTACCTAAAAAAGATATGGAAATATGATGTGTTTCATCACAGAGAACTTTCAAATAATAAAAGGTTCAAACTATAGCACGATAGGAATTGAAGAAGAAATGAGACTATAAGTATAAAGAGAATATGGGAAGTGTACTCTTTACAAAGGATTCACAAACGTATTTATAGTTGCCAGTGCATGGAAGTTACTTAAAAGTAGCTTGCCATCTAGGACCATCCGTGATCCATGTCCTTAATTAAACATGATCAAGTTAGATAAGCATTAACCATTTATTTGTTGCATAGGTATATCATGACCACGTTAGCTTGTTTGACCAGACGGTGGACTGAATCAACATGAGATTTCAAAACAACAAAAGAAAGAGTTACGTTTGATTTTAAAAGGCTCTTCCTCCGCTCCAGCTACGATGTGGTCGGGACGCATACTCCGAGTATGTGGCCCCTCCTTCTTTTTTGACACGTCTTGTTTTTAACCGAATTTCTTTTCTCAAACAGTTTTCGCTAAAGTAAATACCAACTACAAGTAACTACCTATGTAGAAAGTACAATACCTCCCATAATTTCCTTCATTTTTTCTTATATTTATTACTCAAACTTTTTTTTGACTCAGAATGAATATTTTTTTCAATTTTATAAAGAAAAAAATAATTCCCATTATTAAGATCTTTGCGAAAACGAAAAATAAACAAGGGTTGGTAATCGGTAAGGTTTTTCATAATCTTTTTCTTGTTTTATTTTATTTAAAGAAAATTCTTGTGTCTATCAGGGTTGATCAGCATAATTATACTTGTGTTCTCAATATATCATCGATTGATTGATACTTGAATGATCGAAATATCTGAGACTAGAACAAGAGAAACCTCATACTTTTCCAAGAATTATTTCCCATGTTCTTGGCATGTGACACTTAATAATCCTTCTTTTTCACGATTCTAGTTAGGGTTTAGAGGGTTACAGTAACATAAAAGCTTAATTTTCATAATCTTGGGGCCAACAGGTTCATTGGACTTAGAAGTGGACGATCACTGATCTATATTCCTTCAGATGCAGTATGCAAAACTTAGTATTGTCATTGTTAAGAAATTTGATTACAAAGACAATGTGGTTCAAGGTAATTTCTCTCTTTATTATTAGCATAATCACTTTGACATTTTAATTTTTTTGAAGCATCATAATCACTTTGATGTGTTTTAATAAATTCTAATAATACATACTGGTTTTGGAATTTGTAGATGGAATATGCGATGATGGGATCTATTTTGGCATTCCTAAGTTCATAAGTCTAACCAAACTCAACAACCCTGTTTTGGCTTCGGCATGATGTAGGATAAAGATACACAACAAAGAAGGTGGTTTTAAAGACACACAGGAAGTACAAACAGTGTTGGTGAACTCTTTTAATGGATATAGCCAAGGAATGGCCTTTGGTACTGAGAAATATTACGACATTGGAGCTAGGTGTATGTACATATTTCATCTTCCGCCACGTGTCAACAAAGCCATATTTATTCCCATTTCAATTTACCACCGAGAAACCCATCTTACCCACATAAGATGGTTGCCCATCATATCCAACGGACAAGGATCGGGGAGCACGGGAGCATTGTGACCCTGCGGAGTACCAAAAGATATCCCGATCATTACTTTACCCCATCCCTAAGAAGATCCAAGATCTACGGCTAGGGATGCTCTACCTGACGAAGACAATACAAGGGAAGAGAGCAGCTGTCTGGCGGACACAAATATCCCAACCACCCGCATTTATTGCCTCTGAGCAATACACGCGTCAACCAGTCTGTGGAGGGACCGCGGACTACATTTCGCGGTCGAGAAGATTACACATAGAAACCATAGAACACGAGGATATATGTGTAATCAGCACAGAACACAAGAAGATAAGGTTCCAACGGGCCTTAGAAAGGACCCCATGGGGAACCTCTATAAATACCCCCATCCCCCATGAGAGGAGGGGGATGATCCAACACTGATAGGAGAATAGTGGAGAGAATAGAGAAAGAGGAAGAGTAGGTAATGCCCCCATCCGCTACGCAGACCTGTTTAGAACTCAAAGTCATTCGACTATTCTTGTACCACATCTTACACATAGTGAAATACTCAATCCGTGTATGTAGGAATTAAAGCTAAACCACGTAACTAATCGTCACATTTACATTCATGCCTTACAATTATCCATTCGCAATCAACACTCATATATGCTCAATGTTCGCATCTATTATAATATGTTCACTATTTATTCTATTGTGTAGCTCTAAATCAAGGAATACATGTGATGAGACAAGGAAGAGTCTTAAGACTCGGAGTCTATGATTCACGCAATTCATATTACCCATCTAATGCGCGGTTAGCATAGATCAATGTTATTTAATCCGCGCACATTGTTTGTGAACACGGTGATGTCCGTTATCTTTGTGTTCACGCTAGGCTTGGTAGAAATATGGCTAGTTTGTTTCAAATGTAATTCAGTTTATTGATTACCAAATTTTTATTTAGCTACTCAATGTGCTCTTAATGAAACTGATAAACAAATTGTACCTATAGAAATGTTTTTTGTCTTTTGAAGATTGTTTGGTAATCATATTTGTTTGGTTTTAATCATGTGTCCATTGTTGGTTTAGAGCTCGTTAGGAACCCACGTTACTTTGTGAAATGGCTTGTTGTTCGTTTTGCAGTATGCATTTAACAAGCTATATACTAAAAACTATTGACACATGAATTTTTCGGATGTCACTAACTTGTTAAGTATGTTTTTGTTTAAGATTCAAACTGGGATATATGAATTTTGCTATGAACATAAATTTCAATAATTTAAGAGAAGAATTTGGGAGGGTTGATTACATTGAGGAGAATATATACCTCACTCAATAAGTACTTGCATCTCGTTTTCTTTTGCTACTAATGTAATTGTAATGGCACACTCAGCCAAACGTTGTTATGCTTTTTCCAAATTCAACAAACATGGATATATTTGATCACTTTAAAGTAGCATTATAAGAATCTGTGATGTTAAGATTAAGCTATACATCATCTTTCATCGATTACATGATGACAGTCGGAGTTGATAAACTTGTATCAAGGTCATTGAAGAGATTACTAACAAAATCAACTCAGTAAAGCTTTTCATAGTTTTTGTAGCTACTGATTTTTATAATAGGTGTATGAAACTAATAAGAGGAGATTGCTTCGGATAACAAAAGGGTCTAAAAACAGAAGATATGGGCAGTATTGTAAATTTCACATAGGTAGTTACCGCAGTTGGAATTCACTTTTAGGAAAACTGTTTTAGAAAAGTTTTGCAGATGATAATAAGACGTGTCAAAAAGGAAGAAGGGGTCACATACTCGGAGTATGTGGCCCGACCACATCGTAGCCGGTATATACCCCCAGAAACACTAATAATACCCCTTGATCCTTCTACCCTCGCAAGTTATCATCCTACCCCATCAAACTGCCTAAATTCCTATACCCCCAACTTATTATTACAGAAAAACAGAAACAACAAAGTATTATCTTCATCTTGATTTCCCTTCTCCATATGGAAAGTCACTGCAACTCCCATCCAAATCGCAAGCAACCCATCTTCCCATCCAAATCGCAAGTAACCCATCAAAGATGCATCTGATAAACCATAATTCCTACGTGAGCTCCACCAGCAATCCAAGTCGCAAGAATGTGATTTGACTGTCTATCAAGTCATGGTGATCATGGTGAACTATTTGGATGCAGTTACAAAGAAATTCTCATAACACAGAACTTGCTAATTCATTCATGTACAGTTTCCACCAAAAAATAGAAGCACAAGTAGTTTGACTTACGATTTTCATGGTTCATTGAGGTTTATGTACTCTTTAACTTGTCCAAGTTGTTTTGCTCGATGTTCTTCTTTCATCAATACATCATTCCCATATGTGGATCCACAGTAGCGCCTCCTCGGTAGATATAAAATTCCATTCATTGAGAACTGGTGGAAGCGGAAGATCCGGTACAATATCGCTTTAACAAAGTATTCATTGTGAAGATTAAGAATCGTCATAACTTTGAAAACTGCTGGAGGCAGGGTGGTCAATGGAAACCATGTTGTATCACCTACCACTACAATCATTTAGATATAAACTTATAATCTAGTACTAGTAAGTATCAGTACTTGATCAGATTAAATACAGATCAATCGTTTTAAAATTGACTATATGAAAGAGTGCACATATATGAGAAGTTTCTTTCAACGGAAAAAAGGACATTCTGCATTATGTACTTGGGGTTTATCAGAATATGTTTTGATCTCCAAACCTTCGTAACATCATCTTTTTTTATATAAAATTCTCAAGATTTTAAGGCCTTGCTTTACGGTTAGATAACTATTCGCACGATATATAGGAGAGGGGTAGATGTATCAAAAAGTTCGTGGTTTTTTTCAAAGTCTCTTAAAACTGAATTTTAACTACTTTTCTAACTAACATGGGGTATCATTAGTGTTTTTGTGGGTATATAGAGGAAGAGCCTTTTAAAAAACCAATCGTAAATCATTTACAGTTGGATTTGCTTGCATTTATCTAACCGTAAAAAAAAATCATGACACTTTAAATTTTTGCCCATAGTTTACGGTTGGGATCGAGTCTATGAAATCAACCGTAATTTTTTTTACGATCCGAAAACCTAACCGTAGAACTATAATTGGGTTTTCCCAACTTTATCCAGTTACGGTTAGGAGTTCATCGTTTCCAGTGAATCTGTAAATCAAATTCTAGGTTTTAAAAAAATCATTTTTTTCGTTCTCTTTCTCACTTCTACTTCTCTTCCCCGGAAACCCAAAACTTAATTTATTTTTCTCTCTCACCGAAATAAAATCAAAATTATTAATCTAATCCAATATTAGACTGTATAATTTAATTAAATGATTTATGCTTCAAAAAAAAAAAACTAAGTGAGGGCTATTTGGCCATTATGAATATTTTTTAGATAAGGGGTTTCTAAAATTACTAACTGGTGACCCATTTTTGTATTATTGGTGAAGCCCCTCTAGTGGAAAGTGAAGCCCAATAATAGGCTTCAAAATAAAGCCACCTCTTATCTCAAAATTTTCGAAATGTCTAAAATGTCCTCCATAATCAGTAGACAATACTACAGTCGGTAGTTTATATTGATGTATGTTGGTTTGTGTTACGAAAATTATAATTGATTGTTAAACTGGTAATTTCGTGATGTTAATTTTCTACCGTTTATGGTAGTAGCCCCAAATTCAAATTTTTCAAAAACCAATGGAATTTTGAATTTCTCTATTTACACAATCGGTGGTTTCGTGATGTTTATTATCTACTGATTGTACAATCCGTAGTCTCGTGATGTTCTTTTATCAACCGATTGTGGTAGTTGCCCCAAATTCGAAATTTTCAAAAACCAATAGAATTTTGAATTTCTCTATTTGCACAATCGGTAGTCGTGATGTTTATTATATATCGTGATGTTATCTATCTATCGATTGTGGTAGTAGCCCCATTTAAAAAAATTCAAAAACCAATGGAATTTTGGATTACTCAAAGAAGAGAAGAACATAGTCACAATCTGTAAATAAAAAAATATATTAAACTACCGATTATAAAAAGACATATAAGTATTTTCCAACCGTTTTTATCTTATTAGTCGCCCCCCTAGTTAGCAAGTCGGGATTCGGCATACGTACTGAACGGCAAACGTTCGGGTATTATTCGGATTTGTAAAAATCAAATTCGGTCAACTATCCGGTCTTTGGTTCGTGGTTCGGCAAAGAGTATTAACGGTATACGTACGTGTATAATTCGTTTTTTCCGGATATCGATTCGGCCTCCAAAATTCGGCAGACATATATAATAAATTAATACTCCCTCCATTCCACTTTAGTTGATGTTTTAGGAGTTTACACGTAGATTAAGAAATAAAGAGAGATATAAAAGTTTTCTATGTATATCCTTGAGAAAAATCTTCAAACATTAATTGTTATTAGTGTAATTGAAAATAAATTTATGGTTCCAAGACAAAATGTTAGGGTAATGTTGGTAGTTTTGTGGGAAAAATATGAAAAATATCAAGTAATGTGGAACAAAAAACTAACCATAATCACTCGTCTAAAGTGGAACGGAGAGAGTAAATATTTATAGTTATGGATGACTAATCAATATATGAAGTAAAAATGCATTATATAAAAAATATATGAACAAATTAACAAAAACTTGTGCTTGGCACAGTGGTTTGGGTTACACTTAGTGAACTTTAGGTCTTAGGTTCGATTCCTACTCCACTCAAACATTTTTTTTACTATTAACTAATAAAAAAATCTGCCGGATTAAATGCCCCGAATTGTACGCGAATTTTCCTCGGAATTCGGAAAATTCGCGTACAATTCGGTACAGCCAGAAAAACGGGCGAATACAAGTCGGAGTTGCATTCGAACGCGTTTGGTACGGGTAAAATTCGGATTCGGAACTATTCGCGTATAATTCGCGAATAGTTCGCCGAATTGCTAACTAGGGTCGCCCCTAATTTTTTCGGGGTCATCCTAAAGACCGGGATTTTTATCACTTGGATTCTGCTTTAAGACGTAAAATTCGTAATGACAATGCTCAACAATAATTGAGTCACTGACCTTACTTTCACTGTACATTTCGAGGTCTTACATGACCAAAGTTTTTCTTAAAGCATCCCGTTATTAGTAATTGTTGGCGACAGATTCTAGCTTACTCGCATGTAATTGTAACTTCGCGTCTCTTGCTTCGTTCTATTTACTGGTTTCTCTTGCTTGTTCAACCAGCAGTATATAACAGGCTCATGGCTGTGAGATTAACATGGTCACACCGTAGAGAAGGCTCAACAGGTACGTCATCAGATACACTAATCATCCCAAAGTTAAACAAGGGTCTGCAGTAAATAAAAAAAAACGAGAAAAAAAAAAAAAATTTAAGGAAAGACAAAAAGATTTGTTATGCAAGTTCATAAGAAATGCTTTCTTGATCACAAAATATACAAGATAGAATGGTCAACTTCGTAAGAAACCAGCCCCTAGATCTTCACCATATGGGATAATCGTAGGTCATTTGATTCTTCTTCCTTGAGCGTAATACACTGGTCAAAGCATAACAAAACTTGTCTGTATAAAAAATCGCTTTCCCGTTCTTAATATAAAGTAATCATAGGGTTTACCCTTTACAATGTTCACCTTACTCTTTAACCAACTAGAATCTAACATGCCAATCTTATACATAATTTGGTGCCTACTCAGAGTTGTCCCCGTGCTGCATCCATTTAAAAACAAAATCCTCTTCCATTTTGGAAAAGAAGTTCCCTGAAAAAACAGGAGCACCACCATAAAGTTTCAACATACCAATCCTTAGTTGTATCACCAAATACTCGGACACTTACCATAGGTGACTGTAGCGGACTCGACTACCACCGTAGAATGATATAATAATCTTACGGAAAATTTAGGAGTCGAATTGCTTGCCATTAAATGTTTGTCCTAATTGCCAATCTTTTGGTGCAACATTATAAGATGTAATAGTAACCCCGTTGCTAGCAGTTACCTCAAATGAGAGAGGTTGGTTCTTCAGGTCAGCATTTATGTGCCAATTTTGTCCCCAATTCCTTCCCATTGGAAGCCACCCTGTTTTAGAACCTTTGATTTTTACAGCAGTTACATCTCCAACGCCTGCAACGTTGGTGATCAAAACTGAATAAAAGAAGCCGGATCCATTAACTGTATACCGAATTCCTCCCTCCCTTCTACACTTGATCCTGTTCAATTACAAACCAAATCAGTTAAATGTCTAAAAATATTATATCGTAAGGATTGTTTATAATTAAACGAGATACTGCACAATGTAATGGAATGAACAGCAACAAATAATGTTTGGACAAAAAAAAAATTGCTCTATATAAAATTAATGCAGAAAACTGGAATCTATTATAAAAAAATGTAATAAACACAAAATATTCATTCTTGACAGAGACAAGGTGACAATAAAAAAAATACCAAAAAAGCTCATAAACACAAAATCATCTGATAAACTAATAATAAAATCAAATCTTACATGAGTATTAATCTAATGTAACAATAGATATGATGAAGAATACTCAGTTGCTGCCGACTAGCAATAATTTGGGCCCACCTCAAAAGTTCAATGGTTTAAATCCACTACAGGGTTAAATGGAGGAAACACATAGCTGCTAGTTCTAGAAACATGAAGGTTGCTGGTGTAATCATCACCAATGTATATGTTACAGGCAGCTATAGCCAGTTAGCCTACTGAAGAGAAAAGAGAACAAATTATGTGCATGATAAGCTTGCTTTTCTCGGATGGGTCCCTCTAATACTTGTCTTCTAGATACTGATTTCATATGTGTAAGCTAGACAAACATTACTTTGAAGGCATTCAATGTTGCAGAAATGTAATGAATCATAGTATATCCATCAGTCCCAAATTTTAAAAATATACTTGGACCCAATGCCCATGCCTCGATATATATCTTGGAGAAGCTGGTTTTTTTAGTCAGTTTTCAAAGAAGATTTAAGAACTCCAATACTAATGGGAATTGGGTTTGAATGTAAGCTGTCAATTGTGCCTGGCTCACTACATACTCATCTCACAAGCCTTAAAGTTTAGTTAGTGGACTACAGAAGTTTTTAACTACGCAGGATTGAACTCAACACCAGGCAGCTTCATCTTTTCTAGAACTCCCAAAATATACTTACACTCTGTTCACACTACATGGTTCACTAGGAATTCTTTATTTTGTTAGGAAGTTCACTAGGAATTTGATTAATATACTTGTGATGAAGAATATCTAATTAGCTCAATCTCATACTTCAGAATAGTGATTAGAGGAGAAATTAGAGACACGGACTGTCTCCTTCCTCGAAAAGGAAAGAAAAAGCCGCGTGAAAACACGAGCTGTAATGTTGGCCCAACTCAGAAAAGTAGTCAAGGTGAGTTTCTAAATCAAGACTTTTTGAAAAATTAGAAGAAAAAAAACATAAAAAGTAAGAAAAAATCGATGCGTAGGATAACAACAAACAAGCACAGGCACTTTATCTTCGCGTAAGTTAGCCAGAGAAAATAAAATGGAAGAAGATAGTAACAGGAAATACAAACACATACAAACAAAAACAAAATACACATATTCATCATGTTATTACCAATTCTGTTCTATGTTCTGAACTTCTGATATCTAAATCTAAAATTAGCAAGAAAACTCAGAACAAAATCCAAACAGACAGCGCAAGATAGCATAAAAATTTAGTAGAGAGGAAGTCCAAGTACCTTCGATACTGAACAGGCATATTAGAAGCTTTCCAAATAGCAATTTTTTCAAAAGCTTCAATCGGCAAGACAAAATGTTTATTAGGAGGATTACAAAGACCACCAACATTATCAGCATCCGAACCAGAACCAGAATCAATAGTACCATCATCATCATCAACATTACCAGAAGCAGGAGTAGGAGGAGTAAATAAACCATAATTAGGAGCACAATAATTAGTAGCAGTGAGAATGATAGAAGTACCAGGTATACAATATTTAAGATCATCAACACATCTTAACTCAAAACAAGCACCACAGATCTGACCTCTATTAAACAATGAACTACTTAATCCAACGGTTGCCATTCCATAACCATTCTGTTTCAAATCTCCATAACCACATGCTCCTCCTATTTCATCTCTTGGATCTATTGCTGCATAATATGTTGCTCTTGCTCTTGACCATTCTCCTATTGCTGTTGTTGATGGTGTAAATGAATATGATGATGCTGATGAATAATATCTATCTCCTCTTATTCTTGTTGTTGATACGACACTTATCACTAATGTAATTGCTATTACAAGCTTCTTATGAAATTTAAGGGTTTTAGTTTGATTTGGTTTTAACATTTTTTTGATTTCTAGAAAGAGAAAGGAACCAGAGAGTATCTTCTTGTCTTACCCCTGCTTTTTCAAGCTTCGTTCTTGTTTGGGGATTTTTAACGGGCAGCTTCACTGAGATACTTAATTACAAAATTACCCTCGTCATTCTGTGTTATTCTGAAAAACATCCCAACCAAGTCGGTGGACAACTAGAAGTCTTACTGGGCTTTCAATGAACAAAGAGCCGAAATGGACGACGCGTGTCATACAATAAACGACGTACGCATCATTTTGTGATACACCTTGGGTAGATTTGTATCTTGTGGTGTATAGTCTTATTTTATCCGATGGTAAACATTGAACAAATTGAAATCCTCATTGGTATTTCAGTTTCAGTTTTGATAATGGCAGCAACTGTTCTTTCAGTTGCACTACCTGTTTCTTCATCAATTACTGAAAGATTAAAAGATGTTTCTTGTTTCTCTTCAGTTTCTTTCTCTTTTTCTTCTGTGTGTATGAGTTTTCCTTCCTCTTCATCGTATTCTGCGACTCAAAAGATAAATCATCGCCATAACAATGGTTTTGCTGTGGTAGCTTGCCTTCCTTCTTCTTCGTCAACTTCTTCAATTAAGAGCAGTACTACAACAAATTCTACCAAGCTGTATATTAGTGGTAAGAGTTTTTACCTCCTTTGCATTTAAGGGGTTTCTTTACTATTGTAATATTTTGATTTGATGATTTGATGATCTATGTTATTATCTAATTTTCTGAGTTTTAAGTAAAAGTAAATAAATTTACATTGGGTATAAAAAGATGTAAGAAATTAGGTATGTAGTAGAGGATGGAATACACCAACCCGTAAAAGAATTTGTATAAGGTGATTTGTTTCCTTCTAATTCTAAGATATGCAACTGGATGGACACGGACACAATGAGAATTGGGCATCAGGCTACATCTTGGAAACAAATTTTGTATATGGAAGAATCATTTTCTATTAGAAATTGATGGTTATGACTTTTAAGTTATGTAACCAGCGGTATGGGGGGATATATTCATCTGGAAATGTATGGCCAAGTAGAATATGCTCAGTGGTCCATCTTGTAATCCAGTGTTGTATGTTAGAAAGTGTCTATATTAACTGGAAGGAACTACTCCAGATACACGGTAGTATGGTAGGTATTAAAGGATCTCCAATGATGATAGAACAAAAACAGTTCTTAGTTAGGGACAAAATTTTAAATAAATATTGTTTGCAAATTTATTTTTGTTTTGGTAAGTATATAGAGGCTGCACTTGGCACACTTGGAGTACAATTACCATGCTCAACAGACAATAGCAGCTGGTCCTTCCTGGCATAGCTTGGCTTGATGCCACGATTTTCGAGCAGGCATGTGCAGATGTGCACAAGTAGATTAAACGGATTGGGAAAGGACGAGCCAATGATTTTGGCCATAGAGTTGCCTCCCTGTTTAGAAATAGGTGGTCCATTTCTCTTCCCCCTCAGGCTTGAACGTTCATTGATTGTGTTCACATGGTCATTGTGAAAAATGAACTATTTGCATTTTGAGAGCCAATTTAAGTCTGTTCTAAATCTGGACACTTCATATTAGTGTTAGACGCTGTGGTTATATCTTGTTGTACTTGCACATAGTTGTGTTTGAACACAATATATAGTGATAAGTTACTGTCTTGGATGGTCTAAGAAAATACTTAGTAACTGAATCTAAATCAAGTAAATATGTATCAGTATGGCCGTGTCAGTTTATTTTTCTTATTTAGCTTGCTGTGTCCAACACATTGTACCAGTGTCCGGCACTGACACTCGCCCGTATCACTGTTACACAAATTTCCTATAACTGTCAGAATTTTTTTACAGAAAGTTATGTCTGTACATTGTCTTGCAGGGCTTTCATTTCGCACAACTGAAGAGAGCTTGAGAAATGCTTTCCAAAATTTTGGCGAACTTGTAGAAGGTGAGGATTTATGTTGTGATGTCCTGTTGACGTGCCTTTATATCACATCTATTTGCTTTTGTCCATTTGATAGGTGGTATACTTTCTTCTTGATGTTTGAAACATTACCGATTCTCTTACAGTGAACCTTGTAATGGACAAAGTTGCAAACAGGCCCAGGGGCTTTGCTTTCCTCCGTTATTCAGCAGAAGAAGAATCGAAGAAAGCTATTGAAGGCATGCATGGCAAGGTGTGTATCTTGATTATTTTTAGTAAAGGCTTTAGAAAAGCAAAAATGTTGATGAAATGGTTAAATAATTGCAGTTTGTGCTCAAAAGCAAAAGAGAGAACTACTATAATAGGTTCTTCCACTATTAAAAAATTACCACTTGATTTGAAGTTTCATGTCGTTTATTTGTACATTTCTAGGGTTTTTCATCTAACAATGAAGTTGCATTCCACTATTTCTCATAATATGTAGGGTGATAGGAAGTAACCACAGGTCCACTAGCCTATTTTATCTCCATACTTACAGCATCTACTAGAACTTGATTCTTGAACTACTGGGCTGTTTGGCACTATGTATGGATCTCTCGCATGTAATCCATGAATTTTCCATTTTCTCAGCTCGTATTATCTTTCTCGTTTATACCCAACTTATGCTTTACTATGATGTTAGCTTCTCGACACCCAACAAAATCTCTTTTAAATTTCAAATACTCACTGTAAATATGAGTACATATTTCATTGATTGACATTAGTATTTAGAAACTAATCTAAAAGATTTAGGTGATGTTTTGTTATTTTGTTTGGATTTAGAACTTCGACTTGTTAAGCTTCGTGAACTGAAAGATAGAAGTTCGGGTAGTGCAAATTTGTAACAATGTGGACATCTGATGAAGTGTCGATGTTACTTTTGTCCTTTTCAGTTCCTAGATGGAAGGGTCATATTTGTGGAGATAGCAAAGCCAAGGTCAGAGCTCCGCCAAAGTGTTAAGCAAAATCCTAGACGGTATTAACAAGATATTGTAAGTTTCGGTGTTGTCCACATTGTTCATCTGTTAGATTTATGCTGATAATTTATAGGTTTCTAATTTTTACTAGTATTTTGTTAGTTTTGGTTTTATACCAAAGGTGTTCTGATCTTTGTACCTCTTGATATTGATACTTGGCAATCAATATATGTGCTTCTCAGTTTCAGATTTACAGTACTATTTATGAATTTATCACAAAGGAAACAATTATTTCAAGCTTATGTTTCTATCTACAATGTCAACGGAGCTAGGATGCCAACGATTTTTATGGTCACTGTGATTCCAGAACCCATGTAACATTTGGAAGCCGAGTCTTCTTTAAAAACAAATTAACCTGGTCATTCTAACTTTAAATATTAATAGTACTTGATTCGATTTAAGTACATTGATAATGAAGTCTAATTTGACTTCCAACCTAGCTAACCAGGCTATACCGTTCACACATTGTCATTACCAATCACTTCAAACTCCAAAGACACAGAGTCAGAGGTGCCAAAGCTCATTCAAGAAACAAAAGAGGTGACGAAATTAATTTTATTTGTAACCCATCTCGACATGTTTGTTACTCTGCATCTGAAATGCGGATACTGGTTACCCGCTTCAAAATTCTTTACAAACCATGTTTCCCCCTTATTCTCATCACGTCCTTGCATGATCGCTTATCATATGATGAATAATCTTCAAAGTAACATTTGGTACATCAAACCCTTGATTTTCTCTTGTGCAGAGTATAATAGCGCGTTGGATGCACACTCAGAAGTTGCTTTTCGACTTCTGGAAGTTAAAAAGTCGGAAGTTGGTTTGACAATAATATTTTAAAACGACTTCGAGAAATAGAAAAATCAGCTTTTTGTGAAGTAAAATAGTTTTGCTTTTGACTTCTATTTATGGAGAAGCAGATTTGTATCCAAACGCGCTATAAACACTCTTCTTTTCTGAGTGATTGTAAGTTCGAATGACAGCTATAAACATTCTTCTTTTCTGAGTGATTGTAAGTTCGGATGACAATTATAATGGGATTATTGGGTTGGATAGCACTACTCATTGTACTTTAGTGTAGATTTTTGTGATGACTGCATGTTCTTCTCCAAAGCCAGTCTTGTTAGTTGTAAGAATTTACTTAACATAATCTCGCAGCTTAGTAATGCTTCTCAGCTGATAAATTTCTCTAAATCGGGGATTTTTTTTTCAGTAAAAAGATACATTCAAAACATCAAAGAATCATATAAGGCTGTTAAAAAAAATAAAAAAAATCTTTGACACTTATCTAGGAGCACCTTTATTTGTGGATAGATCGGAAATAAAGACCTTTGATAAAATCGCAACCAATATGGAAAATAGAGCTCAGAGCTGGAATGGCACAACTTTGGTCCAATCTAGCAAATCAGTTCTAATTAAATATGTACTGTCTAGTCTTCCTATGTATCAAATGGGGTGTTTTGTTCTTCCTACGAAAATAACTAAAAGAATAAATGCTATTCAACGGGAATTTTGGTGGGGGAAACAAGAAAAACTTTTATCCAATTGGATGAGATATTCTTTGTGACCCGTAGAAATAGCAACAATGATACGCACACCCGTGCTAAAAGAAGCAAAAAAGATGGTTTAGGGTTTCTTCTGTTTTTCTTTGTTGTTGTAGAAATAGGTGGTTTAGGGTTTAAAGAAGCAAAAAAGATGAATAAATCAATGATTGCCAAACTTGCTTGGAGACTGGTAACAAATGAAAAGTGTCTTTTAACATTTGTGCTAAAAGAGAAATATTTTACAAATTCTTCTTTTTTTCTTTCTAAAAAACACTACAATGCATCTTGGATTTGGAGATGTATCTTACAGCGGGTCTCTCTGATCCACAAACATAATTGTTGGGAAGTAGGTGATGGTAAATCAATAAATATATGGTTAGATAAATGGATCTCAGGTTTGGAAAACAACCTGTTAACTCATTGTGGTTCCAAATTAAACTCTTTAACACTTGTATCTGAGTTACTCGACTAAAATACGAAGAAGTGGAATATACTGAAAGTTAGGAATAATTTTCAAAGATAACTAATAGGGGAAAACTCGTTTTTACTAGAGTGAAAGCTGACTCAGTCTAGGCTTTTTGACTTCCGGTCAATATTGGGTGGATTTAGTAATATGCTTTCCCTTTATCATAAAAATGGTTTTGCCGTTTACACACCCATATCACCCTTCAAACGTGATGATGGCATGAGAACTTAGTTAACTGATCAGTGTAAGGTTGCACTCAAACATAACGTTGTTTCGTTGATGCAGGTGCTGCAATGAAACTGGTGCAACCCGTGCTAGAAAAAGGATATGATAAAGTCATGAAGGTTTTTAGTGTCATCCATCAAAGCATATTTTTCTTTACAGGATACCAATTTTTAGGTCCAAATAAAAATTACTCCCAATAGTTTCGAAGGATATTTCGTTGTTGTATTTAAGTCGAGATACCAAGAGAGAGCAAAGTTGTATTTAAGCCAAGATACCAAGAGAGAAAAAACATATTCTGCGGCTGACATTTTCAAAGATCAACATGAGGCAGATGACATGTTACGAAGTATCTAAGAGGAGGAAGTAAAGGATACTAGTGGTCTCCAATAAATTTTATCTCAGTTCAACCTAAGAGTGAGTAGTGTGCCAGTGGTTGTATCTATATATGTTAGTAAAACGGTTAAAGATGATGATAGTTGTGTAGTAGATTTTTCTTCAAGAAAGAGATTGATTAAAGAAGCTGTAGAGCAAACCAATGAGGATCAAATTATAAGCTGCACAAGAATTCAAATTGCCTAAACCGCGGAAGAAAGATTACAATCCTACAAGAACAAATCACTAGACCTTTTCACCAATGGAAAAAAAAAACAACAACAACAACAACTTATGATCTAATCATAAACACCACGACCTGATACACTAAACATGTGTAATTTAAAATTTTAAACATCTCAAACGGTAGATAAAATCATGCAGTGACTACAAAAAACAACTCCAAGTACTGAAATCATATCTTTTTTTGTTAACATTTGGTAGGTGAGACAAAAGATCCTTCAGCATGTCTGTATAAATACCACTAACATGATCCTTACAACATTAATATCTTCTATGTTACAGTTAGGAGATGTTAAGGGGAAAACGGGAGAAAGACTAGTTCCAACCAAAGGCACCAGAACAGTAGCCGCCTAAGCACCTCTTTACTTGACTGTCGGTCATAACGAACAAGTTTGTGTCGAAAAAATGTTCAACAGGGGTGAGACTGTAACCATTAATAACTAAAGAAAATTGTATTAAGTGGGATATGTATGTACCGGTAGTGGTTAGAGTAGGAAGATTAAAAGTGACATGGGAAACTAAACTCCAAAAAGTATTTACTAACATAGGAAAAGCTTATTTTGAATCCACCCAATGATGACAAGAAGTCAAACAACTTAGACCCAAGTCATCTTTCCCTCTAGTAATAGTGGCTTTCCCCCTATCAATTATCTTTTCAAAATGATATTGCGCAGAAGATTCTTAATATTATAATCTTTACCAATAGTCAAGGAAGGTTGAAAAATGATAAGCTCAGATGTCTTATCACTAAAGATGGAAACTATACAGTTAAATCCATGTACCTAAAACTTAAAAATCCATCTATCATACCATCTAGAAATGAAATCACAACCTTTTGGAAATCTTTTTTGAAACTGAATATATCTCGGAGGATAAAAAAATTCTCATGGAAATGTTTGCATAATGCTTTGCCAGTTAGGAAAAAGCTAGGGAAATATATGAAAGATATAGAAATGAAATGTGTTTTCTGTGAACATGAATGTGAATCCGTGAAACACTTATTCTTTGATTGTTGTTATGCCAAATCAGTTTCAGTGCTACCTCCATTAGTAGGCATTAATTCTAATAATGATGATCATTTTTCATTTGCACGAATGTATGAAAACTGGATTGCATGAGTTTATAGTAGTGGTGAAATAGAGATTATGGAAACCAAGTGCTGGTTGATTTGGAAAGAAAGCTGCTTAAGGATTTTTGAATCAAAAACAACTACTAGCATTCAACTATCTTTAGTTGTCCAAAGACATATTAACTGCTGGTCACCTCTTAAAGATGAAAATGGTTTTAATTCTTACAGTGAGGCTCAAAATGTAACTAATCTTAAAGATGTAGGATGGACAAAACCTCAACCCAATCAATCAAAGATTAACTTTGATGCTTCTTGGACTGATAATATCTCTCTTGCTGGATATGGTATGATTTTGCGTAATGAAACAGGGGAAGCTGTGCAAGCTAAAGTTGGAACCATCAATGCTTCCACTGCAGAATAAGCAGAGGCTTTGAGCTTACTGGAAGCTGCTTGTTGGGAAAAGAGTATGGAGATAAATAATTTTTGGATTGAAGAGGACTGTCAAAGGATAATTCTGCTTGCTCAAAACAAGTCCAGCAACATCTTTTAGAGAAATCAGGCAATAGTTTCAGAGGCAGTGAAGATTCTACAGACTTGCAATTACTTCCTGGGTTTTGCTTTCAAAAACAGAAAATGTAATGAAGTAGCCGATGCTATGGCAAAGGAGGCCAGAAAAAAAGGGATACATAAATTTGATTGCAGATGCCTGTTTTCATTTCTAGCTTTTTACTTTCTGATCATCTTTTTTCAAATTCCGTTCAGAACTGTTTTTTAGTTAATGAGGGTACTAGTATGTTGGTGGAAGCCAATATCTCAATGCATTGCAATGGGATAAGGGTAACCAACACTCTAGTCGACTCTTTGCAGTTTTCTGTTGTTTCAATACAAGTAACTTTCAAAACATAACAAAAAAGTGAAAACTACAGGGAGACCCATTTTTACAACTTTTCCTACCGTGAAACCCACACGCGTGAAATATCACACGCGCATCCAAACACGCCGTGAAAATTATTCATGCACCCAAAGTTTTCGAAATTACCTTCTTTTTTTTTATTTCCCAGTTTAACCTCACCAAACAAAAACTCATTCACAGCTTCAGTTTCAGTTTTCACAAATTCAGTTTCGAGAGAGAGATTTATAGCTCAACGATTGAGAAGGAGATATAATACTAGCGAGTGATTTAGAAGGAGAAGGAGATACAATACCAGCTAGAGCTGAGAGATTCAATTATCGAGAGATGAAGAAGGAGATGATCTGGGAGATTGAATTTACCCAGCAAAGATAATTGAAGCTTTAGCCTCACTTTAACTTCTGAGATTCATTTTCGATAGAGATTGATAGCTCATAGATTGAGAAGGAGTTGATTGAGGGATTTAATTTACTTTGAAATTCAAGCTTCAGGTTCGAGCTACATTCCAATCTTGATTCTGATTTTTGTTTAATATTGATTCGATTCTAGGTTTTAGTTTTTGTAAGATTAGGATCTATTATTTTAGGTTTTCAAAGCTTAATTTAGGTTTTCGAATCGGTTTTTAGATCTTTTAAGCTTGTTTTTTATTATTTATTTTTTCTAGGTTTTGAATTTGTTACGATCAATGTAAATCTTTTCGATTCAATATGTTTGTTTCAATTTCATGTTCGGATGTTGGTACACCAATTTTTTAGGTTTTGCTTCTATTCTATTCGATTTTTCATTTGATTTGTTTTTCCACACCTATTTTTGATCTGTTTTCTGTTACGTTATTGGAGATGTTATTGATTTTGGTATCTTGTTGATTTCTGATCTGATTATGGTTAATGTAGATTTGTCTTTGTTGTTGTTGATTATATCTTTTAATTTTGAGTAAGAATTCTTGTGAAGCCATATGCAGGATAGATTTTTGTCTTTTGTGTTTTTGCAGGGTGAAATGTATGTTGCTAGTGCACTAGTTGTAATTCACTACTTTAGTGAATTCTTAGCACATCATGTTGATGTCAACACAACTCTGGAGAGTTTGAATATAGTCGTTTGCCATAAGTGGACTCGTTTACTACCTCATCATGTCAAATTTTGTTTTAATGATGGAAGCAAGTTTGCGTGAGTTGATTCTGATATTCTTCTTCAGTGATTTGTATCTCGTTTCCACTGTAAAGGTCAGAAGAGCGTTAATTTACTTGTTGAAGTTGGCTTTAATTCTTTCAACAGTCGTAGTAGAGCTTCATCAATTCGGCATGTAATAGAACCTGAACCAGAAGAAGCTATGGTGAATTTCCTTGAAGATGGTTATGTGCCTATTAACAAGGTTCTTAGGACTGAGGGCTGGGATAAATTACTCAGTGATGTTGATAAAGTTTTTTTTTTTTTGAGATGTAGCAGAGGTACGTATTGCAGTAAAGAAATACGAGTTAAAAACTGGGCGTGTTCTTGTATATACTAAGAATGAACCTAACAGGTTCTATGCAAAATTCTCTAACGAAAAATGCCCTTGGGAGTATAAGGTTTGTGTTGTTGATGTTGAAAACACAATGCTTAAGGTTAAGAAGTATGTTAGCAGTCATATCTGTGGTGTGGGATGTCAAAGGCTTTCTCACATGCTCGGTAGTAAATTTGTTGGTAGTCTTATCAAGGATGAAATTAGAAGTGATCCGAGTTTCAAAGCATCTGATTTGAAAAAGTTTTTTAAATCTAGTTACAGGATCAATATGAAATATTACCAAGCTGACAATGGAAGAGAGAAAGTGTATGAGGATATATTTGGTGATGAGGGCATGTCGTATTCGCATCTGGTATGGTATGTATTAGAAGATGTGGCACCTTCAAATAAGTTTGTGAGTCTTTTTATTGCTTTCGAGGCATGCATCCATGGTTACCGTTACCTTCGTCCCATGATATATGTCGATGCTACCTTTCTTACAGGGAGATACAGAGGATGCCTCATGGATGCAACTGCTATCAATGCTGAAAATGGTATTTTTTTTTCTGATAATGCATGCTTTTTATATATGAGCATAATGTCTCATGCATTATTTATTTTGGCTTCATAATGTCTTATGCATTATTTTTTTCACTTTTCTGGTTATGCATCATTTCTGTTTAGATGCATAAGACATTATACATTATTTATTTTAGCTGCATAATGTCTTATGCATTATTGTTTTCACTTTTCTGATCTTATGCATCCTTTAGTTTAGATGCATAATACGTTATGCATTTTTTGTTTTCACTTTTCTGGTTATGCATCATTTCTGTTTAGATGCATAAGACATTCTGCATTTTTTTTATTTTAGCTGCATAATGTCTTATGCATTATTTTTTTTCACTTTTCTGATCTTATGCATCCTTTTTTATGCAAGTGCATAATATCTTATGCATTATTTAGTTTAGATGCATAAGACATTATGCATTTGTTTGTAGTTGCACATACTTCATGTTTACGCTGGCTTGATTTTATATTTTTTGATGTGCAGGATTCTTTCCACTAGCCATGGCCCTAGTACCTGGTGAAGATAATGATAACTGGGAACGGTTCATGAGGAATTTGAGTTATGTTCTTGATCATTATCAAAGGCCAATCACCTTTTTATCTGATCGTGAAGAAGGATTAAAGAGAGCTATTCCAATTTATATTCCTGAAGCCTTCCATAGTTTATGTCACTATCATCTGAAGATGAACTTACCAATTAATGGTTCTGACAAAAGGTATAGTGTTGTTATTGATGCATTTCAAGTTGTTTCATATGCTCTTAGTCCTGAAGGTTTCCAAACTTCCATCGCTACGATTAGGGGTCTTGGTTTGGTTGGGTTGCAGACTATATTGAAGATATCCCTCCGGAGAAGTGGTCAAATGCCTTTTTTCAGGGTTGTAGGTATGGTAGGACATCTTCTACTCTTGTTGAATCCTTCAATAGTTGGATGAAGGTATACAAGAAGCTCCCTGCAAATGCTCTCATGGATCAGATAAAGAAGGATGTGATGGGTATGATGTCAGAAAGGCGTAATACTGGTAAAAGTTTCATAACAATTCTCACACCGAAGAATGAAGCTAAGATGAAGGCTCTTATTGATAAGTGTTTAAACTGGATGGTTATACAGTCTGATACTCATGTTTATGAAGTAGAGGGAAGGGAGAGTTCTCATAGTGTTAACCTTGAGGCAAGGACATGTACCTGTCAGAGGTGGCGCGTCTATGGATTTCCATGTGTGCATGATTTTGCTTCGATAACAATGTCTGTTTCTAATCCGTATGATTTTGTTGAACCTTATTTCACTACTGACTACTTCAATAATGTCTATAGCCATGCAATTCATCATATTCAAAACTACAACAGGCCTGAAGGTAATGATATTATCGATGTACCTTATGTTAGGAGGCCGCCAGGGCGACCACAAGCTAATAGACATTTGAGCCGTTACGAGAAGCCTCCCAGGAGAGCTATGCGTTGTGGTAATTATTGTGAGATTGGTAATCACAACAAGCAAACTTATACAAAGCCTACCTGTTACAAGAAGCCGCCGAAGAAGCCTAAGGGAAGTTAAGGGAGAGCATTTAGCTTGTTGATTTTTTCAGACTGTTACTTTTGTGTTCGAACCTAATTCATATTTCATTTACAGTATTTTTTATTTGTAAGACTTTTCTTTACTTAGTACGTATTGGTTTTTATGAAAAAAAAACTTTCTTTTTTAATGTGTGTTATGCCCTTCAAAATGCAGAACCTGTCTTTTGCATTTTTGTTTTGCAAATGCATAATTTGTTATGCAATTATTTTTAGATGCATAATTTCTTATGCTTGTTTTTTAAGATATGCATAATTTGTTATGCATTATTTTCTTACAGTGCTTAATATGTTATGCATTCTTTTTTTTATATTGCATAACATGTTATGTGTCCATTCTTTTAGCAACCTGTTTTTACTTTAATACTTTTTAAGATTTATAACATGTTTTGTTTATAATCGGGGGTCGAGGGGGAAGCGCCCCCTCGTTAACTAAGTTTTGAAACAAATAGATGCACTGAAACAAGCATTAATATATATAAACATAAACATAGTAACAAGATATTTAGTTTTTCTAATCTTTATAGTAATATAACAAGATAAACCAACACATTACACCAACTACTTTCGAGTTAATATTGACAGACCGAAGTTAGGCTTTACACATTACACCCCTGAAGTTTTTCGGTTGCTATATAAAGATATACCAGTTCAAACCCCAATATCTTGTATTATATCCCAGAAATCTTCATTGGCATCTATGGACCAACTGTTTCCAACATCTGTCAGCATTTTCACTGCCAAACTTAGTCTCTTCTTGTTGACTTTCGCTATTGCTTGTTCAGTCGTCAACTTCTCCCATTTCTTTTGGCCTTCTAACTTCATCCTCATCTTCATATAGTAGAATACATACAAGAGGCAGTCGGGGTAAGAACCTTGTTCATGGACCTTGTTTAAAATTATATCCTTGTATACAAGTTTCTCTCTCTTTATATCCACGGCTTCTGCTGATAGTTTCAGGTTGTCATATCTTTGGATCAAATAAGGCATACAAGCAGTTTCCATTTGAACGGCTTGATGCTTGCATTTAACTTTATAGCTCGACAGACTGTTGAAGAAGTTCCACTCACCCTCATAGAAGTCATACTCTAACAGTGTCCAATGAGAACCAGTAGGGATATCCTTTGTGATATAGTTCATTGGAATGAACATTTTCTTAACTTCCACAAGTAGATTTAAGATGAATTGTTCAACATACCTGGAAATCCCAACTAGGTCCTTGATTTTAACATAATATTGCACATCAGATGTAGTATACAATGCTAAATAACTTATTTTGAAGAAGAAACAATGTGGGTATCACATGTTATGCAGTAAAACAACTATGAATAACTTTTCATGCAGAAAAAATAGTTGTTGTGTAACTGAAGTCAATGGGTGTAACAGTTATTTAACTTACCCAAGCATCTGGCCTCATGAATGTCATCTCAGCATACCTATGTTGGACACTCATCAGATCCTTCTCAATTTTCCGCTTACGGAACAACGTATAACAGTATAAGCTTAATACTTGTTCTTTCAGGTATTGATTGTTCAGCAGTTGCGTTATTACATCTCCGTGAATGCGAATATCCCATAGGTACGGGTCTTTATCTGATTCTCCGTCTTTGATAAACCAAGTCGAATTGCTGCAGAAGACACAATATATATTTAGTTAGTTAGTTAGTCACTCAAAAAATGTGATAAACTGTTATGCATTGATTTTTTTGTATGTAGAACTTGTTATGCATAAAACATTATGAATCCTATATCCATGCACTGAAATATGAGAAGCATAATTTCTTATGCATTGATTGTTTTGTATGCATAACTTGTGCTGCATTGATGTTTTTAAAGCATAATCTGTTATGCATTGTTTGTTTATAATGCATAATTTTTTATGCATTTAACTTTAAGAAACATAACTTGTGTAATTCATTGAATTTTTTTAACAAGTATATAAAGTAGTTTGATGTGCTCACTGGATGTTGGCATGCTCAAAGTATCTCTCCAGTACTTCCACGGTGGATGGTTCTAATGTATCTTTGTAAGCTTGAAAGCATTCCATTGTTTCCAGTCGAGGTAATTTTGTGAACTGATTACCAGATTTACGAGCAGTTATTTCTTCAACTTTATAATCTGCAGGCTTGTCTATTTTCTTCGGCTGCTTCCATAGGTAACAATCTTTTAAGAGTACACTGGATGTTCTTTCCTCGCATGATGTCCTATTCTTGATTCTTTTTACCTTACTTCCCATTTCCACCTGGTTCTCATCTTTCTGTTTCTGCTTACCATCATCTGTTCGCTTTGCTACTAGCCTTTTCTTCACTGGTGGTGTCGTCTTGGAAAATTCTCTTCTTGGTATACATTCCCCTCCATGTTCTTCTTCCTAGAGATTCATGTAACCAAAATATGTTAGATATAAACATTTTATTTCAAAATAGTTGATTAAAGAAAAAAATAGCAACATAATGAATAGTTTGTAGTTGATTAAAATAATAAATAGTACATAGTTCATTTGACATTTAAAAAAAGAAATATATAAAGATGTTATGCTGCTTTCTTAAAAAACATAATTTGTTCATATTTTATGTACCAGGTCTTTTGTATTTATCTTTGCATCTTTATTCGAGTTTTTTTTTTTCAGCATCTTGTGTGGCTGGAGTTAGAGGATTCTCTGCCAGATACTTCAAGACATCAACGACTATCTCAACAACCATCTCCTTCTCTGCTTCATCTTGTGGTTCTTCATTTTGTTGTTGTTGTTGTGGTTCTTCAGCATCATCTTTAGTTTCAGCAGCAGGTTGTGACAAATGCAGGTTAAATGTGGGTACTTCATATTCTTCTGCTTTCTTCTGAGTTTTTGGAAGAATGTTATCATCACCACCGGATAGAAAATATTTTTCATGTGCTTTAATCCATTCTTGTGTTGTTGTTATATTGAGTGATGTCTGCAATTCCTCTTGAGTTTATGTTTCCTTGTCGTCGCTGGAGATATTAACATCTTTTTCCGAGTCCATGAAATTGAAAAGTGAAGACTGGATTCCTTGACTAGACGTTTGGTCTTGGATATCAAGTCTGATGACTTGTGGCACTAATTCTTGTGTAGGTTGTTCAGTTGAAGATACCAGTTCTACAAGAGTCTCATTCCTTGGCAAGTTTTGGCTCAGTGGGATGCTTGGCTTAGCTGATGATACATCAACGCTTGGGCCAACTGATGAATCCACCTGCACCTCTTCGTTCCCACAATCAACAAGAAATTCCTTCACGTAATCATACAACTTTTGATTGAAATCTCCTCCACTCTTTCTGTTTCTCTCCTGAGTATGCTTCATGTCTTTCAGATTTTCTTCAATAATCTGCAATCTTGCTTCTGCACTATCGGCGGGATAATTTTCTTATTCAATTATCTTCATTGCATCCTGAAATGCTTCTTCATACTTGTCCATGTTCACTTCAAGATTCATTGCAACGAGTTCAAGTATCACTGACCTTTTCCTTGGTTCTCTTGGTTCACAGATTTCCAACTCCATTGCACTGTACTCATCTCTAAAGTTCTCATGGAAATGCAACATAATTTATAACACTCATCAAGGGAATACAAAACCAATATAACAACATTTTTTATATGCATAACCTGTTATGCAGCTAGTTTAAACAATGCATAATTAGTCATGCATTTTTATTAGGTTGTATAATATGTTATGCATTGAGTTATAAAGGTGCATAATTTATTATGCATTCATAGTTTTTTAAAAACGCAACCCTGATTAACACTTTTTCATTTCTAAACAATGTATAACTGCTCTTGCATTCATAATTGAGATGCATAAGATTTTATGCATTGATTTATTAAGGTGCATAACTTATTATGCATTCATAGTTTCTGAAAAACACAACCTTGATTAACAATGCATAACTGCTCATGCATTCATAATTGAGCTGCATAAGATGTTATCCATTCTTTTCTTAAGGTGCATAACTTATTATGCACTTTCAGTTTTTGCTAACATAACTTACTATGCATTCATTTTTAAGTTTCATAAACAAGTACCTCTAAGCTTGTAATATGCTTCTTGAACATTGCTTTCTTCATTGTTGCCAAGTCCCACCTCGCAGCTCTTGGTGTAGCATTAAGACTGACCTTGACGATGTCGGATGATATATTATCTATGTTGGAGTGCTCAGCCAACCAAAGCTGCGAAAAATAATAACTAATAAGATATTCTGTAAATTAATATACATTGCAAGTTTATTAAGAGAGTAAAAATAAAACTAACTCACAAGAGAATATATAGTGCAGCCATTGCAATTCCTAATACGATGATTCTTTCTTTTGACAGTCTTTATGCCATCCATCAGGTGTTCATGAATCAAATCAGGAAAAGATACAGAGTCCATGGTTTCCAAATCCTTAACCAAACCAACATACGAGACGTCCAAGTTGTCTTCCATTGAAGTACAAAAGAACAATACGACTAGCATGTAAAGGCAGACAACTTCCTCTTCATCGCCTTTCTTATCAAGCTTTTCCAACACTAGATTTTCAATATCATCAATCCACACTTTTGTCACCCGTGCTTTGGAATCTGTACTGATATAAATTGCCTTTGTTTTGAATGAGAATTGCTTGACGAGGGCATGTGACTGAGTCAGGTCCATATCCTTCTTTGAAGTCAGAATATCATTTCCTTTGTTTCCTTTAATTCTTGGAATCACAAAAGTAACTGCAAGCTCACTAGACGTTGACTGTATCGACTTGTTTTCGGACACCATGAACGAATTTTGATTCAAATCATCATGGTCATATGATAGAAAGACTTCATCCATCAGCTAGTTTCTCTTACCATCCAAGTACGCCATGTTTGCAGCATATAACCAGTTATAGAATTTCCCAAACAGACACGCATTCATCATGTTAGCCTGCAACGGAGTCAACCCACCTCTTTCTCTTTTCTTGTCAAACAAGTGACCAACCCTTAGAAAACCTACTCTGTAATTACCTACTTGAACTGCAGATTTTGGCTTTACTGCATAAGCAAAAGAACAAAAAAAAAACTGCACTTTTAGAACTGCTATTTAGAACTGCATAACTACTCATGCCTAGTTCTCAAGCATCTTCATAAACAGTTATGCACTATAAATAATTGGTGAATTATGAGTGCATAATATGTTATGAACCTTTATAAATAATTGCATAACTAGTTATGCAGCTGCAAATGTGAATGCATGACTGGTTATGCATTATGTGAAAATGACAAAGTGTACTTGGATGGTAACAGCATCCAAGAAGCATGATGTGTTTATGTTTTTTTAAGAAGCAAGATGTGTTTTACATGCTGTTAACATATAAACAAATTATAAACAAGCAACATAATTGATAAGAGAATTTTATTAACTGATGCATAACAGGAATTCGACGCACCTTGTTTATAGACAACACATTGCTTATTAGATTATTCTTCTTCTTCCCTTTCACTTTTGGATGTTTCAGATTGCTTCTTCTTCCTATTTTTTAGGTCTTCTGATTGTTTGGGTTCATGTCTTTTTCTTTTCTTCATCTGATCACCAGCTTTCCTAACTGAAACGGACCAAAGCAATATTGAAACAAATCAATTACACTAAAGAAACAATATATCACACAAAAGATATCACAAGAAAATCTTACCAGCTACTTACTTCTCATCATCTGTGTTATCATCTACTTCCTTGTCATTAACTACTTCCTTCTCATCATCTGTGTTATCATCCTCATTAATTGTATCATCATCACCCAAAATTTCCTTTGGTGCAGCTTTCTTTGCTCTCTTTGTTTTCTTTTCTGCTTCAGGCTTAGGTGAACTAGGTGATTCCTGATCTTTCAATCTCTGCGACTTACTTGATGGGGTGGTTGCTTCGGGATATTATTGACACACAAATAAATATGTTATTCATATCAGGTTATGGAGTAATTTTGGTAAGCATAACAAGTCATGCACATTTATTTTTATTTGCATAACATGTTATTCAGATTTGTTTTGTTGCATAACATGTTATGCAAACATGAATCACAAACACATGAAGGAATGTAAATGCATACCAGAGACTTTCTTTGTCTTCTAGGCAGCGCCGGGCTTTACGTTGGTTCTCGTCTCCTTTTGCTGTTGTTCACCATCAGTTTCCGCCTTTTCCACTTCTAGGTTATCATCATTAGCAGGTAAAAATGATGTTAAAACTTAAATAGATTAAAATGAAAAAGTAACACTTAAAAATGGGTGTTATGCAGTGTTTTTTTGAAAGTATAATCTGTCATGCATCTGCAAAACATGTTATGCACATTTATTTTGATGCTGCATAACCTTTCATGCATGATGCATAACTAGATTTTATACAACATAACCTGTCATGCATAATGCAGAACTAGTCATGGATTCACAATTGCAGATGCATAACATGTTATGCAATCATTCATAAAGTATGCATAACGTATTATGCACTCAAATAACTTGTTATGCAGTTATTTTTATGCAGAATCACACATTAGTTAGTGAGGATGCATACCAGAGACTTTCAATCTTTCCACTGTATCTTTCTTTGCCTTCTTTTGCATCTTCATCAGTGGTTGGTCACTATCACTTTCTACTTTTTCATCTTCAACATCATCAGGTAAAATTGATGTTAAAATCAAAGTGTGGGTAAGTTATAGAGCAAAAGAAACTAGGGGTAAACATATTTAGGATGAAAATTTCACCAGAAACAATTTTCTTCTTAGACTTGTTCTTCTTTTTGGGATTTCCGGCTTCTGGTTCATCATCGACTTCTGGTACAAACAAAACTTAAAATAAAAAAACAAAATCAAAACACAAACAGATGAAGTAATTTCTGAATCTCACCATTTCTTTTTCTTTTTCTTCGACTGAATTTCTCCTTCGTCTTCAACATCAAGAACAAAAGTTAAAATCGAAAAGAAAAAAAAATCAAATCTACTGAATGCAGGCAAGAATACATTAATTAAAACTAGTTTCAATACCTGTTTTCTTCTGTTTCGACTTCTGAAGACGCATTTTACTTGGCGTTTCATCCATTTTTGAAGAATTGTGTTTCTAGGTTTTGTAATCTGTAAGTAATTTCTAGGGTTTTCGAGTTTGAAATTGATGGAGAAAAAAAATATCTGCAGATCTGGGAATGGAGTAGCAGAAACCGATGAAGAAGAAATAGTAGTAACGGGTGGAATTGAAATAAATGGGTACGTTTCAGGGAGTTATTCTAACTGTACGAAACCGTTGAAGGGTATTAGTGACTTTCTACACGTTTTTAATTTTTTTAAATAACTTTGGGTGCGACCGTAGGGAAAATTAAGAACACGCAATTGGGGGATATGTAAACTAATTAGGGGATATTGATTATTTCCCCCACCCCATGATTTCGGTTAAGGGGTGACCAATTGATATGAAAGTACTAAAATACCCTTTGGTTAATTAAAAAACTGTATGAAAAGACTGTTATACCCTTTCCCCTAAAACATTAAAATCAAAAACCAAAACATATATGCCCCATTTCTAACATTTGTTCCGGCAGTCCTTTAGGTTTAGGTTTTCGATTTTTTTTTTCTTCATCGTTCTTCAACTGTTCCTTCTCTGCCGGCTCCTCACTTTGATTTTATTTTTATTTTATTTTACTCACTTTGATTTTTTTTTATTTTTTTTTACATTCGGTAGTGATGAAGACCATGCCGGTACTGAGTTCCGACATGGTTATTTATGATGAAGACCATGTCGATACTGGGTTCCTCAGTACCGGCATGGTTATTTAGGATGAAGACCACGCCGGTACCGAGTTCCGGCATGGTAATTTAGGATTAAAACTGTTATTGAATTGTTATTGTGAAGAAAGATTGGTTAAAGAATTAGCACATAAAACTACATATTTCAATATTTGCAGTACTGAGAAAGACTGATTAAAATTTGCAATTCTGCAAAAAGAATATATTTATATTGAGAAACTACAGGACGGTTTGCAGGAACTGCAACTAAAAATACAGAGCCATAACATTACAACAAACTCCAATGCGATACTGATCACCTTTAAACAGTTGAAATGGAGGAAACAAAAAAAAAAGGTTACACCTGTGGAAATGTACAAGGAGGCAAACTAAATAGAGATCAGCTTATGATCTCTCAATTGATTCGATGTCAAAACTGCCTCACCATAGAAAAGCCTGAGGTATAGACGAAAGGAGTAGTTTGCGGAAAAATAATTACAAGCACAACCGCATTCTTTGCCCATCTCTATCTTCCCCAGCTATTCCGGACGACTGTCTGCTTCTCTCTGCTAAACATCTTTTATATGGTACAAAACCCCTCCGCTCAGAACTGGATTTTTGGGTTAATGACTCGGATGTTTCCCTTGGTTTCAACCCAAGCATCAAGTCTACTTCCTTGATGTCATCGTCGGCAACAGCTTCTCTTCTTTGAGAATTAACTGCATTCTTCTCTGAAATTTCCACTTCATCTACGGATCCAGTAGTGGAACTAGTCCCCGCTTCTTGAATGTATTGAACTTTCATTTCCCTCAAGGCATCCTCGGGTGACGAATTTGGAGCCACCTGTAATGAATTTGAGTTGAAAGATGATGCAAGAGGCAACTGTAAACCTCCGTACAGAGCCCACCAGTGTAGAGAAGAAGCAGCAGCTTCCATTGCATTCGAGTTCACTCCCTGAAATTGCATATTGCACAGAGCTGAAGGCCACTGCCTCCAAACAGAACTGGAAGGCCCCACAAAGGAATCTCTTTGTGTCATATTATTGCTTTGTGCTGTTTCCAAAGCCATTCCATCACATGTGTCAGAATTCTCTTGCTGAAATTCACTGACCAATGATTTGCAAACCCCGCTGGACAAAGATGGTGACGGTCTACGTGAGTCTGTAACTAAAACTGTTCTTCCAAAGAGTTTAAGACTCACGACTGGTGCTTCTCCTGTAACACCTTCGCTGGATGCTTCACCATCTTTCGAGCAAAAATCATTCATCTGCACATCAGAAACAAAAGCTATATCAGCAATAGGTTACAAACATGACAGCCTACACCACTGACCAACATTTATGATTGCACAAGCTACGAAGGGTACAAACACAACGAACTGCAGCAGATCACCCCGATATGCCAATATCAATCTACAATTAGTTTAGAAACTCCTTAGCCTCGTGAATGATTTTTAAAATTGCAATGATTATGAATCGACTCCTTCCAATTAAATCTCGGTGAGACCTCAGGATATTGTAACACTAATATAAACCATGATGCAAGAGAAATGATGCTAAGTAGTGTAAGTACAACTATAGTTCATTAAAACTGATACTAATAAGGTGTAGTTAGTACCATTGAAGATTGCTCCTTGATTGCCCCACACGAAGACCCATTTTCCTCTTCAGCTAATGAAGAAGTTGAAGGGGAACCAATTTCTTGCTTGGTAGACGATGAGATAACATGCTTCACATCAGAAACAGATGACACTGGTGATTGAGAACGGCTTTGGTTATTTGAAAATGAGGATCCCATAACATCTGACCCAACGACAGATAAAACGGATGTAGGTGATTGGTTTTCTTGTTCTGAGGTTGAGAAATTTGGCGACATCGACCTTTCAAGCTTCTCAGAAACTAATGTTTGTTTGTTAGCTGAAGAAACCATTTTTCGGGGATAAGGATGCATAGGTTTTCTCTTTGGGCGAGGAGGAGGAATTTCAATTGGTTTCACTGAGCCTGCATCGTTACTACCTGATTCTCTTACAACCTGAAAAAAGAAGTCAAACAGATCAATAAAAAAGAACATCACATAGAATAACCCAGGGAAGAACCTTAAAGCTTCTTCAAGTCATGGGTAACGTCACTTACTTCAGTGCACCCATGAACACAGTATTGCACAAAAAGGACATTTGAAGTTGAATTAGCAATAAACCTTAGAGAAAAATTTCTGAGCATGGCTTCGGATCTGAACCGCAGTCTTGGTGCCGATGTGGTCTACATAATTACAAAGATTCGCTAATGTCAGAACATTAAGAAAAAAAACAAGCAAAACTCCCAACAGAGGACCATTTTAGCTCAATAAAATCTTAATATCCACCCTAATACAGTACCTTCTATCCGACGCCAAGCTCGACCATACAATCTTAAAGCTTCTAGAAACTTCTTGTGTTCTTCTTCAGTCCATCTTTCACGCTGTTTTGTGATGGTATAAGGTTTCCTAGCCTGCCAAACCAGAAAAACAAGATAAATTGAAGTCAGAGACTATAGAAAGGGATAAAATCCTTAATTAAAAACGAAGTACAGGGCATGGGATTAACAGTACCTTAAGTAAATTATCTTCTCCAGATGAATAATTCTCCTTAAATTGCATTGCATTTCCAGACTGTGAGCCAACTTCCATATAATTCTGACTATCATCCATGGCAGTAGCATTCGAGCTCGATCCACAACTTTTATCCTTTAATCCAAAGAAACATAATTAGGCATACGAAATGATTCCATCACACAAGCTACCAAATAAATAAATAAAAACGTAAGTTATAATCAAATAAAATCCAGAGACGTTGGTTGTAGTCAAATTAACAGATCCATGAAATGTCCAATCAATAGGAAATTGCGTTATTATATTTAATAGATAAATTTCATTTCTTTCATTTTTGGGTTCAACAAAGAAACACATTATATGAACTTCTAAGCAACAGTCTATGACTCTATTGGCTTTGCATCTTCATACTAATTCTTATAATTCAACTCTAATCACTTGGAAAAGATGATATTATATTTGTTATTCAGATTACACGTTCAGAAAGAAGTTGTTAAACTTGAACAGTAATAAATATTGAGATCTAAAATAAAAATTATTACTTAAAATATTCAAAAATTTAAAACTTAAAAATCATAATCTCAATCATAAGAATTTCACCCAAATCATTTTTAGAAAGGAAAAAAAAGTAATCAACAAATATCAGGTTATAGATTCATAAAATCCAAATAACAACCTAAAGCAACTGATTAAGCTCAAATAAAATGGGAGTAAAAAGCTTTTGTTTTTTAATTACATACCTGATTAGCCATAACTTCAAAAAAAAAAGACTTCCAAAAATATTTCGAGACAAAAATATCACTTCTTCTTCTTTTTTTCTTCTTTTACTCCAAAAAAAAACAACAATATCAGAGCATAATAAACAATCCTTTCCTGGACATACTATTTTTCTTCTTCCTCTTGATTTTTAGAAACAAGGATTTGTATGAGATATTCGGCTTTTAATCCAAAAGGAGAAGTACTAGAGAAGAGAAGACCAGAGAGAGAAAAACATAGAAGGAGGACTAGTGAGTATGTTGTGTTAGAAATCTCTTGGTTTATGGAAGACAAACAAAGTGAGAAAACAAAGGAAAGGAAGACACGTCAAATTAACTTATTTTATTGTTTTTTTTTTGCTTAGAGAAATTTCGAGAAACTTAAGAAACTCTTGTGGCTCGCGTCGCGCGAACACTTCAACACGTGGTTTTTCCTACTTTACTGAATTATTTGTGTTTTTTTCTTGGATATCCTTTTTTCTAAGTTTTTTTTCTATGTTGTATTGTTGTCGCTTAGAGCAGTTACTATACTAACTAACAAAAATAAAAAAATAAAAATTTGTTCATCCACATGCATTCTCTATTATGAGAAATAAATAAAAATGAACAAATCTGATATTTTAGGGTCTCATTATTGATTTTTTTATCTTAAACTAAGAAGAGTCGGAGTCCTACTTATGATTTTATTATATAAGCTAATAAGAGTTTGGTCCCACAGATTATTTAACTAATAAAATTAATAATAAAAAATAAACCATAATTATAATAATCAGGTTTTGGAGAGAGAATATGTGAGGGACGACATTCCTTCTGACTCTGGCGCTCTTGGGACTGACGCTGGCGCTCTTAGTGACGACGCGCGCCATTACAGTAGACGTGCGTCTAGTGTATCGACTCAATGTTCAAACCATCGGATTTGTTCATTTAAACATCCATTTTTCAAATTTGTTCATTTCATAGTGGGAGCAAAATGAACAAACTCCAAGTTTGCTCATCCCATAAGAATTGCTCTTAATTCTTATGTCTCGGCCATTGAATTATTTGGCGTTCTTCTACATAAAACTTCTCATGGCTGCTAATGGGGGTACCATTTTGTTTGGGTGGTACCCCATTAGTAGCATTGAAACTTTTGCTTAAGATACACATTCTATCTCTAGCTGTCTTCACGTGTTACTTCAAGCGACATTTTTCACCGGTGATACTAGTTGTTGTTCACTGTTACTAGTGTGCTTACTGATGGGCTGTCCAACGGTTACACAACCTATTTTACAGAGTTTACCTGCAAGGAATGCAAGATTGATCAAAGGAGGTACCGGTTTATTTAGGGATGAACCAAATTTCATCAAAAGTCTACAATGTGCAGTGAGACTTGGTTGAGCAATGGATACAGATTTGATTATTTTTTTGACCCGTGAAAAATTTGGTGTTGATGAATTGCGAATATAGGTCACTGGTACCATAACCCAATAATTTTACCATTATATTATAGGATATCGACCGTAATGACTTTGGATGTTATCATTCTATTTTAAAATGAAATAAAATGAAGTTTTGTTTGGGTATGGGCAACATTGGATTCTTAGTTTCCGTAATGAAATGCCTTATTTATTAAAAAAGAAAAAAAAGGGAATAGGCCATTATTTTGGCACTTAGGATTTTAGGAAACCCCAATGGAACTTTAGTCTGGGATTTAAAAAACGAATAAATGGGGTAGAAAAATTAGTCGTCCAAGAGAGTATTCGCTCAAACGGCAAAAATCAGCCACTTAGTGTGTATAAAACTATAAATCCAATTCTCATAATTGGTTTTATCCAACTTCATTTTGAAATAGATGGAGTGTTGAAATACACTATGAAAAAGCGGGGGTCTAACAACCACACCCAATATTTCGTTTAGCAATCTGTATGGATTAACTCCAATATACTTTCAAGAGAATCAACTAGACAGTCAAACTCAATCTTAAGAAAAGTATATCAAAGAGTTATTTCTCAATTTCTCAATTCAATCTGCAATCAAACAAATAGGGATTTGTGAGCCCGATTGAATATAAGAAATAACTTGGACGGTATCAAAAACCAATATCCAAGTGTCAATCAATTGTGTTGATTGAACTTACACACAACCTGTGATATTTCAATTATATAAACAAATATAACGCGGAAAAGAAATAACACAGACACCAAAAATTTTGTTAAAGAGGAAACCACAAATGCAAAAAAAAAAAAAAAAACTGGGACCTAGTCCAGATTTGAACACCATATTGTATTAAGCCGCTACAGACACTAGCCTACTCCAAGTTAACTTCGGACTGGAATATAGTTGAGCCCAAACCAATATCACACTGATTAAGGTGCAGTTGCGCTCCTTACGTCTCTGAATCCCAGCAGGACTCTACACACTTGATTCCATTTGTTAATATCACCCACAACTAAGAGTTTCTACGACCCAAAGTCGAAGACTTGATAAACCAATCTGTCGCACACAGAAAAGTCTATTGAATGGATAAATTTGTCTCTCACAAATAAACCTATGAGTTTTGTTCTTTCTTTTGATATATCAAGGTGAACGGGTTCCAATTGATATACAGGACTTATACTCCCGAAGAACAGCCTAGAAATATCAATCACCTCACAATAATCTTAATCATATGGTAACTAAACAAGATATTGTGGAATCACAAATGATGAGACGAAGATGTTTGTGACTACTTTTTATCTTGCATATCGGAGATTAAATCTCGAGCAAATCTTACAGAAGATAGTACTCAATCACGATATAAAACAGCAAGATCAGAACACGCAACTATAGAGAAAATAGTTGGGTCTGGCTTCACAACCCCAATTAAGTCTTCAAGTCGTTAACCTACAGGGTTTAGTGAAAAACCTAAGGTTAAAGGAGAATCGACTCTAGTCGCAACTAGTATCACATAGGAGGTGTGGGGATTAGGTTTCCCAGTTGCTAGAGTTCTCCTTTATATAGTCTTCAAATCAGGGTTTGCAACCAATGTTACCTTGGTAACAAAGCATTCAATATTCACCGTTAGATGAAAACCTAATTAGGCTCAAGCTAATATTTTTCAACCATTAGATCGAAATTAGCTTGTTACACACAAATAAAAAGTGATTTCATTTAGATATGAGTACCCGTACTTAAACGTGTGCACCTTTGTTGGCTCAACAATAGTTAACCAAAGTTAACCATATGAACACTTTCAAATCAACCTTATTCATCTTAACCATAACTAGTTCAAATGACACAAATTAAACTAGTTGTAGAGTTGTTTAATTGTTTATATTCTCATAGAAGTATACAAGACACAGTTGAAGCAAAATCGATTTTGATTTATTCGAATCAAGTCATGAACATTATAGCCACAGTTTGCAAAAGATTGCACTCTTTATTATATAAATGTATTAGTTCGTGAACAAACCGATTTTAGAACATAACCCACTCAAGTATGTAAATGGGTACGCATACCTAAATAGCCGGACTAAGTTTGGGTTCGCCAGTACGCGAACTGGTACACATACCACAAACTTAGTTAAAGTCCCGGAACTTGAACCTCACGCTAGTACGGATACCGATATGCGTACTTGGTTCCCGGACCTTGACTAAACCAAACAGTACGCATACTGGTATGCATACCATGGTTCCCGGACTTGGATTACACATATGCAAGTACGCATACTGTGCTTAAATCCAATTGTTCTAAACTCTCATTTCAACCATTGAAATATTCTCGGAAGACGACAATGGCTGTCTCACACAAACTATTAGCTTCAAAGCAATTTTCAAGCGGTCATATGATCAATACGAGATATTCCGAGTCTACATCAAATGACTATCTCAAACAAATCATGTAAGATGTTACCAGGCGATTTTCACTTGATCATCTTTGTATTTCGTCAAGAATATAAGATGAACTTGGTTAAAGCGAAAGCTTACCAACACATATTTCGAGAAATATGTAAGCGAGTAAAACTCGGCTCTAAATATCAAATGTGTATAATTGAAGTCTATATAGCTATACGAGTTTTTTCTCAAATAGGAGATAGAGTAGATAGACTTTTGAGTGATAAATGAGTTCAAGTATCAACATATATTTTGTTGATGAAGTTCCACAAGCTCCCCTTAGTAGTTCTTCGTCTTCATTCGATGAACGCCATGAATTCTAATGCTCAACTACACTTTCTATCCTAATCCGAGATTTAGCTATAGGTAAACTAGAAATCAAGACTTATAGTTTTAAGAGTAAATTAGTGTTTGGGTCGTAAGTTTTGGCATGTCTTAGTGTTTGGGTCCTAAATTTGTCCAATTTTGAGTTTGGGTCGTTGACTCGTTAGTCAAATCGGTTGACTAACTATTCAGGTCAAACGGTTAACATAGGGTTAACTTCTGATAGTTTTACTTCACACTTCATGTTGTCTCGGCTAAGATTTATGATCAAACTTCGCACCTGCTACGATAATGCAACACATGAATGAGAGATCAAAAAATAACAGCAGCAGCAGGTGAGAAACACTACAATTTTGGGTTAACTTTGCACCTTATTTTTTGGGTTTAGTAAACGTTTTAGATAAACCAACAGCAGCAGGTGAGAAACACTATGAGAAGCCATTATTGGCGTAGAAGAATTTTTATTTCCATGGACCTTATTTTTCCCAATCTCTAACCACAAATCTAGTAACAAATTAAGAAAGATTTAAAATACCAGGGTTTATTTGATTACTAGGCAATCTAGTAACGAATTTGTAAGGATCCAAGGAATTTTCTAACATTCTTACCTTATCAATTTGAATTTTTCTGCCAATAAATGCATCATGATCATCAATGATGATCAGAGGTATAACTTTTGATATAAATCATATAATAATTGAAGCTATTATAAGATATAAGTGAAACTTCGATCTGTGAAGCCACCGCCATAATTTTGATTGATGAATAATAGTATTTGAAGTCTTTTTTTTTTTTTTAAATTCCCAATGGCGGTGGAAGAGTGCACCTCCAACAATCCTCCAAATCGAAAATTAAGTAACGTGTTATTATATTAATCCAGTGCTCAACCTTAACTTTTTCCAACTGCGCAACAGTTGCAATTAAATTGGCCAGAGTACACCATGGATCACCGTTCAATCCAAATTATTAAACACAGTTGACACGGTGGCAAACATGTAAATATTATCACTAACTGACATCAACCATTCTAACGGTTTGACTAGAATCCGTTGTTGACTAATCGGTCAACGACCCCAACTCAAAACTGGACAAACTTAAGACCCAAATCCTCTACCATACTAAAACTAACGACCCAAATACTAATTAACTCTAGTTTTAACAACTAAACTTGACAAAAAGCTTGAGATAGCAATGCTTGCGAGTTTGACCGAGCAGTGCTCTAATAATCTCCCCCTTTGTCAATTTTAGTGACAAAACTATCAACACATATGAAATACAAAATAAATAAACTATGTCGCTCTTAATCCAAATGCTTGATTTCCTTGGTTCTTCAACATTACTCGAAATATTCGTCACTTCCAAGTACTCCAGTGATTTTGAATGTGTTCAACTCAGCATCATAGTTGTTGAATATCCGTAGCTATGACAATGAGAAAACAATAGCTCTCAATCATTGTTATACAGTGCCATTGTATTATTACACAACATCAAAGTCCTATTGTATCACAACTTTGACAACAATATTATGGTGATATGTATCACTCCACCATAGTCAATAATTCATCTCACATGAAAACCACTCCCCTTACTTAATGATTCGTAAACCATACGTATTTGTAGTGTAAACTACACATTAATTCTCCCCCTTTTTTTCCATAAAAATTGGCAAAGGAACGAAAACTAGTGGGATCCTAATGAAATTTCCATAGAGATACTTCATGACCAAAAGAGAACATATCAACTTTGTTTCGATGATTTCACATAGTCGAAACTAGTGTATTCATCAAGGAGTTTATAAAGATACAAGAAAACTCCTACAATATTCCACAGCCGCACTCCCCTCAAATATTTGGAAATTAAGCACAACTTCCATTAAGAACTCTCCCCCATAAAATGTCATTCCCGAAAGAGCAACAAAAGCGACCCTACTTTCACAGGAAAAGAAGGATTTATTTGGACATTAACAAATTACATGGAACATGAATTTATATCCAAAATACTCAATTAAATTAACCACAAGAGAACCCATGATTAATTTAATCGTAAATGCTCACATAAGAGAACTTACGGAGCCACACAGAACTTTACACAAGGATGTGGATCAGGGAAAGACCAATACTGCGGAATATTCAAAGATTCATTATATTTTCATCAATATTTACATGGAGGCATGTAATATACTTAATCTTTGCAAACAAAAGTTCATCCCATCTTCCATCAATATTTGCATAATGACATAATAGGCTTAACTTTTGTTGTCAAAAGTTCATTCTATATTTTATCAATATTTACATAAAGACATATGATAAACTTAACTTTTGAGCATATATGGGACAATCATAGTTCACGGATGCAAACACACATATCCCATAACAAGTTGCAATATATAAAACCATAAAGATTAATACTGCAAAATCATCTTCCAAATAAACTTTAGAATTTGAATAAATAAATCTAAAAACATTGCAAGATGAAAATCGTTGGAAATAGCCATGTGTACTCACAATAGTGGATATTCCAAACCCTAGTTATCCCTCTTAAAACACAATAATAAATTCTCATAAGAAGTTTCCTAGAGAAAATAAGGAAAACAAGCAAAAATCAAAAGACTCTTAAATCAACAAAATCGATCATGAGCGGAAATCAAAGATCACTTCCGGAACCACCATGAGTCTTTAGACCTTCAAGCTTGTGATTGACATCATCTATTGCTTCTTCAGAGAACATATCCTCATTGAAAATATCTTTAACATGTGTCTTCATGAGAACAAGGTCTGAATTAACCTTTTTCAACTCAGTTCTTAACACATCAAGACTCTTCATGGTATCAACGAGTTGCAGTTTTGCTTCCTCAAAGTATTTAAGAAAATTATGAACCTCTTCAGCAGAAACCATATCCTCATTCTCAACATCCTGATGAGTATAGGCATAGGAGCATGAGGCATTAAGATTTTGATCATTATCTTCTACTAAGGTTATTTTCTTCCTCCCATTGGACTCGAAACCAATACCTTTATCAAGAAAACCTCTTGCAAAACCATCAGTGCGAGAAGGTGAAGACATTCTTGACAAAACGACAAAAACCTAGAGTATGCGTATGTGACTCAATAGATTTGGTATTTAAACGGTTTCTTAGGGAAGGTAACTTTTTGGGTTTCTAAAGACAGTTCGTGACAAGTTAGACAAGGGTACCTATACGAACACAATTCGAACCCAAGACAAAACCGAATGTACTTTTTAAAAATAAAATAAATAGTACATTTTTGATACGTGAAGAATTTTTCTTTCACAAGATTTTATCTCAATAAATTTTACATCTTCATAGAGAAGCAATTTAGAGCACAAGAGTAGAAAGCAACAAAAAAATTAAAAAAAAAATCGACGAGATTCTTGTGACACAGCCAATACTTATGTAAAGTTGTTTCTTGACAATAATTTAGCTATGGACGATAAGAAAATAGCTCAACTAAACAGAAAGCATTTTTTGCCGAAAGTATACTTGATTATTAGCAAATCTTACTCAATGGTATTTTTATGAGTCAACATTCAACCCTTGTGATTAATTAGCAAAAGTATGAGCCCTAAGCTCATTAAATGAATGGTTTTCACGGTTGAGTATCTTTTTCCTTCCAATTCTAGGAAAGAATCCTTTTTGATGTGAAAAATTATCATGAAACATGCTGTCATCAAAATTAGAGACAGAGTTTGAGTCCTTACCAGAAGAAGTTCGTTCGGAGGATTTTGACATCATGTGGATAAGATCCTTATACCCTTCAATTGTCAGATTAAGTTTGTCCTTCATATCTCCACCATTGCTTCCATCTACAGAAACCTTTTTCATATCTTGAATATCATTCATCACATTAGGTTGAGAGGGACCTTTCTGAATTCTCCTTGAACGATTTGTATTAATGCTATAATTGGTTCGAACGTTTGATGAGCAATTTGAACTGACTTTCCTAGGAGAATTCACATGGAGAGTACTAAAAACAATTGATTTAGAGATAAGAATGTCAGTTACACCTTTGAGAATTAAATCCAAGGTATGCTGAAGTCGACCAAAGTAATTGTCATTCAGCTTCAATTTTCTCTTCCGTTGAACATGTCCTTTTGAATTACAAAAAAGACATACTTTCTAATCACTAGAGCGATTATAGTGTATAGCATTAAAAACATCGTTAGAAGATTTATTCCTTCCATGAGATGAGGTAAATCCATGATTAGAGGAAGAACCATGCACTTCTTTATCAATAGGAAGGGTTTGTAGTTTAACTTCTGAAGCTGTACATGATTAGACTTAGTCATGTTTTCAAATATCACAGCAATGTTAGAAGTATTTGGTACGACAGACTCCAAATAACGACTTTTATCTTGAATAAAGAGATTACTCAAAATTCGTCCAATTTTACAGGCATCTTCTTGGAGTTTTGCCTCGAGAGAGGTTCGTGATGAACAATCTACAACATTTCCTCACGAAGAACCCTTAGTTGGGAATCACGATCTTTTATCATACCAACCATTTTATTGACCATGTGTTTCAGCCTGTTGATTTTAACTGCCCGGATTCTAAAAAAATTTAGAATCGATGCACTCTTTCGGGCTGCTTCCCTTTCTACTTCAGAATCAGATTCGCCAGTAAGAAAAATAGGGTAACACCGATCAATACTTGTCTGTTTCGTAGGAACATAATGTTCAACTATATGTGAGATTGACAAGTCTTTCTCTTTAATTGATTTTATCGAAACATAACTTTTGTCTCTGGTGATACGTTTGTCAGAGATATCACTATTGTCCATAGAGTCAGATCGCTATAAACACAGACTTGTGAGGTCTTAAATATGTTTTCATGCTCTTATACCAATTGAAAAAGCGGGGGTCTAATAACCACGCCCAATATTTTTCTTAGAAATCTGTATGGAGTAACTCCGATATACTTTTAAGAGAATCAACTAGACAGTCAGACTCAATCTTAAGAAAACTATATCAAAGAGTTATATTTCAGTTTCTCAATTCAATCCGAAATCAAACAAATAGGAATTTGCGAGCCCGATTGAATATAAAAAATAACTTGGACGGTATCAAAAACCAATATCCAAGTGTCAATCAATTTAATCAACTACCAAAGGTTGAACTCATAATTGATTGAACTTACGCACAACCTGTGATATTTCAATTATATAAAAAAATATAATGCGAAAAAGAAATAACACGGACACCAAAAAAATTGTTAACGAGGAAACCACAAATGCAGAAAAACCCCGGGACCTAGTCCATATTTGAACACCACATTGTATTAAGCCGCTAAAGACACTAGCCTATTCCAAGTTAACTTCTGACTAGAATGTAGTAGAGCCCTAACCAATCTCACACTGATCAAGGTACAATTGCGCTTCTTACGTCTCTGAATCCTAGCAGGACTCTACGCACTTGATTCCTTTAGCTGATCTCACCCACAACTAAGAGTTGCTACGATCCAAAGTCAAAGACTTGGTAAACCAATATGTCTCACACCAAAAAATCTATTGAATAGATAAATCTATGAGTTTTGTTTCGTCTTTTGATAAATCAAGGTGAACAGGAACCAATTGATATACCAGAACCTCACAATAATCTTAATTGTATGGTAGCGAAACAAGATATTGTGGAATCACAAACGATGAGACGAAGATGTTTGTGACTACTTTTTATCTAGCCTATCAGAGATTAAATCTCGAGCAAATCTTACCAAATATAGTACTCAATCATGATAGAAAAAAGAAAGATCATAACACGCAACTACAGAGAAAATAGTTGGGTCTGGCTTCACAATCTCAATGAAGTCTTTAAGTCGTTAACCTACATGGTTTCTTGAAAAACCTATGGTTAAAGGAGAATCGACTCTAGTCGCAACTAGTATCACACATGAGGTATGGGAATTAGGTTTCCCAGTTGCTAGAGTTCTCCTTTATATATTTTTCAAATCAGGGTTTCCAATCAATGTAACCTTTGTAAAAAAGCATTCAATATTCACCGTTAGATGAAAACCTGATTAGACTCAAGCTAATATCTTTCAACCGTTAGATCAAACTTAGCTTGTTACACACAAATGAAAAGTGACTTCATTTAGATATGAGTAACCATACCTAAACGTGTGCACCTTTGTTGGCTCAACAGTAGTTAACCAAAGTTAGCCATATGAACACTTTCATATCAACCTTATTCATCTTAACCATAAATAGGTCAAATGAAACTAGTTCTAGAGTTGTTCAATTATTTATATTCTCATAGAAGTATATAAGACAGAATTGAAGCAAAATCAATTTTGATTCATTCGAATCAATTCATGAACATTATAGCCACGGTTTGCAAAATATTGCATTCCTTATTATATAAAATGTATTAGTTCATGAACAAACCGATTTTAGAACATAACCCACTCAAGTATGCAAACGGGTACGCATACCTAAATGGCCGGACTAAGATTGGGTTCGCCAGTATGCGAACTGGTACGCATAACAAAAACTCAGTTAAAGTCTCGGAACTTGAACCTCACGCCAGTATGCGTACTTGGTTCCCGAACCTTGACTAAACCAAATAGTACGTATACGGGTATGCATACCATGGTTCCCGAACTTGGATTACACATATGCAAGTAAGCATACTGTGCTTAAATTCAATTGTCCTAAACTCTCATTTCAACCATTGAAACAGTCTCAGAAGACGACAATATTTGTCTCACACAAACTATTAGCTTCAAAGCAATTTTCAAGTGATCGAATAATCAATACGAAACATTACGAGTCTACATCAAATGACTGTCTCACACAAATAATGTAAGATGTTACCGGCGATTTTCACATGATCATCTTTTAACTTTCGTCAAGAATATAAGATGAGCTTGGTTAAAGCGAAAGCTTACCAACACATATTTCGAGAAATATGCAAGCGAGTTAAACTCAGCTTGAATTATCAAATGTGTATAATTGGAGTCTATACAGCTATACGACTTTTGTCTCAAATAAGAGATAGAGTAGACCGACTTTTGAGTGATAGATGAGTTCAAGTCTCCACATACCTTTTGTTGATGAATTTTCACAATCTCCCCTTAGCAATTCTTCGTCTTCATTCGATGAACCCCGTGAAGTCTAATGTTCAACTATACTTTCTATCCTAATATGAGACTTAGGTACAAGTAGACTAGAAATCTAGACTTATAGTTTTGACAGCTAAACTTGACAACAAGCTTGAGATAGCAACGCTTGATAGTTTGACCAAGTAGTGCTCTAACATACTATATATCATTTAGCTTTGCTCTTAAGAAAATCTATGGTGATTCCAAAGCTCTCCCAAAATCGCTTCTCTCGCTAATTTGGGAGTTCCTAGACACAGTGGTGGTTCGTCATTTGCATAATGAATGGTTAATGAGTGTTCATTTTTGGTGAAGAAAACTGACACCCATTATTCGTTTTACGTATCTTAACCTGTCAACTTATTAAGACCTGGACAACAATTATTCGTTTTCGGAATAGGTTAATATGAGAAACGATTTCTCCTTTCTCTATTGTTCTTGTTTATTCTTATTTTTTGTTATGGTGGAGTGGAAGAAAAACTAAAATCCAAGCTCTATACTATTATTTCATTTAATTCCTTAATTATGGGTGTTTTTGAGAGTTCGAATTGTTAGTTTCAAAATTTTCATTTAGGAAATACTGGCTAAACAATGCTTATCTGAAATATCGAGACATGAATTTGAGTTTTGTGAATGCTACTTACTTATGAAGGAAAACCTTCCCTATTACAATTCAGGAGAATTAGCATGTGATCCTCGGCAAGATTAAGACGACTGCACCAGAATGATTGATTTTGTGGATATGTCCCTTTGTAACAAGACACAACTTGTTCACTAGGATCGCCTGATGGTTTAAAAGGTTCGTTGCATATGCTAAGTGCAACTGTGATTCATATGAAAGTGAGTTAGGCAATTGATAAAATCAATTGGTGTACTATCTTTTGAAATTAATAAAACCATTTAAACCAATGAGATTGATATTCATCGTTTAAGCTTTCATATCTTGATTACAATCCGAGTTATGAATATCCCATTTGCGTAAAACACCATTAACGACTCTCCCCACTAGTTTCCGTGAGCATCATGTGTCGTTAGCTTGTTATCTTGTATGCCTCAACAAACTCTTTGTAAACGAAGTACCATTTTCATATCACTCGGACTAGTGTAAGGGGAGTGTTATTATGAGCATTAATGAAACTTTAAATCAGAAAAAATCAGTGTATATCGAGTGTGATTTAAAAAGGATCAAGAAACAGATATTGTTTATCCGTTTTTCATTTCTTGAAAACGGATAAAGGTTGTCCGCTTACCAGGAATGGAAAACCATCAGACGTTTTTCTTGGGTAAAACGGACAACCATCGGTCGTGTTCCACTTTTTAAAAATGGACGACGGTTGTTCGTCCGCACATCTCTTCCTGCAACGCTTCCTAACTAATAGCGAACGTGAATTGGAAAAGTGCCTTTAGGCCACAATTTTTTTGAGTTGGGAAGAGTTTGAGAAGCTCCATAGGCCCCAGTAAGAGAAGTGACAGAGTGTCATGAATTTTAAGATCAAGGTGGTTGGTTATTTGTGGTTTTTATGAAAAAAATTGTTATGTGAATACATTTAGAAAAATTAACTTCTTTGTTGTCGCCATGTCCAAAAGAGATGTTATGTTGCATGTTGGATGGGGTATCGATCAATATCATGCCTCACTTTACACATGCAATTGAGCTGATGGTATCAGAGTTTTTTAACGTATATACAATTTGTCAATTTTTCGAGGGTCGAAGAATGGGGATATTGCATTCTCCCTTGGATAACAAGCTAATTTGTATTACATTTCTTATTAATTGCTAATAGGTGAAATTTCTCATCGTTAAAGAAAAATAATCAAGATTAGTCCCAAAACACTCGTTTTTTTTTTTTTTTACTTTTCTTAAAAATTGGTGTAACATATTCAAAGTGTGCAAAATGCTTGGTACAGATGTTACGAGTATAAATCTAAAAATAGAGATATCGAGATTTCACCGAATTAAAACTGTCAAAGTGTCTAGGCACTATATTGATTTAGAGCCTAACCTCATATAGGGCCCGATTTTATTTATGATGTTCGACTACTACCAACACATCTGTAAACCTATGAGCAGTGCTCTCCCGCATGTATACATCAATACATTGTGGTAGTCATATAGCTCTTCCCCGTGACCGTGCGGGATAACACTGCTCTAAACCTATAAATTCATTATATTAATTTAGTTTTTATCATACACTGGTAGTCCGACGCTCTCGTTTATGATACGTCAAGTAATTCTGAACGGGCCATCGGAAAAGTTGTCCAGAAAAATCGCCATGTTACACAAGGATGAGCCCCGCCCACCAGGGTTTGCAGATTTTTTGATATATGAATTTGTACCTCAAATAGTTTTTGAACACTTTTTTAAGAATTTTTGATATATGAATTTGTACCTCAAAATAATTGTTGTGATAGACTGATAGTGACCTTGTGAGATGTGACTGATATCAGACAAATGGGTGGCATGACCATTCGATATGTTAATGTGTACAATTCCCAGTTGGTCAGTGCCTAAGAATTATGTTTTCTTTCTTTTGGAAATTTGGACTCGATTCTTTTGGATTTTGTTAAATAAGAAGATATTTTTGTTTAAATGCTCCCAAAATTAAATCTTTGTAAATATTAAGGAGATATCGTATTATTATCACGGCTGATGGTGATTACTTACTGGTAATATCCTTTTAGTTTAAGAATCCTATTTTTGGGCTCTCCACGAATGGGTTTTTGGGGCCTATTTGGGGTCATGAAATAACAACCCATAACCCCTTTATCCATCATTTTTTGAAATGTCTAATCTACCCTTAATTTGATTAGTGCTAATTAAATTAATTAAGCTAACTAATCAGTCTTAGTGAATGATTAGACTAATCAAAACATTAAGCTTTTGTAAATCAAAAATTAATCTTTTTGAGTTTTGAAGGAAAAATGGTGATTTTGGTGAAATTTTTTGAAGAAAAATGATGAAACCCTTCGTCACAAAACTCAAGATAACCTTATAATCAACTCTCAACATCAATTTTATCAATTCAAATCTGTAAAAAATCTGATTTTTTTTTTTTAGAATTTTCTGCTGTTACGGCTGGGTAAATTTGTCGACCCGGATGAAATTAGTAATTTACGGCTCAGAATCGAAGATTTCCCAGCCGTAGATTACTTTCGCGGCTAGGTCGACAAGAACTCCCAACCGATTTTTTTCCTACTATTTTTTGTAAGTATCAAAAACAGTTACGGCTAGGTTTTCCAAGCCGAAAATTCAAGAAAATTCAAGTTACTACTGGGAACCTAGTAGAAAGTATGCATTTTAGTAGGAAAACCTAACCGAAATTAGACCTATGTTTATATATTTTTTTATGTGATTATCGAATAGCTTACGGCTAGGAAAATCTAGCCGCAGACACTCTTTTACGGTTGGGAGCTATTACTTTCCCAACTGTACAGGTAGGTTCAGGGTTCACGGTTGGGAAACATGTATTTTCCCAACCGTAATACAGGATTCACGGTTGGGAAAGCGTGAACTCCTAGCCGTTATACAGTTTCAGAAACTCTTTTTTTTCTCAACTTAACCGAATTGAATTTTTAAGTCGATCAAAAGTAAAAATAAATGGTGGGTTTTTTTAGTTTTTGATTTTTTCTATCATCTCTATATACGCAATGGAGAAGATGAAGAAGAAGAGAAAAAAAAAGTAATAGATTTTTATTTTATTTTAGGATCATCGTCTTCATCACGATGTGATGGAGAAGAAATAGAAGAGAGAAAGAAGAAGAGCTTTTTAATGATCACAATTTCATCATGATAAAATTATGATCATCATTTTCATCGTGATTTTATCATGATGAAATGAAGGAGAAGAGAAGAAGAAGAGAAAATTAATATTTTTTTTTATATATATACTATAGGAAAGGGTATATTTGACCTTTCCTATTGATTTGGTTTCCCCCTATAACATTAAGTCTCCACTTAGTAAAATAGCCCCTAAAATGGATAGCCGTCAATAATAGGATTCTAGTTTAATCAACAGACAAAAAGTACTGTAAGAGATAACAAATGACCTCAATTAAATTCGAACCTGAGTTAAATGATTGGTCATATAACAAACAGTATATGAAAGCTGAAGATATTATTTTCAAAGAACGAATTACAAGAAACTGGTCGGGAGTCTAGCAACAAGCTGAGCTCCCACCCCCTTCTGAATAGCAAAACCTATCATGTGGAAAAGTAAACTACCAATTTTGTCGTTCATGGTATGGCTTGACAAACAATTTTTAAGCCTCTTTAACAGGACAACCGCATCATCATTAAGTTCGCCTAAGGTAGTGAAAGCAAAAGTACAAAAACCGTAACCATGAGCCAAACACATCTCTAAGTATTTCCTTCATTTGCGGGTAACCGCATTGGAGATTGCTTGACCAGGTATAAAAGTACGAACCCCGCCACCAGTAAAAGGTGAGACACCCATCACATCGTAGCACACATCCTGACCGTTCTCCCATTTGTGAACAAGAACGTCTGCCAGTCTTCGATCTCTGTCGTTATCTGATAAAAATCCCAATGCAGCTTCTTTGGTGATATGAACTCCAGATTTTAAACATATATCCGCAAGCATATCTCGCACTAAATCATGTTGAAATTTGATTCCAACGTCTTTAGAACAGTGCAACGCGTGATCGCCAAAAGTATCCATCCCTTTGCCGCAACTCGGACAAGTACTATCTTCCTCAAAGAGTGGTATACCTAATCTGTAGCACAATATGGAAGCAAACTTTCTCGGTCCCATGGACTGGTTGAGCCCACTAATGGGGATAGCCATCAAATAGTCTTGTGCATGTTCGACTTTGTTACATTACCACAAAACCGAGTCTCTTTTAGTGAACCGAAATTTATCCGGCATCTCCTTCATTACAACATCAAAGTATGGTACTGCCAAGGTCTGCATGGGATGGGGGGCAGTGTCATAGATGTTGAGGTTTGAATGAGATAATCCACATACCTGTAAGTAATCGTGTAGGGCATGTTGAGAGATGAGACTTGACTCCGTGACATTAGATTTCTGAAGAATAGCACATTGCAGCCGGCGTGTCTGAATTTGCGATGCTAAGTAACAGTACTTGATGGTATCATTCATTGTATAGATGCCTAGACCACCACATTTAATCGGCAATATTGCAATACGCTGTTGAAGCAGACCGAACCCTGCACCATCCGCCGTGATGAGTTATCTCAAGTATTGTATTAGATGAGCGTCAAAGTGATTTTAAGGTTGTTGTGGAGCAACCGTATCAGTAGTGCGCATCGTAAAGTATAACCTTGATACCCCTGTACAGTTTCGCAATAGTATCAGTTCACTCTGCGGATCCTTTAGCTTCCCAATAGCCTTCATCAAGTCGACTGTTTTCTTCACCCTAGACATTACCATGTCACTGCAGAATTGCATGTCCAAGCTCACTGGTGCCCCAAGTAGTTTGACACCAAGTGAAGGTCTACCGATGTTTCTTGGAAACACTCCATCACCCAAACTTCTGTTGTCATGTGTAGGCCAGAATAGCTCCGTTTTGCTGACATTTAGATGTAACCCTCTACTATTACCATCACTTTGTATAATGTTTAAATCCTTGGATACTTCCAATGTGTCACCAATAATGGTGTCGTCATCTAGATACCATGCGTGCAGATCCAAGTTGTACTGAGTTGTTATTTTCTTCACTAATGGATGCAATGCCAAGGCAAAAAGCAATGGCCCAAGGGGGTCTCCCTGCTGAACACCCTTATCCGAAGATAGAGTGGTATTGTTATAATATAGTAATGGTGGTGAGGCGTAGCAAAATTCCACCCACTTCGAAATAGAAGGACACTGGTTCCTCACCTCTCTAATGATGGTTGTCCTATCAACTAAATTAAACGCATTTGCAAAATCAATCAACAACATCGAATTACCTTGTAGATGTCCTTTTGTCTCCAAAAGTCTGTTAACCGAGTGCAGAATACCTTCTCCCCCACAAACCATACCAACACCAAATTGATAGTCTCCCAAAAATTATTTCATGTCTTTACTCACTGAAGAAGCAGCTAGTTTTGATACCAATCTCCTCCAAATAGTACCCACTGCAATGGGGTGGATGCCTCCACCCGGCTTTAACAACGGAGTAATAGGTGTGCTAGCTATAAATTCACCCAAAGCTGCCGGGCAATGACCAAGAAGCCACAAATTAACAATTGCATTGATCGAATGTAACAAATCCTCTGCGACTGCCGCTGCAGGACCACTCATGGAATCCAAAAGGTGTTGTGCGCGTAACCCATCTCTTCCACAAGACGTTCCCCTAGGAAAGCCCTTCAAGGTATTTAAAACCGCGCTGGTACTCACTGACGCTGCAGCAAATTGAATAGGTTCTAGAGGAATGATGGGAGGAGGGGAATATGGGTGTTTTTTCTGTAAGTCCAATAAAGTATTAGCATTCATAGGTGCCAAGCCATCCAAATAAATGACCCTAATTGCCGCACTATAGTGCCCCTGACTCAACTTTTTTCTACAAGCTTGAAGTTTGACAACATCTTGTGTCTTTTGCTTGCGTTGAATGCCTACCGGTTTAGAATTTGTGAACCCCAATATTTTTTACGCCAAAACAAGACAGCCGTTAGGCTCACACCATGTTAAAAGAGCCTGGTTGATGGAAGCAATCTGCAACCTCTTCCTAGTGCCGGATATCTCTTCCAAGGTACACTTAGGGGTGTACAAATTGAGGGTGCAAGTTGGCAATAGAATTAAGTGTATCCAAGAAGATAAATCCCTAGGCTTTTGAATTACCTTATCAATTTCCGCCTTTAAAGTCCGAGAAAATTTGAGTCTGCATTTTGGAGGAATGCTAGAAACTGTCCGGATTTGTTTAAGAAAAATCTTGCTGAGTAGATCCAACGATAAGCCAGTCGATGTACCACTGACCCCTCCTCCAGAATCAGACTCATGGGTACCGATTTGTGGATTCTCAATGCCGTGAATGAGAAAATCAGCACCCCTCCCGTTCGACGGTCCTGCCGTAATATCACCAAGGTGACGACGGCAAGGTCTGCTCCAAGCATGAAGGAGCATACATTGGGTGCAAAGCCACATTTGCATATGCTTTAACTCTCTTTCCCAAGTACCAAAAACATCAGGAATACGGTGTAATCTCTCCCTACAAATAACCCTTGCTTCTTCAGTTGCACAGTGCTTGTCATGTAGATGTTTACAGAGAGAGCTCTTTGCAAAACCTCTTTCATTCCCATTATCATTACACCCGTCAAAGTTTCTGAAAGGGCAATGGAATAAAATGCCCTGTGATTCTTGTGCAGTTGTGTTATGTAATGATGGAGAAGATGTTTGGCCATTGTATTGGATGCGTACATCACCTTCTGCTGCTGCGTGAATCCTAGTTGTCGTGAAGGAAGAATTTAGGGGGGTAGGCATTTCCAAAAACCTAATGAAATGTAATGACCGTCAAGCTCGTCAACGCTATTAGACCGATCAAGTGTCGATTTAGCCGATAATAACTCTATTAGTTTAACACGAGCGTTAATTAAAATAAATTAATCTAACAACGATTTAAATTCGTTAGTGCCTCTTTATTAGTTAAAGTCTTGGTTTAGTCAGCTGCTAGCTTAGGGGGCGCTAAAAAGTTGGTATCAGAGCTCACTATTAGATCTTATATGGGAATAGCCAGTGCCAGTTAGTGAACTAGATTAGTTAGAACTGGGTTGGGTTTGTGAGATAAATCTTAATCACTAAAAGCAATCAATAATTAAAAGATTTATCTAATTGATTGAATTGTTTGTTTGATTGTTTGTTTATGTATTGAAGTAAAAATTGTAGGGTACACCAATGACTTTAGGATTTGATAATAATTAATCTAAAAAGTATGAACACGTAAACAATCTAATACTATAATGATAATAGTGAAATTAGTATAATTGATATAACTTGTAAATCAAATAGAAACTTACTGAACACATGGACTTATGTGAAGGATAAATAAATTATGGAGTAACCACATAAATGTTGATAGTAATTTTTGGGACTTATTAATATTTGTAAGAGTAGTTAAAATAATAATTCAACCATCAATATTAATAATTGCTAATTGTAGATGATAATAATTTAATAAGAGTAATAATAATTTTAATAAAGTAATATTTTCATTCACAATTAGTATCAACTTTATTTAACAAAATTCCGATAAGGATATAGAACAACAAAAATAATAATAATTATTATGATTAAATAACTACGAAAATTATTTACGCATATCTTCAATTAAGTTTTGTAAATTAAATTAAATTACAAATTATCTTTAATCTAATAAATGATTCAATAAATCTTTAGAATGAAACAAATATACATGAAATAGTAATAATAGCAATCGGATATTTAGTATAATATTAGAATTAAAAGGAAATAAATTCGTATACTAACAGAATCCTTCTTTATAAATTAATTAATTTTCTTTTGAAATGAAAAGTTAGTATGACAAAACTTGAGCTATTAAAATTTAAATTAGTACTGTATTGAGCATAATTTAAATTAAAATATCATTAACAAATATACAACGATAAAATAAATTTGTATATGAATAAGACACTTATAATTAATACCAAAATCTAAAGACTATTAAGACATATTAAATCTTTATGCAGACTCAAAGTTTAAAATCATATAAAAATTACTAACGCCAATATGTAACACGATATACTATATTACCAATTCAATCTGAATAAACAAAATGTGTTATATCGATCTTTCGTGAAATTAAAATTATATTTACAAGATTAGGGCTTAATAAACATTAAACTAAGTATCATTACTAAACAATTATTTTAATTGTATGTCAATTACACTAGTAATCAAATAAGAAAATTTGATAAAACAATAATGAAAATGATAGTATAATTAAGACAATAATTTTCGATAAAATAAGTAAATTATAATACTGTCTAATATTAATGTTGATGGTGGATTTTAGTTTAGGGCTAAAATTGTAAAACCTAAAATTATGCGCTAACATCTTGTAAAAGATAAGGCCATTAATGAGTGATGGATACTCCTTCACTTTATCAATTCACCTAGAATGGAGCATGTGGCAACAATCCCATTCTATGAATAAAATACACGAAATTCATCCAGGTTGGAGCATGTAGCAACAATCCCATATACCCTGTGAATTTAATATACCCAGAACGGAGCATGTAGCAACCATCCCGACGGAGCATGTAGCAACCATCCCGGTTTTCTGTAGGTATACAACATTACTATTAATGCTTTAATTAAAGCCTTGTGTTCGATATGCAAACACCCGTAGGCTACCTGACGGTGGGTTATATTAGCCCCGTTGAACGCATGCGAGACTACCCATGTTAGTTTCACCTGCTGAAAATAAACTTAAAAATAGATCTCAACTTTCCAACCTCGCGGGCATGGTTGGACGACCTAGATCACGCGCGGGACCGAATAGCATGCACTCACATGCTCATCGTCGGCCTACCTTCCTGATGGTGCAAACGGCTTCACCATAGGAGCCATGGGCGTTAAGATATGCTAGCATGAAGCTGCGGCTCACAAACCCTAAAATTAGGGTTTTGCTTACATGTTGTGACCAAGCAACTTTGGCCGGGCGTACAGGAAAGATTAGGAGGAACCTACGCCGGCCGATAGCACCTACGTGCTCACCGTGGTCCCACTTCCACGGTGAACCAATCGTTCATGGCTGGTTGCAGCCGACCGTCTCGAAATCCTTGTCCAAAATATCATCCACGGTCCCCTTCTAATCTCATCCATCCGTCATCGCAGGCGTGCTTGGATAGCTTAGATCGTGCCTATGGTCGCAAACCAAACATGCACATGCTCGCCACCGAACCACCTCCCTGCTGGTGCAAACGACTTCTCTATGGGAGTCACCAACGTTGAGATACGGTGGCACAAAGAAGGCATGCGAGACCACTTATAATCTCGACCATCCATCATCGCAGGCTAGAACGGGCGACCCAGATCGCTCCGATGGACGTCCTGCAGGCATGAACGTGTAGAATGGCGTCCCGCCTACCTACTAGGCCAATTGGCCACTCCATGCACGCCTCCCAAGGCATAAAACCGTTAGGCTGAAAGAGGAAGCTCGCAATCCTTCCAAACCCTAATCCAACAGTTATTCCTCCATCAATCTCGTCCGTCCAAGTTCGAATGCTTGGATGAATAGCCTAGGAAGGGAGTTAGGTGGCAAACAAGGTATCACCATGATCACCATCCTCCACACTTCCCCATGGCATAACCGGACAAGGTGGGTCCCGCTCATGCGACCTCCGAACAACGCCTGAACATAGCTAGTTGAGTCACTTCAACTTGCAATCTTTTCATCAAGGTTGTAGGCTTCAAATATGTTAAACGTATTTAATGCACCGCATGCATACAATATGCGCCTACAAACAACACGATACTTCACAAGTATCAATTTCCTTCATGGGTTTTGCTTTCGAGCTGTTTTCTCCTCCCGAACGATCTTAAAACCTAAATATTCCCGCGTTGGGAGATAAGAAATTCTTTTCCGTATGGAATGGAGGGCGGATCATCAAAATACGAGTCCGTACTAGAATCCTACAACGATTCTATTAAGGAGCGCTAATTAGGGTTTCTGGTGCAACGATCAACGGTTGCCCCTCCTCTCAAGATGCAAAATCTCGACCGTCGAAGGTCACCAAGCTAGCAAGCTTCCCGAGCCTGACTTGCCAAGCTAAAACAACATGCTACATGTTTTCCAAAACACTCGATACATCAATCATGTCACAAACTGGGGGATACATACTGGGGTATTGGTCTGGCGGTTTACAGCGTGCAGCGCACAACGCGCCATCACAAGAACGTGTCAGGAATTCATGGACGGTTAGTGATGATGGGAGAAGTGGGCAAGCCTGGTCGTGTGACACCAACACACTACTCCACTACTCCATCACTCCACTTTCTCCACTTCCCACGAGATACGAAGGTTAGGCTAAAAGACTTGTATAAATAGGTTCTCTGCCCTATTTTCAACGACAACACAAGTCCAGAAAACAGAAAACCAAGTGTTAATACCATCGTATTCAACACCCAGAGCATGCCTGCAACATTTTCTAGCCTGCTCAACCTTCTGTTAACAAGTCATCAAATAGCCTTCACCTTCATACTCTCAACACCTTCTTCGCTTCCCTCCCTAAGATCAACCTCACATCCTTCACATGTGACCGAAACAAATCTGGAACGGTCGTGTCTTCGGTTTAGGCCAGAATTGTACAGATTATCTCTCGAATCAAAGTGCTCATCGTGCAGCACATTTGTTGAAGGTTTAAACTCACTTCTCATCCACACACACCCAAAATTACCTAAACAGGAAGAAGTAGTTTTCTCCCACAAACAATTGGCGACCACAGTGGGAGGTTAATATCTCGGTTGTGAAGTCGATTTCTTCAATACCAATTCAATTTCTCTGATTTCAAGAATGGTGGATCTTAGGTCTGGAGCAGCAACCAACGATGGAGTTAGCACCGACAACGCTTCTGGTGGCGCTGATATCCCAATTATTGGTGTTACAAGTGCAACCGCCAAAGTGCAACCAATGTGTCTCGTGGAATCGCGTCTTCTATCATCAGTACCAGTGGAGCAGGAGCAGACATTCCAACATGCGTGACATCTCCCATTACAATAGCCAGAGCGGACGCAAATCCAGGCATTTCCTCAAGCATGACACTTCCGTCCGTCACCAGAACAACTTTTACTTCCCCTTCAGGACGAGGATCTGGAGGACCCAGAGGAGGAAAACCTCCTATCACCATGGTGGACTTGATGGAGAGACAAGAAACCCTCGCTAAAGCTCAGGCAGACATGGCAACCGCTCAGAAGGAGGTACTTGATGAGTGCCAAATAGTGCATATTTCTACACCTTTTTATTGGCATTTAACTCATCTTTTGCGCTTTAAAATCATATATTATCCCAGATTCTGTGCTTTCTTTGTTTTCAAGAATAAATTCATATACTAATTAATTTTGTGTTTTTAGGTACCAAATAAATCTTGGATGAATTGAGGGCGAGAAGACAGAGACAATGGCGAAAGAACGGAGTCATTCGGAGTTCGTATGAAGAAGTTATGGGCAAAACAAGAAAAAGGGCAAAATGGTCATTTTACAATGGTCAAGTGATGTTGACACCCTATAGTGCGTTAAGGGGCAGTAATTTACTAAGGGGCACCCTCAGTTAGGCACCTGCTATTTGCACTCCCGGTTTGGTTAGGGGGACACCGTCTTCAACATTTCAAACCAACAATTTTGGCGGGAAGAATTTCTCTCAACTGGTTGGCAGTTAATGGTAGTAACGGATTGGAGCTCGACGGGAATGCTGCCAAGGGACGACGTTGGCTTGCTTCTCGGGTTTGTTGGTTTCTTTGTTGGAGCTCGGGAAGAGACTGATGATGACGGAGCTGTTGGCTGCTGAAGTCTGCTCGAGCATGGCACCTGCATGGTTCGCTGCTGACGAAGCAAAGGAGAAGATGGACAGCATAGAGTCGTCGTCAGCTGAGGAGTGACGTGGGAAGAGAGTCTCGAGATAGAGCACGTGAAGAGATGGGTTAAAGCGAACAGCTTGTGAAGGAAAGCACGTGAGTAAGAATGGAGATCGAGCTTGGTAATGATGCATGGCAGAGGTGAAGCTCGAGCATTGCAACGGGGAATGGAGTTGACTGCTGTAAAGAAACGAAGAATGGCAGAGAAGTCCATTTCATGGTCGGAGCACGAGAAGTGAAACCCGAGCAGTGTTAGCAGTGAAGAACGTGAGGAAAACATGCATGGTCGGAAAACGAGAACATAAAGGCATGGCAGACAACAAACTCGATATGGAAAATGTGAGTCAGGTGATGATGGATGGATGATGACGGTGTTCGAGAAGAATATGAACATGGGAGTATGGGCAGCTTACTTTCGTTGGAATACATGTTGTCTGTGAAGCTCGAGCATTGCAATGACGAAGAAAGGGAGTTAATGGACATGGAGGAGAACTGAGAACGTGAAAAATAGCACGGGTTGTCGAGCTGTTGATGCACGAGTTGTCGAGACAGCATGAGTGGTGAAAAACGTGATGAAGAGCATGGGATATGGCATGCTATTGAAGAGGAAAAGCAGTCTCGAGCAATGATGGTGAGCACGTGAAGGAGTGCGTTGGCTGTTTATGTTTGTTTGAAGCTCGAGGTGGAGACAAAATAAATAAAGAAAACAGCAGAGCATGACAACATCTAACGGGCAGCTGACAACAATCACGTGGACAAAGGAGCGTAATGGGCAGAGGCGTGGGACAATTAAAGAATACTAATTTTCGGCTGAAATTAGTGTTGAGAAGAGGGGAGAATTTTGTATAAAAGGAGGGGCAGCTAGGGGTTCTCTGAGGAGGAGAAGACACACCATATTTTCTATCAGTACAATTCCATTTCCATTTTCAGTATGTTCTAAAACTCTTTGCTAGAGTTTAGATGAAGCTCTAGCCTACTGATATGTCATTCATACTTTGTGAGTTGTTCTTGAATGTTTGAAGTTGTTTAAGATATAATTTAATCCAAGTTTGTCAATATTTTGCTCTCACAATGTATGCCATGTATCCATTGTAGTTAGAATATCACTATGTTGATTATGCTGCAACTCATGCTTAAAAATATTATTGATCCTTAGATTAGTTGTGCTGTAACTAGACAGTTAATGCTTTGGAGAAATATTTTAGTTGTGATTAATTTATCCATTGGAGAAACACCTTAGATACAAGGTAAACTTGAATTTGCTATAAGGACAAGAATAACATCATAAATTAAATGCATATTGTAGGTTAGTAGTGGATTTGAAAGCTCTAGTATCCTCATTCTCAGTGTTTACACCCTGTGTTATTTTATTCTATTTACTTTTATTATTTCAGTCACTTAAAAGTCATTTCGTCGTATCGACAAAACAAACTCTTTTGGTTATTTTTATTTAAATCAGTATAGAAAGAACAAAACTTCAACTTACACTCACCAAGTCTCTGTGGTTCGACCTGTATTTGCCCTGCCTGCAATAGACACTGTGCACTTGCAGTATACATAGTAGTAGGTATCTTTCCGAGCCTACCAAGTTTTTTGCGCCGTTGCCGGGGACTCGGTTAGCGGTGTAGCTGAGGTTTCTATCTTTACTGATTAAAAAAAAAAAATATTATAAAAATTATACAAAATAAAAAACTAAAAAAATAATTTTTTTTTTTTTTTTTTATAATTACATGTTCTTCTTTACGTTTTTGTTATTTTTGTCTTTTCCTTACAGAATTTGGAATTGGAGTTGAAATAAAATTTTCCAAAGCTTTTGGTGAATATTTAAAAGTCTTGGAGTAAAAGGCGAAGCTAAAGGGGCGAAAGAAGAAGATTTTTTTTTACATAAAAAAAAAAAAGAGTTTATTTTATTTATTTATTTTTAGATTGTATTAGGATTTCTCTATTCTTGTAATTTTCTATTTCTTTTGCATTCTATCTTTTTGGACTTTGGACTTTGGACTTTGACATTATTTTATTTTTATTTTTAAACCCTACGGAAGGGTAGTATTAAATATCAAATTGTTTGCAGAGAAGGATGGTGATTACAATATCACCTCGTCCCCTCGGGTTCGTTCATGACATAGGAGTCGTGGCCCGAGTCGACAACAACGGTTCATCCCCCGTCTGGTACGGGAGGTAAATTTGTCGAAACACTCGTGAATCCCATGTTAGCGAGTTACTGTATTCCTTTGTCTGCATATATGTTGAGGACTTGAATATGGCTGCTTTTATTTTCCTAGTAAAGGGAAAGAACTGGCCATATAAGATAATGGTTCGGATTTCATCACCGTTCTCTTCTTGCCCGCCTTAGGAAAACGATACCTAAACGTGAACCTAAGCTTTAAAATTTGAAATAGAACAAGACCTATAAGGTAACGAGCTTAGTAGGAAAGTCGTTCGTAAAATATTGGTTACTCTTTAAGCATACTTCGAAGTTCATGATAGTTTCTGTAAATTGAATGCGTGACTGCGCCGCCTTGTGATACGGTGAGGCCTTGGGTATCAAAGCTCCAGCAGCTTCCCTCGCCTCTATTCAATATACTTTAACTCAGATTGATTCCAGAGGGGTTTGCTCAGATTGTAACGAATTTCCTTTCAAAGGATTAGAAGTTGGTCTAGAAAACAATCTAAGTGGAGCCATCATGCTTTTTGGTTGCTAGAAATCAGTAGGTTTACTATGGTGGAGTCAGCCTTGTTTGTGATTGAATAGAACTCCCCTTCCTTGTTTGTGGTATTCTATATTTATTTTATTTTTATTTCTTCTTTAAAAAAAAAAAAAAAAAAAAACGACTAGTTATGGATGTATGAGTGTTTAGCATGCTTGATGTGCTAGCTGGGCTATGATTGTGTCTTTTAGAGACCAAACAAACCGACTAGTTAGAATTCCCCAAGCAGATATAGTCGACATACCTAGTCCTGAAGTATAAATCCCTGACCAATCTGAGACAATGGGTGATCACATAAACCCGCCCCGTAGTCTCAAGGACTACATGTACCCAACGAGGACAAGCCAGTCCTCGTGCATTGTCTTACCAGCTACTGTTGGACAATTTGAGCTAAAGGCAAGTATCCTTAATATGTTGCCTAAGTTTAGAGGGGTTGATGCTGAAAATCCCTACCATCACGTGATAGAATTTGAGGAAATTTGTGGGACTCTTCAGATCAACCAAATGACGGATGAGTCCCTCAAACTGAGACTATTTCCCTTTTCTTTGAAAGAAAAAGCAAAGTCTTGGCTGTGTGCTTTGCAGCCACAGTCAATTAATTCATGGGTTGGCCTTACAAAAGAGTTTTTCAGAAAGTTTTTCCCCAATCATAAGACTACGACCATTCGTCAAAGTCTGAATAGTTTTGTGCAATTAGATGATGAGACTCTAGCAAAATATTTGGAGAGATTCAACGAATTATTGCTCCAATGTCCCCATCATGGTTTTGAAAAATGGAGACTTGTGCAAATTTTATATGAAGGCCTAGATGTCAGGACCCGAACTACAGTTGAGGCAATGTGCAATGGTCTGTTTATTGACAAAAGTGATGATGAGTCTTGGGATTTCTTAATCGAAGTCGCTGAAAAGACTCAGCAGTGGGAGTCCATCCGTGCACCTAAAGAGACTACCCGTGTAGATAATTTTCACAGAATTGAGTCCGACTTTGAGGGAAATGCAAAGATGGCATCCATGGCTAGGAGAATAGAAGAGCTAGAGCTGCAGAAGAATGTAAAACCTAATGCCCCTACTCTCCGTAACCAAATTGAAATGGCCACTTGTGCCGCGTGCCATGGTTCAGACCACTTAGTGGATACTTGTCCAGACCTCCATGCATTTCAAGAGTCTAAAACCGAGCAAGCCAATGCTTTGTACAATAGGCAAGAGAACAATCCGTACTCTCAAACCTATAACCCAGGGTGGAGGAATCACCCTAACTTTTCATGGTCCAAAGGTCCCGTCCAAGGGGGAACATCAAATAACAACCAAGGATACTCATATCCTAGAAACCCCCAAGTACAACCACACACTCAAGACCTGAGAGAGAAAAATCCTAGTTTTGAAGACAGTTTCAGTCTGTTGACCCAAAATCTTGTACAACTTCAAAAGACAACCGACCAACGTTTCACGAGTCTAGAACTTAAAATGGGTCAGATATGTGATGCTTTGAGTGAGAGAGAGAGGGGCAAGCTCCCTAGTCATCCCCAACAAAATCCAAAGAATGTATTTCAGGAAAGTACTTCAACTTGCAATGAAACTTCACATAGTCCTGTAAATGCTATCACCACTCTTCGTAGTGGTAGAGCTATTGAAAACAATGTAGGTGTACCACAGTCGAGTGAGTCTAGATCAGACTCACCAGTGCTTACAACTCCACAGAAAATACCCGTTGTGGAAAAGGAATCTGAGCATGATACTGATTCTAAGAATTCCACTGATGCTAATGTACATGCACCATCTCATGTACCTGTTGCTCCATTTCCTCAAAGATTAGAGCAACAGAAAAAAGGTACCCAATACAATGAGATGTTGGAGATGTTTAAACGAGTCAATATAAACATTCCTTTTCTCGAAGCAATTAAGCAGATACCTGCCTATGCAAAATTTTTGAAGGACCTATGCACACAAAAGCGAAAGCTTAACGTGCATAAGCGTGCCTTTCTCACTGAGCAGGTAAGTTCAATTATTCAAAACAAAACACCACCTAAGTATAAAGACCCAGGTAGTCCAACTATCACATGCACTTTAGGCAAGCATACAATCGATAGGGCTTTATTAGACTTAGGTGCAAGTGTGAATCTTTTGCCATACTGTGTATGTGCGAGTTAGGTCTTGGGAGTGAAACCCACTCTGTTACGCTACAATTAGCAGACAGGTCTGTAAAAATTCCTCGGGGTATTGTGGAGGATGTATTGATAAAGGTTGATAAATTTTATTTCCCGTGGACTTCATTGTCTTTGGATACTCAACCTGTGCAAAACCCAGATTGTCACATTCCTGTTATTTTGGGACGTCCTTTCCTGGCTACGTCCAATGCTATCATAAACTGTCGTAATGGAGTGTTGAAATTATCTTTTGGTAACATGACTGTGGAACTGAATGTCTTTCGTGTAAATCAACAACCCATAGATTGTGATGATGATGAATTGCATGAGATTAACATGATTGAGAGTCTGATTCAAGACTCATTGCCTGATATTTTATCTGTGGATCCTTTGCAAGCATGTCTAGATAACTTCGACTTAGATCTCTTCGATTCTAAGTACATTAGTGAAGTTCACTCTTTGCTTGAATCTGTGCCACCCATGGACATTGCTAAATGGAAATCTGCTGTGGAACCACTTCCACTCTCTGATTCCAAATCTGCCCTATCTCCTGTTGAACCACCTAAACTTGATTTGAAACCATTGCCCGATACATTGAAATATGCTTTCTTAGGTCCTTCTGATACTTTGCCTGTGATTATTGCATCATGTTTAGACACAGAGCAAGAAAATAAACTTTTAGAAGTACTTAAAGAGCATAAGGAGGCCTTAGGTTGGTCCATATCAGACCTTAAAGGTATAAGTCCCACAATTTGCATGCATCACATAAATCTGGAAGAAAACACTAAACCAACCAGGGAAATGCAAAGAAGACTTAACCCAAACATGAGAGATGTTGTTAAGGGTGAGATTATGAAATTGCTTGATGCGGGTATCATATACCCAGTTCCTGATAGCAAGTGGGTCATTCCCATTCAAGTGGTACCCAAAAAGTCTGGAATTACTGTAGTTCCAAATGAAAAGAATGAACTTGTCCCCACCCGTGTGACCACAGGGTGGCGAGTTTGTATTGATTACAGAAAATTGAACACGGCAACAAAGAAAGACCATTTTCCCCTGCCCTTCATTGATCAAATGCTAGAAAGGTTATCGAGACATAGGTACTATTGTTTTTTAAATGGCTATTCAGGCTACAACCAAATTCACATAGCACCCGAAGACCAACATAAGACTACTTTTACTTGTCCTTATGGAACATTTGCTTATCGTCGTATGCCTTTTGGGTTGTGTAATGCACCCGCTACTTTTCAACGTTGCATGATGAGCATATTCTCCGACATGATAGATGAGTTTCTTGAAATTTTCATGGATGACTTTTCTGTCTTTGGGTCTTCTTTTGATGAATGTTTGCATCATCTTACTCGTGTGCTGATTCGATGTAAAGAAAAGAATTTGGTTTTGAATTGGGAAAAATGTCATTTCATGGTTGACTCGGGCATTGTTCTAGGGCATATCATCTCGGAAAAAGGAATAGAAGTAGATAAATCCAAGGTTGATATCATTCAACACTTACCTCAACCTCATTCTGTGAGGGACATAAGATCATTCTTAGGCCATGCCGGTTTTTACCGCCGATTCATCAAAGACTTTAGTAAAATTTCAAGACCTTTGTGTAATATTCTTGCAAAAGATGTTGCATTTGTCTTTGATGATGCATGTAAGGAAGCATGGGAGCAATTGAAGGCTCTGCTTACATCTGCCCCTATAGTCAGACCACCCGACTGGACCTTGCCATTTGAACTTATGTGTGATGCATCTGACTATGCTGTAGGAGCTGTTTTAGGTCAGCGAGTAGACAAACTCCCTTATGTGATCTACTATGCTAGTAAAACACTTAATGACGCGCAAATGAATTATTCAACAACTGAGAAAGAGTTACTAGCTGTTGTGTTTGCATTGGATAAGTTTAGATCTTATTTGATAGGGTCTAAAATCATCATATATTTCGACCATCTTTGCGTTGAAATATCTTTTATCTAAAAAAGATGCTAAAGCTCGTCTAATTCGATGGATACTCTTGTTACAAGAGTTCAACCTCGAAATTCGAGATAAGAAAGGGTCGGAGAATGTTGTAGCTGATCACTTATCTAGGTTGAATGCTGAATCTGCTGATGAATCAGTGCTTATTAGAGAATCATTCCCTGATGAGAAATTAATGCTTGTATCTGAAATGCCTTGGTTTGCGGATATCGTGAACTACCTTGCTAAAGGTAGAATGCCCTCTCATTGGTCTAAGCAAGACCGTTATAAATTCTTGGCAGAAGTTAAACACTTCCTTTGGGATGACCCATACCTATTCAAGTACTTCCAGGATCAAATTATTAGGAAATGCGTCCCAAATTCTGAACAAAGGGATGTCATCTCTTTTTGTCATGACCATGCTTGTGGAGGCCACTTTAGTGCCAAGAAAACTGATGCAAAGATCTTGCAGAGTGGTTTTTACTGGCCAACATTGTTCAAAGATAGCCATGCTTTTTGCGTTGCTTGTGACCAATGTCAGAAATTAGGAAGCATATCTAAAAGAAACATGATGCCCTTACAACCCATTTTGATTGTTGAGCTGTTTGATGTGTGGGGTATTGATTTCATGGGTCCATTTCCTAACTCTGAAGGTAAGTTGTACATTCTTGTTGTTGTTGTTGATTATGTCTCTAAGTGGGTAGAAGCCATTGCATCCAAAACAAATGATCATAAAGTTGTTCTTTCTTTTCTTAAAGAAAACATTTTCTCTCGCTTTGGAACACCTAGAGCAATAATCAGTGATGGAGGTAGTCATTTTTGCAATAGACCCTTTGAATCACTTGTGCGCAAGTATGGAATCACTCATAAGGTAGCAACACCTTATCATCCTCAGACCAGTGGCCAAGTAGAAGTTTCTAATAGGGAAATTAAGCGTATCCTTGAAAAGACTGTTAATCCTTCTAGGAAAGATTGGTCTTTACGTTTAAATGATGCTTTGTGGGCCTATAGAACTGCATACAAGACTCCCATTGGCATGTCCCCTTACAAACTTGTGTACGGTAAAGCTTGTCATCTTCCGGTTGAGTTAGAGCATCGGGCATATTGGGCTATAAAGAAACTCAACTTTGATCTTGATAAGGCAGGTACCCAAAGGAAACTCCAACTCAATGAGTTGGAAGAACTAAGAAATGATGCATATGATAGTGCAAATATGTACAAAGATAGGATGAAGGTATCCCATGACAAGCACATTTTGCGCAAGTCATTCACTCCAGGCCAGAAAGTTTTATTGTACAACACTCGTTTGCATTTGTTTCCAGGAAAGTTACGTTCTCGATGGTCAGGTCCATTCTTAGTACGTACTGTTTTTCCCCATGGAGCTGTTGAAATCGAAAACCCAGCAACCAAGAACATCTTCAAGGTCAATGGTCAGAGATTGAAACCATTTCTGGAGCCTCTTCCACCAGAAGTTGAGACTGTAGACTTGGAAGACCCCGTCTATGTGGACTAAGCTAGTCCACCCGTGTACATACATATGGATTAATAGTCCAAAGATCTTTCCCTTTTCTTTTTATTTTTGCATAGTGTTTATGTGTGCTAACCAAACTTTTTGTCTTGTGCTCATAATGTTTGCTTTCAAAGCATTCACTCAATTATGGTTAGCACCAACCTTTTTGCATCTGGTAATCTCTTTCCTTTAAATCTGCTCTGCCTTGTTCTCTTGATATGTGTTCTTATCATCCTTTGAAACATTGAGGACAATGTTAGATTTAGGTTTGGGGGTGCGTTTTTCATATAGAGTTTTTAGTCTTCTATAAAAAAAAAAAAAAAAAAAAAAAAAAATCAAAAATCAAAAATCAAAAATCTTTTGCAAATATTTGCATAAAACCTCCAACTTTTAGAGATCTTAGAGTCACTAGCATGTTTCTAGCTATGTTTACATAGAGAGTCTGACCGAAATAGCTGAGCTTGGAAGTACCGGAGAACACAATCGGGTTTCTTAGGTTATTAAAGCGTTAAAGTTGGGTTTAGCCATGCCGGAGGGAGAATTAGGTGCTGTAAAGAAATTCGGTAGTAGAATTGTGATCACCCATAGTGGAGACTACCCATTTTTACATCAAGCGAGGTACCGACCTTCAATTTGTGACTTTCTAAAAAATCTTTTAGAGTGTATGTCACCGTACGTCAATTCCGGGTAGGAATGGTGAGCTACCCAACTTCGCACCACTTTCAGCACTATTTTTGATCTCTCGAGTGCTAATTTTGTCAATCATGAGGGTGACGTTTAAAGATGAAAACTCCTTCTTGTAGTTCGATGAGCAATTAGCATCACTCTATCTCTCTCAACAACATCAACAGATCCATAGAAACACATCATCAACAAGCATAGCAACATCAAAAATTAGTCCAAGGGTTACATGCAACAATACAGTACAAAGAGCAGAATTATATACACATTTGAAGAGGTATTTTACAAAAGCAAAGCAAAGAGAAGAAAAGAACATGAGAATATGAAATCAAGACAATACAAGTTGTGAAGAATTGAGTAATAAAGTCCTTCATCCATGGAATTAGTAATTTTATTATTTTGTTGTTTTCATTTCATGTAAAAAAAAAAAAATCAGAAAAATCAAAATAATATTGAAGTTTATTTTCTTAGTTTATTTTTGATACCACCATGGTAAAGAAGAAGAATTCAAGAAGAAAATTCCAAGCAATAAGAAAATTGAGGAGAAAAGTTACAAATTGTCAAGTTTTTGTAGTTCAAGAAGTTCACCATCAACAATCGAAGACCGAAGATTGAAGACATTTCTATGGATGTTGTGAGAGTGGTGTTGATTGCCGATCGGATGTGAAGGTAAGTGAGTACTCCCATCCTTGCTAATGGTTGATTTCCTTTCTTAGAGATCATCAGAAAAAGATTCTTTTTGTCCACAATTCTGTGGAGTCTCCAGAAATTATTTCGGAAGGTTCTCCTTCCCACCATCAACGTGTGCAGGATTTCCCTCTTTATTCATGACTGCACACATGAGAGACTAAAAAAAGCGGTCTTTTTGAGTGCAATTATCATAAAACCCTATTGGTGAGGCAGAAGTCGAGGCTTGTGATTATTCTCGAACCCGAATTCTTTCATATGGTATGGTTATTTCTCGCTCAACTCTTAAGGATGAGAATGCGTTCTTTGGTAGTTCTAACTTCGTGTTACTAGCATGAAGAAACTATATGTCCTCATAGATCCTTGGATGCTTGGGACTCTTTTACACTCTGAAGTTGGAGAGGGTTTTGTGGGTACATCTCTGATAGGCCCTCATGAGACTACAACTCGTCCACTAGGGACACCTAGGGGTTTAAAGGCTTAGTGCATACGCTAAATGCATTCGAGAGACCAGCGACAGTGGTATAGCTAGGATTTCTTAATTTCTGTTTCACTTGAGGACAAGTAAAATTCAAGTTTGGGGGTATTTGATGAGTGCCAAATAGTGCATATTTCTACACCTTTTTATTGGCATTTAACTCATCTTTTGCGCTTTAAAATCATATATTATCCCAGATTCTGTGCTTTCTTTGTTTTCAAGAATAAATTCATATACTAATTAATTTTGTGTTTTTAGGTACCAAATAAATCTTGGATGAATTGAGGGCGAGAAGACAGAGACAATGGCGAAAGAACGGAGTCATTCGGAGTTCGTATGAAGAAGTTATGGGCAAAACAAGAAAAAGGGAAAAATGGTCATTTTACAATGGTCAAGTGATGTTGACACCCTACAGTGCGTTAAGGGGCAGTCATTTACTAAGGGGCACCCTCAGTTAGGCACCTGCTATTTGCACTCCCGGTTTGGTTAGGGGGACACCGTCTTCAACATTTCAAACCAACAATTTTGGCGGGAAGAATTTCTCTCAACTGGTTGGCAGTTAATGGTAGTAACAGATTGGAGCTCGACGGGAATGATGCCAAGGGACGACGTTGGCTTGCTGCTCGGGTTTGTTGGTTGCTTTGTTGGAGCTCGGGAAGAGACTGATGATGACGGAGCTGTTGGCTGCTGAAGTCTGCTCGAGCATGGCACCTGCATGGTTCGCTGCTGACGAATCAAAGGAGAAGATGGACAGCATAGAGTCGCCGTCAGCTGAGGAGTGACGTGGGAAGAGAGTCTCGAGATAGAGCACGTGAAGAGATGGGTTAAAGCGTACAACTTGTGAAGGAAAGCACGTGAGTAATAATGGAGATCGAGCTTGGTAATGATGCATGGCAGAGGTGAAGCTCGAGCATTGCAACGGGGAATGGAGTTGACTGCTGTAAAGAAACGAAGAATGGCAGAGAAGTCCATTGCATGGTCGGAGCACGAGAAGTGAAACCCGAGCAGTGTTAGCAGTGAAGAACGTGAGGAAAACATGCATGGTCGGAACACGAGAACATGAAGGCATGGCAGATAACAAACTCGATATGGAAAATGTGAGTCAGGTGATGATGGATGGCTGATGACGGTGTTCGAGAAGAATATGAACATGGGAGTATGGGCAGCTTACTTTCGTTGGAATACATGCTGTCTGTGAAGCTCGAGCATTGCAATGACGAAGAAAGGGAGTTAATGGACATGGAGGAGAACTGAGAACGTGAAAAATAGCACGGGTTGTCGAGCTGTTGATGCACGAGTTGTCGAGACAGCATGAGCTGGTGAAAAACGTGATGAAGAGCATGGGATATGGCATGCTATTGAAGAGGAAAAGCAGTCTCGAGCAATGATGGTGAGCACGTGAAGGAGTGCGTTGGCTGTTTATGTTTGTTTGAAGCTCGAGGTGGAGACAGAATAAAGAAAGAAAACAGAAGAGCATGACAACATCTAACGGGCAGCTGACAACAATCACGTGGACAAAGGAGCGTAATGGGTAGAGGCGTGGGACAATTAAAGAATTCTAATTTTTGGCTGAAATTAGTGTTGAGAAGAGGGGAGAATTTTGTATAAAAGGAGGGCAGCTAGGGGTTCTCTGAGGAGGAGAAGACACACCATATTTTCTATCAGTACAATTCCATTTCCATTTTCAGTATGTTCTAAAACTCTTTGCTAGAGTTTAGATGAAGCTCTAGCCTACTGATATGTCATTCATACTTTGTGAGTTGTTCTTGAATGTTTGAAGTTGTTTAAGATATAATTTAATCCAAGTTTATCAATATTTTGCTCTCACAATGTATGCCATGTATCCATTGTAGTTAGAATATCACTATGTTGATTATCTTTTGCAACTCATGCTTAAAAATATTATTGATCCTTAGATTAGTTGTCCAGTAACTAGACAGTTAATGCTTTGGAGAAATATTTTAGTTGTGATTAATTTATCCATTGGAGAAACACCTTAGATACAAGGTAAACTTGAATCTGCTATAAGGACAAGAATAACATCATAAATTAAATGCATATTGTAGGTTAGTAGTGGATTTGAAAGCTCTAGTATCCTCATTCTCAGTGTTTACACCCTGTGTTATTTTCTTCTATTTACTTTTATTATTTCAAATCACTTGAAAGTCATTTCGTCGTATCGACAAAACAAACTCTTTTGGTTATTTTTATTTAAATCAGTTTAGAAAGAACAAAACTTCAACTTACACTCACCAAGTCTTTGTGGTTCGACCTGTATTTGCCCTGCCTGCAATAGACATTGTGCACTTGCAGTATACATAGTAGAAGGTATCTTTCCGAGCCTACCAGTACTCACCTTCCTTAATACATTAACCGATCGATTACCACAAGAGTCGGGACAGCCTCAAGGGCCAACAAGAAATACATTTAGCACACTTGGAGAAGGTGCCTCAGTTACGCAAGCCTACCTGAACGAAGAGTCTTATGCTGCTGACCACGCAAGAGAAAGGGATGAGCGTCTCAGGGAAAGAAGCCAATCGTCCAACTTTATTACACGTGAAGATCTGGAGAGACTCCTCCAAAATCGTGGCAAAGAAAATCCGATAGATGCGCATCGACATCAGCCTCCATATCCACAAGACGTGCAGCGGATTCCTCTTCCCAGGGGATACACCTCCCCTCAATTTATCCTTTATGATGGTACCGGTAATGCTCGTGAACACGTCTCTCGATTCTTAGAATCCTTAGGAGAACATGAATACAATCACGTTCTCCGCCTGAAGGAATTCTCCAAATCACTTACGGGGAGAGCCTATACGTGGTACAACAACATCGCACCCGACATCATATCCAATTGGAATGAGATGGTCAGCGCGTTTTACAAGTAGTACTTCTTTGTATCTGAGCAATTTACTTTCTCAGACCTGGGGAGAATCTCCCAACGGAACAATGAACATCCAAATGATTTTGTCAAAAGGTTCAGAACACAAGCGTTGGACTGCCATGAACCAAATGTCACAGAACGACAGCTGGTGGAATTATGCATCAACGGAATGATACCCATATATCGCGCCCTTCTGGAGAACTTGGGATTCCAGACGTTCTCAGAGCTCCATGAAGCTGCCAAACATTCAGCCACTACCGCCCCAACATTATTTGAAAGAACCAGGATCGTTCGGAGCGACGATTCAAGAGACAATCAGGGAAACAAGCGCCTCATCAACAAGCAGTATAATATTGGCCCTTCTGTCAGTGTAGTAAGTGAAGGAGGAAAGAGAAAAGCTACATCGGCGGCAGAACAACATCCCATGGAGACAGCAAGGAACGCATTCAACGTACCCTGTAAAGGTACTGCAGCGGCGCTGACCTGCATAGACCTAATCAAGGAAGTGACGTCAGACGTGAACGGTCCTTCCATGGAGATTACTACACTGGGGACTGATCTTCACAATGATCCTATTAATGTTAATAGTCTCATCATGAGCTAGAGGCCGGTGGATCAGGGAGCAATTTCTCTAGTGAAAATTTTATGCGAACTTTTACACCTCTCGAAGAATCATTAGGCGGAGACGTTTGTTACAATGAACCAGATAGCCCTAGAGGTGCACCTGACTCCTTCACGACTAGAGGCCTCCATCACATCAGAGACATCTGTGAATAATATTACATTTACAAAAGATGACGTGATGGCGGAAGAATGTCACAATAGGACCCTACACGTTACTGCACGCATCAAGGGTTCAGAGTTCAGGAGGGCCCTCATCGAAACAGGAGAGTCTTCGAATGTGATTTCCCTCAAGACTCTCAGGACAGCCAAGGTCTTCCCATACAAGATAATACGACAGTCTACCACAATGACATACTTTGAAGGAAACCAGACCAGCACATACGAGGTCGTTCCTTCAACATATCACCAGTGCCTGAAGATCATGCTGGATAAAGAAGCTGTTTGTATTCCTGCATCACTGTCACATTACGCACCGATGTATGAAGTGGAGTTATTTAAACCAAGAGAAGCTCTGCGGGAAGAACCAGACAAAGTTCATTGCATACCATTCCTTGTGAGGATGCCAATCCAGGAGGAGGACCAAATTGCATCCTTGAGGGATATTCCTCACAACAAATCTTTGCTAACAAGGCACTCTTCTTCATCTGGTGAAGCAGCGACCCACATTCACACCAAGAGGGAGACTGATGTACATTCTCCCTTCCCACTGGAATGCTGCAACAACGAAGAGCCACAAGAAGAAGTGCTAGACGTTCCACAACAGCTGCAAGATGTCAAACAACCTCCGAGGCAATTCATGCGCGAGATCAGGTGTGGCATGAATTCCAGAGACTTGAACCGCCTCGAGGACGACTTTCTTCTTCCTAACATCGTCATGTTAGTAAACGTCACCACCAGCGAACACGGAATGTTCTCATTCATGGATGGTTACAGCGGCTACAACCAGATAAGGATGTACGAGCATGACGCAAGTAAGATAGCTTTTCAAACTTCTCTCGGAAATTTTTAGTATGATATACTGCCATTGGGTTAAAGAATGCCAGTACAATGTATCAACGCTTTATGGATGTAATCTTCCACGATACCTCAAGGGAGCAGCCTCAAGAAGATAATGATGTCCACACGTCATGTCAAACAAGATCTAGTCACTCTATCATACAATGGTGCATGCCTAACATGCTATATTGGAGAATATGCACTTTTAGTCATCCTCTAGAATTCGTGAAGCTATTGAACACTCATCAACGACAGCATCCACCCTGCTGGAAAGAACCAGGCCTGCCAGTAATGAAGAGCCTCATGATGTTTGTGGAAGCATACATCCCACTAGCAGGCAATACAATCTTCAGCCTTTCATAAGAAGTTTAGTTGAAGCAGCAAGAGGAAAGCCACTGAGATGCAACGTCCTGCGCGTCCAACATCACCAACTCGAACCCCAGCACCCTATGCACAACTGCCGTAATGGTGAAACACGTCCAATATATTCCATATATGGATCGACGGTAACTGCATCAGTGAGATACGCTTTCAGAATTTGTCTCCCGTAGAATAAGTAGTTGTGTTACCAAAGGAGTGTGACTGGGAGCACCGCCCACCTCAAAGACATCCTCATGAACCTAGCATGGAAACACCTATAAAGTCGAAAGCTCTGGATACTCGTGGGCAGGGGACTGTCTTCCCCTTCTCTATTTCATGAAGAAATGTCAAGAAAACCATCGGTTCTAGTTTGGATCCACTACTATACGAAGACTGTCAAGTCCGTACCCGCAACTATCACGCCTCTCCCTGCCAGTCTCTTCTGATGCTACCAAAAACCGTTGTTTCTGATAACTTCCAAAGCTTCACCGTATCAATGAACACCGCGTACAAAGACCCATTGGGCATACAAGATAGATCCACTTAGATCACACTTGGGGACTGAGGCTCGGTATGAGATTCCTTCGCCATCAGTCAAGGAATTATCCAAGAGATGGACAGTCAGGAGCATGCTTCAACATTACCGCTAGGATCTACCTCCATGTTCGCTTCAGAAGCCGTCTCCAACTCTCCGAGACGCTCCAGAATCTGCTTCAACGCTCTACATGACCTGATCGCTCCAGAAGTTGCTTCAACACGTTTATGTTTGAGCAAAACAAGCGCACAGTGGGTCCCATGTTCGAGCAGTCACCAAAGCTGGTGTCGGTTCAAGGCAGCAAGAATGGCATTTGGTCAACGTAGCAGGTTCAGTGTTTGGTCGAAGTAATAAGGATGACACTCAAATGTTCAACCGAAGCAGGCACATCAAGCCCACGTTCGATCAAGCAGGCGCATGATGAGTCCCACGGTTAAGAGAATTAGGCGGGCCCACATGCATATCAAGAAATCATAGGACATGGACAAAGTTTGAAAACGTGCACACGATGGACCCATATTCGATCGAAGCATGCACAACTTCCCATGTTTGAAGCAAACATGCCCATATCAGGTTCCATGTTCGATCACGCAGGCGCAGTAGACCCATGAACGAAGCAAGTGAAACAGTCCGTCGATTAGGCACACCCCCACGATTGAGCATGTGCAGTAGTCCCTCGATCGAAGCAGGCACAACAAGTTCGACTGAAACAAGCAAGATTTACATGCTAGGGGAACACTCACCTGCACGCCTCTTAAACGTGACATCCTCCGAGGACAGGATAACCCGTCTCTCCTGGTAACATCTAACTTTGTCTCAAAAGTTTATCTTTATTTGTCACCATCTCATGCCTACCCCGCAATGATGTAACCATTGTGCGCTAGGCAGGGGACTTAATGTTGATGGTGGATTTTATTTTAGGGCTAAAATTGTAAAACCTAAAATTATGCGCTAACATCCTGTAAAAGATAAGGCCATTAATGAGTGATGGTACTCCTTCACTTTATCAATTCACCTAGAATGGAGCATGTGGCAACAATCTCATTCTATGAATAAAATACACGAAATTCATCCAGGTTGGAGCATGTAGCAACAATCCCATATACCCTGTGAATTTAATATACCCAGAACGGAGCATGTAGCAACCATCCCGACAGAGCATGTAGCAACCATCCCGGTTTTCTGTAGGTATACATCATTACTATTAATGCTTTAATTAAAGCCTTGTGTTCGACATGCAAACACAAGTAGGCTACCTGACGGTGGGTTATATTAGCCCCATTGAACGCATGCGAGACTACCCATGTTAGTCTCACCTGCTGAAAACAAACTTAAAAATAGATCTCAACTGTCCAACCTCGCGGGCATGGTTGGACGGCCTAGATCACGCGCGGGACCGAGTAGCATGCATGCACATGCTCATCGCTGGCCTACCTTCCTGATGGTGCAAACGGCTTCACCATAGCAGCCATGGGCGTTAAGATATGCTAGCATGAAGCTGCGGCTCACAAACCATAAAATTAGGGTTTTGCTTACATGTTGTGACCAAGCAACTTTGGTCGGGCGTACAGGAAAGATTAGGAGGAACCGACGCCGGCCGATAGCACCTATATGCTCACCATGGGCCCACTTCCACGGTGAACCAATCGTCCATGGCTGGTTGCAGCCGACCGTCTCGAAATCCTTGTCCAAAATATCATCCACGGTCCCCTTCTAATCTCAGCCATCCGTCATTGCAGGCGTGCTTGGATGGCTTAGATCGTGCCTATGGTCGCAAACCAAGCATGTGCATTCTCGCCACCGACCCACCTCCCTACTGGTGCAAACAGCTTCTCTATGGGAGTCACCAACGTTGAGATACGGTGGCACAAAGAAGGCATGCGAGGCCACTTCTAATCTCGACCATCCATCATCGCAGGCTAGAACGGGCGACCCAGATCGGTCCGATGGACGTCCTGCAGGCATGAACGTGTATAATGGCGTCCCGCCTACCTACTAGGCCAATTGGCCACTCCATGCATGCCTCCCAAGTCATAAAACCGTTAGGGTGAAAGAGGAAGCTCGCAAGCCTTCCAAACCCTAATCCAACGGTTATTCCTCCATCAATCTCGTTCGTCCAAGTTCGCATGCTTGGATGAATAGCCTAGGAAGGGAGTTAGGTGGCAAACAAGGTATCACCGTGATCACCATCCTCCACACTTCCCCATGGCATAACCGGCCAAGGTGGGTCCCGCTCATGCGACCTCCGAACAACGCCTGAACATAGCTAGTTGAGTCACTTGAACTTGCAATCTTTTCATCAAGGTTGTAGGCTTCAAATATGTTAAACATATTTAATGCACCGCATGCATACAATATGCGCCTACAAACAACACGATACTTCACAAGTATCAATTTCCTTCCTGGGTTTTTCTTTCGAGCTGTTTTCTCCTCCCGAACGAGCTTAAAACCTAAATATTCCCGCGTTGGGAGATATGAAATTCTTTTCCGTATGGAATGGAGTGGCGGATCATCAAAATCCGAGTCCGTACTAGAATCCTACAACGATTCTAGTAAGGAGCGCTAATTAGAGTTTCTGGTGCAACGATCAACGGTTTCCCCTCCTCTCAAGATGCAAAATCTCGACCGTCGAAGGTCACCAAGCTAGCAAGCTTCCCGATCCTGACTTGCCAAGCTAAAACAACATGCTACATGTTTTCCAAAACACTCGAGACATCAATCATGTCACAAACTGGGGGATACATACTGGGGTATTGGTCTGGCGGTTTACAGCGTGCAGCGCACAACGCACCATCACAAGAACGTGTCAGGAAGTCATGGACGGTTAGTGATGATGGGAGAAGTGGGCAAGCCTGGTCGTGTGACACCAACACACTACTCCACTACTCCATCACTCCACTTTCTCCACTTCCCACGAGATACGAAGGTTGGTAGGCTCGGAAAGATACCTACTATTGTATAAAATGCAAGTGCACAGTTTCGACAAGCAACACAGGGCAAGCACAGGTCGAACCACAGAGACTTGGAGAGTGTAGAAGTTGATTCTAAATCCTGATTCAGAGAGTAACCAAAAGGGGTTTGTTTTTGTCGATACGACGATATGATTTTCAAGTGACTGAAATAATAAAAGTAAAAGATGCAAATAGCAAGATATGTAAACAATGATAATATGGATACTAGAGTATTCAAATCCACCAATAACCTATGATATGCATTCAACTTGTAATATTATTCTTGTCCTTATAGTAGATTCAAGTCTACCGTATAACTAAGGTGTTTCTCCAATGGATAATTTAATCACAACTAAAGTATTTCTCCAAAGCATTAATTGTCTAATTAAGCACAACTAATCTAAAGATCAATATTTGGTTAAGCATGAGTTGTAGCATAATCAACATAGAGATATTCTAACTACAATGGATACATGGCATACATTGTGAGAGCAAGATGTTGACAAACTTGGATTAAATTATATATTTAAACAATTCTAAACTTTCAAGAACAAGATACAAGATATGAATACATACCAATGAGATTAGGGCTTCATCTAAACCCTAGTAAATGAAACTAGAACATGAAGAACATTACAACAAAACTTAAATTTGATAAACTAACATGAACAAGCTATTCTTGGATGAGTTTTCAACACAACAACCCTCTCTATTTATACACAAAAAGTCTCTCACACTTGGGATCCGAATTTTTTGTAGCAACCACTCAACAATTAAACAAAACATGTTTTCTTAATTGATGGATATAATGGAATCCAATGGGGGTGAGGTGGATGTTTTGGAAAGAATCCAATGGGGGTGAGGTGGAAATGGATTTGGGTATTGGGTTTTGGATCATGGGTTTTGGATCATGGGTTGTTTAATCCCATGAATTTGTAAACAGGTTGCCACTGATGCGTGAGCGGGTTGCAACGCTTCCAACTTTCTTCTCTTTTGTCTTCTCAATTCTTCCAAGCTTTATTTAGTACTTAAAAACACAAAATTAATTAATACAAATATTTATTCTTGAAGATGGTAAGAATGCAGAATTTGGGATAATATATGACTTTGAAGCGCGAAAGATGAGTTAAGTGCCAATGAAAAGGTGTATGAATATGCAATATTTGGCACTCATCAAATACCCCCAAACCTGAATTTTACTTGTCCTCAAGTGAAACAGAAATCTAGAAATCCTAACTATACCACTGTCGCTGGTCTCTCGAATGCATTTAGCGTATGCACTAAGCCTTTAAACCCCTAGGTGTCCCTAGTGGACGAGTTGTAGTCTCGTGAGGGCCTGCCAAAGATGTACCCACAAAACCTTCTCCAATTTCAGAGCATCTATAGAAATGTCTTCGTCTTCGGTCTTCAACTGTAGATGATGAACTTCGGAATTTCGTAGAACCATGAAAATTTGTAACCAATATTTTTTTTTTTTTTTTTTAAGACCTGCTACACAGCTGATCATCATTTTTTTTTAGTGACCCGCTACACAACTGGTCATCAGATAACACACTACAAAAGACCCGCTCCACAGCTGGTCATCAGATAACAAAAAATGCAAAAGACTACAAAAGATCCTACAAAAGACCCGCTACACAGCTGGTCATAAAAAAATGCAAAAGACTACAAAGGATAACCTACAAAAGACCCGCTCCACAGCTGGTCATAAAAAGACTCAAGGCTAAATGCAACTAAATGCAAATACTCCCCCAAACCTAAATCTAACATTGTCCTCAATGTTTCAAAAGATAACAGAAACAACAACAAAACGTGAGAACAAAACAGATTCAAATGAAAGAGAATACCAGATGCAAAAAGGTTGGTGCTAACCATAATTGAATGAATGCTATGAAAGCAAAAAATATGAGCGCAAGACAAAAAGTTCGGTTAGCACACAAATATATCAACAAGATTCAAAATTTACCTACTAGATTATACAATGATGACTCCCCAAACACCAACAATCTAAAAAGTTGAGGATCAACCCAAAAGACAGAATGCGGAAACATCAACAGCCTTACATATTTATAACAGGACAACAATGCAAGTGAGACTGCATATGTGAACGAGTTACCCCCAAACCTAGATTTTTCAACAGATATACTTTTGGGCACAAAATCTAACAATTTCAGTGGTGCATCATGCACAAGATCTAGTTCAAAGTGGATTTTTTCATGGATGGATGGGGAGACATGAGTAAACTCGAACTGTGGCTCATCAAAGGTATTATATTTAGTTGCAAAATAGTCCAAGAGGACTTGAGAGGCACACAGTTCCAATCCAAAGCTTGGAATTTTCCACAAAATGGGTTTGACAACCTCTCGGTTTACCCTAAGACAGTCATGTTGTGACTTAAGCAACGAATCATAACTCTCCAAGTTATTTTTATCTGTGTTACTATATGATTCAGCTTTCCCTAAGTCAGAAACAAGTACAACATCATGCTCATGCTCATAAAACAAATCAATAAGACCCAGTTCACAATCATCCACTACAACTTTAGTTTCATGCATAGGAATATCACAAGAAACATCACAGTGTGACTTAGGCATAGAATCAGACACATCAAAGTTATTTTCATGCATAATATCATTGGTGTCTACAGAGGATTCAGCATTTTCTAAGTCAGACACAAGATATGTGTCATGCTTTTTTTCACAGGACAATTCCACAGGCTCAAGATCAGTATCACATGTATATGGAACACTAGAAGAAACATCATTCATTAAGGTCGAGGCAGAGAAGCCAAATGTCTCTAAACCCAAAGGTTCGACAATATTTTCAGCAAAAACATGTTCTTCTAACATAACATCATCATCATCCTCATCATCAAAAATACATGAATGCAATGTCCTATTCAAAACCCTAGTGTCTCTAGTCCAGTCATTTACCTCTAGATTAGGCTCATTTTTAACATTAGCAGCCTGAGTAGGACTAAACACACTATTTTCAGAATGCAATTCATTAGGACTAACATCATTTCACCCTGAAATTCCTCCCTCTCCTCATTTAGTGCATCAAGGATTTGACTCATTTTGAGTTCTAAACTCGCAAACCTTTGGTCAGTTAACGTTTGATATTGCACAAGGTTTTGATTAAATTCTAAAATTTCATTATGTTGTTCAATGAAAGGAGAGTCATCAATAGTAGGGAATTCATAATCAATGCTATATGGTTTATCATGCAATACACTCCTAGCATTATTTTGTTCGATGAGATTTTCCTCCACAGATTGAGAAGTACAAAATTGTTCAACTTCCCACTGTGGTGGATGATACATGAGTGCAGGGTCATTAGGGTCTATAAAATACTGATCGCAACCTTCGAAAGGTTGATTATGGTCCCAATGACTATCAGCTTTGTAATCTGTTGGCATTTCATATTTTGGATTTTCATGATATTCTCTAGATTGCCTAAAATCATGCAAAATATAGCAATTCTCAGCAGGATGGCCTAAGCCTCCACATAAGGTACAAGCATAGATTTAGGATTGCCTAGGACGAATTATATACGACAGATTCATGCATTTGCATTTCTAAAGCTGCAGTTCAGCTTCTAACTGGTCCAAAAGTGATGATTGTGAGAGTTGGGCACTGTAAAGGTGTTCATTTTCACCCTGTGGTGGATGATACATGTGTGAGTAGTTAATAGGGTCCATGTATTGATGCTCAGGACTGTGAAAATGTCCATAAAAATCCCTATAACTATTGACATCATGGTCTGTTGGAGTTTCATAATGTGAAGCATGCCCGTAAGCAAGCTCTATGATGGATTTGTTTCCATCCCCACCTGCAGACCAGAATCTGACATGATCTCTAACTAGCACTAGGCTTGTTGCAGAGATTGGGATGTACACACTGAAAACAGACCAATATATTTTTTTTCATTATTGGTTTTTTTTTTTTTTAAGCCCGTTCTCTAATTACCTCGGGCATACATTAGAAAAACAAAATAAAAGAAGAAAAATCATAAACGAAAGGGGAGTTCTATGCAATCGCAAACAAGGATGACTTCACCACAGTATACCTACTGATTTCTAGCAAACAAAAAGCATGATGGATCCACTTAGATTGTTTTCTAGACCAGCTTCTAATCCTTCGAAATGGAATTCGTTACAATCTGAGCAAACTCCTCTGGAATCAATCCGAGTTTAAGTAAATTGAATAAAGGTGAGGGAAGCTGCATGAGCTTTGATACCCAAGGCCTCACCGCATTCCAAGGAGGCGCAGTTACGCATTCAATTTACAGAAACCGTCATGAACTTCGAAGTATGCTTAAAGAGTAATCAATATTTTTCAAACGACTTTCCTACTAAGCTCGTTACCCTATAGGTCTCATTCTATTCCAAATTTTAAAGCTTAGGTTCGTGTATGTATCGTTTTCCTAAGGCGGTCAAGAAGAGAACGGTGATGAAATCCGAATCCCTTATCTTGTATGGCCAGTCCTTGCCCTTTACTAGGAAAATAAAGCAGCCGTATTCAATTCCTCAACATATATGCAAACGAAGGAATACAATAACTCGCTAACAAGGGATTCGCGAGTGTTTCGACAAATTTACCTCCCGTTCCAGACGGGGGATGAACCGTTGTTGTCGACTCGGGCCACGACTCCTATGTCATGAACGAACCCGAGGGGCCGAGGTGATATCGTAATCACCGTCCTTCTCTGCAAACAGTTGATATTTAATAATACCCTTTCGTAGGGTTTAAAAATAAAAATAAAAATAGAATGTCCAAGTCCAAAGTCCAAAATAAAGTGCAAAAGAAAAAGAAAATTACAAGAGTAGAGGAATCCTAATACAATCTAAAAATAAATAAAATAAACTTTTTTTTTTTTAATTTAAAATAAAAACTTCTTTCGCTTCCTTTCCTTCGCCTTTACAACAGCTACTCCGGCACCTGTTGAGCTCAAAAGAGGTAGTTAGGGTTTCGAAGTTTTAAAGCAAAAGCAAAAAATTTAAAAAAAATAACAAAAATAAGTGTAAAATCGACTGTGAATAGTTGTGCTGCTACAATGATTATGCTACAGTGATATGCGAACAGTAATATGTGAACAGTTCCAGGAGATGAAAAATGAACTACACCACTACCGAGTCCCCGGCAACGGCGCCAAAAACTTGGTAGGCTCGGAAATATACCTAATATTGTATAAACTGCAAGTGCACAGTTTCGACAAGCAACACAGGTCGAACCACAGAGACTTGGAGAGTGTAGAAGTTGATTCTAAATCCTGATTCAGAGAGTAACCAAAAGGGGTTTGTTTTTGTTGATACGACGATATGATTTTCAAGTGACTGAAATAATAAAAGTAAAAGATGCAAATAGCAAGATATGTAAACAATGATAATATGGATACTAGGTTATTCAAATCCACCAATAACCTATGATATGCATTCAACTTGTAATATTATTCTTGTCCTTATAGTAGATTCAAGTCTACTAGTATAACTAAGGTGTTTCTCCAATGGATAATTTAATCACAACTAAATTATTTCTCCAAAGCATTAATTGTCTAATTAAGCACAACTAATCTAAAGATCAATATTTGGTTAAGCATGAGTTGTAGCATAATCAACATAGAGATATTCTAACTACAATGGATACATGGCATACATTGTGAGAGCAAGATGTTGACAAACTTGGATTAAATTATATATTTAAACAATTCTAAACTTTCAAGAACAAGATACAAGATATGAATACATACCAATGAGATTAGGGCTTCATCTAAACCCTAGTAAATGAAACTAGAACATGAAGAACATTACAACAAAACTTAAATTTGATAAACTAACATGAACAAGCTATTCTTGGATGAGTTTTCAACACAACAACCCTCTCTATTTATACACAAAAAGTCTCTCACACTTGGGATCCGAATTTCACTGTAGCAACCACTCAACAATTAAACAAAACATGTTTTCTTAATTGATGGATAGAATGGAATCCAATGGGGGTGAGGTGGATGTTTTGGAAAGAATCCAATGGGGGTGAGGTGGAAATGGATTTGGGTTTTGGGTTTTGGATCATGGGTTTTGGATCATGGGTTGTTTAATCCCATGAATTTGTAAACAGGTTGCCACTGATGCGCGAGCGGGTTGCAACGCTTCCAACTTTCTTCTCTTTTGTCTTCTCAATTCTTCCAAGCTTTATTTAGTACTTAAAAACACAAAATTAATTAATACAAATATTTATTCTTGAAGATGGTAAGAATGCAGAATTTGGGATAATATATGACTTTGAAGCGCGAAAGATGAGTTAAGTGCCAATGAAAAGGTGTATGAATATGCAATATTTGGAACTCATCAAAGGTTAGGCTAAAAGACTTGTATAAATAGGTTCTATGCCCTATTTTCAACGACAACACAAGTCCAGACAATAGAAAACCAAGTGTTAATACCATCGTATTCAACACCCAGAGCATGCCTGCAACATTTGCTAGCCTGCTCAACCTTCTGTTAACAAGTCATCAAATAGCCTTCACCTTCATACTCTCAACACCTTCTTCGCTTCCCTCCCTAAGATCAACCTCACATCCTTCACCTCGTGACCGAAACAAATCTGGAACGGCCGTGTCTTCGGTTTAGGCCAGAATTGTACAGATTATCTCTCGAATCAAAGTGCTCATCGTGCAACACATTTGTTGAAGGTTTAAACTCACTTCTCATCCACACACACCCAAAATTACCTAAACCGGCAGAAGTAGTTTTCTCCCACAAATAATTAATTATTATAAAATTTAGAATTATTGTAAATATCATTTGGATAATATTATTGGATAGTAATAACAAAATGTAGATTTTATTAATAATACAAATTAAGGATTACTTAACAATAATATATACTTAAGGAAATAAAGTTAGATCAAATCAAATCTAGTATTAATAATAAAGTTAAACTTTGCATTATGATTAATTATGAATAACTTATATCAGTCTAAGAAATAAGAAATGTATGTAATAACAATAATTAAATATTAATACCAAACGACATGAGTGGTTATTTACTTTTAATAAGTTACATAATGAAATAAACAAATAGACACACTGAAAAATAATAATAGTAACAATTGGATAATAGTTATAACATTCAGTTATTTTAAAATAGTACTTGAATTTTAAATAATTATTTAGTTATAATATTATGGTTTCATTTGGAATTAAAATTTAATTTCATGTAAATAAATAAGATAAAATAAATTTTGAGGTTTAAATTGTTTAAAATGTTGTGAATTATATACATAGTTTATAAAGTAAAATCTTCAAGTTAAAACAATTACAATAGAATTTAGAAATTAATCAGTCATAGTGAGTTAGCACTTAAAAACAATCGAATTGGTTTTACTTATAATAGTCATTAAATTTCAGACGACGAAATTGTTTAAAATGATGAGAACTATTTATATATTTTACGAGGTAAATTTATTATAATTACCCCAGTTAAGATAAAAGTTGAAGACTAATTAATTTTAATAAATTAATAATTAGTTTATCTAGCACTGGAGAATAGTGAAGGTTGTGTTTTCTCTGTTCGTAGGAAGGCATTGTTGGGATTGGCCAACCTTGACAGGGCAACTGCATTCAGAGATGACTGATCATAGAAGTATAATTTAAATCTTTAGAAAACCGATAATTATAAAGTCACTTAGAAAGAATTGTAGGATTCTTCCTTGAAGCTAGAGATAAGTATTTTATAAAATAGAAATTAGCGTAAGAAACTCAGATTTTCCTATTTGATAGAATCTAAATCAGTATAGTTGAACCTAGAACTACAAATTTTAGATTTCAGTTGTAGAAGCCATATAAGTTTGTGCTTTATTTCCTATTGGTTGCGCTTAGGCAAGAGATGAGATTATTCTATAAGGTGGGGAGGTTTCAAGACTAGAAGGCAGTTCGATTTTCGAGGACGAAAATGTTTAAAAGTGGGGAGAATGTAATGACCGTCAAGCTCGTCAACGCTATTAGACCGGTCAAGTGTCGATTTAACCGATAATAACTCGATTAGTTTAACACGAGCGTTAATTAAAAGAAATTAATCTAACAACGATTTAAATTCGTTAGTGCCTCTTTATTAGTTAAAGTCTTGGTTTAGTCAGCTGCTAGCTTAGGGGGTGCTACATGAAAGCCACTGCAAGTGATAGCTTAACCTGACAACCAAATATGCTATGCAAGTAGTTCAGACAATTCGTCGAACATTTCAACTGTACTTTGTTCACTGAGATGTTTTACAACAAAACCCCAGTGAACCACCTAAAATTGCCTTCGTCACCTGCTAGAATTAAAACAAGAGCAACCCTTCTAACCCAATACTGATTTTAGTCTACCAACAAAGATCAAAGTTGACCAATTTTAGTCTACCAACCCAATACTGATTTCATCTCTTAGGCCTATTCCTATGGGTATGCCAAATTCATGTATTTGGCATATATGCACCCACTATGGGTATGCCAAACTGCCAAACTCATATGCCAATATGTTATTTCTGGCATATTGGCATACGCGACAGAGTCTTTAGCGAGCGATAGAGTCTGTGTCGCTTTGCTGAGCGATAAAGTCTTTATCTCCAGCGATATTGTCTTTATCTCCGAGTAATTATATATATATATATATAAATAAATTCTCATTCTCTCCTACTTTTTCATTATTCTAATACACTTTTATATTTAAAGGGTCCCACTAAATATATTATATCACTATTTTTTTGGAAAATCACATTTCAATTCATTCAAACCAAAATAGTGATTACATGATTGCTTACAAGATTATCAAAAACACCAAAATACAAGATAATCAAAACCCAAATACAAATGATGACACCAATTGCAAATACATCGCGAAGAGAAAGAGCCATGCACCGCAAAGATATCCAATTTTTGTACCAGTAGTATTGACGAAAGATGGTGTGAACCGGAATCAACTCCAACCATTTGAAATAATTATCTTCTTCTTCAATAAGAGATGCTCCAAATAAAATGGAGTAATTTGCCTAAAATCTTGTAGATCCAAACGAATCCGGATGCCCTAAATCCCTCTTGTTGAAGATGAATCCAAAGCGAATCTGAGCAGAATCATTGATGTTCTTGATGAATCGAGAATAGCAAGCCAAGAAACACCATGGAGATTTGAGAGAATCGCTATTAGAGAGAACAGAAAATCGTCCCAAAGAAGAAGAGAATATCGCCCAAATAGCGAAGAAATGTGTCCATAGACACCAAAAATAACAAAAACAAAACCTAAAACTACAAATTATTCTACTTTTATTCATAAAAAACAGAAAATTCTTGCTCAGATTTAGTCCTTTCTGAGCAAGAAGATGAAGAAGCTCTAGAGTTTTTTTTTTCTCTTTTCTTTTCTTAGGAGAGAGAAGTGAGAGAAAGCGTTTTTCAATCTAGGGCTAAATATATTATATTACTGAAACTTTTATAAATATCCCACCACACAAATACAAATATATTTTTTATTTATTAGGGTCCCACTCAACACAATTAAATATATATTTTTAATTAAATTTGACATGTCTACCATAGTGACGCAAATGGTTTGGCATGCCAAACACCATTTTTTTGCCATAACCATAGGAATAGGCCTTAAACAAGTTTGTTAGAGATCCATTTTCCTTAAATTACTACCATGATGGCTGTCTAAAATATCATCATGTGAATCAATACAGTATCTGGTTTAAACTATGGAAAAACATTTCACTCCAACATCCTTGGGCACAAGAAAATCTTGATGACTATACAAGACGGATATATCTCATCAACTTAAATTCCAAGTTAACCAGCTAAAATGTGTCCCAAAGTATCCGTGTCAAATTACATCGTAGTTACTGAAATGTGTTAAATTCTTATCGATAAAAAATTTGAAGCTAACGAATTTCAAAATCAGGTCAAACTCATTTGTTTCGTAACTCAAAATTTTTACTGGTCATTTGTTTAGTAACTCAATAATTTTACTATTGTATTATTACAGTGAGGTCGTCAGGTGAAACAGGCTTGAGTAATGCGTATATGGACATAATAATATGGTTAGGTTAAAAGGAAACTGGCTTAGATTTGCCAACTTTACAACTGAAGGAGTACACAGAAGTTCGCCACTACTAAGTCAAAAAAAAAATGAGGCAATGCTTCAGATATTCATGAAGAAGATAAGCGTCTGTACGTCGTTATAATAGAAAAATAAGGAAAACTCTGGAACTTGGACAATTATCATAGTCCAAAACTTGGACAACAGATCCAAGCCTTGATCATTCCCCTCTTCACCCCATTATCAATCTCGATATTAGAATTATTTCCCTCTCTATCGCTCAAATTGTGCCACATCATGTCTAAATTTTGGACTATACCAGCTGTCCCAGTTGTAGTCACTCCCGAAAAATAACGTGACAACAAAAGAGAAACATGAGGTTCACAAATGCTGTTGTCATATATCAAGTCAGCTTTGGATTTAGTGACACAAACCGCAATATATGGAATAATCCAACGGTTTGGAATTTAAACGCAATACAATTTAAATATAATAATTGTGACGAGGAAAAAACGAATGCAAATGATAAATATCTTGATGGCCTCGATTTTAGAGAGAAGGAGACAGATAAAAAGGATAGCCAAGAGATGTGGATGAAAAGCGCAAAGGAAGGTTTCTGCACTTTTCGCCACATCAGCACACTAAACTATCAGAATTGCTTAACGAGCGCGACACGCGTACGTTAGTTAAAGAGAACAAAAACAAAGGAGATTTTAAGAGAGAGATATGAAAAGATTCTCAACCATAAGAAAGGAGTAGGTTTTTAAAAATAAAGAAAATTTAGAGGCCACAAGTTTGTTTCTCTAGGGTTTTCTATGTGCTTTAATGTGCTGGATTTCCAATAAAGAGAAAACAGGTGTCGAAATTCTTTTGGAGGTTCAAGTCAATTTTTGTTTAAAAGATAATAAGTGGCTAGATCTTTCCTATCTACAAATTTCAATTAATTAACGTTATCTTTTTTTTTTTTTTTGTGGGTTGGGGACCTTGTGGTGGTTAAGTCATACTGGGACCAACCCCATCTTGTTTTACAGGAGAAGGTGATCTTTTCGAGATATATTTGGCCGGCTCTTGCTATGCCCAGGCTTACCAAATTTGATATTCGTTATTGCCAGCTATTAAATGTACTTTGGAAGTGTGATCGATCGTCTTTTTTGTTCCAAGGAGAGAAACATCAGATATTTTTCTCTGGCCCGTGTTTTCTCAAGCTGGAGTGTAGTTTTATTTGTCACAAAGTATGCTAACTAGGTGCAGATTTTATGCTTTTCCCAGGCCGTCTACACATCTAAAGGCGGGTTTTAGTGTTCTATGGTTACAAAAGAATTTAGTTTACAGAAGATTCTGGTTATGGGATTCGGTTAGGGGAGTTATTTGAAAATCACTTAGTTATAAGCTTTGTTTGTTTGGGATTCTCTTTGCAAAAATTTCTTATTCCTGTTGTGTAGAGCAACCCCTATGACAAAAACAATGGAACGTCTCACTTATCCAAGAATTTTTGTTCACGGAACTAGCCGTCTACAGCGTTTTGCTAAAATTGCTTCTTATCCCTTCCCTCTTGCGTGGAGCAATCCCTATTATGACAATAAACAATGAAAAATCTCACTTATCCAAGATTTTTGAATAGACGTAAAAGAGATTATAGAGGTGGAGCTGGAAATCTAGTTACAGGGAGGCGAAAAATTACGCTAAGCAAGATAACAAAAATCAGTTTTGGAGCCCATATTATCAAAATTGAAAAGGCTTGGGAGCAAGCCCAATAGGATAGGCAACTTTCGACCGTTATCATGGTCTAGCTCCGCCTCTGGATGTGAGGATATTCCTCTAGATGAATCCAGGAGATTGAGTGGACAATCAAGAACTAGGATATTCCTCTAGATTAATCCAGGAGAGTGATCGAGGACTATATGAGTGTTCAAAGAGTGGAACATTTTTATTTTTTTGGGAAATATACCTCTTAAAATATATCCTTATTAAATTTAAAAAATACCCATATTTTATAAAAGTGGAAGCAACTGGCACAAATTGGTTCCATAAGTCTATTCAACTTAATACAAGTTAACTCAAACAAATGTTATTATCCTTGGCCGGCTCTTACTATGCCCGGGCTTACCAAATTTGATATTGGTTATTGCCGGCCATGAAATGTATTTTGGGAGTGTGATCGATTGTCTTTGTTGTCCAAGGCAAGAAACATTTATGGTGGGTTTGGATATAGAATTTTAAAGATGAGATTCATGGATCCAGGGGATTTGGTGGAATTACGTTTCCCTCGCTACATTTGGTTGCCCAAATCCCTGGAATTACGTTTTCGACGGGATTCACTTTTCCAGCAAATCCTCCATATGGAGTCCGACCTCCCCCCCTAAGATTTGCTGGGAAACTTATCAGGGGATTTATGAACCCACTTTTTTTTAGTACAAATCCCATATATATATACAATTTTAAGCTTCTTAGGGCAATGTCAAAGAATACATGGACTTTAACACAAGAAAATTTTATGAATCCTAGGAATCTCAACTACGTTAGCAAACATACGAGGGATTTACATGAATCCCAGAATTTGTAATCCTGTGGGATTACAAATTCCTGGAAATTGTGAATTCTGCAACCAAACCCACCATTAATATTTTTCTCTGACCCGTGTTTTGTGAAGTTGCAGTTTATTTATTCAAAAGACGATTTTGTTAGGCCTAGCCCTGGTTAGTAAGTTCACCGATTGTACGTTCGTATCGACCGAATCCGTATCGTATCGACCGAATCCGTATCGTATTAGTTTTAGGAATTTTCAGCCAAAACCAAATTATATGCGTATTTTCAAATTACCGAAGGGAAAATTAGGCTAAGGCAAAAAAAATAAATTGTTCTTATTGTCAAGCCCAATATATTTTTCGATTTCTATGATACCCATAATTATTTGAAATTATGAAAAAAGAGAATAACAAGACATAAGTACCATTAATATTAATATTTTTACTTGTAAAACAAAGAAATCTTGGATTTTCTATCTGCTCAGTAAAGAGTCTACGCGTCCTATCTTTTTAGGGGTATGAATATAACGCATCTAAAAAAAACTTCCTTGGAATTTTCAAGTTTATCTCGATTGAAAGCTTTTAAAGAGATCTATACAACGAGTACAAATAACAATATCAAATTTTAGTTTTTAATGAGAAAGTCAGAGGGGTGATTATTTTTAAATCACAAATATTGAAAATTGGATGCATGACGAATTATGCAACCACCAAAAAGGAGCCACTACAAGGATGAATGACACATTATGCAACCATATTTTGCTTCATGCATCCATTATTTTGGTTATGCATCCACTAAAACGAGGTATATACTTAAAAAATAACATTCAAAAAAAAAAGTGTAACGACTTATATAGTCGCCACAAAGAATGCGTAACATATTACGTAACCATATTTTGGTTTATGCATCCAATAATATGGTTATGCAACCACTAATGTATATGCCTATGACACAACTGTTGATGGCGAGCTTTCGACAAGGACATAAATTGTAAAATTGCTCTTCCCAGGTTGCAGAAGTGTAATGTATCCTTGACCCAACATCAAGATTAAGGATTTGTATCTACAACTTGTATTCCGCAAGAGATTCAGTAATGCATATACGACCTCCGATTTAACCATCGCATAGTATACATATATATATATATATATATATATATATATATATTATAAGGGACAATGGTGTTTTTTCCATATGGACGGTTCTCTACATTTGGCACACATAAAGGACGGTCTAGATTTAAGTTTTTCAATCTACAATTTTAGCATATAAAGAAGGGTTGAGATTGAGCCACAGATTTAAGATTTGATCTAGATTGTGCCACATATTTAATAAGTTTTTTAATTTCCTCTCCACCTTCCCAATGTCATTTATTTGGGAGTTACTTTTCCCATTTAATGTGAAACAATTTCTTATATTCTAAATTTTAACTTAATCTCTTTCATAATAAAAATCTATATTTTTATGTTGTATTTTGTGATATGGATTTTGTTTCTTCGTCTGCACTTAAAAGAGATTCAAAAATATGATTGTTCTCTATTCATTTTTACTCTTATATTAGGTTTCCTAATACCCATATCATTTAATCTTTTTTTTTTCTTCTTTTTTTTTAAATTTTTTTTTTTTGGTGTTGTCCAACTTAACTTTGACTTCTTCGGCCAAAATCAATAAGATTTTCATGGAGTGAAAATAATTAACGAAGAAAGCGCAGGTTCCATCGTTATATTCCTTAGAATTTTTTAAATATTTTTTCAACTGTATTGCTACTTCTGCTAGAGAGTTTCAACCTCTTACTTGGACTAAGTCATATACATGTTGGTATCAAAGGGATTGAGGATTCCTGATTATATAGTTTTTTTCTTTATATTATATGAACCTTGAAATTACATCTCTTCAAAAAGAGTATTTGTTTTTCTTAAATTTGAGATAACAAAAAGTGGTTATATATATGCAATTGACATAAATTTGAGTATTAATAAAATACATCTCCTCAAAGGGACTCATCCTTGGATGTAGGCACAATTTTTCCGAACCACGTTAAATATGTGTTTATTTTATTGTTCTTCAATTCGTTTCCAAACCCTAACTACACATCAATTCATTGTGTTTACTGCCTAGAAGTAATTTTGGGTACAAACATGGATATTTCTGATTTACCTGAAGCCATTGTCCTTTAAGAATTTTATAATTACTTACTACCATGTCTCAAATAAGGTTCATTTAATTTTAAGCATAATATTATACGGTACATGCATATCTTAAAAAAAAATTCTTTTTTTTGGGGGGGGATTGTCAGACAAAACTACATTTCCGAGAAACAACCATTTTGGTTTTGGTATACTGTTTATGTTGTGGATCGTTAGAATCCTTCGCATTAGATTTGTAAAGCATTACTGTGTAGGACTCTGACAATAAGCAAAAGTTTTACTGACACGAAATCTGAAGGTAAGTCGTTTTTAAGATCCATACTTTCCCATCCTAGCTCCTGAAACTTCAAGAGGATGTGGTTAGTTTTGAATTATATTAGATGAAACAACTGCATTAGAACATGAAGAACCATTGATTGACCAGCTTATGCCTACTGATACCCGTATGAGGATTTGATTGGCACATCCTTGGTGTAGATTTAAATGATAGTCATATGAGGATTTGATTGGCACATCAATCGTGTAGGATTTTAAAATCGAATGATCACAGAGCACCCTCTCATGTGTTACTGCACAATCTTTGCTTGGAATATGAAGGTATCAATCATATTTTCATGCATCGCTTATAAGATTTATGATTAAAGAAAGTTTATTGAAAATTCCATACACCAAGAACATAAAAATGACCAAAAAATACCCTGAAAATACATTACCTCCCTCTTAGGTTGATCGCCGACAGAATAGGAATTTAAAAAGGCTACCATAATTGGAACACGTTTTAGGTTTAACATCCGTTCAGTACCAATAGAATCTAGCATACTGCGCTAATTTTCTTTGCAGGTTACACTGATAAACCCAAATGTAAAAACTGATAGAACTATTCAAGCAATGACAAAGGGAGCCTAAAATCGTATGATGGGAAAACATGAGCAACTATGGGATTTCTTTACTGGGAGACACAGATGTAGTTGAGTTTTCTGGGTTAACGTATACCAATTGGCACTCTAACCGAATTAATAACAATATTGTTGGAGATTCACTTTAATTATAAGTAGGAATACTAAAAAAATTACAGTAAATCAAAATAATTCAAATGCATTCACAGACATCATCGCATGATTGCAATGGGTAGATAAACGGTAAGTGATAATTTGGCGGTATATCAATAGTACTATCACATTCTACAACTTCAGAAACATAAAACAATGATGGAAAAAGGTTTTGTTGCAGATAGATCGACCATCAGGTCCATCACACTAACAACTAATGATATAAAGTAATATATATGATACAAATTCATAGTATTGCGAAATCGTCACAATAAAGATGTCTTATTCCACATTGAACTCCTAAGGAGTATGATCTACAATAATATAACTAATCAAACAAGTGAAGCAAACATTCCGAAGAACCAAAGCCCGTGCCGTAACGGCATGGGTTATATCCTTGTATATATATATGTATGAGTGGGGTATTTCATTACTGGTTCCACTAGTGGAAAATAGGCAATCTGAGACATCATGAAACGACACAAAGTAAATATGGAGATGTCACCACATTCCAAAAGTGTCGTTGACTAAAGTCAAATTGTATTGTATTAAGAATTTTGTTGACTTCTACAACGACGCAACTAGTTTATTGCTGACTATAGTCAAACCGTCGTTCCATCAGAACTTTCATTGACTTGTACAACGACAATTCAATAATATCCTTTCTGTGATTATTGTATGGTCAGGATCCACTCTTCTTAACTATGGACGGGTGGAGATGAAACATCTCAAACTCAACCTTATCTACATCTTCACTAAAGAAGAGAGAGAAAGACCTAATCTCTTCCTCTTCCTCCCACCCTCTTCTCTCTCTTCTCGCTCTTTTTTTTCTCTTTTTTATTTGACTCTTCCTGAATCCCTGATTTCGGTTTCACTCCTTATCAAACTCACTTCTCCGTTGTATATCTCCGATCGAATTCATGGTAACTCTTCCATCCCTCTTCTAACTCCAAATAAAACCATACATAAATCGATTTACGATCCAGGGTTTTCACTTCTTCTTCTCAGTCGCTTTTGTAGAATATTGAAACAAATCTAGGGTTCTATTTTTCTTCTTCTTCTATTAATTAACGTTGGGGTTTGTAGTTAGGGTTTGATTTTCCGATCTGATTTTGTACTATGTTCATGTATTTTTTTCGATTTTTGAAGTTAGGGTACAAATGATAAAGTTTGGATTTTAATTATGAGTAATTGTTGGTTTTGGGTTTTAATATTTTTATTGTTTTTTGAATTGCAAATTTTTTTATACGGGTATTCTTAATTGTTGGATTTATAATTCTTGTCTAATTTGATTGTCTTACCTTGCACATATATTAACTTTCTCAATCTTTGTTGCTCATGTGAACCTTATTGCAATGTAGTGTGCCTCGGCCGAGTCAGCCGAGTTACTCGCGAGTAACCCGGGTATCGATCTTTGGCCGATACGATCCTCAAAAACTCGGCCGAGCAGGGTCTTTTCTATATACTCGCCGAGTTAGTCGTGACTCGGACCGAGTTATTCGGCAGACTAGGATCAAAATTGTTCCCAAACCACTATATAAAACCCTAAAATCTAAAACCAATAGTGGAGGCAGAAGTAATAGCCAGCTTTATAAGTTTCTACTTCTTTTTGGATTATTTTTTCACCATTTTTCTTCTCGTTCTTCTTCCACATCACAAACAGTTCACATACCTAGAAACTATATGCACAGGTATGGCTTACCGAGTTACTCGTTCTGGATCATCCAGGATCGGGAAAAGCTCGGGGATCGGTCCCCAGCCGAGCCAGGGCCGATCCCCGAGTCGTACTATATTTCCTTATTGTTATACGGGGTTTCTTAAGTATTGGAGAGTATGAGGTGATCATTAGGTAATTTTCCTACTATTTTTCAAAATTTTGAATATCTATTTTGTATCTATAGTTATCTGCATTTGTTACCGGATAGATTCACCGATACCAATTACTATTTCTGTTGTGTAGGCTTTTGTTACAGGGCATCAGTGAAAGGTCTCCTATGTTGTAGAACGCTGAACAAAGATGAGTTATGTATGCATTTATGCACCCTTTCCGAGTAAACAGTATAGCTTCAGTAACTTGAATTGGCATATCATGACTTGAATTTTGAGTTTCCTGATTTTCTTTTGGGTTTGCAGCTGGGCAAATGCTATTCTTAGGCACCCTCATTTGACGATGGAAGCCTGCTACAAAGATTTTGTCTGTGTGAAGAGGTATACATTGCATCTGTTGCTTTGTGTGTGTTGGTATAGGATATTCTTAATGTATTACTTGCAGGAATTTCTCTGTTATCTTGATATGTTCTATTTTTACAGCCATACACCACATATCATTTTCTTTAGATTTGTTTAGGTTGATTAATTAATCATGAATCTCTTAATGAGATGTTCTATGTATTAACAGCCAGGATGAATGGAGTGCAAGCTTATCAAATTTTTGTGCATACATGGACCGGCAGGGTAGTGCTCGTTTCTTGTTTTTCTGAATCATGTAAAGTTATGTAAGTTCCGTATCTTGTGTACAATCTTGCTATGTTCGCTAATACTACACATTTTTATTGCAGCACTGTTTCACTTGAAAGTGGGCCTTCTGGTTCCTTAACTGGGATATTGAATCCTTAGAGGCTTGTACTCTCTGGCATCATGTTACTGGAGGGGTAAGGTATAAGCATATATGATGCTTTAATTTTGATTTTTAAGACCTTTAAGATGGCCTGAAAGATATTTTTGTTAATATTACTGGTGTGATATTCTAAGTACTTATGTAGAACAATTATCTATTCAGATAGTTTACCTAGATTATTGGGGTTTACTGGAAAGAGAGCTAACTAGTTCCATAGCTAGGGGATATTGAAGCTTTAGAGGCCTACGTTTTGTGCTTTAGAGGGTAAAGGGTATCTATACCTTTGGTGAGGTTTGTTGTCTTTCAGGTAGACGATAATTCATTGAAAGATGTTGTTTGTTCAGCTCTTGACGTGATGCATCCAATGGGTTTCATCTGTATGTTCTTCCTGGTATATGTTGTTACTCACTTGTTTGCTTCTTTCAGATTTTTATACTTACTTGATTCCATTGGTTAACATCCTAATATATGTTGTTCTGCAGCTACAAGTTTGAGTTCCCAACACCGGATGACAGACCAGGGGTCCTGTTATAAGTTTCAGGTTTGTTGCAAAATTCCGCTAATAAAGTTTTTATGTAACTTATTTATGTATGGTTGCTCCATCTGGTTACTTATCTGTATGTTCTATATAGCTAGATGAATGATGTCTAGATTACTTTTCATGTGAGCACGTTGATCACGTTGCCACTGTGGCCAAACCACAAAAAAGCACGACAGTTGTTGCTTACACATATTTAGTTCCTTGAAGCTTCCAGCGACGTAGCCTAGATTTATTCTGTTTCTCTTTGTTAGTTTGCATCTTTGCTTACCGTACTAGGCACCAGTTTTAAAAAAATATGATAAAATAGAGTAGTTATTACATAAACCCAGGTTCTTGTTAGATTCTCTAATATACTGTCCAGCTATGTTGTAAAAGGCGAGTGCCTTTGGCGTTTAAGCTCCAAAGACGCACTAAGCGCATCACCAGCGCCCGAGGAATCAAATTCTACAATACATTCCACTCCAGCGCCTTAGGCGAGCGAGTATGGCGCTTTAGGAGCCTTGAGGTCTTGAGTATGTCACTAAATTCTATCATGTTTCATGTTCTTTTTCTTTTTTGTTATTTTCTTTGTTTGGATTTATTTGTATGGAAATAAAGCTGGAATCATTTACTTAGGTACATTGATCTGGCGGAATTTATAGCCTTAGAGTGCTGCAATTTGGTTCCATGCAACCTATACATGGAACAACTATATTAACACTAACTACAAAGACATCATTCTCAAAACTGGTCCTTTCTGACTTCAAATGAATTTTATTATTACTACCTTTTAGTGACTCGAACAACCCATTATCTCTAAAGGATTGAAAAAGTCATGTCATTTGGTTGAAAGAAATCCCAAGAAGAATCAATATATTTAAACTATTTATACTCTCAGTGGGTCAGGTGGCATCCTAGAGGACATGGAGTCTTGGCAGGGTAAGAGGATGACATTGTTTGGTTATGGAACACCGATAGAAATGCGTATCCGATTATGTTCTTTAATAAAGAACAAATATAAGTTTTTTGCTTATAACACTCTGCATCTTGAATGCCTTTGGACAAATATAAGTTTTTTGCTTACTTCTCTTTGCTTAAGCCTATTCGAGTTTTATTTTTCCCAAAATGTTTTGCAGTTATTGTTAGGTAAGTTCCATTCGGATGAATAGGCTTGGTTTGAACACACTTAAAACTGTAGAATCAAGGGGAACTCTTAGAATCAACTGGCTTGGTCAACCTCGCTACACGAGTGAACCAGTTTTCTAGTCACCACTTTCATCTGCAATATCTGAGGTGGATAGTACTTTTTATTCTCTTACTCGTTCATATTTCATCAATCTTCGTGGTGTGCTAGTTGAAATTTTAACTTAAATTTGATACATTTTGCGATGAATTGTTCGGGTTATGTAGTGCTTACAGTGCACAATGAGAACCGATCTCAATGCACTGCTGAAAAGATCTCTAGCAATCCTTGTGATATTTGCTTTACAACTCTGGATATTTTTTGTTAAATACTTTGAATATGGAGTGTTTTTGGTGAGTATTTTTGATTTGATATCTCCCTCTGCTTCTAGTCTAATTCCATCGATGATTTGTTCTTCCGTTAAAGCATATACGACTTGTTGCTCATTTGGATGATTAAGGAAGACATCCACTTCCACTATTATTTACATACTTTAAATTAGAAAAATAAAGTATTTTTTTTTCCATACCTCCCTATATTAATAACTCCATATATTAATAATTTTGTGAAGTCCCAAGACTATTAATGTATGGAGTTTTTATTGTACTGTGATATGCGTTGGGGTATTTTTTTATCGTTGGACCTTGGTAGGACGGATTATATATGTTTCTCTGTTGTACGTGTTTCATTGCCAATTAGCCCATCCATTGAATATGAATATCTGACAGGGTGCATCATACATATATTGTGTTAACTGTTTGTCAAAACAGAATAACCTAACTTTGTTATGTTATTTTATGTACATCATGTCTGCTAGATTAGAGCACCCATTGGTTGCTTGACCTTTACACGTGTTCCTCTTAGAGTGGTACAACCTGTACTTAATGTTGATAGGTGTTTAAAAATACCTCTCTAAGTATCGATTGGTTATGCTTTCTTATCTAGTTTTCTTGCGAAATTATATTATTAGCTTTCTTTTATATTTTATTGGAATTTTGGAGCTTATTCCCGAAAAGAACAAGAAATCGTCCAATTGGCCACAAAAGAGGCAGAATTATCATTGCATGGGAAACCACTATTGGCAGTCGTGTGGGCGTGAAGAAGCAACCAGCTGAAATCCGTTATGGATTACTGGAGGCTGCCAAAGAAGGTAGCCATTTGATTCTAAACGGGTTTACTACAGGCACCCACTCAATTTATAAAGGGTCACCTGCTTCTACATTACTTCCTAAAACTACAGAAGTTGGTCGAGATTTTCATAACTCATTGTTCCCATTCCATCTCAATCATGAAGACCACCTCTGCACCAAGTCCTTATCGCTGGCAAGCCTAATGTCACGATGGCTCATCAGTTAAGGTAAAGACATTGTGCGTTCAGAACTTGGAGAAGATGATTATTAGCCAAGACAAGACAGGGATGAAGAACAGATTGATGCCATTGATTCTCGTTTCTGAGTGGCAAGGATTAAAATGTATTCGAGTGTTTGAGGGTTTGTAATGACTGGAATTTGACAATATTTCCAAGCACGTGACTAGCCCAACAGATGGTGAGACGTGGTGCTTGTGGAAGCTAAGGCAAATAACTGAAGTATGACATGTCAGGATATCCACCATATCTCATTTATTAATATGGAAACAGAAGAAAGAAATTTATTTCAAGCAGCTGCCTCATTTCGTCTCTCTGTTGAGTAGCTGAGAAGATAAATGGGAACAATAATTAAATGACAGAAAACACACAGAGAGGTACAAGTTCGTGGTGATGCCTTGGTCTTGGATGTAAACTAAAATCAGGTCGAAGAGTTGCTATTACAGCCATGGTTGTGCCGTCGATTCGATTGTGAGACTGGCCCAACATATGGTAAGACGTGGTGCTTGTGGAAGCTAAGGCAAATAACTGAAGTGTGATGTGTCAGGATATCCACCACATCTCATTTATTAATATGGAAACAGAAGAAAGACATTTCTTTCAAGCAACTTCCTCATTTCGTCTCTCTGTTGTGTAGATGAGAAGATAAACGGGAACAAGAATTAAATGACAGAGAACACACAGAGAGGTACAAGTTCGTGGTGCTGCCTTGGTCTTGGCTGTAAACTAAAATCAGGTCGAAGAGTTGCTGTTACTGCCATGGTTGTGCCGTCGATTCGATGGTTGTGTATAAAGATCATATATGAATGGAGATGGGATGATGATGGACCAGCAACTAAGAGAGAAATGGATATTGAAATGAATACAGTCTGCAGTCGATTAGTGAGATGGGTTTGAGTAATGACCAGGAGACGTTGTTGACAGCATCATTGATCGTTTTGAGGGTCTGGCATGGATTATTGTCTGGGGTTTGTATGTTGGATGGTGGAGCAATACTTATGGCAGCAACTACGATGGTGAATGAGGGTTTTATTGCAGGAAGCAATCGAGTAGAGATGGTGCTAGGATGGTCATTGAGTTGTTGTTGTGGACAAACTTTGTCTGAGATGATAGTATTCGAGTAATGAAGGGCAATGGCATCATATTTTCGAAGGAGATGTGGTCGAACAGTTTCTACTGGTGGTGTTGTACGTGTTTAGTTGTGTGTTGGCTGAGCTAGGTGCAATGGGTGGCATCTGCAATTGATTAAGTGCAGCTGTTGAGCTATTAGGTATCAATCAAGCAGGTGAAGAAGGTCATCTGGACATGGAATGAAGAACACTCTCAGGTGCCGAGATGGACGATCAGAGAATTGAAGAAATTTTCTATCAGTCGGTGGAGCAAAATCCTTGAGAGGGAGTTGGTTTATCTGCCTCGAATTTAAGCTACAAAGAAGTTGAGATGAGTGCGGCCGGTACTGGTCAGAAGTTCAGGGAGTATTGATTGGCGTTGGTGGTTTTGCTCCGGAAGTAGAAGTCAGTGAACAAAAACATTGTTTGTCTGGAGAAGGTTTAGGGGTCTCATTTGGGTTTGATTGCTCGATCCATGGTTACTCGTTTAAGCTGCTATTATTTTGGCAAAGATTAAACCAACATGGAGAATTTCGAGTTTAAGTGGGAATGGAGGATATTTGTTGGCTGTTATGTAGTAATTGTTCACGATGATGTCTGATTACTCGCTGAAGCTGCTGGATGGTCACAAATGGAGATTTGTTCTGCCGGAGAAAGGAGGTGCTCAGATGGGACGAGTTCCAGAAGACCCGAGGAATGGAAGTTGCGGCCGGTGGGTACCAAGTTTTGGACGAACAGTATAGCAACAGGGTTGCGGTTTGATTTGGGTAACTTTTGGACCGGGCCTTGCCAGATTTATTAAGTCTTGATAAATTCCTTCGCAAGAGATATATAAAGGGAAAAGAGAAGCAGACAATGGGGAAGCCGGAGGCGGCACTAAGCCGTGAACGGAGAGAATAGGGTTTAGTTTTACTTTTCCCATTTTTTCATTTTCTATTAGCTAGCGATTTATTTTGATTGATTTATGGTTTTTAGAGAAATCCATGTCTAGCTAATCCATGTTAGGGTTTAGGTAGAAACCAATTTATTGTGAAAACTCTACATTGATATATGCTTAATAATGATTTGATTGATTAATAGTTTTTCTTCACATAGCTTGGTGTTTAATCGTTTATGTGATTTTCTTGATTATTTATGCATTTGAATTGATATTTCGTGCTTCGGTTAAATCCCTAGACGTGGTATGCAAGGATTGATAGGTAATGCTTTAGAATCACTATTCATGAAGCGGAGAAACAATATTTGAAAAGGCATAGAATATATTTTTAACGATTAATAGAGTTTGAATAATTAATTGGTGGAAACCGAAAATCCTAATAACTCATTCTCTATTTTGGTTATGTCTTTATTATTTATTATTTCATTTCGTCCCAAACATCTTAAAAATCATTAAACATCATCTTGTTGATTACTTTGTTTTTGGTATTCGTTGGTAGGGTATTTCACACTCCTCGTGGGAACGACCCGCATTTGTTATCGATACTACAATTGACCCGTGCACTTGCGGATATAACTAGGTTTTATTTAATCGTTAATTTGGTCATATAAAATCTACATCAAGTTTTTGGCGCCGCTGACGGGGAGTGGTTGCATAATACACACTGACTGATATCAATTTTTGTATATAGCTTATTATTATTTTATTTTGTATATAATTTATTTTTATTTTTCTTTTAGATTTGTTTTAGTTCTTTTTACCCAGTTCGTTTGAATATTTTCTAGGTAAGGACCACTTGGAAGATCCACTAGAGGTTTGCTTAGCACATTTTGGGTATGATTTTGATGATGATAGTGTTATTTGTGAAGTCAATGCCTTATTAGACTCCACACCACTGCTAGACACTAATAAATGGAAGCCCAAACTAGAACCTCTATTTATGTCTGAGTCTCGACTAGTTCCATCAGTCGAGAATGGTCCGACCTTGACCCATAATCCATTAAGTTCTGATATTTTTTTGTCTTGATGATATTGATAATGAAACCATTTTACATAATAATGGGTCTATGAGTCGTGATACTATTGGTCCAATGAGGCCTTGTTCGGGAAGTGAATTTGAACCAACATATGTTTGTGTGCCCGACTTAGCTGAAGTTGAACCAATATCAGTCGTGGAAGTTATTTCCGCTGACTTAGAACCTTATTTAGGGAGTACAAAAAATGTTCAATTCTTTAAACAATCTTTACTAATTATCTGCGAACCTGATTTACTTCATATTCAAGGTTCGAATTATGTTTTAAATAAGAATGAATTCAGTTTTATCTCTCTAGGTACTAATCATTATTACTACAGGATCATCTTTTCAGCAAAACTGATTAGTTGGGTTGATCCCTAACTTTTCAGACTTTATATATATGATTTGCAGCGTACTTTGGGGTACTAATCTCACCTTGTTTGAGAACATGCTATTGGAAAGTAGGGAAACAAATACATCTCGCTTCATGAGAGTCAACCCATCAGATTTGTTCCCTGCACTCTATCTTTTATTTTTAGTTCTTTAGTTTTTGCATTTTGTTTTTTAGAATTTCCCACCTTAATTTCTACGTTGGATGACTCAATTACATTGAGGACAATGTGATGTTTAAGTGTGGGGGTGTTAAGCTTTTGTTAGGGAAAAAAAAATCTATTGCATAATATCTCTGTTTTGCTCGAGGACTAGCAAAATATAAGTGTGGGGTGTTGATAAGCATGTAATTGCTACATTTTATACCCATATTTATATTAGCTAGGATACAATGGTTTAGTTACTAATACTATTTTAGTGCTTTTGTAGAAAGTACAAGTGAATTCGATCATCCAGCGAATAAACAACAAAATGTGAGACTTAATGGTGTTTGCGAGGAAAATGACAAAATGTGGTTGGCCTGGTACTTCCATATATCAGCAACCACAATGATGACATGTGGTTGGCCTGGTATCTCCATGAATTAGCAACCACAATGATCAAATACGCTGGCCTGGTATTTCCATATATCAGCAGCAATGAAATGGGCTGGCCTGGTATTTCTATATATCAGCAGCCGGGTTGGCCTGGTATTTCCATGTATCAGCAACCAATGATCAAATATGCTGGCCTGGTATTTCCATGTATCGGTAGCAATGAAATGTAGCTGGCCTGGTATCTCCATATATCAGCAGCAATGAAATAGGTTGGCCTGGTATTTCTATACATCAGCAGCCGGGTTGGCCTGGTACCTCCATGTATCAGCAACCAGAATAATAAAATGAGGGTGGCCTGGTATTTTATATATCAGCACCAAAAAGGAGACAGAGGTTATGAACCAGAATGCGGGCTTCTAAGTCAACTACTTCACCTAGTCGCACCACTCATTCATTCAACAAAGGAATTTCTTTGATTTCCAAGCACGTGACTGGCCCAACAGATGGTGAGACGTGGTGCTTATGGAAGCTAAGGCAAATAACTGAAGTGTGACGTGTCAGGATATCCACCATATCTCTTTTATTAATATAGAATAGAAGAGAGACATTTCTTTCAAGCAGCTGCCTCATTTCGTCTCTCTGTTGTGTAGCTGAGAAGATAAATGGGAATAAGAATTAAATGATAGAGAACACATAGAGAGGTACAAGTTCGTGGTGTTGCCTTGGTCTTGGTTGTAAACTAAAATCAGGTCGAAGAGTTGTTGTTACTTCCATGGTTGTGCTGTCGATTCGATGGATGTGTATAAAGCTCATATATGAATGGAGATGGGATGATGATGGACCAGCAACTAAGAGAGAAGTGAATATTGAAATGAATACAGTCTGCAGTCGATTAGTGAGATGGGTTTGAGTAATGACCAGGAGACGTTGTTGACAACATCATTGATCGTTTTGAGGGTATGGCATGGATTATTGTCTGGGGTTTGTATGTTGGCTGGTGGAGCAGTACTTATTGCAGCAACTACGATGGAGAATGAGGGTTTTATTGCAGGAAGCAATCGAGTGGAGATGGTGCTAGGATGGTCATTGAGTTGTTGATGTGGCCAAACTTTGTCTGAGATGATAGTTTTCTAGTAATGAAGGGCAATGGTAGCATATTTTCGAAGGAGATGTGGTCGAACAGTTTCTACTGGTGGTGCTGTACGTGTTTAGTTGTGTGTTGGCTGAGCTCGGTGCAATGGGTGGCGTCTGCAGTTGATTAAGAAAGAGTTGCAGCTGTTGAGCCATTAGGTATCAATCAAGCAGGTGAAGAAGGTCAGCTGAACATGGAATTAAGAACACTCTCATGTGCCGAGATGGACGATCATAGACTAAAGAAAGTTGATGTCAGTCGGTGGAGCAAAATCCTTGAGAGGGAGTTGGTTTATCTTCCTCGAATTTAAGCTACAGAGAATTTGAGATGAGTGCAGCCGGTACTGTTCAGAAGTTCAGGGTGTATTGATTGGCGTTGGTGGTTTTGCGCCGGAAGTAGAAGTCAGTGAACAAAAACATTGTTTGGCTGGAGAAGGTTTAGGGGTCTCATTTGGGTTTGATTGCTCGATCCATGGTTACTCGTTTAAGCTGCTATTATTTTGGCAAAGATTAAACCAACATGGAGAATTTCGAGTTTAAGTGGGAATGGAGGATATTTGTTGGCTGTTATGTAGTAATTGTTCACGATGATGTCTGATTACTCGCTGAAGCTGCTAGATGGTCACAAATGGAGATTGGTTCTGCCGGAGAAAGGAGGTGCTCAGATGGGACGAGTTCCATAAGACCCGGGGAATGGAAGTTGCGGTCGGTGGGTACCAAGGTTTGGACGAACAGTATAGCAACAGGATTGCGGTTTGATTTAGGTAACTTTTGGATTGGGCCTTGCAAGATTTATTAGGTCTTGATAAATTCCTTCACAAGAGATATATATAAAGGGAAAAGAGAAGCAGACAATGGGGAAGCCGGAGGCGGCACTAAGCCGTGAACGGAGAGAATAGGGTTTAGTTTTACTTTTCCTATTTTTTCATTTTCTATTAGCTAGCGATTTATTTTGATTGATTTATGGTTTTTGGAGAAAGCCATGTCTAGCTAATCCATGTTAGGGTTTAGGTAGAAACCAATTTATTGTGAAAACTCTACATTGATATATGCTTAATAATGATTTGATTGATTAATAGTTTTTCTTCATATAACTTGGTGTTTAATCGTTTATGTGATTTTCTTGATTATTTATGCATTTGAATTGATATTTCGTGCTTTGGTTAAATCCCTAGATGTGGTATGCAAGGATTGATAGGTAATGCTTTAAAATCACTACCCATGAAGCGAAGGAAACTATAGCTGAGAAACAATATTTGAAAAGGCATAGAATATATTTTTAACGATTAGTAGAGTTTGAGTAATTAATTGGTGGAAACCGAAAATCCTAATAACTCATTCCCTATTTTGGTTACGTCTTTATTATTTATTATTTCATTTCGTCCTGAACATCTTAAAAATCATTAAACATCATCTTGTTGATTACTTTGTTTTTGGTATTAGTTGGTAGGGTATTTCACACTCCTCGTGGGAACGACCCACATTTGCTATCGATACTACAATTGACCCGTGCACTCGCGGATATAACTAGGTTATATTTAATCGTTAATTTGGTCATATAAAATCTACATCATTATACGCTTCAATATTTTTGAAGCTATGCGTTACCCTAGTGATATCCATTCCGCATTTTCTGTTGATGTTATTGGTTTGTTGGCACAACAGATGTTTGATTTGAACAAGGAAGATGAACTAGAATTTGTGCTACAAAATAGCATTGATTTGGACGTCCATGGCATGCCTAACTTGGACGTTGATATTCCCAAGGAGTTTGTTGAGACATGTGGTGCTTTAACGGCATCACAAGAATTTAAAACAGGTAATATTTCATATATCTCTTTACCTATTACTGATGAAGTTCCTTTACCTTTGGTTGTGCATGCACCTAAATTAGAGCTGAAGCCTCTACTTGATCACTTAAAGTATGCTTACTTGAGTGATGGGGAAGAGCTTCCAGTCATTATTGCAAAGAATCTCACAACAATACAGGAAGAACGCCTTCTTCGGGTTCTGAAAGAGCACAAAACGGCTATTGGTTGGACAATTGATGATATCAAAGGCATTAGTCCATCCATGTGTATGCGTAGAATCCTTATGGAAGATGATGTAAAGCCAATACGTGATGCTCAGCGTAGGCTTAACCCACCAATGATGGAGGTCGTGAATAAAGAGATCCTCAAATTACTAAGTATGGGGGTGATTTACCCAATTTCTGGCAGCAAATGGGTTAGCCCGGTGCAAGTGGTGCCTAAGAAATCAGGTGTCACTGTTGTTAGAAATCAAGATGATAAACTCGTTCCTACAAGAGTTCAAACAGGATGGCGAGTGTACATAGACTACAGAAAGCTCAATTTGGCTACCCGCAAGGATCACTTTCCTTTGCCTTTCATTGATCAGATGTTAGAGAGGTTAGCGGGACATTCTTATTATTGATTTTTGGATGGTTATTCAGGATACAATCAAATTGTTATTGCACCGGAGGATCAAGAGAAGACTACATTTACTTGTCCTTTCGGTACATTTGCATATAGAAGAATGCCATTTGGTCTTTGCAATGCGCCTGCCACTTTTCAGAGATGTATGGTCAGTATATTTTCTGATTATGTAAAAAACATCATTGAGGTATTTATGGACGACTTTAGTGTTTATGGCGATTCATTTGATATTTTTTTAAATAATCTTGAACTTGTGCTTAAAAGATGCATAGACACTAACCTTGTTTTAAATTGGGAGAAATGTCATTTTATGGTAAACCATGGAATTGTACTTGGCCACATCGTGTCCTCTCAAGGGCTTGAAGTGGAAAAGGAAAAGATATACTTGATTAGAAACTTACAATACCCCACTTCGGTGAGGGAAATTCGCTCGTTTCTTGGTCATGCAGGTTTTTATAGGAGGTTTATCAAAGATTTTTCCAAAATCTCAATGACGATGTGCAAATTATTGCAAAAGGAGGTTGCCTTTAACTTCGACCAGGAGTGCAAGGATGCCTTAAATAAACTTAAGGAATTATTGACTACTGCACCAATTATTAAATCACCTGACTGGAGTTTTTCGTTCGAATTAATGTGTGATGCTAGTGATTATGCAGTCGGAGCTGTTTTGGGTCAAAAAGTAGATAAGAGGTCACATGTGATTTATTATGCATCAAGGACCCTAAACGATTCTCAAATCAACTATTCTACTACTGAGATGGAGTTGTTGGCTATAATATTTGCATTAGAAAAATTTAGAGCTTATTTGGTTGGTGCCAATGTGATTGTATATTCTGATCATGTAGCACTACGGTACCTATTGAAAAAGAAGGCGGCTAAGCCAAGACTCATACGTTGGATTCTTTTGCTGCTAGAATTCAATATAGAAATCAGAGATAAGAAAGGTGTTGAGAATACCGTTGTTGATCATCTTAGTAGACGTGTTGTCTCCAAGGAAGAACTTCCCTTACAGGATCGTTTTCCAGACGAACAACTTTTCTCAATTGAAGATTCAACACCTTGGTATGCTGATATAGTGAACTACTTGGTTACAAGGCAAGTACCTAGTACAATGTCTACTTTTGAAAAGCTAAAGCTTAAGAAAATAGCCAAGAAGTATGTGTGGGATGAGCCCTACTTGTGGAAATATGGTGCTGATCAAATTATCCGCAGGTACGTAGAAACTCTGAATTTCAGTCAATTCAATCTTTTTTTCATTTTTATGCTTGTGGTGGTCACTTTGATGCAAAACGTGCCGCTCTCAAAGTCCTTGAGAGTGGCTTTTATTGGCCAACCCTATTCGAGGATGCATATGTTTTTTGTAAATCTTGTGATATATGTCAATGAACAGGCAATCTAGGTTCTCGAAATCAAATGCCACTCAATCCTATTCTCACTGTCGAGATTTTTGATGTGTGGGGCATTGATTTTATGGGTCCTTTTGTTAATTCGAATGGAAAATTTTATATACTTGTTGCTGTGGATTATGTTTCAAAATGGGTGGAAGCTAAAGCCACCCCTACTAATGATTCTCAAGTTGTTTGTGAGTTTGTGAAGTAATATATTTTCTCTAGTCATGGTACACCAAGAGTGGTTATCAGTGATGGAGGCTCGCACTTCAAGAAATCCTTCCATACTCTCCTCAAGAAGTACAACATTACACACAAGATTGGTACGACGTATCACCCACAAACTAGTGGGCAAGTTGAAATTTCAAATTGTGAGATTAAGTCCATCCTTGAGAAAACCGTTAACACTACACGGAAGGAATGGAGTTATAGACTCAACGATGCACTTTGGGCGTATAGAACAGCATATAAGACACCGATTGGTATGTCTCCATATCGGTTGGTTTATGGCAAAGCTTGTCATCTCCCAGTTGAACTTGAGCATAAGGCTTTATGGGCGGTAAAGATGTGCAACATGGTGTATGATAAAGCGGGGAAACATAGGCAACTACAAATCAATGAGATAGAGGAGATACGTAATGATACTTACGAGAGTTCTCGTATATACAAGGAGAAAACTAAGCTTTTCCATGACAAGATGATTTCTCGGAAGAATTTTGTTGTGGGACAAAAAGTTCTTTTATTTCATTCTCGTCTTAAGTTATTTCCTGGTAAGCTAAGGTCCAGATGGATTGGACCATATGTTGTTACTAATGTTTATTCTCATGGTGCAGTTGATATCACTAGTCTTAGAGATGGGACTACTTCTAAGGTCAACGACCATAGATTGAAGCCATATTATGAAAACATCGCTTATGTGAATGTGGATGAGGTAGAGCTTAAAGATTTACTCCCTCTAGAGGAGTAGCATAAGGAGAATGCCAAGTCGGGCTAACGACTTTAAACCAAGCTCTAAATGGGAGGCAAACCATAGGTTTTGTATCTTAAACCCTTCTATTTTTTTTTTCATATCATATTTGCATCCCCATGTTTAATTTCATTGAGCCCATAATCTATTTTAGAAGAAAATTATGACTAATACCTTTTTGTCAGAAAAATTCAGACTACGCATAGTTCAGTCCAGAGACCATAACTGTCAGACAGTTTATCAAAACAATGTGTCCTTTTGGCACTTTGTAGAAAACAAATAGATGAACAACTTTTGTGAAATGAAGTTTTTCCAAATTCCTTACCAATTTGCACATGTTTTTCGTTTTATATGCTGTTACGTCGGAATTCAGAACTTTCAGTTTTACACATTGAGGACAATGTGAAGTTTAGGTGTGGGGGAGTATTTTGCATATAGATTTTTCAATTGATTTGTATATAATTGAATAAAACCTCCAACTTGTAGAGATTTTAGAGTCACTAGCATACTTCTAGGTATGCTTACATAGAGATTCTGACCGACATAACTGAACTTGGAAGTGTTAGGGAACTACATTCGGATTTCTTACGAATTGGAGTGTTAAATAATGGATTTAATCACGCCGGTGATGCAAATTAGGAGCAGGGAGAAATGAATTATTAGAGCTGCTGATCAATCATTAGTGGAGACTACCCATTTTCATATCAACCAAGGCACCAGACCAAATTTTATTTGTAGCTGACTAAAGAGATTTCTTTTGAGTGTGTGTCACCGTACGTTAATTCCGGGTAGAATGGTGAGCTACCCAATCTCCCACCAATAGAATCACTATTTTTGATCTCTTGAGTGCTAATTTTGTCAATCATGAGGGTGATGTCTATAGACGAAAACCATCTTCTTGTAGTTTGATTTGCAGTTAGCACCATTCTCTCTCTCGATATCAACAGATCCATAGAAACACCATCATCATCAACAAGTGGAGGGACATCAAAATCTACAAGGAAAGTTGAAGATGTTTGAGGTTTATAAGCAACAATACAAAGAAGAGCAAATTTCATATCCAAGTAAAGCAACATATAATGAGAAGATTTTTATATACATATTGAAGACTTACACATAATGAGTGGAATTCTATATCTAAGTATGAAGACTTATTACAAGAGCGGAGAAAATCAAAAGATGAGAATTATTGAAGTTTATGATACGAGACAATACAAGTTGTGAAGATTAAAGCGGTAAAGTACTTCACCATGGCTATTTCCATTGTTATTTTTGTATTATTTTTCTTGTCTATAGAAAAATAAAAAACGAAACGAAAAAAAAAATGAGACAAGAAAAATTTGTTATATTTGTTTTTATTTATTTAATAAAGCCGTGGAAGGAAGAAAAATATATAAAGAAGTTTCAAGTAACAAGGAATTTGAGGGAAAAAGTTACAAATTGTCAGAGTTCTACGAAGTTCAAGAGTTTATCATCAATAGTTGAAGACCGAAGATGAAGACCGAGAAGATGAAGAAGACGAGCCGAAGGAAGACGTTTCTATTGGATGTTGTGACAATGGTGATTTCTTCACTGCCGATCATATGTGAAGGTGGTAAATACTCTCACCCTTGCTATAATGGTTGATTTCCTTTCTTAGAGATCATCAGAAAAAGTCTTTTATTTTCCACGATTTTGTGGAGTCTCCAGAAATTATTTCGTAAGGTTTCCTTCCCACCATTCAACGTGTGTAGGATTCTTTCTTCATTCCTACCTGAACACATGTGAGACCCATAAAAAAGACATCTTATTGAGTGCAATTATCATAAAACCCTATTGGTGAGGAAGAGATCGAGGAGAAATGCTTATTGATCGCTCTTAAACACGCATTCTCTCATTATGGTGTGGTTATTTCTCACTCAAGATTTAAGAATGAATATGTTCTTTGGTATTTCTAACTTATTATTACTAGCATGCAGAAACTCTATGTCCTCATAGCTCTTTGGATGCTTGGGAAGCTGGAACGCTTTGAAGTTGGAGTAGGTTTTATGGGAATACCTCTCGTAAGCCCTCACGAGACTATAACTCGTCCACTAGGGATACCTAGGGGTTTAAAGGCCTGTTGCACATGCTAAGTGCAACCGTTTCCTCAACGACGTGGAGTTGTTGTATTTTAGATAGTTTGCTCGAGGACTAGCAAAAGCCAAGTGTGGGGGAATTTGATAAGTGCATATTTTACATATATTTGGTGTCCATTCCATGCTAGTATTTGTTGGTTATCTTGCAAATTATTGTATATTATGCTTGTTTTCTCTTATTTGTGTTTTATTAGGTGAATCATCCAAAAGAAGTGAATTGGCACTTAATTGTGCAATAAAAGAAGCTAGCTACAAGTGAAGAAGGGCCAAAGACCCGGTGGAACTCGTTCAAATGGAGGATTTCTAATCATCAGTTCGTAGAGACAAGAAGATAAAGCCAACGGCGAAAGAACGAGCTCATTCTGACGTAGTATGAGAAAGTTATAGGCGAAATGAGAAATTAAGCTTGTTGGTTATCCGAAACTGACAGTTAAACAAAGATTGCTAAAGGCACCCCATTCTGTTAGTCTGGTCGTTTACTTGGGGAAACCAGGAATTCAAATGATGTTAAAGGCACCGGCCATTCGGTTCAAGGCTGCCACCTTCTTCCACATGAAACAACATTCCTTTCTTCTCCGGTTCACGGCCAGTTTCTCTAGTTTGTGTTTTCGTAACATCGTTAACCAAGGTGGCCATAGACAATGATTTGGAGTACGCTGTGGTCATAAAAACATGAGAAAAGATGGGTTTATCCATCAAGATTGAGCTCGACAAAACAGGGATGGTCCCTGCTGCCATTAGTGATGACGAGAGCTGATGCTCATCTCGAGTCTGTGATCGCGGTGATGAAGAATCGGCCATGAAGATGGAGATGGATAGATGGCGTTGGTGTTGGTATTAACTGAGACGATGCTACTGGTTCTCGATGGTGGAGATAGAGAACTCGACAGTGGTGTTGCTGCCACTGCTGCCATTACCAGAAGATGATGATGTTGTTAAAAGAAATAGAAAAGAGTATGGCAGAGATGCTCAGTTCATGGTGGTGTCACCTGTGGTTGATTGATGGTTTGATGGCTGTTGAGAGAGATAACGAGCCCTGGTTACGTACTACAAAGATTGATGCCATACATCGATGATTATGGCAGGGAAGAAGAGAAGGATGATGTTGCCTTCGATGGAGGTCGCAGGGGTGATTGATTGAAAGAGCTGTAGATTATTGGATGTTTTCAGAATATCAGAGATGAAGGGAGAAGAACACGAGCTGGCAGTGAATGATAATGGAAACGGAGAAGTGTATTGCTGCTGTCATTTTATGGCAAAACGAGGATTGTTGGTCTCTTTGAAGATGGTCATGACGAGATAATTGGACTGGGTTTGTAGGAGTATGCTGTGTTTGTTGGATGCTCTCAGGATATAGAAGAACTCGAGTTCAAGTCCAAACAGGGAAGAGTATGGAGCTGTGTTGGATACTGCCATTTCCGAGGAAGAGCAATGATGGTGGTGGTGATCATGATTGATCATAACGGTTGATGGGAAGTGAGCTTGAGTCTGTACCGTTGGATTTCTTAAGCAGCGAGTAATGGTGACTTCTGGCAGGGACAGATGGAGAAGAACGGGTTTTCGAAATCAAACACGATATGGAACTGAGAATCGACTCTGAAACTTAACCGAGAAACCAGTTGAGAACCTCATCGCTGACGTGATTATTGTGGACTCTGTAGGATATATCCGCGTCCAAGATAAACATAAATCATTGGTGCGCGTTTGTAGAGATTGGGTAAGCTTTGAAAGTCGAAACTTGTGCGTGAATCCAGAGTTTAAGATAAGTTTTAGGTTGGCAAAACAGCAACCAAGCCATGCTTCAGCCGTTGAATTTTAAGATGAATGGTGAGGATTAAAGACAAGTTTAGGGTTTGAGTTGACAAAGGAAATTTGGGTTATTATCAGATTCGACTTTTCAGGATTCAAAAACTATAAATAGAGGGTCGAATAACCCATAGAAGACATCTCCTCACCCTCACTTTCATACCCACAATCTGTTCGAGGAAAGTCCTGAAAGAATATCCAGAAGCTTACGGAGTTCAATTCATGCACAAATAGCTCGAGTTTGTGGCGATTTCAGGAGACATAGCTCAAGCTTCTTTTCGTTTGTAGTTTGAACTCTACTTTCTCCCTGATTTGTTTATGATAAAGATCCATTATGTCTAGCTAATTTATTATTTGATTGAGGATGATTTCCTAATGCTAAATATGATTTAAATTATAAAATAAATCTATTTTGAGTTCTTCACAAGATTTTTGATTGTTTTTACTATGGTTAATATTTACGATTAATTTTAAAATTATTTAGGTGGCCAACTAAATCGTTTTATCAATTAATCTAATGCTAGAAAAGTTTTTAAAGATAAGTGTAATAGTCTATTAATTCTTTACAAAGTAGAAATTGTAAAACCTTGTAGAGGGATTCTGTGGAGGGTTTGCGAGTAAAAACAACCCTAGAAAGTAGACCTTGAGCTAAGAGTCTAACTACTAGGATCAACCTATATTCACAAAATATAAAGCATTCGACCAAAATTATATCTGGAGTGAGCTACTACTAGGTGGTTTAGGTGAATAGAATCTGGTATTGGAGAGCTTCCGTACTCAGTGATTTAAGGAATTTAGGGGATAACACTGAGCTAGCTGCTATTCCACGGTTGGTAATAATCTGTGATTAACGATAAATAGATGAATATATTAATTTAATGAATATTTAGTACGAAAAAGGATTCCTTAATCATATTTCTCTCCATTGCTTGCAAACTTTATTAATTTCAATTGCTTTATTTACTTTGTTTACAATCTAAAACGAAATCCCCCCATTGTGACATTTTTAACAACTAAAACTCCCTGCTCTTCGTGGGAACGAACTTAACTTCCATTATATTATTTTTAATTGAATGGAAATAAAATATTAATTTGATTGCACCTACGACACGCATCATGGCCGCCTGCAAATTCCCAATCCACTAACCAAGGATATGTTCCAGTATCAGTCGGTAAAGGCCGTGGTAGAGGGTCACCTGAAACTCCTTGTATTTCATCAAAACAAAACAAAATTATGTCCACGAGAGAAGTGGATGGTAAGTGTCATGGCATGTGGTTTCAAGTGGGTTAGTTTCTTTTCCTTTTTGAGCACAGCGTTCTGGGGGCATTAATGGTATGATGTATGAACCGTATCTTTAGAAATCGGTGACATGTAGCAATGCCCCTAGGAATACAGGGAAGAACTATATTTATGATGGAAAATGGACTTGTTTATGAGTCAGGTGGAAGAGCTACAATTGAGTCATATATTATGATTAGGAAAATGGATTTTTGGCCGTGATGCACCTGAGACATAATGTATATTCTAACAGAAAATAGATTTGTCTGGTTGCACCCGAGTGCATAATATATGCATATATTTTAACTTTTTGTCGTTCTTGTTATTTTCTTACTTTAACACTTGTTTGTTGATATTTTAATAGTAAACACGATGACAACGGTAGTAGACTTATAGCTCGAGATTATGAACTAGTGATTTTTGGTTGTGCATAATATATTGCAAGTGGTTTTAAAGATAAACCTATATTTATCAACAAAATACACAAGATGCACCTGAGTGCATGATGCATATTCTTATGAGAAAATAGATTTTTTCCAGGTGCACCCGAGTGCATAATCCATATTTTATTGATTTTTATTGGAAAAAATGTTTTGGCTAGGTTGCACCTGGGTGCAGAATTCATATTTTTATATGAAATGAATTTGGCCAAGTTGCACCTGGGTGCATAATGCATATTTTTATAGGAAATGAATATTGGCCAGGTTGCACCTGGGTGCATAATGTATACTCGGCCTGGTTTAAAATAAAAAATATATTTTTTCTAATAAATATAAATTTTATTAAAATTCGACTTATATTTTGTAAGTTAAAATATTTCTCGTGATTAATTTTATATTAGAGTGAGAAAATAAATAGGAGAGAGAAAAGGATATGATAAAGAATAAAATTTAAAGTTAAGGGTACATATGACTAATTTGTGTTATGTCTTTTTCACTCAGACCTATATTTTACAAGTCCATTGCTCCCGCACTTTATGGGTTGTGGTCATATGACCCATTTTCCGATTCCTTAATAGCAAAAGGAGAATCTCGGATCGAAATAAATTGAAAATATTTTAATTAAGGTTTTTAGTTTTATATGCTTTTAATTTCCAGCAATTAAAATGCATATCTTTAGAAAATAAAATTGGTAATGTGCATTTACTAATTGGAGATTTTCTAAGTGATTTCGGTCAATATTTGGACAGTGCATTTCTAGGAATTATGGAAACCGAATTTGGAAATATATTGCATATCTTGAGAATATTTTCGGTTTTGGAAATTCCTTGGTGTCCAAACTTCCTTGGTCTATAAATATTGAAGTTTGCAATTCAAGCAAACTAATCCTCAGAGCCAGCAAAACTACCCAGTTGTGTTGTTACTGGTGTAGTCGTCTATTCGGAGAGGGAAGCACCCCTAATTAGGCGAAATCTCTTACGACCGCTCATTTTAAAAACTTCTTTGGGATTGGGAAGCTCTACGAGTACCGTTGGTGGGAAACTAGATAATTGCAGTTTATTATTAGTTTTCAATTGATTTGATTGACTAACGGTTGTTGAACTTTGATTGCACCTAGTTTGTTTATGCTTGAGAATCTTCTCTTATGATATAAGATTCACTCAAACCAGATCGAAGTTTCGACGGGAGATCTTTAGACTGTTTGTAGATCTAAAGACGTCTTGTGATAATCCATTATTAATAGACTCCATATTGTGTGTGATTGATCACAAGAGATTCGAGTTGATTATGTGCAGGTATTTATTAAAGATCTAAGAAGATTTGAAGACGAAAAAGATTTCTGATTTGGGTTCATAATCTTTGGTGTGCACAAAGCTCGATCGGTTGGGGATCCAACTACAATCGGCTTATCTTTGTGATAGATTTGATTGATTAGTTGAGTAGATCGACATCAATACGTTTCTCTGTGATTTAAAGTATTGATTGCAAAATCTTGAAAATTACTTTGGTAGTTGTTATTGGATAGATCTAAGGACCCGACAAAGGAGTTTATTGGGATAAACGGAAGAGCCTTTTGTCAAACTCATATCACTTGATTGAAAGGAGTTGTTACCGAACATATTTGTTGTTCCTTTACTGTTTGGAATACGAACCAAAGGAATTATTCCAAGTGTGTGACTTACTGCAAGTTGGAGGCGCATGGATACAGATGGAACTAGGTGAACTATAGGTTTAGTTGCTTGGTCTCAACTATATGAAGTTGGTTTAGATTTTGTATAGCGGCTTAATCCTGAGAGTATTCAATTCTGGACAAGGTCCCGAGGTTTTTCTGCATTTGCGGTTTCCTCATTAACAAAATCTTGATGTGTCTTTTACTTTTGTATTTTCGCAATTATAATTATTTTATTATAATTAGAAGTAAAATATACAAACGTTAATTCCTATTTACTTGATAGCAATCTTATTGTGTTTGGTTAAGTCCGAACCAATTATCAAGTAAACATACTTCGTTGTTGTATTGTCTCGATCCTGTATCCATAGTCAATCACACAAGTTATCTTGTTGTCGTATTGTCTCGATCTCGTATCCATAGACGATCAAATGAAGTGTGAACCGATTAGTTGTATTGTCTCGACTCAGTCCATATACAATCACTTTCGGAGAAAGGACTTATAGGTGGAATTTTTTTAGATTGAGGCATATTTGGGTACCCTCGTCTTTTCAATTGGTATCAGAGTAGGCAAACATGAAAAGATATAACAATCTGTGTTTGGTGCGATCCAACCTATAAGAAATTGAATCTATGTTCGATTCAATTAACGTTATGCAAGAGTATGAATACTCGAAAGTTGAAGATGTTACTGATTTGTTGACCCATGATCCTGGTGCATGTTACGAATTTTAAGTGTACATCCGAGTCATTCTCTGATGGAAAGGAAGATGTTAATAAAGAGTTGGTAAAACTCATAAAGCCTATCAAATCTCTGTCTTCAGAGGTGCTAATATTAAAGACAGAGTCAAATCTTTTTAATAATGAGATCAAAGATAAAGACATTAGACTGAATATCTAGCCAAAGAGAATATGGATCTCACTATCAAAATAGAAGCTCTTAAATCTCTTACTCATGATAAAGAGACACATTTTATGACTCTGACTAATGATTTTTTTATAGTTTCTTCTGATGAAGAAATCAAAGGTCCTTGCTCGACTTCGAGAGATTGTGATAACAAAACTTGTTTGATCACATCTAAAAAAAATCATGGTGATGGTAGTTTGACTAACTACATCAAGTCAGACGAGGATGAGAAATCAACTTCTACATCTATTGATGATCAAACGAAATCTTGTCCAAAGGAAACTTTGAACCGATTCCATGAGCGTGATCTTAGGAATAAAACTTTCAGTCACTTGATAGGAAACTTATACTTCTTCAAAATACGGTGGTAAATTTTTTGAAGGAAGTTTATTGTCTTAAAAAACTGAAAGACTATTACTCAGTAGAAAGACATAAAATACCACTACCCGATAAGATCAACTCAAAAGAAATAGATAGAGTTGATAATCGCTTCTGGAAAAAGGTTCATCCTCACACATATCGAAATAATTCTTGTTTTGATGAAGAACGATTCCAGGAGAAAGGGAAAGAGAGAATCTCTGCCAAAGGAAATAATCAGGAATTTCTGACAATTATTTCAGACAATCATACTGATGTGCATCATAAGGAAATCTTTAGAATGAGAAAATCTTATTGACAAAATTAAGAGAGATTTATCTATCCCTGAAAATTCTCACATCAGTACATCTTCTCCACATGATCATATCTCTAGAGTTAGAAAAGATTATTATTCTGGGAGAAAATATTTTGGGCAGAAATTTCCAAGGAGAAACATGAACTATGTTTTTGATACTCGTTGTAAGCTAGAAAAAAATCTGTGACATTTTATGGATGAATGCGAATCCATGTCTGTGCAAAAATTGTTCATGTTTAACATGATCTTCCGAAAATAGGTTTTATTTAGAATTTTAGAATTTTAATAAACCTTCCAGCATGAGAAGTTCGGACAAAGAAAATAAAATATATTCTCCTATATTTCCTAATATTTTTCGGTCCAAAAGTTGTCTCTTCTTAAAGAGAAACTATCTTTTGCTTGTATTCTGAAACCCTGATCAATCCATATTTAAATAACCGAGCATGTGAAAAAGCGGGGGTCTAACAACCTCACATAATATTTCGATTAGAAATCTGTATGGACTAACTCTAATATGCTTTTAAGAGAATCAACTAGACAGTCAGACTCAATCTTAATGAAAAGTATATCAAGGAGTTAATATCCCTATCTCTCGATTTGATCTATACTCAAGCAAATATAAATCTGTGAGTCTTTATCAAATACAAGAGATATAAACTTGGATGGTACCAAAGACCAATATCCAAGGATCAATCAATTTCAAATCAACAACCAAAGGTTGGATTTCACGATTGATCGATACAACGCATAACCTGTGATATTTCAATTATATAACAAAATATAATGCGGAATAGAAATAACACAGACACCAAAAAATTTGTTAACGAGGAAATCGCAAATGCATAAAAACCCCGGGACCTAGTCCAGATTGAATACCACATTGTATTAAGCCGGTACATACACTAGCCTACTACAAACTAACTTCGGTCTAGACTGTAGTTGAACCCTAATCAATATCACACTGATTCAAGGTACAGTTGCGCTCCTTAGTCTCTGATCCCAGCAGGATACTACGCACTTGATTCCCTTAGATGGTCTCACCCACAACCAAGAGTTTCTATGACCCAAAGTCGAAGACTTTAATAAACAAATCTGTATCACACAGAAAAGTCTACGATAATAGATAAATCTGTTTTTCACAGATAAACCTACGAGTTTTGTTTCATATTTTGATAAAATCAAGGTGAACAGGAACTAATCAATAACCCGAACTTATATTACCAAAGAAAAGCCTAGAATTATTTATCACCTTACAATAATCTAAATCGTATGGTAGCGAAACTAGATATTGCGGAATCACAAACGAGGAGACGAAGATGTTTGTGATTTATTTTTATCTTACCCTATCACAGATATAATCTCAAGCCAATTATTCAATTAAACTCGTGCAATAGAAAATGGCAAGATCAGATCGCTCAACTACAAGAGAAGTAGTTTCGTCTGGCTTCACAATCCCAATGAAGTCGTTAACCGACATGGTCTCGAGAAGAAACCTACTGTTAAAGGAGAATCGACTCTAGCAAAACCAACTAATATCACACATGAGGTGTATGGATTAGTTTTTCCAGTTGCTAGACGTCTTCTTTATATAGTTTTCAAATCAGGGTTTTCAATCTAAGTTACCTTGGTAACAAAGCATTCAATATTTACAGTTAGATGAAAAACCTGATTTATCCAAGCTAATATCTTTCAAACGTTAGATCGAAACTTAGCTTGTCACACACAAATAAAATGTATTTCATTTAGGTTTGAGTAACCGTACCTAAACGTGTATATTTGGTTGGTTCACAAATAGTTAACCAATGGTTAGCCATATGAGCACTTTCATATCAACCATATTCATCTTCTTCACAACTAGTTAAAACAACTCAAAATAACTAGTTGAAGAGTTGCTCAATTGCTTATATCAAGAATACAAAACAAAGCTAGGCTAAGTTTGCCTTTGTTAGTGGTGGTCAGGATTTTTATGGGGGAAAGATAAATCAAAGGTTGTGGTTCTCCTTACCACACCCTACAAGTCGCACACGTGGTGTTAATTCCAATATTATGAATGAAAAATGAATACTCAAGTCAAGATATGAAATTTCAAAAATTATAACGGGGAGGTTTGAACTCATGACCTATTGTGTCATAAGAATGGCCTCTAACCATTGTTCCACCTTGGTTGGAATTGATAGAAAAGATAAATCAACAGTGGTGGTTTGTTTAACTTAAATACCATAATTGGTCTATTAATTAGTGTTTCACTAATTGCACATAATAAATAATCTATTCATTATAAAGTGTTTTATTAATTAGTGTTTCACTAATTGCTTATAATAAATGACTAATCATTTTTTAATTATAAATGTTTTCTTAATTAATTATAATACTTATTTCTATTAATAAATAATTTTGATAAATAATATCAATAGACATTTTCTGCGACAATGAGTAGTAGAAGAGGTGGAGGCCGAAAGATTAGTGGTGGTTAAGGGCGGAGCTAAGCACAATTATATATATTTATTTTTGTTCTTTTATCGCAAAATGGGATACAAAGTCCATTTTTCACATGTATCCAGCTTGCCAAGAATTTTTTCTCCCTCTCTCCTCAAAATCCTGGCTCCGCCCCTGGTTTGTGGTGGAAGAAGTAGTGACGGTGAATGCTGGTGAGTAGTGATGGACAATATTAATTTTATGTTTGTCGTTACAACATAGATAACATCGTAGTGTGGAAGATGTGGTTGGTTGTTTTTAACACTTTTGATAAAGGAAGGTACCATATATTTCAGGGATTATATCATACAAGACAATATTTTCATGATCGTAGTTGGATCACCCAAATTGTACCCCTGTTATCTTTGGTACTATATCGTATAAATCATGATTTTTTAATGTTAAAATAAAATTGATTGCAATACAAAATATATATATATATACACGGAAAAAAAGTAATGAAACTAATCAATTGACAAAATTTTGTTCAATCTAAACCTCATAATGGCATTTGTGATTGAAAATTAGAATTGCGTCCAACAACCTACATAGGATGGGCGACAGTGATGGTGGCAGTGGTAGAGTCAAAAATTGACATTGAGGAGGCCTATTTTTTTTTTAAAGAAACATGTAAACTTTGGTAGACTAAACCATAAATATATATGGACAAAGTACTATTTATAAAATATAAACTAAAAAAATTATGTAGTTATTAAAAATTTAAGGGGTTAGAGCCAGGTTAGTCAACCCTTGGCTCCGCCACTAGGTGGTGGTGGATAAAAAAGTGGATTCATATGGTTTTATGGTGGTGGCGGGTATTGGTGAACAAAAACATATTATACTAATTTCGTAACGCCACAAAATGTGTAACGTTATATTATAAAGTATAAAACATGGTTGATCATTCTAATGTTAAAATAAAATCGATAAAACACATGTCCATTTTAAAAAATTGGTGCAATTAATTTCCATGTTATGTAATAACTAAACGAACGACACAAATCAAGATCAGAACATATGAAATTATTTATTATCGATTTGCTTATGTAAAGAGTGGTCAGGATTTGTCCCGCTGGGGTTTGTTCAACTTAACCATTTTTAAATGTTTTATTAATTAGAGTCTCATTGATTGTTCATAATTATTAATTAAATTTCTATTATAAATGTCCCTTTAATAATCTAACATAAATACATAATTTTATTAATAAATAATTTTACTAAAAACTATATTAATTCTAATGGTGGTAGTGGAAGTAGGGTTAGTATAAGCGGTGGCGGGTGTTTGTGAATGGTGGAGGTAGTAACATTACTATTGGTGGAATAAATAGTGGCGGTGGATAGTTTTTATGGTGGTGGGAGTTGGTAATAGTAGTGTATAATAATAGTTTTTGCTTTTAGTGAGTTTTATTGACCAAGTAAAAAAATAATCTTCACAAAACATGCAACATTGTATTGTGAAAGATGTAATTGGTTGTTTTTAGCACGATTGATAAGGACAAAAATCAAATATTTTGAGGATGATATCGGAACGTATAAGACAATATGATCATGACAGTTCGATCACCCGTATTATATAAAGGCAATTGGTGTACCCGTGTAAGAGAACATTACCGCTCTCTCAAGTACTATTACATTCTTTTTCCTGAATGACAATCAATGTCGAGTTGTTTTGCGACAACTACCTACAAAGACAACAACTTTCACTCAATTCCCGATACAAAACCTTATTGACTTGGAAAATGTATTTGCATTCTAAAATATTTGTTTGAAAATTATGTTTGTTCATCAAAATCATCATAAAAAACTCTAAATCATAAATCTAAATTTCGCCTCCGATGTTTACAGAATATTTTTTATATTTTACATTCTCAAATCATGCGACCTCTTGATGACAAATTAACAATATCAAATTACGGATAAATACGTATAGGTTTCATTCACTGGGTTAGAAGGTAGAGTAGACACAGATGGTTAGATCACTCAAAGCAGAACATGACTGAGAATACTTCAATAATTTGGTCAAGAGATAAGGTCAAAATTTTAAGATTAACTTTCTATAAGACTAATTAGATCGGCTTCGATAGGAGCTGACTAAAATATGGATTAATAATAATTTTCACGTAAGACAATTGCAAAACATAGTTTGGCTAACTATGCCTATGTAAAGAGTGGTCAAGATTTGTCCTTCATCAATTGCTATATTATGTGAGAAGAAGGTGATATCTAAGATTGAGTTATACGATAAAAATTATTGGGGAAGAGATATCAAAAATTTGGTCAAGAGATAAGGTCAAAATTGGTGATATCTAACATGACTGAGAATACTTCAATAATTTGGTCAAGAGATAAGGTCATAAATTTAAGATTAACTTTCAATAGGTCTAATTAGATCGGCTTCGATAGGAGCTAACTAAAATATGGATTAATAATAATTTTCACGTAAGACAATTGCAAAACATAGTTTGGATAACTCTACCTATGTAAAGAGTGGTCAAGATTTGTCCTTCCTCAATTGCTATGTTATGTGAGAAGAAGGTGATATCTAAGATTGAGGTATAATTCAAATCTATTAGATTCACATCATTTAAAACTGGATGCCTTGAAAAAATTGACGTGTTGTTATTATTATTACAGGCAAGGGATACATTGACCACACTTGCGCAAATAGCTCACTTCGCAAATGATTAGTCTTGCATGTACTGTCTAGAATGCAACGAGGAATTTGAGGAAACAGGGCACCAGAAGCAGTGTCCGGAGTATTTTGGATATGGTAACTTAGACCCAATGTAATACGTATGTACTTTTTTTTTTAGTTTTTCCACAATCTATTTATTTAAGAAAAGTGAACATTGCAAATACATAACATCAGCAAAAATTAGACAGATTGCGTTTGACAATAATTGATACTGATGGTCCGGAAACGATAAAAGAAAGGAATTTTTGTAGAAGAATTGTTGGGATATACAACGGATTACTTGATACGAATGAAAGAGGTATAACTATTTCGCTTCTGAAATCGCATAAAGTTCACAGTACAAGATGACATCAAGTATAAAGTTAGTAACAAACATAATATGGCTAACTAAAATATTAAAAACAAACAAAATATATAAACTTAGAAATCCGTGGGACATGAAGAGGCTAATTTTGAAAACTACAATCTTAGAAAGCAACGATCCACAATACCATTTTTTTTTTATAAATATTCAACGTAGAATATGTCAACTTTTGGTAAAGGATCTATTGCAACCTATTAACTTGAAATAGGATCAGGGAGTACAATATGTGTTCAAGGTTCTTTATGAGGTAATGTGTCGCCAGATTGTATTCCAAGTGAAGGTAGGAACATACGGAAGTGACAAAATGTCCAAGACTTTTGAAGTTACCAAAGCCTTCGTTAAGAAGAATTGCTGGGAACAATACTTTGTTGAAGATTTAATGGCAGAGGTTCGCATATATACAATCCCTTCGAAAAGGTAATGGGTACACATTTTAAACGTTGTCATCTAATGGGTGTTGAAAAATTACAGGAAAATCATGTCACATTGGATAGTTTGTATCATTCGTCTGATGCAAAAAAATATTATTCTCTGCCTATTTGGAGGATCGACAACATTTCCATGATAGATGAGTCAGCTGGAGCGAAATAGGAGCATGTGGAGACTTTTATGGACGATATTGATTAGTTGATTTCACTGAGATGAGCGATGCAGACGATATATTTCCAAAAAACATCTAAACTCCCATGTTTATGTAGAGCACTATCTCATTATAAGCAATGAACCTAAATAAAAAAGTGTCTCGAAGTTAAGATTATATTTCTTTCGTTTGAGCAAATCTCCGGCGGTAAAATATTAAAGGAAAAAACAAAGAAAAAAAGATAGGAAAATCTCAACTATTTTTATAACAAACACATATTAAATCATAAGGAGTTGATAAGTATTAGGGACACAAATTATACGATATATTAAAAATGAACCAACATCATGGCCCGTGCCGTTACGGCACGGGTTAAGGGCTAATCTTTATACATAGACACAATTGAAACAAAATCTGTTTGATTCACTCGAATCAATTCATGAACAATATAGGCACGGTTTGCAAAGATTGCATTCCTTATTGATTTATTGTTTAAGTTCATGAGCTAACCAATTTGAGAAATATAACCAGCTTGGGTATGCGTACCTTAGCTACCAGATTTGAGTTTACAAACTCAGCGGAAATTTTCAGTTCGAAAACTTCCATGGGTACATGTAGCTAAGGTGACTGGTTTACTAGTTTGCAAACTACAAACTCAGTAGAAATTCTCGGTTCAAAAACTTCCGCCAGTAAGCATACCCAACCTGTCTCCTTCACCAATACTGCATGCACACATATGCACACACTTAGTTTCTGGTACATGGATTTATACACTAATGTGCGAACACTCTATATATGCTTATATCCATAGATGGTTACGTAATCTCAACTCTATATTTCAATCATTGAAATATTCTTCTATAATGTTATAATAGTCGTTAGACATAAGAATCGACTATCGTCATCAAATCTATTTTCAAGATTGAAACGTCATCATGACTTTCGTCACGGGTAAAGATGAAAAGTGGTTAAAGCAAAAGCTTACCAACAAATATTTCGAGAAAATGATAGGCGAGTAAACTCGGCTCGAAATAGCAAATGTGTATGTATGAAAACTATCATACTTATACGAGTAGGAGATAGATAGACTTTTGAGTGATAGATAAGTTCAAGTCTTCATATACCTTTTGGTAGGATGAAGTTCCACTGGTTCCTTGAGTAGTTCTTCGTCTTTGTAAGATAATCACCATGGAGTCTAGAGCTCAACTATACTTAACTATCCTAGACCGAGACTTAGTCATAAGTAAACTAGAAATCAAGACGTATAGTTTTGATCACTAATATTGACAAACATGCTTGAGATAGCAACGCATGCGAGTTTTACCGAGCAATGCTCTAACATCATGCCTCCGGTAACTCGCAGTTTCTCAAAGGCTAATAAGGATGAATCTCAAAAGGTTAAGGATTGTCAAGGAATCAATACAGAGAGGAAGAAGAAAAACATTTCAAAAATCATGTCTGATTATGATTCTGATAACTTTGTTGGATCACGAGATGATTCATGTATGTTGGCTTACAAGTTACAAGAACCAACTGAAACCAAGTGGATTCGTTCTGATAGTATGATTCACTATATCCAAGGTTTTAAAGAACTAAGAACCAACATCATAATAACGGTTTGAAATCAAGACTGCCTCAAAGATAAGATTGAGGAAACAAAAGCCGAACTTGCTGATATGAAGGTTCAAGTTGAAAAACTTGAAAAACAGGAAGTGGTTGCAGAAAAGTCTCTTGAGACATGCTTCAAAAGCTTGAACACTGAAGAAACATCAGTAAACAACAAGAGCACTACTAGAGATTAAGTTACATGCTATAATTCTTAACCTGTTAAAAAAATAGACATTAGTTTTTGATTATTTCAATAAGGTCTATTATGGATAAAACTATCTTATTTATGAATAAAATTATTAGTTTATAATTTTTCTTGTGATAGTTTTCGATTACATAGATTGTGCTTGAATGCTTTATATTATTGCTATGTATGTTTATGGGATGTTTGATTTCGGTTCTTGACCTTAATATTCGATCTCATATTGTGTGAAACCTTATGGTTTGGGTGACTTTTTGATTTAGCGGGATTAAGTTTTAGCCCATGTTGGTAGGATTTATCAAAGGATCATGAGGGGTTCTGATTGAAACAAATATGTGAAAAAGTCACAATATGTTGAATCATATGGTTCAACATAAAAGTATATGTGTTTCGTGGTTTTCAACTTTTGCTATGCATTAGTTAAAAACCAGTTTTCAACCTTTCTCTGGTAAAGGTTGGTCCTTGATGTTGTTCTTTCGTCCTGCGAGAGGACGACAACACAACGAGGGAGAGTTATATCTTGAACTAGCGCTTAATAATATATCTCTAAGGGTGAATAGGATGCGGAACTTGAGGTAACGAATTTGTTAGTTAATCGTTTTCCCGTTTAAGAAAAGCCTGATTTTATTGCATATATTTATTTCTTTTACTTAACGAAATTTCGGTACAATTGATGTTTATTCCATTATTTGTGTATGGATGTGTGTGTGTGATTCAATTGTTCCCGGTTACGAAAAGCTATTATTATCTTGCTTTATTGTTTGGTATCAATTGTTTAGGCTTACAAAAATTTCGGTGTAATTGCGGTACTATAATGTCTATGTTTGTTTCAATTACTTCCGGTTGAGGTAAATAATTATGCAATTTGATTTATTTGGTTTGTATGAATTGTTTATGGCTTAACAAAAGAGTTTTCGTGATGAATTGTTTAGTCCAATTCGATTCCGGATAAGAGAAACTAAGTTAATTTTGATCTTAGTTAGACTTATCAAAGTGGAGGTTTCAGTTATTCAAGTCTAATCAAATGCCTTAACAAGAAATTCTAGTTAACTAATCTAGTACTTGTCTTGTTTAAAAGTGAAAGGTCTAAGTTATTATTTAAATAATTAGAACCTGATGAAAAAAATAGAGTTAATTCTGATCTTTATTTTGGTCTTATCGAACAAGCGGTTGTATTTGTACAATAGGTTTAGCAAAGGAACTAAGGTGCTTAGTCAATTTTTGGTTTAGCAAAGGAACTAAGGTATCACTAAGGGGGGGAAATATATGGAGTAAACAAGTGATTTGGTATCACTAAGGGAAAGGACAATGGTGCTTAAACGTTATATCTAACTAACGAGTAAAGCATAGACTAAGGGGGAGTAACATATCATATGATGATGGAAATAACAAAGATGTGCGGATTGAAAATATACCTATCTTACCTTCAGGGGAGTATTATCTTTGTTATTATAATGTTAACAACGAAATTTATGGATTGAATGTATATAGGTTATTGTGTTGTTGAAATTTGGGAATCAAGCGTATGTGTAATGAATTATTGTAATTTGTTTATCCATATGATGTAAGAGTTTTGTCACTAAAATTTACAAAGGGGGAGATTGTAGAGCATAGCTCGGTTGAACCAACCAAGCATTGGTATGTCAAGTTTGGTTGTCATATTTTAGTGAATCAAAACTCATTTAAAGAGTCACTTGATTATTTACTAGAGTCAACTTCGTATAGGTTAGCTTGAAGAATGTGAATAAGTAAAGAGCTACAACGACGACATCATCCTTCCAATTGATGTTAGTAATATTTGACTTGAATTGTTTCATTCCTAACGTATCTTTCAAGTCATGCATATTGAAAACATAACAGCGAAGCTGTGAATGATTATACTCTAGTTAGACATAGTATTAAGGAATTACAATACAAAGTATAACGCTTATATTTTGAACTTCGTATATAAGACATCGACATAATCGTATGAATGCTATTGTGATTATGTATGGGTATGGGTGAAGATTTCGTCCTAGGAAACAATGTTTTACATTCGTTTAAAGGAAGTAAATTCATGAATCGAAAGGGAAATCACCAGGCTTATTGGTATTGTTATTCATTGCAAATCTTTGGATTACCAATGTGTGTGTTTAGTATAACCATTCATAACTTGTTTATGTTTCCTGGTAAAACTATTCACAAGGCCTGACTTTTGTATTGGCATGACTTTTATTAGTGAAACCGATCCTAAGTAATCACCTGAGATGGTATGATCGATTTGTTGTAATTGGTATGACCAACTCTAGACATTGGGGAACCGATCCTAGTAAGAGGTGCAACCGATCACAAGCAAAGGGGAATCGATCCTTGTAAGAGGTGCAACAAGTTTTTAGTTATTGGGGAACCAATCCTATGAACATGTGCAACAAATACAAGTTAGATACAATATATATGTGGGAACCGATCCTAGTACCTAGTCAACCAAGTTTTGGTAACTAGTGTGACTAATTCTAGTACCCATATGGAGGTAGAACCGAAACTTGTTTTTGTAGAACCGTGACACCCATGATTGGTGATATTCATAGGATAATCAATCACATAGTTCTTGGAAGTCAGATGAACCAATTTTAAACTTGTTTGGAAGTGTGGCAAATCGGTTCCAAGATTATAAATATGAAAAGGGATTTACCAAGTAAAAGATGTCGACATACTTTGAACACGTATAGTAAGTCTTACCTTTTATTGTTCAAAGTTATTCCTTAATAGCTAAAGGAGAATCCCGGATCGAAATAAATTGAGAATCTTTTAATTAAGGCTTTTATTTTTAAATGCTTTTAATTTCCAGCAACTAAAATGAATATCTTTAGAAACTAAAATTGGTAATGTGTATTTACTAATTGGAGATTTTCTAAGTGATTTCGGTCAATATTTGGACAGTGCATTTCCAGGAATCATGGAAACCGAATTTGGAAATATATTGCATATCTTGAGAATATTTTCGGTTTTGGAAATTCCTTGGAGTCCAAACTTCCTTGGTCTATAAATATTGAAGTTTGCATTTCAAGCAAACTAATCCTCAGAGCCAGTAAAACTACCTAGTTGTGTTGTTACTGGTGGAGCCGTCAATTTGGAGAGGAAACTACCCTCATTAGGCGAAATTTCTTACAACCGCTTGTTTTAAAGACTTCTTTGGGATTGGGAAGCTCTACGAGTACCGTTGGTGGGAAACTAGATAATTGCAGTTTATATTAGTTTTCGATTGATTTGATTGACTAACGGTAGTTGAACTTTGATTGCACCTAGTTTGTTTATGCTTGAGAATCTTCTCTTCTGATATAAGATTCACTCAAACTAGATCGAAGTTTCGACGAGAGATCTTTAAATTGTTTGTAGATCTAAACACGTCTTGTGATAATCCATTGTTAACAGACTCCGTTCTATGTGTTATTGATCACAAGAGATTCAAGTTGATTGTGTGAAGGAGTTTATTGAAGATCTAAGAAGATGAAGAAGATTTTTGATTTGGGTTCATAACCTTTGGTGTGCACAAAACTTGATCGGTTGGGGATCCTACTATAATCGGTTTATCTTTGTGATAGATTTGATTGATTAGTTGAGTAGATCGGCATCAACACGTTTCTTTGTAATTTAAATTATTGATTGCAAAATCTTGAAAATTACTTTGGTAGCTGTTATTAGATAGATCTAAGGACCTGACAAAGGAGTTAATTGGGATAAACGGAAGAGACTTTTGTCAAACTCATATCACTTGATTGAAAAGAGTTGTTACCGAACAGATTTGTTGTTCCTTTACTGTTTGGAGTACGAACCAAAGGAATTGTTCCAAGTGCGTGACTTACTGCAAGTTTGAGGCGTAGGGATACAGACGGAACTAGGTGAACTATAGGTTTATTTGCTTGGTCTCAACTATACGAAGTTGGTTTAGATTTTTTATATCGGCTTAATCCTGAGAGTATTCAATTCTGGACAAGGTCCCGGGGTTTTTCTGCATTTGCGGTTTCCTCGTTAACAAAATATTGTTGTGCCTTTTACTTTTGTACTTCCGCAATTATAATTGTTTTATTATAATTAGAAGTAAAATACACAAACATTAATTCCTATTTTCTTGATAACAATCCTATTGTGTTTGGTTAAGTCCGAACCAATTATCAAGTAAACATACTTCGTTTTTGTATTGTCTCGATCTTGTATCCATAGTCAATCACACAAGTTATCTTGTTATTGTATTGTCTCGATCTCGTATCCATAAACGATCAAACGAAGTGTGAACCGATTAGTTGTATTGTCTCGACTCAGTCCATAGACAATCACTTTCGGAGAAAGGACTTATAGGTGGAAAAGTTTTAGATTAAGGTATACTAGATTTTGTGCCCGTGATACGCACCGGGCGGACCAGAAAACTGCTTTGCTTCGTCTTGTCCCATTGCTTAGGATTTTTAATTACGGGCGTGCATAAATCTTTTTCTTTTAACCATATTTTTGATTTGGTGTCGCAGGGCGAATTGATACATTTTTTATTTAGTATGGCTTCGCCTCACCTCGGCGCTTAGGATTTTTATTTGTATCCTTCGAATAGTTTCTTCGTAATGGAATTGGAGAAAATACCAGAGTGTTACTTAGGTCAGTTTACTATTGCACATATTCAACAGAATAATTTGATTGCCCAACTCCAACACTAAATGTCAGTGCTCACCGATTTAAGTAACCATAATGCACAACTGTCAATAGAAATGATCAAGAGTCAAAGGCTTAGCTTTAATCACACAACATAATACTTAAAATACACCAAATCCTTATGACATTTTCTTTATCCCACTTGTGTTAATATGAAAGAACCAATGAGTGTACGACTTTCTTGATTAATTTTATAGTCGTAAATTCATCTCACTTTAAGAATCATACAAAGCTTAGTAAAATATCAAAATAAAATTACAACTTGGGCAACTTATACCAGGTAAGCATCAACTTCAGAAGCAAAGTCTTGAGCAGCCTTTTACCTTCAGAACATTATTTCTGTTTCAATGATCTGATCTGATCATCAATTCTCATCTATGAGAATGAATGTTGTTACCGACCCCTGTACCAAACACACAATCCATTATCATGATTGTAAAAAATAAGAAATCTCTGAAAATCTATAATGGATGGATACTGCAGCTGACTAAGTAATAGGTTCATGAATGTATGGGCACATCAGGTACGCAAGTAATAAGGCTCACACATATTATGTTATATTGGTACGTACCGACACTAAGCTTTCCATAAGCATTTTGTCTCTATAATGCCTAGCTTTTTCATAAATCAACAAAAAAGTACATCTACTATTTCAAAGTACATAAGAAAAAGGAAAAAGAAAGACTATACCTAAAACTCCGTAAATAGCATGGGAGAGAAAAATTCCGATATTTCCATGCATCCAACTCACCATGCTATACGAACCCAATAAACCTGTAAATGAAATCAATGCTTAAACATGAAATCCCAATTAATTTATAAAACTTCATTTGAAACAGCATGGACTTTGGCTCTTTGCAAATAAGAAAGCTCCTGCTGTAATATACGGTGACATTCGGTTCAGATTTAAACTATTAACCTTATGGAAAGCTTACAATCACACCTTTATTTAAATAACACTATACACTACATGAGTATGATCAAAAATATCTCAACTATAACACCATAGAAACTTCAAATTTAACAAAGCACATGTAATAAATTTCTACATAAAAAATGATTGACCGTCCTTTTAGTTCCACATTCTTTCTTATTAATAATATTTACAGTTTTCTTGATAAAGAAAATAAATGATTGACTCCATTGAAAATATATTGTCTCGGGTATAAGCTAGAAGCAAAAATCCATAGGGCGACCAAATTAATATCTTATGCTAAACACTGCAATCATTTATTAGCTTTTATCAACAGTATGAAGCACTCAGATCAAAATAGACAACTATACTTTCCTCTCACCTTGGATCTGAGCTGTAACTCGAGAAACTCAAACCAAAGATTTTCAGATAGTCATATGAGCACTACGAATCTTGCAAAATAACATACTATAATGAGATGAAATGATCCTATTGTACCTAGGATCAGTATCCACATGCTTAAATATAAGCTAGAAGTCAAGAAAATTCCCAATTGCGAAAATGTTTTCAGATGGTCAGTAATTTTTTTAGAGTCTTCAAAATATATAACAACATAGGAGATGAGGAAGAAGATTCTCACCCATCTAAAAATGTATTTGGTACTTAAGCTTATTTTTCGTAGTAGCCTCTACAATCCAATCAGCAACGCAATTAAGATAAGTTCCTTTTGGAAGAAGATCAACCTTAAAGAGAGTGAAAGCAGAAGTTCTTAGTGAAGCCGAATAAAGAAGTACATGAGAGCATTATGATAATGTTTCGAAAAACTGTTACCTTAACTGATAAGTTGGAAAATCTGTTACCTTGGTCTTTTTTTTCTGTTGATGATCTTCATCTACTTTTTTAATTAAAGTTTCAGCCACAATTATTATTTCTGATAACAATTAATGCGTTTTGGTATCCACATGAGGCATTGCTGAATATTTGCTACTTAAGATGAATTATAAAGTCCCAACTGCGATCATTTTGACAGTCATACCAAGGCTGGGAGCCCTCCTTATTTGACTTATAACTGCTATCCTGAGGAGGATCGAATAGAGTCAAGGGAGAAACGGATTCCCATGAATCTCCATGGATCTCCTCCTGTCCTACTGGAAATTCCTTGCCAATGGAAAAAAAAGGATAATGAAATCTCGAAAGAAATATCAGGAAACATGAGGTATAGCTGATGCCACTGCAAATGAACTAAAACTTCTCTCATCATTCTTATTAGTCACATCATGATCCCTACACTCTATCTAGACCATTTGTGCGCGAAATGCAGAACCTAAAACCATGAAATATTTCACATAACCGGCTTGTGTTTTGAGAAGACTGCTTACACTCAGTATTTCCCAGCACAACTAAATTATGTTGTAGAATATAAATCAAGGAAGTGAATGACTAAACAGTAAAAATTGTGATGAATGGTGGGTTAATATACCTACTGGAAGAGACAATAAAAGGCCACAATATCACAGTGACAAGAGGTATAACCGCTCATTTCATTATATAAGTTATTGCTTTAAGTAGTTTTTCTAGTTTGAACTTTTCAGCTGGTAATTCACTTGTTTCCTTCACAATGAGAAATCCAAAAATAGAACAATCCTTGTTTTGTATTTTTTACACTGCCGGGGACCTGAGAGATCGAGACCAACTCACCAAGAAAAATGAGTAATTAAAATAAGATTAAGTTAGAGTAAAAGATAATGAAACATAAACTTTAAAATGAACAGAATTCTAGGGTTTTCAGAGATCAAAAACCATACTTACCACGACGTCCACTGAGCAGAACAATTCAAAAATAAATTTTTTTATCATGAGCTTTATTACATACATCCCACATACATAGCCAGAAGTCTAGAACTTGGAGTTTGGATGTCAATAGTCTTTTGTTAATTAGAACGTGGGTGTCTGAGTGTGTCCAATTCGTGTGGAAAATTATCCTATAATTGGAATATGGGCTCAAAACCCTATAATTCTATTCAGATTGTTATTACAACTGAAATTTTTTGTTTTCAGTTTTCTTAAATATAATTTTGGTTAGGTGGTGATATAGACTACGAACTGATGTAGGATTGTATGGACTACCTTATGGCCTCTAATGAAATTTTTTCTTAAGGTATTCTTTTTGTAGCTGCAGAGCTGTAAGATATAGGCTTGTATAGGTTATTTATTTATAGGACCATACCACTAAAAATTGAAGAACACTAATAATTATTCAAAGTAATCTTTAAATATCTGCAATCAATCTTCTCCAAATCTAATTTAACACAAACCCATTAAATCAATCTTCTCTTAATCGAAGAATCTAAGAATAAAAAAAATCAAAAAAACTTTGCTGCAACTGCAACAATCATCAATCAAGTATAAAACGAAGAAATCAAGCTAGGGTTTGATAAATCTCACCTGGAAATAACCTTCTTCTTCTTATTCCATCAATCAATCCTACAAATACAAATTCAAACTAAAATCTAACCCTAGTTTGATTCTCTCTGATTCATCACCTCAAAAAAAAAACCCTAACAACCCCTAATCGTTCTCCTTCATGATTCACAACAACATCATCTTCTTCATCGTCTATGCAGCTTCATTTGTCAAATCAATTCTCACGATCATCTAAGAAATCACCAGCAGAAGAAGAGGAGAAAAGAAGAAGAAGAAGAGGCTAGAGATGGAGGGCGGCAGAGAAGAATGATTTTTAGGGTTGGAGGGGAAACGTTTACAAATTCATGGTCAAGTTTGTGCGAAAGTTTGTAAAGTTTTGGGAATATCTTCGTTAGGGTTAACTTTTGATGAAAATATTGTCTACCTAACTGGTATTAGTAATTCCAGTTAAGTATTTGGTGTAAACCAAGTGTAATTTATTAGTTAGCTGTAAATACTCACATAAGTGTTGTACACCCACATTTTTGCTAACGGTGTTACTAACGGGCAGTTAAATACGGGGTGTAAACAGAGTGTAATCCAAATTTTAATGCTCCGACCAATAGAGTCCCGCCACTTGTCCTCTTCAGAATTGCTCCAGTTGAAAGCTTTTATCTAATTTAATTTGAGGGTGGTGTCACACTCACCATGCGACGTGGGAGCTCATATGCTTGGGCTTTTAAAGGATGAGAGATTTGGGTACCCTCGTCTTTTCAGATGTTATAGCTACTACAAATGGAGAAGGTATGTCTATCTCTCATGGTGTCTTATGGTGAAAAGGCATAACCAAAACACATCTCTTGGAGTTTAAATCTTGAAAACAATTTTCACTAATATAATAAATTTTAACTCAAAATTACAACAATTATATCATCGCCATCAGATGATGATGATGGTGTAGAAGAAGAAGAAGAGGGATTTTTGGTAATAAAAGTATAAACTGGTCTATGTTCAGTTACTGAAATTATTTTATCATCATCAAATGATCTACCTGAAATTGATGATGTAGAAGAAAAAGAAAATGGGTTTTAGGTAAAAGCAAAAGTATAAACTGGTTTATGTTCAGTTACTGGAATTATATCATCATCTGATGATGATGATGTAGGATAAGTGAAAAGATGAGGGTACCCAAATACACCACAATCTTTTAATTTATCCACTTATAAGTCCTCTACCGAAAGTGATTGTCTATATAGTCGAGACAATGCAACAAATCGGTTCACACTTCGTGTGATTGTCTATAGATACAAGATCGAGGCAATATGATAACAAGATAACTTATGTGATTGAATATGGATACAAGATTGAGATAATACAATAACGAAGTACGATACTTGATAATAGGTTCAGACTTAACCAAACTCTATAGGATCACTATCAAGTGTGTACGGAGTTAACGTTTGTGTAATTTACTTTAAACTATAATAAAAACAATTATAATTGCGGAAAGGTAAAGTAAATGACACAACAAGATTTTGTTAACGAGGAAACTGCAAATGCAGAAAACCCCCGGGACCTAGTCCATAATTGAATACTCTCAGAATTAAGCCGCTATAAAAAATCTAAACCAACTTGGTATAGTTGAGACCAAGCAACTAACCCAAGTTCACTTAGTTTCTTCAGTATTCCTGCGCTTCTGACTTCGATGAGTGCACATACTAGAACAATTCCTTTGTATCGTATTCCAAACAGTAAAGGAATAACAAATCTGTTTGGTAACAACTTTATTGATTCTTTAAGATAATATATCCCAAGTCATATGCAAAGGCTCTTCCGTTTAAGCTAATAAACTCCTTTGTCTGGTTAGATCAATCCAATCTCTATTACCTAAGTAATAAGATTTGGATTTGTAACAATCAAAATAGATCTCAAGAGAACTATTAGGTTTTACCAATATCATGCAACTAATCAATCGAATAAATTCGATTATAGTTGGATCCCAACCGATCAAGGTTTGTGAAACACAAAGATATGAGAAACCAATAAGAAATCTTCTTCATCTTCAAAACTTCTTTAATCTTCAACTAAAACCTGCACAACACCACTTGAATCCCTTGTGATCAATCACGCACAGAACGAAGTCTGTTAACAATAGATTATCACAAGATGTCTTTAGATCTACAAACAGTTCTAAATATCTCGTCGATACTTCGATCTAGTTTGAGTGAATCTTATATCAGAAGAGAAGATTCTCAAGAATAAAAAAACTAGGTGCAATCAAAGTTTCAAAAACCATTAGTCAATCAAATCAATCGAAAACTAATAACACTGCAATTATCTAGTTTCCTACGAATGATACTCGTAGAGCTTCTTGATCCCACAGAAGTCTTTAAACGAGCGGTCGTAAGAGATTTCACCTAATTAGGGTACTTTCCTCTCCGATTAGACGTCTCCACCAGAAACAACAAAAAGATGAAGTCTGCCCGGCTCTTAGGATAGATTGATAGAAATGAAAACTTAGGTATTTATAGAACAAGGATGTTTGGACACCAAGGAATTTCCAAACCCGAAAGTATTTTCAAGATATGCAATAAATTCCCATTCGGTTTTCATAATTCCAGTAAATGCTTTATCCAATATTTTTTGAAATCTTTCAATATAAAATCTCCAATTAGTAAATGCACATTACTAATTTTTATTCTCTAGAGATATGTATTTAATTGTTGGTAATTAAAGCATATAAATAATCTTAATTAAAAGATTCTTAATTTATTTCGGAACAGGATCTCCTTGAGTACTAAGGAATATCTTTGAAAAATAAAAGATAAGAGTTATTGTACGTGTTTAAAGAATGTTGACATATCTTCTTTGTAAATCCTCTTTCATATTTATAATTTTGAGTTACCATATACACATGGTATTGCTTGTGATCGGTCACAACAGTCACTAGGATCGGTTACACCAATTACCAGGATTGGTTACACCAATTACTAGGACCGGTTACACCAATTACAAGGATCTATTACATAATTCTCTGTGATCGGTCATACCAATTACTAGGAACGGTCACACCAATTACAAATATCGATTATACCATCTCAGGTGATTACTTAGGATCGGTTATACTAATCAATCAAAACTAGTCATACCAAATCATAAGTCAGGATGTGATTTGTTGTACCAAGATATATAATAAAGTTACGATCGGTTCCATCATCTCACACATATTGCTAATCCAAAGATTTGTAATGAATAGCCTTACCAATAAGCCTAACGATTTCCGTTTTGATTCATAAAACAAGTTCATGAATGTACTTCCTTTAAACAAATGTAAAACATTATTTCCTAAGATGAAATCTCCACCTTTACCCATTCACATAATTATAACAGCATTCATAAGATTATGTCGATGTCATATCTCCGAAGTTCAAAAGATAAGTGTTATACTTCGTAATCTAATTCCCTAATACTATGAAGATCATGTCTCACTACTAGAGTAATATATCCATACACAGCTTCACAGTTATGTTTTCAATATACCACAACTTGAAAGATACGTTAGGAATGAAACAGTTCAAGTCAATATTACTAACCTCAATAGGAAGGATGATGTCGTTGTTATAGCTCGTTGCTTCTTCACATTCTTCAGGTCTTCGAGTAATACTTGTATGTCTCAACATTCGTAGAATTTCTAGTCTAACCTAAACGAAGTTGTCTCTATTATATAATCAAGCGACTTTTAGACGAGGTTTGACTCACTAAAATATGATAACCAAATTTGACATACCAATGCTTGGTGGGTTCAACCGAGCTATGCTCTAACAATAAGGACTTTTGGTAATAGTAGAACTATAAACTTGTCTAAGGTAAAATGAATTATAGAAGATGAACTTTTTCCTTCTAAAAATTGAAGCCATTGATGAATGAGAAACCAAAATGAAAAAGAAAATAGAAAAAAAAAAGTGATATGATTGTGGAGAAAATGAATTGAAATAAGAGTGAAAGGACTGTTTATATACACAATATTTTTCTATAGTCGTAGTAGGACCAGAAACTCGGACTTACTCTGCAGACCCCTTCTCAGCATTTGATTATTTTATAATCATGAAAATCTAGCCATTAATAATTTTCGTAGTTTTGATTGGTTATTTGGTTGGCCTAGTTCTGCTTGGGGATTTGATTATCCCAGGATTTTTTCCAGTTCTGATTTGCTCCAAAAGAATTACTTATGGGTCCCTCACGGCCCAGATTGAAAAAGGAATATGCCGTGAAACACATTGGTTTCTAACGCTCTGTTAACATTTTCTCTTGGTTGCTCAAACTGAAAAAATAAGATGCCGCGAAACGCATGGGTTTCTAACACTCTGTTAACATTTTCTCTTGGTTTCTTACACTCCGATAACACTTTATCTTGGGTTCCAAGTAAAATGACGTGGCAGTTGATTTTTTTATAATGATGATTCTCTTTGGTGCAAACTGCATAGTTAAACCAATAAAAGTGGTTTATGCCAGACGTGTGACGTGTATAAATAGTAAAAATGGAGGAAACACACCACTTATTTAATTTTTATCCCTCAAAGAAAATAAAAGTCACTTGATGATTTAAAGGTTACTTATGAAGTGAGCCATCTTCTAGGAAAAGTGTTGGGTTATAAGTGAAAGCAAATGTTGCACTGCAATATTTGATTTGAAAATAGTTTTATCTATCATAGTAGTGGTTGTTTGTGTTGGGGGTATTGTTCCCTCAAGCTAGAGCAAAAGGATAAGTTCCTCACAAAACTAAAGATTAGGAAATAATTAGAAATATTTTGACATCGATATTAGGTGTAGGTTATTGTTTTAATGTGTAGGTTTTATTTTTCTTTTTTGTAAACTCGATCGTTTTCTATCGTTACCGTATTAATTCTATGATTTTTGGGAAAAGGTTTGCTTTACAATATTATGAAGCCATTGTTGCTTTCTTTCTAATATCTTTAATCATAATTTTGTTAGATGAGAATGTAAAATAAGGTAATTAGCCAACTAATCTGGATGCTTGAAAATAGTGAAAGAGGTATCAACTACTTGCCGCTTAAAAATATAATGAACACCGTAGCAACATCATAGACTATAACTGACTCTGTATACAACAAAATTCATGTTGGAAATAAGACTACTATGATATGCGATGGGGTATTTTTATTCTCGCTGGACCTTGGTAGGACGAAATATATATGTTTCTCCATTGTGCGTGTTTCATTGCCAATTAGCCCATCCATTGACTATGAATATCTAACGAGGTGCATCATACATATATTGTGTTAACTGTTTGTCATAACAGAATAACCTAACTCTGGTACGTTATTTTCTGTACTTAATGTCTGCTATATTAAAGAACCTCATTGGTTTCTTGACCTTTACATTGTTCCTCTTAGACTGGTACAACCTGTACTTAATGACATCTATTATGACAGCATGCCTTCTTCCCATTCTTGGTATATAACCAAGCTATATTTATGTATCTGTAAGAATCTCAATTAATAATATCCATTTCTTGTTTCTTGGTCTCCATCTTTTGAATAAAGTTATTAAATGTGGGTATGACGACTGTCGAGGATCCAAATTAGAACCAAGGTCAAAGAATAAAAGAATGGGAATTTAGAAAGAGACAGGGAGAGTGATGGAAGTCCTCTATGCAACATTCGTATTTAATATACATAGACTCTCTGTCTTTCTCAGTCTATTAGTGTTTGTATGCCTACTCATGCATTAAATGCATCCACGTTCTTTATTATGCACCAATGTCTGATTCACCTCCCCCCCTCTCTCTGTCTAGGTCCTGGAACATGTACAGACTGCAACATCGGAGAGTCCAATACATAGAGGTGACTGGAAGAAAGACAAATCAATTGGTTGAAGGTTTTCAATTCTCTTTGCTTTCAATTCTCAGGTTTTTATAAATCAATTCAAATCGTGTTATGGAATTGGTTCAAAATCACAAAGATGTTTTTTTTTTTCGATTCCTGACTACTTTTGACTTTTCTCCCCGGCGGTCAATAACCTTGTTTTTTTTTTTATAGAGTTTTCTTCTATAATACCTATCTAAATGTAAAAATAATGCCTATCTAAATGTAAAAATGACTAATAAATGTAAAATAAGGTTAGCGGGAACCCATACAATTTTGTTTACTAGTTAGTGCTAGTAGTCATGTAAACCATTGTGTTGCAGCAGCTGTTTTGATCATTACGAAATTTTGATATTATTTATTTCCCATAATTGGTTAATAACCCTTGGATTAGGTGGGTGGTGTTTAGAGATGAGAGATAGAGAAATACAGAATGCTACAGAGGAAAAAAGCTTTTACAACTTGAAAGGAAGAGCATTGAAATCTCTATGGAAATGTTGGGGAACAAAGAGATGAATAATATTTTAGAATGAGGCTAGGGTAGATCTAGGGCACGGGCCTAAGAAGTCTATCTTTTAGGTTATTTATTATCTTAGATTGATTCACCAAGGGAAAAACAAGGAGTCGAGGACTGAGAAAATTGAGGGTGATAATACTTTTGTGCTCAAAAACTCAATCTTACCATCAAGGAGAGTATGTAAGGATCTCTAGACAAAGAGAGGGAAAAGGTGACATAAACTTATCATCTGCATTCCTAGTGGGGATAATCAAAGTTGTTGGTTTATTCTTGTTAAGTCTCTGAATATGTTTATGGAGAGGCGAACCTTAAAGGAAAAAAAAGTGCTTCTAAAGGAGGCGGATTTTCCAAAAGTGTAATAATCTTCTAGCTTTGAACTGAAAAGAAGAAAAAAACAGGGGTTATGAAGATTTCCAGGAAATTGAACTTAAATTTTGTGGCGATGCTAATTAAAAGGGAGATAGGCATAACAAGATTCTTGGAAATCGGAAGCTTAATAGAATTACCTGCTTTGGTTAAGTTGGAGGAGAATGAATGGATGATAATTTGGAGTCAAAATGAGTGGAAGTATAAAGGAGTTGATGTTAGCTTTGCGCAATAGACTGGTAACTTACCAGTCAACCAAGCAAGGAAGGGTGAAGAAAAGACATCACAAAAGTTAAGAAAGCTTATTAAAACATCCCAAGTAGTTATCATTAGCAAGATCCTCAAATCGACAACCAATACTCTCTACAATATTAAACCAAAATATAGAAGATTTACCAGCTGAAAAATCAAAAAACCAAGAGTCTGCTTTAATTTCCAAAAGACATAAAATCAAAACCCACCTTCTGTGGTTCCTCGACAAGATGGATCTGAAAGTATCTTTCATATTTAAGGATCCAGCTCCTAGGATTTTCACCCTTGAACTTAGGTAGATCTATTTTTGGTGGTTTAAGTTGAGAACTTGAAGGACTACCAGGTGTATCCAGAAGAAGGTGGAAGTGTGTTGTGAGAAGAAGTTGGCTGGTGGTTGTATTGTAAGGATAAGATCTCAATGAGTTTATCCATCTTTATATTTGTGGTTGTGGTTGTGGTTGCAGAAGTGAGTTGTTGTAGGTTAGTACAAATATCGTTTAACTTTTTACCATGTGATGTAGCCTCAGCAGTGCGAGCAGCAGATTGCCGTGAATGATTTTCAGAGAAAGTTTTCAATAAACTATTCAGATCTTTAGTTGTTACGTCTACATATTTAAGGAATGACCTCCAGTCATGATGAAGGATTACTGGATGATAACAATTGTAATAGATTTGAGTACAAGAACAGTTAATGAAGGGAACAAAAGTTAGAGATCTTAAGTAACCACCGAACTGCTTAGAGCTAGCCTCTTTTCTTTCAATTCATTGATAAGGTTGCTCAAGTTCTTTAAATGGCTAGAGACTAGAAACCCTAAAGAGTTCCAAAGCTACAACCCTACACGCGGGCATATCACGACCATCAACTAACTGCAAAACCTAAGACACCCCATTTAACAGATGGGGCCTGTCCAGGTACATAACACACACATTAGCTAATTATGCTCAAACCATGTTTCTAATCGGTAGTGGTTCGTTTCTACTCCTCCTTGTATCGTTTATCTCTTGCCAGAGGGAACATATTCTGGTTTGGGTTCTGTTGTTTTGTTATTTTTCTCGAAGCAAAAAAGAAAAACAGAGCAAATCTACAACGGTGCTCCAAAGTTGCTGCACGATGCCACGCCATAACACCTCTCTTGTCAAACTAGCTTCAAAGATACTTTAAGGGGATTTTGTGTTTCCCCCTCAAAAAATATATCTATTTTGCATTACCCCCTTTTAAAATCATTAATATGTGACACCCCCTCTAGGTTAACTTTCCGTCAATTCCTAGTTAAGTAAGCACGTGCAGTGCATGCGTGTGTAGTAATAAAATATTAAATTATTAGTTACGCAAATATACTCTTTAGTGAAATCCCTATCTTCTTCGTCCCGTCTCCTTCTTCATCTAATCTAATTTCTCTATAATAAGAACTTAAGCTTTTGGCCGGAAATCTAGGTAGGGAAGATGCTGCTATTGTCGTTGATATTGGAGGATAGTATTGTTGGTGCCGTTGTTAATTTTTAAGAATGAATGGTGGAGATTGTCAACTAATTTAGACTTTGAATGAGATTAAAGACGTGTATTAGAAGTTGAATGATTAGAAAGGATGGAATTGAGTTAGAATTGAATTTCCAGCGAGATGTGGTAGGTAATTGGCCGTGAAACCAGCTGAAAATGTGAACTTTACACCGATCAAATTGAAGATGAATGATGATAAGTATTTAGAATTTGTATTGGGTTGTTATCAATTTCGCAATTGCGAGTTGGAATAGCTATAAAAGGGAGATAAATCTACAGCCATTAACACATTTGTTGACCATCAGAAGCTGCACATAACTTGTTCGTTTCCAAAGAGCGGAGCTCTGTTTCTCTCCAAACTTAAAACCTACACCAACATTCATTCCATTATTTCCACTAGCAAATCACTTTCAAAATTTCCAATACTTGATTTTAATATCGGTGATCGAAGAAATAATTTAATAGAGAATTATGTAGGTTTTATGATTGTGAAATTGAAATTTTAGGATTCTCGTCTTTAATTATTTTATTACTACACACGCGTGCACTGCACGTGCTTACTTAACTAGGCATTGACAGAAAGTTAACGTAGAGAGGGTTTCACCTAGGGCTGCCAACGGGTACCCGATTACCCGGAACCGAACCGGACCTGAGTGTGTCGGGTCCGGTTCCGGGTCCCAAGATTGGAACCGTTAGCAAAATCACTACCCGGCGGGTAAGACCCGTTAGGAACCGATAAGTTTCGGGTCTTAACGGGTATTACCCGAATATCTATGTTTTACTTGTTAATTTTACATAAAATATAAAGATTTAGTATAATTTTGTTCAATTTTTTTTTTCATTTATCCTTCATATTCTTATGTTTAATCTTAATTAAAAATTTTACATAGATATAATAATAATTTTATATGAAAAATTATTAGATTCAAGCTAATATAACAAATATAAAAGTAAAATATCATAAACGTTTAGTTGATTTTTAAGGACCCGATAAATACCCAGATCCGACGAGTAATTAGTGTTTTTATCGGGTCCGGTTCCGGGTCCATCAATTTAGGAACCGGACCCGAAACCGATTAAAATTACCGGTTCCGGGTAGCACACTACCCGGATCCGATGGGACCCGTTGACACCTCTAATTTCACCTATTAATGATTTTAAAAGGAGTAATACAAAATAAGCATCTTTTTTGAGGGGAACACAAACTCACCGATACTTTAATATACACCAAACGAATGAAAATAATTCGGGAATAATCTGTCTGTACTAGGGCATATCCATCAGGAAAAGGCATAAGGAATATCCTTAAATAGACATCGTAGTTTCGAAGATCTCCATTTGTCTTCCACTACGGTTTAACTAATGGTAAGAAATCAATGTGCATAATTCTACTAATAACTAACAAGCCTAGCATAAGCAACACCTTGACTGTTAGCTTGAAGAAGATTATTGACGATAACTTGAGGCTGAGAGGGGAAGTCCGTTTCCGTTAAAAACAGCATCTGAAATTAGCACTGCAGCTTTATTACAGGCTCTACGGAAATGATGACACGTGTCTCAAATGAGACCTTTGCGTGACAAAGGCGCCATTGCTTTCGGATCGACAAGCAATGCCACCATCTCTAAATTAGACGTTGCATTTATATCTCATCTCACTGTAAGAATCTCCTCTCATTCTCATTCCCTATTATCTTCTTTTACACTTCACTCTCCATCTCTGAATAGTTTCTCTCTCTCATAGAAAACGTAAAGAAAAAATGGCAACTGAAACAGAAAAAATCACCAATCTTAAATCATCTGTTGCTGGACTCAATCAGATCAGGTTTGATTATTCATCTCATTATACTAATTTCGATTTCAATGTTTCATTTATTGATTTAGTGATTCTGCATTTAAGATTATATAGATCTGAGTTGTTGTATTTTCGGTAACATTTTGATCTGTTTTGCAGTGAGAATGAGAAATCTGGATTTATAAATCTCGTAGCTCGTTATCTCAGGTAAGATTAGTGTAAATCGGTCATTTTAATTAATTTTTGAATCGGTATTCAGATTTGATGTTCTTCCACTTTCTTCTGATTAGCTGGAGATTGACATTTTTGGATCCGTAATCTCGAATTACGTTTGAACATTTTGATTTCTTTCTGGATTTTTATTGAATCTGAATTTTTATCGGTCAATTTTCTGGATTGAAGTGGAGAAGCTCAGCATGTGGAGTGGAGTAAGATTCAGACTCCAACTGACAAAGTTGTTGTTCCATATGAAACCCTAGCACCTACTCCTGATGGTGAGAGTTCATATTTTCTATTTTGAATCTCAGCTTATCTTTGATTGATCGTGCTTCGTCAATGTAGCATTTGTGCTGATTATTTGGATCATTTACTTTCAGGTGCCGAGGCAACTAAGAGCCTTTTGGACAAGCTTGTTGTGTTAAAACTCAATGGAGGGTTGGGAACAACCATGGGTTGTACCGGTCCCAAGTATAAATACTCCCTTAAATCTTTATCTTATATTTAGTTGTATCTGTTTTGAATTGATATTCGTAGAACCTTGTGGAATCTGATATGATCCGTCTTAATTCTATATCTGCCATTAGTTAGTTGTGTTCTATGAGGATTTTGTGCATAGCCTGAATTAGCTGAGCATGTATTAAGGAGTTGAGACTGCATACCTAAAACACGGTTAACCAGGTTGTGGAATTGATTTAGGATCTTAACACAATATGTCATCAGCTTATAAAATCACCCTGATCCTGTCAAGATGTTGGGTTAAGTAGTGAGATGAGCGATGAATCGTCCAGCTTTTAAAGTAGTAAAGTGTTTTTGAACAGTGAGTTCCTAGGTGAAGATGATGTACATCTCACTGATTAGACTATCTCTTCTGACTATCAGTCATTCTTCATCTCCTTGTTGGAAAAAACAGAAAATCTTGGCAGCGTTTTGACAAAATAGGCTTGATCCTCTCCTATAAAATGGGAACACATTGTCACTTTTCCCAGGTTTTTCTATAAATAGTGTATAGAAGATGTGCATGTGATCTTTGACAAAGTAAGTCCAAGATTTAAAGTTTAGACATCGAGCCTTTCCAAATTTGTGAAGGATAATGGGCTGATGCGATTGGCAATTGGAAGGAGACCTGCCATCAAAGTTAATATCTTTGAAAATTAGTTGTATACGGTGGAATAAATGATCCTCTTTGAAAATTAGCTCCAATCATCCCTTACAGCAAGGGGATGAATTTTCAGTTGTCACGAGCATGGTCTGTTGGTTATTTTATAAATTATATAATCTGACATGTAAAGCCATGCAAAAATAAGCAATAAACTAGGTTCCCTCATGTAAATTGCTTTTAATTTTTCGTGTTTATTTTTATCTATTGATCATCTTCTGCCTTGCATAAAATCCTTCTCATAAAGATTTGATTCCTATTCACTTCCAGATCCGTCATCGAAGTTCGTAATGGGTTGACATTTCTTGACTTGATCGTCATCCAAATTGAGGTCATTTTTGGAAAGTTCTGTCTCCTGTTTTCTATTCTCCGTGCTTACTTGTATACAACTTACCTTTTTTTTATCTTATTTCATTTACTCCTGCAGTCTCTCAACACCAAGTATGGATGCAATGTTCCATTGCTTCTAATGAACTCTTTCAACACCCATGATGATACACAAAAGGCAAGTTATTTGTATTGTTTCCTTCCTCAATTTTTTCTTTTACCTTTAGTCCGGAACAGAGTCAACACAATTGTTGTTTAAATAGTTGCTTGATGTCTGATGTAGATTGTGGAGAAATATTCAAACTCAAACATCGAAATTCACACGTTTAACCAGGTTGATAACTCTAAAACTTTATCCTTGTTTAATATTGTTAATGTCTACTGTCTTTAATGAACCGATCACATAAAAGTCTTTCACTAAAATTGAACTTGGTGTTACAGAGCCAATATCCTCGATTGGTCGTTGAAGACTTTCAGCCTCTGCCTTGCAAGGGACAGACTGGAAAGGATGGATGGTATGCTCTTTCTTTTTCATTGACTCCCACCTATAGCTCTATAAATGTATTATATTGTCTGAGTCAGTATGCTGACGTCGCATTCAGTTCAAAAAGAGAGACTTTCTGCTATTCAGTTTTGGACTATTTTTATGGGGTTGTACTGTCAAATTTATGTTAAGCTTCAAATGGATATATCTAATTCAAACTTCGGACTGGCATTGTTCTGCTCTTCACTGGCACTGTGTTCCGTGCATTATTAGGGATGTTTTGGTTGGAGTTTACTTGTTCTGTCCTATTGGTATTGGTAATTTTAAATAGTTAATTACGGGACAGTTTTCCAAGAAAATCAGAAAAATAAATGTGGACAATGGTGCCATGCTTAATTGATTAACGTTTAGAAGATTGGAACCTTTTTTTTTCTTCCTGAGAATCTATGTAGAAGTTGCCTTAGTTTTGACTTGTCAATGCGCAAATGGGACTCTATCTTTGTGTTGACATATTCCTTTAACTAATTTCCTCTTGCATGCCTGTAGAAATTACAGAATATCTGTATGTCCATTTATCTAAATTAAAAATCTTACTTTGTTTTAATGATAAAGGTACCCACCTGGTCATGGTGATGTGTTCCCATCCTTGATGAACAGCGGCAAGCTTGATGCACTATTGGCAAAGGTTTACTTGGGCAGCAATTTTGTTTTCGTTTCCTCTCAGATGTTACATATTATGTGTTTTATTTTTCGTTGTTTGTTTTTACTGCCAAACCCTTATGCTTTCCTCGATGTTGTTCAGGGTAAAGAGTATGTATTTGTTGCAAATTCAGATAACTTGGGAGCTATTGTTGATCTAAGTATCCTTTGCTACAAGATTTGATTTACCAATATAAGCTACCTTAGGTTATTAATTACTGTACTTCTGCTACAATATAACAATTGGTTCCTTGACTGGATACAATAGAAATCTTGCATCACCTGGTCGAAAACAAGAACGAGTACTGCATGGAGGTATGTAATTACAACTGATTGCTTTTTACTTGGTCCTCTTGCTAAACACCGAAGTACTATGTATCTGCAGGTGACCCCCAAAACATTGGCTGATGTTAAAGGAGGTACCCTTATATCTTATGAAGGAAAGGTCCAGGTATGTGGTAGTTACCAGAATTCTTCCTGATTCACTTCATTTAGAAGATTCTCCTTCATCTTACACGATATCTTGATCTGGAAAATGTTATAGTTCAATTACAATTTTACTTGGACATAAATTTCGACACAAAATTTGAGTAATAACCTACATTGTAAAACTTCAAGCTCTGTAACTAGTATGTCCCTGCATTTCGGGTTATCTTAGTAATGTCTGATTTTTCTTTTTGTGGAATCGTGATATCACATTTATTTAGCATTGTAAGATATTATTATTGGCTTTAGTTACTTATTTCCTGCCCTTGTGAATTGCAGCTCCTGGAAATTGCTCAGGTTGCAGACGAACATGTAAGCTTTGACCGAGAAGGCCCTTTCTGTTAACAGTTATCTTATAGGTGGCTTTTCATTTTAATTGTGCTTTTGCTGAAGAAAACTTCATTGGCTGTGCTTTCTGTTACTTCTAGGTGAATGAATTCAAATCAATTGAAAAGTTCAAGATTTTCAACACCAACAACTTGTACGTGAACTAGTTATCGTTTAACATCTGTACTTGTCGATTGATTAAATCATACCTCGAGATTGTTGTCCATAATGGCACAATAACACCTATTTTGGATCTAGGTGGGTGAATTTGAATGCTATTAAAAGGCTCGTGGAAGCTGATGCACTTAAGATGGAGATCATTCCAAACCCTAAGGTGGGTATCTCTTTTACTTTTGGACATACCTAAACTAACATGCTTCATCTGAGTTGCTAACGTAAGTTACTGGTGTTTTTCAGGAAGTAGATGGAGTGAAAGTCGTTCAGCTCGAAACTGCAGCTGGAGCTGCAATTAGGGTACTTACCTGATGATTCTCTTTTCACCCTATCCATTTTTATTATCCCACTTGTAAGATGGGTCAATAAACCCCGTCGTATGAGTGGGTTTGACTATTGGAGTTTCTTAGTTTCACCATGGTGTTTGTTTGATCAATAATGCAAGTGGATCAACAAGTTGCACTCTACTGTAGAAACTTCATGTATTAAACTGTTACATGATCTTTGGCATACTATTTTTTTTTTTGGAACAGTTCTTCGAAAATGCTATTGGTATCAATGTTCCTCGATCTCGTTTCCTTCCTGTGAAGGCAACATCTGATTTGCTCCTTGTCCAGGTTATCCTATCCTAAACCCATTGAGAAATTTGTTCATATTAACGTCTAATTGTAAATCCATATCTTTAACCTATTAGTCTCTTTCTACAGTCTGATCTTTACACCTTGACTGACGGATTTGTAATCCGAAATAAAGCTAGAACTAATCCTGCAAATCCATCAATTGAATTAGGACCCGAGTTTAAAAAGGTAAAATCCAACTTAAGTGTGGTTAAATGAGGAATAGGTGATTTCCGTTTATAACTGAGTCTGAATGTTTTTGTTTTGTTATATTTCCAGGTTGCCAGCTTCCTTGGTCGATTCAAGTCCATTCCTAGCATCATTGAGCTTGACAACTTGAAAGTGTCGGGTGACGTGTGGTTTGGTGCCAATATCATTCTTAAGGTACTAAATTTGCTCCTGCCAGCATAACTAAACACTGTCTTTTTTTTTAACTTTCGAAAAGATATCTCCTTGTCATGATTCTTCTTTCAAACAAAATAAAAGAATGACATACTGATTACCATAATGAACATAATATGAAACACCGAGTTATATCCATTCATGTTGATATCTTACTTCGTTAACCATGCTATACCTTATGGCTGTTTGATGCATTCGTTATTAATTATGTAAAAACCGAGTCAGCACTGCATTTTCTGTTAGATATATTTAACTCATTCATGTGATGGTTATTCTTCAAGGGGAACGTGACAGTCGCTGCGAAACCTGGGGTGAAACTTGAAATTCCAGATGGAGTTGTGCTTGAAAACAAGGTAATTTCTTTTGAAATGCTTTTTGGGGTATCTGTATCATACTCTTTTGTGCTGGTGGGTGTCAAACAAAAGCTACTATTATTTCCTTGATTCATATTTTTGGCCGTTTTTTGTTGTTGCATGCAGACCATCAGTGGCCCTGAAGACATTTAAGAGAAATGAGGCTTTCTCCATTTTGCAGTTGTGATGGGCAATATCCACATCGAATGTTGTATTTTTGGTTTTGTATGTCTGTAAAGCTGTAAAGGCTTCAGTGACGTTAAACTGAGAACTTTCACCATTAAGAATAAGCACTTATCTTTGTGATGTTCTGTAACACCTCTCTGAAACTCTGATGCTCCTAGTAGTTAAAAGAAAAGATGGATCTGTTGTATGGCGAGGTTTACGTGCTTGTAAATGTGTCATTCATCTGTTGTCCTAACCTCTTTAGCAATAGTACGGTAGCATTAGTGAATGAACATATCAGACGTCTTTGTGAGATACAAAACTAACCATGATCTAGGCATGGAGTTCACACGTCTCTCACAAAAATCCAGCTCAAAACCATGAGATACTCGAGAGTCGGGATATAGCGTTCCTCAGATGCAACCCCATGTACTTGGCAGGTCGTTGCTCATTAACTTCATACAGAGAGGACCATTTTTCTGTAGAAAAATTCGTGCTCATCCCCATTAACTAACTAGGCTAGCATAACATAACCAATGCAGAAGCAATTTTGATTTCTGCTAGGGCTGCACAACGGGTAGGGTGGGTAGGATATGGCCAATTTCGCCACCCTACCCGCTGACTGGCGGATAAGAATTTTTTTACCCGCCATTAATCAGATAAGATCCTACCCGATTCATTAATTGGCGGGTCGGGTAGGATAGGGTGGCGGGTATATCCTTTTTTTTCTTGTTTTTTTTTTCTGCAGTAGAGAGCCTGATTTAAGGTTGCACCCACTGTATTATTACACCAGCCTGTGAGACATGTTTGAAAATGATTCCAAGGATGCATTTTGCCACAATGATAAACTATTCGTTAATTAAAAACAAACATCGGTTAATCACTGTGTTAATGCTAATGTCAACAACTAAGTGTAGTTCTGCTAGGGTAGTAGTTATTTATCATTGAATGATACCCATCAGGTACCAATGCGAAGGTATATACTCTTACGTTCCACTAGATTCCTTAGGTAACTTCTAGGGATAGAGTTTGAATTCTTTCTCTTGCCAGTTTTTAGCATTGTAAAGTAAAATTTACAAGGCAAAGCCAGTAAGAAAGGATTCACAAGCTTCTACAAGGAAAGTTCATTTACCACGTCTCATCTTACATCAGAAGTTTCTAGATATTGGAATATGCACTAAAGGACGAGGAAACAAAAACTTTTTTTTGATGTGTATACAAAATGAGCCTATAGAACCAAAATAAAAGCGTTGAACGCCTCTAAATGAAAATTTTAATGACGCTTCTCTTGAGAAACTACTATCACGTCAAGGTTCAAAGACAAAGAATGAAAGAAGATGAAGAAACATGACGACAGGTTCCAAATGATTAGTAAACGTTTGTTTCACATGATTGTTCCTATTTGCTTTCATGGGTCTTTTAATGTTTTACAGAAGCGAGAGTATACTTCCTTCAGAATCCCGAGTCGTTCCAATAATCATCTGCACCATCAAATAGATCCTCTTCTACGTGACCAGGATCGACCTGTAAAAAAAACAAAGAAGCCATTGACACTTGAACCGACTCATTGACACTCCCAAGTGTTACTACAACAAGCCATGAGTGATCCAATGAGCACGTAAGCAACTTCTGTACAAGTCTAGAAACACATCATACTGAGAAACTAGCACCTATACTAAATTGTTTCACGATGACATCGAACTAATTTTATAGTACCCACTATTAACCAACAGTACAGTGCTAACAAAATAGTTTTAACAATGTTTAGAGTTGAGCTAAACATGGCATGTGAGTATCACACAGTCTTAGGGTTCACTCAGAAACAAGAAAATAATTGATTGAGACAGCCTTTAAACAACAATTTTAAATTGTGTATGCAATCAAATCTGATGCATATATATGAGGCGGGTAAGCGGGTAGGGTAGGATAATTTCGGGTTTTATCCGTCACCCTACCCATTTGACGGCGGATAAAATAATGTTTACCCATCACCCTACCCGTCAATGGCGGGTAGGACAGGATACGGGTAAAAATTCTGGCGGGTAGGATAGGATGGCGGGTAAGGGTAGGATATGTGCACCCCTAATTTCTGCACAACAAAATTGTAGTTTAGCCTCCCAGGACAGACAATCTAGCTACTGTAATTGCAAGACTTGAGTAAAGACCTGCCATGAGCAGCCCTAGATTAAAAAAAAAGTGGGGGGGCGGGGGGGAATAACTACACAAAGAAGGTATTTCAGTAGTATTAGTTATTGAAGTGTATATAAACAACCCTTCCCTTTAGATCCGGGTTTAACCCAAATCAATAAAAAAAAAACTTTTAGTTCTGGGTTCCCCTTAGATCTAGGTCTAACCCAAATCAATAAAAAAAAAACCCAAAGTCTCCTCTAAAACTCTTCGATTCTCTCTGGAAATCATACCAAATAACAATAATATGAATAGATTTGGGTACAACATATTCATGTGGTGTATGACAAAGAAGGGTATTTCAGTAATATTAGTTAAAGAAATCAAAAGGTTTCTAAGAGCAATTCCTATGGCAATGAACAAAAATAAAAATTTGTTCATCCACGTGGATGAACAAACTGCATTCTCCGCTATGGAAAACAAGGCAAAAAGAGCAAATCTGATGTTTTAGGGACCCACAGGTGATTTTATTGATATAAATTAATAAGAGTTGGGTCCCACTAATAATTTTATTAATATAAATTAATAAGAGTTGGGTCCTACTTGATTATTTAATAATAAAATCTTGTAAAAGGAGAAAGAGACAGAAAATAGGGAGAAGAAGTAGAGAGAATTTCATTCATATGTGTGTAGAATACAAGAGATTAAGCCTCTATTTATATAGATAGAAGACTTGGTGTCCAAGATATGTAAACCCTAAACTTAGACACGAAGGGCATCTTAGTAAATAAATAATAGTTTATAACACTCCCCCTGATGACCACTGTGGCTAAGTCATTACAAGCATACCAGGAAAACTCAAAAGAAAAAAACCTGAAATTGCATAAGCATGTAAAAACTCAGACAGTGTTGGACACACATATGTTGCCTCATTAAAACCTTGACAAGGAAAAACCCAGTGGGACAAAACCTTGACGAAGGAAAAAGAGTACAACTTGATAAAGTCCGGTGAAGCACCTTAATTTGATGATTACGCTCCCCCTGATGAGTACTTCAGTAAATTCTTGGCTTGCAAATATTTGAGTCGAGACTTCCCAATTTCAGTGAACGAATTTCTTGAATGTAGAAGATATTTGTTATGATGAAGTCTTCTTTTGTGTTAGTCTTCTAATAGTAGTGTACTCGAATCTTCAAGCTTCTCCAAATGTATTGAGAACTTGCGTCTTGGTTTGCTATCTTCGGAGATGATTTGCATATGTAGTTGATGTAGTTTCTTCAACAAGTTGCCAATATGTAGTTAAGGTACCAAAGGTGAACAAAATTTGTGATCATACCTTATATGGATCAAAATGATATCCAAATTTCTAGGAGATATTTATGTTGATGTGGTATAACAAAATGACCTAGTTAATGGTGGGAATCCACCAAATAACCGAAATCGATACAACTCCCCCTTGGATGAACACCATGTTGAATTTAATTTCCTCACTAAAACCTTTCCTTTAAAAACCCAGTGGGAAAAAAATATGGACGAAGGAAAAAGAGCACAAATATCAACATTTTGAAAGAAAATTAAACGTCAATGAGATGTTCCCTCATTAAAACCTTGTCAGGAAAACCACATGGGACAAAACTTGAATGAAGAGTACAACTTTTGACGTAAATATTGATGCTAACCCAACTATATGAGTTTTACAGAAGACAAGCATCAAAAAAATAACTTTAGTCTATTTCAAAGACAAGTTTAAGCTAGCATAATTCCAACTGCAGTTTTGAGAAAGAAAAGAAAATATAGAATTCATGCTGCTAAAGCGTGGATTTTTGTGTTTTTAAGGACTCCTCAAGAGACCCATAAAGTTGATAATATCAACTAATTAATCCGGATTTTTGGTTTTGTACCAAATTTCTAAAAACACTTGAAGGATTGTGAACTTGACATAATCAATTCAAGTGGCTACCAGAATATAATTTGAATCCTACAAGGATTACAAATTTGAATATGTTCTCCGACCATATACGAGTCCTTCAAGGACTACCACGCTAAATGTGTCTTATAAGAAGAACAATTGTTGAACCAATCCTAGGATCTGATCAAAAAGAAAACCCTCAATTCGTTTTCACAACGAACGTATTTCTCGTATAACGCATTATGACTACACTAGCCTGTAATTAATAGGAACATTCTTAAAGTGTTAAGTCTTGGATCCAAAAAATTGCGTTAATTGAGAAACTAATCCAATTTGGATTGTATGCCAACCAATTACATATGTCGATATTTCTCTGCAGAGGGGTTAACAACCACCATCTTTATTATTTTAGTAGCTATTGTAATATTCGACAACAAAATTAGCTTACTATGAGCTCACACAATTCTCTAATGTATGCATATATTGAAAAATTCAAAAGAATTACTGGTACCAGCACCCGCGGGCATTATAATCTCCTTATCATTCAAATGAGGAGATATGAATTTTGAGAATGTGAATCGTATTATGATAGTCTCTGTTGGAGCACTATTTGTAGCTTATAAAAAAAATGCTACTTGCTTGCTATATGTGATTGAATTTTATTTTCAAACGGCACAAGCTTATATTAAAGCTATATGAGATATTTTCACGCCTAGTAGGCAGCCTTTTTCGATTTGATTAAAATGGGAGAGAAACGTCTAATAATGTATAGTCTCCCCTTGATTATGGCGGAAATATAATCGTCTTATATACGAAAACAAGTTCGCAGAGTATTACCCGATTAAATAGAGGAAATATACTCGTAATAACATATGGAATTTAACAACACCAGTTGGACCGTAGATAATGACTTTAAAAGCCATAAAAAAAATGTCCAAATAAATAAATAAAATTGTAGTGACGTACAAATTTAAAATCAACCGTGGATTGGTTAGTGCAAGAAAACATAAATCTCCATTGACCTATAGGGCCGACAAGATATTCATTCGCATAAGAATGAAATTATAGACACTTTATTTCATCAAAAGAAATTAATTTCAAGACCAATATAGTCACTACAAGGACTAATGATTTTGGCTAACAAGCCGGGTGCGCACCCTTTGATCTTTAGTGTCCAATTCCAACTACAAGTGGAAATATTAATTTTGGAGAATATTAAGATGAAGAAATAAAACAAAGATTGCTCAATTTTCCCTAGGGAACTCCACAATTCTTAGTTTCATCGGTGTTTGCAATTTCGAATACCGTAATAACGGTATCTCATTCCGAAGTCGATAGAGAAAACCAAATTAAAATGGCTTATATGATTCTTTTTAAGAAAACAAAGAAATCTTGTCTTTACCAACTTTGAGAAAGAAATCCATTATGTGGATGAAATAGTCACTCTATTTTGGCAAAAAAATAGAAAAATATGCCAATGGAAATGACCGAGAAAACTGGCACCAATTAGTTTATACGATTTATCAAAATCTCGTATCGACAAAATTAAAAATATTGTCTTTTTAGTCATCGCAATGGAAAAATCCACTTTTGTGGTCGATGTATGGATTCTTGTAAAGATATAGAAACCATGAGTAAATTATATGATCTTTGTCTATAGGACAAAGATACCAACTTAGTTGGACGTAGGTTTTTCAACCATGCATGTGATTAGATACACCGTAAATGTATCCAAATCGTGATAACACCAAACTTTGGTGATTATAGTTCCTTTAAAGGAATAGAAACTATAAACCATTTTAGATGGATTTTTATTCATTTTTACAATTAACAAAATAGTATCGACAAATTAAAAAAATATTGTCGTTTTCAATATCGCATAATCAACTGATGGATGGTTTCTTACAAAAAGGAAAAATAAATAAAAACAGAAACCATTAATCACATGATCTTCGTCTAATGGATGAAGATACCAATTAAATTGGACGTAGGTTTTTCAACCATGCATGCGAATGATTACCGTGAAGGCAATCAAATTGCGATAATACCAAAAATAAATAAAAAATAGGTGATTACAGTTTCACTAGGGGAATAGAAACTGTAAACCATCTTTCGATGGATTTTATTTTTTCTTTCTCTATAAAAAAGATTAGAGAAAAGAGGAAATCAAACTTGTTCAAAAGATTTGATCACCCTATACATATTAATGAAAAAATAAAAATTATAATAATCGGTAAATTTTTACAAAATTGAATGATTAAAAACTAATAGTAAATGTACCATAATTTTTTTCGTTTCGATGTATAATGATTCATATAATCGTATTTGTAAGGGTATCTCCATGCTTGGAAACAAAGAACCATGTGTAGGTTTGAATCATATGAAGCATCCAACCGAGATGATGATCAATTAAATATATGCAGATACAGAACAAAGTTAGTGCATATTATTATATTATATAATAATAAGTAACTCAAGATGAAGAAAACGAAACGTACAAAGAAAAATTTGTAACTTTTAATGGTGTGAACTCTTTTGTCTTGTTTGATCTCGTCTGGTTTGATCTTTGATGTAAAGTTTACCCGTTTGGTTTGCTAGTTGGTTAGAGCGTGCTGATAACGTCTTGTAAAAGGAGAAAGAGACAGAAAATAGGGAGAAGAAGTAGAGAGAATTCCATTCATATGTGTAGAATACAAGAGATTAGGCCTCTATTTATATAGATAGAAGACTTGGTGTCCAAGATATGTAAACCCTAAACTTAGACACGAAGGGCATCTAAGTAAATAAATAATAGTTTATAACATAAAACAAATAATAAGATATAAACCCTAAATATAATAACCATAGAAAAGCAAGGGGCGACATCTCCTCGAGCGCCAGCGATTTAGGCATGAGCGCGCGTCCTTACCCTCAACGCGCGTCCGATGGTTCGACTCGATGTTCAAATGAACTAATCTGTCCATTTGAACATCCATTTTCTTGATTTGTTCATCCCATAGTGGGATCAAAATGAACAAACTCTAGGTTTGTTCATTCCACAGGAATTGCCCTAAGAAGTGAGAGGCATTTGGATAATGGTATATAAACAATCCTCCATGTTATCTAGGTCGAACCCAAATCAAGAAAAATACCATTTAGATCTAGGTATATAAACAACCTTTCCCTTTAGATCTATGTCTAACTTGAAAAAAGAAAAGAAAAAACCCAAATTTTTTCTCAACTTTCTTATCTAAAACCCTCCATATAAGTTAAGGAAATCCAAAGGTTTCTAAAAAGTGAGAGCCATTTGGATAAGGGTATATAAAAAAAATCATCCCCTTTAGATCTAGGTCTAACCCAAATCAAGAAGAAAAAAAACCTTTAGATCTAAGTATATAAGCAATCATTCCATTTACATCTTGGTCTAACCCAAATCAAGAAAAAAGCCCCAAAATTTTCTCTACTTAATTCTCCTCGAAAACCCTCCATACTTTGCACAAAACCCAATCTATTCTCTCAGGAAACCATACCAAATGGCAACAATAGGAATAGATTTGAGTACAACATATTCATGCGTTGCGAAAAAGGGGATTTCAGAAATACTAGTAAGGAAATCCAAAGGTTTCAAAAAAGTGAGAGGCATTTGGATAAGGGTATATAAACAACCCTTCCCTTTAGATCTAGGTCAAATCCAAATCACGAAGAAAAAAAACCCTTTAGATATATGTATATAAACAACTCTTCTCTTTAGATCTAGGTCTAGCCCAAATCAAGATAAAAATACCAAAAGTTCCTAAACTTTTCTACTTTAAAACCCTCTATATTTTGCATAAAACTCAATCGATTCTCTAAGAAAATCATATCAAATGACAACAATAAGAACAAATTTGGGTATAACATATTCATGTGTTGGTGTATGACAAAAAATAATATTTCAGTAATATTAGTTAAAGAAATCCAAAGGTTTAAAAAACGTGAGAGGCATTTGGATAAGAGTATATAAACAATCATCTCCTTTAGATCTAGGTCTAACCCATATCAAGAAAAAAGCCGTTTAGATATAGGTATTTAAACAATCTTCCCCTTTAGATCTAGGTCTACCACAAATCAAGAAAACAAGCCCCCAAAATTTTCTCAACTTTTTCCTCTAAAACACTCCATACTTTGCATAAAATCCAACTGATTTTTTCAAGAAATCATACCAAATGACAGCAATAGGAATAGATTTAGGTACAATATATTCATGTGTTGATGTATGGCAACATGATCATGTTCTGATTCTTTCAAATGATCAGGGATACCGTACTACTCCTTCAATGTTTCCTATGATGATACTGAGAACGTGACAAGCATCTCATATTTAGTAGTACAGGTGAACATTGATTAGTCACATGTTGATCTGACAAACTTGAAAAGAAGATAAATCTTTCAAATTATGTCCTAAGGGTTGGTTTCAGACCATACAACCTTTTCTTCAAATGACAAACATGAGAAAGAAATTCAAAACTAATAAAATCCTGAAGTTGACATATAAGATTGGATAATTCTAACAACCATATACACCATTTACTAGCAACAACCAAATTCAGAACATGCAACTCTTACTATAGTTGACTTAACCGTAAGACCCCATCCTATTGGTTAATTCCTTTAGCCGCTGATCGAAATTTAGACCCCATACCACGTACCATATGACTTTAATTTGACCTTGTACATACCATTTTAACTAAACCATCATATTTCACTTGCATAGATGATATCCATTTGCGTATTTAGAAGATTTTAAACCTTTTGGCTCAGAAGGGATAATTAACAGGGAAGTGAATCAGTAAGAAATTGATGCTTAACCTAATGACTAGTGACATGATCGTGAAAAAAATTGGGTTTACATATACCTTTTTTAGATTTAATAATAATTCAAGATTTAGTAATAATTCAACGAGTATGAATTTGATCCGAAGAAGAAGATAACTAATTGGAATGCCAGATGACATCTCGTCAAAAACTACATGCCTACAAATATGCAACGATCTAAATACTGGATTATAATATAGTCTTTGTGTAAAGAACTATATAATGTCCTAAGAAAGGATAATAAATCGAACCAAAGACCTTGAACATAATACAATCATGTAACTCATGAAGTAGAACTTATAAGGACATTTGAGACTAAGAGTATGAGTAGGTGTTCTATTAAAAAGATAGCTCGTAGTTAAGAAGACATCATCATTTGGACAAGAAGAACTAAAGAGTAAAGTATTTCCCATCTTAGTAATATGCAGGTGCTTCTTTTCAGCAATACCATTTTGTTCAGGGATCTTAAGACATAAATTCTGACAAGGAAACCACAATACTCAAGGAAAACATATAAGTGGACCTTTGATGACTTCTACAGGACCATCAACCTAAAAGGCTATAAATCATGTATTTAAAGATTTGTAGTTAAAGGTTTGAAGTTTGTAAAACATTAGAGGGTATCAGACTTTAGATTTATTGGATAAATCCAGCAAAATCTGCTAAAGTCATCAATAAACACAAGAGAGTACATATGACCTACTATAGAAGTGACAAGATCAGGTCCATACATCACAATGAATTAGTTATAATGGAGTATCAGCATACAAAAAGATCCAACTGAAAAGAAAGTCTCTTTTAACAATCTGATAGGATAGCATAATGCAGATAAATTTGCAAAATTTAGAGTAATGTTTGTGAAATGGATGACCTATAGCCTATTGTGTCAAAGGTCATGTGAAGCAATTAAAGATGTTGAATAAATATGATCTAAAGACGAGAGACAAGAAATGTATTGTTAATTACCACATCTGATAATGAAAAATATGTGGGAAACAAAACCATTTGGAAGTGTGGATATGATAGCAAACAATGGAACAAAGTTACAGAGGTAATTTTCCTACTAACCGTAAACAAGGGAATGAATTGTACTTTTTCTAATATACCAAGTTTTGATGGTAGCAATGAAATTGCACTCATAGACTTTCTTTTTCAAGTTGTTTATTTTGTCAATTATCAAATATTTTGTTTGCAATTGTGAAAAAGATGGGGTACCAAATACACCACCAAATTTTAATTCGGAAACATGTATAGACAAACTTATCACAATCAGTAGCATAAATCAACAAAGGATCTAATAGTTGGTATGAAGATAAGTTAGATTTAGACGATCTCGCAAATCAATATCCAAGAAATAACCTAGTATGTACCCGAACTGTTACAGAACTTAGTTCCAACAAGAACAAGTATTGTAATATTTTTCAAGATATGATTCTCTAGAATAATCTTGTAGGTTTTATACAGTCTTGTAGGCTTAAAATTGTATAGGTTATTCTAACGTACTTCTTGTGATATTTTAATTATAAAAATAAATAATATAATGCGGAAAACAAATAACACAAGACACCAGAAATTTTGTTAACGAGCAAAACTGCAAAACGGAAAAACCTCGGGACCTAGTCTATAACTTGAGCCCCATACTGTATTAAGTCGCTACAAACACTAACTTACTATTAGATTTCAGACTGGAATGTAGTTGAGAATCGACCCTATTAGAAATTCAGCTTCGGTCGCGCTCCTTTACGTCTTTTGGATCTCGCAAGAACCTAGCAACATGATTCTCCCATCTGACTTCCTTTACGGGCCTATTAGTTTCTTCAACCTAAGTGAAGACTTTATGACTATTCTGCCTCTAACAAGTAACAACAACATATTTGATTTCCTTCAGAAAGATTTTAAATCAAGGTATCGAAATCTATATGCTTACGAAGGATCTTCAAGAAAAGAAGATATCAAGCAAAATCAAGATTAGGTTGAATTTATTCTCTTCAAAAGTTATAGAGATGCCTAATCAAATATACCTCACAAGAACAATCTAAACAAATCAAATTATAATCCAATTAAATATCTATCTTGTGGAATCATGATAAGTGTCTAATAATGCATATTTGTATATCATTTCAAAGGTGTTTATTGCATCCCAAGTGCTTTAATCCATGTTATGTCAAATCTTGTATTTTGCTCATGTATCCATTAGCGGGGATTTTTTTTGTAATGACATAATTTTATGTTGTGCTATTATAGGGAAATGAATAAGAAAAACCCTTATAGTTGAATAGAGACGGAAAGGCACATTGGCAGTGGCGTAAAGTAATTAGAAGGAGTCTCATGTGTAAGGACTAGCAATGGATCTGGACTTAAAAAGTAGGAAAGAAAAAGAGGCATGAAAAGTTGGGTTCACGTGCTAGCTTCGCTGAGCGCGACTGGGGATAATATTATCATAAAAGTGTTAAATACATTTGGTATAAACTTGAGAATAGAATGAATTGCTTTGTGGTGATGGTTCGCTATCCTATTATACATCAAGCTGGATTTCAATTTTTATCCAACAGACATAAGCTAAATCCCTAATTCCTTCCATCAAAAAGTACTTTCCTGAAATGCACCTTTCGGATTTTGTTGAGGCTGACTTGGGAACTTACCATTTTTCCTCTCATTTAACGTATTACATATCTGACCCATCTTAAGTTCTAAACTAGTCAATGCTGGTCAGTCCTCTTCTAAAGTTGCAAAAGATTATGGGTCAACAGACTCACCCTTTCATCAATGGGTACCAACATACCCATCTTAAGTTCTAGACTATCTTATGAAGTTGCAAAAGGTCTGACCGGGATTCACGAATCCCTTGGTGAAGTCCTTCTAAGTCGTAAGCCTAATAAATTTTCACAAAGGAAACTAATTTCAAAGAACGATACTTAGGTTTTTAAAGCACAACTATAGTTGGAAACTAGAACATAGTGTTAAAGCTAATTGCCTGGTCGAACTCACAAGTATTGCTATACCCAGATTATTATCAAATTTAGTTATCAAAACTATATCTTGATTTCTAGTCTACAATTAGTTAAGTCTCGGTCTAGGATAGAGGTAGTTGAGAAATGATCCAGTCATCATTTGCGTTCTACCATTTGAAGGAGAAGATAAACCAAAGCTTTTGGAGAACTTCATCAACAAAAGGTAAGTGATTACTGAACCACCTATTTCTCAAGTTATATTCACCTTTCTATCCTTGAGACGATTGTCGCATAACTAATTAAACTAGATTGCATAGACAAGAATTTCGAGTCGAGAAATATTTATTTAGTTTACGAATTTCTCGAAATATAATGACTAAGCTTGATGAACATTTGTTCATACTTGATCAAATTCGGTGGAGAACAATTTATTGTTCTGAACCTAATAATGATTCAAGTTATCATTTAAAAATAGCCCAGAACAGTGATATGTGTCATTGATGTTAGTCAGGAATATTTCAAATTAATTTAGAGAAATATATAACTAATATATTTGGAATACAAGACAGTGTTATTAGTCTTACAAACTGGGAAAACTATTATATGTCTGAAACCGTATTACATGTATTCATAGACGTAGCGTATTACATGAACCCTGAATCATGATTCAAGTTATCATTCGAAAATAGCTGGAACAGTGATATATGTCATTGATGTTAGTCAGGAATGTTTCGAATCGATTTAGAGAAATATATAACTAATATATTCGGAATACAAGACAGTGTTATCAGTCTAATAAACTTGGAAAAATTTTATATGTATGAAACCGTATTACATATATTCATACACGTAGCGGAGTAGCTATATATCGACTTTCGGATTTGTGTGATATGCATATTCGTATGTACATCATGGGAAAATCTGTTTGTTTCGTGATCCTGATAGGTATATATTTTTATACAAACCATTTTGGAACTGTGGTAAGGGAACCGGGTTAAAATAATCAAACCGATATGCGAGCCAATACAGTTCTATGTTCGAGAACCAGTTAAGTACCCAAATCGTTACGTGAACTGAAAGAGTTCTTTGAACTCCTAAACCAGTAAAAAAGTCTTTAGTTTGCAAACCGGTACGTGAACTTGAAAAGTTCTGTCGACTGTGGAACTTTGAGTTGATTTGCAAACCGATACATGATCTTGAAAAGTTCTGTCAACTCTGGAACTTGTTATTGCATATATGTTCACATACCGGTTCGCATACTGTGACTCAGCCGATTCACGAACTATCATGTATTTGTACTTTGTGCATTTACGATTCTATGTTGATCACGATTCAAGTATAATTAAATTATTTATATGAATTCATTTTCATTTGATCAATTCTCATTAGACTCATTTGATCACATAATTGTGACTCAATATCAATGTGTTAGTGAACATGAAAATGCATGAGTGTTAAGCTTTTAAAGTTCAAATCGGCTAGTTTCGGCTAACCATGTTGGACATAGTCTTTGTACACGGTTCGGTCATAGTTTACCTAACCAAAGTGCATATCTTGTTTATGTGATTAAGATTCAAAGATTTTATCTAACAGTGAATATTGTTTGCTTGGTTTCAAAGCTATCTTAGCTTAAACCTAAAGCAACCTAGGCTTTGAAGTCTATATAAGGGGAACTGTTGGCAACTGGGATATTTGAATACTGACACTAGTTTTTGGTGTGTCCTAGTTGTATCTAAAGTCTTCATATACAGAAACCCTTTTAGGTTTTAGCAACTAAAAGGACTTCATTGGGATTCGTGAAGCCAGGTCCAGTTATCTTTTATATTGATAGCTCGAGTATCCTGATCTTGATTTTTTGTAGAGCCTTGACCCAATGATCAAGATAGATAGTAATCAACAAAGTCTATTCGTCTCATACTTTGTTGATTCCACAAGTTTTATACTGGTGAGGTGAATAATAATCTAGGCTGCACTTTGGGTTGCATAAGTCCGGATTTTGAGGATAGCCAGACTTTTGTCAAGTTGTTATCGCTTTCCATCACCTGGATATTTTCATTTGATTTGATTATCCGTTTAGATTGTAAATCAAAAAATCAATCATAGGCTTAATCTGTGGGAGGCAGATTTAGTTTAAAGTCTTCAATTGAGTTGAAGAAACTCTTAGTTGTGTGTGAGATCAGCTAAGGGAATCAATTGCATAGGGTCCTGTTAGGATTCAAGAGGCGTAAGGAGCAGGACTGCACCTGAATCAGTGGAAGACTGAGTTCGGGCTCAACTATATTCTAGATCAAAGTTAATTGGTAGTAGTCTAGTGTCTGTAGCATCTTAATCCAGTTTGGTGTTCAATCTGGACTAGGTCCAGGGGTTTTTCTGCATTTGTGATTTCCTCGTTAACAAAATTTATGGTGTATATGTATTTATTTTTCCGCATTATATTGTTTATCTTTATAATTGAAATATCGCAGGTTGTGCGTTGATCAATCACAGTAGCTTGGTCCAACCTTGTTTGTTGGATAAGACTTTATTGATCCTTGGATATTGGTCTTTGGTACCGTCCAAGAACTCTATTTGTAGTTAGGTTCACGGGTTCAGTTCTGTAAATATTCTAACAACAAGATAAATAGAGAGAGAGAGAGACATAACTCTAGACACTTTCCTTGATTGATTTTCTACTCTTGGAGTAGTGTTAAGTCTGTCCATACAGATTTCCTACGAGAAAGTTGGTGGTGTATTTTGGTACCCCCAGTGTTTTCACATAGAAGTGTCAGGATTGAGTTTCTACTGTGTAGGGAGTCCTTTATTTATATTGATGAACAATCTTGGTAGCTTACGAAAAAATCTAAGGCAGTGAACTATTACATTGTATAGAACTACAAAGTAAGCGAAACTTCTCTATATATATTATGCATGAAGCATTTGATAAGTTTTCTTTGAATCACAAAGAAAATGTACGCAACTAAAGTGCACCATATGGTTTGATAGAGCACACCATATGGTTTCCACACCACTTTTGTAGCCACAACGGGCCTTGACAATAATGTACTTTTACGAGCTTTAACAAATTTTTCATTTAAGTCATTTACCAATTTACGAGCTAGCATGCAGTTTCGAATTCGCATTAGTCAAACCATAACACACTCCGGGCTTGATAAAATTGTGACTAATATCGAATAATTCATAACGCCACGTATTTTTTCTTGTGCGTAACCCTTTCCCAGTCTTGCTACAAACGTACACCAACATTTTGAAATCTGATAATACATCATTCACACAAAGACCCAATCACACCCAGCCATATTCTGAAACTTTTTGAAACCTCTCAAGCTCTAAGTAATTTAAGCCGATGCTGGGTTATTTTCTCATGCTATGTAAAACTAAGTTATCTTGAATCAGGATTTATTGACTGGCTAACCGATAGCTACACCAGTATCTAAAACGATTTGAGTTCCTCAGAGATATAAATTACAGTGTTCGGACCCGCTCGTTAATAGCTACGACCATACTTAAAACTCTCCAACAGAGACGTCATGATCCGCCTAGTACAACATCTTTCCACAATAATGGAAATTTGGAAGTATGATCAACCATAAAGTCATGCATAACATAGGAAAGAAGAATAACAAGGCACAACCAAAGAAAGGTTACAGGAAAACAAAGATAAAGGCAAAAGAAGAGTGCGACAACAAAGAAACAAACAAATATGGATGTCAATAGATGTCAAAATCGGACAACAAAAGAATGCCTCAGTTGCAAAACAATTATTCGGTATCAAACTTCATACTATAATAAACATATTGATAGACATGACAGACGATGTTACAGAGCAAGCCGCAAACATAAAATGGTTAATTGAAGCAATCATAGGATGAAGGCCCGAGGTCATCTACACTGGGCATCAGATGAAGTAATGACAAGTAAGGATCGGCACCTGAGTAGAATATACTAGTTTATGGCGTACATGTGAGCGCAAAAATGTAGCGCTAATGGGAGATAAAGGAAAAATTTACTGCATGAAGAACAAAAAAAAAGAAAGATAATTATCCTCGAAACTCATTTGAATTACGATTGAAATAATCGATTAACATTACGATTCAATATTTATTTTTTTGTCAGAACTACTTTTTTTATCAGAACTACGATTCAATGATTAAAAGCATATCTCCAGATGATTTATTTTCCTCATATGTTCCTTCAGCGTGAAGTGCCACGTCTGGAGATAATTTATTTTCCTCAAATGTCCCCTTTGCGACGAAGTGCCACATATGGAGATGATATAGCGTCTGGAGATGATTTATTTTCTTCACATATTCCCTCCGTAATGAAGTTCTGCGTACGGAGATGAGTCACATGTTTCCTTTTGCGGAGAAGTGTCGCATCTTGAGATGATTTATTTTACTCACATGTTCCCTCTGTGATGAAGTTTGAGTCCGAAGATGATTTATTTTTCTTACATGTTCCCTCCGCGATGAAGTTTTGAGTCTGAAGATGATTTATTTTCTTTACATGTTCCCTCTGTGATGAAGTGTCGCGTTCGGAGATGATTTATTTTCTTTTATTCTTTCCTCCGCGCCCAGAGATGAAAGCCTTCGTAGAAACCACGATGATTGGCGGTACCCTGGCATTACTTAGGAAAATACACTGCTCTGATCTAGGAAACTAAGACATAATGAATACAAATAGCAATAAACTGGAAAATTTAATCTTAAAAGTATTAAGCCACAAATATTTTGGGTGAATCAACGAGGGGGAACAACAAAGTAACTGAAATGACGAGGGTACCAAGTACACTCACAATATTTTCGATATCAACATATACAAACATACCTTATACAATCTTATCTAAACAGTGACAACCAAAAGATTATTTCAACAAGGTATTCTTGGTAAGGGGATTTTAATAATATGTCCATGTAGAAAAATGAAATTAATAAAATGCCCACTTTTTTTTCCAATATATATTCACATACTTTGACCTTTTCCATCTCGTTTTATTGAAAAAACCTTTAACAGCCATTAGTGTATCTGTGGCACTAAATCAACCATGAGAAATGTTAAGCCCCTAAATTGCCCCTAAATATCCATTTATATGGAACTCAATACCGAGCTAAATCTTATTCAAATAATAAAACTTCAAATAAATGGACAACTGTTAGAACATTAACTAAAAACGGAAATTAAGAGATGAAAAATTAAATAAATTAATTGAATCATTCAACACAATAAAATAATTTCATACACATACTTAAACTACTTCAGCACAACACTGATTATCAGTTCTTTTCTCAGTGCTATTTTGAAATCTTTTGTATCATTTCTCAAATTAATTTTCCAATTTATAATCAATTAACATCTCAATAAGAAACATTCTTTGCAGTAATGCTTGGTGTACCGTGAGGGGACACCGTGCATGCTACCGGGTGAGAGAGAAAAAAAAGGTAGCCCCCACCCTAAACCCCACCCCCTGCAGATCTCCCCGAGGGAGCTCATTTGATCGTCCATTTGCCTCACGGGATTTCTGGCAGTGAAAACCGCGGTTAACGTAGCATCACTCCTTCTTTTCTTCCAAACATTTAAATCTTACACACAGTTAACTCATACATATGATTTCCTAATTTCCTTTTCACTTGAACCCAGAGAATTTCAACATAGATCTAATAATAACCAAATTAGTATACCAAAAATAGTCTTCTTCTTCTTAGAGAAAACCCAAATTCCTAAAGAACTCTAATTAAGTAAAATACACAAATCAATATTCAAAAACCTAATTGATCAATTTAAGTTTTAAGAAACATGCATAAGACAAATTAACACTAACTCATTGTCTTAAATTAAGGGAATTTCGAACCGGTAGTTACCATTATCTTAAATCGAGGGAATTTTAAACCAGTAGTTACGAATTTGATTAATCATTTGTGTTCTACCCAATTGAAGTTGACAAAGATCTTTAAAAATATGAACACAGCTGAAGCCACTTCTTGAAAACCCGACGATTGAAAATTGAAATTTAGAGAAGATTGTTAGATAAATTGTATGAGATCAGAAGATAATTGAAGTACTTGAGATAGTGAATCAATTACAGTTGATTTTGTCGTACCCTTTATAGTTTATTTTGAAGAAAACCTCCTGATACTACTTGAAGAAGCTGATGGCAGTGGTGATGATGTTGATGACGATGATGATTTAATGGTGATGAAATTTTTGTGTTGGATTATAGCGAGATACATAAATATGTGAAGAGTTAGAGCCTATGATTTTCCGAGTGGTGAAGGTGAAGTGGTTGAAAAGAGACTAATGGGGAAAAGATAAATGAGAAATTAGGCTTTTTAAAGAATCTAACAGTGACATATATAAAAAAGCTTATGTTGAACTGTCGATTAGTTATGAGCATCCTTATAACTATATAACGTGAATATATCTTCCCATCAGGTGAGAAATTGACTAAGAACACGACATTTTACTAATTTTACGGGTTCTAACGGTATTGCTAACGGTATGGGGATTTAATATATAATGAAAAAAACATGGCTACTTTCTTAAATGCATTTCCGCACATTGGCATTTTCTTAATATCCCCTAATTATAAAGCTAAACGATACAATGCAGAAGTAAAGTAAATAACACAGAGATAGAAGATTTTGTTAACGAGGAAAAGTGTCTGGCAGAAAAACCCCGAGACCTAGTCAAGTTTTGAATACCTCTTAAAAATTAAGTTGTATACAAATTGATTAAAGAAACTTCGTATAGGTGAGAACAAGTAAACACTCATTATTTTCTCAGTTCCTTTAGTATCCCTATGTTTATAACCAGTCTGTCCTATGCACCTGAATTCCAAGACAGAGTTTGCTATGTTGAGTTGATTCACCGCTGTGAATACTTCTGCACTAAATATGTTTTAGTAACCAAGTCATTTATCGATCACCAAATCGATATTTGGTTCAGTGATAAAGTATAGTAAAGGATCTTCCGTTTATATTTATAAACTCCTTTAGTCTAAAGATCAAACCAAGATAATGAATCAAGTTGTGCTCTAGCAAATAAATGCAACTATATGGTTTGTGCAATCTTCTATAAGTCTTATGTCTATTAAGATACACCGTTTGTGGATCCTAGAGAATCAAGTTCGCAAGAAGTAACATAAAGATCAGAACCAAAATAATAATCTTTCATTCTTCAATCTTCAAAGTAACTCCTGCAAACACCCTTGATACCATTATCGATCAAACGCACATAACGGAGTTTGTTAATGTTGATTGATCAGCTGTTCTATTCCACAAATCTAGAATCACTTAAATCTGCAGTAGTTAAATCTTAAAGCAAACTTGAGTTATCTTATGTCAGAAGAGCAGGACCATAGAATAAACAAGCTGGGTCTATTAAAAGATAATTTTTCCACTAGTTCATAACAAGTAATAAACAATAAAAACTAAACAACCATCTTACTTCATCCAACAATATTTCTAAAGGATTCTTGATCCCAAGTAATAGAAAAAAAGAAATTGTAATGCACAAAAAAGAAAAAATCATACTAAAGGCTTCTTGATCCCAAGTAATAGTATAAAAGAAATTGTAATGCACAAAAAAGAAAAAATCATACGGTTTGAGGTAAAGGCTTCTTGATCCCAAGTAATAATAATATAAAAGAAATTGTAATGCACAAAAAAAAGAAAAAATCATTCGGTTTGATAAGTAAAGAATTAATAGATAAATATAATATTTATCTATCTTACTCCCTTTGTTCCTAAATAATATGGTGGTTTCCATAAATAGATGTTTCAAAAAATAGGATGGTTTCCTAATTGAGAAAGTCAAATATTACTTTAATTTTCAGCGACCACTTTTCTCTTAACTTCTTTTGCTGACAAGTGTCATGTGGACCATTTCACTTTACTTCTTTTGCTGACAAATGTCATGGGGATTATTTCACTTCACTTCTTTTATTGACAAGTGTCATGAGGACCACTTTCAATGATTAGTTCTCTTAGTTTCCTTAATTTTCTCTAAAAACAAAACCAACCTATTAATTAGGAACGAATGGAGTACTTTATTGCAATGCAGTACTTGTTAGAATATGAACATCCAACTCAAAATAAATTGGGGAGTGTCTATAAAGGATTATAAACTGCGGGATATTAGATAACCCAAACAACGTGGGACTAATAATCTCAACAATAACTTCGAAAGTATAAAACAAATTCTTATGCAATTATTATGTTTCTAAAAGGTTTTCCCTGTTTCCCACCCCTAAATTTCCTATTTCCCATCCATATTAATTCTCATCCCCAATTATCCTAAATACCATCCAAGTAAATTTCAAAAGATCCTAAATCCTACCTTTGACTTTATTTTTTACACCATACATTTTTATCCACCCTACTACTAAAATCCCTAAGAAACAAAATTTTATTCCATTTTCTTCTCACCACCACAGGAGGACGTAGCCGACCTAGTCTTCCCCGATCGAGCCACCCTCTTCTCACCTCCTCCAATGACCACCTCGAATCCTTTGCCTGATTTATTGGGCTAGTTGATGAACCTTTGTTTGTGTTTGGTGAGACGATGAAAGATACTAATGTCGTACCGAATGCTTTGATTAATAGTTCTTTGTAATGCGTGAGGTTAAGTGAGGCAAGTAGAATCTTTGATGAGATTAGTAGGAGATGGATATGAGGGCGTATAAAAGCATAATTTGGTGAGACGCTGAATGGAAGGGTTCTCCTGGAAGAATAACTTTCAATATATTGCGGTCATCCATAACTGGACGACTGAGATCGTTAATGGTTTCCACAACTGGACGACCAGCTCTTCGTAAATGTTAGATTTTAGAAAAAAATTAAATTAGAAAAAATCTACAGATTGAACATGAGTGGTTGATTAGGTAATTAATTATTAAACCTTTTTCACAAAATGAGTTTTCAATAGATTATTCTTCTTGCAAATTCGATTGAACTAGGGTTGGTCTGCTTAAGTGATAAATAGAGGTTAAGGAAGAGGAAGACAACAAAAATGGTAATAGTCATAGTTAAAATCAATTTGACTTTTGTAGGTGGTACATAGGAAAATCCAAAATTGAAAATTAAATTTGTTTTAGAAATTGTAAAGGAGATGGGAAATAGGAAAAATGGGGATGGGAAATAGGTAAAACCTTCTGAAATCAATCATAATACCAGAGATTCGTTACTTGAAATTAAAAACATTTAGAAAGTAGATATGGGCATACACAAAATATTTTGGCCCAGCTTTAGCCCATTTCCCCTGGATGCTTGTAGAAAAGACCGTCACTGTAGGTAGGTAATGGAGTGCCTAGAGCAAATTCACCGTTAGATTAACGCGTTATGGTCCCATTCAAAATTCGCATGATGATGGATCAAAATTCCCACCACCTAATGACGACGGATCAAAATTCCCACCACCTAGTGACGACGGATCAACATTGCCATCACCGAATGCTGATGGATCAACATTCCCACCACCGAATGCTGAAAATGATCCCAACATATTCTGCATGAATACTTGCCCTGACTGTTGTCCTACGCCTGCATAAAACCCTTGAGTGGCTGCTGCACCCATCGAAGGATTATTACCAGGTTGATATTGAATATAATTAGGCTGCTGCATACCCGAAGTTGGTACACCCATAGCTGGTGCACCAAAAGTTGACTGATTATTATTCATGGCATAATAATTTGGGTACTGCTGATTAGTCGCAAAGTTGTACCCTGTTGGTGCACGTTTGGCATATGACTGTGTCATACGAGGAAATGAGTTATGGTTTTGAAGTATTTGAGGTGTTTGCTGCTTATGACCTGCAACTGACATCAAATTTATTGCTTACCCCAATTAGTTGGCACTGAGGAATTCAATGATTTTAAGAATATTATAATTGCGTATTGCAGAAAATTCAATGAAATTTTCTGAAGTCAAGGGATTATTAATAATTGCCTAAGCCAGTAACTAATTGTCATAATTAATCCCTTAATAATTTAGCAACTATTCAGAACATCAAGTATAATGAAGTGTTTACTTTTTCTTGATGAGTATAAGTTTTCAGAAAGAAAAAAAAAAAAGTCTTGGATATATGGAATACAACAAGCAAGTAAAAAAGGGAATAAGCTGAAATACAATAGGAATTGGCACCTGGTAATGAAGATTGATGTTGAATCATAGGCTGTGGTTGCTGAACAGGTACCCCCCGCTGAATGGTTGTAGGACTGACGGTCGTTGTGCAATCCAAATGAACATCGAACCCGCAAGAATCGCAGCGATATACCCAACATTTTGATCCTATGTTCTTGCAAATATCGCAAGAGAAGTCATTGGATGGATACGGGATAAGGAAGGTCAGCTTAAGAGGGTGTTGGGGATGAGAATTGTGGCTTACAGAAAGAGGCAAAGCAGCGCAATGAACGTGAAGATCGACTTTGCACTCTTTGCAATGGTAACAGAATCCCTTGTCTGAACGATTACAAGCATCGCAGTTAAAAATGCCTTGAGGATAGGGTGGAGAAGAGAGGAGCGAGAGAGGATGCTTAGGGTGACAGGGGTGGTTGATGAGTGAAGGATGATGAGGTGCCATTAATCTGAGATCAACTGATTATAAGATGTATAGGAAGAAGAATATAAGCCAAGCTAAATATGAGTTTTGTATTATATATTCCTTATATATTCTCCTTGTCTATAACAAGATTTAAGTCGTGAGAGAGATATGTAGTTGACTTGAGAGCAGAGAGAAGACAGAAGAGGCGTTTTTGACTGAGTTAGGCAAACCATACCAAGTCCATGGAGGAGCTATAATTTGGTGCAAAATAACCCAGTCTTGAGTACCAACTGGGGAAGGGGAGTTGTTCTTTGCTCGACTGACCGAGTCTAAGCATTAACACCTCTCTATGGTTGACCCCATAATAAATAAAAATAAAATACTGCGGATCCTCTTGGGAGCATACGCAATGCGAAGTTGCTAACTTTGACCCGAAGATAATGAAATGTAACATTCTGAGTATTCTTTTAACCAATCATTAAATAAGGTGTTTAATTTATGATACTTCTCTTGTCAGGATTCAATACTGTTGCAATAGATGAGATCCCTATGATATTGATATGTACATTGTTTCTGATGTATACATTCATGGGAATATCCCTGACTAAACCAGAATTGTTGCATATAAAAGAATATTAATGATACCTAGAAGCCTGATCGTTTTCACTGTGAAATACACTTGTTAGCACGGCTCAGACGCTTCTTTCTGTATCTCCATGCTACTTGGATACGTGTTGCTGCAAGTCCTCTCCAAAAGGGTGATTCATACCTATCATTAAAAGATAATGTGATGACCATACTGAATATATCAGGCTTTACCTAAGCCAAAATGATATAACCAAAATTTTGATACAGTAATTTAGAGCTTTGCTCAGAAAATAAAATAAAGAGAAGGTTTGGAATCCTCAAGTAACGTGCAACTATCAACAGGTTCACGTATTGCTCTGGGTACTAGATACTATCAAGGAAGAGTGTACAACTCCACAAACACTAGACATAGGGAAACTTCGACATTCTGTAGATGTATCTCTAAATTTAAGTGAACCATAAATCTGTGTTTGCTGTTTCTATTGTTATATAACCAAGATGTATTCAACGAACACCTAAACTCAATTGGTTTCATATAGTAATCAATCACAACAGCTGACCCAGTTCTCACAATGCAGTACAAATGGTTTCTCTCGAGGTATGTTGAGGAGAGTGGAAATAGCTAGTTGGGCTAAATGAGGTCGTTGATGCCAAAACCGTAAGTTCATCTTAACAATCATTCCAAAAAGGCTCAAATTCCACTATGGTCTATTGTTCTACAGCTGTTTACAAAAAATGGGTGCTAAAGCCAAACACCATATCAAAGTAAGCTATAAGCTTTTGACTTATCTAATTTCATGACATCAATCAGGCACAAAAAACACGCAAGCCCGTACTACCTGGGGTGAAAGTTAACTAGCCAATGCTTAATTTTGCATTTTAATCAGTTATATCTATCACTTATTTGGGATTAAGATTAGAGCACGAATAACCTTATAGCTGCTTGAACAATTGGCTTCCGCAGGAATGCTGCATAAAAGGCCGTGACTTCCTCGAGATCATCAACCTTGAGAGAAAAGGCTTCAACATTAGTTAAGCAGGTAACCATCCTGTTGGAAATTACCCGGTGCCCTGGGGTCTTCATTTTCTTGCCATCTACATGGAAAATAATTCACAAAATATTCCTTTCAAAAGTTAATTAACATTATTACTGCCAACTAAGACCGAAAAATTGCTAACAAGTGCTATAATCATACCACGAGTTACGAGTTAAGGAAAATACAGAAATAGAATGACAAGCGAAATCTACAATCTGGCCTTGCTCACACCTTGAACTTTAGCTGGACGTCCACACCGTAGGCATATGCATGAACAATAAAAATGTTTATCCTATCACACTCCCTATTTCTGATATTCATAAACTCTAGGTTCTACTTAGGGTATCCAGGTTTCAGATTAGAGCTATCCATGGTTGCTTAGTACCTTCGATATGGGATACTTGGTACAGAATACCTGGATTTGATGTATAATACCAAATAACATCCTTGATTCTTTGTCTATTTACATTTCTCATTTGTTACTAGCCATCTTCTTTGTTTTTCATTAACCACGTTAATTATGTTCTAAAAGGATAAATTCCATAGCCTTTCATCAATCAACGGGAACCCATAGTCAAGAAATCCGACAAACAGGAGCAAACTAGAAGAATTTTGACATGGAAACAATAAAAGGTCCCAACTCAGCCATTAAGAAAGGTTTGGTATGTTTAACATCTCCATGCATACACTAACTAAGGTTAATGACGGAGAATGAGACAATACCTCTGTTAACTGAAGCTTGCTCAAGACACAATGCAAGAAGCTCTTCACCAAAGACATTCCCTTCTGACAGTTCGGCTTTATTCCCATCTGCTCCAACACTCTCCAGTTTCCCCCTTACAATAAAAACCAACTTATCAACTGGACCTCCATAGTAGAGAATTCTGCTTTCTGCTACATATATCTTCTGTTTTAACTTTTCACAGATGGCATCAAAGATTGGGTCATCCATTAAAGCGAAGATCCGGACCTAAAAAAACAACATGTTTCGGGAAAGCAGTCATTAACAGTCCCCTAAAATGTTTGACTATATCCTAGCTATGTTCCAACTCTTACATATGAGATATAAAACGAAGTATGAAACTGGTACCTGGGACCACAGAAATTTAGAAAAAAATAAGAGGTAAAATATACACTATTATGCAAGCTTCACTCTAACCGAGTGCATCGTGGATCCTAACAAAAACATTGCTTGATGTCACTAGAAATATAAATTAGGATATTCTCTTCCAAAAACCATAAGAATTAGTAACAGAGAAGATACTAACGATTTCAATTGATCATCGAGTTTGGCAAGGTTGATACTAAATTCGATATATCAGGTAGATGGTTAGACACATTGGAGGCATGCAGATACATTCTAGCATAAGTTCAAGTTTGTGTTGGAGATTGATGTTACATCAGTGTGCATTCCAGCACAAATCTTCCTTCAGTCATAGTAACTTCTTAAAAGGGCATCACGGGTCCAAGCAATATAAATTTTTATGAAGCAATATGGTACATAACTTAAAAGGATGGGGGTGGGGGACTTACTTTCTTGACAAATTTGAAAAGATGACGGCGTACATCGATTTGTAGGTCCTCTGACAGATTCCCCAGCAGAACTTCTTCATTTATACCTTGAGTTGCAGCCCAGCTAAATCGTTCTGATTGCCTGACTCGCCTAGATTATGAGAAAATTAAGCAGAGCGATATGTAAATAACTAATACTCTGTTCGATAAGGTGTAATAATACCTCTTGCACGGTTATAAAAATAAACTTCCCTCTCTTCGAACATATTGGAAAAGAAAAACAAAGAAATGGATTACCATCAGGGTGTAGTACACTTAATTGCTCTATTCACTGTTTACTGGTAATTGAATCAAAGCAATATAAAATGGAAATGGGTTCACTTCAGTACCAGCAAATGTTTTATAAGCACGGGTTATCAAGTAATGAAATGCACCTATTGTTTTCGTGTATATGAATTAAAATAACAGACCACCATTAATTCCTAAACTTAGTGACGCCATAAAGTAGAATACATAAAGGACAAAGAGGCAAAAATATACACAAGAAAACACGGGTTATCAAGTAATGAAATGCACCTATTGTTTTCATGTATATGAATTAAAATAACAGACCACCATTAATTCCTAAAATTAGTGACGCCATAAAGTAGAATACATAAAGGACAAAGAGGCAAAAATATACACAAGAAAACAGCCACACCTTTTTACCCCTTCAGGCAGTCTGCGGTGATTCATCCATTGCTCAACATCACGGCGCCTAAGTTGCATATCTAATCTCCTGGATAAACAAATAAAAGAAATGCTTAACAACAAAAAGTTCTTGGGTTGAGATTCGTCCACAGCAAAGTTTCCTATAAAAACTTTATATGCAATGACGGATGCGGTGCATTTTATTTAATTTTAATGTTTGTCTACAACACTCTTTTTCCTGTATGAATTTTGTGTTTTCCTGTATTAAAATGAGAAAGATGTAAACAAGAAATAGTTTATGAAAATTAAACAGCAGGGTTGTTAAATCAACCTCGGTACCAGAAGTGGGTTTAAGAATATAATTAAATACTAATGAACTTCAACAACAAGATTTTTCATAATCAACATCGTTATACCTTCGACCAAGTGCTATGAGAAAGTTCTGCATATTTCCAATCAGCAACGCAAACAGAAACAAGCCAAGTCCAATGATGGCCATAGTGAAGAGAACTTCCCATACAAAGTCACTAGGAACAAGATTTCCCGCCAGAGTGCTGATTTGCTATAGAAGAACAAAGGATCACAAATGCTGATTACAACTTAGCTGAAAATAATGAGAGAAATCTAGAAACAAATAGCATTCAATTATCTTAAATCAGAATTTTATATAGGTTGGTATATCCTACTTGATATAACAACTCTCGAAAGTATCGGTTGAAAATTATCATTTTAAGGATGACTGTAAATGCAACTTCTATTTTCAACGTTTATAAGGTTATCATTTCAAAGTAAGGTGGATGTTTTTAGCTAGACGGTCTCAACACCACCAAACATCATCTCTTGTCCGCTTCAGAGACCACAACTCCTTATAGCCATAACAGTGCAATAAAGCAAGACGAACTTCTGAATAATACTTTATATTCTTTTTATTAGACTAGATTTGCAGATTTCGAAGAAGCAAAAAAAGAAATAAAGTCAATATAAAGCAATATTACCACCCACGTTCAAACTAAAGGTGATTTTGTAAATCACTGTAGCTTTATTCAGGTAAAATTAAATACAAGAGTATTTCAACATAAACTACAGTGTAAATAGAAGATATCACAAGTAAAGTGCAGACAAACACACACATTAACAGTAAATGGTAGAGATTGTATGTACCTGGAAACCCCAGAACAGGGAATAGACATATCTAACAATGTTATTACGACCGGTAGTGATTTTAACAGCTTCTTTATAGATCCCATAATTAAAATGCGGATTATCTTTGTTGAGGCAGTCAATAGCACCTGAGTAGTTTCGCCAGCTTTCCCAGGTCGATTTTTTCACCTCAAAGTGGCTGATTTTATCTCCATTTCCACAATCTATGAACTCTTTGCAGTCCTTGATTTTAAAAGCAACACAAGCATCCCGAAGACACTGATTAACCCTCTGCGCATGATTTCAAAATGTTGCAGTGAGAGAATCTTTGGATAGGTGCAACTAGAGAAGAAGATTGAAATCATCAATCAAATCAATCATATCAACAGATGACAAATATCATTTTCTGGATAACAAGATCAATAAAACTATAGGGACAACACATGACACGTATTTTACATTGTAATTCAACAAAACGCTACCAATTGGAATTTCTTCAAAAGGATCAGGATCAAAGAGGAATACAGATTGCTAAATTTATGAAAAGATTTTAGTTCCAGAATGTGTACAAAATGACATGAACTGGTCACTTTTTTAATGAAATGAAGCGTTTCAATCAGTTCCAATGTAGAATAAAATGATGTACACCCACAAAGAACTCGATGGCAGGAGAGGAGCACCAACCTGTAAGCCGAAAAGGTACCAACAAGATCCAACTACATGCCCGGCTAGTACAAACATGAGAAGGTTAATAACAAAGTTGGCCCATGCAGTCTCAAATATGAAGCCGCTTGGAGAGCGACCAGCAAGCAATGGCAAACACCTGAAAATTCTTGGTATATACTGAAGAAGAACTGTCGCTCTTAAAAGATTTTTTGCATAATTTGCCGCAGAAGATCCTATGTATTCTGGTAAAACAACCAAGATCATGATCTGCAAAAAGGACATTAAAGAAAGTAAAATGTTATAGTTTAAGGGGATAAGATGCAACTCAAGGAAACATTTCAGAATAATACAAGTCAAGAAATAGTTGTGCATATTTATCATTAGGGATTCACAAAAATAACTACCGCATTTTAGTGCCAAGTCCTAAGATGAGCAATACTTGAAGCTTATACAAGTTTATAGAATCCAAGATAACCAATTACATAATATTATGTGTGTGTGTGTGTGAGAGAGAGAAAGAGTACCTGAGGAAGAGGTAACACAACAAATAAATCAATACAGAAGTAACCACAAATGTAATTGAGAGCAATTTTTTTTGGCTGATCCACCAAATCCCCAGCACCCACAACTCTAGACTCAGGAGCAACATAAGCCAGCCGAAACTGCAGCATGCGCATTGTAAATGTAATTAATTGTTAACACCACCACATCAAATCAATCTGAGCTGATACGACGAATAAAATAATGTAGTATTTGATTTCCTTAGAATGAATGTATCATAATGACACTGAAACTGTTGTTTGCCTAACGAGATATGGTGAAAAGAGATTGTGTTTGGGAAGTTCATGAAAGCAGCAGTTGGCAGTTGCAAAAATAATAAACGACACTATAATTCGACAAACAGAGATAAAGTCGATAACCGTAAAAAATCAAAAAGCAGGATGATAGTAAACAACGTCCATATGAAGATAAAGTCAAGTTGCCGACAAATCATGTCTCATGGAAACGATTAACTAAAACCAATTACTCAGAATAACATTTTACCCATTCTGCAGCATTTGCATGTCGCAAACCTAAAATTTCCCATTGCTGAGAAAATACAGTGACTTCTTTTACTTCAACCAAATTGAATGCTTACTGAAGAGACCTTTACTTTCAGAAGCTCATAGTTTCTTTCGGATGCTAGATAGCAGTGGTTTCCCTTTTACAGTTAAAGGAGAACCATTTCGTAGTCTTCTTTAGTAAATAAGGATAATAAATCCTAAAGTTTATTCCCAATTATAATAGACTTCTTACATTCTCCCACCAAATTTAAGTAATGAAGCAGAGCTCTTATGTTCTGTCCCCAATTTCCACAATCTTCCGTTTGACCGTGAGATAAACACAGTGTACCAAAGGAATTCCCGACTACTTCCATGAAACAAGTGGTGCTGAGCATATGAATAAGCAAGAAATATGACCTTACATAGCAAGAGAAACAAATTACCTGAAGAATCATGTGCATTGCGTAAATGAAGTCAGTTACGCTCCTCACAACTGCAATTGTTATAGCCATACGCCAATCAAGAACTATACATTTGAATTCCTGCTACCACACACGGACGAAGCAGACAATATGTCAAGAAAATGATGCATATGAACAGGACAAAAAACATACATGATAAGGTCATGTGATAGTTGAGATAGTTGTTTCTAAAATGGACCTTCAGGGAATTCTAAAGTATAGCCATTCCACTCTTCTTAAATGGGACCTTGCCCTCAAGGTCCATTACAGATAACCTATCTGACTGTCACGTGACCTTGTCATTGCAGTAGAATATCAACCTTGATTTGATGAGCAGTTTCATGTGTAAATGACTACGGATTGTGGTGGAAATATGAAAATGTTGCCGTCACATTATTTGCATCAAAATTAGAAGCTCAAGATGAACAGTTGTAAATTTTTCCCTTTCTATTTTAGATACAAAATACTTCTAAATTGATTTTTTATTTTTGCTGAATAAACTTAATGATTGTAACCAAGCAAGGCAAAACATTCGTGATATCAATGCCCTTTTATGTGGAAGTATAGGTAGTTGATGCATCCTAACTTGCGAAGGGAAAAATATTGAAACAATGTCCTATGGAAACAAAAATGTATTTCACTTCTTTGTAGCAAACGGAACTATATCAACTTGCCGGGATTGGCGAAACTAACGCTTGTTTCACCCAGCAGGGCGAGAAAAGTTCAAGCATAGTGGATCACTTGAATAAACAATACCAGAAATTATGAATGCCAACTAAATGAAGCTTTCAGCAAGAAAAGAAACCTATTATATACCTCTCGCACCGACAGCAACAAGAAAAACAACGGGTCTACAAAAATTGCCACCAAGCAAGATATGACAAAAAACTTGTTCCATTGTTGAACAACTTTAGCATGAGGATTCATTATGCCGGGAATATATGAATAAAGAAAGTTATAGGATCTCCTTGCCCAGCCTTTGAGATCTCTCTGAGCAAAACGCTGGAACTGCAAAAAGAATCACATGAGAATTTTTTGTCAGCCCATCCAAATGTTTATTTAATTTTGATGTTGAGAAACAAAAAAAATTGCAAACAATAAGGAGAAAGATAACAATGTTGGCCAAATGACCTACAGGCACAAAGGTATTAGCCCTTTTGGATCTCCTCCATTGGTGTATTTCAGGAATGAATTAGCTACAGTTCTACCATTGACGACAATGATAACCAATTGTCACGTCTCTTAGTTCATTTTCTTCAACATGTCAGTGTCACATACAGATCAGTTAACTACCCTTTATTTACCAATGTTATTAGGCCTCCTAGATTTCTCATCCAGCTTGTTTTACATAATTTAGTCAACTGATTTCAGTGAAGCTAATGTCACTAAATTGTTCTTTAGCAGTTACTTAGTTTACTTCCATGCGAAACTCATTTACTGAATTATGAGCGCCAAACGAGTCAGAGATCAAGTCAATGAGGCAAGAGGTGTCATTTGACGAATGAAAAATCAAATTTCAGAATCCAACTGTTAATGGGAAAATAAAAGAAAGTGAATTATGCTGAGGGAGGGAAGAAGAGAATTACCCTTAGGTCGGAATGAGGCTTTGAGTTTCCCCATAGTGCGGCTTTCTTATAAGTTGGGCATGTTGTGCAGTAAGGATCGTTACACATCCCTAACTGCCCAGACTTCATTAAATGTTCATTTGTGGTGGAATGGCCGTGAACGGGGGAATCTTTTTTATCTGTGTATTTGAATGAAGAATAGTCTAATGCCAAGATGTTGGGTGTCGTGGGGCCAGTCAAGTTTTTCATTGGCAAGAAAATGCTATCGGGCTTCTGATAAGGGTTAAGAGGACCACTCATATGTACAATTGGAGGAGCTCTTCTTCCACCTCCCAAAGGACCAGTATGAAAGACAGGGTGGTTTTCATTAACAAATGAATCAACTGAATAAGGTGTCTTGGACATTGATGCACTTCGGGTCCTAACTGTGAACTCCGGCAATTCAACATCCCTGGATGTGTATGATGTAGATTGGTTATCCCATAGCATGGGTTTGTCATCTCTCTCGGCATTGTGTTGCCCAGACCTGCAAAGAAAGAACACAAAATGGTTTATTCAATAATTATGAACAGAATTTCTGATGAGTGGCTTTGCAGAATTTGCAACCCAAGTGCTGCCAGTCAAAAAAAAAAAAGACAAACACAATTAATATGATCATATTTACAAAAAAAAAGAATATATATATATCCAAAAATAATGCATCTCTACATGTTCTTCAGTCATTATTTGAAGAACAAAAATCCACTTGTTGCCCTGAAACTGTCTTCCCTCAAACAACTTAATTGCTAAGCCCACTGTGTCAGACTTCAATTGACTATTGTTTGTTTTGTTGTCAATTAACAACCACAAACAACGAAACAACCCAGAAATTTATCAGAAGCTTGCAGCCCCAAAAAACTAAACGAAGAATTCCATAAACATATTATTATCTTAGTTTTTTCCTTAAAAATACAAAAGAGTTCAACAGAACTTGCACACAAGAAAACCCAAAAAACACAAATTTGCTGCAGCTACGAGTATACAGAATTGAATGAGATAAATACTATCCCATCCTGCCACATATTATAAATACAAAACCTAAATTCAATTTTCATTGCAGAGATAATTTAAAAAGATATGCATATAATTATTATAAAAATACAAAAGAAATAAGTTAAAGGACTTACATTTTTAAAAGATTAATAAAAAAACCCTTTTTTTTCTTTCTCAAAATCCTCTTCAAACCTATCGATTATGTAAGCAACGACAACTTCTGCGGAACCAAAACGATGGAGAAGTAACAGATTGAAGATCTCACTGAAGTTCCAGTGAGGTGATAAGAGTAACTCAGTCAGACAGAAAGACAGAATTTCTATGAAGAACTGGTCTGAGGAATCAGAGACCAGCAGTATTATAAGAGTAGTTTAATGAGTCAACAGTCTAGGTCGTCACAGACGCCAAAGTCGAGAACAAAGACTTCTGGATCACTTTGATCATGCTGTTGTACACCTCAGCTGTTCAAACTTTGGTAAGTTTTGTTCTACGAATGGTGTGATGCGGCCAAGGAGGTACCGTAATTTATGGCTGTGTTGTAGGTGATATTTCACTTAGGTTAGGTTGGGTAGGTAGATACATGAAGACAAGTGAATGCTTTTTGTCAAAAGAAGATCAAAAACTAATCGGATGAAATCGAGAAATGTAGTCGATTTGCTAATTATGACGAATTATTTCCTTTTTAAGAGCAAGTTTAATGGGACTAAATTTTCAAATTTGGCAAGGATAGGTAGAAGTTGCTTTCTACCGGTCACTAGAGCCCAAAAGGCCTTTATAATTAGGGATGGTCATGGGGCGGGGACCTTGAAATCCCAGTCACTGCCCCGTTCAAAAAAAAAACATACCCTCCCTTTTACCCGCATGATATGAGACGGAGTTGGTATGGGAAATAGCCATATGGGGTGTGTTCCTCATGAGTTACCCATAATATTAAGTTCAAATATGATGAGTTAATTTAATAATCAAAACTTAAGTTCAACCAATAATTATAATAGTCTAAGAAAATTGATTCTAAAATCTCAACTCATAAATTCATCTTAAAACAAGCGAGGAAAAAAAAATCTATAAATGAGCATCACTCCTTGTCAGTAGTAGATGATAATAATTAAAAAAGAAATTTAGATAAAACTATTAAGTTTTCTTTTATACTTTCTTTCGGTTAATATTAACCATAAGATTACAATATGATCATGTGACCTAAAACTAAAAATACAAAACCCTAAAATGGGAAGGTACGGGGCGGATATGGAGCGGGGACCTTGAATCCCATCCCCGTTTCACTGATTTCGGGTATTACCCATATCCAACCTCATCCCCGTTTGTACGGATAAAACCCTACCCAATAGGGGCGGGTACCCACGGGAATGGGTTTGGGTGGGGCAAATGGCCGTCCCTATTTGTAATCAATATGTAACAAACTTTTTAAAAAACGTGTTTCGGTAAAAAAAAATCAAAATTGTTTTTCTCCAAAAGCATTTTTATTTTAGGACAACTTTTAAAAGCAACCCATAAATAGTTTTTAAAAGTTGTGAAAGCAAACATCGTGGAACTATTCAATTTTAATTAATTGATAACATTGTTATAGGTCATGAACTTATTCATCATATGAATACTAGAACTGGTAAGAAAAGTGATAAAAGAACTATGGGAATAAAAATTGACATGGTAAAGCCTTTGACAAAGTTCATTGGGATTTTCTTCTATGCATCATGTCTCGGATGGGTTTCAACTCAAAATGGTGCAATCTCATACACCAATGTATCTCCACTACAAATCTGGCAGTGTTGGTGAATGGTACCCCTGTCAATTTCTTCAAACCTTCTAGAGGTCTCAGGAAAGGAGACACTCAATCTCCTTATTTGTTCATATTGTGCATGGAGGCTCTTACCAGAAGTATTATCAATGTTGAATCTCAAGACCTTATTCATGGTACCAAGCTCAGTCCTACAGCTCCAGCAATAAGCCATTTACTCTTTTTTGATGATTGCATGATTTTCTGTAAGGCCAACAAGGAGGAATGTAAAAATCTAGTCAATTTTTTTTTAGGACTTCAGCCAATCCTCTGGCCAGATGATAAACTTCTCCAAGTCTGGTATCTCCTTCAGCAAGAACACCAGTCCAGATACTGTTGACTGCAGAAGCTCCTTTATGAAAGTCCAGAAAATTGATATGAAGGACAAATATCTTGGATCCCCTTTGTTCACTAAGAAGAGTAAAGTTCAAGCTTTCAAACCCTGCATTGATAAACTAAAGCTCAGATTAGCTGGTTGGAAATATACCTTGTCCACTGTTGGAAAAGTTACAATGATACAAATTGTTAGTTCTACTTCAAGCATATACCAAATGAGCTGCTTCAAACTTCCCAAAGCTACTTGCAAGGAAATAAACTTTATTTAAAGAGATTTCTTATGGAAAAAGGAGCAAGAAAACCCAAAAGGTTTATATTATATTGCATGGGATGTTGTGAACAAACCTAAGGAATTGGGTGGTATGGGTTTCAAAAATATGGAATATGTAAACAATGTTATGATCACAAAAATAACTTGGAGATTAATTTCTAAACCACACTCTTTGTGGTCATCTTCTACAAAGGCTTCTCATTCTCCTAATCAGGATGTTATATGGATGGAAACTAAACCTGAAAACACTGATTCTTGGACATGGAAAGGAATTCTGTAGGTATCGAATATCGCAAGATATTAGTTTACGAACATAAAAGGAAAATATCGCAAGATAATGCGATAATAGAAGAAACACGGAAGAAGTGTGAAGCATTTGCGAACATGAAATATTGTTGCGAATATAAGTTGCGATACTTCGCAGCTTATATACAGTTGTATAGATTTCCTTATAAATAGTAGTTCAAATGAAAAATTCGAGAGGTTCTTTTGGTGAGTGTGAGAAAATATTTTGGGAAAGAGAATAGAGAAAGTTGTAACTATTCTAGTTCCATTTAGATATTTCTTGTAATCAATTGAGAGCATTAATAAGAAAATTGTTATTCATCATCACGAACTTCTTAAGTTTTACCAATTCTACTGAGGGTGTAGTTGTAGGATATTCTGCAACTACATAATTGGCGCTAGAAGGAGGGGACTTGAAGATTGTTCTAGCAAAAATTATAAGGAGTTTTGAAAATCTGAAATGACTAGAAGAAGAAATACATCAGAACCATTGACTGCAGTAAGAAGAAGTGCAAGGCTCGCAGGTGGAGAAGCAAATGTAACAGGAGAACCTAGTAGGAGAAGGAATAATCGAAGAAATCAAACTCAACAAACAGAAGATCATGATCGAGTGAGTATACACACTTGGAGAACTGATACACCAGCAGAAACATACAGAGAACCACAAATTAGAGAAAATGGGAGATTGATGGGAGGAACAACTCGTGAAAGATAAAGGGAGATGTTAGAAACATTGAGACAAGAAATTCAAGAAGAACGAAGGTTTGAAGCTGAAGAACGTGACAATCTAACAAGACAGAATCAAGAATTGAGAAGGGAAAATGAGATGTTACAAAGAAGGAAATCTCAAAGTGTTGTAAGATCAAATGCTAGACCAAGAAGAGAAGAACAAAATTCGCAAACAATCAATAGTGAAAGTGAGATGCAAGAACAAGCACAGAATCAAGTTGAAAGAAATCGAGAGAATCGTTTCATTATAGTGCCAAATCACGAACAAAATATGGAGAATGTACAAACAGAACCATTTCCAAGAGAAAATAATCAGAATGGCGAAGAAAATCGAGAGGAAGAGCAGCAACTCGTGGAAAAAATTGAGAGACAACAAGCTATGCATCAAAATAATTACGAAGATGGAGTAAGAAGACGTGAACAAGCTCGCAATAATCAAAATCTTGGGTGTGATAGAATTCGGAGGAAGATTGGGAATCAACGAGAATAAATAACAAGGAACGAACCAAATCTTCGAATCAGAGTTCAGGAACCAGGAAGAAATAAATCACAGAAGAAGGAGAAATGAAGAAGAAGAAATTCCATATATTCATATGAGAAGGATGAGGAGAACAGAAATGGAAGAACAAGAATTTCAAAATGCTCTGCAACAAAACAATTGTGACAATTTGGAAAGGAGATATTTGCAAAATCATGCAAATGAAAACATTAACGAAGAGTATGATAGAATGCGAAGAATCGCAAGAGAGGAGATGCAATAACGTAGAAGAAGAGAAGTTGCGTTGAAGAGGCCAATGGAGGAGAATTCTGAAGCAAATGCACGAATCTTTCGAGAATTAGCGGAAATGAGAGGAATGATAAGCAGTAGAGAAGGAGGAGATAGAAGGCAATTAGATGAAGCAATAGAAGAAGCTGCGAGGACTCCTTTTTCTAGAGAGGTACAGTTGGGAGGGATTCCACCAAAGTGCAATCTTCCTACGTTAACCAACATCTTTGACGGGACTTCATGTGCTATTCAGCACATTAAAGCATATGTAAGATGCATGCTACAATGGGAGAATCATGATGATGTATTATGCAAGTACTTCGCATCAAGTTTAACAGGAGAAGCTCTAAAATGGTTCGAAGGACTTCCCAAGAACATTATCACATCATTTAATCATTTACAAGTAACTTTCTTAGGAGCATATATCACGAATCATTCCTCGCGACTTGGAATTGAAGATGTGTTTGGTTTAAAACAAAGAATTGGTGAAAGTTTGAAGCATTTGGTAAGAAGATGGAGAACTATGTGCAGTGATATGGCAGGACGTGTGGATGAGAGATACATGATTTTGTCTTTCATAAATGCGATGTTCGCAACTGAATATTTATATGTTCAAATCTTCAGAAGAAAGAATTCGATTATGATGACAGAATTGCGAGAATTGCAAGAGGAGTACATTACATTAGAAGAAAAGCAAAACAATATGGAGTCATATCCAGTGGTAAACACCAACAATCAAGATACAGGAGAAAACTTACTTCCTAAAATAATCAATATTGTAGCAGGTACTTTACATACATCCTCGCAAACATCTTCGCAGATATCAGAAGAAAAGAAAACCAACAATAGCAAGCCAAAAATGGTAGCAATGGGAAGTAAAGATCAAGAAGAGTATGATAGAGAAAGGAATTTCTACAATCGAGGAGGAAATAACCAGATCCCAAGATTAGATCAGCAGCAAGAAAATTATGGGGGACAAAGGAAAAATTATTTTAGACAAGGGAATCATAGACAAAATTATAACAATGGTCAAGGAGGTCAAAGAATGATAAGAGAATAAATAAAGATGCCACCTTTGAATACAAGTGTAGAAAAGATATGGCAGGCAATTATCTTGATGGAGAATATACCAACTCCATGGAATATGGGAAAGGAACCACCATTGGGTCCAAGAAGTCATGAATTTTGCTTATACCATCATTTTCATGGGCACTCTAAAAATAGTTGTAATAATATCAAAAGGATTATCTTGTGAATGATTGATCAAGGCAAACTATATCACTTTTTACTCAAGCAAGCACAATCGCAACAATTACCACAAGCCCCAATGGAAACTCGCATGGTGAATACAACACAAGAAAAGGGAAAAGAAATCTTACACATTGAAGTGGGATCAAAAGCAAGAAATGTTTTCTGCAATTCTATAGTTCACTCATATAAAACCATAGAATATTTTCATGATAATGTGTTAAGTAGGGTATATGCGAGAGATGGTGAAGGAAGAGAAATAATGAACATCGCAAAGATTTCACGACTTGAAGATTGGCAGAAGCGTGAAATCTCTTTTGAAGCTACATAAATTCCAGAAGGTTGCGAAATACATGATAATCCATTGGTAGTAAGATTGGAAATTTGCCTGAATATGGAAGAAAGTGAGGATGATACAGATGAATAATCATTTGGTCTTAATAGAATCTTAATTGATACAGGAAGCTCTGTCAATATTCTCTTCTATCCTGCTTACAAAATCATGGGGGGAAAGGACACAGATCTAATACCTTCTACTTACATAATTTATGGCTTTAATGGAACTGCCAATAAACCTAAAGGAGAAATAAGCATGCGAATTCCATTAGGGGGAATGCGAACTGAAATCTTATTTTGCGTTGTTGATGTTGAATCACCGTATAACGCTTTGATAGGGAGACCTTGGCTTCACGGGATTTTAGGCGTAGCTTCAACTTTTCATCGATGCATAAAATTTCCTCATCCTAAAGGTATTGGAGTTATCAAGGGTGATTGGGCAGAAGGGAAGAAATGTTATGATACTGAAGTAGAAGTTTGCGAAGGAAAAACTGTTGAGAAGGAAAGTTGGAGAAAAAGAGCAAAGGTTGCAAAGAGAAGTGAGAATTTAATGGCTGAAGATTAAGTCATGAAGGAATGAAGTTACAATGATTAAGCATACAAGAAATTTACGAAGGTAAAGAATAGGTATGATTTACGAAGGTAATCAGTACATTTCTTCACAGCGTACAATAAAATGCATTTTGAAAAAACAAGAAAATGAAATGAGGTATTTCGCAACGTGAAATATTTGTGAAGTATTTTTACGAATACAATTTTTTTTTTTTTTTTTTTTTTTTTGCGATTAGCTTTCATTGAAGAAAGACGCAAAACATATTTGCGAACAAAAGACCGCAAACTGTGATTAGCTTTCAAAAAATAAAGAGAGCCGCAGAAATTTTACACAGACAAACCTTTGTGGCGTACACCCTAGTTCGCGAAGAAACATTTCGTAAGAGGCAAAGTCCTAAAGTACGTCATTTAAGGGGGTACCTATAAGCATGGCTCATGGAAACCGGAACACCACCAAGGAACCTGAGTACATGGACATTACGGGGTACAATCCAAAAGCGGGGTACCTATCCGGGTTAGACACCTTGGATTCTCAACCTAAACTTGCGATGTACCAGGATATAGGTTGGGCAACTAAGGCATACTGTCTTTCTCAAGAAGTGTAGAAAGCGATCAAGGCGCCGAGGTACATGGTTGAGTCAAGAGTGCCGGATGGGTTTGAAGCACATCTTCCATTCTTGGCAAGTCTTGGCAAATGATACACTTGGCCCAAAGATACCCCATAGGGTGCAACCTCGTAACTATAAGCCCTATAGGCAAAAAGGATAAGAGGTTGCGATCAAAAGCTGGTTGTTTGCAAAACCGGATGGGAAGAGCTAACCGTGTATGGTCGATGTACGCTTCCTTGAAGGGGAAACCAAGGGGAAGATAAAGGGCAGCACCCTCCATTAGGGAGCTGATACGTGCTATAAGACGCAAATGTCATGAGGCTTCTTGTTCGCAAGAACATAAAGACTTGTCATATTTGTGCAACAATCATATTTCTGCGAATAATAAAAAAAAAATAATAAAAAAAATATATATATATAATATATTTATATATATACATATTCGCATAATTACATACAATGAAGTTAAGATTAGATCAATGGATTATTACATGAAAGTGTGATAACGTCCTGCGGTTTCATCGCAAGGCGATAATATCACGAGGTTGTATATTCACAAGAATGTTCAGACTCGTCATATTATCGCAAGAACAAAAATATTATCACAAAAGAGGTGGCAAAATAAGACCTTTACTTAGGAAGGCATGATAATACCACAACAATCAAGGAAATCAATTATATTGGAGATTCTTTATATTTCCAACAACGACATATATCAATTTGATCAAGAGTTCTTTATATATTCGCAATCAAGGACGGATATTTCATGTTACGAGAATTGGATATTTCTTATACTGCTTCAAAGATCGAATACCTCTTATACTTCTCATATTCCACAGTCAAAGGTTAAATACTTCTTGTATTTCTTATATTTCCTATACTTCGCAATTGAGGAGTGAATATTTTTTTGATACTTCTTATACTTCTTCAAGGATATTACATAATACTTATTCAAGGATGATTTATAATTCAAGGAGGATTCATAATTCTTATACTTCAAGGGGAAGATTTCATATATACTTCGCAAAAACTTGAAGCTTCGCAATTTAAACTGAGGCAGATATTCTAGATACTTAAAATAAGGATTGATCACTTGAAGAGAAATAATAAGGGGGAAAGGAATACTAAGTTATATCTTCAAAATATATTATTTCTCTCCATATGATCAAGTCATGCAAACATAGGGAAGCATTCAGTTAAAATTCATCATCGCAAAATTAAGACGTTGGTATTAGTTAAATTTCAAAAAGAAATTGTTAATTGATTGAAAGTGCAGTACTCAAATAAACAAGACAAAAGAACTAAAGTAAATATACATAAAGGAATAAAACTATTTTGAAGATGATTTATCTTCATCAAAATGATCTTCTTTTTCTTCTTCGGAGATATCATCTTCAGCTTCACTATCAGAAATTTCTAAATACGGGGTATCATTGGGAATTTCTTCGGAAAGGAGTGACTGATACTTCTTGAGAGGAATTTGGTTGTCTTCACAAATATTGTGAGTCATCTTAGCTCGGAAACATTTGATATTTAAACTATGATTGTCCTGAGAAATTTGAAGTTGAGATTTTAAATCACGAATCTTCTGGTTACGTGCGGCAAGAATAGTTTTCAGATCATCATTCATCTTCACATAATTTTCTGCAGAAACTGCAAGATAAGAAAATAAAGAGTAAGGGAAGAAGTTAAGGAATTGGTTAGCAAATTACGGAATTAAAGTAATCATAGTACACGAAATTACCTTCTAATTGCTTCTTATCATTACGGAGAGAAGAATTTTCAAGCTTCAATTGATTATTCTCCTCAAGAAGGGAAGAACCTCCAGTTGCGATACTCGCAGATTTTGGATCATCTTCGCAGTGGGATTTCAATTCTGCATTATCAATATTCAAATCCTCTATTTTTTGACGAAGTTTTAAATTCTCAACCTCCAACTTCTTACAATGATTTAAAGTTTTCTTCTCAGTAATATTATGACGTCTTTCCCAGTCTGAAGCAACTACACAACTGACTCTCCCAACCTAAGTAAATAAAAAGGATTAGAGATCAATGAAAAAAGGGAAATAAATAAGGAATATAAAAGGAACTTACCATACTCCCCAAAGAGTATAATGAAGCGGGAGAGACGAATCTTGAAATTCCAGTAAGGGAATTATTGTTGAGTACAGTAGAAACTTTACAAGCCTTCGCAATAAGTTTACGAGCATTCGCAGTAGAAGAGTTTCCTAATCCGCGATAAGAGTGGAGAAAAGCCTCAGACAATTGAATCACTGCAGACTCGAAAGTTTCCGCATTGCTATAGTCTTCATCTTCTTCATCATCATCTTCATCGTGACCCCTATCAGAAATAGTATCAGAATTGAAACTAAGATCCTTCTCAGGAAACTTATCATTTTCATCACTTTGTTCTTCATTAATATTCTTGCTAGAGGAGTTCACGTTGGAGTAAGCACCAACTGGAACTCTTTTCTTCTTCTCCTTAGAAACAATATCCTCAAGCTTCCTTTTTCCTTTGCGAAGAACATTTTCTTTGTCACCAGAAATTTGGGTATTTTTCGCAGAATGAAGCGTTCTTTGTCTTGAAGTTAGCACCTCAGAAGAGATTGGATTCTTATTCTCATTCATAACAGCCTCAGGGATATCAGGGAGAACCTACAAATTCAAATAAGGATAAGAAACAGAGGAAACAATATATTGTTTAAAATGTATAAGAATGTTTCTTACCTCATTTGAAAATAAGTTGAAAGCCTCACGAGTACTGGATTTCCCAGTTTTAAGATAACTTTCTTTGAGTTCATTCACCTAGGAAATATTGCAAAAGGATTAGCAAAAGAAGAAAAATAACAGAGCAAATAAGGGATGAAGATACATACATCTTTATCTCTGTTAGGCCAATAAAATACCCAAGGTTGATAGTTACGATCACGAAGGTTCGCAGGAAGGTCTACTATTTCAGAAATATAAGAGCCCGATAATGCAAGAGGATAGTTGTACCAATCTTCATCATGAGAGCGACGAGGAGTATGATTGTTCCCAGAAGCATAGTCAATATCATGCATAAGAAGATCATCTTCTGCGACGTCATATCTACGATGAAGACGAACACCCCAACGTTTATCTTCTCTCCTCGCAGGAATTAGTGTGTACTTCATAAAGAAATTCTCAACCGTGTAGTTCTCAACAATAATCTCTACATCTCTAAATATAGGCTTCCTACGTTCGATTGGATACAAAGATTTTCCAAAAGCAGCACGATTTGCGAATTCAACTAGAATACGAATGCAATCACCAGTTAATTGATAAATGGCTCGAGAGAAATTTGGGTGGGAAATAATTTCGTAGAAGAGAGGAAGATTGACATCATAAATAGGAAGAGGAAGACCTGCAAGGATTTGACCTCGTGAAACTAAAATTTTCCGATCATCCCAATGGAGATCAGTAAAGAGTTCCATACAGAGAGAAGATTTATTATTGTGACCATCAATTTCAGAAAGAACGAGGTCTATATCAGCAAACTCTGCATTAAGTTATTCTATAGATTTCTTCTTTGTAGCCATTAGATGAAGGATAGAAAATAGAAAAGATATAAAAGAGAGAAGAAATTGCAGAAACAGATGTGATGAGGAAGATGAACAGGATGAAAGAATAAAAACAAGAGTTAAAGATAGTATTTATAAAGAAGAGAGAGTTTGATGGAGATAGAAACTCATTAATGCGATTAGACGTGAACGGTTGAGAAGAACGGTTACGAATAAACGTGTCAAAATGAAATAGAAAATACGTGTTGCGAATCTAACGCGTGGTGATAACTATATTAAATTTGCGAGAATAATGATTCTCATGACATTTCTTTTTTTGCAGAACTGACATGAGAAGAGGCAAAATGTAGGTATCGAATATCGCAAGATATTAGTTTACGAACATAAAAGGAAAATATCGCAAGATAGTGCGATAATAGAAGAAACACGGAAGAAGTGTGAAGCATTTGCGAACATGAAATATTGTTGCGAATATAAGTTGAGATACTTCGCAGCTTATATACAATTGTATAGATTTCCTTATAAATAGTAGTTCAAATGAAAAATTCGAGAGGTTCTTTTGGTGAGTGTGAGAAAATATTTTGGGAAAGAGAATAGAGAAAGTTGTAACTATTCTAGTTCCATTTAGATATTTCTTGTAATCAATTGAGAGCATTAATAAGAACATTGTTATTCATCATCACGAACTTCTTAAGTTTTACCAATTTTACTGAGGGTGTAGTTGTAGGATATTCTGCAACTACAAATTCTTGAAGGCATCTCAAACATCCAAAGATATTACCACTGGAAAATTGGTGATGAGTCTCAAATACGCATAGGTGGTTTTTGGGCCAGGAGGCAATCCTGACCAAACCTCCTAACTGCCCTACTGATCTCACTACTGTCAACCATTTGCTAAATAATAATGAAGAGTGGATACCCAAGTCTTATCACTAGTTGGTTCTCTCAGGAAGTTCAAAATTCCATTCACCTGACTCAACATAATAAGGATGATTAGGACAGAATTTTATGGATCCTAACAGCAAAAGGATACCTTACTGTCAAATTTCTATACGAGAAGCAAATCTCGGACAAATATGGTAATGAAACTCAAAACTCTCCATGGGGGGGGGGATCTGGAAGCTGAATACTTCTCCAGCCATTCACCTCTTTATCGGAAATTCACTCATGGCATCCTACCTACTAATGCCAAGACTGCTATAGCATTTTGCACTATATTTATCATATTTGCAACATCTGTAAGTGTAGTAAGGAGGACATCACTCATGCTCTAATGTCTTGCCCAGCTGCAAATGATGTCTGGAACATATATTTAGTCTCCACCACCAAATGTTTGGAAATGCCAATTCCTTCCATGATTGGCTTAATAAATGGTTTCAACCTCATAATCCTACAACAAGTTGGAATGCCACTATAAATAATATTTGATGATTCATCTTGAAGGCCAGATGTGATATGATCTTCAGGAAAATTACTCTTAATGCTTCTGCTACTGCTGGAAAAATTTATCAACACCTATGCACCTTCAATAGAGTGTTTCATAACCAAGGCCATATCCTTAACAATATTTACTGTAAAGACCCTCAAGCTTGTCAACGCTATTAGACTAGTCAAGAGACGTATTAGTCGATAATAACTCGATTAGTTTAACACGAACTTTAATTAATAGGAATTAATCTAACAACGACAAGCTGGGCACCAACCCCTTTTTGAATAGCAACACCCAGTGTATGAAAAATATAACTGCCTAGACCACTACCAGCATCATTACTAACTAAAAAATTCTTCAAACTCTTAAAAAATATACAGTATCCTCACTAAACTCCCCCAAAGTAGTGAAAGTTAAAACACCCAAACCATAGCCATGTGAAACACATTCATCCAAGTATTTAGTACGTTTACGCAAAATTGCTTTCGAAATGGCCTGGCCTGGAATGAAAGCACGAAACCCCTCACCATTGAAGGGTGAGACACATGTGACATACATACACACATCTTGGCCATTTTCCCAGTTGATAACAAGGATTCTACTGGACGTAAATCCTTGTTATTATCTGACAAAAATCCCAAAACAACTTCTTTGCGTGCAGGTACACCAGCTTTGTAGAAAATATCTGCAATTACATCACAAACCAAGTCATGGTGAAACTTAAGTCAAACGTATTTAGCACAATGGAGCGCATAATCACCAAAAATATCCATAGGTCTATTACAATGAGAGCACAAACCATCTTCAACAAATAAGGGGATACCAAACTACCTCTCTGAACTATATGGGCCCAAGGAATTGATCTATCCCACTAATGGGAACATCCAAAAGGTAATCTTCTGCATGTTTGACCCGGTTACATTGCCACAAAATGGAGTCTCTTGCAAATAATAAAAAATGGACAATAATTTTCTTCTTAACTTCATCAAAATAAGTGACTACCAAGGAGTGCATAGAAGGGGGGGGGGAGTATCATTGACGCAATAAGTGGAAGGCAAACCAAAAACCTGAATGAAATTCTAAAGAGCCAACTGATAAGCAGAACCATTATCTTTTGATAATAAGATACCAAGTATTACCTTCCGCACCGAAGTAGTCTGACTCTAAGAGGCAAGATAACAGTAGGTGTGAGTGTCTGCCATAGTGTATATACCAAGGCCACCATATTTGATAGGTAGGGTAGCTAGTCTCTGTTGCAAAGGCCCAAAACCAGCTCTATCTCCCATGATTAAAAGTCTCAGATACTTGAGTAAATGGTCATCAAAGAGGTCAGTAGCCTGTTGTAGAGCTACATGATTGGTGGTACGCATTGAAAAAAATAATCTACACACACCGACGCAGTTATGAAGTAACAACATCTCACTTTGAGGGTTCTTGAGGTTTTTGATGGCGGACATTAGCTGAATGGTCTTGTTCACCCTGATCAACACCATGTCACTCATAATTTTTAATAATAATTTTTAAACAATGTTTATTTTCTTCATAGCCACATCAAAAGCCCTTCAACATAACAATTCACCAAACAAAATTTATAGTTTATTGGTTCCGCAGAATTTTACATATTATAATGTTCTGAACGACTAACTACTTTATTTTTATTGCATATAAGACAATAGAAAAAACGATTTTGTAAAACTTATAGTAATAACAAACTCACCTTTAACATTCTCCCAGCCTAATCTCATAATCAGTAGGGTTGTGAAGTATACTTAATCGGATGTTTAGTTCTCTCCTTTTTCCACTGCGAAGTTGAAAAAAATATATACTAAATACTACTTTGAGTTTACTACAAATGAGATTATATTATTCGTTATTGTTTTCGTCGAATTAGGATTTTTGGGTCATCCATATCTATTATTCTTGACCTTTCCTCAGCGGATGATGATGAAAATCCCCAAGACGTGGATGAAAAATGATATCGAGGACGAATTATAATTTTTCTTCTCATATAACTAGTGTTCTCCACACAAAGAGGCTTCAATTCATATCGAAGCAAAAATATCATTCTCCTTAGTCTTCATAGTTTTTATAATGTATGTGTAAATGTAAAGTTTTTTTTACTAATTATTATCATATATAAATTTATGATCCTATGTATTGTAATTTGATGAAATTAAAAGGTTAGTTTTGGTTTTTGTGTGGATTTCATATTTATATTCCCACATAAACTGAAAAGGCTAATATTTAGTTAAGGCGTGATGAGGAAAATGAAGTCTTAAGGTATAAGGCTCGACTTGTGGCGCAAGGTTTCTCGCAACAACCATAAGTTGATTATAGAGAAACATATTCTCCGTAATGGACATCATAACTTTTCGCTACTTAGTTATTTTGGAAGTTTCAGAAGGACTTGAAATGCAGCTTATGGATGTGGTGACAATATATCTTTATGGGAATCTTGATTCATAGATATACATCAATATTCTCATTGAACTTTCATTACCCAATTCAAGTAACTCTAAGCAACAGTGCATTTGCAGTTAAATTGAAACGCTCACTTTACGAACTAAAGCAATCCGGACGAATATGTATACTTGTTTAAGTGATTATTTGATTGGGAATGGATATATAAATACTGAATTATGCCCCTACGTATTAATAATGAAAACAAATTCCGGATTTGCAATTATAGGTGTTTACTTGATGATATATGAACATAATAGGTACTCTTAATAAGATAAGAGAAACCACGAGCTATTTAAAATTTGAATTAAGATGAAATATATCGGGAAAACTCGATTTGTCTAGGAATTGAACTATAACACCGAGCTTGTGGTATATTAGTTTGCATATGTCCAAAAGATACTCAGGAAATTTAATATGGACAAAGTGCACCCTGGTATCCCTCCAATGATTGGTTGAAGCTTATATGTACATAAGTATCCATTTCATCCTAAGGAAGATGATGAAGAAATATTAGGAGCTAAAACTCCTTACCTACATGCAATAAGCGCATTATTGTACTTAACACAATGTACTCGACTAGATATTTCATTCTCGGTGAACTTGTTAGCTAGATACAGTTCATCGTCAACGCAACGTCATTGGAATATATTGGTATAAAGATTATGTTTCGATACCTTAAAGGAACCGTTGTTTATCCATATGAGGATGAGGATGAGGATGTAAGGAGGACTGATATGGAAACCCATATACTAAAATGTCAAATAATGTTTTGGTTAGTTTTGCTGATGTTGGCTACCTCTCTGATCCACATAAAGCTCACAAACTAGTTATGTAGGGAACGCAAGGATATCTTGCAGATCGACCAAGCAAACTCTTATGGATACCTCCACGAACCACTCTGAGATCATGCTCTATTTAAGGAGGTTTATGAGTATATATGGTTCGAAGGACAAGTGGTTTAAGTTCTATCATTGAAAAGCCAATTTGGATTTACAAAGAAAATGCAGCTTGCATCGAACAAATGAAGCAAGGATATATCAAGGTGATAATACAAAACATATTTCATCAAAGTTCTTTTATCATTAGTGTAACACCCCGTGTTTTTATCATAGCGCATGCTCAAAGATGTGTCGTGGCCTAAGATGAAGCTTCATCCAAAGCTTATGTTGCGTGGTAAAAGGTATATTGGCCTAAGGCCAATATCGCGCAAAAGTGGTGCATTATGTTTGGCATATTGGCCAAGGGCCAATATCACGTTGCTAGCCATATTGTCCAAAGGCCAATCTCGCATCAAATGATGCATTGTGCCATTTCGGTAGATGGCCTTAAGCATGTAGCACAACCTTAGCGCATTATGCAGGCTATTTGCGTAGAACCAATATCGCACAACAGTTGTGCAATATGCAAGAGCAAGTTGGCCGAGTGAATATTGCGTAATATTGAAGTTGGTATATGGGCCAGTTCAAGGCATTTTTAATGCCTAGAATGGACTTAAAGGCCATTGACGCATGTAAGATGCATCATCCATAGCCTTCAAGGCTTTATAACCTTGTTCTGTGGTAAATTTGGAACATTGTAGAAGCTAAGTTAAATGCATTATGCTCGTCGAACATGCTTGTTGTTAGGGCATTGCTCGGTCGAACTCGCATGCGTTGCTATCTCAAGCATGTTTGTCAATGTTAGTGATCAAAACTATAAAGTTTTGATTTCTAGTCTACTATAGCTAAGGTCTCGGACTAGGATAGAAAGTGTAGTTGAGCTCAAGAACTCCATGGAAATTATCATACAAGACGAAGGACTACTCATGGAACCAGTGGATCTTCATCGACTAAAAGGTATGTGGATACTTGAACTTATCTATCACTCTGTTGATGGTGGTTTTTAGCTTAGGGTTAAAATCGTAAAACCTTAGTCAGACAGTGATGTCACAAAACTTGAGTAATAATGTCTCCACTAAGCGCATTTATTGAACCCTTTAATATGTCTGCGAGAAAATTACCAGGGTACATTTTTTTTAATACTAATTAGGGTTTCGATAGGCCCACACCACATGTGCCAATGGCATTTCGTGCCATCCACACCTCCGCGCCAAGGCATGCCAACCATGCCAGCCGCACCACCGTGCCAATGGAAAACCATGCCAGCCACGTCTCCGCGCCAAGGCATGCCAACCATGCCAGCCGTACCACCGTGCCAATGGCAAACCATGCCAGCCACGTCTCCGCGCCAAGGCATGCCAACCATGCTAGCCACACCTCCGTGCCAAGGTATTCCATCCGCACCACCGTGCCAATGGAAAACCATGTCATCCACGTCTCCGCGCCAAGGCATGCCAACCATGCCAGCCGCACCACTGTGCTAATGGAAAACCATGCCAGCCACGTCTTCGTGCCAAGGCATGCCAACCATGCCAGACGCACCACCATTCCAATGCCAAACCATGTCAGGCACGTCTCCACGCCAAGGCATGCCAACTGTGCCAGTCGCACCACCGTGCCAATGGCAAACCATGTCAGCCACGTCTTCGCGCCTAAAACATGCACAAGCATGCGAACGATGCCACCATACTGCTGGCTTCCAAACAAAGGGTTGCGACAATAGACAGTTACCCTTCCCCCTGAAATGCAGATCTCAGCCATACAAGTTCGCCACCAAACGCGTGGAAACTTTTGGCCCAATGCCAAAACTACACGGTTTTTACCAAACCCTAATTTGGCCACGCCAAAGCCATGCCGGCCATGCCCACTGGCTACCAACATACCTCTTGAATTCTTCCTGAGTTTTACTTTCGGGCTATTTTCATCGATTGTGAAATTCTTTTCTGTACATAATGGAGTGGTGGGCCATCAAAATCCGAGTCCGTATGAGAATTCTACATCGATTCTAATAAAGGGCCCTAATTAGGGTTTCAGCATACCAAACCCTAATTTTGACAAAGCCGCAAGTGCTTCCCTTCCAAGACGCAAGCGCTTCCCTTCTAATCTGCACACTGTCAGTGGCTCCACTCCACATTAAAGCCATATCGGCCATGCTTTCATGTCGCTGGCTACCAAATGAAGGGTTTCAACGATCAACGGCCACCCTTCCGTCTAAGATGCAGATCTTAGCCGTCCAAGGTCACCAGCTAACGCATGGCCACCTTTGGCCCAATGCCAAAATCCTAGATTGGCCACGCCTAACCACGTTAAAGCCATGTCGACCATGCTTTCATGTTGCTGGCTACCAAACAAAGGGTTGCAATAATCAACGGATGCCCTTTTGCCACCTAACGCATGGAAACTTTCGGCCCAAGGCCAAACATCACGGTTTGTATTAAAACCCTAATTTTGGCCACGCCTAAACTATGCCAAGCCATGCCGACCCTAAACCATGTCGCCGGCTTCCAAATGAAGGGTTGCAACAATCAACGACCACCCTTCCATCTGAGATGCAGATCTCAGCCATCCAAGGTTGCCATCAAACGCATGGCCACCTTTGACCCAACGCCAAAATCCTAGCTTAGCCATGTCTAATCACGTTAAAGCCATGTCGGCCATGCTTTCATGCCGTTGGCTACCAAACGAAAGGTTGCAACAATCAACGGCCACCCTTCCATCTAAGATGCAGATCTTAGCCGTCCAAGGTCACCAGCTAACGCATGGCCATCTTTGGCCCAACGCCAAAATCCTAGCTTGGCCACGCCTAACCACGTTAAATCCATGACTTCCATGCTTTCATGCCGCTGGATACCAAGTGAAGGGTTGCAATAATTAACGGATACCTGATAAGTGCATAATTCATATGATTTTAGTGTCCATTCCATACTTGCTTTAGCTATTATTCTTGCATATTTTTGTATTATTACTCTTGTTTTATCTTATTAGACTTTAATAGGTGAATCATCCAAAAAGGAGCTACAAAGTGCTGAAAAGATCTATGAAGAGAAGTATTCCAAGTATCTAAGTGCCCAAGTCCAAGAGAAGTTGAAGAAGTGCGACGAAAAGGAGCAAAATGCTCATAATCAAGAGAAGGGCCAAAGACCGATCTTAACTCATTCAAATTAAGGATTTCTCATCACCATCTTGAAGATAATTGAAATATAAAAAGAATGCAAAAAGAATGAGGTCATTCCGAGTTCCGATGAAGAAGTTGTGGCCAAAACAGTTTCCATTGAAAACCGAAGATAGTGCAGTCCGCGAACTGGGTTTGCGGACGGGGTTCACGGACTTAATTCCGAAAATATCTGCTGGAATTTGAAGTTTACGGACTGGGTTTGCGCACTTAGAAAATGGGAAACGTGTATTTACACCTTGGAAAGCCTAAGGGAACGTTTGGATTTGTTATTTCGGGTCGGGTTCCTAAACCTAACTAAATACTTGAAGACCAAGCAATGTAAACCTATAAAAAGGTATTAGGTTATGTAAAAAGAAATCATATCGTCTCATATCACAAGTTATAAATCAAAAACCTAGGGTTTACCCCTTTAGGGGGAAACCATCATTTTCATCTTCTTTGTAATATGAGTAGCTAAATCCTTCGTTGATTAAGGATGAATTCAATGTTCCAAGAGTGAAACTTTATTAATAATACAAGTCTATTTGAGGTTTTAATCATCATCGTTTGTTTTCATTATATCTAGGGTTTATGATTGATTCTTAGATTGGTTTGGGTGCGCAACAAGTTTGTCTATTGATCATACTATTGCTAGTAGAGAGTTGAGCGATCTGTAATTGTCGTGCATCTCCTACACAAGTAGAAAACATGAGACCTTGCAGAGGGATTCTGTAAAGCAATCGTGTGTGGAAACAACACCAGTAAGTAAACCAAGTGTATTGAGTTTAACTGCTGGAATCAAACCTAAATTCACAAAACCTAAAGCGTTCGATCGAGTTACACCTTGTAAGCGTACCTCAAGGCGGCTCAGTTGGATAAAATCTGGTGACTAAGCGTACTTGTTATCTGGTGATATAAGGAGTTTGGGGGATAGCTAAGCATACCTGCTATTATATGGTTGGTGATGAATGGTTCTAACGGAAGATAGATAAGTATTCTAATCATGTTAACGCTTGGTAACGACGAAGGATTCCTTAATCATCCTTTTCTTATTATTGTCTTTTTATTCATCTTATAAACCAAAACCCCCTTTGTTATTTACTTTATCTTGCTATTTCAAATAACCTATCAGTTTACACAGCTCTCTGTGGGAACAATCTCTTACTACCGCTATATTACCAATTAATTAGCGGGAAATATATTTATTAAATTGTTGAGCCTACGACAGCCCATACAAATTTTGGCGTCGTTGCCGGGGAGCAGCCGCTAATTGATTTGTTATTTGTTTAGATTTTTTTTTTTTAATATATTTTTTTTATTTTCTCTTATACTCTTCTGAGTCGCCATGTTTCCTTACAGAAATAACATGTACGGAGCACAAGATCAATCATATAATAGTGGTAATCAATATGGTTTTCAATCTCATTCATATGACAACTACCAACCATCCTATGGGTATAATCAAAACCAATCTTTTGGCTATGATCAATATCCCACGGAACCTTTTGGATATTCTCATACATGTCAACCTCCTTATGGTGGACAATCACAAGGATGGGAGGATAGTTGTACTTCTAATCATTTATGTTCTAATTTTGAGCAGAAACTTGATCAGATTATGCTTATGTTAAAGGATAATATGTCCACGCCTGAACCCCTTAATGAACAACCAAGCGTGGAAAATAACACATTAACCGAATCTTACTTCAATATATCTAACCAAACTCCTGATCGGTTTTATGATCATTCACCTATTCAAAAAGGGGAGACTTGGTCTGGAAATAGTGTGGTGAGTGAAGGTGTTAGTTTTGATGAATGTCTTGATCAACTGATCCAAGAGATGGCGCAACATCAATAAGGTTTGAGACAATACATTCAAAATTTGGATGAGCGCAACAAAAATATGGAAGAATTATGCCGAGAAAGTCAAAGGAATTCAGAGAAAATATACGAACAAACTGCTCAACTCATTTGGAATGGGAATGAGGAAGAAGTTTGGCCTCAAAACCAAACTAATTCTGAAATTTCTGAGGACGAAAAAAAATATTTTGGAGATAAGCAACCTTTGGAAATTTCTTATAACAGTGATAAAGTTATACCAGCTCCGGATCATAATAATGATCATTCACCTATTCAAAAGGAGGAGCCTTGGTATGACCGAACCATTGTTATGAACAGTGTGACATATTCAAATGCATATCAACATTACAATGAACATCCATATTACAATGTTTTCAGGCCGGTTGACTTGCAAGAAGTATACCCGATTATTCCCTCAATGGAGACTCATACAGAATACCCCAAAATCTATACTAAACAAGAGTTTATGAGAGCGGAATTTGATTCAGATGACGAAAGTGTTAAAGAGATTGAGATTGAGAATGAAACCAATTTGATTGAAGTCGTGGAAGACCCAATTGAGCTATATAATAATAGTTTGATAGAGGACCATGATATACTTACGGTAAATAATTCAATGTTAATTAAGAACGATGAGGATCACGTACAAGTTTTGTCTAATCCTTTGCATAATTCTATGTCTATTGATCATGTTCCTCCAATTGAAGTAGCTTCTCAAAGAGTTGTTAACCCAACTTTTAAGAAAATACCTCACTTAGGATTGGATTTGTGTGCTTCCAAAATTTTAACGGATTATTTTGCTTCTAAGTACCCACCACTTGATGTGTTTGATTCGAGTATTGTGCAGGTTCACCAAGCTGAGGAACCTTTTGAAGTTCCCGAATTTTATGTTCTCTATCCACTTCCGAGTGTAGAAAGGACTAAGTGTGGGGGAAACTTCAATAAAGTGATAGCTTCAATATTTATATTTTGTGATAATGCTTTTATAAAGCTATTATTTGGATTGCAGATTGTTATTTGGAAGGACTACCAAATTTTCAGATTATAGGTGTACGGACGATAACAATAACGTCGGGCTTTGACGACGTTAAACCAAGCGCTGCGTGGGAGGCAACCCATCGGTTTTGTATCTCTATCCCTTTTGTTTTTAGTTTTCTTAGTTTTGCATATCATATCTTGCATTTTCATCTTAGATTTCACAAAGTCCTAAATCTATAGTGAAAGTTTTGACGAATTCTCGTCAGAAAAGTCTGACTATGCAGTTGTCACGAAATAGATCTCGAGACTTCATACGGAGTCCGATTTGAGTGGTTGACCCCAAATTTTAAAGAGGACATACATACCTTTATTTTCCAAAAATAAAAATCTGAATTTGGTGTCTGTTAAGTTGGATATATTAGCCTGGACATTTGAGTTTTAGAATTTTTCCAGATTTTTTTTAGATTGCATGACAGTCAGTCCGGAGGCCATCAAAGTCATACCTTCTGTCGAAACACTGTGCGCTTTTGACACCTTATAGAAAAGACGTAGGCGAACAATTTTCGTTTAGGATGCTTTTCCTAGGTCCCTACCCATTTGTACATTTTTCGAGTTTTTCAGAGCTGTTATGTCAGAAATCAGAATTTTCGGTTTTGAACATTGAGGACAATGTTGAGTTTAAGTGTGAGGGAGTAGTTGAGCATGTTTGGTTTGCATAAAAAAAATAATAATAAAAAAATACTCTTTGATTTCTTGCACCTTGAGACTTCATATTTTGGAGTTAATTATGAGCTATATAGGATGACACTCTAAACCTTTTTTTAGGTTGAAACAGTTTTTACGGCTGTAGATTGAGTTCCATTTTGTCATTCTACAATCCTTAATTATATACGTTCATAATTGAATGTGAAACTCAACTGTGGTAGTCGTTTGAAAGATTCATCCTCGCAATTAATCATTACTGAATCACTTTCTTTTTATTTTTTGCAGTTTTATGTTTCTTTAAAGTGATTTGGTGGGTTCCTGATACTGCCGTGGATGTTGTAGCAAGGTAATCATTGGTTGAGTATATAAAAGCCCCATAAGACAATTGTCTTATACTCTTAAAGAGTGAGCCAAACAAAAATAAATAAATAAATATATATATATATAAGGTTCCTCTTATTTTATCGATACTAATAAATGATAGGTCCGGAATCGCGGATAATCATAGTCGATGAAAAAAAAACCCATATCATCATTATATAGCAAGTCAAAAAGACTATTGATGGCGTTCTTGACACTTGGATAGCAATATGTGTGAAACTTTTTCCCTGTCTCCATCGCCTAAACAAGCATGGAATGCAGGATCCAAGGCAACTATCATGTACTACTTGCTGAAAAGGAACATGCGTTTAGAGTATCTAATCATGTGGTCGAGTTAAATGGGTGCTTCTCTCAACTATTGCGCTATAAATAGAATCCTTTGATGACATTCATACAAGTATTGTGGGTAACATCTTTCACTTTAGTCAACATTTGCATACTTCACTTTTCTATTTCTATTTCCTTATCTATCCATGTGATTTTAGTATGCGAGTGTTGTGATAAATATTGCAAAAAGTACTATGACAATCTTAGTAGAGTTTTGCAATCATGTTGAATGTCATACGTAAGTAATTGCTTGTGTGTGTGGATTGGATTGTATGTGGGATGTTTGCAGCTAAATAACTTATGCAAGCTAATAATTTGACTTTCTACTTTGTGTCTATCCTTAGTGGTTCTTCCAAAGCGAGAAATTGGAGTAGATTTTGTGGGTATACCTCTTGTAAGCCTTCACGAGACTATAACTCGTCCACTAGGACACCAAGGGGTTTAAAGGCGTGTTATTCATGCTAAGAGTAACCGTTTCCTCACGACATGGAGTTGTTGTATTTAGGATTATTTTTATTTTAGTTTGCTCGAGGACTAGCAAAGGATAAGTGTGAGGGAATTTAATAAGTGCATAATTCATATGATTTTAGTGTCCATTCCATACTTGCTTTAGCTATTATTCTTGCATATTTTCGTATTATTACTCTTGTTTTCTCTTATTAGACTTTAATAGGTGAATCATCCAAAAAGGAGCTACAAAGTGCAGAAAATAGCTAGGAAGAGAAGTATTCCAAGTATCCAAGTGCCCAAGTCCAAGAGAAGTTGAAGAAGTGCGACGAAAATGAGCAAAACGCTCATAATCAAGAGAAGGGCCAAAGACTGATCTTAACTCATTCAAATTAAGGATTTCTCATTATCATCTTTAAGAGAATTGAAATATAAAAATAATGCAAAAATAATGAGGTCATTTCGAGTTCGGATGAAGAAGTTGTGGCCAAAACAGTTTCCATTGAAAACCGAAGATAGTGCAGTCCGAGAACTGGTTTTGCGGACAGGGTTCACAGACTTAATTCCGAAAATATCTGCTGGAATTTGAAGTTTGCGGACTGAGTTTGCGCACTTAGCAAATGGGAAACATGTATTTACACCTTGGAAAGCCTAAGGGCACGTTTGGATTCGTTATTTCGGGTCGGGTTCCTAAACCTAACTAAATACTTGAAGACCAAGCAATGTAAACCTATAAAAAGGTATTAGGTTATGTAAAGAGAAATCATATCGTCTCATATCACAAGTTCTACATCAAAAACCTAGGGTTTACCCCTTTAGGGGGAAACCATCATTATCATCTTTTTTGTAATATGAGTAGCTAAATCCTTCGTTGATTAAGGATGAATTCAATGTTCCAAGAGTGAAACTTTATTAATAATACAAGTCTATTTGAGGTTTTAATCATCATCGTTTGTTTTCATTATATCTAGGGTTTATGATTGATTCTTAGATTGGTTTGGATGCACAACTAGTTTGTCTATTGATCATTCTATTGCTAGTAGAGAGTTGAGAGATCCGTAATTGTCGTGCATCTCCTACACAAGTAGAAAACATGAGACCTTGCAGAGGAATTTTGTAAAGCAATCGTTTGTGGAAACAACACCATTAAGTGAACCGATTGTACTGAGTTTAACTGCTGGAATCAAACCTAAATTCACAAAACCTAAAGCGTTCGATCGAGTTACACCTTGTAAGCGTACCTCAAGGCGGCTCAGTTGGATAGAATCTGGTGACTAAACGTACCTATTATCCGATGATATAAGGAGTTTGGGGGATAGCTAAGCGTACCTGCTATTCTATGGTTGGTGATGAATGGTTCTAACGGAAGATAAATAAGTATTCTAATCCTGTTAACGCTTGGTAACGGCGAAGGATTACTTAATCATCCCTTTCTTATTATTGTCTTTTTATTCATCTTATAAACCAAAACCCCCCTTTGTTATTTACTTTATCTTGCTATTTCAAATAACCTATCAATTACACAACTATTTGTGGGAACGATCTCTTACTACCGCTATATTACCAGTTAAATAGTGGGAAATATATTTATTAATTTGTTGAGCCTACAACATCCCATGCGCTACCCTTGATCTCAAGATGCAAAATCTCGACCGTCGAGGGTCACCACCGAGCCGGTAAGTCTCCCAAGATCAACTTGCCAAACAGCAGCAACATGTTACATGTTTTCCACGAAAACACTCGAGACATCAACACTGTCACAAACTGGGGGATGCTCATTAGGGTATTGGTTTGGCGGTTTACAGCGTGCGGCGTGCACTACGCCCGTTACAAGAAAGTCTCATAAGAATGAGTCGGTTAGTAAATACAAGGAGTAATGGTGAAACGTTTCTTTCATTATGGAACATCAATTCCACGCGTTACCCGTTACCACCTCCTTCCACTTTACTCAGCCGTTTCCATTTCTTACGAGACCAGAGTACGTTTTTTTACGACTTGTATAAATAGGTCTTACCTATTTCCACCAAAAACAAGTTTTGGTCAGGAGCATACAACACTCATGCATCACTTTTTAGCTTTCCCATCTGTTTGCTTTCACTTTCTGATACAAGTCAAACAACTACTCTTCCAGAATCAACTATTCTGGTCTCAACACTCTCTTCGCTTCCCTCCCTGATATGATCTCAATAATGTTGTAGAAAGTGGTAGTAAGGTTGTCGTTCGCTCGGACTTGATGAGATTGATTTTAAGAATTAATAAACTAAAATAAAAGAAAAATATGTACACAAAATATTGTCACAAGATGAGGAGAGGTGTTGGGATTCATGATTCCGCCAAACTCATAACAAAAGGTTCAAATATTAATTCTTTTAACAATTATAGCTCAACAAATAAAAACATGGACTCTTTTTTTTGCCAAGGTAGATTCTCAAAATATTAGTTATAAATCATAAGCATGGGACATCAAACATCTAAGCAAGCATGACAAATCTAATAAAATGATATTTAATTTAATTAGTGCCAAAGTTATATAAAGAATTAATTAAAATTACCCATGTATGGAATTCAGCTTCCCCCGTCGTCCCAGTGATGGGTTCTAGCTCCGCATGGTGAAAACACACTCAAAGGAATTTTCCATCGCTCAAAAGGTGTTTTATTGGAGAAATTAATAAAAGAATCGAGTTTGCAACGGTGAAAGGGTGTTACAACTCGCTGTTACAAAGCAGTGTTACAAGAAAACTATAGCTCAAAACTGTTGCGGTACAACAGTCGCAAATGGTGAGAATATATGTCACTTTATAAACGACAGACTACCACTGTAGTCTGTTCTTCTTCTTCACCTCTCTGCTGAAGATGAACACGACTCCGCCACTTGATTTCTTCCGCTCTATTCTACTCCCAAACTCTCCATCTCCCCCCTCTGTGATCCCATAGGCCTATATATATTCATTTGGACCGAGAACAAACCCTCATAACTCCAATATATCTCACGAGATTATTTCCTATAATTTCTTCTTCACACGCCTGACAGCAGAAAACTCTCCTTTTTCATCTCTCACACGCCCCATTCAGTGTCCAAATTCCCCCAAACTCGAGCAGTGCACGTCTCAAACTCACAGCGATTCATGATATCCCGTGAATAACTCCATACTTCCCTGTTTTACTTCCAATCAACTATCCAGCCAAACTGGATCGAAACCATTGACCACGCTATCTCTGTTGGGTCAAAACAGGCCCAAAGCAAGAAAATCCAGGCTTAAATCTCTCTCGAAATTCCTCAAAATTCCAAACCCGTGAAGATAAACCCTAGATTGATATTTTTTCCAAATGCGTGTTTCCAGCCAAAATTTAACGATTCTGACGACTATACCATGTCTATTAAGTTTAAACACGCCTTCCGATGAAATTTCAGCCATTGAATCTCCTCGGAAGAGCATCAAAACTCGAACCTTAATTCTGTTATTTGACTGCAATCATATTCCCGCCAAAACTGAGTTTGAAAGTTGAAGATGAAGTGCCCTGAATCTATTCTACGGGTGCCTTTAACATATGGGGTGCTCTAGGGTGTGAATAACAGGTGAGTGCCCCTTAGTAAATGAGGTGCCCCTTATCCAAAAAGGGAGTTCGTTTAGCAAATCTCCTTCGGGGGTCCAAAAAGCACTTTTTGAGCAACTTTTTCCACACAAGTGTATTTCTCTAGACTCACCTACACTAACATAAAAACACCAAAATAAGTACAAAAATCAAGCACTAACAATAGAGACATTGAGGACAATTCAGACACAAAAATGTGTCTATCAAATACCCCCAAACTTATTATTTGCTAGTCCTCGAGCAAAACTAATAAAACCAAGTTAATCTCGGGAGGGTTTACCCGAGATGTACCCGCAAAACCATTACTCCGGACCCTAGCTATCTACGCAGAACCTTGGAAGGCACTAAAGAATCTCCTTGGTTGGCATACTTATTAACTACAGGAGGAAGTACCCTGATGCGAAATTCTAATTGTTGTACACGAGTTTGCACTCAAGCATACTAAAATTCATATAACGTGACAGAGCTCTACTCAGATAGTTTCTGGACATCATAAACCGGAGTCAACCAATCACATGGATAGATTAAGAAGATGGTTGTAGATAAAAACGTGGATGATGTTGACTAAGGTGAACCTATCCTAATGGACTGAGATACTGGTCTGGACTAATATCAACACACTGGCATATACAAGGGAACCAGTGGTCGATAATCTTAACTCTAGGTCAACTCAGCTGGCATATACAAGGGTACTAGTGGTCGACTTTATTGTATTTATTCCGGTTGGTCTAGTGGTCTGGCCTTTTTATTTTTATTTTTTGTATCTCGGTCACTCTATTTCACCCTAGCAATGGTAAAAATAAAAAAATAAAGAAGTGATCAGGATTCTTTCGATGTTTCCATCACGAGGATATGGCGAAACTACCATGTTTTCTTTTCTAACACATGAGCTCTGTGCTTTTATGAATAGACTCTTTAGATGTTTCCATCTAATCAGATTGGTTCCTAAACTCCTACAACCAAAATGCTTCCATCCACTTAGATTGGTTAGTGCTATCCTTAATAAGCATAAATTTCTACACTTTGGAGTTTATTTGTTTAAATTGCAACTAAAAAGTTTCTCCCATACCCCCAAACTTAAATTTAAATTGTCCACAACGTTCTAAAGATGAAATTAAAATCATGAACAAGGAGAAACTGTTACCTCTTGAAGAAAATAGTAAGGAAAGATATTACCGTGTTGCATGAGTATTGGGTTACCTCCCAAGAAGTGCTAAGTTTAAAGTCTTCAGCCAGACATCGGATGGAATTAGTCACCTCATAGAATCATATAGCAACATCCGGAATAACTGCGGATCATCTGGATCAAAAAGTTATAACCACAAGAAGAGGAGACTACAACAGATCAGGAAGATATCCAACACACCCTTATCTATTATTTTGTTTAATATAACTACATCTAGTTGTGGTTCGGGTTCAGGCTCTATAAAAGGATCTAGATAAAAAGTTTTCATCGGCTGGATTTCCTTAAAGGCAGTATCCTGAAGATCAGGTTCTAGAGTCTGAAAATACTCAATTAATAACTTATAAGAACATAACAATAACATGAATGGTTGGCGATCCCCTAAGCCAATCAGACTTGACTCACAAATATGACCACATTAGTGGTCATTTTTAAGCAAATGTGTCGACCCTAATCTCCTAAAGTAATTAGGTTTAGTCTCAAAACTTAATAATTGACACATCTGAAACTTATACGTTCCCACAATTGGAAGGAAGGTTTTTGGTGGGAAAACAAAGTAAATCGTGGTATCATAGCCTGGGTTGACCACATCAACCAGAGAATGGGTTTCTAACAACTGAACTTCTTTATGGACACAACTAGGTTTAGGAAAAAGTGTATGAAGATAATATTTTAAAATGGTTAAGGCACATATGTCAAGTCTCAAGTTAGGGACCTTTCTAAGGGTTAAGGCACGTGGAGAATGATAATCACCCCCAAACTTAGAGTTTTCAGTGTCTCTAAAAAGACTGGTCACAACTTCCCTAATTTCAAGGTCATCTGATTCTTGAAAATGGTCAATTGATTCTTCTAAGTCAGGTACATCCTCACTCATCTATACGAGTTCATTTTCTTTTTCTAAGTCTATTGTTTCTAAATCGCTAGACTCAAAATATACTCGTTCCTTTAAACCATCATTGGCTTCGTAATCAAAAGGAAATACTACATCGTCTAAAACGGGGGTATCTCTAGTCAAATCCTCATCCTTTTGAATAGTTGAATAATTATTAAAATTATTAGGATCTGAACCATAAATAATATTATTTTCTTGAAGGTCAAAATTTGAAGTAGCAAATTCCTGATTATTATGCCTACATATTTCAGATTCGTCATCGACACTATCCTCGTCATAATTATCATAATAGCATGAAAATGGTTGAACCTCATCTAAAAAATTAGTGTCTCCAATTTTATCCTCGTCATCTTGATTAGGTGAATAGTATCTATCCTCATTTTCAAGGGTGAAACTGGGAACACACTGTTGGAAATTCATATTATTTCGAGCAATTATTTCGTTCGTCTCAGCTATCCGCTTGAGGGTATCTTCTAAAGAAGGTTCACTCATTATTGTAGTTCTTTCGTCCATAACTATACCATTCATCTTAGCTAACTTACGTGTCGACTCAGTTAACTTCCTGAGGGACTCTTCTAAAGAAGGAGTATGAACAGAAGGATCATAAAAATGACTACTTTTTAATAGTTTGATTGTATCCTCTAGAGACGAAGAACTAGTATTATAATCTTCTTGCTCATAAGACTGATGTACGTGTGGATAGTAATTGGGCTCACCATGGTATGACCCATAACCTTCAAAAGGTTGCCGTTCCCAACCACTATTCACACTATGGTCCTAAAAAGAGTGATGTCCATAATGTTGAGTTGGATATTCATAATCATTGTGATGGCTATTATAATACCAGTTTGACATCCTAACTGCAAGGGAATTCTACACAAGCACAAACAAGGCTGACTTGACCACAACAAACCTACTGATTTCTAGCAAACAAAAAGCATAATGGCTCCACTTAGATTATTTCTAGACCAGCTTCTACTTCTTCGAAAGGGAATTCGTTAAAATTTAAGCAAACCCCTCTGGAATCAATCCGAGGCAAAGTAAGTTGAATAGAGGCGAGGGAAGCTGCGTGGAGCTTTGATACCCAAGGCCTCACCGCATTACAAGGCGGTGCAGTCACGCATTCAACTCACATAAACCATCATGAACTTCGAAGTATGCTTAAAAGAGTAACCAATATTTTTCGAATGACCTTCCTATTAAGCTCGTTACCATATCGGTCTCGTTCTAGTAAAAAATTTAAGCTTAGGTTAGCATTTGGTATCGTTTTCCTAAGGCGGGCAAGAAGAGAACGGTGATGAAATCCGAACCCTTATCTTGTATGGCCAGTCCTTGCCCTTTACTAGGAAATTAAAGCATCCGTTTTCAATACCTCAACATATATGCATACAAAATCATCCAGTAAACCCGCTGACATGGGATTCGGGGGTGTTTAGAATTCTTACCTCCCATTCCAGACGAGGGATGAACCGTTGAAGTCGACTCGGGCCACTAACTCCTATGTCAGTGTACGAACCCGAGGGGCCGAGACAGTATCGTAACTGTCATCCTTCCCTGTGCAGTTAATATTTAAACTAACCCTTCCTTAGAGTTTTAAAAATAATGTCCCAAAAATAAAAAATAAATAAAAAATGTCCAAAAATAAAAGATTACAAAAATAAAAGCCTATTTACAGTTTCTAAAAAAAATATCTAATAAAAATAAATTAACTATATACAAAAATATTCTTTTTTACCCCTTTGGATTTTCTCTCTTCTTTCCTTCTTTGGGTTCGCTTTACTTTTCAACACTTTCTCTTTTATATAGCTCCGCACCAAGTCTGAAAGCAAATAGAAAAACCAAAAGCGTAAAAAGGAACAAAAATAAGAAAAATAAAAATAAACCTAAAACAAATCTAAATACAAGTCAGCGTCAGCGGCGCCAAAAATTGATGTGATCTCAATAATGTTGTAGAAAGTGGTAGTAAAGTTGTCGTTCGCTCGGACTTAATGAGATTGATTTTAAGAATTAATAAACTAAAATAAAAGAAAAATATGTACACAAAATATTGTCACAAGATGAGGAGAGGTGTTGGGATTCAGGATTCCGCCAAACTCATAACAAAAGGTTCAAATATTAATTCTTTTAACAATTATAGCTCAACAAATAAAAACATGGACTCTTATTTTTGCCAAGGTAGATTCTCAAAATATTAGTTATAAATCATAAGCATGGGACATCAAACATCTAAGCAAGCATGATCCATCTAATAAAATGATAACTAATTTAATCAAATCATAATTCTATTTTAATTAGTGCAAAAGTCATGTAAAGAATTAATTAAAATTACCCATGTATGGAATTCGGCTTCCTCCATCGTCCCAGTGATGGATTCTAGCTCCGCATGGTGAAAACACACCCAAAGGAATTTTTCATTGCTCAAAAGTTGTTTTATTGGAGAAATTAATAAAAGAACCGAGTTTGCAACGGTGAAAGGGTGTTACAAAGCAGTGTTACAAAAAAACTATTACTCAAAACTGTTGCAGTACAACAGTCGCAAATGGTGAGAATATATGTCAATTTAAAAACGACAGACTACCACTGTAGTTTGTTCTTCTTCTTCACCTCTCTGCTGAAGATGAACACGACTCTGCCACTTGATTTCTTCCGCTCTATTCTACTCCCAAACTCTCCATCTCCCCCCTCTGTGATCCCATAGGCATATATATATATATATATATATATTCATTTGGACCTAGAACAAACCCTCATAACTCCAATATATATGGCAGTAAATGAAAAATATTTTCACGGTATTGTTCCTATAATTTCTTCTTCACACGCCTGACAGCAGAAAACTCTCCCTTTTCATCTCTCATACGCTCCATTTAGTGTCCAAATTCCTCCAAACTCGAGCAATGCACGTCTCAAACTCACAGCGATTCATGATATCCCGTGAATAACTCCATACTTTCATGTTTTACTTCCAATCAACTATCCAACCAAAATGGATCGAAACCATTGACCACGCTAGCTCTGTTGGGTCAAAACAGGCCCAAAGCAAGAAAATCCAGGCTTAAATCTCTCTCGAAACTCCTCAGAATTCCAAACCCGTGAAGATAAACCCTAGATTGATATTTTCTCAAAATACGTGTTTCCAGCCAAAATTAAACGATTCTGACAACCATACCATGTATGTTAAGTTTAAGCAGGCCTTCCCATGAAATTTCAGCCATTGAATCTCCTCGAAAGAGCACCAAAACTCGAACCCTAATTCTGTTCTTTGACTGCAATCTTATTCCCGCCAAAACTGAGTTTGAAAGTTGAAGATGAAGTGCCCTGAATCTGTTCTATGGGTGCCTTTAACAGATAAGGTGCTCTGGAGTGTGAATAACAGGTGAGTGCCCCTTATCCAAAAAGGGGGTCCGTTTAGCAAATCTCCTCCGGGGGGTCCAAAAAGCACTTTTTGAGCAACTTTTTCCACACAAGTGTATTTATCCAAAAACACCTACACAAACATAAAAACACCAAAATAAGTACAAAAATCAAGCACTAAAAATAGAGACATTGAGGACAATTCAGACACAAAAATGTGTCTATCACTCCCCAAAACCAACCCTTCTCCTTCACTTTGTGACCGAAGAAAGTCTGGAACGGCCATTCCTTGGTTTAGGCCGAATTTGTATAGATTGATCTCTCGAATCTAAAGTACTCCCTTACAGTACATTGTTTAGGGTTTAGACTCGTTTCTCACCAACATCACACGAAATTACCGAAACCAGCAGAAACTGTTTTCACCCTCAAACAATTGGAGACCACAATGGGAGATTAATCTATCGGTTACAATATCAACTTTTCCTGATTTCATCTTTCAAATGCCTATCTACAAATGGTAGAAGCAAAAAAAAAATCCGTTGGGGAATCAATGGCTCAATTATCAGCTATCACGCGACAAGGAGTGACTGGGGACTTCTCGCGATCACGGCGGCGCTTCCCACAAAACTCGGACTTGCACCCGGGAGATCCAGTTCCGTTAGAAGATCCAAAAAACCGAGTAAGTATTATTAGGCAAAATACATGGTCTACTACTTCAAATATTCACAGAGATGATAAAAACCGATAGCCATATTGTTCCCATGTTTCATTTCATGATTTCTATTATCGCACAACATTCACAATTCCATAGCTTTCCCGGGGCACTTATGCTACTTACAGTCATAGCCAAAACAACACTATTCTAAAACAATTCATTCCAAAAGAATAATCCAAAACCCACGTAGATAATAGTTATCTATAAATTCAAATAAAACCATAAATCAGGCGTTTTGTTTGCCTTTCAAAAAAAAAAAAGGAGAGCCAACCCCTTTTATAGGCATAACACTTTTGGAATTTGAATAAGTGTTAGAGCACTGCTCGGTCAAACTCGCATGCGTTGCTATCTCAAGCATGTTTGTCAATCTTAGTGATCAAAAGTATATAGTCTTGATTTTTATTCTACTATAGCTAAGGTCTCGGACTAGGATAAAAAGTGTAGTTGAGCTCAAGAACTCCATGGAGATCATCATACAAGACGAAAGACTACTCAAGGAACTAGTGGATCTTCATCGACTAAAAGGTATGTGGAGACTTGAACTTATCTATCACTCAAAAGTCTATCTACTCTATCTCCTATCTTGAGACAAAAATCGTTTTACTATATAGACTAAGAATATGAACGTGACATTTTGAGCTGAGTATATCTCGCTTATCTATTTCTCGAAATGGGTGTTGGTAAAGCTTTCGCTTTAGCCAAGTTCATCTTTGCCTAGTGACGAAATTCATGTTATGTTTCAATCACTTTGGAAATTGCTCTGACGAAAACTAGTTCGTGAATAACAACTATATGACGTCCTCTGAGAATGTTTCAATGATTGAAATGAGAGTTTTGACTATATAACCATTGTGGGATATAAACATTGTTGTGGCAACACATATATGTATAAGTCCTTAACACTTGAACCGAAGTTTGTGAACTTTGTTGATCAAGTGGAACCGGAACGTGAGCAGTAACTCGGTCTACGAACCCAGTCCGCGAACTGGCGTAAGTTCTCTAACCCGAGAATATCTACTGAAGTTGAAGCTCAGGTGCAGTCCGCGAACCCCGTACGTGAACTGACAGAATTTCTCATTCCGAGAAATTCTGCTGGAGTTTATTAACTTATACCGGTTAGCTTGAGTCCGCGAACTCAAGAGGTTATGTCTGAAAACGTTGTTCGTGAACTTATCTTAAATCACTAAGGAATGATTTTGCAAATCGTGGCTTTATAGTTCATGAAATGGTTCGAGTGAATCGCATTGTTTTTGATTCAATTGTGTCTCTTGTAGTACTTGAGATCTCATATCAATTGAACAACTCTCTAACTAGTTCATTTGAGTCATTTGGACTAGTTATGGTGAAGAATAATATGGTTGATCTGAAAGTTATCATTTGGCTAACCATTTGATTGACTAATATTGAACCAACCATTGTACACGTTTGGGTACGGTTACACGAACTCAAAACGTCAAGTACATGTGTGAATGACAATCTAAGTTTTCGATCTAACGGTTGAGAGATATTAGCTTGTATCTAATCAGGTTTTCATCTAACGGTGAATATTGAATGCTTTGTTAGCAAGCTAACATTGATTGCAAACCTTGATTTGAAAGACTATATAAGGAGAACTCTAGCCATTGGAAAAATTAATCCCCACATACCTTTTTTGTGTGATTTTTGTGTGATACTAGTTTTCTCTAAGCTAGAGTCGATCTCCATTAACCCTTGAGTTTTCTCTCTAAATTCGGGTTAATGACTTAAAGTCTTCATTGGGATTGTGAAGCCAGACCGATACTACTTTTCTTGTAGTTGTGTAATCTGATCTTGCTATTTCTATCGTACGAGTACAATTGTAATAATTGGCTTGAGATTTCTATCTCTGATAGGCAAGATAAAAGTAGTCACAAACATCTTTGTCTTATTGTTTGTGATTCCTCAATAATCTTCTTCGCTGCGTCGATTAAGTTTATTGTGAGGTGATTGATGAAACTGAGCTGTTCTTCGGGAATATAAGGTTCCTGTTCACCTTGATTTATCAAAAGACGGAACAAAACTCATAGGTTTATTCGTGGGAGACGAATTTATCTATTACCTGTAGACTTTTCTGTGTAAGACAAAATTTTTTGCTAAAGTCTCCGACTTTGGGTCGTAGCAACTCTTGGTTGTGGGTGAGATCAGTTAAGGGAATCAAGTGCGCATTATCCTGCTGGGATCAGAGGCGTAGGAGCATAATTGTACCTTGGATCAGTGTGAGATTGGTTGGGATTCAACTACAGTCCAGACCGAAGTTAATTTGGAGTAGGCTAGTGTCTGTAGCAGCTTAATACAGTGTATGTTTAATCTGGACTAGGTCCCGGGGTTTTTCTGTATTTTCGGTTTCCTCGTTAACAAAATTCTGGTGTCTTTGTTATTTCTTTTCCGCATTATATTTTTATATAATTGAAATAATACAGGTTGTGCGTTGTTCAATCGATTAGAATATCCGACCTTGTTAGTTGTTGATTTAAATCGATTGACACTTGGATATTGGTCTTTGGTACCATCCAAGTTATCTCTCTTTGATTAGACTCGCGAATCTTATTTGCTTGAGTAAATCAAATCGAGAGATTGAGATAATAACTCCTTGAGATATTTTCTATTGATTGAGTCTTGTTGATTCTCTAGAAAACAACTCAGAGTTGTCCATACAGATTTCTAATCGAAATATTGGGTGAGGTTATTAGACACCCGCATTTTCAATTGGTATCAGAGCAGGCAAACACGTTCAAGACCTTACAAGTCTGTGTTTGTAGCGATCTGACTCTATGGACAAGAGTAGTATCTCTGATAAACGCATCACCAGAAATAAGGAATCTTTCCTGTCAAAGTCTATTAAAGAAAAAGATTCTACAATCTCAAGTATGGACGAAAACTGTGTTAAAATCAGACAGGCAGATATTGACATGTACCATTCCTATTGCCCTTAAAAAGAGTTTACTTCTCTAAATGAACGGGAAACAACTGAAGAAAGTAATTTGATTCCAAATATTATTAGAATCCAAGATGATAGATTTAATCGGTTAAAGAAACATGTCAATGGTCTTCTTGGTGTAATTAGAGACTTCAAAATCAAAGAAAATACTGAAGACTATACTTCATGTATAACTCTTGAAGCAAGCCTCATAAAGGATGCTTTTGAAATAGAACGTCGCTTGAATAAACTCTCTATTCAAGGATGCTCTAGGCAGTCTAATACATCAACTATTTATCCTACAACAAAAAATACTCCAGAAGAAAAAACGGAGTCCCTTCCAAGCAAGGAAACTGTGCCAGTCTCCTCTGATTAAGGAAATTCCACATTACATGGAAGGAAGAAATCTCACTACGAGAATGTTAAGACTAATCACATTTGTGATCATAAAGTGTGTCACTTTTCTGTAGCAAAAGGTTCCGCTAAGCGAAAGGGAAACTCTGAGTTGAATAAAAACTCTTTTGTTCATCTTAAACACACCTTAGACTTAATTCTCAAAGGTGTAACTGATATTCGTATGTCTAAACCTATTGGTTTTCATATGAACCCTGTGTATTCTACCAGGAAGGTCAGTTCAATGAGTTCCTCAAATATTAGGAAGCCGAACAAACGTCTTGACAAGAATCGTTTAAAGAAAGACCAAGTTGTTTTCTCTGAAAATAAAGCTTTCCATGATTTGAAGAAAATCCTAGAAGAAAGAATAAAAGTTGATGATGTGAGGAATAACCTGATAAAGATGATTCAAAGTTACAAAGAAATTGTCGACAGGGTTTCATCCTCCTCAAGTCAAGACTCTTCTGGTAAGAACTCAAACTATGTCTCTTATTTTGATGACAGTAAGTTTTATGATAATTTCTCAAATCAAAAGGAATCCCTCTCACGATTCAGGAGGAAAAAGAGACTTGATCATAGACACAATTCCTTAGATGAGCTCAAAGCTCATACTTGTGCTAATTAATCACAAGGATAGGAACTTGCTCATAAAAAAACCTGCTGAGCAAGATGTGTAAAAGCCAGGTGTACTTTGGCAATTTGTGTTTTGCCTAGTTGAGCTCTTCTCTTATCGTTTATAGCTAAACTAGTGCTATCAGACAATATTTCCTAAAAAGTATTTGCAATGTCTTTCAGTTTTTTTTTCTCTCTATTCCTGTTTAATTGTCTTGTGTTCTTTTCTTGGGGTGCACTGTGTGTACACGGGTTACCGTTTTCGAGTCTACATCTTGGAAACCCTAAAAGCCTTGTTTTTTTTCTTCTAAAAAAAACCTTTAAATAACCAACCTATTGAGGTTCATATGTCACGTACACGTACTCTAGGTTTTTTTGGATTATCAAGAATGTCCTCTTCTTCATCCTTTGATGGGTGTTTTGCAAAGGGATTTCTTATGAAAGGTTTTGGTTTTGAATCAAAAGGAAGAAAAAAAAGAACTCTTGTGGAAGATGGAGCACCTAATGCCTCATGCTACTATGCCTACTCACATCAAGATATTGAGAATGAGGATATGGTGTCTGCCAAAGTGGTTCATGACTTTCTGAAATACTTTGAAAAAGAGAAACTGCAACTTGTTGATACAATGAAGGATCTTGGTGTGGTTAGAACTGAGTTGAAAAAGGTTACTGCTGACCTTGGTCTCATGAAGTCACATGTTAAAGAACTTCTGAATAAGGATATCTTCTTCGAAGACGCAACTAATGATATGGATCACAATCTCTCAAATTTTGAAACCTGTGAAGCTTTCGAACGTGAACTATATCTCATGATCAGTTTCTAGTAACCTGAGTCTTCATGTCTAGTAAATCTTCTATGTTTTCTGTTTTATTTAGAAGAATAACAAGTGTTTTGGAATAGCGATGATTGTGATTACACATAGCTATATCCAATGATTTCATCATCTTGTTTTTAGATTTATTGGTTTAAATTCTAAAGTTGTTTGGAAGATGATGGTTGCAGTATTAATCTTTATGGTTTTATATATTGCAATTTTTTGATGGGATTTGTATGTTTACGTCTGTGAACTTGATTATCCCATATTTTGTCAAAAGTAAAGTCATTCACGTATTGGTATGCAAATATTGATAAAGGAATGAATGGACTTCTGGCAAAACACAAAAGTTAAGCCTATATTGTCAATTATTGATGTAATATAGGTTAAAATCTTTTGTGATTCAAGGATAAAGTCTATTATGTCACTTTGTGATGGAAAAATAGAATAGGTCCTTGTTTGTTATCCACAGTATAGAGCTTAATTGTTTCATATTATTATGTATTACCGTGAAGGTTCCATTGTGTATCTCATGTTGAGCACGATACAACTAAGTCGATTTATTATTGGCACGGTTGGTTGTTCCATGAGATGATATATGTTGAGCATTAAGAACTAAATTAATCAACTTGTGTGGTTATTTAGTTTGTATTCCATGATTTCTCTCATGTTGAGTACATGTACGGTTAAGGTTGTCGTTTCCTATGATAATCTTAGTCGGGGTTCCATAATCTCTTATGTTGAGCCCAAATGAACTAAATCAATCATCTTGTGTGATTATATAGTTAGCACTCCATAGATTTTTCTCATGTCGAGTGTGGACAATTGAATTTATTACTTTGTGATTAGTTTAATTGTGTAATCCGGTTAGAATATTTATGAGTTCTCTTGTGAATAATCTAATCGATGAATTAAGTCTCCATAAGTTTACTTGTGTTGAGCATATTTAGTCAAATTAACCTTGGTTCACTTTGGTTAATATGATTGAATATTTTGGATTCCAAATTCATACTTTTATGCAATTTGTTGAGTCTAAAGAAATCCTTTTTTTCTCTTGAAATTAAGGTCGCTCTTATTGTTCCTTAGGGAATGATATCTTATGGGGGGGAGTTCTTTTGAACTTGCGCTTAATTTCCAAATCTTTGTGGGGAGTGCGGATGTGGAATCTTTAGGGGTTATCTTGTAACTTTATAAACTCCTTGATGTTTAGCCTCGGCTTTATGATTGCATCTAAACAATATGATAAAACATTTACCTTTGGTCATGAAATGTCTCTTACGGAAATTTCATTAGGATCCCGTTCTTGTACCTTTGCCAATTTTATTGACAAAAAGGGGGAGAATTAATCGTAGTTCACACTACAAATACATATGGTTTTCGGATCATTATGTAAGGGGGAGTGGTTTCCATGTGAGATGGAGTATTGACTAAGGGGGGGTGAAGTATCACCATAGTATTGTTATTGAAGTTGTGATGCAATTGGACTTTGACGATGTGTAATAATATTATGGCACTGTATAACAATGATTGATAACCAATGCTTTTCTCATTGTTATAGCTACGGATTTTCAACAACGATGATACTAAACTTACAACCTTTGGGATCATTGGACTACTTGGAAGTGACAAAGATTTCGAGTATTGTTGAAGATTAGACATATGGAATAGGAGCTACAAAGTTTATTTATATAATTTTTGTATTACATATGTATTAATAGTTTTGCCACTAAAATTTACAAAGGGGGAGATTGTTAGAGCACTGCTCGGTCAAACTCGCATGCGTTGCTATCTCAAGCATGTTTGTCAATCTTAGTGATCAAAACTTTATAGTATTGATTTATAGTCTACTATAGCTAAGGTCTCGGACTAGGATAAAAATTGTAGTTGAGCTCAAGAACTCCATGTCGATCACCATACAAGACGAAGGACTACTCAAGGAACTAGTGGATCTTCATCGACTAAAAGGTATGTGGAGACTTGAATTTATCTATCACTCAAAAGTATATCTACTCTATCTCTTATCTTGAGACAAAAGTCATTTTACTATATAGACTAAGAATATGCACATGTGACATTTCGAGCTGAGTATATCTCGTTTATCTATTTCTCGAATTAGGTGTTGGTAAATCTTTCGCTTTAGCCAAGTTCATCTTTGCCTAGTGACGAAAGTCATGTTATGTTTCAATCACTTTGGAAATTTCTCTGACGAAAACTAGTTCGTGAATAACAACTATATGACGTCCTCTGAGAATGTTTCAATGATTGAAATGAGAGTTTAGACTATATAATCATTGTGGGATATAAACATTGTTGTGGCAACACATATATGTATAAGTCCTTAACTCTTGAACCGAAGTTTGCCATGTCAACGACTGCCCTTCCATTCCTAAACTATTCCAAGCCATGTCGGCCCTAAACCATGTCGCTGGCTGCCAAACGAAGGGTTACAACATTCAACGGACACCCTTCCATCTGAGATGTAGATCTCAACCGTCCAAGGTTGCCAGGTAACGCATGGCCACCTTTGACCCAACACTAAAACCCTAATTTTGGACATGATTAAACTATGCCAAGCCATGCCGGCCCTAAACCATGTTGTCGACTTCTAAACGAAGGGTTGCAATAATCAACGACCACCCTTCCCTCTCAGATGCAGATCTCAGCCGTCCAAGGTTGCCGGCTAACGCATGGCCACCTTTGACCCAACGCCAAAATCCTATCTTAGCCATGCATAATCACGTTAAATCCATGACGGCCGTGCTTTCATGTCGCTGGCTACCAAACGAAGGGTTGCAAAAATCAACGGCCACCTTTCCATCTAAGATGCATATCTAAGACGTCCAAGGTCACCATATAAGACATGGACACCTTTGGACCAACGCCAAAATCCTAGCTTGGCCACGCTTAACCACATTAAATCCATGCCAGCCATGATTTCATGCCGCTGGATACCAAGCGAAGGGTTGCAATAATCAACGGCTACCCTTCTTCTCAAGATGCAAAATCTCGACCGTCGAGGGTCACCACCGAGCCGGCAAGTCTCCCAAGATCAACTTTCCAAAAAATAACAACATGTTACATGTTTTCCACGAAAAAACTCGAGACATCAACACATGTCACAAACTGGGGGATGTTCATTAGGGTATTGGTTTGGCGGTTTACAGCGTGCGGCGTGCACTACGCCCGTTATAAGAAAGTCTCATAAGAATGAATCGGTTAGTAAATACAAGGAGTAATGGTGAAACGTTTCTTTCATTATGGAACATCAATTCCAGGCGTTACCCGTTACCACCTCCTTCCACTTTACTCAACCGTTTCCATTTCCTATGAGACCAGAGTACATTTTGTTACGACTTGTATAAATAGGTCTTACCTATTTCCACCAAAAGACAAGTTTTGGTCAGGAGCATACAACACTCAGAAATCACTTGTTAGCTTTCCCATCTGTTTGCTTTCACTTTCTGATACAAGTCAAACAACTACTCTTCCAGAATTAACTATTCTGGTCTCAACACTCTCTTCGCTTCCCTCCCCAAAACCAACCCTTCTCCTTCACTTTGTGACCGAATCAAGTCTGGAACGGCCATTTCTTGGTTTAGGACGGATTTGTACAGATTGATCTCTCGAATCTAAATTACTCCCTTGCAGTACATTGTTTATGGTTTAAACTCGTTTCTTACCCACAACACACGAAATTACCGAAACAGCAGAAACTGTTTTTACCCTCAAACACACTCAAAAGTCTATCTACTCTATCTCCTATCTTGAGACAAAAGTTGTATTACTATATAGACCAAGATTATACACATGTGGCATTTCGAGCCGAGTATATCTCGCTTGTCTATTTCTCGAAATATGTGTTGGTAAATCTTTTGCTTTAGCCAAGTTCATCTTTGCCTTGTGATAAAAGACATGTTATGTTTCAATCACTTTGAAAATTGCTCTGACGAAAAAATAGTTTGTGAATAACAACTATATAACGCCCTCTGAGAATGTTTCAATGATTGAAATAAGAGTTTAGAAAATATAACCATTGAAGGATGTAAGCATTATTATGGAAACACATATATGTATAATTCCTTGTTCCTTGAACCAAAGTTTGCGAACTTTCTTGATCAAGTGAAACCGGAGTAGTACGTGAACTTCAGTTTGCGAACCCAGTCCGCGAACTGGCGAAGTTCTCGAACCCGAGAATTTCTGCTGGAGTTTGTGAACTCCACCCGGGAACTTAAGTCTGCGAACCCAGTCCACGAACTTGAGTAGGTTATGTCTAAAAATGATGTTTGTGAACTAAGGAATGTTATTGCAAACCGTGGCTTTATAGTTCATAAATCGATTCGAGTGAATCACATCGTTTTTTCTTCGATTGTGTCTTGTGTAGTACATACAGATCTAAGCAAATGAACAACTCTTTAACTAGTTCATTTAAGTCATTTGGACTAGTTATGGTGGAGAATAATATGGTTGATATGAAAGTTATCATATGGCTAACCTTTTGGTTAACTATTGTTGAACCAACTAATGTACAAGTTTGGGTACAATTACACAAGCCTATAAACGTGCATTACATGTGTGTATAACAAGCTATGTTTTCGATCTAACGGTTGATAAATATTAGCTTGAATCTAATCAGTTTTTGTTCTAACAGTGAATATTGAATGCTTTGTTAGTAAGCTACCATTGATTGCAAACCCTGATTTGAAAACTATATAAGGGATAACTTTAGCAACTGGGAAACCTAATCCCCACACATTTTGTGTGATACTAGTTGTGCTAAGATAGAGTCGATTCTCCTTTAACCTTTGGTTGTCTTCTTCTAAAACCAGGTTAACGACTTAAAGACTTCATTGGGATTGTGAAGCCAGACCGATACTACTTTTATCATAATTGTGTGATCTGATCTTGCTGTTTCTATCGTATGAGTACAATTGTAATAATTGTCTTGAGATTTTTATCTCCGATAGGCAAGATATAAAAGTAGTCACAAACACTTCGTCTCATCATTTGTGATTCCACAATATCTTTTTGCTCTACGTCGATTAAGACTATTGTGAGGTGATTGATAAAGCTGAGCTGTTCTTTGGGAATATAAGTCTGGTTTACCAATTGGTTCATGTTCACCTTGATTTATCAAAAGACGGATTTATCTATTACCGTAGACTTTTCTGTGTGATACAGATTGGATTATTAATGTCTTCGACTTTGGGTCGTAGCAACTCTTCGTTGTGGGTGAGATCAGCTAAGGGAATCAAGTACGTAGTATCCTGCTGGGATCAGAGACGTAGGAGCATAACTGTACCTTGGATTAGTGTGAGATTGATTAGGGTTCAACTACAGTCCAGACCGAAGTTAGCTTGGAGTAGGCTAGTGTCGGTAGCGACTTAATACAATATATGTTTAATCTAGACTAGGTCCCGGGGTTTTTCTGTATTTGCGGTTTCCACATTAACAAAATTCTGGTATCTGTGTTATGTCTTTTCCATATTATATTTTGTTATATAATTGAAATAATACAGGTTGTGTGTTGTTCAATCAATGAGAATATCCGACCTTTTTGGTTGTTGATTTAAATTGATTGACACTTGGATATTGGTCTTTGGTACCATCCAAGTTATCTCCTTGAATTTGATAAAGACTCGCATATTTCTGTTTGCTTGAGTAAAGATCAAATCAAGTGAGAGAGATATAAACTCTTTGATATATTTTTTTATTGATTGAGTCTGACTGTCTAGTTGATTCTCTAGAAAGTATATTGGAGTTTGTCCATACAGATTGCTAATTCGAAATATTAGGTATGGTTGTTAGACCCCCGTTTTTTTAATTGGTATCAGAGCAGGCAAACACGTTCAAGACTTTACAAGTCTGTGTTTGTAGCGATCTGACTCTATGGACAGAGGTGTTATCTCCACCAGTCTTCGATGGTTCAAACTACCCATGGTGAAAAATTGCTATGAGCACGTATCTTGAAGCTCGTGATTTTCAAATATGGGTACATGTTATTAATGTCTATGATCCTCCGGTGAATACAAAAGGCGATGTATTTATACCTAAGGACGTTGGTATTTATAGTCCAGAAGAAATTTCCACTGCAAAGAAAAATTCTTAAGGCGTAGATGCTATCATATAAGCCATTACCCAAGATTTTCAGCACTATGTGTCTATTTGCACTAAGTCTAAAGATGCTTGGGATATCTTAGAAACTATTTTTGAAGCCAACAAACACGTTTCTATAAATGTACCATCGATGAGGAAATAACCTCAATACTCTTTCTGAAAATACATCTTTTAGAAAGGTAAGAATTCCTGCCCAAAATTCTGTTCAAACCGTTACATTCAATGGTGTGACAACCACAAGTGAATCCTCTATCTTGTCATGGAGTGATGAATGTTGTACGGATAATGTCTGGTTTAAAAAACCATTGATTACAGAAAAGATCAAAGAATTTGTAAAAAGAAGCACTAGACATGATAAACGTCCTCTGTCTGCTGTTGTTGTTAATGATTTTGTGGAAGAAAACCCTTAAGCGTCAACGGGTTGAATACATTTGATAGATGTGACGAACTCTCAGCTTTTAGAGCAGAAAAAACTACACACTCAAGTTCTGATTCAGAATATGAGACCGATACAAAGTTTTTAGATTTCTTGAATAAAGAGGTTCTTCATGAAAATCTTCAATTAAAAGCTTCATTGAAGAAACTAGAATCATTAATCCAGGTGAAAAATCTTGAGATAGATTGTCTTAATGATAAATTCACCAGAACCATTGATCTAAAGGAGAAAGAGATTAATACTCTTTTGGATGATCTACAAAGATTGTCTGGAAGTTCTGACAAAATTTCAGCAATGTTATTTGGTTAGAAGTCCTTTGGAAACACTAATGGTTTAGGATACAAAAGCAAGTGTGCGGACATTGTCAATCTTGTTGCTTCTATTAATCAGGGAAAAATAAAAGCTGGTAGCTGTGTTAATCAAAAGATACCTCAACAAAACAAAGAATCCTTGGTCTATTTGTTTTGTGGAAGATGCAAGGCATGTTCAAAGTACGTGTTGGAGATTCAAGAGGAACATTGAAAGAATTGCCAAACTACAGAAGAACATGCAAAAGATGAATCTAGATAATCTACGTAGTACTCCTAAAACCAATGCTTCCAGAATCAGAAGAGGTAAGAAACTTGTTTACACAACAAACCTTGAAAAATCACTATGTGATAAATAAGGAGAGCATTTGGCTAATAACGTCTCTATCTAACATCAGAGGCATTCACATCCTCATCTTTAGCTTGGGAAAATGAGGTTTTGCGTTTTTGTGGCTCAAGTTTGTATCTATTTCTGTTAAGAAAATATTCTCCTAACAATATAGATAATGCATCATTAAACTACATAAGACTTATTCTTCTAGAGTTTTTGATGTTCATAAGCCTATTTAAATCATTGGTAGACTTTATCCTTCCTTGAAAAGATACAACTTTATGGCTCCTGCAAATAGAAGCACCACAAAAAGAGATGCAATTGAAGTAGATAACGTGTATCTGTGTATAGGGATTTCTTCTTCAAGGATGAAGAAAGTAAAGACTACAAATAATGGAGAAGGTTCTTCCTCTAACCACCTCTTTTCTGTTTTTCTTTTTGACAATAATTTTGGAAGCATGGTGAAAGACTTCATCAACAAGAGAAATGGTTTAAAATCTCAAATCATTTCCTCTTTGGAAAAGATAACTCACTATGAACAAATGTTGTCTCTATCCAAGAACACCTTGCGTGATTTGAAAAGAGAACTTAGTGAGTTAACCGATATTTCTGAAGATTTGGAAGAACTGAACGATCCCATAATCAATGGTTTTTTCAATAATGAGAAGGAATTCTCAATAGATGCTCTGAGAAAGATCTAAGACAACTAGTAAGTCTTCTAATGAGAATTCTACTTTTCTTATTTTGTTTAGAAGAATAACTAGTGTTTGGAATATCCATTATTGTGATTACACATAGTTATGTCCAAAGTTTTCATCTTCTTGTTTTTATATTTATTGGTTTAAATTCTAAACTTGTTTGGAAGATGATTTTTGCAGTATTAATCTTTATGATTTTATATATTGCAATATTTTTATGGGATATGTATGTTTACATCCGTGAACTTAATTGTCCCATACTTTGTCAAAAGTAAAGTCGTTCGTGAATTGATATGCAAGTATTGATAAAAGAATTAATAGACTTTTGACAAAAACAAAAGTTAAGCCTATATTGTCAATTATTGATGTAAGATAGGTTAAAATATTTTGTGATTCAAGGATTATGTCTATTGTATGTCATTGTGCAAATGGTGATGGGAAATAGAATGAATCCTTGTTTATTCCACGGTATAAGGTCGATCTCCGATCCACAATTTTTTGTGAAAATACTGTGTTGTTCCATAAAGTGTCTTATGTTGAGCACGAGAATAACCAAAGTTGATTATTTTATAATTAGCTTAGTTGTTGTTTCGTAAGGTACTTTATGTTGAGCATGGCTAATTAAATTGATTACTTTTGTGATTAGTTTAGTTGTGTACTTCGATTAGATTAATTGTGGGTTCTCTTGTGATTAATCTAATTGATTTCTTAAGTCTCCATAAGTTTACTTGTGTTGAGCATATTTGGTTAAATTAATCTTAGGTTCGCTTACAGTTAATTTGATTGAATATTCTTTTTGGATTTCAAATTCATACTTGTATGTGATTTGTTGAGTCCAAAGAAATCCTTATTTTCTTTTGAAATTAAGGTCACTCTTGTTGTTCCCTTGGGAATGACATTTTATGGGGGAGAGTTCTTTTGAACTTGTGCTTAATTGACAAATCTTTATGGGGAGTGCGGCTGTGGAATATTATAGGGGTTATCTTGTATCTTTATAAACTCCTTGATGAATGCATTTAGCTTCGGATTTATGATTGCATCTAAATAAGATGATATATACTTACCTTTGGTCATGAAATGTCTCTTACGGAAATTTCATTATGATCCCGTTCTTGTACCTTTGCCAATCTTATTGACAAAAAGGGGGAGAATTAATATGTAGTTCACACTACAAATACATATGGTTTTCGGATCATCATGTAAAGGGGAGTGGTTTCCATGTGAGATGGAGTATTGACTAAGGGGGAGTGACGTATCACCGTAGTATTGTTGTTAAAGTTGTGATGCAATTAGACTTTGACTACGTGCAATGATACTATGACACTGTATAACAATGATTGAGAACTCTTGTTTTCTCGTTGTTATAGCTATGGATTTTCAACAACGATGATTCTAAAATTACAACCTTTGGTATCATTGGAGTACTTGGAAGTGATGAATATTTCGAGTAATGTTGAAGATTAGACGACATGTGGAATAGGAGCAACAAAGTTTAATTATATATTGTTTGTATTCCATACGTATTAATAGTTTTTCCACTAAAATTGACTAAGGAGGAGATTGTTAGAGCATTGCTCGGTCGAATTCGCATGCGTTGCTATCTCAAGCATGTTTGTCAATGTTAGTGATCAAAACTATAAAGTCTTGATTTCTAGTCTACTATAGCTAAGGTCTCGGACTTGGATAGAAAGTGTAGTTGAGCTCAAGAACTCCATGACAATCATCATACAAGACGAAGGAATACTCAAGGAACCAGTGGATCTTCATCGACTAAAATGTATGTGGAGACTTGAACTTATCTATCACTCAAAAATCTATATACTCTATCTCGTATATTTAGACAAAATTCGTATTACTATATAGACTACGATTATACACATGTGGCATTTTGATCTGGGTATATCTCGCTTATCTATTTCTCGAAATATGTGTTGGTAAATCTTTCGCTTTAGCCAAGTTCGTCTTTGCCTAGTGACGAAAGTCATGTTATGTTTCAATCACTTTGAAAATTGCTTTGATGAAAAATAGTTTGTGAATAACAACTATATAATTCCCTCTGAGAATGTTTCAATGATTGAAATGAGAGTTTAGACAATATAACCATTAAAGGATATAAGCATTGTTGTGGAAACACATATATGTATAAGTATTTGTTCCTTGAACCAAAGTTTGCGAACTTTGTTGATTAAGTGAAACCGGAGTAGTACGTGAACTTCAGTCCGCGAACATAGTCCGCGAACTGGCGAAGTTCTCGAACCCGAGAATTTCTGCTGGAGTTCGTGAACTCCATCCGGGAACTTAAGTCCGCGAACTTGAGTAGGTTATGTCTAAAAACGATGTTTGTGAACTTATCTTAATAAACTAAGGAATGTTATTGCAAACCATGGCTTTATAGTTCATGAATAGATTCCAGTGAATCACATCGTTTTTGCTTCGATTGTGTCTTGTGTAGTACATAAAGATCTAAGCAATTGAACAACTCTTTAACTAGTTCATTTGAGTTATTTGGACTAGTTATGGTGAAGAAGAATATGGTGGATATGAAAGTTATCATATGGTTAACCTTTTGGTTAACTATTGTTGAACCAACTAATGTACAAGTTTGGGTACGGTTACACAAGCCTATAAACATAGTAATCAAACAAACTGCACGAAGGGTCAATTCTGTTAACAATTCTCAACGCAGAAGCAAAGCTGAAAGACACGAAATTGAGGTTCAGCCATCCCCAACAGTACCCACTGTAAACAGGCAGGGTCAAAATCGTGCTCATGAGAGATCCCTAGATCATGATCGTGATCGAGATCATGCTCATAACAGATCCCTGGATCGAGGACGAGAACGAGATCATTTCTGTGATAGAACTCCAGATCCAAATAAGAGAAGGGAAAAATAACCGGTGATCGATAATGAAGGAATGGATGTTGATGGGGAATACCCACAAGTTCGAGGAAACAGAGGGCATGTGTTCGGAAGCCCGTATAGGAGGAATGACGATGGACATGATCTGCGAGATGGATGCACTGCGACTCCTAGTTCAGAGGAAGAATTGTTACGCAATCGGCTGAACGAGTTGGATAAGGAGAACGCTCTCCTGAGATTGGAATGTGGGAACCGGTCTCGACCTAACACTGGTAATTTGAACAAGCAGAGGAGTCGTTCTGTATGGCAGCAGCTTGGAAGTCGAATTAGCCCGCAAGCTGCAGATCGAAACAGAGAAGTGATCGATCTTGATTGGCCGGAGAAAAATATGTTGGTCATTGGAGACCTACCTAAACGAAGGCGTGTACTACCCCTTCGAGCAAGGACCCGGCCAACTGCAACTCAGCAGAGTGCGGACAGAACTAACATCGGTTCAATACGCCTCAGGAATGATGAGGATAAGGTTCGAGATTGGCACAATGATGGAGAATTTTTGCATGGTTACAATGCTTGTCCGGAGCAAGGCAGAGCTGGAAAAGAACCTACTGGACCCCAGCGGAAAAGAATGAGATCTAAAACTCATATTCCAGAGGACCAAGATTATGAGCAGGAAGACAGTTCCTCAGATGGCGATGTGAACGCAATAACATAAGCTTGCCTTTGCAAGATGATCGAGAAAGTAATGTAGAAAAAGCACTCCAGAGAAGAAAAGATAGACCGGTTGCATTGATCTGCAGGAGCCGCCTTTAAGCTAAATATCAGAGAATTCCGACCGCCAATAAATTTTCAAGTTCCGAAACTGCCAGAGTTTGACGAGAAAATAGGTGATCCTGATCAGCATGTGTTACACTATGAAACTGCCATGACTCAGTGGCAGCACAGTGATGAGTTGATGTGCAAAATGTTTCCACAATCACTGGATGTAGGAGAAATTAAGTGTTTCAATAAACTCCCATCACAGTCGATCGGTACTTACCATGAATTGGTTGGATAATTATGCTCCCACTACAAGTACAACAGACGGGATCAGAAGGGATGCCACGATTTGTTCCTTCTAGGAATTCGGAAGGAGGAAAGCATCAGACAGTTTACTCAACACTTCAAGAGTTAACAGATGTAGATGGTGCCAACGATCAAATCGTCATCGAAGCTTACAAGCATGCATACCAGTACGACCAAAGAGGTGTGTACGGTTCCTTGGTCAAGAGACCACCAAAAACTCTGGAAGGATTGTATGATCGAGTGAAAGAATATGCTCGGGTGGAAGACGATTCTAAATCTCGAGAGACGAGATATGTTAACAGATCATATAATCATCCAAATAATGGGAGGAAGGACAAGTCGAAAAACCGTTCGAGCGGATAGCACAACGATAGAGGTGAAGACCGAGAGAAGAACCAAGGTGAACGAATGGAAACTGGATTCCAGAAATATCATGACATGAAGCTAACACCGTAGAACATACAGCTTGCAGAGTTGTATGAGAAAATCAGCAAGGAGTTGAGCCCATCTCATCCTTTGCCAGCAGAGACACGTGATAAATATGATAGGAGCAAATACTGCAAGTTCCATAAAGACCATGGTCACAAGACCAACAATTGACACTCTTTACAGATCGAGGTCCAGCGAATGATCGACGCTGGAAAGATGCAAGAGTACGTGAAGAAGGATTTTTGGAAAGGTCCTGGAAATTTTGGCACAACACATGTGATTAATGTCAGTCACGCCAGGATCCATTCAATGACCAGGCGGGCATCGGAAGATGAGACCAGGAGAAATATCAGGCAGTTGAAAGAATGGTACTTGACAAATCACATCGATTTTGTCAGCGGTAATGGAGCAGAAACTAGGGAGCTTGGGTGCACAAAGATCAAGTTCTCTGAAGCAGACATGATATGTGTATATGCTCCACAGAATGATGCTATCGTTATAACTGCTTGGATTTCCATGTTTCGTGTACACCGGATTCTAGTGGATACAAGAAGCTCAGTGAGCGTGCTATTTTCAGGAGCTTATTCCTCTATGAAGCTGCCAAACGACTTGATCGAGGAGGATGAAAATACAATTATCGGTTTCAGTGGCGAAGTTACAAAGGCAGTTGGAAAAGTAAAGATACCTATAACAGTGGCTGGCAAGTCGGTTTTGGGTAATTTCTTATTGCTTGGTTGTCAAGCTCCCTACAATGCGATTGTAGGTCGAGACTGACTGCACCAGATCGGTGAAGTCACATCATCATATCACAAATATTTGAAGTTCATTGCCCCAGAATGAGTCGTGAAACTTAGGAGTGACCAGATGGCCGCCCACAAGTGTCACGAGAGTGCAATGGATGAGTACAAGAAGTCAGAAGTTCGTGGGAACCAGATCATGCGAGTCGAGCAGAAATAGCAATTAAAGAATCCTTTCCCTCCAGAATCATATAAGGGAGAGGACGCAGCTGAACCCCCAACGGTCGAGAAACTGATCGAGGTCCAGGTTGGAGATGAGGAGCACAAAACAACGTTCATAGGGGAAGATCTGCCTGCACATGAACGAGATGGTTTAATTACATTACTGATCGCTGTCGTATGCGTCAAAAATAATTTACACTTTCTTGCTACTCAAAATATAAATATAGCAAGGGCAAGAAAGGATCGATCCCACAGAGAGGTCTAGGTTGTCAATATATTTTCGGTTTCCTATAAGTAACTCCCACTGGTTTTTCTGATTTTTATGCAAGTAATAAAAGTAAAAGCAAAACAAAGAAAAGTAAACAAATAGATTCAAGGATGTGAAAATATTGGTTAAGGATTTCGTTTTCATTCACTAACATGCTTTCAAAACAATAACTAGAATTGATATTTTAATCTCAACTTTTATCAAAAGCCCTATAATATCTTGATCGCAAGAATATCCCGCTAATCTCCTTTTGTCATCAACAAACACATTAAAAGATGCGAGTATGAGTTCTATCTAAAAGAACAACCTAACGTGTAAAAGCACTAATTAAGTTTAATTCCCTAGATGCATTAAGTTCTATGAAATCAGGCCAATCAAAGCAATTAAACGTGGAAAGCGCACTAATTCAATTTAACAAAGGTTACGATTCACATATGATCATAAGAATATATCACTACAAACTATAATCATATTTATGCTACTTGTGTTCAAGGAATATCACTTTTACGTATAATAAACCCTAAACTAGCAATAGATGTGGTTAGAGGTTCTACCAATTTGCAACTTGACAAGACAATCAATCAAATCGTGTAACTATATTTTCAGAGAATCGTAGACGATAAATATGAGACAAAACTAATATATTGCATCAAAGAATCATGCTTTGTGAAATCCAACTATTCCATAACCAATAATAAGATTAACTACTCATGTTCAAGGAGTTCATAACAAGAAGAAAGAGAAACCCTATCATGTTCTAAACCCTGGAACAAAAGTAGAAGATATATATTAATTCTCAAGATGATAGGTTTTGAGAAAATACTTCTCTTTTATAGCTCTTCTTGTTCCAAAATTAGGTCTAGCCTTCAAAATCTTCAAGTCCACGTCCATCTACTAGTCCACCAAGCCCATGTGTGAGAAATATGTCTCTGGAATTTTGGGTCCAAAACTGGTCGCCGGATTTGATGACGTCATCGCCGGAATCCAGTCACCGGAAAACTTTCTCCGATCACTTTAAGCATTGGAAGACGTCACCAGGCAAGTGCACACTCCCAGAAGCTCAACTCCATTTCTCTGCAATTCAAACATTCACAAAATACCACCTAAACCAATTCCTTGTTCTTGCGAAAACGTACCCAAAAGTGCGACTCGTAGCTCCCATATCCGACCTCCAACTCTTCCATTCGACTCATACCCCCTTCATGATTCACTGAAATATTGTGATCCATCCTTCAAGTTCCGAAACCCGGCAACTCGGCCTATGCTCACCGTCTCGCCATTCTCGCCGTGTTTTTGTAGTGTATCTTCTCTTGCAACTTCAGTCCTTGTAACTGCAACTACTAATTTCATTTCAGCTTCTCATTCATTGCGTTGAAATGCGCCTGCAATGTTCTATCTAAGTCCACAATGCACACAGCACCGCCACAGCTACGTACTCGCACAACATCTCAGCTTCATGCCTGCTATCATCACGTTCTCAGTCTCTATACAATGGCAGCACAACTCCATTTCCCCCAACACTTCCTTGAGTCTTGCACTGCAATATCAACTGCACTAGCTACCACTTGCATCTCAATTTCACCCAGGAATCCATTTATTGAAATGAAAGCTCAATTCCATCTCAAACTCAACTGGAATACCACCATCTCGCTCTGTCTTGTAAGAATCCCCAAAGTCATTACGAGCTGCAACACCAATCCTACTCTCAGCTGCGTCAGTCTCCATTCAAAGTCAAACTGCAGCTTCACTGGATCGCGCCAACACCCTACAAGCACATTACATGTCCCTAGCTATCAGCAACTAACTCACAAACCAACTCATTTACTCCCTTTATTTCATTGCAGCACCAGCATCATAGCCTTGAGCCAAACCCAGCCACACTCAACAACATTACAGAACCACAACCAACAGTAACACCCTTGTATCTTCATAACCTTTCATTCTCAGTACCCCCAACCACCAGTTGCACCTGCAATACCCTATCTTGGCTGCAGACTCAGTTGCTCCAACCATTTCTTGTCAATGCCAACTAACACCAAACTCAGCTACAGCAGCACGCGACTGTACTTGCATCTTCACCACTGGTTCCATCGGCAATAGCTAACAGAGAACACACATAAGCACCAGTATTAGTCCTTCACTACAGCTCTTTGCATTGCATTAAGCCACCAGAAACTGCAGCACTTCTCCATCACTCATTTCCATTACTGACCACAAGACCCATGGTTCACTTGTACATAGCTGCCACCACATCCCTGTAATGCACAACTCAGTCATATTCTGCAGCTTCCTCTCCACCTAATCCATGGCATCACAAATTCATCTCCAACTACGTCTGCACAACAAAGCCATACTAGTCACTGGCATCACCACCTGCAATTTTATAATCCATTTCCTGTGGCAGACTCGACTTGCAAACCCAATTCGACACAACAACAAAACCACGGCCATACAAGTTCAAATTTTCCTCCAAAAAGCACCAGTACTGCCACCAAAGCCACAGACAACTCTATCTAGCTTGCATAACCCAACATTCTAACTGTTCTTGTAATTCAATCTCATCTCATCTATCTGTTGAGCAGCAACAACGACCAACCCATTTCAGAACCGTATTTCTGTGCTCAATCTCTCCACAACTCTCATTGCTTCGAATACTGACTTAGATCCCCGAAATTCCATCACACCCATTTAATCTTTTCTGTCCAGTTTAACATCCATCCTCAATTCAAACGGCAGCAGCTTCCATTCTTTCATCTTTCGATTAACAGCAACCAATTACTGTACATCTCAGATCCCCTTTTTCATCTTCATACTCTCCTCCATTACTTCCTGATTTAATAACATTTTCACCTTACCAACAACATCACCAGAATCAACCCATCCATTCATTTAATGGAAGCATCAATTTCCTCTTCTATCATCACAGTTTATCAGCAGCAGTCACAAAGAGGAGAAAGAATTTTAGACTAAGAACAAATGGGGAAAATAATTTCTCTCTTGACCTGATAATGGTCTGAATGAGTGGAGCGGATGTTTACACCCTACTGAAACCAAAGTGAGGTGCCCCTCAGCCTTAGCGTGACTCTGCATATCACACGCCAAGCCATGTGTAATGATGATCTTTTCCTTCTTGCTCTCAATGGACGTTTTCTCCTTCTTTTGCTCCCAAGGACTCCATTGCACCTAATAACTCAAAACTAAACATAAGAGATGCAATTCACGGGGATAATAGCAAAGAAAGCATAAATACTAGATATAAAATTAGGTATTTTAGACACCTATCAAATTCCCCCACACTTAGACTTTGCTAGTCCTCGAGCAAATCAAACAAAACAAAACAAAAACAAATACATACAACTCCGTCTCGTCAAGGCTACAGTCACTTTTATCATAAATAACAAGCCTTTGAACCCCTAGGTGTCCCTAGTGGATGAGTTATAGTCTCGTGAAGTTTTACAAGAGGTTTGCCTACAAAACCTATATTTCAAACTCCGTATATTTGTGACAAATCAATGAATGAATCCAATATGACTTCAGGAGGAGGTACCTTAAGCAAATTCAATTCATATATTAGTAAATAAAGCTTTAATTAGATAGTCGAACAAGCCACAATACTCGGAAATTAACAAACCACAATCACAATGAAAAGATTAAGAAGATGGATATAGATGTAGATGTTGGCGAATGTTCACAAGTGATCGATGTTTCCCATATCTGTCTGAAGGTCACTACCAAGATGAACCTATGCCTATTGGATTGAGATACTGGTATGAATTCTACATCAACTCACTGGCATATACAAGGGAACCAGAAGTGACTTTATTCAACCAAAATAATACTTTCTTTTCTTATTATTTTTCACTTTTTTTTTCTTTTCTTTTTTAGACAGCATGATTAGATCTTTTGGATCCAAGCGCATGCTTCTTGTTAGCAAGTACATGATAGTTGCCTTGGATCCTACATTCCACGCTTGTTTAGGCGACGGAGACAGGGACAACTTTTCACACATACTGCTATTCCCAAGTGTCATTTTATTCCGTTTGGTCTAAATGGTCGGTCTTTTTTTTTTCTAGTAACTCAATCATTCTATTTCATCCTAGCAGTAATAACAACTCGATTTTTAGTGACCCACCAAAACACTTAGAGAACAATAGATAAATATGGAAAAATAAAAATAGAATGCGATATGGTGATATTCCGAGATATGGTAACAACTATCATGTTAATTGTGATTTCTGAGCTATGTTCGTCCCTTTTATTTAATTGGTTCCTCAACTCCTGCATTCAAAATGGTTCCATCCACTAATGGTGTCATCCTAAAGGCACAAGTTTTCTAGATTTCGGAGTTCAAAAAGCACAATTTTTTTGTTTTTCCAATTTCTATTTTTTTTTTTAACAAGGCTAAAAACTCTATATGAGAACACTCCCCCACACTTAAACTTTACATTGTCCTCAATGTAAATTGAATCGTCCAAAGAAAGTCAAGGTGGGAAATACATAACATGACAGATATACACAATAAGAAAATAAAATGCATGATAAAAACTCATTACTCCAACTCGTAGCTATTTCGGAACAATAGAGAATAAAGACTAAACAAGCTATTTAGTTGGCATCTAATCTCAACTCAGCCAATAGACACCTCTCCGCCAAGAAAAAATTCCATCTACTTAGAAAGGCTAGTGTTTATTCTAAATTGTTCAAAAATCTCTAAAAGTTGGAGTTTTGATATGCAAATATACAAAATAAGAAAATAAAGATAAAAGACTTAAAATAAAAATAAAAAGATAGAGATAGATACACAAAACCAGTGGGTTGCCTCCCATTAGCGCTTGGTTTAAAGTCGTCAGCACGACATGCAAGTTGAATTCCCCATACACCAATAGCCTGAAAAGTTGGGGGTCCACCCATAACACCTGTTTTGCAAACACTAGCTTCGCACAAATATTAGTAATATAAAATAGAAACGAAGCTATTAACCGATAAAAGTTTCCCCCACACTTATTCTTGTCCACACTTGGAAGTGTATAAAGAATATAAAGGTCGGGTACTTCCATAATTTCTTGTTCACGAACCTGCATAGTATGAGAATCAAATGTTTCTAATGGAGGAAATCGAGAAACAAAGTCATTCAACAATGTTTTCGAAGCACATATATTTAAACCAATAAGAGGTAAAGGAGAAAAGTTAATATGATTAGGGTTAGACAAACCTCGCACAATCTCTTGTAGCACGGAATCCTCTTCATCCTTGAAAAACTCAAGTGAATTATTCACCTCTTGTATATCATGGTCCTCTATCAAACCTTGCAACCATTCTTCGTCCGCTTCTGCCTTAACCGGAGTCTCGACATAAACATCATCATTACAAACATTCACAAGTTCAATTAGGTCTTCCGTAATATTGGGCATAACGGTAACATTCTCAACATACTCCTCTTCATTAGACTCAAACAATGTTGCAAGATTCTGAAAAACATTAGTTTCATCCTCTCATGTACCTTTTGAATAGGTGCTTGATCATTATAAAGATCAAGAGTTGAGTCTACTACACTAACGTCATAAAATATCTCCAAAGGTTGGTCCTTTTCAACACAATCATCATCGTCTTCATCTTCAAACTCACCATAATCAGAATCGTCGTCAATTTCCCAAACTTTATCACGACGTCTTTTGAGTTCCATATGAATGGTCCTACTAATTTCATCGACAAGCTCTTCCGAGTATCCATCGTCTTCCAACTTGTATAATTTCTGCGCAAGTTTTCTAACGTTCACACGCTTACCACCATTAGCTACAATATGTTCTCTTTCCCATGACTCTTCCCTTTGAATGGGTGAATGATCATAACTACGATCCGGAGTCGGGTAAGAAGGCATATTCCAGAAATTGGTTTGTGCGACGTTCTCTCTATTACGGTCAAGTTGGTCTATCCTTTGTTGCATATCTTGCAATCCATGCATAATCTGCATACAACTCGAATAAATCCAATTAGAAGTAAAATTATCCCACCTAGGTGCTTGACTTACATACCCACTACAAGGTTGTTGTTGGTATTTATGAAAATCACCATAAGGTTCTCTAGGATATGCATCATAGCCAATAAATTGGTTTTGATTGCATTCCATAGATGGTGGGAAATTGTCCTAGTGTTGAGGAGGTTGAAAGCCGTATCCATTGTTCCAATAAGCTCCTTCCATAGAAATTGGTACCTGAAAAAAAAGTTCTCAAAACTATGTCAAAACCAGAAAATAAGAAAAACAAAACTAAGAAACAAAACTAAAAACAAAACTAAGAAACCAAAAACAAGTGACAACCGTTGCCTCCCCGGCAACGGCGCCAAAATTTGATGGATGTCGTATGCGTCAAAAATAATTTACACTTTCTTACTACTCAAAATATAAATATACGAAGGGCAAGAAAGGATCGATCCCACATAGAGGTCTAGGTTGTCAATATATTTTCGGTTTCCTATAAGTAACTCCCACTGGTTTTTCTGATTTTTATGCAAGTAATAAAAGTAAAAGCAAAACAAAGAAAAGTAAACAAATAGAATAAAGGATGTGAAAATATTGGTTAAGGATTTCGTTTTCATTCACTAACATGCTTTCAAAACAATAACTAGAATTGATATTTTAATCTCAACTTTTATCAAAAGCCCTAGAATATTTTGATCGCAAGAATATCCCGTTAATCTCCTTTTGTCATCAACAAACACATTAAAAGATGCGAGTATGAGTTCTATCTAAAAGAACAACCTAACGTGTAAAAGCACTAATCAAGTTTAATTCCCTAGATGCATTAAGTTCTATGAAATCAGGCTAATCAAAGCAATTGAACGTGGAAAGCGCACTAATTCAATTTAACAAAGGTTACGATTCACATATGATCATAAGAATATATCACTACAAACTATAATCATATTTATGCTACTTGTATTCAAGGAATATCACTTTTACGTATAATAAACCCTAAACTAGCAATAGATGTGGTTAGAGGTTCTACCAATTTGCAACTTGACAAAACAATCAATCAAATCGTGTAACTATATTTTCAGAGAATCGTAAACGATAAATATGAGACAAAACTAATATATTGCATCAAAGAATCATGTTTTGTGAAATCCAACTATTCCATAACCAATAATAAGATTAAGTACTCATGTTCAAGGAGTTCATAACAAGAAGAAAGAGAAACCCTATCATGTTCTAAACCCTAGAACAAAAGTAGAAGATATATATTAATTCTCAAGATGATAGTGTTGAGGAGGTTGAAAGCCGTATCCATTGTTCCAATAAGCTCCTTCCATAGAAATTGGTACCTGAAAAAAAAAAAGTTCTCAAAACTATGTCAAAACCAGAAAATAAGAAAAACAAAACTAAGAAACAAAACTAAAAACAAAAATAAGAAACCAAAAACAAGTGACAACCGTTGCCTCCCCGGCAACGGCGCCAAAATTTGATCGTTGTCGTATGCGTCAAAAATAATTTACACTTTCTTACTACTCAAAATATAAATATAGCAAGGGCAAGAAAGGATCGATCCCACAGAGAGGTCTAGGTTGTCAATATATTTTCGGTTTCCTATAAGTAACTCCCACTGGTTTTTCTGATTTTTATGCAAGTAATAAAAGTAAAAGCAAAACAAATAAAAGTAAACAAATAGATTCAAGGATGTGAAAATATTGGTTAAGGATTTCGTTTTCATTCACTAACATGCTTTCAAAACAATAACTAGAATTGTTATTTTAATCTCAACTTTTATAAAAAGCCCTAGAATATCTTGATCGCAAGAATATCCCGCTAATCTCCTTTTGTCATCAACAAACACATTAAAAGATGCGAGTATGAGTTCTATCTAAAAGAACAACCTAACGTGTAAAAGCACTAATCAAGTTTAATTCCCTAGATGCATTAAGTTCTATGAAATCAGGCCAATCAAAGCAATTGAACGTGTAAAGCGCACTAATTAAATTTAACAAAGGTTACGATTCACATATGATCATAAGAATATATCACTACAAACTATAATCATATTTATGCTACTTGTATTCAAGGAATATCACTTTTACGTATAATAAACCCTAAACTAGCAATAGATGTGGTTAGAGGTTCTACCAATTTGCAACTTGACAAAACAATCAATCAAATCGTGTAACTATATTTTCAGAGAATCGTAAACGATAAATATGAGACAAAACTAATATATTGCATCAAAGAATCATGCTTTGTGAAATCCAATTATTCCATAACCAATAATAAAATTAAGTACTCATGTTCAAGGAGTTCATAACAGGAAGAAAGAGAAACCCTATCATGTTCTAAACCCTAGAACAAAAGTAGAAGATATATATTAATTCTCAAGATGATAGGTTTTGAGAAAAGACTTCTCTTTTATAGCTCTTCTTGTTCCAAAATTAGGTCTAGCCTTCAAAATCTTCAAGTCCACGTCCATCTACTAGTCCACCAAGCCCATGTGTGAGAAATATGTCTCTGGAATTTTGGGTCCAAAACTGGTCGCCGGATTTGATGACGTCATCGCCGGAATCCGGTCACCGGAAAACTTTCTCCGATCACTTTAAGCATTGGAAGACGTCACCAGGCAAGTGCACACTCCCAGAAGCTCAACTCCATTTCTCTGCAATTCAAACATTCACAAAATACCACCTAAACCAATTCCTTGTTATTGCGAAAACGTACCCAAAAGTGCAACTCGTAGCTCCCATATCCGACCTCCAACTCTTCCATTCGTCTCATACCCCCTTCATGATTCACTGAAATATTGTGATCCATGCTTCAAGTTCCGAAACTCGGCCTATGCTCACCGTCTCGCCATTCTCGCCGTGTTTTCGCAGTGTATCTTCTCTTGCAACTTCAGTCCCTGTAACTGCAACTATTAATTTCATTTCAGCTTATCATTCATTGCGTTGAACTGCGCCTGCAATGTTCTATCTAAGTCCACACTGCACACAACACCGCCAAAGATACATACTCGCACAACATCTCAGCTTCATGCCTGCTATCATCACGTTCTCAGTCTCTATACAATGGCAGCACAACTCCATTTCCCTCAACACTTCCTTGAGTCTTGCACTGCAATATCAACTGCACTAGCTACCACCTGCATCTCAATTTCACCCAACAATCCATTTATTGAAATGACAGCTCAATTCCATCTCAAACTCAAATGGAATACCACCATCAGCTATAACCACCATCTCGCTCTGTCTTGTAAGAATCCCCAAAGTCATTACCAGCTGCAACACCAATCCTACTCTCAGCTGCGTCAGTCTCCATTCAAAGTCAAACTGCAGCTTCACTGGCTCGCGCCAACACCCTACAAGCACATTACATGTCCCTAGATATCAGCAGCTAACTCACAAACCAACTCCTTTACTCCCTTTATTTCATTGCATCACCAGCATCATAGCCTTGAGCCAAACCCAGCCACACTCAACAACATTACAGAACCACAACCAACAGTAACACCCTTGTAGCTTCATAACCTTTCATTCTCAGTACCCCCAACCACCAGTTGCACCTGCAATACATTGACACCTGCAATACCCTATCTTGGATGCAGACTCAGTTGCTCCAACCATTTCTTGTCAATGCCAACTAACTCCAAACTCAGCTACAGCAGCACGCGACTGTACTTGCATCTTCACCACTGGTTCCATCGGCAACAGCTAACAGAGAACACACATAAGCACCAGTATTAGTCCTTCACTGCAGCTCTTTGCATTGCATTAAGCCACCAGAAACTGCAGCACTTCTCCATCACTCATTTCCATTACTGACCACAAGACCCATGGTTCACTTGGACATAGCTTCCACCACATCCCTGTAATGCACAGCTCAGTCATATTCTGCAGCTTCCTCTCCACCTAATCCATGGAATCACAAATTCTTCTCCAACTCCATCTGCACAACAAAGCCATACTAGCCACTGCCATCACCACCTGCAATTTCATAATCCATTTCCTGCGGCAAACTCGACTTGCAAACCCAATTCGACACAGAAACAAAACCACGGCCATACAAGTTCAATTTCTCCTCCAAAAAGCACCAGCACTGCCACCAAAGCCACAGACAACTTTATCTAGCTTTCATAACCCAACATTCTAACTGTTCTTGCAATTCAATCTCATCTCCTCTATCTGTTGAGCAGCAACAAAGACCAACCCATTTCAGAACTGTCTTTCTGTGCTCAATCTCTCCACAAATCTCATTGCTTCGAATACTGACTTAAATCCCCGAAATTCCATCACACCCATTTAATCTTTTCTGTCCAGTTTAACATCCATCCTCAATTCGAACGTCAGCAGCTTCCATTCTTCCATCTTTCGATTAACAGCAACCAATTACTGTGCATCTCAGATCCCCTTTTTCATCTTCATACTCTCCTCCATTACTTCCCGATTTAATAACATTTTCACCTTACCAACAACATCACCAGAATCAACCCATCCATTCATTTAATGGAAGCATCAATTTCCTCTTCTATCAGCACAGTTTATCAGCAGCAGTCACAGAGAGGAGAAAGAATTTTAGACTAAGAACAAATGGGGAAAATAATTTCTCTCTTGACCTGATAATGGTCTGAATGAGTGGAGCGGATGTTTACACCCCACTGAAACCAAAGTGAGGTGCCCCTCAGCCTTAGCGTGACTCTGCATATCACACGCCAAGCCATGTGTAATGATGATCTTTTCCTTCTTGCTCCCAATGGACGTTTTCTCCTTCTTTTGCTCCCAAGGACTCCATTGCACCTAATAAATCAAAACTAAACATAAGAGATGCAACTCACGAGGATAATATCAAAGAAAGCATAAATACTAGATATAAAATTAGGTATTTTAGACACCTATCAATTACTGAGGGCAAACTCCGACGTTTTCGCATAGAGTTTTGATGAGATGCCTGGAATAGATCTGAATGTAGCCTGCCATAGGCTGAATATCAATGAGAAGTTTCATCCGGTTCGTCGGAAAATTAGGAATATGGCGCAAAGCAAAAAAGACGGAGTTATCGCAGAAGTTGAAAAGATGTTGGAAGCAGGCTTTATTCGACCAGTGCAGTATCCTCGCTGGCTGTCTAATGTCGTACCCGTTCCAAAGAAGAATGGTAAAATTCGTGTCTGTATCGATTTTACTGATTTGAATAAAGCATGTCCAAGTGACCCATACCCGCTGCCATGGATAAGAGATATGGTGGATGCAACCTCAAGGTATGGGAGATTGTCATTCATGGATGGTTTATCTGGGTATAACCAAATACCTTTGTTCGAGGACGATCAAGAGCATACTTCGTTCGTGACTGACAGAGGAGTTTACTGCTATACTGTAATGTCGTTCGGGCTAAAGAACGCAAGGGCGACCTACCAGCACTTGGTAGACCATACGTTCAAGGATCTGATCGGGAAGTCGATGGAAGTATATATCGATGATATGGTAGTGAAATCTAAGCAAAAAGAATCGCATTTTCTTGATCTGCAGAAGATATTCAATATACTGAGGCAATATCGTATGAATCTCAACCCGGCAAAATATTCATTCGAGTTATCATCGGGAAAGTTCTTTGGATACTTGATGACGCACAAAGGAATCGAGGCAAATCCGGAGCAAATCAGAGCCATCAGAGAGATGCCATCACCAAGAATGAAGAAGGGGGTACATAAGCTAGCAGGACGATTAACATCTTTAAATCGTTTCATTTCACGCTCTTCGGATCGATTCAAACCATTCTTTGATGTGTTGAAGAAAGCAGTAAATTTTGGATGGACTGATGAGCTTTCGATGAGATCAAATACGATTTGTCAACTCCTCCGGTTTTGGTGAGTCAAAAAACCGGACAACTTATCGGAGTTTATTGTCTGCAACAGAGAACGCGGTAAGTGCAGTGATGTTTGTTACGGATCCACATGAAAAGCCTGTTTACTTCGTCGGTAAATCTTTGACGGGAGCAGAAATACGGTATAAGAAAATTGTGAAGATAGCATTTGCACTTTTCCATGCATCTCATCGCCTCAAGCATTATTTCCAAGGCAGGCAGATCGTAGTATACTCGAAATACCCGCTGAAAAGAATCCTGGAACGTGCTGATGATTCCAGTCGATTAGCCATATGGTCAAATTTTCTGGGAGCGTATGAGATCAAGTACGAAACCAGAACTACAGAGAAAGGACACGCCCTGGATGCACTGCTAGCATATTTTCATGTGGACGATATATAAACGGTTGTTGGAGAATATGAGGAATTATTCAAACACATAGGGCCAGTCACTGATCAGACTGGGGGCGAGTCCGTAATGGATATCGATACACCTGAACCATTATGGACAGTATTTACTGATGGGTCATCAAATGTTGGTGATGTTGGAGTTGGATGCGTCATCCTTACTTTCGAAGGTTCGAGGATCGAGAAAGCGACCAGGCTGGGTTTCCAAGCATCAAACAATGAAGCTGAATACGAAGCTGCAATTATCAGTTTAAAAGCTGTCAAATAGTTAGATGCGAAGAACGTGAAGCTGGTGACTGATTCCATGCTAGTAGTTAACCAGTTTTTGGGAACCTACAGAGCCAAGGAAGAGAGAATGGCCATGTATTTGGATCATACGAGAGAGCTGGCAAATGAGTTCGACCGATTCTCTATTGGGAAGCGACCGCGGTTGGAAAACAGGCACGCAGATGCTTTAACATATCTTTCTTCCGCATTCGAAACTGATACCACCCATTTCATTATAGTGGATTTCCAACCTAGCATCTCCGACAACCACTTTGTTCTGGCTCTCGAACACGCTAGTGGGGGCGAGAGGGCAGCTACATCAGCACATGGATATATTGGGAACATCGGCAACAATATGGATGTTGACATTCCAGTGACAGATAATTCAAGCAATCGTGTTGAAAACGTTGCAGACTGGCGTCAACCTTACATCCAATATTTGACAACCGGCGAACTCCTAGAAGATGAGCAACTTGATGCAAAGGTGATAAAGAATTCATGGATATACTCAATTATCGAAGGGTTGTTATACCGCAAACCTATAGATTTGGAGCTATTTTTGTGATGCGTATCAGCCGAGGAAGGACAACAAATACTGGCAGAGGTTCATGAAGGAATATGTGGCAGCCATTCTGGAGGGCGCAGTCTCGCGCACAAGATACTTACCCAGGGGTATTTCTGGCCGTACATGCAGAAAGATGCTTAAGAATATTCGCAGAAATGTGTGCAATGCCTAGAACACGCTCCAATTCCGAAAAGGCCCGCCAACGAATTACATCCACTTTTTAGTCCCTGGTCATTCTCTATGTGGGGATTGGACATCGTCGGACCGCTTCCCAAACCTCCTGGAGGCGTTAGATTCGTATTAGCCGTTACTGACTATTTCACCAAATGGGTCAAAATAGTGGCACTGGTACACGTTACCATACATGATGTGAAAAGATTCATATGGGAGAATATCATCTGCAGATTTGGAATCCCAAACGCGATAATATCAGACAATGGGAAGTAGTTCGATTCTGGGGTGATCAAATACTTTTGTTAGAACCTGAATATTCGCCACAATTTATCATCTCCTTACTATGCTCAGAGCAACGAGCAGGAATAAGTGACCAACCGCGTTATTATGGACAATCTCAAGAAACAGCTGGAGAAGGCGAAGGGAAAATGGACAGAAGAATTCCCTGGAGTCTTATGGTCCTATCGAACAACCCCAAAAAGATCCATTTAATTTTTACCATTTACATTGGCGTATGGGACAGAGGCAGTAATACCCACCGAGGTACATCTCAAGACTACCAAAACTCGTGATGTCAAATCTGGGAAAAATGACAGCGTACCGGCTTTAGATAAAGAGTTGCTGGAAGAACAAAGAGAAACATCCTTGCAGCAGTTTGTCCGATACCAGCAGGCAATCAAGCTGAGATATGATCGCAAAGTCAGAGAATAATCATTCAAGCCAGGGGATTGAAAAAAAACCGAGCAGCCACAATAGAACCGAACTGTGGGAAGCTCGGAGTAAACTGGAAAGGTCCGTACATAGTGGATAGGCCAGCATCTCGTGGCTATTACTACCTAAGGAACCTCGACGGTACTCAAGATGGTGAGCCATGGAAGCCATGGAATTCGTTCCACTTGAAGAAGTTCTATCATTACGATTAGTTTCAAATCCTGTTGTGCTGCACTATTTTTCCTTTATGATGGTTTTATCCCACTGGTTTTCCACGCAACGGTTTTAATGAGGCAGTTGTTGTCGAAGCAGTAGGTATTTATCTTGCTATTTCCATTCAGAAATTTAATTCAACATTATTTTGGTATTCCACACTTTATCAAAATTGTTCGTGTTTAATAATATACTGCGGATGATCAAATCCACAGTCAGTCCTAAATGGCAAGACAGTACAGTTCAAGTCTATTGTCATCAACATCTCTGACACCTCGAAGATAAGGTGAGTGCACGGTTCGATTTTTTTTACTCTATCTCAATTTTATCCCCATTGTACGGGACAACAACAATGTGGTGAACATTTTCACCTATCCAAGCAGGTGAATATGTACACATCTCAACTCTGCGCGCATCTTGAATAGCATGCGCGAATTTAAGATAGCAGAAAAACTTAACTTTTCATTCCATGCGCGAGCAAAATGGAGCAGGAAAGTGCACCCTTGCGCGAGTATTGAGCAGCATGACACATAACATACTGGGGGCGAGTTATATGTCACCCCAACCATTTGGGGGTGAGATATATAACACTCCAGCATAATCATTACATCCCTGGGGGCGAGTTGCATAACACTCCAAACAACGTGTTTGGGGGCGAGTTATGTAACACTCCATAAAAATACAAGTTCAGAGGGGAACCCGAACTTCTTAAACCATAACAGGTTATGGATTAAGAGGGGGCGATGTTTGTACCCTAATATTTCACTCCCAAATATAGGCTTACTAAGGCTTAGAAAGCTCATCTCTTTAGCTAAATGTGGCTCATTGGGCCTAATATGATCACCTAGTTAGCCAAGTATGGCAAAATAGGCCTCACAAACACTATACATAGAAGCCCATGTGCAAATATCCAAGTCTAGACAAAAAGGAACCACGTCGCCACTGCATCGTCACCTCTACACATCAGTAGACTCGGTGCCACGTCAGCCGCCACGCTAGCAGGCTAGATGGCACATCAGCATGCTTGACGCCACTTTAGTTTCCATGTCAGCACGTTAGCCACCACGTCAGCATATTTGACGCCATTTTAGCTGTCACGTCAGCAAACAGAGCCGTTAGAAACATTGACGCCGTTAGCATTCCGTTACGACATCAGTATGATGTCACCACCGGCCGATATCTTCATCTGCTCAGGCGACGATGACAGCAGCAAGTCACCAGCGGCAAAGCCCGGCGGCCATCAGCGGAGGTTAATCGGCGACGGGGATTAGTCGGCGGCGATTAATCGGTGGACCTGTTTCTGTGTAGCACGATGCAGTTTAATTCTGTGGCCCTCGGATCATTCCACCCCATTCTGTTTTCCTAACGGATTTATATGCCCCACTGTGGGCTTAGTTGAATTATTCCTCTTGGGCTTGGCATGCACATTCATTTTTGGCTATCCCTTTGCACCCTCTTGGATATTAACTAATTCCATAATCCTAATGAAAGCTTCTAGAGTATTCCAAAAGGCATGCAGGGCAAGTAAATCCAATTTATGCCAGGGAGTCATGCAGGGAACTTATCCCAGGGCGTCATGCAGGGAATTTATCACAAAGGCATGCAGAGGAATTATGATTGAGAAGGCATGCAGGGATAATGAAAGCAATTTATGCCATGAGGCATGCAGGGCATGTGAAGACGTTTCACTTGAATAAAACAGAAATTCACACCATATAAATACTGGACTTCAGAACCCCAAAAGGTATGCAATCTTACCATATCAAAATATCTGTGAAAAATCTCTTGCTAAATTAAGCATCAGAGGTTTTTTTTTGCAGGTAACGCCCCCCATCACCCACCCCCTCCTCCATAATTCAATTGAAGTTTGTAACAGCGGATCGATCTTCAACAAAATCACCATCAAAGTCGTGTCTGGGGTAGAATCAATTTTTACCATAAAAACAAGGAGATGCATTGTTTTATTAGGTTATAAAAAGAAGCACTAAAACCAAATGACTGTAAAGCCTTAAGTAAGAAGTCCCAATTTACTCTGTCGAAGGCCTTAGACAGATCTATTTCAATTCCTAGACCACCAGTTCTAGATTTCTTTTTCTTGAAAGAGTGGATTATTTCATGAGCTATTACTATATTATCTGAAATCTGTCTCTTGGATAGAAAGGCGGCTTGAAAAGGGGAGATGAAGTTTTCCATTAAAGGTTTCATTCTATTTATTAATAGATTAGCAATAATTTTATAAAAAGTATTGCATCTATTGGCCTAAGTTGAATTGGGTCCTAGGATGTCTAGCTTTAGGGATAAGAAAGTGAAAGGTTTTGTTAAATTACGGGTTAAGGATGCACGTTATGAAAAATTATTGAATGGTTTGAATAAATTGTTCTCCTATTGAGTCCCAATTTTACTTGAAAAAACTAGCCGGGAAACTATCCGGGCCTGGAGCCTTGTTTGGTTTCATATTTTTTAAAACATTAAAAATTTCTTCGCTAGAGGGGATTATTAACAAGTTATCATTTTCCTCTTCAGATATAGAGACATGGATGTTATTGAAAATATCATCAATGAAGTTATCAGCTGACATAGTCATGAAATATATTCTTAAAATAATCAGTTAGAGTGTGATGTATTTCTAGTTATCGAAGGTAACATCGTGATTATTTTTCTGAGGCATTCAATTGTGTTCCATTTTCTTCTTTTAAGGGGTACGATATGAAAATATTTAGCGTTTTTTTTCTCCTAAACTGACTAAATTGTCTCTAGATTGTTGTTTGGCTATAGCATCCTGAGTATCGTAAAGTTTTTTTGGATTGGCTAATTTATTTTGGATCAGAGTTTCTTTTTTGTGGGTAAAATTTGTTGAGTTAATATTTTCAATTTGTCTGAGTAGTATTTTTATTTGTTTGGAAGGAAGACCAAAAATGTTTTTTTTTTTCCAATATAATAATTGGATTCCTAGTTGAGCTAGATTGTTTGCTAAGGTACTATCAGGGTTATCCTAATTGTGTGATTCCATGATTCTCGTATAATTGATACACATGAGGCTTCCTTTTGTCAAGTGTCATAAAATATAAAAGTCCATTCAATTTTTTCGAAATTGTTATTCTAAGTCAGGGCAATTGGATAGTAATCTGAACCAACTGCCACTAAGTGAGCTAAAAAAGCTTGTGGAAATTATAAATTCCACTCAGGGTTTGAAACAACTCTATCTAGAATGTTGGTTGAACCTTCCATGGTTATTCCATGTGAAGTCATAACCAAAGAAACCCATATCTATAATACTAGCAGAATCTAAGATGTTTTTATAGTGTAAACTATCATTCTTGTTAAAAGGCAAACTCCTTGATTTCTCAATTTGGTTAAAAATTATATCTCTGTCCCCATGTCATCAATTTTATTTAATAATTTTTTATAATTAAAAATAAACCAATTTTTTTTTTTTAGTTTTTAATTAGTTATAACTTATAACTAGTGGATTGCCCGTGCCATAATGGCACGGGGGCGGAAAGGGTGCTGATGATCTAATGGTTTGTGATGAATATCTTTCATAGCAGACAGTTTTGTCTATTTTGGATTTAATTGGTTTTGAAAAATTTCGATGTTGACTTTATGTAAATTGCATCAAGGCGAACTACTGAATTTCATAGCAGATAGTCGACAAGAATGAACTAATATAGTTCGAAAGCTAAGTTTATTTGTAAAAGGAGATTGATACTTGTATTATTTATGTTACTCAATCTATTTGTACACTTTTTTAAATTGGTCTACAATTGTTAGCCAATGTAATCTATCATTGGCAAATAAAAATAATAATCCTATCAGTTCCAAGTGTTCCATTCAACATTACAATTAACACAAATTAAACATCAAATTGAGAACCAAATTAGCCAAGAATAGACACTGCTGATAAGAGCAATAAAATCAAAATTTAAAAACAAATTTATGACAGGACTTCTGGATACACAACATTTGTTGTTTCGTGTCTAGAACTGTTCTTTGGGAGTAACACATGGATCCTCCCGGCGCTCGTGCATCTGGACATTGCAACATAAAGTTGTCCATGACTGAATACATGGCTCCTCAAGTATACCCCCACGTATTTCAGCGATTGACCCTGAGATTTGTTTATGGTCATCGCATAAGCCAACCTAATAGAAAATTGCCTTCTTGTCATTCGAATGAGGACATGCGATAAAGATGGGGTTAGTGATATGCGTGGAATAAAAACCACTTCCCCAGCTTTATCTCCTGTTGAATTTGTTGCCACAATGACATGTTGTTCGCAAATCTCTACCCTCAACCTAATAACACAACAAATCATGCCACTATTAAACAATCGTTGATGCAAGTCTAGGGTTCTAGATATAAACAACACGATGAGAATAGATGAGCTGAAACAAATGACATGTGATAATCCGGAGAAAGCACATACCTAGTACCATTGCATAATCTACTTTTAGGATCTAGATTACATAACAACATAATTGGACATCCGACTTTGAGATCTAATCTGAATGGTGGTAATTCTGACGGATTTTGTTGGTTCAATGTCTCACTTGTATAGGTTGTACCTATTGATGATTCACCATTAACCTGCTCTTGTTTGTCTGCTGCGAGAAACGTGTGAGATTCACCATTGTACATCTCCAACATAATTTTATTAATTTTTGAAACCTCGTCGTTCTTATGAGACAATATTGTTCACTCGGTCATATATTTTGTATTGGGCTTGCTCATTTTTTCAATTCCTTGATATTTTTTTAAAATTAACTAATGTAGATCGACATATTTTGACATAGCAGATGGCAAGTTAACTTTTGTCTTTGGATTTTCCCCCACCTGCAAAAGACATGAGTATATCGGAGGAATTAATATCGAAAACCATAATTCAGAATCATAATTCAAAAAAACTACTAATAGAAGCACTTGGTATATGATCAACAGTGATACTATTTGAACTTAGTCAAACTAAATCATTGATGTTATCAACAACTTGAACCATTCAATGTAACCAACCGTGAAAAAGCGGGGGTCTAACAACCACACCCAATATTTTGTTCGGCAATCTGAATAGACGATCTTCAATATACTTTCGAGAGAATCAACTAGACATTCAGACTCAATCTATAGAAGAGTATATCAAAGAGTTATATCTCAATTCAATCTACAATCAAACAAATAGGAATTCGCGAGCCCGATTGAGTAAGAGAAATAACTTGGATGGTATCACAAACAACCCAGAGGTCGGATTCAATAACTGATTGAACTTAACGCACAATCTGTGATATTTTTATTATATAAAAAAATATAATGCGGAAAAGAAATAACACAGACACCATTTGTTTTGTTAACGAGGAAACTGCAAATGCAGAAAAATCCCGGGACCTAGTCCAGCTTTGAACACCATACTGTATTAAGCCGTTATAGACACTAGCCTACTACTAATAAAATTCGGACTGGAATGTAGTTGAGCCCTAATCAATATCACACTGATCAAGGTAAAGTTGCACTCCTTACGTCTCTGAACCCCAACATGATTCTACGCACTTGATTCCCCTAGATGATCTCACCCACAACCAAGAGTTGCTACGACCCAAAGTCGAAGACTTGATAAACAAATTTGTCTTACACATAAAAGTCTATTGGAATATATAAATCTGTCACCCACAGAAACACGTACGAGTTTTGTTCTATCTTTTGATAAATCAAGGTGCACAAGAACCAATTGATAAACCAGACTTATATTCCCGAAGAACAGCCTAGCATTATCAATCACCTCACAATAATCTTAATCATATGGAAGCAAAACAAGATATATTGTGGAATCACAAACGATGAGATGAAGATGTTTGTGACTTGAAAAAGCGGGGGTCTAACAACCACACCTAATATAATGATTAGAAATTTGTATGAACAAACTCCGAGTTACTTTATAGATAATCAACTAGACAGTCAGACTCAATCAATAGAAAATATCTAAAGGAGTTATTATCTCAATCTCTCAATTTGATCTTTACTCAAGCAAATAGAATCTACGAGTCTTTAACAAAGAGAGATAACTTGGATGGTATCAAAGACCAATATCCAAGTCTCAATCAATAACCAAAAGGTCAGATATTTTAATTGATTGAACAACGCACAACCTGTATTATTTCAATTATATAACAAAATATAATGCGGAAAAGAAATAACACAGACACCAGAATTTTGTTAACGAGGAAATCGCAAATGCAGAAAAACCCCGGGACCTAGTCCAGATTAAACATACACTGTATTAAGCCGCTACATACACTAGCCTACTCCAATCTAACTTCGGCCTGGACTGTAGTTGAACCCCAATCAATCTCACACTGATCCAAGGTGCAGTTATGCTCCTACGCCTCTGATCCTAGCAGGATACTGTGCACTTGATTCCCTTAGCTAATCTCACCCACAACCAAGAGTTGCTACGACTCAAAGTCGAAGACTTTAATAAACAAATCTGTATCACACAAAAAAGTCTACAGTAATAGATAAATCCGTCTCCCACGAATAAACCTACAAGTATTTGTTCTGTCTTTTGATAAATTAAGGTGAATATAAACCAATTGATAAAACCAGACTTATATTTTCGAAGAACAGCTCAGCTTTATCAATCACCTCATAATAGTCTTAATCGACGCTGCGAAAAAATATATTGTGGAATCACAAACGATGAGACGAATAGTTTGTGACTCCTTTTATATCTTTCCTATCAGAGATATAAATCTCAAGCCAATTATTACAATTATACTCGTACAATAGAAACAACAAGATCAGATCACACAACTACAAGAAAAGTAGTATAGGTCTGGTTTCACAATCCCAATGAAGTCTTTAAGTCGTTAACCTGGTTTTAGAAGTAGAAAACCAAAGGTTAAAGGATAAATCGACTCTAGCTTAGCAAACTAGTATCACACAGAATGTGTGGGGATTACGTTTCCTAGTTCCTAGAGTTCTCCCTTATATAGTCTCTCAAATCAGGGTTTGCAATCAATGTTAGCTTACTAACAAAGCATTCAATATTCACCGTTAGATGAAAACCTGATTAGATTCAAGCTAATATTTATCCACCGTTAGATCGAAAAATAGCTTGTTACACACACATGAAATGCACATTTGTAGGCTTGTGAAAACCGTACCCAAACTTGTACATTAGTTGGTTCAACAATAGTTAACCAAATGGTTAGCCATATGATAACTTTCATATCAACCATATTCTTCTTCACCATAACTAGTACAAATGACTCAAATGAACTAGTTAGAGAGTTGATCAATTGCAAGGAAATCTCATGTACAACACAAGATACAATCGAAGCAAAAATGATATGATTCACTCGAATCAATTCATGAACTATAAAGCCACGGTTTGCAATAACATTCCTTAGTTTATTAAGATAAGTTCACAAACATCGTTTTTAGACATAACCTACTCAAGTTCGTGGACGGAGTTCACAAACTCCAGCAGAAATTCTCGGGTTCGAGAACTACTCCAGTTCGCGAGCTGCTCTGGTCTCACTTGATCAACAAAGTTCGCAAACTTTGGTTCAAGCAATAAGGACTTATTATACATATATGTGTTTCCACAACAATGCTTATATCCTCCAATGGTTATAATGTCTAATCTCTCATTTCAATCATTGAAACATTCTCAAAGGGCGTTATATAGTTGTTATTCACAAATTATTTTTCGTGAGAGCGATTTCCAAAATGATTGAAACATAACATGACTTTCGTCACTAGGTAAAGATGAACTTGGCTAAAGTGAAAGCTTTACCAACACATATTTCAAGAAATAGATAAGCGAGATATACTCAGCTTGAAATATCACACGTGTATAATCTTAGTCTATATAGTAATATGACTTTTGTCTCAAGATAAGAGATAGAGTAGATAGACTTTTGAGTGATAGATAAGTTTAAGTCTCCACATACCTTTTAGTCGATGAAGATCCACTGGTTCCTTGAGTAGTCCTTTGTCTTGTATGATGATTGCCATGGAGTCCTTGAGCTCAACTACACTTTCTATCCTAGTCTGAGACCTTATCTATAGTAGACTAGAAATCAATACTTTATAGTTTTGATCACTAACATTGGCAAACATGCTTGATACAGCAACGCGTGTGAGTTTGACCGAGCAGTGCTTTAACATGACTACTTTTAATCTTACCTATCGGAGATAAATCTCAAGCAAATCTTAGCGAAGATAATACTCAATCATGATAGTAGAAGTAAGATCAAAACACGCAACTACGGAGAAAATAGTTGGGTCTGGCTTCACAATCTCAATGAAGTCGTTAACCTACATGGTTTCGTAAAAAAACTAAGGTTAAAGGAAAATCGACTCTATTCGCAACTTGTATCACACAAGAGGTGTGAGGATTAGGTTTCCCAGTTTCTAGAGTTATCCTCTATATATTTTACAAATCAGGGTTTGCATTCAATATTACCTTGGTAACAAAGCATTCAATATTCACCGTTAGATGAAAACCTGATTAGACTCAAGCTAATATATTTCAACCGTTAGATCGAACTCAGCTTGTTATACACAAATGAAATGTACCTTCATTTAGGTTTGAGTGACCGTGCCTAAATGTGTACACTAGGTTGGATCAACAGTAGTTAACCGAAGTTAGCTATATCTTAACCACAACTAGTTCAAATGACTCAAATGAAACTAGTTATAGAGTTGTTCAATTGATATATTCTCATAGAAGTATACAAAAACAAAATTGAAGCAAAATCGATTTGATTCACTCGAATCAATTCATGAACATTATAGCCACAATTTGCAAAGAATGCATTCCTTATTATATAAATATATTAGTTCTTGAACAAACCGATTCTAGAACTTTAACCACTCAAGTATGCAAATGGGTACGCATACTTTAAGTAGCCGGACTAAGTTTGGGTTCGCCAGTATGCAAACGAGTACGAATACTTCCAAATACATCATAAATTCCCAGACCCAAACCCTTCGCCAGTACGCGTACGGGTATGTGTACTTATGTACTCGGAATTTCATAACTAATAGGTACGCATACGGATATGCATACTATAGTTCCGGTCATGGATCACATATATGCAAGAACACGTACTATGTTTATAATCCAATGATGATTAAGTGTTCTGAACTCTATTTCAATAATTAAAATATTCTTAGAGGATGACAATAATTGTTTTCACGAACTATTAGCATCAAAGCAATTTTCAAGTTATTGAAATAATCATTATGAAACATTCCAAGTCTACACCAAATGATTGTATCACACAAACCATGTAAGATGTTACTCGGCGATTTACACATGATCATCTTCACTTTCGTCAAGAATATAAGATGAACTTGTTTGAAAAGATAGCTTACCAACACATATTTCGAGAAATATGTAAGCGAGTTAAACTAAGCTCGAAATCTCAAATGTGTATAATCGAATACTATATAGTAATACGACTTTTGTCTCAATATAGGAGATAGAGTAGAAATAGACTTTCAAAGTGATCGATGATTTTTAGTCTCCACATACCTTTTGTTGATGAAGTTCTACAAGATCTCCTTAGTAGTTATTCGTCTTCAATTGATGAACGACGTGAAGTCTAATGCTCAACTACACTTTCTATCCTAGTACGAGACATCACTATAAGTAGATTAGAAATCAAGACTTGTACTTTTGATCACTAATATTGAAAAACAAGCTTGAGATAGCAACGCTTGCGAGTTCGACCGAGCAGTGCTCCAACATTTGGCTTCTAATCTTGTTTTTCATGCCAGGACAAAGCATATAGAAATTCAATATCATACAATCAAAGAGTTAGTGGATGCAGTTTTTTTGGAGTTGCAACATATTGCTTCTGAAGATCAACTTGCAGATTTTTTCACTAAAGGATTGTGCTATCCAATATTCTCAAGATTGCTTAAACAGTTGCTGGATGTTACTTCTACTGCTTCATCATCTTCTACAGTTCATATTACTTCATAGAAAGATTAGTTATGAATTTTTTGATTATTATTTGTGTTTTCTTTTTATCAATCTAATACTGTGTCTGCCAGTATCATATTGAAGGGGGTGTATTAGATAATATACTTGTATGTACTTGTGTGAACTGTATGTGTGTCACAAGTATATGAATCTGTGCGAAAAGCGTGTGTGTCAGGTCAACTATTGACTTCACTATTCTTACAGATTGTGTCTGTATGATTAGTTTTAAAAGCTTTGTAATAGCCTGTCTTAGGTTATCGTTTTTATCAATAATAAACTGTAGTTCTCTCACTTTTTTGTTGTTGTTGTTGTTGTTGTTGTTATTGTTGTTATGTGTTTAAAATTTGATGGACTAGTTATCCAGCAAGGGATGATATGCAGTTTTAGTTTGGTATGAAGTTTGCATACTTGATACGTGGCAGTCATTCTGCACCCATCATCTTCAAATAAATTAGTTTTTCTGGAAATAACTCTGATAATTTATCCACTACAGATGAGTGCAACGCCAATGCCTGGAGCACTACATGTGTAACTTGATTAAACATGGTAATAATCTCACCTCTTTCAGAGTAGTCAAGTGGTTTAATAATAATAATAATTATTATTATTTTAAATATTTTGTATAAGATTTTATCCATTTGGTTTTATTTCCTATGTAAAGACTCTACAAGATATTGATCGGAGAGTGAAAACTATCTAATAGTAATCCTCGATAAGATGAATCAAGAGATATTTTTATAGAATAAACATATGTATCACCAACTTAGTATGTGATTTATTAATGGTCTCTTATAGAATCATCATTATCAAAAGAGAGATGAATGAAGTAGCTGCTTCGTCTGGTTCAGCCTAAGAATCGCTCAGAAGTGTATAGAAACTTTGTTGCATACATTAATCACCCAAAATTTCTCCTGGTCGTGCAATGTATGGTCGTACTACTGTAACATCCTTTTTGATAGTTTGATTATTATATACTGTGCGCACAACCTATTATATTATTATCAATAGAAGAGACGATTAATATTATTGATCTGTTACATGGTAGTCTCCTATTGGTTTTGATCACATACAGAGACGGGATTATGGCTACGCTAATGTTTGTTGTAAGACATCCAAGTTTCCACAAATTATTGTTTAGTTGGGAATCTTATAACTGAATTTCCAAAATTATGTTTAGCTAAGGTGAATATATATCTTTGGTTCCGTCAGTATCAGTTGATTCATTACATATCCATATCGATTGCCTCAAATACAATATATTGAATCTGGGATGTGTTGCTCGAACAATAAGATAGATTGGGATAGGTCAACTGTAAGATAAGCATGTTTGAGGGTTAGTGGATCGCCACCAAGTAACTTTTTTTTACCATCTAATTAACAAACTGATTGGTCATCCACTTGCGTAAGTAGAATAAGCTTAAGAAAGTAGATTTTATAGAATCATCATTATCAAAAGAGAGATGAATGAAGGCTGAAGTAGCTGCTTCATCTGGTTCAGCCTAACAATCGCTCAGAAGTGTATAGAAACTTTGTTGCATACACTAATCACACAAAATTGCTCCTGGCCGTGCAATGTATGGTCGTACTACTGTAACATCCTTTTTGATAGTTTGATTATTATATACTATGCGCACAACCTATTATATTATTATCGATAGAAAAGACGATAAATATTATTGATCTGTTACATTGTAGTCTCCTATTGGTTTTGATCACATGCAGAGACAAGATTATGGATACGCTAATGTTTGTTGTAAGACACCCAAGTTTCCACAAATTATTGTTTAGTTGGGAATCTTATAACTAAATTTCCAAAATTATGTTTAGCTAAGGTGAATATATATCTTTGGTTCCGTCAGTATCAGTTGATTCATTACATATCCGTATCGATTTCCTCAAATACAATATATTGAATCTGGGATGTGTTGCTCGAACAGTAAGATAGATTGGGATAGGTCAACTGTAAGATAATCATGTTTGAGGGTCATTGGATCGCCACCAAGTAGCTTTTTTTTTTACCAGCTAATTAACAAACTAATTGGTCATCCACTTGCGTAAGTAGGATAAGCTTAAGAAAGTATATTTTAGGATCTTAAGGAAGTAGACTTTACGATCTTTGGAATATATGTCGATTGTGATGTAAAATACTATTAAGAATAAGATCATACATTGTGCAGTAAGTCTGTGTACGAACAAATTTGACAATCATCAGTAGTTGTAATAGTTCCAGATTATTGACAAGCCTTCCACCTTATCTTTTGAAGTGCAACTTCTGCTATTTTTCCATCGCAAGGCAATGAAGTAAATGACTATTTTTTATTCTATTTTTACAGGTCTGACATTAAAGTATAGGAATAAAACACACGAAAAGTAAAAACCTTGGGCATCACAAACTTTGTTGTCTATAGAATCACTTGAAACGTCCTAAGCTGTTGATGTTTCTTAATGTGACATATTCGGGTTGTAGATGAAGTGGCACGTTGGCTAGGGTGGTTGGGGTGAGGGTGAAGATAATGCACCGAACTGGAATTTCAAAATAACCTGTTATAGGGGATGATGAAACCATTAGAGGGGCTGATATAATAGGACAAAAAAGGGTCACCTATTAGTAATTTCAAAAAAACCTTATCTATATATTTTTCATAATGGCTAAAAAGCCCTTATTTAGTTAGTGTTTTTAATTGAATTAGCTAATCATTAGATTAATGAACTTTTTGCATACTTAGTGAAAAATTAAATCAGATTAAGAGTTAGTTTTGGTGGAGAGATAAAATAGAGTTTTTTTTTTTTAAAGATTTATTTCAGAAACCTATATTTTGATTTACTCAACCAAAATGAGTGATTTCAGTGGCAAATTGTAGATAGGTGAATCTCTATATGATAGAAAACCCATATTTTACAGATACCCCACGATGGAGATCCTTCCATTTCAGGACAATTTACGGTTGAAATGAACCATAGAAGCCAACCGTAGGGGTCATTTACGGTTGCAATTATCCATAGAAGCCAACCGTAGGGGCCATTTATGGTTAGTATCTGAAGAACATCCAACCCTAAATGGTTAAAATTGGGAAAACCCAATCACAAATCATTTACAGTTGGATTTTTGTCATGCGAGACGAACCGTAAATAACTTACAGTTCATTTTTTGATTGCTGGTATCCAACCGCAACCGTTTACGGTTGACACCATTTAAGTCAAAGCCGACCGTAAATTACGGTTCATTTGTCTGGTACTAGTATCCAACATTTACGGTTGATAACATTTAAGTCAAAGCCAACCGTAATCAAACTCAAAACTTAAATTATTTTGCTCATGATTTTTTACGGTTGGTACTGTTAAAATTGAAACCAGCCATAAATAAATTTATAGTTACAAAAAATAGTTTTTTAAGATTTACGGTTGGTGATTGAAGAACTACTAACCGGTAACACCTTCATAAATTGAGTTTATGGTTGGGAATTGAAGAATAACCAACCGTAACCCCAAATGCAACCCTAATTTAACTTAAATTTGAATGCGTCTTACCTAATTCGAACACTAAAAACAACTCCTGCCTTAAATAACTCATGATGGTTAATCTATCCAATGTTTTAGGGTTTGAAAATAAAATTAATTGAGATTTAAGACCAAAAGAAGAGAAAAGATGAAAAAAAACTGATTTTTTTTATTGATTATTGATTATGATTAGGTTTAAATACACTGTAGGGTAATTTAATCTTTTTAAGGAATGGGGGTGAGGATAATTTAGTCCTTTAAAGATGGAAGGGTAATCTAGACCTTTAACATGTCACTAACACACGCCCTAACCAATTTGGTGTAGGGACAAATCTAGAAATTTTCCTAGGATAGGGCTAGAATATCAATGGTTGTCATTGCGGCTGAAAGTCGCGATAAATTTTTTGGAACGAGTTACATAATTAGTGATTAAACCTATAAAATAATAGATAAGTAGACAAGTTTAAGATCAAAATCTGCAAATTTTAATCGCGAAAAGTGATCGGACAAAGGAATTTATAGTTTACAGCAGAAAAATGGGAAAGAAAATGGATGTAACAAACAAAGTTTTATGATTTAAATAAGATTTTGGGCTAAAAATTATTTAAGCTACAACTACAAGGACTAATTATGAATAAAGGTGGGCTAAATATTAATTTTCAAAAAAATTCCCATATAAAAATTTTATTTAACCAAAAGTAGGGACGGGCTATAGCCCTGATTTGGTGGACATTATTATCATGAGTTAGTCCCTCTATGGAATCTTCAACCCCTATAATAGGTTACAATTCAAAAGCTTTAAGAATTATTACATTTTGTAGCAGCGGATAATAGGGGAAGATGAAGAACATAGAGAGAAGGATTTTCCATTGATTAGCATCAGTCTTAGTTACATGGATAAACTATCCTTTATATACATGGAAAAGGAAAGGCCAAAAGACTTCCATTTTGGGCCGCACATCCATGGGCCGTAGGCCCTATAACACCCCCCCCCCTTGTGCGGTTCAATAACAAAACTTTATACATAGTGCTTCTTCAAATATTGTTCTCTCCTTGATGACTTGTGCCAAAATCAATTGTCCCATTAAAACTTTGACAAGGAAAAACCCAGTGGCACAAAACCTTGGTACAACTTTTCACATGTAGTACTTCACATGTTGTCTCGTATTTTACATGTAGTTCATCACATGCAATACGATCTTAAAAGATCGACGAGTCTAAGTTAATTGCCTCGTTAAAACTTCGTCATGAAAACCTAGAGGGACAAAACCTGAACTAAAGAAAAAGAGTATAATAATAAGCAAACTTACAACATAGTTGGACTCGAGTATGTTGCCTTATTAAAACCTTGACAAGTAATGAAACCCTGTGGGAAAAAGCAACCTCGGTGAAGGAAAATAGTTTAACACACCATTAGATGCCCCCCCTGATGTCAGAAAATTTTCAATAGTCTAATGCAGTCAAAAGGAGTTTATCACACTTTACTTTGGTGACTTGAATGTTTATAAGATCATGTTGTTGATTATAGAAGTTATGTTGCTTAAAAGACTATCGCGTTTCATTTCTTTTGATCTAAATATTTTCAGTAATAACAACGCGATATTTATGTCTTCAACGTTCAACATACTTTATGTTTTTTAGTGTTGTCTCGCTAAAAACCTTGTCGAGTAACAAAGCTCTTTGGGAAAAACTATTCTCGTTCGAAGGGAAAAAGAGTACAACACATCTTCAATTTCGAAGTAAAATATGTCGACATCATATCCTTGGATCCTCCCCTGATGTAGGTATCTCCCCGAGATTACTTTCAGAGTTGTTCCAGATAGCTCCTTTAGTCATGTACTTTTCGAAACTGAATATCGGTAATGACCTAGAAAATAGTCTACCATATCTCCCCCTGATTACTTTCGTTGGATAAGAGATTACTATTCCTTCATAATCAACAACTTTTGGATTGCACTTTCATTAGCATTTCTTTTTATGTCTTTGTAGAGATAAAACAAATTTATGTCAATGGTTACTTTTAAGTACATGATTATATTCACTATACCATTCCAATGACGTTGCGTTGGCGCGGGGCTATATCTAGCTAAAAAATTCCCTGAGGATGTAAAATTTAATCGAGTACATTATTATACTAAGTACAACAATGCGTTTATTGTACTTAGATATGGGAATTTCATCTCCCAACACATCTTCGTCATATTCCTTTAGACGAAATGGTTACTTACTTACATTTGAACCTCGACTAATCATGGGAGTGCTATCAGGATGCATGTATTTGTTAAATTGCATGACAACTTTAGACATATGCAAACTGGTGGAATAATATACCACAAGCTCAGTATTAGATCGAGCTTTCCCTAGATTTTTTATCTCAAATTTGGATTTTAAATAGCTTTTAAGGTCTCTTATTACATCAAGAGTACACATCATGTATGTACCATCAACATAAATAGCTACAATTCCAAATCAGGAACTTTCTTATGAATACGCAAGGAAATATAACTTACTTGTCTATCCCCTCCAAATCAAATAGCCACTTAGACGGGTATATCACATCTGCATGATTGCTTGAATCTATAAGTGAGCGTTCTATCTAACTGTAAACAAAAGTCTATCAAGTACTTTTGTAAATATCTTTTATATGTTGATTCTTTCAGAGATACGTAACAACCACATACATATGCTGAATTTTAAGTCCTTTTAAAATTACCAAGCTAACTAAGTAGCGGAACTCTATAACGTTTATTACAAGAGAACAATTCCATGGATTTGTGAGAAACCTAGCGCCACAAGGCCAGTCTTTGTACTTTAAGACTACTTTCTCTTTCTTATGCTTTATGGAAAATTAATTATATATGTCCATAGGCTTTACACTTGGTTGGTTAGCACTACCACACCAAATACCCGTATATTTTCTAAAGAACTAAGTTCTACCTGGATTATGTAGGCCAAATATGCTATTTATTTGAAATTAATCAAAATAAAGCATGGTTCGATCTCATTATGCTCTACTTCTGGAGCAACTATTTATGGATTATATCATCATTGTGCACGCATGATCCTTCCATTGACTCATTTGCATTCTCATAATCCGTCAAGATTTTATTGTTCTCTAGAATCATTTAAAACTTCGGAGCGTCCTCAAGTATTGATTCATGGACATAGTCAGAGACAATCAAATGAGATGATTTCATTAATGATACAAATGGGGTTGTGCCTTACTCATCTACTTCCTTTCTAGGTGAGCATTGATCGAACCTGGTGGTCTCTCCATCTTCCTTTATGGAGCCACGACCTCAACTACACTTCCACCAAGTGTAGTTGCAACACCTTAGTCTATGGTGTACCCTATACTGAGGATTTATAACCTTGAAGGAATATTTGCAACTGGTATGTGTGATATTGTCACTTTAACGACATCAGTGTACATTCTAAAAATTGATTATTTTTTGTCACTTCACATTTACATTTGTGGAGTACAAGAATCAATATGAGACACAGTAGCAACACACCATGAAAATTCATGTCGTTCCCTTAGAAAATACCTTTTCTTATCCCCCCCCTATCGATGGGAAGATTGTCTCATTAAAGTGATAACCTGCAAATCTAGAAGTAAGAGTCTCCTGCCAAAGGTTTTAAAATGCGGATAATTATTGAGAGTAAATATCCAACAAAATTACTTAATCATTTTCGTGACCCATCGTAGTTCGATGTGGACTCATAATGGCACATACATAGTGCAACCAAAAATGCGTAAGAACCCAAATGTCGGGCTTAAATTCAGTTACCAACTGGTACGCAGAAAAGGTTGCTAATATTGGGTTCTAAAACGAATTAAGTAAAGATGCGCGTAATATTGCATATCCCCAAAGCAATAAAAGGTAGTTTCTACGCATAAACTATTCCTTAAACACCATATGTAACCTTTGATGGTAGCCTCTGCGAGACCATTGAGTATAAGATCCTCTATATTGATCCTATTAAACATACAATATTCATCAAGTCCTTTTAATGTAAATTCTCTAGTATCAACAAGGGTGGTGAGCCTTTGCACTTTGCATTGTGTAATATGTGCTAGGAGTTTTACAAAAATTAAAAGCATCGTATGTTGTGAGCAATAATTGATTCAATGTGTCGAATCATCCACCAGAGCCATAAATCAATTGAATGATCCGCATTCTGCATGGATATATGTTCACTCACAACACTTTATTCTTTGAAAAATTATTATTTACCATTTGAATCTAAGTAAAACAGGATGGTCTCAATCATAAACTACTAAAGAAAAGACTTTTTAAGATGAGTGGCGTGCTTTCTTACTTTAAAGCATAATGGGGAGTGGCAATGCAAATCTAGTAACTTTAGAAATCACTGATTGTGATAGATGTCGTAACTTCGCATTCTACTAGTTCATTGTCTTGTACACTCAAATGAAGTGATGCCCGTGTTAGTACTTTAAGACGGAACATTGTGTCACAACCAATGTGCCTTATGGTTATGTCAAAGTCTTTATGAATCAATCCCAATCGATTCATTGTTGGGGTTAAAATGGATTCAGTAATTCAAGTCCAGTGATTTGCATTTCACTAGATTGACACATTAATTTTCCAAAAATATGCTTCCTTCCATATTTAATATAAATAATTTATAGATGCAATCAACTCCATTCTCAGTTTTCAAAAAAGGAGGTAATAGTTCACGCATGAACATCCTTTGCACTCCTTTAGTACATACAGAGCTTAGACATTGAGTCTTGAGAGATTTAATAAGTGGTTTGGCTTTATTGCGTAACAAAAGTGGGACTAAACTCAAGTACTTTAGAGTGAATATATGTTACGTTTCAGGGGGGTGATGCATTTTTTTCCAGATATATCTCAAGTGCACTAGAGAATTTATGTCTCATGGGAATGACATACTTTTCGTTCCATAAGCGCAGACATTGGATCTAGTTCAATCAAATAATAAATTGGCCAGACAAAGTTCTTTTTGTCATTAAAGTTGATGTCTAAAGTATGACCTTCCTATGAAAATTGGTTGCTACTATGGTACACACATTACATTGTATATACCAACACCTATAACCAGGTGCATTTCTAAATCTTTCATTTATGATGGGAGCTAGAATTACATCTTAGCTTCATCCCATATTCAGCTGATACCTGTACTTTGGTGTCATTACTACTGGGAAAAAAAATACATCATTGTCTCATGATATGTATGTCCCTTTTCACATGCTTTATATGAGTCATTACGTCTAACCCTTATTACTTAGGGGTTCTTTCCATTTTCAATTTTGCTACATTTAGCTTAATTTGAAAAATTTATTTATCTCAATAGGCCAAGAGAATCTCACTACACATGTCAACCAATTACTTTAGGTTGAGTAGATTACTAAAGATAGTTCTCTTGCTGTCATATTTCAACATATACTGGTTCGTTAGTATCATGGATGAAGTAGAGAAATGAAATTTTATGACTCATATCACCTTTTGTGAGTTCTTCCACAAAAATTAGAATACATGTAATTTTATTTTCAACGTATCTTTTGAAAATACCGACTCTTAATAGTCGAGCCAGTGGATTGCATCCCATGGAATATTTCAAATTTGGGAAGAAAATATGAAGTACACAATGATGGTGCTCAAGTAATTCTAAACCCAAATAAATACATGGAATTGAGTTGGTACAACCAATTAAACAAAAGAAACCATTCAACTATAGCCAATATCATATTCAAGAGAACAAAATAACACTAAAGCCAAAACTCTCAAGGATCAACAATCATAATTAAATTGACTATTTATATGATATGGACTTATCTTAAGACAAAGATAGACAAAGCTAGGCATGTTCTAAAAACAAATAAATAAGCCTGGCAAGTATTCAATGTAAAACCCATGCTAGTTACATACCTCATACATTGGTTCCCACATGAACCCAGAATAGCGTTGGTTGTGCACAGTCCAAAACGGAACAGAACATGTCACAACTGGATGGAACAGGCTCGAAACAGAACCGAGTCAGGTGAACCAGGTCGAGTGAACTGGGTAGGAGCGAACCAGATCGGGTGAACCGGGTTGGCCGGGTTGAATCATACCAGAACATGACGAGCTGGAACAGGCCAGAACAGGATAGGACAGGCTGGAACGAACATGCTTTCCTCCACCTCCTCTTTTTCCAAGGAAATATAATCAACCGATGAACCGATCCCATCTAGGTCAGCGGTACAACATCGTGAATGATAACGTGTTGCAGTGGATAATAGGGGAAGATGAAAAACATAGAGAGAAGGATTTCCCATTGATTAACATCAGTCTTAGGCTTAGTCCTATGGGATAGATATTTGGCTGCTAGATTGGCCATCCACGTCAGATAGAGCAACCTCCTAACCCCTATGGGATGGCCAGTCTAGCAGCTAGATTAGCAGTCCACGTCATCTGTGAACGCCGAACCGTTCGGCATTTTTGGTTACTTTTTAAGCGCCGAACCGTTCGGCATTTTTTGTTACTTTTTGAGCGCCGAACCGTTCGGCGTTTAAATCTCAGCCGTTAGATGTTTGTGATTTTTGTAACCATTCAGCGTTTTGGTCACTTTTTGAGAGCCGAACGGTTCAACGTTTCAATCTCGCTGATAGTGCGACTGCGAGCAAATGCTAGGAGAGAGAACTCTTCACTATCACTGTTAACTTTTTTTCAATACTTATTTTTTGATTTGCAACACTATTTGGCCAATCTAGCACTCAAATCTAGCCCATAGGGGTTCGCCTTAGTTACATGGATAAACTATCATTTATATACATTAAAAAAAAAAAAAAAAAAAAAAACTTCCAGCTTGCGAGAGTCAGCTATTTACAATTTTGCTAAGTCTGCTATGTAAGTTTGGAATATGGTTGATACACTAACAGGGGTTAGTCAAATAAGATTTTGAATGACTTATGGGGAGTTCGCAAATCTACTGTTAGTCCATAGAAACTTTTGGAGAGTCTATTAATATCACTTGTTATTGGTTAGAGACTTTTTTCAAGTCATTTAAATTCTCTGAAACTCCATGTTATTGGATTAGGATTTCATAAGAGTTACTCCAACGCTCCTGTTATTCGAAGGAGAATTGAAAGTCATTGATTTGTTGTTTACAGAGATTTGGAGAGACTTTTTCTTAAAAATAGGCATGGTAGAAATCTCTCCTCAAGAGGTGATATTTCTAGAGACTTGAAAATTTGGAGATTTTTTGGTTTTGGGAGTGAACCATTTTTTATCTCCTTGTGCCTTATTACACTTAAGGGCCACTTGGAAAGGGGTAATCAAGACAAAATGTAGAATAATGTGATTTTTTAAATTGGAGAATATATATTTTAAAACCGTGTATGTGAGTCTTTGTGATTTTAAAATATATATTTTAGAAGTTATGATATTTTTTTCCGCATAGAAAATAAAATGTGGGACAACTGGAATAAAGTGAATGAAAATTTAGGCATAGGACATCAGTGCGATTTATTTTGACAATGGACACATATTTCATTAGGTGGTCATGATACTTTTATTATTACTGTATGGATTTAATCAGGGCATATTATACAATTTTATCTCTATAAATCACATAAAATTTCTACAATTCTCATTTTTTTCCCCTGAAAATCTCATTTTTTGTCTCCACAAGTCACAAAGACTCTCTAAAATCCTCTCAGAGAATCACTAGAAATCTCTAAATTTTCAGAGAATCTCTAGAAATCACTCAAACTATGAAAATATATATAAATCTTGTTTGACTACCCCTTGTAAGAGAACAATTTCTTCTTTTAGATTCCTTTTCTAAGAGAAAATACCGGACTTACCTCGAACTTACCTCAAAATTTCCTCACAACTCAAGGTTTTTACATCCTCACATCAAACGAGTGACCTACCTCAAAAATTGTACTCGTGAGTTTTACATGTTAGATCCGCAAAATTAAGGTTAGTCATGTTTATCTGAAGGGATAAGAATATTCAAACCCCTACTGATTTTTGAGAATCTCCTTTTCTGTTTTGACTTCAATTAATCCAAAGATCTTAATATTCTCTAATTAATAGGCCCCTGATGATATCGACCGTTTTTCTTTGACGAGATTTTATAGTTATAATTAAACTCGCCTGAGTTTTGTTTTTGGTCTTTTAGAAGAGATGGAATACAATGTATTTCAATAGTTTTTAGATTGTGAAAAGTTTTTAGATTCCGAGAAAGTTTAGGAAGAGTAGAAAGCCACCTAGTACTATATAATATATAATGCTCTTAGGTTGTGCTTCCTCTGCAATATTCTGCCCTAAAAATTCGGTTAAACTTCAAGCTCAAACTTCTCCAAACACAGTTCGTTGTATAATGGAGGGTGATGAATCCAAACAAAATTTCGGTTTTCTTAGCAAGAAACCTTATGATCCTCCTTCATGGGCTCTTCATCTTAACCCACTCCCTTCTCATGTCTACTCTCTTGCTCATGTAATCTCTTCCTCTCTGTGATTTTAATTTGCTGTTATGTTTTTTAGTTGGTTCACTCATCTCAAAGTTCATTGAACACAATGGGATTTTAACAGTATGTTCTTCTTATTATTATCAGACCCCTACTCCTATCCACAGATTGAATCTTCCCAATCTGCCCAAAGATGCTGAAGTATGGATAAAGGTAATCGGATTCTGCTTTATCTTCAATAAAATGCAACCAATTTGATCAATCTCAACTTCAACTTATTTCACATATCGCCTCTGTTTAAAATAAAAAATAAAATAAAATAATCAATTTTATTAAATTAGATCATACTTGTTGGAGATTCTTCTAAGTTTTTCTTAATACACTGATAATCAATTACTATATATTCAAATTTCCATTTCCATTAAACCATCGAACTGCATAATTTTCCAATTGCAATTTCTTTCAAATTAAAAAATAATTTGATGAGGTGACGTCCTAAGTTTCAGCGCAACAATAACAACCTTTTAGAAGTTTAGAACTCTCCTCGGCCTCCCACCGTGACAACTTATAACAATTGAGCATTATTTAAGAGATTTTTTTTAGAGCAATCTAAACACAACTTTTATACAGGTCACACAGACTGTTAAAATATTGATTTTTTTCCTATCTAATTTTAAAGGTACCATTCAAATCAATGCCCGGGAAGTAAATTTGCATAGGTTTAGCGTTTCGTCAGACTCCCACCGAGAGCACAGTCATCTAATTTATCGTTCTTTTCAATTTAACTGCTCTAATAGAAATATCTCAAATTATTCAGAGAGACGATCTTTCGGGAATGCAGTTGAGTGGTAACAAAGTCAGGAAGCTGGAATTCTTAATGGCAGATGCCGTAGCACAGGGTGCAGACTGCATTATAACCATTGGAGGCATACAAAGTAATCACTGTCGTGCGACTGCTGTGGCTGCTAGGTATTTGAATCTGGATTGCCATCTTATACTCCGTACCTCTCAGGTTAGCCACTGTTCTATTTGCGTTGATTGTCAATTGTTTTTTGCTAAGTTGTTTTGATTAATTTGCCTTAATTCTTATAGGCTATAGTGGACAAAGATCCTGGATTGGTTGGAAACCTTCTTGTTGAACGTTTAGTTGGAGCCAATGTTGAACTTGTCTCAAAGGAAGAATATTCCAGAATTGGAAGTGTGGTTTGTCTTCTCAACTAATTGCTCACTTTCTATTAGTAGATATATGAAAACTAATTTGGTATCTCGTATTGCCAAAATCATGTGAATGCAGCATTTGTTGCTGGATACTGAAATAATTATTACAAGATAGTGAGTGGACAATATTACTGTATGAACTATGAAGTACGGTTGTTGTATTGCCACTTATTTGTTCAGATATTTAGTAGGTTAAAAAAAAACGTATTTGTTGTCCCATATAACTTACCAAATGTGTGTCTTGTGCAGTCAAAATTAACTAATGTACCCGACAATTCAAACAGCACTGCCGCATTGTAGACTAACTTGCTAGGCTGTTGTTCGTTTACTTTCTAATGAGATTGTGCCGTCCTTTTTATGCCCTAGGCTCTTACTGAATTGCTCAAGGAGAGATTGATAAATGAAGGGAGGAGGCCTTATGTAATTCCAGTTGGTGGATCCAACTCCCTGGGAACCTGGTGAGAAATGGTTGCAGATATCTTATTCCCACTTTTTCGTAACATTGTTCTAATGTGTTTGGTATTACATTACATTTCTGGCTTCTCTTCCAGAAGCAGCATCTCTCTCGTTTTCATACAATTTCGTTTTCTTTTACCGGTTAATCTAATATTTAAACTGTGGGGGTCATTAATTCTGGAATCAAAAGAAGTATATTCATGTTTGTTATCTCTTGAGAACAAAAGGTTAGGCAAGTTTTGCAAACTGCACAACTGGCAGTTTAGTCGTTTTTTCCTTTATATTTGGCTCATCAATGTTTTTCCAGTAAGATATCTTGGAGTCGGTATGCTTCTATTGTGAGAACCAAAAAAAGAATCAAGGATACTCTTGTGTTGTATCATAAAGGTTTCTCTTTATAGTCTGGAAGATATATATTATCAGGCATATAAGTTTTATATGCGCTTATTACTTATCTCGGGTAATTTACTGTTATGGGTTCGGTTTTACCTTGCTTGAACTACATTCGTACTGTAAGAGCATCTATTTTATTTTTTTAAAATAATTGAACGACAATGCCGTTCAATTTCTTTTAAATCTACGACAAATCTAATCCTTGGGATCCTTTTGCGCACCAAAACGAAAAAAAAAGGAAGAAGAAAGAAGCTCTCATGTCTCAGTGTTAAATGAATATATATTTGATACTTTTGTGTTGTCATGTCTCAGGGCCTATATCGAAGCAGTTAGGGAGATCGAAGATCAACTTCATATTGGTCAGGGGAAAATGAAATTCGACGACATTGTTGTTGCTTGTGGCAGGTCTTTCTCTTTTCTCTTGTTTTAAACTTCCAAGCTCTTCAACTCATGCGAGCACTCTTTGTTTAGATTTCTTTTGGCATCTGCATGCATAATTTTTTGGCTTTCACTGAGAAAGGGGTGTCATATTGAATAAAATGAATATGATGAAAAGTAGGAATATGCATAATATATGGTTTCTTAATTTGATGTTGCTGGAAACCTTAATTTAGGGGCATATATATGCACACTATACGGATTCATATTTGATGTTGCTGGAAACCTTAATTTTTAGACTGAACTTATTTTTCAAAAATTATAATCATCTGCTTTCAATACCAAACATTCAGGTTCATTTGAAATGCCTGCTTAGGAAAGTTGGGGACCATTTAACTAATTAGCTTTACAATTTTTGTTTCTCTTATTTATGCTAGTGGGGGTACTACCGCTGGTCTGTCATTGGGATCTATGTTGAGTACTTTGAAGGCAAAAGTAAGTGATTATAGTTGGCCTATGCTGCTTAATTCAGTTTTGAACTCTATTAATGGCCTCTTCTTCCTGCAGATTCATTCTTTTGCTGTTTGTGACACCCCAAGTTACTTCTACGACAATGTTCAAAGCCATCTTGATGGACTGGATGCTGGAGTTAACTCACGCGATATAGTCAACATTCAAGATGTGAGCATTTATTTTTTCCAAGTTTGCTCATCAGATTTAATTTTCATTGTATGTTCGGTTGTTAAGATTACTGTTAGTGGATAGTCTACTCTGGTCATACTCGAATAGTTTGTCAGTTTGTTTCTGTTGATACCGTACTTGAATAGATATATGGATTACTAGTCTATTCAATCACTTCCTATGCGTAGCTTTGCTTCGGACCAGTTTAACAGATAAAAAGTAACTCCTTTATCTGTTACACATCTAAACGAAATTAAAGGAGCAAGTAAACTCTATTTTAGGTGGGTTAGGTAGTCAAGTTCCTTTTCTATCTAGACTTACATGTGTGTTTCCCGACCTTTTTCCTTCCAATGCAGTGCTTATGCATAGCATATTTACTTCTACAAGCTGACCTAACTAGTGTTTCGACTTAGTTTCCCTAAAATTTCCTGAATATCAGCGGTGTTATTTATTTTTGGATTCTACATTTGTGGTGTGTAGAAGAGTGTGAACTGCTTTCTATTATTGCAATATAATTTTGTATCAGCAATATAGCATGCATATGCTAACTTATGCCCAAACAAACCCTGGATCTTGAGTTGCATCCATATTCTGAAGATACTTGTTTAGGATGGAGCTGATTGGAGACCGGATTTGCACACTGATCTTCCAATATGTCAATTCCTCCTGTTTTCTTACAATATATATGCCATCTGGTAGAATTTGAAAATATTAATAATTTTCATGCCTACATGTAGTTTTTTTTGTGAAACCTTGATTGTTCATAACTATCAATTACCAACTTGAATAGTTCAATATATAGTTCTGATAGCATGTATCAGGCATTCAATAAATTTTTTTTGTCATCAATCACGCTTCTACAAGAGTATGTTCCCTTGACTTTAGATGAAATTGAATATTAGAATATTAGAATATTATGAGTATGTTATCTATAGCGGGGTTCTCAACAGAGCATATCTAATGTAAGTTATATCTTCACAGGCCAAAGGCTTGGGTTATGCCATAAGCACCTCCGAGGAGCTTACTCTTATCAAAGAAATTGCTGCCGCAACAGGGGTTATCCTTGATCCGGTTTACAGGTGAGATAAACTTCTATTCTCTTGAAACGGTTTTCCATTCTTTCCTCTGAGCTTCCGTCTGTCGTTGTGCTACTTGGATGGTTCTACTAGATTTTTAAGATCCAATCACCAGTGGCTAGTATGGTATACTTCCACAGGCTTATTTGTAAGTTAGACATGCTTGTGGGGTCCACAGGGACTCGTGTGATCTCCTGTTCGTGAAATAACCTAAGGATTAAGCAGTTATTAGACTAGAAATCCTACCAAATAGTAAAGGCGGTAATTATTTGATGCCGCAGATACTCTTACTTGCGCTTCCATTATCAGAAGTAACACATATTCTGTATTCCTAAATTCAATGGATTTTGGTTGACATGATTTTTGTGATATCTAGAGTTCAGTTGACCAACTGTGAGCCCTAAAATCTTCTAACCTAGTGAATCATCCACTTGAATCGTACTAGCATCTGGACATTTTCTTATAGCAAGTTAAAAATCCATTCTCACTTCCTTTTGCACGATAAATCGCTACTCACGAGGTGTGAGCTAACTTCATGTGGTTAATGTCCCAATGATAGAGTTGTTTATTTAAATAAGAGATCATGAAATACAAGTAATATCAGTGTAACCAAATCTCCTCTCTTTCTGTAGTGGGAAGGCTGTTATTCGTATGTTAAAGGACATTGCTGAGAATCCAGGAAAGTGGGAAGGGAGAAAGATTCTGTTTATACACACAGGCGGGCTCCTTGGTTTGTATGATAAAGCAGAACAAATGGTGCAGACTATGGGGAAATGGCGGCAAATGGCTATTGGTGAAAGTGTTCCTCGTACAGACGGTATTGGGAAAATGTTCTAAACAGAGAAACACAGGCAACTTAGGACAGACGAATAAAACCCCTCTTTGATGAGTGATAGTGATAGTTGGCCTAAATATGATTTATTTTTATCGAACAATTGCAAATAAGGTTTGAACATTGACACATTGCAGGTAGTGTTACACATTGTTGAATGTTTCTACTAGTATTTTTTATTGATGATCACTTGACAGTCTAGTCTCCTTTTATGATGCATTTGTAGAACGTCAAAAAGATGGCTGATCTGTGATTCTGCTTCATTGCCTGATTTTTAACTTTAATAAGCTTGGCTGGACTGGAGGAGCTTCCCATTGGAGTTCTTAATAAACGTGGGAGTCACAAAACAAATTGATCTCATTGGTTGGCCAATACCATCCGTGAACTAATTCATAAATTTATTTTCTTTTTTATATTGAAATCTAAAATAGGTAACGAGTATATATTCTGTCCGGAAATTTAGTGATATCAAAACGGAAAACTAGCAATTAGGAGATTTTTTTTGAAAATCACAGTACCATTAGTAACTTCAAAGTTTGAACTTAAACTCTCAGATTTAATTTGACTCTCAAATATGATTAACAAGAGCTTTGAGGGTTTCCTGTTCATTCTTAGAAACCCTGCATATGGTTGCTTCAAGATTTCACTTAACTCTGACTAAGAGCAACCACATCGTTGGAGTAAAACTAAAAATTTAGTCGCAAAACCAATCTCTACGGGGCGGAATAAAGACCAAATCTCAGACTAAAACTAAAAACCAGAGTAAATTTAGTCTTTGGTTTAGTCTTTGATCGGGCGAAGAATGAAGGTTACGCCTGGTGGGGCGTAGTTCGAAGTTACGCCTGATGACGGGGTGCCGAAAAAATGTTCCGCTTGATGGTGGGGCGTAACTTTGAGTTACGCCCCAATTAAAAAAATAAAAATAAAAATGAAATGGGGCGTAGTTCAACCCTTGCGCTTGATGGGGCGTAGCCATAGTGTTGCGCCTCATAAAAAAAAATTAGTTTTTAGTCGCTGTCCGTAGCGTCGCAGCACAGACTAAACCCAAATTTTCAATTTTTTTTGCTCTTTGGTCTTTGGTTTATGGTCGCACCAATGCAGTTGCTCTAAGCCACGATAAAAACATAGCCATTGAGTGATGAAATCTTGAGGATTGAACAATATAAAAATGGGGAGGGATCCGGTCACAGGGTTAGTATGACAGAGTCTGTCACAGCCCCTTATGACCATTGGATATTGGCAATTTTGATGGCTGTGTGTATTTTTAAAACACGCGGGTCTCATTTATCGATCCAGACCCGGTTAACACAATAGTCTTAATTTCTGTTCACATTCTCCCTCATTTATCGATCCATTTCTCTGTTCACACAATCGTCAATTAGCTTCTTAGATTCCAGTAATCTCAATCCCGAATTATTGGGTTTCATATGGAAATCCTTAATCTGGGTTTCGTCAAACTTAGAATCTTTTGTAGCAATTTATATTCGCTCATTCAATTACAGGTCTCCGACATGATTAATTTGGTATTATTCAGGTAGCCAATATGAGGCATAATATGTTGTTTAGAAGGTTCATAGGGAATCTTACACACAAAGGACTAGGAAGTCTCCCAAAGCCAATAGAAATGCATGCTCATGATCCTTATGGTTGTAAAATGTTGGGATGACTACATCAGATCTGGTTTTATAAACGTCTGGTTGATAAGATACATACATTTTGGTTGTTTGACGATGATATTGAACGTTTCCAAATTTTAATTAGCTTAAGTTGTTAGTTGAATTTGGTTTCAGGTAGGGGTGGGACTTGGGTTGGGTCAACCCACCCAACCCATGCCCAACCCGAACGTTGGGCGGACATGGGCAACGTATTTCAAAACTTTGGGCAAGTTTGGGCCTAAATTTTATGAACCCGAGTTAAATTTGGGCAAGCATGGGCACAAATATTTCTAACCCAAACAACCCGCCCAACCCGAAGAACTATATATAAGACATTTTTTATAATTAGTATTATCATCTATTTAGAGAAATTTTAGATATTATCTTCAAATCTATTAATGAAAATATAAAGTATATTTATCTCATTAATCATTCGATATGAAAAGAGTTTATATTATTGTAAATAATCATCAGTTATTTGGAAATTTAAAATGAATGGAGCAATTAAATCTTATTATTACTAAATTTATTATTATCACATTAACAAACTTGTATGTCTAGTGGAACTTGGGCCAACCCGAGGAACACGAGGATCATAACTTGGGCGGACTTGGGCAACACCTCAATGGGTTCCACGGGTTCGATGGGCAATCTGGGCATAGAATTCCTAGCTCGGGTCTGCCTCGGCCAAGCCTTCTAACCCGCCCAACCAACCCAAGTCACACGCCTAGTTTCAGGTATCAATTCAAGCAGATAAATATCCAAGCTGCAGTTTTGAAACCCAATAATTTAATCCTGAATTCAACACCCTAAAAAGAAAAATGTTTAAAATCTATATACAAATTTTGGTTTACAATCAGTTCCGAGGTTGAAAGCTTTTCTCAGAAAAATTAATGATAGGATTTTTTAGATTTGTTTTATTGCATCTAAGCAGACAGAGAGTATCGAGAGAAGGAAGGAGGAGAATCGTTGGTTAGAGAGTGTGTGTGAACGGAGAAATGGAATTTATAACTGTGTTAACCGGGTTTGGATCAATAAATAAGACCCGCGTGTTTTAGAAATACATCACAGCCATTAAAATTGGTAATATCCAATGGTCGTAAGGGGCTGTGACAAGCTCTGTCAAACCAACTCTGTGACCCGATCTTTCCCCTATAAAAATACTCCCCCCGTCTTAAAATAAGTGTCATAATTGACTTTGTCAAAATAATAAGGATTTCCTATAAAAAGTCTTGACTAACCTATTTAATTTTAACTTATTACCAAAATTAATAACTACTCATAAATATTTTTATTTAAAAAAGGAATGACAATTAATATGAAAAAATATTAAATGAATTTTTCTCTTATATATGGTGATGATATTTATGATTTGGAATTAAGTTTATATTAAAAATGATTTTGTAATTATAAAAAATAAAGGGTATATTTGATAGTTTAAGGGAAAATTATGTCTATAAACAGAGCGGGCAGATAAAAAAAGACAGACCAAAGTAGAAATTAGGACAGATAAAAAAAGACAGAGGGAGTATTGTGGAATTTTTCAGAACTGAGGCTTTGATATTTCATTACTCAAGGAAGACAAGGGGTGGAGCCAAGAAATATTGGTTGGGGGACAAATGTATGCGGCCGAAGGCCGCCCGAAATTTTTGGACGTTTTTGTTATTAGATTTCCGATATCATCACTAAATTTGATACCTATAAGCAAATTTTAATACCAATCACATCTACCACTATCTTCTGTGAGACAATTTGTAAGACTTGTGTTTGTAAATTTACAATCTAGGCTTATATTACTTCATTTTGTTTAAACCTAAGAGCAACCACAGTGGTCAACCAAAACCAAATATTTGGTCGAGAATTCAAACGCTACGGAGAGGAGTAAAGACAAAAAACCATAATAAAACCAAAAACCAAACCATATTTGGTCTTTAGTTTGGTTTTGGTCTGGCGTAATTTAACACTACGCCCGGCGTGAGACGCAAATATTATTTACGTTTCGAGTGGGGTGGAATTTTAATTTGCGTTTGGGAGTGAGACCCAACTAGAAGTTACATCTGTTTGAAGCATAATTTTAATCTACGCCCGACGGGACATAGTTTGCATTTACGTCTGGTTCCAGGCGGTAAGTTTAAATTGCGCCTCGTCCAGGCGCAGTTTAAAGTCTTGTCTGATCAGGCGTGATTTTAAATTCCGTCCGACCACGGGCACAACTCTTAATTACGCCTGTTACTACATGGGGCGTTATTTAAATCTACGCCCCAACTTGTTTGAGAGCATTGAATTTTTCATACGCTATGTTTATGTGGGACTAATGGTTGTGATTGGGTCGAGCTAATCCTCGATAATACGCACACCATGATTAAAATAGTTTGATGTTTACCACTGCTTCTTAGTTAATTAGTTACTATTAACTAAGTGACGTGCAGAAGCACCAAAGAAGATTTCATATTGAAACCACTGTCATTTGGGGTTATGGTTTTAGTTAATTACTAGCATGCTGCATGCAACCCGTATTAACCAGTGCTACGCCTAGTTGTGACGTGGAAGGGGCCACGCCTAAGATGCATCTAAGTATTGGGGCGCAATTTCTGATTGCGCCCCATCAGGCGTAATTTGTGATTCCGCCTGTAGATCAGGCGGTTGTATATATTGTGCTCCGCATCAAACGCAAATTTAAATTGCACCCGACATCAGGCGTTAGTTAAAATTACGTCCATCCCAAACGCATTTTATACCTACGCCCCATGTCAGACAAACCTTCGTACATCCGCGCCACCAAATTTACTCCTCCACCGTAACGTCTCACCACAGACTAAACCCATTTCTTTTATTTTTTTTTGGTTTTTAGTCTTTAGTTATAGTCACCCCGCTGCAGTTGCTCTAAGGGGGGACAAATCTCAAAAACACTTAAAAACCAAAGGCCAATTATATGATTTTGGGATTCTAAGGAGGACAACTGTCCTCTCTAGTCCTAAGATGGCTCCGCCCCTAAGGAAGGCTATAGAATTTAGTTAATGAATATAAAAATCCTAATATTTTTAACAAAGAAGCCGATACGTTAAGCACAACTAATAAGGCAGATGATGGGTTTGGTGTGATGCGAAGATCTTCAAAGTTGAAACTAAAGCAGGGAAAGGAACCAAGAAGAAAGGAAGAAAAGGTTTTTCATGGTTGTAACATTTTTGTTCGTTTTGTTAAAACAACAACACTAGTATTCGTTTTATAAATAAATTTGTTGTTCTACTCATTGGATTTTATTTGCTCTTTTTAGTAAGTGATTATTTTGATTTTGGAGCATAACTTATTTTGATCGTCTTCAACAATCTCCATCGAATCAGAAACCATCTAGTTAAGTTAAATTGGAATTAATAGATGCCTCTTTACATAAACCCTTTTATCTAGCTAGTATTGCTATGTTAACAAGAAATTCTACAGGGTCTTATATTGCATGAAAAGGAGTTCTTAGAAGAGTGATTCATGTTCATCAAGCAGAAAGTTGGGCCTTATTAGAAGCTATACAATGGGTAATGCATCACAACTGGAAAAAGGTCATCTTTGAGTCTGACTCTAAAAATGTAATATCGGCTGTCAATAAAGGCTTACTTCCTTCCTGAAAATCTTCTCCTTTGTTAAATAAGTGTGTTCAACTTTGTAAAAATCACAGTAACTGGTCTTGTGTTTATGTTCCTAGAGCTTGTAATAAGGTGGCAGATTGCTTAGCCAAATCTATCCTTAAAAGTTGTAATCCTGGAGAATGGTGGCAAGTTCCATCATCTGTTCTAAATGTACAACTAACTACTGATGTATCATTTATCTAATGTTAAATATATTTCTCTTTGTCAAAAATAAATAAATTTGGAATTAATACAGTGGACTAATTATTGTTCATCACGTCTTCTTTGCTAGGAAAAACACGATTGATTTGCAATATTGTATTTTCCGAATTTACTAAAATCATCTTGATTAATTTTTATTATAGATTGTTATAGTAACTATTTTCCATTTTGATTTACCTATTTTCTGTTTTCATATCCTATATTTTAGGAACCTGGCTTGATTGGGGTATACCCAAATTAATTGGGGTATACACAATAAGACAAAATCAGGTCATTATGAAGTAAAGCCAAGCCACCCCTTAACCTAGATTTTTTTTCATGGCTAAAATGCCCCTCACAATGATTAACTCTAATTTAACTAAAATGATTAGATTAGTTAGTTGATTTAGTTATAAGTTGGGTTTTAGAAATCATTTAGAGAGAGAATTAGTATGAAGTAGTAGAGGAGGTTTTAGGGTTTTTGTGAAATTTGTGATATGAGTGAAATGAGTGATTCAAATCCTGATTTTGAAGTGGGGGAGCCTTCTAACTTTCCTCCCACAGATGAGTACTTGTATGATGATCTACCAGGCCATGATCGAATAGATTATTTGCATGATCCTCACTTTTATTTTCCTCAAACTCAAGATGGGTATGGAAGTGATGAATGTCTTGAGCCAGACGTAGAGTCCAATGACCAAGAAGAAGATAATGGAGCTGCAATTAATCAGGTAGACAACCTAGGTGGTGAAGATTGTGATTTTTCCATGCAAATGATCTATATTTATTTTATTTTTTCAATTATACTGTACAGGGTCGATGAATGTCGATCATGCCGACCTTAGTAGCCAGCGTGGTTCTACTTTGCATAACTTGCCGACTATTCATGAGCAGTACCACGCCGGCAGTGTAGAAAATTTTAACCTTGCCGACTTCTATTTTTCGAAACACAGGAGCCGTTACTTGAGAATGCTTACGCCGGCATTTTCAAGTTTTCATACCTTGCCGGCTGTTTTCATGTCGGCAATGTTTATATTCTCTCACATGCCGGCTGTTTATAGCCGACAGTGTTTTATATATAGACCCTGCCGACTGTGGTAATACAAACTGACTTGAAAATGCTCAAGCCGGCATTTTCAAGTTTTCCAACATTTCCGGCTGTTGTCATGTCGGCAATGTTAATTTTTTATTACGTGCTGGCTATTTCTAGCTGACAGTGTTTTATATGTATACCTTGCCGACTTTGGTAATACATATCAACTAAACTTTTGATATTTTATAGATTGTGGCATTGGTACCTATGCCGGATCAGCCTCAAGCTCATAAAATTAGGGGTCCCGATACTTCTGAACATTATGCTAATGATTTGGAATGGAAGTAAAAAGACGACGCGGTCAAGTGGGTTATTGAGAAAGCAAAAGAGAAGATGTGCGTTCTAGTGAAAAACACCCAACAAAAATCTACGCGGTTTGAAAATGGTATGCGAATGTTATGCATCGCCGGACGAAAGTCACAAGAGAAAGGGTTATGTGTATGATAAGAAGACAACTAGGGTGTACAAAACGAAGTCAAAGAAGTGTGGATGCCCATTCAAGATTATTTTTGGGAGGAACCAAGAAATCGATAACATGTGGAGAATGACTAGAGTTGATGTTGGTTGGCATAACCATAAAGATCCGGAAACTCTTGTTGGGCATTGTCAAGTTTTCAAGTTGAAACCCCACGAGTTTGAACAAGTAAGAAGAAGTTGGGGAATTAAACCAAGCAAGCTCCTTCGTAAGTTCAAGAAGGACGACCCGCATAACATCTCTTCATTGTCTACAATTTATGCGGCCAAGGCAACCATTAAAAGAATTGAATGGGATGGAAGAAAGGTGATGGAAGAATCACAATAGTTAATACACAAATACAACTACACGGTGAGACACCATGAGTCATCAGAGGGGAAGGTGGATCGTATTTTTCTTGCGCACCCCGATATGATTCAATTGGCATGTTGCTTTTACCAAGTTTTGTTCATGGATTGTACTTATAAGACGAATAGGTACAACATGCCTTTGTTAAAAATTATAGGACAAACCTCGGATAAGCAATCGTTCATGGTGGCGTGGTGTTTTATGGATCGTGAGAAGGATGATAGCTATATTTGGGCATTGGAAACTTTGAAGCTTCTCTACCACGAAGACGAAACTCCGGGGGTTATAGTCACCGACAATGAGCAAGCAATAATGAACGCCGTGAGGATAGTCTTTCCCAATGCACAAAATTTCCTTTGCACTTGGAATATACAATACAATCTTAGAAAGAATTGTAGAAGTCATATCCAAAAGCCAAAGGCAAAGAAAGGTACTAAACGTGAAAAGGAGGAAGATGAACGGCTTAGTAAACTAACTAAAGAAGAGAGAGAGGAAGAGAAGAAGAAAGAAGATGAAGAATGGAAAGAAGGTGAGATCAAGTTTGGGTTATTCATGAAAGTGTGGGATAAGTTGTATTGGTCGATGAGTGTGGCAATATATGAGATAAACTTGAAGGAGTTCGAGAATGATTGGGGCACTAATTACCCCAAAGTAGTGGAATATTGCAAGAGACAATGGTTGACGCCACACAAAGATAGGTTTGTGTATGCATTTACATACGACTATAAACATTTCAAACTTGAGTCCACAAGTATGGTAGAGCAATCTCATGTGAGACTAAAAGGTCTACTTTTCACGAGTCAAAATGGGATTGTGACGGTCCAACATGCTATCCATGAGTACACTAATAATGATATCGACAAGATAAAAAAATAATTCCAAGAAAGTAGCTTTCGGAAGTTGAAGGAGTTTAAGGAGGATGATTGGTTTCTTGTTGGTATACATAGAAACTTCTCGTATTGGGCAATACGTTTCATGATGAAACATCTCGCATTGTATAAAAAGTATGATGACCCGAGCACTCCTTGTAAGTGTAGGATAATGAAGGCTATCGGACTTCCATGTCATCATATGCTTGGTAGGTATAAAACTCACATTCCTCTTGATGATATCGATCCTTATTGGAAGCAATTATCTTTCAAACCGGATCCAAGAGAAGATCCCGGTGAAGAGTTTGGCGACATGGAACTTGGGATAATAATCATCGACAAGTACCCCAAGATAAATAAGTTGGACAAACAAACTATAAAGCACAAGTTGATGCCGATTGTTTACCCTTTTATGGAAGAACTTGAAGAACTGGGGAAACAAGATCCAATGGGTAGACCACCTACCACAAAGACGAAGGCGGAAGAAAGAGAATAAATCAAAGAGTTTTAGTATAAATAGTGATCAATCCAAAATGGAAAACATTAAAGAGCATTTGAGTACAAAGTGCGATCCATCCGGACATGTTTATACCGAGGCGCAATACAAGGAGGAGCCCGCTAAAAATAAAAGAGGTCGTCCAAGGAAGGATTCAACTACACCAATGGTCTCTAACTTGAATAAAAATGGCACTCTACCTCTTGAGAGTCAAGCAAATGTGGAATTTGTTGGAAAGAAAAGGGGTCGGCCAAAGAAGGATTTAACTACACCAACGGTCTCTAACTTGAATACAAATGGAACTCTACCTCTTGAGAGTCAAGCAAGACAAAGAGATGTTGCAAAGAAAAAGGGTAGTCCAAATAAGGTAGTACAACCGGTGTTGCAAAAGTATCGCAATCAACTCCCTATAATTATTCAAGATTTTGTGATTAGTACCGACGATGTTCCGAAAGATGGAAATTGTGGGTTTCACATTATCTCGCAACAATTGGGACACCTAAGTGGAGCGGTTGAGGAGAATCTCACCCAATGCCAATACATTAGAAAGAAGATGGCCGCTCGACTAGAAAATGACAAGGAGTTCCATATCTCAATGATGCTAGAAGGTTCCATTAAGGAGAAAGAAGCAACTTTCAAATGTTTGCTAACTAGTGTTAAAGGCCCGGAGGGAAATGCACCGATCAAATGGGAGCATTGGTTGAGAATGCCGGAGTATGGCCATCTATTGGCGGATACGTGGAATTGCGTGGTATATTTTTTTAGTGAGGGACTATCTATAGGATTTGCACCGAAACATGCGGTTTGCGTGGACCAACTCAAGCATAAAAGAATTTTCATTGCTTTGGTGGATAAAAATCATTTTATTGGTCTACAACTCAATAAGGAATGTCCATTACCTCCTCTATGTAGGTTTAGCTTTTGGGAGAAGTTCACAAACAACAAGAGCAGGGAATAGATGGAAATTTATGAGGACAACATGGCCCTTTGGAATGTTATAGATGAGTCTAGGGAATGTCCCATATATTTGACTAAAGGAGGTTCAATAGATTTGAATGAACTCCCTCCAATAGATTTGAGTGAGGAGTGATTATGATTAGGGAATAAGGAAGCTTTTTGTGTAGTGTACAATGGAGTACTAGACAAAACATTCGTACTTTTTGGAGTACTTTTGTAATCGCATGCGTGTTTTGTGTAATATACTTTGGAGTGCTACTAATGAATGAAATGGATGTGTTTTTTTGGGTGTATTCTCATTTGGTCGGCATCATATTTATTACAACACCCTGCCGGCTCTCGAAGGGTCGGCACGGTATTATTTCGTCAGACTGCCGGCCGCAATGCATGACAGTACAGGAAAAAACTGCCTGATATGGCCGGCAAGGTATGGCTTTTTCCAGACTTCCGGCGTTTAAGACGCCGATAATGTTTATGAAATTTACCATGCCGGCTAAGAAATCCCTTAAAAATATTGTTCATGGATGTTTTTTTCTATCAAGCCGGCGAGGCCCTGGTTTTGACAGGTTGCCGGCTTTTACTGCGCCGGCATTGTTTTTGAGGAGAACAATGCCGGCTAAGAACTCACTCAAAAATTATTCATGAATGTTATTTTCTATCAAGACGGCAAGGTGTATTATAATATCCATGCCGACAAAACACCGTCGGAAAGCTTTTAATTTAGGATAATGCCGACTATTAGGCTGCCGGCAAGCTTATAGTTTAGGACAATGCCGACTATACATCGGATACAAACCTTAATTAAAGCATACAAACGTTAAAAACTTAACCCTAACATATTTGGGACATATATAATATCTTTTTCCGGCACACAATTTCTTAGGAGAGGTAATTAGCTTCATCTTACCGTCGCAACATGGATATGTGCATGGTAAAAGTTTGATTTTATCAACTTCATCTTCATACGGAGCTAGACGCTCATCTATCCAATAGAAAAACCCACAACAAGTGCATTTTGAAGCATATAGCTGATATACACCTCCTATTGTAGCTTTCATGAGATATAAAAATCCCTTAGAGCAACCACAGGGGCAGACTAAAACTAAAATTATGGAGTAAAAACCAGACGCAGTGGAGAGGGAGTAAAGATCAAAGACCAGATTAAAATCAAATACTAGAGTATATTTGGTCTTTGGTTTGGTTTTAATCGAGCGTAGATTAAAGTTGCGCCTGATGGGGAGAAGATTGAAGTTTCACCTGATGATGGGTAGCAGATTAAAGTTACGCCTAATGGTGCCCGAATTTAAAAAAAAAAGAAAAAAAAGAAATGGGGCGTAAATAATAAGTACGCCTTACGCCCGAATTAATTAAAAAAATGGGGTACAACTTTAAAGTTCGCCTGATTGGAGCGCAACTTTAAAGTTGCGCCTGATGAAATTTGGTTTGGTTTTAGTCCTTGCCCCGCAGCGTCGCAGCACGGAGTAAATCAATTTTTTTTGGTCTTTAGTTTTAGTCGTATGATTGCAGTTGCTCTTACAACCTTCAATAATGCATTTGCTTCCTTCAAAGGGACAATCATTTGCAAAATGACCACTTAGTGTACAAAGACTACAAATATTTGGTGGTGAAACTTCCATTCTTTATGCAAGGTTGAAGATGAAGTTGGGAATGCTTTTATAATAACAACATACCTAATATCTTGATTTTGAAATTTCTAGCCGTTGAGCATTCAATGGATTGTACTTTGTACCTAAAAGGTGCAACTAACATTTCGGTCAGCAAGGTAGAGATTTCGCACCATGTCGGCCTCAAGTACTTTGTATAAAACTACATAAACAAAATAATAACTTCTAAAGCAACTAAAACTGAAAATTAAAATAAGTTTAACAGGTCTAAAACCACAATCTAAAAGTTCAAAACATAATGTAGTTTAAGAATCTAAGTTTCTAAAGCAAGTAAAACATAATAAAGTTTAAGAATTTCAAGGGTCCTTCTCATTGTTGTTATCTTCCTCCCCATCACTAGCTTTTTCACCGGCATCAACTTTTGCTTTTTCCTTCCCCTTCACTGGACTTATGTAGTCACCATCCTTATCGTAATAGGGGTTCACTCCATAAAAGTCACATGCCCTGAAAAAAGTTCTTAGATCAACCTCCTCTTTTTCCTCCTTTGATGATGTGCATTCTTCATAGTTGATGGGATTGCTAGGACTGTTTATAAACCTTAGAAATTCTTCTGGATTTTCCTTACCCATCAAACATAACTTTCTAAACGGGCAATTCTCTTCAGTTTCATCTTTAGGATCTTCTAAATTGGGATAAATTGTGTCCAAAAATTCAAATAGCTCTTCTGCATTGTTAACAAGACAAGGTAAATCTTCTTTTGTTTCCTCTGGGAAACTAAACAATGCACTAAGATATATGAAAACAAACAACATAACACTGTTGAACTCAAGATATTGGTCGATTCATGATTTGAGTGAATACAATTTTCTTTTCCCTTCCACTTTTAGGTATGAGCAATTAATTACTGTTCATACCTAAAAGCGGGAGAGAGATGAATATTGTTACACATTTTGGTCATCCACTGGCCGGCAAGCCGATAAACTAAACAGTGCCGACCACCATATAGTCGGCAAGGTGTTAACCAACTACACTGCCGACTACATTAAAGTCGGAAAGGTGTTAACCAACTACCTTGCCGACAAAAAAACAGCCGGAATGGTCCTATTTATGAAAGATTCCGACTAATAACTTAGGAAATTAAGGTTTTTGTGGCCTAACGTCGGCATGGTAAAAGTCTAAAACCACGTCGACCAAATATAATCCGGCATGGTTGGTTATTATACCCTGCCGGCCCTGGTTATTGTCCAACAGTCTCCATGGCTCTGATGAAAAGTCGGAGGGTTACTCATCCTGAGACCATGCCGGCTTTTTCAAAATACCAATGGTCGGTGTGTTGTTCAACTATCGACCTTGCCGACCAAAAACCTGAAAATCATAATTTTCGATTTCTAACCTAATCTAACAATCATATAAAACAAAATAATAATGGGTTTGAGTTTATAAATCACTTACAATCTTCTTTTCGCCTGTAGAGGTTTCTTTTCAGCATCTTCAAGGATTGCATTCTTGGGTTTACTCGTTCCAACCTTTCCCTTACCTTTTCCCTCTGATTTGGATCTTTTCATGTTACTAGTTGAATCTCTCTTGCTGCTGGATTGTTTAGAATCAATCATTTTTTGTAGAAAATCAAAATTGAAAATTTTGGTTGATTTTAGGGTTTTGGAATGAAAGAGAAGATGAGAGGGATTAGAGAAGAAGGATTAGAGGAAGATTAATCAGTTTTTAGTTTTTAAGTTTAGGGTTTAGTTTTAGGTTAATTAGTGTAGGGGTATTAAAGTAACTTTAACACATTTTGGCCTCCCCTTAGTAAGGGCACATGTCCATTTAAATTTGGGTATACCCCAATTAATATGGGTATACCCCAATCAAAGCCAGGTTTTTTCATACAAAAACCTTAAAAAGAAGAAAATAGAACAATATAGAATGTTTGAAAATGCATAATGATGTAGTTACCTTTAAGAGAATTGAAATCCAGAAAACTCTCTTTGATTTCTTTCTTGATCTTTTCTCCGCTCCTCCTGAACCTTATTCACATAATCAAGCTCTATTTCAACACATTCAGCCTTGTATTTCCTTAGAAGATAATTGCACCCTTAGCTCTATCCCCTCGGCTGAGGAAATATGGACAGTTATAAAGAACCTAAAACCAAATAAATCCCCAGGACCTGATGGTTTTCCTACTAGCTTCTTTAAAATGAACTGGGAAACAGTGGGAGACCAAGTTATTTCCACAATTCAACTATTTTTCAAAAATGGAGAGCTCCACCCAGATCTTAATAAAACCTTTCTATTTCTTATTCCCAAAACTAGACACCCTAAGGACCCTAGTAATTTTAGACCAATATGGCTTTGTAACACCATTTACAAAATTATAGCTAAAATTCTAGCTAATAGAATGAAACCCTTCCTAAATTCTTTCATATCTCCTTTCCAAGCTGCTTTTCTTTCAAAAAGGCAGATTTTTGACAATATAGTGATAGCCCAAGAACTTATTCATTCTTTTAAAAAGAAAAAAAGTAAAACATGCTGGTCTAGGAATTAAGATCGACATGTCCAAGGCTTTTGATAGAGTGAACTGGGAATTTTTACTTTCAGCCATGAAAGCTTTTGGATTTGATAATAAATTTTGCAACTTAATCCATCAATGTATTTCCACTTCTTCTATTGTTGTCTTACTTAATGGTAGTCCAGGGGCCTTCTTTAAACCAACTAGAGGCCTTTGAAAAGGGGACCCTCTTTCCCCATACCTTTTTATTATCTGCATGGAAATATTTTCTAGACTCCTTTTATCTAGTGAAGAAGAGAAACTAATCAATGGTATCAAGATAACACCTAAGAATAGCCCAATTTCTCATCCTTTCTTTGCAGATGATTGCCTTCTTTTTATTAGGGCTGTCCTTAAGGAATGTCATAATGTCTTGCAACTTATAGAAATTTTTAGTAAAGCTTCAGGACAGGTAATCAACTTTGAAAAATCAGGAGTTTTTTTTAGAAAAAAAGTTCAACCTAAACACCAAAGGATGATTAGCAAACTTCTTAAAATTAAGAAAATAGACCTAAAAGACACTTACTTAGGAAATCCTCTTTTCATAGATAAAGCTAAAATTAAACTCTTTGAAGGAATAATAGAGAAGATGAATCAAAAAATTCAAGGTTGGATAGGAAAAACCTTAGCCCAGGCCAGCAAAATGGTCCTTAATAAAGCTACATTAGCAAGTATGGCTAGCTACCAAATGAGCTGTTTCATTCTTCCTAAGAAAATAACTAAGAAAATGGATGCTCTTCAAAGAGATTTCTGGTGGAGCAAAGAAACAAACTACAAAGGTTATTACCCTAGATCTTATTCTTGTCTCTGTAAACCTTTAAGTAAAGGGGGCTAGGTTTTAGAAATGCCCACAAATTCAATCTTGCCATGAATTCTAAACTTGCTTGGAGGCTTTTAAGTGAGCCTGAAGCTCTTTGGGTGTCTCAGCTTAAACCTAGATATTTCAGGAAAACTTCTGCTTTTAAAGCAAAAAACCCAACTAATAGTTCTTGGATTTGGAAATGTATAAGTCAAGGTGTTAAGCTAGTAGAACAAAACTCCATTTGGGAAGTTGGAGATGGAACTAAGATTAATATTTGGGAAGATAATTGGGTCCCTCAATTGAATGGGAACCTCAGTCTGTTCAAAACTACAACTAACTCCTCATTAATCCTTGTGAAAGATCTTATTGATCCTATCTCAAAAAAGTGGAATTCCTCCTTAGTTCATGAGGTATTCCCTAGTCGTATAGCTAGTCAAATTTGTAACATTAGAATTACCTTAGATAAAAACTTAAATGCCAAGCCAGACACCCTTAGATGGATCCTTACTAACTCAGGGAAATTCACAGTTAAATCCATGTACAACAAACTGAATGCAAGAATTATGAATCATTATAATTTAAGACAATCTGACTCTTTTTGGAAAGGTCTGTGGAACTTAAATACCTCTCAAAGAATTAAAAAATTTATTTGGAAGTGCTTGCAAAATGCAGTTTCTACTAATCTTAAATTATCTAGATTCATGCAGGATGTATCTCCTAACTGCACTTTTGTGTGTGATGAAAATGAAACAATACAACATCTCTTATTCCAATGTCCTTACGCCAAATATGTTTGGGCATCTGAACCTTCTCCATTAGACATAAACTTTGATATATCCATAAAGTTCTTAGACACCTGCAAAGATTGGTTAGGAAATGACAAACCAATTGTTCCTCTAGAAATCATTTTGACAAAAGTCTGGTTCATATGGAAATAAAGATGTAACATGTCATTTGAAAAGAAAGAACAAACTCATACTCAACTAGCCTTAGAAATACAAAGACATTTGAGCTTCTGGTATAAAGATTCTTTTCAGACTAAAGATACGTTTATTATCTTAAAGGAAAAACCTAGATGGTTAGCTCCTAGATATGCAGAAAAAAAAGCTTAACATAGATGCAGCATGGATTTCAGCGAATGAACCAGCATGCTTTTCTTTAATTCTCAGAAATGATGCAGGGAACTTCGATCAGGGCAGAGCAGGACCCATCTCAGCCACATCTCCAGAGGAAGCAGAAGCTTTAGGTCTCTTAAAAGCAGCAGAATGGGCAGTGAAGGAAGGAATAACAAATTTCAGTGTTGAAGGTGACTGCAAAAATCTCTTTGACTATCTGAACGGGAAACCTTCTCAAATCACTTGGCAAAATCAGAAGATAATGGATGAAGCAAAGAGAGAATTTAATCTATGTAACAACTTTTTGTTTTTTTTTTATGTTCCTAGACTAGATTAGCAAACAATGTTGCCGACATACTGGCTAAAGAGGCAAAACATTTTAGTTCTTTTGTTGACTGGAGGAATGTTCCTCCGGTTTTCATTGTGCAGGCCTTAGAAGTAGATAAATCTAATGTTAGAGTTGATTCCCTTCGCTCAACATTAGATGGCTCTACTAACTTCCTAAATTAGTTTGTTGGAATGCATTTTAACTTACAAAAAAAAAAAAAAAAAACAAGGTTTAGGAAAGTTTTTTTATATATTTTAACTGATTGACGGCATGCGTAGATCAACCCATAAAATCAATTTATTTTGTGCACACATTTTAAATAAGCGTGCACAGAATTGGACTCACACAAAAACAAAGAAGTCAAACGATCTCACTAGAAATACTACGTGTCCCCTTTTGAGGTCTACCTACGTACCCCACCACGACTTTAGCTGAGTTGTACGTTCTAGCTTTTCTTATTCCTGCTGCACATCATCGAGTCAGTTGTCGGTTTACGAGCGACTTACTCTCTCCTGCATCGTGTCAATTCATACCTGCTACGTGCCCAGACATTACTGCTTCACCTTCTCCGTTCTTCCTCATAAGTGCTTTTAAAAAGAAGCAACCCGAACACTAGAGTCACTTTCTTTCTCCCTCTATAGAGTATAGTCTAAAACTTTGAAAGGTTACAGAGTTCAGAAAACGGTTGAAACTAACAATGGTGATCTCCACAACGACGATTTCACATGCTGAAGAATCAGTAAACAGCACATTTGCATCAAGGTATGTTAGAACTTCTCTTCCAAAATTTAAAATGGCGGAAAAGTCGATACCTAAAGATGCAGCATATCAGATCATTAGTGATGAGTTGATGTTGGATGGTAATCCTAGACTGAATCTTGCTTCATTTGTTACTACTTGGATGGAACCTGAGTGTGATAAACTCATGATGGCATCTGTTAATAAGAATTATGTTGATATGGATGAGTATCCTGTTACTACTGAACTTCAGGTAATCCACTTATTCTAATGATCATATAGTACTGGTGATTTCTAATGAAGCAATCTAATTTTGACATATGCTGTACAGTTTGTATAGAGATAACGTGTATTTTTTAATTTGGCAGAACCGGTGTGTTAATATGATTGCCCACCTCTTCAATGCACCAGTTGGGGAAGATGAAACAGCAGTTGGAGTCGGGACCGTAGGTTCCTCCGAGGCCATAATGCTAGCTGGACTAGCATTTAAGAGGAAGTGGCAGAACAAAAGAAAAGCTCAAGGCAAATCTTTCGACAAGCCTAACATTGTCACTGGTGCAAATGTTCAGGTATTGTATAATAATCATCTATGTCCATATTGATGCATAATTTTAACCAGTTTGTATAGAGATGACCTAATATATACAGCAGTTGGAGCGGGACCGTAGGTTCTAGTTTATGACTAGCATTTGGATCAAGGCAAATTTTCTGGTGCAAATTGTATAATAATCATCTATGTCCATATTGATGCATAACCTGACCTAATATATACTAGCTCTAGTTTATGTTGGATATTTTCAATGTTTGCCGCTACGCAGAGTTTCGGTGATCGACCTGACCGGTCAGGTCGTGGGGGTCTAGGGGGCAACGCCCCCTAGCAGAGTGTGAGAAAGCGTCTCTTGGAAAAAAAAATCTGGTTTTATTTTGGAAAACCTAGAAGTTTCCATTCAATTATGAACAGACGCGTCTCTTCCCATAAGCCACCATTAATGGTTTTTGGAAGGTCTGTTGGTGATGAAACGACATTACCAACATGCACGAATATCACTATAAGTAGCGAAGATGTTCTCCCATTCCCATACATAAAAAAACATTCTTTTTTCTTCTTCTCTAAAAAGCATCGTAAGAATCTTATACAGTGTGATTCTTGGTCGGGTCAAGGAAGTACAATCCTTGAATTCGATTATGGTGCTAGGGCTTCATTGAATCCTGAAGGCATAATTCAAGAGACCGTTTGTACTCGCCAAGTTTATTGGGAAGGGTCGAATTATTGTCTAAAAGAATCGAAAGACCCTTTTGAAGTCAGGGGTACACCATTCTTTTGTTTCTGTTTTCATCCTCTAGTTTAACCCAATTTTACAACAGTTTAAACCTGGAAAGGCCTGTTATTAATTCACATTATTAGCTATATCCTTAATCGATAACTTTCTTGATTTACATTTCTTTTTTACTTATTAGATAATCTTAGATTTTGAAAGCCTAGCAAAGAAATTAAGAATGTCATTTATTCACACAAAAGCTTCTCTGTGCAAGTAGAGGAGAATTGAGATTCAGAATTCCAGGTCTTCTACAAAATAGGCTAAACATGAGGGCTTGGTTTTATCATGGCTTGTACACCATATTTTTAAGTATATGTGCATAATACCTTCAACATAAGTTTTTAATTACTTCGCTTTTGTCCCAATTTGGACATCATATTAAATTGAACCATGTCACTGCCCTCTAAATAGTACTGGGAGGGTTTATTATGGCGAAACAATCATAACTTCTCAGGTTTCTATATGCTTATATTGGGAGTCATTATTGCTCAAACCTTTGATGTAAGTCAAACTCTAGTCTGAACATGCCCTTGCCGACATCATGGCGGCAGTTGATGTTATGTACTGCATTTGTTAGGAGGCTTATTTCACATCTGTGATCCACATACTTTAAGGTCACTACATATTGTATAGCAGTATATGTAGGATCACTGGGATGGTGTTTTAAAGGGTGAACGTTAATTTAATTGATCAATTTTTCTTTAATAAAGGCCTTTAACCTTTCTGCTTCAAGGAAAAAAGGCCATTATACAAGGGCTAATCACAGTTGTGGCCTCATCTTTATTTTTCAGGTGTGCTGGGAGAAATTTGCTAGGTATTTTGAGGTTGAACTGAAGGAGGTAAAGCTCAGGGAGGGATATTATGTGATGGACCCTGTAAAAGCGGTGGAAATGGTGGATGAAAATACAATATGTGTAGCTGCTATCTTAGGTTCTACCTTAACTGGGGAATTTGAGGATGTCAAGACCTTAAATGATCTCCTCGCTGCAAAAAACAAAGAGACGGGATATGAAACACCTATCCACGTTGATGCTGCCAGTGGTGGATTTATTGCCCCTTTTTTATACCCAGAGCTTGAGTGGGATTTCCGTCTTCCATTGGTTAAGAGTATCAATGTCAGTGGCCATAAATATGGTCTTGTTTATGCTGGTGTTGGCTGGGTTGTATGGAGGAGTAAGCAAGACTTGCCTGAAGAGTTGATCTTCCATATTAACTATCTAGGAGCAGACCAACCTACCTTTACCCTGAATTTTTCTAAAGGTAGTTATTTTCTTATTAAAACATAGATTTTCTAGGATTTTTTTTATATATATAAAACAAGGGAAAGCCTAGCTTACAGAAACTACCCAATTCCCTCTTGCCTAATCAATTGAGCATACTGCTCAAGTTTATTCATCTGTCACTTGGATAAACTTTAGTTTATCTGTTGATCATGAAACCGGAACCCTAATCCATAAATTATGCATCATTAGTTGACGTCTGATTAGTGTTTATAACAAAAGTATGGCTATTAATGGCATGGGTTAAGAATTGAGCATTTCAATTAAATTGTTAATACCACTGGTTCTAGTACATGGTATAGTCAGCCACCTGGAACAACAATCATTAATCTCTTTTTACGGTTAACTTGCAGGCTCCAGTCAAATTATCGCTCAGTATTACCAGTTCATTCGTCTTGGTTTTGAGGTAAATTTTTACAACCTTGTGCATTTTGAACTGTTTGCGTGTACTTGTCTTTCCATGGGAACTATTCTTGAATCATTTCTCAAACAGATACGACGATGAAGTTCACATTTCATTATTATACTTAAGAAGGTTTCACATGCTATGGGCTTGAAAATGTTTTTCTTAGTAGATTATATCTTTATGCATGCAAATGTATGCGTTGAGATACTTACTGGGATATTGAACCGTACGGTTATTTACTCGACGTTTAATTTATGAAGTATTAATAGGTGCTGAATGCATGCAAAAGTGCATGCTGATGTAAATTTTAGTTTTAATTTCTACTTTTTATTATTTTTGATGTAGGGGTACAAAAACATCATTGGAAACTGCATGGAGAATGCACAAATGTTGAGCAAAGGTTTAGAAAAGATGGGTTGTTTTGAAATCCTGTCAAAGGAGGTAGGAGTACCGTTGGTGGCCTTCGCTCTCAAAGATAGCAGTAAACACACAGTGTTTGAGATATCCGAGAGCTTAAGAAGGTTTGGATGGATTATTCCAGCATATACAATGCCACCGGATGCCGAAGAAGTTGCAGTTCTTCGAGTTGTTATCAGGGAGGATTTTAGTCGTAGTTTGGCTGAGCGACTTCTAAGCGATTTTGAGAAAGTTATGAAGGAGATTGAAGAACTTCCTAGTAGGGTTTCTAATAAAGTGGTTCATGTTACAGCTATGGTGGATGAAGTAAAGGGAGGACAAGGTGCAGTGCATAAGAAGAAGAGCGTCAAAGAGACTCAAGAGGGAGTTGCTAGGTATTGGAGAAGGCTGGTGGATGCTGAAAAGAAGACCAGTGGAGTCTGTTAATGGAAAGAAGTATCTACATGATCAAGCTCTGAGTGTGTATGTATGTGATTTTTCTTTGAATAACAGGATTTGTCTCTGGTTTGTGTGTGCAATATATAGAAAATTATGTTTTACTGGTTCATTCTGAAAAGAAAATCATCATGGCCTCCCCAAATTTATTTGTGCCGTGAAAAGGATTAGGATTCACTCTCCAGTCAATAAAGGTAGAAGTCACTTTTATAGGATGAAATGAACAATGTGAGCACTCTCAATGATTTTTTTACCTCTCTAATAACTTACCTTGTGATAGTTTCAAACCATGGTTGCCAATCTCTCTTTCTTTCTCCGGCCCTCACTGGTATCATTCTCTAGAAGACTAGAATACAACTAGCAGAATATGGGAAATAAAAATTCAGGGTAAGTAATGGATTTTCTCTCTCCTCCCTCCTCCTTCCAAATCATCCACACAAGGTGAAATTTCTGTCACTCTAGCTTCTCACTTAATGGATCTTATCTCAATATTATCTGAAAATGGTGAGGTGAAATTTCTGTCACTCTAGCTTCTCACTTAAGGGATCTTATCTCAATATTATCTGAAAATGGTGACTCTCAAGCTAATACCTGGAAGTATGATGATAATCGTGTTTGGATGATAATTAGAAGGGCTGAGAATACTAAAGGAAATTATTTACATATCATTCTTGACCAGCGTATTCAGAAAATTGACCCCATCTTTTTCTTTATTCCATCGGGAGCAAATAACTCTGGATGGATCAAGTTCGGTTCTGCAATTTAAAATCTGATCCAACATTTTCTTTTCTCCCGTCATTCTTATCTAAACCCTGAAACCTCAAAATCCTTTATACCATCAAAACCCAACCCTCACCAAACCTCAAGGAAATGGCTGGATGTTGCTAAAATCCATCCTCAAAAAACAAATACTAAAATTTCTCCACCTTTCAAACATACTCATAATAGTTCCAAAGCTCCTATCCGACCCCACAAAAATAGAGAAGCTCGTAATTATCCAGCAGTCTCTCCTTTTCCTTGTGATCATTTTGCTCCCATGGTACATGTTGAAACTAGAAAGAGTAACCATCATTCAATCATAGACATCAAGCACATTAACCCTAAAAACTTTCTGGGGTGGTGGGAATCCGCTATTGTTGTTTCAGCATCTAAGGAAATTTCTTCATGGGATATCATTGGCCAGGCGATAAGTGACAGATTCAAGGCAACTGAGAAATTTGGTTTAATGCCAATAAATTTGAATCAGGCTATTATTTATGTTACTGCTTCCATTGATGTGAATACTGATGAATGGAATTTTAAGTTCAACTGTGAAGATTTTGAGGTTAGTGTATTTGCTTGTAAACAAGATTTTCTTAAAATGAACAATCCTTATTCCTTAAAGGATTTTCATGTTTGCTTCTCCGGGGTTCCATATCAGTATTGGTCAGTTAAGGTTTTTCATGCTCTAGCAGATGCTTGTGGTGAACTTCTCTGCATTGATAAGCATACGCTTGATCTCAGCGACATGTCGATCATTAGAATGAAAATTCGTAACGTTCTTGGAATTAAAAGTATTCCAAGATTAATTGAATTACACACTAAGAATGGTGTTTATGGGGTTAATGTTCTTATCAAGGATTTTGATAAATACTCGTGTCCTGCTATGGAAAAGATCTCCATCTCTCCCTCAAAAACTTTAGGGGACAGTTCATCAGAATATTCAGATTCTCTTGAAGCGCATGAGAGCAATTTTATTGGAAAAAGGCAAAAAATTCAAATTTCCGATGAAAACATTACACCTCGTTTGGTTGGAAGAATTGGATTCCTATGAATTCAATTATGGGGTAATCCAATTCTTGGAATTGAATTCCATGGAATTGGATTCAAATTAAAAAAAATTAGCGTTTGGTTGAGGTAATCCAATTTCTTTTGTTTTTACCTTGGAATCCAATTCAATTGCACTACTAGACCAATGTAATGGAAATCTATTATTTTGGTGGGAATTGGATTCCTAGGAATCGATATTCTCAATTACATAGAGTTGGTTTGGACCGTTTAGTTCAAAGAATTGGTCACATTCCCCCGGAATTGGATTACCATTAATCCAATTCCTTGAACCAAACGCGCTGTTAATTTTAAAAAAAAAGGAGAAAACTTAACTCTGCGCATGCGTCCTCAGTTCCCAACACATCATCTACTGCCACAAGCTCTTCTCATACCTCCCGCTCATCAAACAAAAATTCAAAATTCACTCGATCTGCCCATATTCCTGCCAAAAAAGCCTGGAAAAGAAAATTTTGGCCCCGCACTTCTTGCCCACCTATAACAAGCCCACCCTCAACACTATCCGGTTCAAATCCAAAACCCATACCCTTTATCAAAATATCCATCGGTGATTCAGACTTCACTTTCGTTTTCTCTCCGTCCTCAAAATCTCCTCCAGTTTCCCTTAGATTTGTACACTTTCCTTCCTTTTCTCCATTTTCTACTTTTATCCCAAACTCCATCTTAAGTCAATCATTTCCATCTGCACAACCCTCACCTCAAATCTTTTCTTCACAATTACCATCCATTATTGGTCCTCCCCCAATCTCCTATCCCTCTTCTATAATTTCCCCTTATTTTTCTTTTTTATCCCCTCTTCCTAATTCCCCTTCTCCCCCCTTGGTTACTACATTTTGGATACACCCAGAAGTAGATAGACTTCTCAAAGTTGGACTTCAATCAGGGATCAATTTCAACATAAATCTAAGAAGCTCAAGACAAATGTTAGAAATTTTGTTGATTAATGAAGGACCAATCGACAAGGGATTGATCGGTGTTGTAGTTACTGAAGAAAAAATTACCGAAGACTTTGTTTTCAAATCAAAAAAGGTTAGTAGGGAACCAAGGATTAAATACCCCCAAATTGAAGACCTCTCATTCCTCAATGCTTTTTTTGATGAAGATAGTGCTGAAGAGATACAAGATGTCACATGGGTGCCTAATAATTCTGTCAATACTTTAAGCTCTGATTCTTGCTCCTTTGCTAATTCAGAATCATGTCAAACTCCAATTCACATATCACCTGATATTGAAGATGAGGTATCGGTGACCAATTTGTTGGAATATTTTCAACCGCGCTACGAAGGGGGGTCCTGGGGCGTAGCCCTTCAAATGATCGACCTGACAGGTCAGGGTGGGGGTCTGGGAGACCCGCAGTGGGGTCTAGGGGGCAACGCTGTAAGAATTTTTGGATATGCAATTGTTTTGAACGGTTGGAAAGACAATTTCTAAACTCAACAGACAATGTCTGTTGATGAAGAGACGACATCTCTTTAAGAGAAACTGTTGGTGAAAAGACATGTCTTTTCCCCAATGCAAAAACCCCTATAAGTAGCATCTCCCAAACCCATTTCGATATCATCTTTTGGAAAACTCTTTTTCTTTTCTCTCTTCTTCTAAAGCATCATCAACCTTCTTTTCATGTGTTCTTGATTGGGTCAAGGTGCAAACCTTGAATCCAATTTTCGGTTGTAGGGGCTTTCATCAGATCTCAAGCGCAGATTCACATACTGTTGCAATTGCCAACTCGTTGGAAGGGTAGAAATATTTGTCTAAAAGAAATCACCAGAGCCTTGAAAGCTTTTGAGTACAACCACAATCTGTTTTTTGTGTTTCATCTCCATTGCAGCCCGGTAAGTTTTTTCCAACACAATTTACCACTGGATTTTTCAATTGAAGATGAGGGTCCACCTGGGTTTTCTCACATGTCGCAGCAGCCTGTTATTCCAAAGAAACTGATTATGGAACGTAGGAGACTGGGTATATCTCAAATTGATGACTCATTTTGTTTATCACCCAGATCTACCAGAGGTAAGGGTAAAAATTGTTCTTAATGAATATTAAATTCTTAACATGGAATGTTCGTGGTCTTCGGTCTGATTATCGCAGGATAGTAGTTAAAAATCTTATCAAATCTTCCAAGGCTTCAATAATTTTCCTACAAGAAACTATGTTAGAAAACTGTTCTAGCCGAGACATTTTGGAGATTTGTGGGTCTAATAACTTTGGCTGGGTTGCACAGAACTCTATAGGCAGGTCTGGGGGTATGTTGATACCGTGGAATTTAGATGTATTTGAAGCTATATCTGCTTTTGAAGGTATATACACTCTCTCTGTGGAAGGATTTTTCAAAAATGATGGCTTCTCATGTTGTCTTTCAAACATCTATGGGACAAATCACAATATTGATAGAGATGATTTTTGGGAGGAAATGTCAGCGGTCAAAGGAATGTGGTCATCTGTACCATGGGTTCTAGGGGGAGATTTTAATGTGGTTAAATGTTTTGAAGAGAAGAAGAATTGCAAAAAATCTACTAGAAGCATACTTGGCTTTAGTGAGTTTATCACTGACAATGAGCTAATTGATTTACCACTCAAGGGAGCAAGATTCACTTGTACTAGTGGGGAAGATAATCCAGTCCTTTGTAGGCTTGACAATTTCTAATTACCTCAGATTTTGAGCATAAATTCCCACTGGTCACTCAAGTTGCTCTCTCACGTCCTATTTCTGATCATCTACCGTTAATACTCGATACTGTTGATGTTTCATGGGGTCCCCCTCCCTTTAGGTTCGAGGTAATGTGGTTTCTTGTCCCTGGTTTCATAGATATGGTTTAACAGTTATGGAGCAGTTATTCTTTTTCTGGTGCTCCAAGCTCTATATTTTGGTTCAAACTAGAAGCTCTGAAAAAAGATCTAAGGAAGTGGAATAAAGAAATCTTGGGAAATCTCAATTTGAATAAATAAAAATTGCTACATGACATTGACTCTATTGATAGACTTGAAGAAAGACAAAGTTCCAATGCTGAGCAAAGATCTTTGAGATTTAAAGCCAAAATTGAGTATGAACAAGTCACTTTAATGTTAGAAAGATCTATGAGACAAAATTCCAGAATCCAGTGGCTCAAAGATGGGGAAAATAATACTTCTTTCTTCCACGGCTATGCTTATAATAGAAGAAGACTAAACAGTATCAAGCATCTTATGGTAGACGGTGTATTGACAGATGACAGAGAAATGATTAAGAACAACATCATCAACCACTTCCAGAATCTCTTCAAGGAAGATATGTTGAATAAACCACCTATTGAAGATCTGGATTTTAATTGCATTTCCGAAGAAGAGGCTGTGGCAGTCGAAAGAGATATTTCCGAGGAAGAAGTTTTTGAAGCCATTAATGATTTGGAAGCTGTAAAAGCACCTGTCCCCGACGGGTACCCTATTATTTTCTTTAAGAAGTGCTGGTCTTTCCTTAAAGAAGACATTATGAATACAATTGCGGAGTTCAACTCAAAAGGTAAGATTAATGATATTCACAATTCCACCTTCATTTCATTAATTCCAAAAAAAAAAAAACATGTTGAAAGTGTATTAGACTTCAGACCCATCAGTCTTCTTACTGGCATATACAAGATCATCTCGAAAGTCCTTGCAGGCAGACTCAGAGTTTTAATTCCTAAAATTATTTCTGAATCTCAATTTGCTTATATGGAGGGTAGGCAAATCAGTGATAGTATTCTAATTTCAAATGAGATTGTGGACACAAAGCTTAGGGAGAAATCAGATGGAATTGTTTGCAAGATTGACCTTGTAAACGCTTTTGATAGAATCAATTGGCCATATCTTCAATGCATTCTTAGGAAGGTTGGTTTTAAAGACAAATGGTGTAATTGGATGAACTTTTGCTACTCGTCTGCTTCTTTTTCGATTCTCATTAACGACTCCCCTTTTGGTTCTTTTGGTTGTTCAAGAGGAGTTCGACAAGGAGACCCACTTTCTCCATTGCTTTTTAATATTGCTATGGATGGTTTCGCTAGATTTCTCGACAAGCTTACTTCTAATGGTCTTCTCAGTGGTTTTTCAGCCAAAGATGGTGGACGAAAATTTTCACATTTACATTATGCCGACGATACAATACTCTTCGTCAAAAATGATTGGAACGAACTGCATTTTCTCTTTAGTGCTTTGAAATGCTTTGAAGTAGTATCCGGTCTCAAAGTTAACAAATCTAAAACCAGGTTAGTTAGAATTGGCGATACTCCTTTCCTCGTTTCTTGGGCCGATAAACTTGGTTTGTGTGACTGACAAGCTTCCAATTTTATATCTTGGGCTACCCCTTGGTGCTAAGTCTACTTCAAAATCTATTTGGGATCCTATTGTGGTGAGATTTGATGACAGATTAACTACTTGGAATAGAGTTAAATTTACTAAAGGTGGAAAAATTGCACTTATTAAAAGTGTGCTCTCAAGTCTCCCTCTAAACTACTTCAGTACTTTTAAGGCACCAGTTTCTGTCATCAAAATCCTTGAAAAGAAGATCAGAGATTTTCTCTGGAATGACGATGATGAATCAAACAGAAAACATCTTATAAATTATGAAATAATCTGCTCCCCAACTGATCGAGGTGGTCTTGGCTTCAAAAGTTTGCAGCAATTCAATCAGGTAATGCTAGCCAAATGGATATGGAGGTTAGGTAATGAAAAAGACTCACTTTGGTATTCTATAATTTCATAGAAATATGGTTATTCTTCCTCTATGTGGATTCCCGACAAGGTCAAAGGTAATCACGGTTCTTCTTGCTGGAAAGCAATTGTCAATCATTCTGGCTTGATATCTCAGTTTTCTTCTCTAGTAATTCAGAATGGAAGCTCAATTTCTTTCTGGCATGATGGCTGGGTTGTCAACCAACTCCTCAGAATCTCATTTCCATCTCTCTACAAGTTAAGTGGTAACAAAAAAGGCTCATTGGCATCTCATATTATCTCACAGGGAAATATGACCAATTGGAACTTTCATTTTAAAAGGTCCCTAACTGATAGTGAAACTGAACAACTTGTGTTACTTTTTGAGATCATTGGTCAGGAGCCACCTCAACTTTGTAATATAGAAGACAGAAGAAGATGGACCTTCACTGCCTCCGGTTCATTCACCACTAGTTCATTATATGCAGCCATTCACCAAGGTGTTAATTTCTCACAATTCCCTCACAAGGAAATTTGGAAGAATAAAGGTACCCAATAAGATCAACTTCTTTATTTGGATTTCAGCACATGATAGAATAATAACAATTGATAAATTTGTTTCTTGGGGATATCATCATGTCAATAAATGTTTTCTATGTGGTAATGCCGAGGAAAATGTTAAGCATATGTTCTTTGACTGTTCTTTCTCTGGACGAATATGGGAATCTCTTCTGCCATCATATGGTATTAATGGCATTTGGCCATCGACAGTTCTTGATTTGATGCAAACATGGGACACATTTAAACATCCAGAAACAGATAAGAAGATTTGGTCTTTAATCCCAGCTGCCGCACTTTGGACCATCTAGAATGAAAGAAATTTGAGAACATTTGAAGGGAAGATGCAAACTAATGATCAAGTATCTCAAAGTGCTAGGGTATTATTTCTTTCATGGGCAAGTATTTTCAAACCCAGTTTAAGAAAGAATTCTAGTAATCTGATTTTTAATTGGGATGCAGTCTTTATTTAGCTTGTTTTAGCCTCTTACTACTTGTAAGTTGCTCCTTGTACATTCTTTTTTCCTCTAATAAACTCCTCCTTTATCAAAAAACAAAAACTTGGGAAGAGATAACTTTGGAAGATGGACGGAGTTTAAATTGCAAGAGGAGCTCCTTACATCCCGCCTTTTCCCTTTGCAGATTACTTATGGTAAAAATAAAACTAAATGTTTTGCTACTTAAATCAAGATAAACTGCACTTCAGTCAATACTCAGTTCCAGTATTCCATGTCTGTGTCACTTGAGTCCCGAAGATGAGTGCATTCAGTCAATACTCAGTTCCAGTATTCCATGTCCGTGTCACTTGAGTCCCCGAAGATGAGTGCATTCTGAGACGTATAAGGTTACAATTTACCATTTTGGATATCAACCGTTGAAGATAAACGGTTGAAATGAAATTAAAATTTGTGGATCGTGAAGTTTCTTATTTCAAAATATTCTCATTTTGGTAGAAATGTAGAGCTTTAGACGAAAAATATGACACCAAAATATTAGCTTGCTTGAAATTCATTGTTGTTTGGATTTTGTAAAAGAAATAATGTCATTTTGACCATGTAATCGGATCTTTACCCATGTTTACTTAATTTTAGAAAATAAAAAATATTCTTTTATGCATATCAAATTATCTCAAACATGAATCAATTTTTTTTTCTTTTTTAAATCTAAATCATGTTGTATTGCATCCTTAATAATTAATATTGCACAAAAAAACTAAGAATTTGTTATAAACCAAATATCTATTTACTTAGATGCCCTTCGTGTCTAAGATTAGGGTTTACATATCTTGGGAACCAAGTCTTCTATATATATAAATAGATGCTTAACCCATTGTAATTTAACACACATGAATGAGAATCTCTCTTTCTTTTCCCCTCTACCTTATATTTCCTTCTTTATTTTCTAGTTTACAAGACGTTATCATGCATGTCGCTCTACATCGAGCTTTTGGAATTTCTTCGGCAAAACCGGAACATGGATGCTATAAAAAGTTACGTTCGTGTTTACTATTTTTCTCTCTAACGATTTATTTTAGTTGTTTTAGTTGAATTTGTTTTACAAATCTCTTGATATGTTTGTATAATGATCTTTCAACTATATACATACGTGTGCTAATTTTTGGTTTATGTCTGTGTGTACTTGCCTCCGCTGGATCAACAAAACTTTGTTGTGCAATTTACTTCGGAGGTTGACGTTTAGCACACGGGTCAAAAGAGATCCACTCTCTTCATCGGTTTGTTAAAACCTGCAACAAAGCATCATAGATTATTTAATTCACTGTTTTTGTTGGTATTAATTTATTTGGCTAGTTAGCAATAAGGACCCACCATTTTTATTTTTTTCCTCACCATCTCTCTTAGAAACATGTGATGAATAAGATCGGTTGCTACCGTCACTGGCATATTTTTTACATTTTTGCCGATATGTTGTGAGCATCGAGGATTATTTCCCTGCAATGGATTTATATTTTCCTTGTACCGACCACCAAATTATGGTCACTCTCAAAGTTTTGGGTGCTTGAAATCCATTGTTTAATCCTAAAAAAATATGGTCTGATCTATAATTATGGGTTATGGGTGATCTTTTTAATAAAAAGCTTGATCTCCTTTCTTCTCTAATAATTCTTTTTCATAGAGATAAAAAAAAAATAAAAAAAAAAAATCCATCAAATGATGGTTTACGGTTTCTATTGCCCTAATGAAACTGTAATCACCGAAATTGGTGTTATCGCAACCTTTATGGTAACTAATCACGTGCATGGTTGAAAAACCTACGGCCAATTGATTTTGGTATCTTCTTACATTGGAGGAAGATCATGTGATTTTTATATATTGTTTCTATTCGTTTACAAGAAACTATCCGCAACCATAAAATGGATTTTCCATTTGCGATGCCTAAAATGACGTTTTTGTTTCCGTTGTCATTTAAACGATTTTGGTATATCGTATAAACCAATTGATATTGTTTTTCTCTCCTCCGTCAGTACTAGGAGATGAGATGTAAATAAATTGGCAGTCTAAATTATATTTAGGCCAATATGGTTCCATTCCTTCCAAGGAACATTGATTGGTTTCTATTATTTCCTATAAGAAACCATCATTAATCAACCACAAAGTGGATATTTTTCCAAAAAGAAAATAACGATAATGATTTCTTTATGCTCTTAAAAAGAAACATTTTCTCTATCGACCCTAGAATGAGATGTCAAAGGGTGCGCACCCGGCTTGTTAGCCTATTAAATTACTCCTTAAGTGACTTAAATTGATCTTTGAGATAAAAAAAATATATTTTTTTATTTTTTTATTTTTTTACTAAAGAAATTTTCTGTAATTATTCTACAGTGAATGAATATTTCTCGTTGGCCATATAGGTCACAAAATTCTTGGAGATTTTATTTGTATATTTTGGTTGTAACCAATAAATCCATATATGGTTGATGTTCAATTTGTATAAACTACAATTATTGGACTTTTTTTTTATGGCTCTTGAAGTCATTATCTACAATCAACCGGTATTGTTAAAATCCAGAAATTATTAGAGTATATGTCCTCGATTTAATCGGATAATACTTTACGAAACTTGTTTTCGTTTTATGAGATGAAAATATTTTCGCCACAATCAGGGGGAGACTATACACTACCAACAAAAGTTGGTGTTAATTAAGTTCAATGTTATATCAGTTTCTCTCCCATCATGACTAAATAAAAAAAAGGCTGCTATTAACTAGGCGTAAAATATCTCATATAAGTGTTTGCCTCTTTTGAGGAAAATCCAGTCACATCTCTTAAAATTAGCGTTCCATTAGAGGCTACTGGTAGTGCTCCAATTGAGTGTACCAAAACACCATTCACATTCTCAAAATTAATATCTCATCCTTTCATATGATGATGAGATTATAACGCCCGTGGGCACTGGTACCAGTAAATTTTGAATTTTTCAAAGTATGCATACACTGGAAGTTATGTGAGATCGTGATAAGAAAATTATTGTCGAATATTCATTTAAAGTAGCTACTAGAAATAAATGGTGGTCTTGAACCCCTCTGCAGAGGAATATCGACTGTGTGATTGGTTGGCATGTAATCCAAATTATATTGGATTATTATAATTTCTCAATTGACGCAATATAAGGATCCTAGCTCGACTTGACACCTTAAAATTTCCAAGCCTGAAAATTATAGGCTGGTGTTAGTCATATTGCGTATTAAGAGAAATATATTGTTTTACGAGCGATTTGGGGTTATATGTTCAAACCCTAGGATTGGTTCATTAACACTCTATTCTTCTTATATAATGCATTTGCGTGGTAGTCTTGAAGGACTTGTATTGCATTCACACAAGACATGGTTGGAGAACATTATCGAATTTATAATTCCTGGTGGATTAAAGTTATACGTAGGCAGCCATCTGACCCGTTTACGTCAGATTTAACAATCCTTTTGTGTTTTTAGAAATTTGGTACCAAACCGAAAATGCGGATTAATTAGTTGATGATATCATCTTTATATACAGGTCTCTTGGGGAGTCAATAAAAACACAAAAATCCACGCTTTAGCTGCATATATTCTTTTTTTTCCCCTTAAATATGCAGTTAGAATTATGCTAGCTTAAACTCTTATTTAAGATGGACTAGAGTTATTTTATTTTTTGATGCTTGTCTTCTGTAAAACTCATATAGTTGGGTTAGCATCAATATTTACATCAAAAGTTGTACTCTTTTTCCTTCGTTCAAGTTTTTTCCGATGTGGTTTTCTTGACAAGGTTTTAACGAGGCAACATCTTGTTGACATTTGATTTTCATTTAAAATGTTGATATTGTGCTATTTTTCCTTTGTCCAAATTTTTCCCCATTGGGTTTTATTGGCAAGGTTTTAGTGAGGCAATTTAATTCAACATGATGGTCATCCAAGGGGGAGTCATATCGATTTTCGTTATTCAGTGGATGCCCACATTTGATTAAACCAAATCAACTTAATCATCTCCTAAGAATTTGGATTTCCTTCTCACATATACGATTTTTGTTCACATATGATAAGGTATCTTGGCACTTTATTGAAGAAACGACATCAACTATTTCTGCAAATCATCTCCGAGAATCTAGCAACCCAAGACACAAATCGTATATGTTTTTAAAGAAGCATAGAGACTCGAGAAAACTACTACTAGAAGACTAACACAAAAGAAGACTTCATCAAGTAGAAATTTTGTTGACGAGATAACAAGAATCTTCTGCATTCAAGAAATCTGTTCATCAAATTGGGAAGTCACGACTCAAAGATTTGCAAGCCAAGATTCAACTAAAGTACTCATCAGGGGGAGCAGCGCCATCATCAAAGGCGCATTTACTGGACTTATCAAGCTGTACTCTTTTCCCTTCGTCAAGATTTTGTCCCACTGGGTTTTCCTTGTCAAGGTTTTAACGAGGCAACATATGCGTGTCCAACACTGTCAGAGTCTTTACATGCTTATGCAATTTCAGGTTTTTCTCTTTTGAGTTTTCCTGGTATTTTTGTAATGACTTAGCCACAGTGGTCATCAGGGGGAGTGTTATAAACCAAATATCTATTTACTAAGATGCCCTTCGTGTCTAAGATTAGGGTTTACATATCTTGGGAACCAAGTCTTCTATCTATATAAATAGAGGCTTAACCCATTGTAATTTAACACACATGAATGAGAATCTCTCTTTCTTTTCCCCTCTACTTTATATTTCCTTTTTTATTTTCTAGTTTACAAGAGAATTGTATTATTTGTGTTGCAACATGAAGTTTTTTTAGTGTGATTCAGTAGTGGACCCAGATAATTTGTTTGACTGGGTCAAAGTGTGAGAAAAATTCAAATTATCTCGAACATGAATTAGTAGTTTTATTTTTTTTCTTTATTTTTTTCTTCTTCTATCAAGACACTTGTAAAATAAATATTTGATTATCATTTCAATTAAAAAATAAATAAATAAGAGTTAATATTAAATAAATATTTGATTTTAGTATAATTTGTTTTATCACAAATCATTAGTATAAAACAAGGTTTGGATAAGTTTGCCTTTGTTAGTGGTGGTCAGGATTTGTCTGGACAAAGATAAATCAAGGGCTGTGGTTCTCCTGACCACCCCTACATCTCGCACGTGTGGCGTTAATTCCAATATTATGAATGAAAAATGAATACTCAAGTCAGGATATGGAAATTCAAAAATTATAACAGGGAGGTTCGAACTCATGACCTATTGTGTCATAAGAGTGGCTTCTAACCAGTGTTCCACCTTGGTTGGAATTGATAGAATATATAAATCAACAGTGGTGGTTTGTTCAACTTAAATACCATAATTGCTTTATTAATTAGTGTTTCACTAATTGCACATAATAAATAATCTATTCATTATAAAGTGTTTTATTAATTAGTGTTACACTAATTGCTCATAATAAATGACTAATCATTTTTTAATTATAAATGTTTTCTTAATTAATTATAATATTTATTTTTATTAATAAGTAATTTTGATAAATAATATCAATAGACATTTTTGGCGACAATGAGTAGTAAAATAGGTGGATGCCGAAAGATTTGTGGTGGTTAAGGGCGGAGCCAAGCACAATTATATTTATTTTTGTTCTTTTATCGTAAAATGGAATACAAAGTCCATTTTTCACATGTATCCAACTTGCCAAGAATTTTTTTTCTCCCCCTCCTCAAAATCCTAGCTCCGCCCCTGGTTTGATGTGGAAGAAGTAGTGACGGTGAATGCTGGTGAGTAGTGATGGACAATATTAATTTTATGTTGTCGTTACCACATCGATAACATCATAGTGTGGAAGATGTGGTTGGTTGTTTTTAATACTTATTTCAGGGATGATATCATACAAGACAATATTTTCATGATCGTAGTTGGATCACCCAAATGGTGCCCCTGTTATCTTTGGTACTATATCATATAAATCATGATTTTTTAATGTTCAAATAAAATTGATTGAAATACAAAAAAGAATATATACACGGAAAAAAAATAATGAAACTAATCAATTGACGAAATTTTGTTCAATCTAAACATTATACATGGAATTTGTGATTGAAAATTAGAATTGCGTCCAACAACCTACATGGGATGGGCGGAAGTGATGGTGCCAGTGGTGGAGTCAAAAACTGACATTGAGGAGGCCTATTTAAAAAAAATGTAAACTTTGGTGGACTAAACCATAAATATATATGGACAAAATACTATTTATAAAATAAACTAAAAAAATTATGTAGTTATTAAAAATTTAAGGGGATAGAGCCAGGTTAGTCAACCCTTGGCTCTGCCACTAGGTGGTGGTGGATAAAAAAAGTAGATTCATATGGTTTTATGGTGGTGGCGGGTATTGGTGAAAAAAAACACATTATGCTAATTTCGTAACGCCACAAAATGTGTAACGTTATATTATAAATTATAAAACGTGGTTGATCATTTTAATGTTAAAATAAACTCGATAAAACACATGTCCATTTAAAAAAATTGGTGCAATCAATTTTCATGTTATGTAATAACTAAACGAACGACACGAATCAAGATCAGAACATATGAAATTATTTATTATCGATTTGTTTATGTAAAGAGTGGTCAGGATTTGACCTTGGAAAAGATAAATTTACCGGGGTTTGTTCAACTTAACCGTTTTTAAACGTTTTATTAATTAGTATCTCATTGATTGTTCATAATGATTAATTAAATTTCTATTATAAATGTCCCTTTAATAATGTAACATAAATACATAATTTTATTAATAAATAATTTTACTAAAAACTATATTAATTTTACTAAAAACTATATTAATTTTAATGGTGAGTATAAGCGGTAGCGGGTGTTTGTGAATAGTGGAGGCGGTAACATTACTATTAGTGGAAGAAATAGTGGCGGTGGATGGTTTTTATGGTGGTGGGTGTTGGTAATAGTAGTGTATAATAATAGTTTTTGTTTTTTAGTGAGTTTTATTGACCAAGTAAAAATAATAATCTTCACAAAACATGAAACATTGTATTGTGAAAGATGTAATTGGTTGTTTTTAGCACGATTGATAAGGACAAAAACCAAATATTTCGAGGATGATACCGGAACGTATAAGATAATATGATCATGACTGTTCGATCACCCGTATTATATAAAGGCAATTGGTGTACCCGCATAAGAGAACATTATCGCTCTCTCAAGTACTATTAAATTCTTTTTCCTGAAAGACCATAAATGTCGAGTTGTTTCGCGACAACTACCTACAAAGACAACAACTTTCACTCAATTCCCGAAATAAAACCTTATAGACCGGGAAAATGTATTTGCATTCTAAAATATTTGTTGAAAATTATGTTTGTTCATCAAAATCATCATAAAAAACTCTAAATCATAAATCTAAATTTTGCCTCCGATGTTTGTAGAATATTTTTTATATTTTACATTCTCAAATCATGCGACCTCTTGATGACAAATCAACAATATCAAATTACGGATCAATATGTATAGGTTTTATTCACTGGGTTAGAAGGTAGAGTAGACACAGATGGGTAGATCACACAAAGCAGAACATGACTGAGAATACTTCAATAATTTGGTCAAGAGATAAGGTCAAAAATTTAAGATTAACTTTCTATATGACTAATTAGATCGTCTTCATAGGAGATGACTAAAATATGGATTAATAATAATTTTCACGTAAGTCAATTGCAAAACATAGTTTGGATATCTCTACCTATGTAAAGAGTGGTCAAGATTTGTCCTTCCTCAATTGATATGCTATGTGAGAAGAAGGTGATATCTAAGATTGAGGTATATTCAAATCTATTAGATTTATACCATTTACAACTGGATGCCTTGAAAAGAATTGACGTGTTGTTATTATTATTACAGGCATGGGATACATTTACATTGACCACATTGCGCAAATATCTCACTTCGCAAATGATTGGTGTTGCATGTGCTATCTAGAATGCAACGAGGAATTTGAGAAAACAAGGCACCAAAAGCAGTGTCCGGAGTGTTTTGGATATAGTAACTTAGACCCGATGTAATAATTATGTTTTTTTTTTTAGTTTTTCCACAATCTATTTATTTAAGAAAAATGAACATTGCAAATACATAACATCAACAAAAATTAGATAGATTGTGTTTGACAATAATGGCTACTGATGGTCCGGAAACGGTGAAAAAAAGGAATTGTTGTAGAAGAATTATTGGAATATACAACGGATTACTTGATACAAATGAAAGAGGTATAACTATTTCGATTCTGAAATCACATAAAGTTCACAGTACAAGATGACATCAAGTTTAAAGTTAGTAACAAACATAATATGGCTAACTAAAATGTTAAAAACAAACAAGATATATAAACTTAGAAAGCCGTGGGACTTGAAGAGGCCAATTTTGAAAACTATAATCTTAGAAAGCAACGATCCACAATACCGTAAATTTCTTTTTATAAATATTCAACGTAGAATATGTCAACTTTTGGTAAAGGATCTATTGAAAACCTATTAATTTGAAATAAGATCAGGGAGTACAATATGTGTTCAAGGTTCTTTATGAGGTAATGTGTCGCCATATTGTATTCCAAGTGAAGGTAGGAACATACGAAAGTGACAAAATGTCCAAGACTTTTGAAGTTACCAAAGCCTTCGTTAAGACAAATTGTTGGGCACAATACTTTGTTTAAGATTTAATGGCAGAGGTTCGCATATAAACAGTCCCTTCGAAAAGGTAATGGGTACACATTTTAAACATTGTCATATAATGGGTGTTGAAAAATTACAGGAAAATCATGTCATATTGGATAGTTTATATCATTCGTTCGATGCAAAAAAAAAAAAAAAAAAAAAACTATTCTCTGCCTATTTGGAGGATCGGCAACATGACCATGATAGATGAGTCAGCTGGAGCGAAATAAGAGCATGTGGAGACTTTTATTGACGATATTGATTAGTTGATTTCACTGAGATGAGCGCTGCTGATGACATATTTCCAAAAAATATTTAAACTTCCATGTTCATGTAGAGCATTATCTCATTATAAGCAATGAACCTAAATAAAAAAGTGTCTGGAAGTTAAGATTATATTTCTTTCGTTTGAACAAATCTCCGGAGGTAAAATATTAAAGGAAAAAAGAAAGAAAAAAAGAGAGGAAAATACCAACTATTTTTACGACAAACACATATTAAATCATAAGAAGTTGATAAGTATTCGGGACACAAATTATACGATATATTAAAAATGAACCAACATCATGGCACGTGCCGTTACGGCACGGGTTAAGGGCTAGTCTAGAATACAAAACAAAGCTTAGACAAGTTAGGCAAGATAAAGAGCAACCAAGATTTATCTAGGGAGAACATAAATCTATGGTTATGGCTTGCTCAATCCAATATTTATATTATTAATATCTCATTAATTATTATAATAAATATTCCATTCATAAGTATTTTAATATAAATGTTTCATTAATTAATATAATAAATAGATATATTTTTATTAGTAAATAATAAATTATTTGATATTAACTATATGAGTAGACATTAACGATGGTTGTGATGGTGAGAGAAGGTGGCGGAGGTTGTGGCGATAATGGTGGTGGGTGGTGGCCACTGGTGGAGGGGTGGTGACATTAATGGTGGTGGTGGAAGAAGTATATATTGGTACCGGAGCAAAAAAAACGTATCCTAAGATAGATAGATTATTTAGTCACTCTTGATTAGTTTTTTTTTTCCTTTTTTTTTTAATTATGTTAATGATTATTTTTATTTTTAAAAAAAAAATCAAAGATAAATCAATGGTTGTGAATTGCAGACCAAATACAAGGCTATGTGCAAATTAATTATAATCGATTCGCTTTCTCATATCTCTCTCCATTTATTTTCCGTTTTTGTCTCCTGGACTTCATATGATTATGCTTGAGAAAGAGTTCATGGGAATAGGTAATAGAGAAGATGAAGAGACAAAAGAAATGGATCAAAATTCAAAGATTATTCAACTTTTTTATATCTTTCTCCATTTATTTTTCCCTTTTGTCTCCTGAACTTCATATGATTATGCTTGAGAAAGAGTTCATGGAATAGGTAATAGAGAAGATGAAGAGACAAAAGAAATGGATCAAAAATTACAGATTGTTCAACTTTCTCATATTTCTCTCCATTTATTTTCCCTTTTTATATCCTGGACTTTATATGATTATGCTTGAGAAAGAGTTCATGGGAATATGTAATAGAGAAGATGAAGATACAAAATAAATGGATCAAAAATTACAGATTATTCAACTTCAGAAAAATGAATAAACTAAACCTACGTAAATTTGGGACGATTTTGTCACCAAAGAGAAAAAAAAAGTAATCCCTAAATATGATTAATATGATTGATTTTGAAGTAAACTTGGATATTTTTAGTTTTGTTACAAATTTGGTGAACAACTATGGATGAATTTTTATTTTATTTTGAAGTAGGGGTACTACTTAGTTTTTTGAGTTCATGTTCTACCACAGGCTTCACTTTAACAATTAACAATGTTTGTCCTCGAGGGTTTTATGACTACACGATATAATATTAAAACAAAAACATATGAGGATAAGGACATGTTTGCTAACCAACTCCTCGATATATCTCCACAATGTTAACACAAATACATCAGATCGATTTTCCTCAAACAACCACAATATATAAAAATTCAGGGACACATTAAATACATACTACTCAAAATATATATAAATATCTAAATATGTTTAAGTCCCATAAAATAGAATAAAACTATATTAAAAGATTATGTCTGTTTTTGTCATTTGTTACACCTACAATAGGTGAATCTATATTTCACCAAACAGAATTTGATCATTTTCTAAATGAGCTTTATCTTTTAATATATAATTTACCAAAAACTTAACTGCTTTTTTTACACGGCACAACGCAGCACAGTACAACAGAAAAGCGCTTTTACAAAAGCCGCAACATTACCAAACTAAGCCTTAATTAGATCAACAAGGTGAATCATACAAAACTTTGGTTGGTAACCTAGCAACAAGCTGGGTCGTAGCACCTTTTTGAATAACGATACCTAGTCTATGAAAAGTAAAACTACCCAAACCATTACTAGCTAGCATCATTACTAACTAGACAATTTTCCAGACGCTAAAAAAAAAAGTATCTTCCCCGAGTTCTCCTAAAGTAGAGAGAGCTTGAACACCCAAACCGTAGCCATGTGAAACACATTTGTCTAAGTATTTAGTTCGTTTATACGAAACAACACTAGTAATAGCTTTTCATGGAACGAGTTCCTTTACCCGTGACATCCATGCAGACATCTTGTCCATTTTCCCAATTAATAACAAGGATATTGGCAGGCCGTAAATCTCTGTCATTATGAGTCAGAAACCCAAGAGAAACTTCCTTACGCGCAGGCACACCAACTTTGTAACAAATGTCAACGATTACATCACGTACAATGTCATGTCGAAACTTAAGTTTAACATCCCTAGGACAATGAAGCGCGTGGTCCGTAAAGATGTCCATAGATCTGTTACAACTTGATGAGCACAAACCATTCTCAACAAATAGTGGTATGCCAAGGCGATAACAAAGAAAAACTCTGAACTTTCTTGGCCCGAGGCATTGATTAAGCCCCCTAATAAATAGTCCCGTGCGTGCTTGACACGGTTACACTACCATAAAATGGAATCTCTTGCAGATATTGTAAATTGGTTTGTGATTTGCTTCTTAATTTCATCAAAATAAGTAACTGCCAGGGGGGAGGGGGAGTATCATTGTCGCAATAGGTAGAAGGTAGTCGACATACCTGGATAAAGTTATGAAGAGCTAACTGATAAGCAGAACCTTTGTCTGTTGAGAATAAGTTACCAAGGATCACCTTTTGCACCGAAGCAGTCTGGATCTGGGAAGCAAGATAACAATAGGTACGGGTGTCTGCCATGGTATAGATACCAAGGACACCATATTTCATAGGAAGGTAGCTAATCTCCGTTATAATGGCCCAAAGCCCGCGCCATCTCCGGTGACTAATTAAGAGTCTCAAGTACTTGAACAAATGGTCATCAAAAATATCAGTGGCTTGTTGAAGGGCTGCAGGATTGGTAGTTCGCAATGCAAAATATAATTTGGATACACCGGTGCAATTGCAAAGTAATAACATCTCGCGTTGAGGATCCTTGAGTTTTTTTTTATGGCAGACATAAGTTAACGGTCTTGTTCACCCTTCTCAACATCATATCACTAATAAAGTTCAAATCCAAACTCACAGGTCCCCCAAAAGTTTAACACCATTAAAATTTCTACTAATATCAGGAGGGAATACACCGTCAGCAATGCTTCTAGGATCAATATAAGGCCAAAAGATCTCCATTTTTTTTATGTTGAGATGTAAACCCCTACTTGGTCCTTCAGTTTATATTATGCTCAAAGTCTGACTACCTCAAGTGTATTGTCGATAACATGATTTAATTCAAATCACATTGTACTGCATCCTTAATAGTTTGTATTGCACAAAAGACTTAGAATTGTATTATTTGTGTTGCAACATGAAGTATTTGTAGTATGATTCATAGTGGGCCCAGATAATTTGTTTGACTGGGTCAAAGTGTGAAAAAAAAATCTAAGTTTAAGTGGGGTCTTCTTATCATTTACAACTTTATATTACTCTTAGAAACATGATGGATTATGGTCAACAGATCCCACTTGAGCCCCATGTTGGTATGCCACTAGTGTGATTGATGTTTGGAGTGCATCCTTTCTTTAAACCGATATCATAAACTAACTCATGTTATCATCCATATGTATTGTCAAATTTTTAGAGTTAGTTACCACGAGATTGCGAAATTCCGCAAAATGATTTCTTTGTTTGGACCGGTGTAGTTAAAATCACTCTCCAAGTCCGATTACTCTCCGAGTAAAATCTACAAGCTATATGACCGAGGCGATTTCCGATTCTAAGTCATCTCCGATTTTTAGCGATTAAGTCGGCCGATTTGGACCGATTTTTTGGCAAAAAGAGTTGGCGATTTTTCCGAGTTGGCCTTGCATGTACCTAAATCATAAAAGTTTTTTTTTTTTGCAACCCCTCGGATGGGAGTTATTAAATGGAAAAACCTCTAAAAACACTATAAATGGGTTCAATGTAACAATATTACACTTATTTGTATGATGGTGTTAAAATTTTAATTTTAATTAGGTACAAATTTTGACTCATGAGAAGAAATATATAAGTCTCTAATAAATATGTTCTGAGTATTAGGCCGAGTTTTAGCGATTTCCATGTCCGAACTTATTGCTCCTCGCTCCAAGCTCCCCAACCGAGTAGGACCGAGGAACGATTTCGGCTACTTTGGTTTGGACTCTGTGTTATAATGTAGTCCTAATAACAGATACATATAGGAACTCTTTCATTGTTTGTTGTGCAAAAATAGTTCTGAATCAAATGATCATATTTTTGTTCATCGTCAGACTATCACTTTAGTATGAAATCATTTTTTAGATGGATACAAGCTCAATAGGTATTTTAGGGATCAGAAAGGAGGGACCTAATATGTCATTAGGAGGAATATATGAGATATAATATTATTTGAAGTTTGGTGGACAATATGGGTGGAAACAAATATAGGCACTTCAGAGGCAGATACAATGAGTTGCAGGTCATCATCGATAATGTAAAAATACAGATTTTCAACCGGTATGTGTGGGGATAAATATTTTTTATGGTTATCATTTGAATGAATGGTGTGATTAATAATTGGGATGGGATTTTAGGTACTGTGTAAGGTATTGTTTAGAGTTTTGTAAGGTTATTGGACTGTTTTTTAAGGGTTTTATCTTACTATTATCTTGTGCTTCAAATACAAGCTTCTTTGTTTTTTTTTGCATACCTACTATAACTGGGCACAAGTTTTTTTTTATAGTTAACTAATTTCTTGGTGGTTATACATCGTCTTGTGCGTCAGGAAAAAAACATCCCACAAAATTTCTTCAAGAGTCCATTTTTCAACAAAGATTTTTAAGAATGTTAAAAGTATCAATTTGGTAAATAGAGTAGCTTAACAAATTTTCACTAAAGTAGTTCTACCATCCCTAAGAAGCAGTGACGCGGATACGAAACACGAATCGGTGCAAATACGAAAACGTGGAAATACAAGAACACTGACAGTTTGGTTGCAGAAACTCAGGCATTTTATTTTAAATTTAATAGCATCTATGTACAAAAATCTGGAATGAGGTATAACATTGTTGACTCATACTCGCAACTATTGGTAGACTATACATCAACAAAGAATCACGACAAATATAATAATCAAACCTCTTCTAAGTACATTTTCCATCACCTTCATACATGTATACAGAGAAAACAACCAAGATGCTGATACACTTGCCTCAAAATGAGCGGATAATGCAAGAATTCACCAAATCAAGCTACACCAACTTTTTGGGACGGTTGTAACCCCAATTTCATGCTTACAATCATGTAAAATGATGGCTTAGAACAAGTCCAATAAAGATTAGCTAAATAACCCATTTGATGTTCCACGTGGATGGGAAGACTCATTTTCTCACAGTGATAAAAGAATTTATCATTTATAGTTGAGACAGTCGGATATGGTTTGGATGGTCGTCCCAAGTTCAGACGATGCTCAGTACAACTTCAGTCATTCATCGGTTATACTAGAGCTGACCGTCCTTGGGTTGGTTGAAAACAGTTACATTTTTACTTGTTATCCAATGACTATATCTCCCTTCTACCTATATAAATCTCCTGAATCCACCAATTAACACACCTAACTTTAATTTATTTTATATTTTTATAAAACTGCATCTAATTTATTCAATATATTACTTGTTTTCAAACGTTTCAATTAAGATTTAGTTTTCTTATGGATCCTAATTTGGAAAATAAGGAAACACACATAGTTGCGTTAGTCTTTTTACAGCAACAACAAATGTTTATGCAAGGGTTGGATCAAATGGATGAAGATTCGAATGATGTTAGAACGATGACAACTCCATGATACAATTATACACATGGAAAACACTGCGATCTCCATAACCAAGAGAGGTACTGACAAGAAGATATACGTGGTGATTTCGAGAGGATGGACACCATCCGATGATGCGTGGTTATTTTATTGACGAATCTGTGTACTCTGATCAATATTTTCAATGTCGTTTTTTCATGCCGCAACGTTTGTCCATTAAGATTATTGGAGAGCTTTGTCGGGTGAACCCTAAATTCAGCTATCAACTTGATGCACGAAATATATGAGAACATAGTTGTGAACAAATGGCCACTACACCCCTAGGAATTATAGGTTATGTTTACCAGCAGATGCATGTGATGAATACATTCGTATGGAAAAAATAACAGCATACGAGAACCTCAATATGTTTTGCGAAAATATAGTCAACCATTTTAGTCCACAATTTTTTATGAAAGCTAACGTATTATGATTCACACCACCACTAATAGAGGATTTCCCGAAATACTAGGTATCCTTGATTGAATGCATTGAGTGTGACATGGATGTCCTTATGCTTAGCAAGGTCAGTATAAGGGTCGGTATATGGGCCACTACTCAATACCAATTTTTGTTCTGGAAGCAGCGACCATTCTGTTTTTGACTCCCAACTTGAAATAATGTCATCAATATATTTTATAGGTCGGTTTTGTTTGAAGAACTAAAGTATGAAACTGCTCCAACTGGAGATTTCACCGTTTATGACAATAACTACAATATGGGTATTTTATAACAAATGAAATTTATCCACCGTGGTCAACTTTAGTTCAAGCTTATGGTGAGATACCCAAACACGACAAGAACCGTGATATAAAGTATTTTAAAAAAAAGCAGATGGGGAGTAGGAAGGATGTCGAACGACCATTTGGAATTTTGAAGAGAAGTTCCATATAATTTGTGAACCACATCGTTCATTTAAACCAATAAAAATGTGATTGTTGTCACCAACATCATTTTGCATAATATGGTAATCGATAAAATCCACGGGATACCAGTTGGACAAGTTATGCAGATACATATTTGAGGAAAGAAGTTCAACCCCGTCATGGTGTGCTCACAAGAGAGTATGGAATAATATAAGAGAGAATTCAAGGCAGAGGTTTATATTTAAAACTAAAGGAGGATCTAACTGCGTGCAATTGAGTTGAATTCGGAAGAACAAACCCTCACAAGATTTAGTTTTATTTTTACTTTTTAGCTATCCTTTCAATCATGTTAGTTGTACTAATGTAATTTGATTTGTGTGAAACTATGATGGCACTGGGAAAAAAATCAAACAAACTGAGGATTATACTAGATTTAAAACTAAAACTATATTGAAATTGAAAATAACTATTATATACATAATATAATATTTTAACCAGTGTAATTACATTATTTCTATCCTCATCTAAGATGTCTTACTCATCAGAATCAATGTCAACTGTTGTTGACCGTTATCGTGCCTTCTGTGCTTGAATTTCATCAAATTCATCGTGCCAGAGTCGTAGTTCATCCCTGACCCGTCCATTCCCAGGATTTCTCCTATGTGCACATTAAAAAAATTATGTTCAATCTTCTTACGGTCTTTCTTCATTTCTGCAGCCATTTTCCTACGCTCTACTATTTTAACGATATCTGTATTTTTTTGTTTTTCAAAAAACTCTTGAATGTTGAATTCTAAAACTGATGATTGTGCGACATCTTGATTTTTTTTCTTCCTTTTTGCTCTTTCGACACCCGGTCCATCATATGTTTTCTTAATTTCTATTAATATTAAGATTAGAGTACCATGTTGGGATCCGACAATGTTGGGTCGAGAGTTTGAGTTTTTTTCCTGATGAATAATAAGGAAACCCGGGTCATTGAGAAATATTTGTAGTCTCGTATAAGGTGATCCCTTAGGTACTTAAGATCCATTTAACATATCAGGGTTATATCGGTTCAGCTTTCTGAGGATGTGGAAACATGCTTCGCGCTTGAAACTCGCATTTCTTGTTCTTTGCCAATTCCTCTCAGATTTTTCATTACTGCAGTTTGAACATTTATAAATTAGTTTTCAACAAACAGAACATGTTTTAAAAATTAATTAAAAAATTCGAAATGCGGCTTACCATATCGACTTCAGTATCACCGGTCGCTTTATCAAAGCTATCCAACTGTTCCATGTGTCTGCTAATTGTATTAAAACGACCTGACAACCCAGTAACATCACGGCTTCTTATATTCCTAGTTTCCTGATTTCCCCCCAAAGCGATTATGTTGTTGTTGGACACCATTGACAGGATTAAGCGTAAATGCTATATAACCTCTGCAAATAACTTCATATTAATCCATTATATAGTCACTATAATCTAGACCGGTAAATTTTGTCGATGATATGGAAATATCATTTCTCTGAGATTTTTATCTTCTTAATTTAGAGATTAAAAGTTTGAGTTAGGAAGTGAAATTATAAGAAATTTTGATGTAGAAAACGTGATTTTAGAGTTAAAAATGGTTGAATTTATATGGAATGAAATTAGAGCCGTGGGATGGACTAACGGTTATCTACTCAAGAAAGACTGGTCGACTCAATCTGAGACGAAGATCGTCTCAAACAGAGTCGAGCCTTAGCCTAATATTGGCCGATTGATTAAGGCTAAATCTTGAGGGCTAGATTTGGCTTCTAGATTAGACAAATAGCGTTCCAATTTCTTCTCAAACCGTTTTCTATTCTTCGACACTACTTTTCGATCCGGATATATATCTCGGACAGGTGAAAAACTACTACCCATATAATAATATCAATTGCGAGGAGTAACATTTTTTTTTAGTAAAGAATACTTCCATTTCCCGCCCATTATCAGTCCATTTAGCCCCTTTTCCGCCGATTTCGCGCCCAATATCAATTACGAGAGAAGAGGAAGAAGATAGATAGAGAGTGAGAAATAAAAATGGCAGTGGGAGCAACAAGGAAGAAAGTACTTCGAAAGTTTAAGTTAAGAGGCTACATCTTACAAACAGATGCCCTAGAAGAGATTTTATCATTTTTAACCCAATTCGAAGACGCTGAGGATGAAGCAATCAATGTCCTTCTCGACGAAATCAATAAAGAATCTCTCGACTCATCAGTTCTCGATAGAGATTCTGTTCATCGAGTCATTAGTCTTCTACATGAAGCTGAATCTGCTGTTGAAGCTAGCCCTAGTTCTAGTAATCGTTCCCATTTCAGAATTGTCGATTCCTTTATAATCCCTAAATTTTGTTACGATCCAATCAAGAAAACTTTCTACGAGTAAGTCTTATTTTACTGATTAGACTTCCAAAATAGGTTTATTTTATGATTGTGTAATTTTTATTTCTTCAAATGCTGGTTTTAGGCGTACTGGAAAGCTTCCAATACACGGTGAAGCTTCCTCTAAAGCTGCTTTATACAGAGATAGGTTCGAGTTGTTGCTTCAGAGGCTTTCTCGTGATCCTCATTTTGCAAAACCGGCTTTTGATTCTGAATTTAATCGTTCTGATAGCTGTGAGGTATAAAATTAAAACACCCATCTTTTATTTGCGTTCTCCTTTCTTTTATTTTTTGTTTTATATATCTGATTTGAATGTACAATGTAGCATTTCCTGATGGTATGCTGTTCGTACCACTCAGATACCCTAATGGGGAAAGTAGACCAGTTGACAGAATCTAGAGGAATCACATGTTGGCATAAGCTAGGTATAGGTGTTTAGCTTCACTAGTTCATAATGTAAAAGAGATTGATTAGGTTGAGTATGTCGATGATAACCAGATAGGCGGACGGTTAGCAAAGGGCAGGGCATAAATTGACTGTTGGTTTTTGGAAAGTAGGGATCTGAGAGATGTAGTGTTGTAGGATGGATTGATTCTTCGTTAGGCACTTAACTGGGAAGCCAATCTGTATATTCTTTTTTGATTTCTTATGGATATGTTTTCCTAACTTACCAAGTCTGGTTCTTAATACAACCCAAGCAAGAATGCATTGTTAGATGTATATGAGAAGATTTGTCTACCGATAGAGCTGAAAGGACGTGTTGCAAGCACGAATAAGTGGTTATCGCAATGATAATGATATTATAAAAGAAATATGCATTCAGATAATTTTATCAACAGTCCCGTTGTCATTGGGGTTGACGTCCAATAATATATGTGTTGCAGATTTCTCCAATTCAATCTCTAATTGGGCAGACTGGGAGGAGATGGATTATGGGTGTAATCTCTCAATTAGAAGATGGCCATTTCTACTTGGAGGATATGACTGCAGCTGTACCAGTTAACTTATCTAATGCAATATCCTTGAAAAGTTCCATGCTTTTTGATAAGCCATCATCATGAAACCAGCTTTGTATTTTTGTTTGTCTAATTTAATTGTAATGCGAACTGTCGTTTTCTTTAACATGTAACACAAGATCACAACAGGTTTTTTTGTGGAGAACACTGTAATTGTAGCTGAAGGAGAGCTGCTCCCAAGTGGTACCTTTCAGGTTCAGTTCTATCCTATTCATGTCTCTAGTAACTACTGTGAGCATGGTGGATTTACTTTACAATTGTTTCCCAATCTAGTCGATGTCCATATTTGTAATTAATAAGATTATGACTCTCACCTGGTTTTTGTTTGCATCATTGAATAATTACATGCAGCGTGTTTGCTTAGTTTGGGTCTTGTGTCTGTTACTTTGGTTTTCTAGCTTTACTTAGTTGACATACTAATAAAAAATTGGATATTGCGATCTGCTTTGGTTTTTGAAATGCGTAACTGCCACACTTCTTTTCTGTCCGTCTTTTAACATCTCCACAAATTTGTAAACCTGTGATTTTGAAATGTATCGCAGGTTAATACATGTGGGTTTCCCCCATTGGAGGCCAGAGATGAATCATTCTCATTACTTGTAGGGCTGGACTTTTTTGGTTGTGGTGCAGTCCCAACAGAGGAAATGGTATGCTTTATCAGGCCTTTATATTTAGCCACTTCGGCATTTTGATTTGGAGTAGCTGATAATAAGTTTGGTCATTCTCAATTAAAATGGCAACAGCTTAGACTTTCAGAGTTGGAGAAGAAGGCTGTGAATGACATGTTTGTTATCTTTTCTGATATTTGGCTGGATGATGCAGAGGTAATTGAGCTCGTATATAATTTTACCTTGCAATTAATAGATCAGCTTATTGTTGGAGGCACTAACATTGTTTTTTTCATGAAGACTATGGAAAAACTTGCCATTGTACTGAATGGTTATGAGAATGAGGCGGTGGTTCCTTCCTTGTTTGTCTTTATGGGAAATTTCTGCTCTCGTCCATGTAACCTGGCTTTTAATGCTTTCTCAAGTCTCAGGTTAGGATTTATTGTGTAAAGGTTCCTTTCCAAAATGTTGATGTAAGATGTCCCGTGGAAAAGCAATTGAACAAATTAGTTATGCAGATCACAATTTGGAAAGCTGGGAGAAATAATTGGGGCTCATACCCGCTTAATGGAGCAAAGCCAGTTCCTTTTTATTCCAGGTCCAGAGGATGCAGGTAAATTGAATAAACCATTATTTTGATTTGGAATTGGAATTTTGTTTACGAATATTTAGCTGCATCTTAGACACATTCCGTGTTTTCAGGTCCTTCAACGGTTTTGCCCAGGCCTGCGTTATCCAAGTATCTGACAGAGGAGCTTCAGAAGCATGTTCCTAACGTCATCTTTAAAAGTAATCCTTGCAGGTCAGACCTCTGTTTATTGATTCGTTTCACATAACCACATTTAGCCTGTTATCATTGTTTGACGTCACTTAGCATATCCTGCACTCCACGTAGTAGTATAAAATGCTGAAAATAAATTATAATATTCTATATAAATTCCTATTTCCTGGTGTAGAAGCTATTTAAGTTTTTCATGAAAAAAGTTGCTTGTAACAATTAAATTAGTTAATACATCCATAGAATTTTCAAATGATCAAATATCTCATTATTTCCCTCATTGGCCATTGACCAGTATAGAACTACAGAATATATACTTGCCACATTTATTTTTTTATTTCATTTTAGGATCAAATTTGTTGGTGAAGATGGATGAATTTCAACCCCCACAAAATTAGTTAGTTAAGAGCTTTGCGAAAATTCAAAGATGAGATGCAAACTAATGAAATGGAACATGCATTATTGGCTGTGTTACAGCGACACGCCTAAAAAAAAAACTCAGCCGTGTCAATACGTATTTACATGGACACGCATACTAATACTCCAATACTTCAAGGTAAAACTCAGTTAGAAAACTTTGACTAAATTATTAGATATCAACAGCTGCCAAGATAAATCAATACCTTAATTAATATAAGGTAATTTAGATATTTTACTAGATTCTATGAGAAGTTTTAACTTTAGTAACAAAATATTAGTTCTAAATTTGTCCACTGATCTTGCTATAGACTTTCTCCTTTCTTATCCCGACTTCTTCTCTCCAGTGAAGTTTATGTAATGCCTTTTGGATTAATCATACATATTGTAAGCATATATCTTGCAAGTTCACTAACTTATATAGTTATATATCTACATTAACCTACTAAGTTCTATGATATTTATATTGTGTGTGCCGTGTCCACGTATTTTAGTTTTTTAAGTTATCGTGTCGAAGTAGCGTATTGGACACAAGACACCGACACCGTGTCGTTGTAATACAGATTATTGGACATAACACATGTATTGATTGATGTGATGGGTCAAAATTCAGCAAATCTGTAGTAATTTTTTGAAAGCATGGCGATTGTGCAAGGAAATGAGTCCTGAAAGTTGCAAGTAGTGCACTGTAAGCAGTATAGCATGGTATAATTTGGTTTTACATGACGAAGCGTTTCAGTAACTTCACTTTCGCAGTTCCTACTTCCTAAGTTTTAAAACTGCATATTAACATATTGCTTGCAGTACAAAAACTGACATGAATTATTATTTTTCTCTGTGAACTCAGAATCAAGTTTTACACCCAGGAAATTGTCTTCTTCCGTCAAGACCTCCTTTATAAAATGCGCCGTTCCTGCCTGATTCCCCCTTCAACTGAAGAAACCAGTGATCCTTTTGAGCATGTGAGTTGAGTACAGTTTTGTTTTGTCTCGTTTTCTTTATCCATGTTTCTTCCTTCTCTTATTTTTTTGTTATAAAAAAGTAGCAAGATACTTGTCTTAAAGTAATAGGTCGGTGTATTGCAGCTTGTTGCAACCATAACTCACCAAAGCCATCTATGTCCCCTGCCTCTCACTGTTCAGCCCATTATCTGGAATTACGATCATTGCCTCCGCCTATATCCAGCCCCACATACGGTATCTTATATTCACTTTCCTCTCTTTAAGTCTTTCTATGATTATTTGAACATGTGCAGTCAAACTATGAGGTCCTGCCAGTTTGTTTGTTTAGTAGTATGTTTGTTCTTAGAAGAGGAAACCTTATATCGTCTTAAGTGATTTTGACTTTTTGATGATTTCTTGTGTTGTTCCCTGATTTGGGGCCAATAACCATCAAAATCAAGTACTAGGCCTCAAATATAATATCAACTCAACTAGCAGTCTAGCACAGAATCATCAATGAACACAATTTTTACAATAATTTGAACATCAATGAATATCAAAGGCCCCTAATTTCATTTTAGATTTGTACACCTTCAAAGGGTTTCTTTCATGTCAATGGCATTTGTTTCATCACGTGCATCTATGCCGTGCGTACATTAATAGGAAGTTGCATCAATCCTCTTTTCTATTATTCATCATTTGGTCCATAAGGAGAAACTAATACATAGATGTCATAGAGGAACACATTTGGAAATAGTAAAAAGACCTTCAAACTTAAGCTTGTTATTGGATTTGAGATTTAGTTTCTCCAGTGCAACTTTTCTATGTGTTTAGTTTTCTGCCTCATTTTGCATTACTACAAATGATCATTTTTTTTCATGCATCGGTTTTCCAGATAGTGTTGGGGGACAGAAGTGAACAGAAGACATTCGAATACACAGGCACAACGTGTTTTAACACCGGTTCCTTCTCGAGTGACAGTACATTCGCGGCATACTTTCCTTGCACAAAGAAGGTTGAATTGTCAGCCCTGTAAATGATCTTACAACAGATCTTTCTAGTGCTAATTGCAAAGTCAGCAGGTTTAATGTCAAATTCAGATAATGATAACGATCCAATATTATATGGATCTTCAGAGTTAGAATTTGGAGTGAACTTCACACTTATATGAACTGTAATATTTAATGTTGCCAAGATATGCAACTCAAATGATTCAAATGATATGCATGCCAAGAATTTAACCCAAAAATGTTTAATGGTTTCATTCTCAAAATAAAAGTCGGCAAGATCGACAAATATGGAAGATAACGACTACACATACCCTGCATGTTTTTTTTTTTTTTTTATTGTTTGATTTTCTGGCTTGTGTTTTTTTTAGGTTAAAAAAAATGGAACAGGAGAGAGTACTTTTGTTTTAGGTTGTGAGAGACTTAAGAGGAGAAAGAGCCAACGAAATGAGTTTTGACATACCCTGCATGTTGATAATAAACAATAATGCCAACCCCGCATGTTGATAATAAACAATAATGCCAACGAAATGAGTTTTGACATACAAATGTGTTATAAATCCTTCATTTGTGCGATGTAGTAATTTCTTTACCTGTGCTAGACTATAGTTGTCAACGTTTTAATTTTAGAAAATGACGATCCAGATTAGTCGGTAAGTTGTTCCCGTTGAAATCTTGGCGACTTTTATACCCCAACAAAAAACTGAATCTCAAAAGATGTTATCTACTTTACTCATGCCATATTGGTTAGTACATTAGTTGAAACATAAACAGGGGTTAGTCATGGGTTAGTCAATTGGGATTTCTAGAGATATCTAGAGATTTTTTTGCAAGAAATTTGGGGAGACTCTCTATGAGTTTATTGATTTTGGGGGACTCTTTGAGAGATTTATAGGAAATCTCAGTAAGTCACTAAGATAAAAAAATATATAGAAATTATACTTCACATATATCAAATAAGATGAAAAAAAAAATCAAAAATCATTTTATAAAATTAATTCAATGATTTAATAAGAAATAATTTCCTTCAAAAATAAATATAAATAATAATCAAGAATATAAATAATGAAAAATTACAACCCTATGCTTGCCTAATAGAAGTTGTCACTAGTTTGTCATCCGAAAAATTAAACCAAATTGAACACGAACGTGATGCGTACGTTGAAATCTCACACAATGTGGAGTTTTTGAAAGATAACATTAGTTGTATTTATTTGCATGGACTTCATTATAACTTATTTGGTTTATTATTACTTTTTTGTTCAAATGACCAAAAGTCTCTCCAAATATCACCTATTTTGGAGAGACTTTGTTTATGCCTTTTATGGTATATTTTCACATAAAAGTCTCTATAAATCTCCCATAACCTTAAATCATTGATTTGAAAATCCAAATCCAATAACAGAGAAATCTAAGGACTTTCAGAAAGTCATTATCCAATAACAGAAACTCTCGAAGATTTACAAAGACTCTCTATCGACTAACAAGAGATTTGGCATATCCCTAAAATTCCCTATAAATCTTAATTGACTAACCCCCTGAAAATCTAACCATTTTCGTTGGCATTACGGATGCACTTGGCACGTGCATCAAGCCTTTGAACCCCTGGGCGACCCTAGTGGATGAGTTATAGTCTCATGAGGGTTTATATAGAGATTTACCCACAAAATCAACACAAAAAACTTGTAAAACTATCGATCTTCATCGGAGGAATCTCCGCGAGATTCATACTCCGGAATTTTGGATGCCATGAAATGATAACTTTCATCAAATGTGAATGCTTCCCCCTTTTCACGCTTTTACAACTTCGTGCTACAAAAACACAACACAAGCTTACTTTGTTAGTGTTGTTTAATTAGAAGATCCATCACCTTAGCTTATGTGAAAGAAACTCTAAAAATACTTACAAATTGTTGAAGGGACAATCTTAGATGGATATCGTTGAAGATCGGTTGTTGGATAGCTATAAAGTCACATATGCCTTTTTGGATAACTCAGTACCCATCATGAATTTGTTGAAGATTTCTTATGTTTGGATTCCCATGATCTCTCCTATATTGGTTATATATCTTCTCCCAAAAGGTTTCAAGTTCTACCCTTACGGGGGAGAGATCTACAACTCAACTTTCGACGTACCATATTTTGATTATAGCCAATTCTTCACTCGAATCAATCGATGTCATGGTTATATGTAGAGGTATGAAGAGAGTTAGAAAGAGTAGATGATGGAATGAGCTTTGTAGAGTATATGAAAATAGGTGTGGGTTATTCATATTTATAGGATAATGCCTAACTAGCTGTTGGGATAACAAATCAATACAATTGTACTTGCAAAATTTTGAACTCGTCGTCAAGGTTTACTTTTCCTTACAAATCCGACTAGCTACAGTCGTCAAGATAGTTGTTTTGTTATTTGATGAATAATATCACATTTGCACACAGGAAATGGTCATGCTCAGTAACCCTTAGTCGGCATAACTGTTGTTTAGAAAGATGACGACTACGAATGGTCGTGTAGGTCGTAATATTGTTATCCTGACGATTAATGAAACTTTATCATGAAGGAATAGTTGTTATTCATCTAAATTTAGTCGACATAGTAGTGGTTTAAAATGATGATGACGAAGACATGGTCATCCAGGTCGTAACGTTCTTAACATGCCGACTATTAGTAATTTTTGTCTCAGGAAATGGTCATATCCATCAACATTTAGTCTGCACTATAATGGTTTAAAAGGACGACGACTAAGATATAGTCGTCTTGGTCGTAACATTCTTAACATGCCGACCCTGGTAAGTACACAATTTCTGGTTCCAGGGTCGTCCATCTACTAAAAAAAATGTGTCTACCTTGGTTTGATCGACACTTTATAAGTATTAAGACCATGACGACTAAACTATTAAAACTTAGAATAACTAAGAAAGTCATTCATCCAACATTTGTCCAAAAAGAAAGAAACATTCATCCAACCAACCATAAAGAAACATTTTTCCAACCATTTACCTTAAGATACTTGTCTAACCCATAAAAAAACAACAACTAAAAATTCATTCACGACCACGACCACCACCCCAGCCTCGTTTAGAACCGCCATCTCATTGGCTTCCACCTCCACGACTATAAGACTTCTTTAGCTCAATATTCTCTTGACGAAACATTTCAGTGGCATCTTCATTATTAACATTCATAGCAAAGTGAATGTGCTTTGTTTATTCTTCAACCGACAAAGGCTCTCCAGTATCTCTCACAACACATCATCTTCACAAGGGTATTAAAATTGTCCTTCTATTTTTATTTAAACAAAAAACAATCAATTAAATTTATTCAATAACGTACATAAATTATTAAAACAATAAGAGAGACACAATACTTACAAAATTCTTAAGACTTGTTGTTGGGTCTTTCGTGGTGTTTTTCTTACGAGCCGGTTGATCAAGAATTTCTTCCTGAATCACGTTAGGATGAGCAAAACAGGTACACCACGATATGTAATTATCATGAATTTCATGTCCTCGGTCACCTTAGAGTCAAATAAATTCTATGATCATGCCTCTCGTCCCAATGATAAGTTTCTGGCTTTGGAAAGTAAACCACGTCAGATTTTTGTGACGTGTTGTACTCCTCTCTTAACACATTAAATAGTGGTCAATCACTAGGATGGGGTTCTTCTTGAACGTAATCGACTTGTAGAATTACCCGATATGGATCGCTCATAGAAAATCCAATGGGGCTAAAACAAGAGGCCGTAGTAAAATGCAACATCATTTCTCCTTATAATTATCCAATCTTTTTTTTCTTGTCGATACGGATCGAAAATTACCTCATCCGCAGTCATGTTGTCCAAGGAAACTCGCATGTTAATAAACTGTTGAGGCATATCCTTTTCCCGCCAACCTTTAAAACTATACTTGCGTCCTCTAGGCTTGTTCCTCGGAGGATCAACATTGATTCTAATATTGGGATTGGCTTTCACCAAGGATGGAAAGTGCTCGTATATCCAAATCTATCAAAAATGTATATTAAGAATCTCATCTTACCAAAAACTAACTACAAAAATTAGCAAATATAGATGGTTTAAACAATTGAATTACCTGAAGAAGACTTAGATTCTTATAGTATGGTAAAAACTGATTCTGGAGAAAAGAATAAAAGTGGGTAGGTTGATGAGAAACGAGTCTAGACCCTAAACAAATGTACTGTAGAGGAGTACTTCAGATTCGAGAGATCAATCTATACAATTCTGGCCTAAACCAAGAAATGGCCGTTCCAGTCTTGATTTGGTCACTAAATGAAGGAGAATGGTTGATTTTAGGGAGGGACACAAAGAAGGTGTTGGGAACAGAGAGACAGGCTCTATAAGATGTGACTATGTATGAATTATCTCAGAAGATGGAATTTGGTTGCATAAAAATGATAAACTGTAAGTTCTCTGTGTTTTCTGGATACTTGTGTTGATTGTTATGGTTACCTCTTCTGAAATAGATCAGGGAACCTATTTATGTGTAATCATGCATGTCCACCCTGATCTCATAGAAAGTAGAGGATGTGGAATAGTGAAGAAGTGGAGATCGTATGAAAGTGACAGAGACCATGTCCCTATTGTGAAGGTAGGACTGTACGGTTGTGCACCCACTTCTCCTGTACTCGTTAAGTGTCCGCTCTTCATGTCACTTTCTCATAATGAGTGTGTTGCACACCACATGATATAGGCTGCTAGACCAATACCCTGATAAATACCCCCATTTGTGACATTGTTGATGCCTAACAATATGAAAGAAGTCATATTACATGACTAGACTGACCTGTATGACTAGGTCGACAAGTTGTAGAACGTGGTTATTCTAGCACCTCTCCTTGACTGAAGAGTAGTTGTGAGAGGTGGATAAGAAGAAGTGATTGTTTAATTAACTAAATATGTGGTGTTGAACGTGCATGTAAGGCATGAACCAATCACGTGTGAGTTATGCTATATGTAGGTAGTGGCAAGACATGTCTCTCTTTCCAGGAGAAGCAGTAATATATGTGGTGCTCTCAATTGGATATTATTAGTTTTTTTTTTTTGTTGAAATCGATACATGTGATATATCGTTGATAATAAACAATTTGGATCCACTGTAAACCCTTAAAATTAATGTTTAGGGAGCACATGCGACTTACACGATCAGTCTTAAATAATTTTCATATAATTTTAAGGAGCATGGCCGATCCTCTTTGGTCGAACATTGGTTGCTATACATGTGAGATATAGACAACGTGATTGGTTCGTTGGGATAAGGGACAACTGGTAGCAGTCATGACACCTCATTGGTCGACTAGGGTTAAATCTAAACTGGTCAATTTAAATAGCGAAGTCAAACGCTCGAGATGAATCCGCGACTGTTATGGACAATATATTTGGCATAACTAGGTATTTTGAAGCATCTTGACTAGCTTACTTCGGCTAGCTATCGGGAGCGGAGCATGTAGGCTAGGAGCATTATGATTGGCTGAAAAAGTAGAGGGACGGACGGTGATCACCATGAAGTTTGCTCGGACGAGTATGAAAGGAGTTAAGTTATCTTAACTGATCGGCCAAGTTGGATGGTCGGTATCTCATCGCGACTGACTTGGGCAGTCAGGATCCATTCCTTAATAAAATTAACGAGCTCGACTAGCCCACTTTGGCCGACCAATGGGAGCGGAGCATGTAGGCTACGAGAGACCCTATTGGCCGGAATAATAGACGAGCGACAGGTAGTCACTATGACACCTGATTTTCCGAGTGTGGGAAGAGATAGACTTGCTAATTTTACCAGCCAAGTTGAGTGGTCGTGATCATTTTTCGACCGACTTGGGCAGGCAATATTTAATTTTAATTAAAATTAAGCAGCTCGACTAGCCTACTTTGGTTGGCTACTAGGATCAAAGCATGTAGGCTAGGAGCGATATGATAGGTCGGTTTAAAAGAGTGGCATGAGGTCGCCAATGGAGCATGCTTAGCCGGTCATGGGAGGCGCAAGCATGTTAAATTGGCCGGACAAGTGGTGCGGCCGAGCTTCTTCCGTTACAGACCTAGTCAGTCATGATTTTCTTTTTATTCAATTTTTTCGATTTTTCCAGGGTTTTACACCCTTCGACCATAAAATACTTTGATTCCTAGATTTCCTAGGCTTAATATCAACCAATAGGAGTCTAGATATCATGCATGATCCAGTTTCAGGGAAAAAAAAATCAAATTTTGTACATCAACACAAAATTAGGTCAAATAACGGAGTTTTGTGTGTCAACACAAAATTGAGCAACTTAAGTGGATTTTGCGAGTTCACACAAAATTACTAAATTTCCTATACTATTGCAAGTAGCATGATAGATGCCTGGACTTATTGGCACAGCTTGCGGTGCTTCTGGTTAGGCACCTTTTATGCATATCTTAATTTAGACACTTCAGGAAATTCATGTTATTCATCTGAGAATAAACACAGACTTTTTGAGGTCTTAAATGTGTTTGCGTGCTCTGATACCAATTGAAAAAGCGGGGGTCTAACAACCTCACCCAATATTTCGATTAACAATTTGTATGGACTAACTCTACTATACTTTTAAGAGAATCAACTAGACAGTTAGACTCAATCTTAATAAAAAGTACATCAAGGAGTTAATATCTCTATCTCTCGATTTGATCTATACTCAAGCAAATAGAAATCTGCGAGTCTTTATCAAATACACGAGATATAAACTTGGATGGTATCAAAAACCAATATCCAAGGATCAATCGATTTCCAATCAACAACCAAAGGTTGGATTTCATAATTGATCAATACAATGCACAACCTGTGATATTTCAATTATATGACAAAATATAATGCGGAATAGAAATAACACTAAGACCAGAAATTTTGTTACAAGGAAACCGCAAATGCAGAAAAACCCCGAGACCTAGTCCAGATTGAACACCACACTGTATTAAGCCGATACAGATACTAGCCTACTACAAACTAACTTCGGTATGGACTGTAGTTGAACCCTAATCAATATCACACTGATTCAAGGTACTGTTGCGCTCCTTAGGTCTCTAATCCTAGTAGGATACTACACACTTGATTCCCTTAGATGATCTCACCTACAACCAAGAGTTGCTATGATCTAAAGTCGAAGACTTGAATAAACAAATCTGTATCACACAGAAAAGTCTACGATAATAGATAAATATGTCTCCCACAGATAAACCTACGAGTTTTGTTCTGTCTTTTGATAAAATCAAGGTGAACAGAAACCAATCAATAACCCGGACTTATATTCCATAAGAACAGCCTAGAATTATTGATCACCTCATAATAATCTAAATCGTATGGTAGCGAAACTAGATATTGCGGAATCACAAACGATGAGACGAAGATGTTTGTGATTTCTTTTTATCTTGCCCTATCGGAGATATAATCTCAAGCCAATTATTCAATTGAACTCGTACGATAGAAAATGGCAAGATCAGATCGCTCAACTACAAGAGAAGTAGTTTCGTCTGGCTTCACAATCCCAATGAAGTCTTCAAGTCGCTAACCGACAGGGTCTCGAGAAGAAACCTACAGTTAAAGGAGAATCAACTCTAGCAAAACCAACTAGTATCACACAGGAGGTGTGGGGATTAGTTTTTCCTGTTGCTAGACGTCTCCTTTATATAGTTTTCAAACCAGGATTTGCAATCTAAGTTACCTTGGTAACAAAGCATTCAATATTCACCGTTAGATGAAAAACCTGATTTATCCAAGCTAATATCTTTCAAACGTTAGATCGAAACTTAGATTGTCACACACACAAATGAAATGTATTTTATTTGGGTATGAGTAACAGTACCTAAACGTGTACATTTAATTGGTTCACAAATAGTTAACCAATGGTTAGCCATATGAGCACTTTCATATCAACCATATTCATCTTCTACATAACTAGTTCAAATGACTCATAAGAACTAGTTCAAGAGTTATTTAATTGCTTAGATCTTTATACATAGATACAACTGAAACAAGATCGGTTTGATTCACTCGAATCAATTCATGAACAATATAGCCACGGTTTGCAAAGATTGCATTCCTTATTGATTTTTTGTTTTAGTTCATGAGATAATCGATTTGAGATATAACCTGCTTAGGTACGCGTACGAGTACGTGTACTCTAGCTTTATCGGAATTGGGTTTGAAAACCCAGCAGAAATTTTTGGATGAAAAAATTTCATGGGTATGCGTACCTAAGGTGACTGGTTTATAAGTTCGTAAACTCCAAACTCAGCAGAAATTCACGGTTGTGAATTTCCGTCAGTACGCGTACCCAACCTGATTCCTTCACCAATACCGCATGCACACATATGCACGCACTTGGTTTCCGGTACATGGATTTATACACTAATGTGCAAACACACTATATATGTTTATATCCATAGGTGGTTACATAATCTCAACTCCATATTTCAATCATTGTAACATTCTTCTATAATGTTATAATAGTCGTTAGACATAAAGAATCAACTATCGTCATCAAAGCTATTTTTCAAGATTGAAACGTCATCATGACTTTCGCCACGGATAAATATGAAAAGTGGTTAAAGAGAAATCTTACCAAAACATATTTCGAGAAAAAGATAGGCGAGTAAACTCCGCTCGAAATAGAAAATGTGTATGTATGAAAACTATCATACTTATATGACTGTTGTCTCAAGAGTAGGAGATAGATAGACTTTTGAGTGCTAGATAAGTTCAAGTCTCCACATACCTTTTTGGTCGGATGAAGTTCCACCGGTTCCTTGAGTAGTTTTTCGTCTTCATAAGATAATCTCAATGGAGTATAGAGCTCAACTATACTTAACTATCCTAGACCGAGACTTAGTCATAAGTAAACTAGAAATCAAAGACGCATAGTTTTGATCACTAATATTAACAAACATGCTTGAAATAGCAACGCATGCGAGTTCGACCGAGCAATGCTCTAACACATGTTGTTCTTTCGGGAATGACATCAAATACGGGAGAGTTCTTTTTAACTTGTGTTTAAATGTCATATCTTTGTGGGGAGAGAGGATGTGGAATTTTTAGAATATGCTTGTAACTATATATCTCATTGATGAAAACGCCGAGTATTCTTGGTAAAATCGTCTAAACTAAAAGATTGTATGTGTTCTCTAGTCTTGATTTCTTTTGTTTAATTCATAATGATCCTGTTTTTCTCCTTTGGCAATTTTGTTGATAAATTGGGGGGGGGGGGATTATTAAGTGGTATCTTACTACAACATATGCCTTTTCGAAGCATTATGTAAGGGGGAGTGGATTAAGATCTATGGGTTTTACCTATTTTGAAAAAGGAGTAAGTATTGACTAAGCGGGAGAACATATCACTGTGGTATTGCTTCAAAGTTACGGTGAAATTAAACTTTGAGGAAGGTAGAATTACTGTGTTTCCGTATAACAACCATTGAGTAGAGTGATTTCTCATCCTATTAAAGATTTTTCTGAGTATTCTCATAAGTTATTATCGCTATAAATCTTCAACAACAAATGCGTTGAACGAACACATGCAAAACCATAGAAGAACTTGAAGTACGAAAAACTCAAGACATGTTGAAGAACTGAAAAAAAATCAAGTATAGTGGATTTTGAGCTGAAAGATAATTTTATTTTAAATCCATATCTATTGAATAGTTTTGTCTCTACAATTGACAAATGGGGATATTTTTAGAGAAATGCTCGATTGAACCCACAAGTTTTTCTATCTCAAGCTTGTTGTCAATGTTAGATGAAAAACTATATCTTGATTTCTAGTCTACTAAGTCAAGTCTCAGACTAGATTAGAATTTTGTAGTTGAGTATCAAACATCACCCTCAAAGACTGAAGATCAACGAAGACATTTAGAGAACTTAATCAACAAGGTATGTGAAAACTGAAACATTTATTCACTATCTTAACATTCTATCTTATGAGACTATGTCGTATGATTTCTAGTAGATTTATTGCAAAGAAAAAATTTCAAGTCAAGCTTGTCTTGTTAAACATCTCGAAATATGATTCAATCATTGGATGTTCAAAGGTCCTTAAAAATATTAGTTCGAAACAATTTATTGTTCAAGAATTAATTTGTGGATAATTTGAAAATTTCCCAAGCAATGATTTTATCATTTGGGAATGTTTCAAACATCAAAAGAGATAAATACAAAATTTCTTTTATTTTGGCTCAGGGTAGGTTGGGAAACCATCTCGCAAACCATAAATATCTGAGTTTCTGAAACATGGGGAAAGTTGGCGAACCAGTTCACAAACCGCAAGTTCAGAATGGGATATTTCACGAACCGTGGTGATCTGATTTTTTTTTATGTTGGTAGAATAAGGCTAACAATTGGGAACCCGATTCACGAACCGTGTCCATCTAATTTTACGATCTGAGTAGGGTTTTTGAACCCGGTCCACGAAACGTAGCACCCTGACTCGTGAACTGCCTTACGGTTCACCAACCATTTCTCCAACGGTTCCAATAAAAGTTTAGCAGATGCTTAAAGCCTTTTTATTCAAATATGTTTAGCAATTCTATGACTCTCATAAACATATCTAAGACATGATTGATAACTAAAACACTTGTACACGTGTATCATGATTGAATTCTTAAGTGTATAAATGAACATCAAATTCCTTATAGTTCATAAGGAATATTTTCCAGAACAGTCATTATACATGGTTCCGTAATCGGACCACTGTGTATATTCTTCTATGTGTTTACATGAATGATTCTCACATGCTTACTTGAAACCCTAATTAGAGTTTCTTCTAAACAGATAAAGTGTTTGCTTGAATATCAAGTTGATAGCTAGGGTCGTCCTCTATTGACATAGGTTTCCTTTGTGAAACGTTATTAGGTCAACGACTAAAATACTTCACTTAGGGTTCGTGAAGCGAGGTCCGACTATCTTTTATCTTGATAGTTTGTGTATCCTGATCTTGCTATTTTATTTATTAAGGTTTCGTAATCTCTTTCAGGAAAGATAGATAGTAATCGCAAAGTTATGTTCGTCTCAGACTTTGTGATTCCTCGAGATAGATATCTGAAAACTATTCTTAATCGATAAGTTAAAGATTGTTCTTGAGAGGTGGTAAAGAATTCAAGCTTCTCAGCTAACTGAGTGTAAGTGTTTCAGATTTATGAGATTTGCTATCTTTGTCTATTGCAAACAGATTTCCAAGCCTTGATTTTTGATCTAAAGGGAAATCAAATAGGCTTACCTGTTAGAGGCTGTCATGTACCTGGGCTAGGATATATGTGGTAGATTATTATTATCTGGAGGGTAGTTTAGGTACTCATATATTTAGAGTTATATCCAGCTATATTAGCCAGAAGAGTTGTATTCGTTGGGAATTAACTAATGAAATGTAAACTTTATATTCTTTCCTAAATTGCTCTGCAACTTCCCTTCTACAATCTTCTTCTTATTATCCCTCTAATTCATCTAATTCTTCATCTAACCCTCTAAACCCTTCAATATATTCCCAATTACTTCAATCCATAGAGATTAAAGTTGTTCCTGATAATCTAATTTGTCGTGAGTTCACTACAAGTGGTATCAGAGCGGTCGATTCTCCGACCGCTACGATGGCCGCTGCAAACTATAAAGTTTCACGAGTAGAATCATTAATGTCAGTAAAACAAGATGGTCTTCACGGGTTACTGATGGACATGCACAACAAATCAGAGTTTATTAAATATTTTTGTGATGATTTAACTGAATCATTCTGGGCTATATGGAACAACAATCATCAGGGAAGATCAACACCAAGTTTCGACGATAAAATCAGTGGCGTAGCTATTGACTCGCAGGTAGAAATTGACGTTGAGATAGTAATCGATAAAAAACTTGAAGGAGCTTCTGCTGATTTAAGTTCAACTAGTAATTTCACTCAAAATTCTTCAAAGACACTAGTTCCAGATGAGACAGATGAAGTTTTAGATTCTACCGCAACAACAAATTACTCTCACAGATCTGGTGAATCAAAGTTGAAGATGACAGAGAATGAAACTGACGTCGAATTGAAATCAATGTCACTAGATTCAGTTGATTTAAGTACAATAAGATAACCAATTCAAAATTCTTCGACTCCAAGTGCAACATATGAAGGTAATTTTTAATCTACAATTGTAGTTGATTTCCTGGGCATCAAGGGATCTAGTGTTGTTATTGAGGAGACTCATAAATACAAGTCGACTACATTATTTCTAGACTACCAAGAATGTAAACCATTCCATTCCTTATTCGAATTGACTAGAGATGTTTTTCTTCATTTTGAGAAGACTGATTATCTGAGAAAATTTAGTAAAATGCTTCCTCTCTAATTGATAGATATGGATTATGAAAATTTCAATGTTCATAAGGTATTATTTATTGTTGACAACAAGCTGAGTAGTAGAAAATGTTTTTGTTGTAGCTTTGAATTGGCTCGAACCTTATTTGATAGAGGAAAGTGGGTTGAATTGATCAGGATGTATTCTCACTATCATAGCAATAGTTCTCAGTTCAGTTTTGGTATGTTTGAATTCGGTTTGCTTGTTCGAAATAGGTTAATGTTAATGCACCCTTACAATGCAAGTTTTGTTTCTGAACTTAACTCCGAACATGGGTATCATTTTCTACCCTTGCTTCTGTATTCAAGTATGTGTTTGTTAGTTATAAGTGGTAATAATGATGATACCTTAACTCAGTTTCCTTCGTGCACAATCTGGATTACCAAGGGTGGAGCATAATTCTTTTTCTTCCTGCTGAAGTGGGGTTCACTTGAGGTTCCGAAATGTGTTCCCAAGGAAATTTCTGCTCCTTCTATTCTTTTAGTACCCACAGGTGAAGTACAGATTTATATGGCTGTATGTGAGCAATTAAAAGTGAGTTTGGCATACCAAGAAAAGGCAAACTATTGTTATGCCAAAAATTTTATAAGGTGCATGGAAACTCAAGTCTTGTTCATGGTGTTATTTACTGCATCAAATATGCTAGATGGTAAATTTTTCTCACTAAAGTGGCTAGGAGTGTTAACTTCTGAAGACGAATTGCTTCGACTCCATGAATATTCTCTTATGGTGACCATGTTAGTTGTTGGGAGTTATTTTCAGCTTTTGAGGGTTAATGATGGCGGTAAATGGAATGAGCTGGAAAATATATTAAACACTCAACTGGAGGTTATTACACTCATTTCAGGTTCAAGTAGTATTGGTCATGGTAGTGGAAAAATGTCAGCTCCTGCTTCATGTAATGTTGGTGATGCAAGTGGAAGTATATTAGCCCGTGCTCCAGTTGTGTGGTATTCACATGTTTTTACACTGTATAAACTAAAGGCTAGCGTTTCTTGGCTCCACGTCTATCCTTATATGGTGCTTTTCTTAGTTACCGAAAGTTATTGTAACCTCTTGAAGCTTAAGAGGGGCTATAGAAGATTGGGATTCTGCGAAGGACTATGGGAAAAAAAAAGATAATAATTGATGTTATACTTGGTGAATTGAGGGGGGTTAGTGTTGTTGACCATGGGAATATATTTATGCTGCCAATTTTTTTCCAGGAGTTTCGCTTTCTGCCAATGCTCATTTTTTCAGTTCCCACAAGTGTGAGATTTTTTTCACAATTCTCGAGATTTGGTTACGTATCATGTGCACCTAATATGTACATCAGTTGTATGAATCATGTGGGTATTATAATGGGAGAGATCATATTTGAGGTAATCCAAATTCTTAAAATACAGCTGTGGGTAGGATACTTGATCGAGGTGGAAGTTTAGATTGGACCCACCTGGGTTTTGGAGTGTGAGATGTGTTAGTTGCGATGCTGACAATTTCATCTCAGTGGAGTGTATAATGCTTCAATGCGATACTACATCATGTACTTCTATGGCGAGCTGTGTCATTAACTGGAATTATAGAAGCCATCTGATTGGCAGGGCTGAGGTCCACAATCTAATTGCAGCAACTCTTTTGAAGGGAAATTTGTCCTCGAAAAGTCTAAGGAGTCTTGGAAAAGACAGTAGTCACAATTCCGTTTTCATGGGGTTACTCGAACACCACAGCTCTAAATTTTGGTTTTACATAATTCAAGCTCCGAGTGTTACTTCATCATATGACATGACATTATTGGAAAGACAAATAGACAGAGATGTTGCAGTTTCATATTCCACCTGGAATGGTTGGCAATTGTTTTGTTATGCTCAGCATGTTACTTCTGGGTGCCACAAACTAATGGACTGGAGATATAAAAGGGCTCTTAAGCATTGGGAGGATCAAAAGGGAAATTACCATTACAGGGTCAGGTGATGTGATTTTAATGTTGTTGTAGAAAGTGGTTGTAAAAGTTCGTTCAAAGACTTGTAGAGATTGATTTTAGACTTAATATATATATAAGATTGTCACGATAACGAGAGATACTAGGACTTGGGATTCCACCATAAACTCATTCATGCGATTCAAATATTAATTCTTTTAACAATTATAGCTCAATAAAGACATGGACTCTTATTTTTTCCAAGGTAGATTCTCAAAATATTAGTTGTAAATCCTAAGCATGGGACATCAAAA